>JAMJFZ010000199.1:42650000-44008750 GCA_026225945.1 Cricetomys ansorgei | reverse complement strand
AGACTTTCAAGCATAGGAAGCCAAGGTTTGATCAAAGAAAGAAAATGTGGTGCCAAAATATAAAGGACAAACAAACTATACAAAATACAAACATTACATTATTAAATGTAGTGATTTATTCTAAATGCCTATTAAGTATTGGTAACACGAGGATGCACCTCAGTTGTGGAGTGTTTACTTGGCATGCCCAGGGCCTTGCATTTGATCTCTAGCCTCGAAATTAAAAAAAAAATTGTAATACAGATATAGCCAAGATTTGTCTGTAATTACTATAGTAAAAAAATTAAAATTATAACTGTGTCTAATAGGAAAAAGGATTTATAATTGTTCTCTCAACTATCTCTCTACCTGCATCTATCTGTCTGTCTGTCTGTCTGTCTATCTAACTGTCTATCTATTAGACAGTCACTTTGCCTGTGGAATTGCAGCTGTATAATGGATTTTATAAAAATAGATCCTTTTAAGGAGATTATAAAGTAGTTTATGAAACATGTATTTTTTTCTCATTGATATTTTATGGCTGATACTCCTATGATAAAATAATTACATTAAAAGGCAAAACCATAGTTTTGTTTTGCTTTGTTTTGACATAGGAGCCTTGAGAAATTGAAGCCCAAAGAAAGCGGGAAATATACATTTTATGGAGAGTCATGCAGAAGTGCAATTGGAAAAAAAATAGGCAAAAGAATTTAGGGATAGCTGTCTGTTGGCTTCTTCCCCATGTCCCTGTTCACTCCTTTGCTCTGGGAACAGGGAAGACCCTTTAAAATGAGGCTCTGATGATGTGCTGAAGAAAGCTTAAGAACACTTTTCTGGCTGGCTTAAGGATTAATTGCCACTTTCTGCTACTTCCTCAAATAGAAAGTTACCACATTTTGGAGTAGTGTTCCTGACTCTTATCAAAGTAATAATGTATTCACTATTAGAAATAAATGAACATCTGGACTATTTTTTTCTTCAACGTTTCTTCCTTCCAAAATTTCTCTGTTTGTGTAATGTACTTCCAAAAAGATTTATTGAATTGGAAAGGTTCAAATAAACACAAAGAAAACTCACTTTCTTCTTTTTTCCTTATGTTTTGTCATATGATCTTAGTGTGTGGTGGTAGTCTGAAAGAAAAAGGCCTCCATAGGCTCATATATTTGAATTCTTGGTCCCTGGTTGGTGCAACTGTTTGGGAAGGATTAGGGCATGTGGCCCTGTTGGGGAAAGTATGCCATTAGGAATGCGCTTTGAGGTTTCAAAACACCATGTCATTCCAGTTGGCTCTCTCTCTCTCTCCTTCTCTCTCTCTCTTTTTGCCTAGTGCTTATGGAGTAGATGTAAGCTCTCAGCTACTCCTTCTGCACCATGCTTGCCTGTCTGGGGCCATGCTCACTGCCATGATGGTCATGGAATCACCCTCTGAAAAGTGTAAGCCCCAATAGAGGTTTTCTTCTATAATTTTCTTTGGTCATAAAGTGAGTTAACATTAACAGAAAAGCAATTAAGATACAATATGATTAAGGCTGGTCTTGAATTCTCAATCTCTATTCCTTGGTGTCCCAAGAACTGCATGTGTCACCGTACCTGGCTAAAAATATATTTCTTAGTAAGCAAGTGATAAGAATTTGTATGTATAAATACTGATTTATTTATATTCATATTTAGTAAATCAGCCATTTTAAACCACTTGTAAAAATCTGAATGTGTCAAAAAGACAGGTACACACAAGATTATAAAGATGAACCAGGGATGAGGTTAGATTCCTAGTATTGAAGACCTCATGAAATGCATTAATGAGGATCCCAATCCACAGATTTTAGTAGCTTAGGAAAGCACAGTTTCTGTGCATTAGACCTGAAGAATATTTACCATGAACCTCTCAAACTAGAAGGCATGATGTGATGGAGTGGACATGCTAGTAAACAATATTATTTCAATCACTGACATTTACAAAAGACAAAGAACCACAGAACATTTTACATCTTTCACCTTGCTATATTAATCTGTTGTTACAACCACATTGCTGTTGCAACAAATTACCAGGACAACCCACAGGAGCCAGGACATCTCACAGGCACCAGGACTTTTTGCAGGCACCAAGACATCTCCTAGGCTTAATGGATCCCACAGACACCTTGGTAACATGCAAGCACCCAGCATTCCTGCAGGCACCTAGACATCCTGCAGGCACAAGCACATCACATGGACATAACACAAGCACCCGGATATCACACAGGCACCTGGCCATCCCTCAGGCACCTGGATATTCCATAGGCACCTGGTCATCTGGCAGTCACTTGAGTTTCCCACAGGCATCTGGAATTTCCATAGGTACCCCAACATCCTGTAGGTACCAGGGCATTCTGTGGGTACCAGGATCCCCTTTGGGAATCAGGGCATTCTAGGTACCATGTTTACTGTTTATAAGAGTAAAATGAGCTTTCATCAGCATATGGGGCAAACCTAATGTCTTTTCTATACTGTAAAACACAAAGTAATGAGGGCAACTAAAATTATCTCAACTCTCCAAAATATCAGGAAACATTCACATTTTATTACTATGAAAGAAAATTCTGACAACCCTAGTCTTATATAGCTTCCCTAAGACTCATCTCTGTTTTTAGAGCCAAAGTAAAAAAAGAAAAAAAAAAGATAAATAAATAAGGTGAAAGTTGCAGATGCTTTTTTGTTATTAATGTATGTAAGGAGGTAAAAGGTGCAGGAATGGTCAAAAGCAGTGTCTGTGTGAGCTCCTTGTTCCCATCAGCAGTCTGCGTATCTGAGAAACTCAGCCTTGAAGCTGATCAAGACAGAAACAAGATTTAAATTTTTTTCATCCTCTTTTTATTCCTGGCTGACTTGAAACTCACAGAGTTCTACTTGCTTCTGCTTCCCAGGTACTGTTGTTAAAGACGTGTACCACCAAACCTGAGTTGCCTTTAGATTTTAGAAGAAGCTGGAGGATAGTTGTAGAAAAGATACCTAATGATCTAAAATTCTTGCTTCTGTTTCCAGTGATAGCTAAATTCCTTTCTGGAGAACTAAACTCTACTGCCTCTCAGGGATCCTTTATCTCCAAAATTTAATGCTACACATCCTATACAATGCTGCACAGAGGGCAGCATTTATGGAGAGTATGAGTCACCCGCTCTGGCTGACCAACGTTTTCCTATAAAAGTTGGTATCCTTCATCCTATATGTTGGCTTAGAACTAGATGTGGGAAGGATTAACTTTTAGCCAACTGGTGAAGGAAGCTGTACAGAGAGGACATGGTCCTAATGATCAGATCAATAGACAAAAAAAGTGAGATTCTTGGCATATTTAGTCTTATTTGGGTCCTTATACAAATTTACAGACAACTGATATATTTCCACTGAGCATCTTTTATTATTACAGACACACTAGTTTTTATATTCCATTAAAAGGACTATTAGTTTGAGTGCCTTAAACAATAGAAATACTTTTCTCACAAGTTCTGGAAAACTTGAGAGCCTCTTTCTCCTGTGAAATGACTGCTATTTACTCTTTAGATTTTTTTTATAGAGTACTATCTACATAATGGAAGTTCAGACTTTTATAATGTAAGTTACAGTGTAAAAGCATATTCTCTTGTATACAGGTTCAGCTTGGAAGATTCTTGGATCTTGATTAATCTATTATTATCAATTATATCTATTATTATCTAATATTATCTATTCCTTAGATAAACAAGGTGGTCTCAAATCATCATGAGCTATGGCCAAGGATGAGTGATATCATGCTACTTTGTGAAGAAAGTATAACTTCAGCTACCAACTCCTTCTCTCCTATGATAATCTAGGGTCATTTACCTGACTTACTACAATTATTGACTAAATAATGTTCCATCCTGCCAATTTCAAATATGGAATTCTAACCCCAGTGACATCAAAATGTTACTTCATCTGGAAACAGTTGCTAAAGAAGTAATTAGAATTCACTGAGGTCACTGGGAAGGAGCACCAAAATTTGAACTAATATCCTTAGAAGAAGACTAGGACTCAGATAGGCATGGAGAACTGTGAGAAGACAAACAGAAAAGATGGCCATGTTAAAGGGTTGTCAGCTGACCCAGTGATCTTATGTACTAGTTTTATATATATTTGTACAATTTTGTTGTGTTTCTTAATGAAATCCCCTTTTTGGAAGTTTCTTATTTAACTTTCATTTCTGTTACATGCAATTTAAGTGTCCTGGTCACTATGGCAACTGAGGTGCGGACACATCTTCTATCGCTGTCACCTCAACACATGTTTAGCATTCATATCTGTGTGAGTGGGAATGTGCCCCAGATACACTATAGTTTCTACTCCCCACTTCTTATCTAGGCTGCAGGAGCACACCTGGTGTTTATCAGAGGCAGGGAGCCAGGCTCTAGTCTCGGCTGTACTGGAATTGATGACACCAGAGGTTCCCCCACACTTAAGTTCAGGATTTTTCTGGTATGTGCCCATGCAGAATGGAAAACGCAGTTGCTATATGCCTTTGCTGCCAGAAACTGTGAAGCAGACAAAAAGTACAAGCACAAATATATTAGAAGCAGCAAAGGCCCAAGAATGTTTTTGTAATTATTTCTGGAGCATAAAAAAAAAAAAAAAAAACCAAACAAAATGTAATTTGCTTTTAATAAGGAACATAGCAATGATAATAACCTAATTCTCTTTAGTAAAAAGTCATTACTTCCCTTGCTTTCTCTGTCTCCTACAATTATTTAAATACTTATCAATTGTGACAGCATTCATATAGATAAATTATTTTAATATATGTATACATGTAGACTTAGGCATATATGCCAAAATATAAATATGATTCATATATTTACATTATTTATGCAGTTGGTCCTATAGGACAGGAATCAGCACGCCATTTCTGTCAAATACAGGCAGTAAAGAGGTTAGGCTCTCTGTCGGGGTGGTTTCTGCTTCAGGTACTCACTCCTACAAAACCTCATCACCTCAGCAGCACTGTTGCACTCCGCTGCTGCTCACTCCTCCACTCTAATGGGAAAACAGCCTTCCAGAGAAACTGCATTCCAAGCAAGGCAGCGTTCAGGGAAATGCAGTGGCTCTCACCAGCAATCCTAGCACTCAATAGGCTAAGGCTGAGACAGGAAGATTGTGAGTTCTAGGCCAGCCTGGTCTATTTAGCAAGATTCATTCTCCTTTCTGGAAAAAAAAATAAACAAACAAACAAACAAAAAAACAAAAACAAAAACCTCTTACAAATATTGCATGGAAGGGCTAGAATGATAACTCGGCCCTTAAATTATTTGCAAGCATGAGGATATGAATTCAGCTCTCTAGAACCTACACAAAAAATACTTGAATATGGTGTCATGCACTTTTAGAATCAGTGCTGGGGAAGCAGAAACAGGCAGAACACTGGCTCACTGACCAAACAGAAGTCTTCTTGTTTAGGTTCAAGTCACCAAGATAATCTATCTCAGCAAATAAGTTGTATAGCACCTGATGAATGAGAGCCAAGGTCCCTCTCTGGCCTCTGCATATATGCATTTATTGGTGCTAAAGAGTGATTGATTTTACTTACTTATTATACGTAAATCATCATCATCCACCCACTACACACTAAATATTATGAAATATATTAGAGACCATGATGAAAAATACAAACTTGAACATAAAGGAGCTAATTGATTGGTAAGAAAAATCTATAAGGAATGTAAGGTTGGAAAGTACAGAGAGGTCTGTGATAACTTAGCAGAAAGCTCTCCTGTGGTTTAGAGGTGGAGTCAATATTTTTTTAGCTGTAGTGTTTAATCTGAAAGGCAAAGAGTGAATGTGTGTTTTGATTTGGCATGATTCGGTAGACAGATGTAGGGAAATTTTGTCTGAAACACCTGGAAACAGAAGAAAACAGAGTGTGAGCAACTAAAGCGCTTGTTTATGGCTGTGGTAGGAACATGGCAAGATAAAAATAAAATTAAAATGAAACAGGCAGATGGTAGAAGGTCTTATATTCCACAAGAAAAAAACATGAATTTGATACCTTGAGACATATATTTATAGATGAATAAATGGAGAGGGGATTAGAGGAATGTACATTTAGGGGCTGGCTGGTTCAATGATTCACACAAAAGAAAATGGTATCTTGTGTTAAAGCGATGGTGTCTAAGGAGATAAGTAGAAATCGGTTATATAGCGTCCGATGAACTTTGTGAGGGACCAGAATGGGAGGTCCTGAGATGAAGAAAGGAGAAGTTGGCAAGCATACATCCATCAGGAATCAGATAGCACTTTACCCTCTTGGAAGCCTTTCCATGGAAGGTCTGACTACACATCTTTTTACAAATTCAAATTCTGCTTTTGACATGTTTACCCAAGATGTTTTTCTCCATTGCCCAAGTTCTTTGGACTGTAAGAGCATCCATTATCTGGTTGTTTGTTTTGTTTGTTTTTTGTTTTTATTGGCATTTATACAAATATATTATCATTACTTTATGTATACCTTAGACTTTGAGAAGTGCTGATATCTTTTGAGTTCTATCACTTCATGTTAAGTGTTTGGCATGTATCCAAGAAGTACATACTAAATATCTCTGCATAAATAGATAGCTAAACAATACTTGAATTATGTTTAAATTTAAGAATGAACAGTTAATCTCAAAAAAGAGGCAATGTCTTTCTGCAATCCAATGTAATCTTGTTGTCAACTTTACAGTTCATAACAATAACCAGTCTTATTGACATTCTGATCTCTGATTGCTTCATTAATATTTAATTCTCATCACACTATCTACATTTTCTCTTTCAACTTATTCTACTTATTATAATTTCTTAGCCATATCACTTATGATTAGTTGTAATAATTTTCTCTTTTTGAATTTTTAATAAATTTTTGTTCTCTCAGATAATACATTCCAATACCCTTCTAGCCCTCGCTTTACTCCTTCCCCTTCCCCCCCTCCCTTCTCCCACAGATCTCCCCTCATCCTCCCATACCACCCTCACCTCTACCCAAGAAATTGCAGTCTTCCTAGGGTTACTGCTCAAACATGGCACAAGATGGAACAGGGTCAGGCACAATTCCCTACTTCAAGGTTGGAGTAAGCAACCCAGAAAGGGGACAAGGTACTTAAGGACGAGCAAGAGGTTAAGGGACACACACCCTATTCCAGTCTGTATGAGTCCTGCAAGAGCACCAGGCCATGAAACCTCAAGACATATTTGGGGGACTCCCCAGGTTCCATGTCTGATGCTTCAGGATCTGTGAGCCCCTAAAAGTGCTTGTCAGATGACTCCATAGGGTTTGTTCTCTTAGTGTCCTTGACCTCCTCTGGTCCCAGAAATTTCTCCTCCAATTCTTCTCTGGGGTTCTCCAAGTTCTGCATTTTGTTTGGCTTGGGACCTCTGCATTTGTTCCCTTCAGCTGCCATAGGGAGCCTCTCTGTTAAGGACTGGGCTAAGCACTAATCTATGAGGAGAGCAGGATAACATTAGAAGTCTTCTCCTGATTGCCCAGACTCTAGTTCCTGGCCTGCCCTGGTGTATAGTCCATGTTTTCCCTCCTTTAGCATGGTGTTCTGCCCTTTCACTGTCCCAGAAGATCCTTCAAGGAGGATAGGACAGGTTGAAGTTTTTGTGGCTGGGATGATATCCCAGTCCCACCCCTGGAAGCCTTGCCTGGATACAGGAGATGGCCTGCTTAGGATCCTTATCCCCAACTGCTAGAAGTCTTTGCTAGATTGTCCTTCATTGATTCCAGTGAATTCTACTGCACTAGGTCTTCTGATTCTCCCCTGCATGTCCTCCAATTCTGATTGTCTCTCCCTGTATTCTCACCTTCCATCCCTCTCCCCCTTCCTAGTCCATTTTCTTCCCATTCTCATCCCCTGTCCCTCCTGCATCATCTGTTCTATTTCCCCTTTACCAGGGAGATCCCTGTGTCCCTACTGGGGCCATGCTTGTTGCATTATCTCTCTGGGTTTGAGGACTGCAACACCTTTGTTCTTTGCTTAACAGTAAATGTCGACATATAAGTGAGTACATACCATGTTTGTCTTTCTGAGCCTCAGTTACCTCACTAAGGATGATTTTTTTCTAGTTCCTTCTATTTGCCTACGAAATTCACGTAGTCATTTTATTTTAATAACTGCGTAGTACTCCATTGTATAAATGTACAAAAATTTCTTTATCCATTCTTCAGTTGAGGGACAAGCAGGTTGTTTCCAATTTCTCACTTTTATGAACAAAGCTGCTATGAACATAGTTGAGCAAGTGTCCTTATGGTAGGATGAAATGTCCTTTGAGTATATGGCCAGGAGTGGTATAACTGGGTTTTGAGATAGGCCAATTTCCAATTTGCTGATGAATTGCCATATTGATTTCCACAGTAGCTGTATAAGTTTGCATTCTTACCAGCAATGTAGGGTTTTTTTTCCTTGCTCCACATCCTTTCTAACATGAGCTGCCATTTGAGTTGTTGATCTCAGCCATTCTGACAAGTGTTAGATAGAATCTCAGAGTAGTTTTGATTTGCATTTCTTGGATGGCTAAAGATGTTGAACATTTCTTTAAGTGTTTCTCAGCCATTTGAGATTCCTCTTTGAGAATTTTTTGTTTACTTCTGCACTCCATTTTTAATTGGTTTATTTGTTTCATATTCATTTTCAATCCCTATTACTTAACATATGTGGTTATCTCTTTGACCTTCTCTGACTGATTTTTTTATGCCCTGCCAAACATCTATTCAGAATTGATGACATTTCCCTATGAGATTTGAGGTCTGGTGTATATGTCTGCAGACCATAGTTGATTCTGGAAGTCCAGGCCTGCTCCCATTGCCTCACTCAGCAATTTCAGAGTTAAGAGTTGGAAGTTGTGGGCAGATGGAATGAAGTAATGTTTCAGGGTGCAAGGATCACTTTGAATTAAAGCACATACCAGGCACAGATAATTTCTTTTTCCAGTTGTTTTTCAGATTTATGTTGCAGAACTTACATCTTCAACTGTATTTCCTAACATAGTTGGAGGATGATATGACCATATATGTGTGTGCAGATTTGTATGCCTGTGTGAGTGTGCGCTTTCCATATTTTTCCTATTACTCTTGCCTTTGAAGAGTCATTTAAGAAATTCCTAAGTGAACATTATGGCTGAAATATAATTATCAGATTATAATCACTGTGATGTTGAATTAGTGATTTGACATCAGGCCAGAATTACATCAGATAATGCAACTCTAAAAATAAGGATGTATATATTTTATACATTTAATATTTAAAATCAAATGAAACTAATACAGATATTTTAAAACATAACATTTGGCTTAATATTGCCTGTCAAACATTTCCTCAGATGCAATTAAACTGAAAAAATGTAAATAAAATAAGTATTTCTTAATTACAGAAGGTGTAAATAAATAAAAATTATAGAATCACAGAAGAAATAAGGTAAATACTGTCTCCATTGATTTGTTTCTATTGCAATAACCTAGTTTTATTTATGGCTCATTTTTCATCTTACATTGAGTCTAAGTCTCTTATCTTTTAATAAATAGAAAGGAAACAATAGACAAAAGGAGAGAACGATATTAAAATACATTTTTAAATGTATTTTAAAATGTTTCCTTTATTCACCTCCCCCAGCTTAAAATAGAGTCTTATCATATAACTCTGCCTGGCCTCGAAGTTTCTAGATAAACCAGGCTAACATGCACACTGTATGCATGCATGTATGTGTGTATGTCTGTGTGTATGAGGAAGAAATTCCTATGGAGTCTGTCTAGGAGTAGATAATAGGGTGCTAATAAGCCAGGTGGTAGTGGGTGATACATGCCCTTAATCCAAGCACTTGGGAGGCAGAAGCAAGTGGATCTCTGTGAGTTTATGGCTAACATGGTCTACAGAGTGATTTCCAGGACAGCCAGAGTTACAACAGAGAAGAGAAACCCTGTCTTGAAAAAACAGTAACAACAAAAAGGTTACTAATAAAAGGTAAGGTCTCTTAATGAAGCAGGGAGCCCATTATACTGTCTTTCATGCTGGAATCATTGTAGATTGAATCTTTATCACATTCACCTTATTATTGATGCTTTGATGAGAATTTTTCTTAAATACTATGTATACAGTATACTGTGCACAGTCATGCACCTTGTAAGGACATTCTGATCAACAATTAGGGCATATGCACTAGAGGGTCCATGAAGCTCTATCACCTACCGACATGATAGTTATCATAGTCTCTGCAAGTAGCATGTTTTCACAATTGAGAAGCCACTAAGGGGCTTTCACAGTAGCCTTAAATTTATAAATACATACATGAGGGCTATATTATAAATGTAGGACAGGCTCTGCTTTTTATCCCATTTTCCCAATAGAGTAGTTACAAACAGAGAATCTCCATTTCTTTCAAAAATTAAATACTAAAATATTTTAAATATGAAGTTGAGATAAGTTGTATTCATAGTGCCAACAGTTAAGACTTCAAAGACTATCTAACCACTGGATATATGCTTTCAGAGAACTAGAAAGAAGATAGATGTGATAATAAGCTGGGACTATTGGCAGGCCTGAAATCCCAGAACTATGGAGGCTGAAGTGGGGGGATTGTGAAACTCAATTCATCCTGTAGTCTGTAGTAGACCATTCTTAAAATTAAAAAAAAAGAAAGAAAGAAAAAGAAAGAGAAAATACCATTAGGAAGAAAGAAAAGAATGTGACAATAATCTAAATTCCAAAAGCATGACCACAGACTACTACAGGAGAATGGAAATCTTTCATCAAAATCTGGCATGACTGTTTACAACTTAGATTGAACCTGCTTCAATACAGAATGTGTGCTAAGTATAATAATAGTAATTTAATGCTGTACTGCAATGTCTTGTTTTTGTAGGTATGTATTCCTTTATGTTTTGATTCTTTACCAAAAAGCATAGCAAATGGCTTTCAAAATTGGTTTGGGTGGACCACAAAATGTGAAGACAGAAAGAATTAGACAGAAATGTAGAGCCACAGTTAAAATGGTTTATTTACAATTTTTGCCATAATCAGACATACAGCTAAAATCTATGGTGTAAAAACAACTACAAATTTGTCTCACATTTCCATGTGTTCTCCATATGCATTTATGACAAAGTAAGATTGGGATTGAAATAACACAACAAAACACAAGGTACTTTCATTAACATGGTCTGTGATCTAGTGTGAAAGTCAAGAGAATGAAAAAAATGAGGAGAGGGAAATCAGTAAGAATTCTGTAATATTGAGACATGTTTTGGTGAAACCAAAGTTGCTTTTCTTTTTCCTGTACCCTTTGAAAGGACACACAGACAACTTGGAGTACAAAGAACACAAAACAGTATTTGGTCCTCAGCTATTAAACAGCACTAGTATTCAGAGACAAGTTTGTGGGTAGTCAAAGCAAAGATCTTGTAACCTGGATCCAGTAAGTGACTATGTTATACAAATCTGAAAATGTTTATAAACTTCATACTTTATAAAGAAGTCTTGAGTGGAGAAACCACAGCATAAATAAGAACTATATAGATGTGCAGGAATCAGTACAGGATTTCAAGGGTTTAAAGGAAAATCAGATAGTAAAGAAAGAGCAGACCATATGTTTCCTCTCTGCATCTAATCCTGGAGATGTAGGAAGGAAGGGACAGTAATTAGATGTCTGAGCAATGCTGGCACTGATATAAAAATCTAGGTCTACAGAGGAAAACTACCACATTATAAGCAAGACTAATGACAAATATCAAGTAGGGCAAAGTCTTAATAGTCCTCATACTTAGGTATTTCTCTGTACTTTCTCTTCCATAAAATTTTAGAATCAGTCCTTAAGTTTCTTCCAATATTTTTTTTGAGGGGTAATGGCATTGCCTTAGATCTATAGATTTGAAGAGAATATCCTTTTCTCTCCCAATTCCCTTACTAATGTTCCCTCTCACTATTCTATGTCTATTTTTTGTTACTACATCCCACATCTATATCTCCTATCATATTTTTCACTTATTACAGAGACAAAGGAATATTAACTATATTTATTTGTTGATCTTGTATACTCAAGTCAACTGTCCTGTCCTTTAAAACTTTACAATTCTTCTTGCTACACTACTGAGTTTTAAGGAGTATCCATCTGAATATACATGTTTTCATCAATAAAGTTAAGATCCATAATGTTAAATATCTGTGTTTAGCTTACATATATCTGATATTTTTGTTTCTATTTTTCATATTTAATTTTATTTTTCACTTTTTTATGGTATATTAGGTATGTTTCCCTACTTTTCTTTTGATATTTATCACTCTTAAACACCTTTTATCACACATTTTAAGCTTCTGGTTGCTTCTATCTTGAGTGTAGTACAGCAAACCAAAATCTTCCTCTGATATTCATGCCATTTTTATCATAGGACAGCTTTAGTGAGAACACAAAATTTTAAAGATTATTGCTTAAAGGAAAATGGGCTAAACTCTGTTCTCACTTTATTCCCCAAATATCTACTTTTTGGATTCACCCTTCTTATTGAAGTAATAAGTATCCTAAAACTGATTTCAAGTAGTGTCTGTCAACTTTGCAGATAATGTGTTTATCTCACCTTGCATAGAAAAGTATAGATTCCATGCTTGTTCCTGATGAGTAGTTGGTGAGAAGTAAATATTTGTTGTCAGTGGAGTAAATAAAAAAACAACTATGTTTTCACATGAAACCAACAAAACCACTATCTTTAAATCAACTAGAATTAAAGACAGAAACAAGATACCTAATGTCTTTTCTTATTACAATAAGATCTTTAAAAAGAAAAATCTTCTGTTTCATTTATTGTTCTTCATTGACTAGAAGTGTTAACAGAAAAATAAAATGGCATATTTAGATGGTCACATTGTCAATTATCTTTAATATCTTTGTTGTGACCTCAATAGCTATAACATTTTCTTTCTTTTTCTTTTATCCCTTTCGTTTTTTTTTTTTTTCCAAGATAAGATTTCTCTGTTGTAACTCTGGATGTCTGGAACTCACTCTGTAGACCAGGATGGCCTTGAATTCACAGAGATCCACCTGGCTCAGCCTCCCTAGTGCTGGGATTAAAGGCGTGTGCCACTACTGCCTCACTAGCTGTGACATTTTCAGTCTATGTTTCTCTTAAATAGGCAGGTGGCAATAAATTGAAATAGGAAGAATATGTAACTGTCCTTCCCTAAGTACCAATTAGAATCTAAGAATATTTTAGGATAATAAATTCATTTTATGAAAAAAGTAAAAATAAAACAAAAACAATTTTTGCTGCATTTTATTGTAACTAAGTAGCTTGGTACATTAAGCATCTCCCTTCCAAAACCTTCTGTAAGTCTTCCACATTGCTTTATAATCATTTGTTTGTGTTTTGTCTCTCTTATTAGACCACATACCCTTTGTGAAGCGTGTTTCTCATTTCCTCCTTGGACAAGTGTTTATTAAATTTTGATCCAGTTCCAAACACTGTCTCATGAGTGTTTAAAGACCCTAGTCTGCTATGGCATAGGTACTCAATGAGAATTTCAAATGATTAGGTAAACTGTGCTTGTATGTTTGAATATTAAACTCTCGGGTCATAGATCTTCAATATATTCACACACATTTTCAGGCAAAATGTTTAGAAAATTTATTCCAAACCCCAAATGTCTATTTTGATCCATTTATTCAAATGGTTCTTACAATGATTGCTTTTATTAGCATTTTTTATTTTTCAAAAATGTCTTATATAACTTAATGTATTGTTTAAATTAAGTCATAATGAAAAGTTTGATATTAAAAAAAAAAAGATTCTCAAGTTTTATAGAATGTGACAGATCTAAAATGCAAAGAATCTAGAATGTAGAAGTAACATAAGACATCATTTAAGCAATTGTATACCTGATTTCAAAATTATAAAATTACAGAAATTTCAATGGTATAATGATAAATGAATAAATTAATAATATAGAAATGACACAGTCATACTTTTGACATATCTTTTTGATATAGAAATCACATAAAAATACACACAAGGTAAGTCTGAAGAGGTGGTACAGAAATTACTAGATGGGGTTAAGACAACCAAACAAAAATAGTACTCTTTAGCTTTTATTCATTAAAGAGAAATATTTTGAAATGAAAATATGAAATTCTTAAATTGCTAAAATAGGAATACTTGTGGGATGTTGTGTTTCTCATAGACTGATAATTCCCTTTATAGTAATTTGATTATACGGGGTTGGTTGTTTATTTCAATTAAAAGAACAATTGGGATGGGGCAGAGTTGTGAAATCATGACCAGTGAGGTCTCCAGCTAAGGCTCTTGTTTCAACCACCCTTTATTAGTCACACAGTGTATAAATGATCCTTGGGAACAGCCTCTTGCCTGGGTGTAGGTGGCATTGTGTTAAATTAACTGGATGAGCTTTGTGGATTGGAGAAGTCTGGTTTTATTTTTGACTACACCTATAAAAATTATTTTTGTGAAGATAAATATACCAGAAAATTAATACTTTTTCCATAAGGGTTTAAGTGTACACCTACTGCAAAAGGAAAACAGGGTGAGCTACAAACTTGATTCTCTTCTGACTGCTGAAAAATGGCTCTTAATATTCGATTTCATCTTTCTTTTTCCTATGCTGCAAGACACAAATTTTTCCTTCTATATATGTTGAAATGATAGGAGATTAATTCTCAAGTTTCTACTTTGAAATCACCTGCAATACTTTCTAGCTTAGCCAATAAACTCAGAGGCCAATGATACTGTTTTATAGTCCTGGTTCTTCTGTGCTATGATGTGGAAATAATGAGCAATAGTTCATAGGTATCTCTGAAAACCATCACAGTCATGGCAAAGAACAGATTATAGTCTGGCCACAGTATTAAAAACTAACATCATGCAAAGGGTGCAGCAATGCCTGAGGCACATGCACTTCCTGCTATGCCTCAACCTGTGAAAAGAAGAGAGATTTTTCTACGTTAAAATCGATTTTATTTTCTTAATGCCACATATACTTTCTTCTTTGGGAAGAAATAGTTTTAAAGGTTTCTGATTTTTGTACATACACTAGTGAAGTGCATATCTTTTGTTTAACAATTATTTTTAAAGCATTGTAGCAATTGGATCTATGACTCTGAGTCCATTAGTATTGTGCCATATTGAGCACTGAGATGGGATGCCCATGCCCAAGATAATATTTGTACTTGCTAGGGTCCTGCAGAGCAACACTGATTATTTTATTTAAACTTTATGACTTGTGGTTTTCTCTCTTGACATTAAGATTAATAGAAAATGCATGTGACACACTGGAATGTAAAGTTCATGGAACCTACTAAACGTCCAAGATAGATGGATACTGCCATTTATTAACTGCATTCAGTTTTCAATTTAGAAGAACATAGTGAAATTTAAAAATAAAAAAAAATTTTAAAATTGTCTCATCCTTTCCTCAGCCAGATTCTAGCATCATTTCATAGTATTTTGAGAAAAAAAGTATTCTATGCATGTTAATAATAGTTTCATGAGGTACAAATTTAAGGTATTGTTTTGGTAACACTACAATTTATATTTTTGAAAGTAATTTACCAAAAATGAGTCTTCATTAAATATATTATAATGTGTTTATATTAATTTATGTGTTTACATTCCAGACTAGAATGCTCCATAGATACAGAAGTTTGATATTGACATTTCCTGTTTCTCCTTAAAAACAATTATTTCTTTTCCTCCTACCACCAAGCTACTGAAACTATACGTAAACATGATACAAAACTATTGGGCTCCACAATAGAGATAGAGCAAAATTTGTAACCGTATTCATCCTTCTTTTCTTCCTTCACGGCCTATTAAAGTTGAAATGACAAAAGAACAACATGAGTACCAACACCGAAGTTGCCTTTGTTCATTAGCAGGTATCAGATGAAGCAATAGTGAAACCATTGTTCCTACTCTTTTGGGGGAACCTGACAACATACAGGTACATTAATAAGTCTACTTTACAGGACTAGCTAGTGACGTTAGTAATAAATGCCATGATCTCTCAGTCAAAGGACCAGCGCTCTTGAGGTCCCTCATAGCCTAAAGCAGAAGACAAAGAACTCGTAGGGTCTCCCAGATATGTTATGTGATTGTCTGGTGTGTTCTGAGAGAGAACTTACAGGCTAGAGTGTATCTGGGGATTCTCTGATGCTTTTGCCTACACTTGAGACCCATTTCCTCCAGCTGGGTTGCCTAGTCCACCCTAGTTGTAGTAGGGATTAGTGCCTAGCCTTGTCCCAGTTGTTGTGCCCTATTTAAGCAGTTATCCTGGGAGGACTGCTGTCTTCTATGAGGAGAAGTGGGGGTGAAGGAGGAGGGATGAGTGAGTGGGGATAGGAAGGATATATAATAGGAGGAGAAGGAAGATGGGGGATCCAAGAGAAATGGAAGGTGGGTAGGAGGGTGTTGATATGATTTATATGAAAGAAGAAAAATAAATTTTAAAGAATTAGTACAGTGTGACCAGGTGGGAAGAAATGGCTACCTTGTCTAGGGTACCTAGGAATGGCTTCTCTTATGGGATTATTTGGACCGGAAAGTTAATTGACATGAGCAATGTGGTTACCAAGAGGAAATCATCCAGGAGAGAGAATGGAAATGGGTTTCTAGAAAGAAAAGAGTTTGAATTGTTAAAACAGGGAAGAGTAGAAGAAAGGAGAGGTTTAAAGTTTGAGTAACATGGGAGCATACTTCTTAAAAATTCAAGAAAAGGCAAAATTCAAGGACATTTAAACTCTTCTAATGTCTAATCTGTCAATGATCTTATCCCTGTCCCAACTTATTATAGTTTCCTTTTTTATCTTCATCCTAACTATCAATGCATTTAAAAGTGACCTGAAGTAGTAAAAACTGCTAACTGTATCTAAATAGTTTTCTGTATTAAGAATGACATATGGATTATACATTAATCACCAAATAGGCTTCCATTAAGCAAACACTCTTAAACTTCTCATATGCTGGGCCAGTTCTCTTAGACAAGATATATTCCCAAATGTAAAGGGTAAAATACCTTGCAATTGTGGTATATTTTAGCTTGATTATGACTTGTCTACACACAAAACTCCAATGGGTAATTAAGATAATTACCTGAATCACTACAGGCAAATAATAATTTTATCTTAAATATACAAATAATTATCCAGTTAGGCAATCTCAACATTAAATATCTAAGTGGGATTCTTATAGGGCTATTTTGATTACTTAAATGTGGTTGGTTCATAAAGATCAGGATTGAATTTCCCCTAAAAGAATCTTATGTTTAAAATCTATGGAGAAATATCCTTGGCAGAGTTATATTAAAACCAAAAGCTCATGAAAATGGTTTGAGATAGTTTGTTGAAACATAGAACAAGCTTGAAACTGAAACAATTAGCTGGAAGTTTTAAGTCACAAATGTATTTGTCAGAAATCCCATGATCCCTGACTAACCACTTATTCTTGCTTTCAACAAAGTCCTACTTCTTCTCTGTGTTAATTCTATGATGAGTTGTAGTTTCTAAAAGAGAACAGACAGTTTTTCTTTACACCTGTAAGGGTTTATAGATTCCTGTAGACATCATTGAGCACACTAGGTGGCTCTCCTTCAGGCTCCAGAGAGAAGATTGTCTTCTGCTTCACTCTAAACAAGTAGAACATCATGGAAAAGGAAAGTAGAAGTCAGCCAAGTGCAAGGTCAGATGAGCCATGGCATCCATATAATTCAAAGTAGCAGGAAATAGGTGATTTGAACAGGTGCCAAAAGTTCTTTAGAATCAAGAAATGCTATCAAGGAAAAATAAAGGCTTTTTAGAGCCAATCAGCAAAACCTTAAAAAGGGGGAGTATCTTCTCCTTTTTCTAACATCTGAGGAGGAACAGTTATAAGCTGTATGTGCTTTGGAAAGGCTGAAATACGTGTGGTGTGGTGTAAAGAACACCTATGCCTAAGACAACTTAGAAAACTAAGGAGAGGCCAGACTCTAGGTAAGTTTTTCTTAAAGAAATAGTCAGTTTAGGGGCATGTGATAAAGAGGAATTTGTTAGCTGTGGTCATGGAAGTCCATAGGGTGAATGTGGGGGGAAAGTAAGATCTTTGTGGTTTGGTCCTTAAAATGGACTGTGTTTCAAGCTTACTTTTGCTTAATTGTCAGGAGACTTAAGACAGCAGACCATATTATCTTGAAATACTCAACAAATTGCCTTAATTTACTTCATTCCTAAGGTATAGACCTTTTGCACATGTTTTTTTCTCAGTATATCGTCTCATTTTCAAATATCTTGGGCTTAATAATATATGAAGGACATTTTGCCAAGAAAATTTCATCTATGATTTCAGACATGTTTATTTTAGGAGAAATATTATCCTTGTGTTTATGATTCATTTACACTTAAATCGAAATACCACTGAGAGGAAACTACGACTCATCCAAGGTAGTTCTTGTCATTCATGCATTATTTTTAAAGAAGTTTTTCTTAAGTTATGTAACTATGAAGATTAATCCATATCTAATTTGGAAACTTAAGTGATATGGGTCCTAAGTTTAGAGAATAATATAACCACATTGAATCATGGATATGTATACTTGAAGTGGTTCCAAGAGTCAGCTGAGTCCTTCATTATAAAGGAAGAAATTTCAGGGCAGAGTGGTCACCTGACATATCTGCAATCACATTCAACTAAGGAACCAACCAACCAGAGTAAATAAATCATGTGGTATTTAATTGATTAGTAAATTTGATCCTCTGAGAACTTAAGACAGAATCTTAAACACAGCAGGTGCTTGATAATGTCTCTTTAATGAATAGGTCAATGTCATTAGTACTCCACCTATCAGATGAATGTTGTATAGTTGGTCATTTAGCATAGCCATTAATCATCAATAAGTAGAAAATGGGTTCTTGACAGGCTTTTTTCTTATCAGACACAATTGTTGGCCACAAGAAGCTTTTAATAAAAAAAGAAAGCAACCAAGTGAATAAAATATTCAATTATTAAAGAGACTCATTAGAATAATGTATGAGTTCAGAACTGTCATTTTACGTAACTATATGCATGAGAATACCTGTGAATAAAAACATGTGTATGTTGTGGGGCATGGTGGTAACTGTCTTTAATCCCAGCACTCAGAGGCAGAGGCAGGCCTATCTCTAGGAGTTCAAGGCCAGCCTGGTCTGCATAGAAGGCCAACCAGAGCTACATAGGAAGACCCTGAATCAAAAACAACAACAATAAAATAATGTGTATGTTTATTAAAGAGGTTTAAAACTCCTTTCACTTTATGTGCGTGGATATTATTTATGGAACCTAGAATTTAAAGGAGTTCTCTAATTACACTGTCCTGATAGACTCTAACAGTTAGAGAAAACTTCCTGTGAAATCCTTGGGAACACTCAGAGAAGTGCTAAGAGCAGGGTGTAGACCTCAGGTAAGTGGAGTGATGAGGTTTAGTGAAGCAAAGTGAGGTTGGAGAGATGAAAGTGAGAAAATGAGCTGATGGAAAGAAAGAGAAACTTCTCAGGAGCTGCAAACATGGGAGTAATACATGGACATAAATGTGATGTTATACTCACTGCAGAAGTTTGCTGCGCCACCTTCTAAGGCACTTACCTTAAGCCTTTGTTTTCTGAGATAAGCATACAAATGCTTATAATTATAGGACGTATCTAATGTGTTCTTTATAAAGAGATTCCAATCTACACGGAGATCAAACTGAGCCTAGAAATGAGATGTTTGAAGACACACTGAACCTCTTTTGAGTTCAATCCTTAGTTAGGTAGTACCATGGCAGTTCATTTGTAGTTAAAGATCTTTCTCAGAGAGTTTCATAAGGAGTGTTTTCATGTGCCTTCTATTTTCTTGGAGCAATTTTTCTGTCTGAACTTTAGTCAGCACACCTAGAATGGTCTCAGGAAACAAAGAGAGCACTACGTGATGGCTCTGTTAGAGGAGGAATAAATCTACTATTTCCATAGTGGATAGTGCTGGATTAGCAGAAGATGGGTTAGAATGAAGCTATTCTTATTATCTACTTGTGCATATGTGATACATCGGTTAAAAGGCCATGTGGAGCTGAAGGGGGAGATTGACTGATAACTAGCTTCTGCTACTTTGCAGGCTGTAAGAATTGAAAAAATGACCTAATATTTCTGAGACTTAATTTTCCCCTCTATAAAATACCAATTGTAAATCCCAAATCCACTTGAGAATTAGACTACCACAATTGAGACAAATTTGAAGCTAGCGGTCTTTAATTAAATTAATGAAATACTGGCCAGGAAGATAGACTCTGTCCAGGTCCATTCTGAGGAACCCGTGGAGTGAACTTATTGCCTCTAGAGTTCCCACAGAATGGCCCTGAATCACATGGCACAGGTCCTTAAAAGGCAGAATCTATAAGGCTACATAGTTCCCACCAGGTCCAATCAGTGGCAAGCGTCTATCCTGATGGACTTCCTGTATGGGTTATCTCCTGCCTACAAGTGACCAGGCATATTCAATGCATTTGGAGCACATCTGGAGCAGTAGAGTCAAGTAAATGGGATCTTGACACTCCCTAACCAACATTCCAAGAGGTTATATCCTTGGGTAAGAGAGATTCAGGACTATCTCACCCTAATAGCCCCACCTAGTGCTTTAGGAAGTTGTGTTTTTATTCCTTGGATCTCTAAGGCAGAATAACTAAAATATAAAACATAAATTTTGCTCTTACACAATAATAAGAAAATATTTCAAGTCATTATGGAAATAAGATAATACTGTATTACAAAACATCTAACAGTGATATTTATCAAAAGCTTATATGAACTATGCCCCCCCTTTTATCATATCATGTAAGTTTCAATATATATTGAAATAATCATTAGGTTCTTTAGAAAAGAAATCTTAGCCAAAGAGCAAGGAGCTGGAAGAGCCAGTTAGGAGAGATCTTTGCTCATAAAAACCTTAGGAAAAAGAAACTCACCCAAACATGACTCACAAAGGACACCAGTTATTTGCATTTCATAGGCAAGAATGAAAATCACTGCACATTTTGTAAATATCAGCCATCTGGAGCTATTGAATGGATGATGGGTATATCACTGCGTACTAATTCTCAAAAGTCATATCATGATTGGGAATGCTGGCAGAGTCAAGCTAAATGATAGAAAATCAAACCTTCTTGCCCTGTAATTTGTGACAGAGAAGTGGAGAAGAATTGAATTAAAAGATGACATGGCATTGGTAACACACACAAGCAAATAATCATGTATTGTAATGCCATAGACCACTGGAGAGATAGCAATGGAATCAGTAGAGCTGATTTTCTTCAGTGCCTCTTCCACAGAGCTGAAGAATGTTGTAGTCCTGATGTCATCAGGACTTTAGATCTGTAGTTATTTGATAATCTCATCTTGCTTTTGCAGTCCTTTCAGATGGCTTTTGTATCATTATTTTAATCAAAAGTTTATATCGTATACTGTTTCACCTCTGTGAATAAGCCTGCACATAGCGTACTGAGCTCCTCGTTGATTAATTAAATATCTGCAGCAGGTGGTACTTTCCCAACTAATACTGGTTTCTTAAATATATATATATATATATATATATATATATATATATATATATATATATATATATACACATATGACAAAATCCCAAGCCTCAGTTTCAAATTTTGTCAAGTTGTTTGGTAGATAGAGTCCAGATAACTGAAGAGTAATCACTTATGAAAATTTGGATCTTTTAGTCAGACTTTGTGACTCAGGCCTGTGATCACAGATACTCAGCTATCTGGGAAGCTGAGGCAAGAGGATCACAAATTCAGCACTTGTCTGGGCTACAGGCGGAGTTGAAGGTCAGCCTCCGTAGCAGAGTGAGACTCCTTTCTAAAATGAAAACTATAAAAAGGTCAGGAGAGAAGACTCCATGGTTGAGAGCATGACTGAGATGTGTAAGTCCCTGGGTTCAAGTTCCAATACTTAAAGAAGAGATGTTTTTGAAAATGCAATTCTTAGTGAATCTCAAGAGAATGTGGAGTTTGCAAATTCACTCTGGTGCTCATTGATAGGAGTATTAAAAAAAAGATAAAAATCAAATGAGGGAGAGAGACTTGTTCACATAAAAATACTTCTAAGTAGAAACTATCAAATTCTTAACAAGAAAGAACCTCGGTAACATAATTCCAGAAAGCACCTGAAATGTTCTTAATCATTCAGCTTGCATTCCTCATAGACAATAGGCTGCTAGAATCTTGAGAAAAGATTTTTGCCCATTCTTTGCAAACATTATGTGGACTCAAGCATTGTGTGATTAGATTTCACAGAAACAGCACCGAGGGTTGTTTCTGGCTTTGTTTTTCCTTCCTTTTCTTTCCTTCTTTTCCTTCCTTTTCTTTCCTTCTTTTCCTTCCTTCCTTCTTCCTTCCTTCCTTCCTACTTTCTTTTTCTTTTTAAAAATAAGATCTTTCTAACTAGCCAAGGCTGTCTTTAACCTCACAATCAACCCCCCAACACCTTAGCCTTCCGACTTTCTAGGATTACATTTATGTGCCATCATGCCTGGCACAAACTGCTTTTAGTAATATGGTAGTTGAATACTGAATGCAATTTTCCCACTTAATCCTCTCTGGTCTAACATCAAGCTGAAAGTAATACTAAGATGTAGTAGATAAAACTCTCCTTACCATTTTCAGTCTGTACTTTTTCAGATTGGTATGGGGTTCAGCTCAGTTCTCTGGATTTGTTTCTTATGTTTGTGTATCTCTTGGCAAAGTGCATGTCTCCTCTGCCTTTTTTTTTTTTTTTAACTGAAGACCTACAGTGGGTTTTTTACTATTGAAGATACAAGAGAAAGAAGCAAAAAAACTGTCAGTTCTTAAATGTCTTAACATACTTTGCAAAGTAAGGCCAAACTCTGCACAGCCAGGCATGTGATGCATACTCTAATCGGAGAACTCTAGAAACTGAGGTAAGAGGATCACTGAGCCTAGGGGTTTAAGATCCAGCCTGAACAAACTCTGTGTTCTCTCAAATCTCAAAGAAAGTTGCAAAACAGTACGCAAGCTGAATATTGATGTAAATAAGAGGCAGCAAAGTAACATGACTTTACTTGATCTCTGGGGCACCAAACCACGTGACAAGGTTCCCGGGCTTAACTGGAAGTTCTTTGTTGTGGGTCTTTGAAATGCAGAGGAGCTAGCACAAAGTACTAGGGTAATCAGTGTCTCCAAAGAATACAGGGGTTAACTCTACACCATTTAGTGATGGGCTTTGATGAGTGTTCAGGGAAGTCGAATTCCAACAGCAAAATGGTCACATAAATCTGAAAGGTTCCTTGCTTTATTTCCCACCAATCCCATGCCGAAATGATGACCCAGTCCAACTACCTTTGTTTACAAAGCCACTTCCAGCTGGCACGGCAGTCAAGTCTGCAAACTTAGCTTTTGGGAAGCTGAGGTAGGATGATTGCTGTGAGCTCCAGACCAGCCTGGGCTATAAATGAGCTCCTATCTTAAAACACAAAATCAATAAAATCACTCCAGCTTTTAAAGGATAGAGAATTCTAACCACCAGGAAGAGGAGTGGTAGCAACTCCATTCTGTTCCTTAGAAAAAGCTCAGAAAACAAATTTGTTCGTATACACAGTTTCTGGTCTTGCTGACCTTTGGCTTGCATGGAGACTGACAAGCCGTCTCAGACCAGTTATTTTCACAGATGTAGTTCACATTAGATTTTTCTGCTGGAAATCAGCAGTTCCTTGGTGACCTACATGTGATCTCTGGCCTTATGAAACTTGTAAGCCAAGGGCTATCAGAGAACATAGCAGACTTCGGATTGCCCAGTGGAAGGAAAAATAATAAATGGTGCTTTCTGAGTGCTTAGTAAACACTGGCCACTATTTTAGGTCTTTAACAATTAACAGTTTTAACCTTAGTCATGATCTTAACTCACTGCAATTATTAACCTCACTTTACCTAGGAAGAAACTAGAGCCCAGAGAAATTTCTAAAGCCAGAGTTATCTTGTAGCTGATAAGTAATGGCTGTGGGATCTAAATCTAGGCAGCCGGCCTGGCTCCAGTGTGTGTCATTGTTACCAGTCTCCGAAAGAGACTGGCAGCTTATTTTTCTTGTAACCAAGGAAAAAGAAAAACAGTCAGATACGTGGTTTTGTGTTTTTAATAAGAGAAATAATATAGTGGGGCATTTTCCCTTGGCACTAATCCCAAGTATGAATTAATAGCATCAGATGAGATTTGCATAAAAGCATTTTATAAAAGCAGTGGACTCTCACTCTCATTGGACAACTGGCTTTTACACCACAGTCAGTATAGAAGTGCTACTTAGCTGAGCATTTCTTTGTGTAATCACTTTGGGCAAGCAGAGGCCATCCTGTCCACACGCTCTGTCTGCCGTTGAGCCTTCCTAAGTGACACCAGGTACTGGGACTGTTTGGAAGATGAGATTATGACTACACCTATTAAAACTGCCTTAAATTGCAGCTGTCTGTAGACTTCACAGGTGCTAGATTTTATGTAATTTTTAAGCAAATCCTCCCTTAATTACCTTAATTATAGTTATTCTATGTTGCTGACTACTGTGAGAACTACTTAAAAGGAAGCAAAGAAGACTTTCCACAGAGAGTTAAAAAGCCAGACCATCACCTACAGCACAGAACAGGTCAGCAGCAGCATCATTTTCTGAAGCCAATAGGCTACCCAAGCTGAGAGGAAATCACTGCAGCTGAGAACCCTACTTCAACTGCAAACATTGTAGAGGTTTCTTCCAGAGTGAAAAAAAAAAAAAACAGTATCAAAGTTTCTCAGGATGGTTTGAGCCAAGACTCCTGTTTGGGGGAATTACCAGGTACTGGCTACCTAAAATGAGACAGCTACAGTAAACTGCTTGCTTAGGGAGCACAAATACTATTGGATACTTAGTGTTATTTCAGATTGACCATTTGACATTCTAGCAAATGTCCAAGTCAAACAGTAGCTAGAACCTTTCCTCCAAGTGATTTTTGCTCCTAGGAATTCCATTGCTCCTACCTCTGTTACCACACATGCTTCTAAAATTTCTAAATCCTAACTCTTAAAATTCAGAACTTTTTTCTCAGCTCCTCAATTCAGATAATTCAAATCTAAAAAAAAAAAAAAAAGTTTGGCCAATTCTAAACAGAGCCATTATGTGATTGGGTTATGTTGCAACAATCCATTAAATTCATTTTCTATTTTCCATAGCTTTAAAACCTGCACCAAAAGGTCTAGTAAGATATCACTCAGTAATTTATGCCACACAATGATTACCCACTCAAAGGGTAATTAAATGTGTTTTTATATAACCATTCATTGATTGATTGCTTTTTCCAAAATGAAGTTAAAATTTTAAAAATAAAAACACAATAAAGGCTAAGCAGCTAAGAGTGCTTGCTATACAAATGTGAAGTTCTCAGTTCAAATTTGTAGATCCCATAGACTAATCACAGACCCACTGGGCAGGCACAGGGGCTGGGGGGGCGGCATTGCTAGCTGCCAGCCTAGTTCTAGGTTCAGTGAGACTGTTCAAATGAGGTGGAATGAGGTGGAAAGTGATGCTTCCTCTGCTCTTCGCATGCATTTACACTGGTACATATACATATACACACTCACACAAAAAAAATTTTGAAAAAAGAAAACTATAAACTGATGAAGCACATGAAAGTTATTTTTAAAGGAAGGTAATAAAAATGAACATGAGATTAGCATTCAGATTCATTATCTTGCCTAACCCAATAAGGGTTAGGCAACAAATGTAACTTTGGCAGACATGGTAATTGGAAACTATGTCCCCGTACCATGATTCAAGGTCTTAAAAACAAGTAAGGCGTTCAAGAGAAATCCAGCCATTTCTTATACCTAATTAAAGATTTCACCTGCAGATTCTCCTGGAAGAGACAAAGCTGTTGTTACACAACCCACTTTAACTATATTTTCTTGCCATGAACAGAGGAATGTGCTTTGGAACAAAGTTATCAATGTGAAGTGATGGTATAATGTTCAGTTTAGTAAAAGATTACCAGCAGGGCATTGAAACAACTGGTAAACTCTGCTGGCTGGGACAAACACAATGCAAATAAAAGTTAGAGGAATACATGGTATCAGGCTAGAGATTCAGCATTTCTCAAACCAGTTCCAAGTGATATTCTTCAGTCGTAAGTGGCTGTGAAGTGGTATTTATTTTTCTAAGAAGTCTTAGGAATGTGGCAACTTTGTCCCAATGGCTTTTACAGTTGTATCATTGGCAGATATGCTCAGTGAAGGAAGGATTAATATCTTTAAGAGTTTAAAAGTCCTACAAAGAAAACATGCCTGAAAGGATGTCATCTCACATACATGGTATTTGCCTAAAATATACACTTTAGAAAGAAAACAAAGTCCTTTAATAGGGTAAACACTACTTCTCCTCCCAACACACACACACACACACACACATACCACCACCACCCCAAAACAAGTAGTTTAGGGCATTGACATTTCCACTTCATAAAATTAAGTTGTTGCCACAACACTAACTTTTTAAAATGATATAAGTTGATAACTATAATCATAACTGTTTTAAAAGATATAACTAGGAATCCCATTTTTCATAAATTAACAGCACATCTATACATTTGAAATTTGGGTCTCTAGTATACCTTTCAGTGTAACTGTGTGAGGAAAATTTAAAATGGCTACAAATTCTTGGCAACTCCTCTTATTGAGATATGAATGTTCCCTTCCCTTGTATCTGGGTGGCCTTGATGTGTAGCGTAACTGATGGAATGCACTTAAGTGTGATTCTGGATGCTCAAGTTATGTCAGAAGAAAACTTGAAGCTTCTGCCTGGAATCCCTTGGTATCCAGGAGACCTGCACTTTTGTGCACGAAAATCCCAACTATATGCAGATTCCATGATTAGGAGACCAGCACTGATGCAACCCTATTTAAGTGACTGTTCCAAGCACCACACCTGTCTAGGACCCTTCAGACTTGCCCAATCTGTCAATTAGAACAAGATGCAGCAGAAACTGCCTCACTCCTGACCTGGAGAGTGAAATTTCATTAAATGCCTATAGTTAACCTTCTGAGTATTGAGGGAATTTCAACAATTTTTAATGGATGTGGATACACATACACACAGACACACACACACACACACACACACACATGAGGATTAATTTGATTATGTATCTGCATGTCAGCTAAATTTTAAAAGGTGATGGTATCTACTAAAATTGATAATTTGGGTTTTCAGCATGGATGCCCCCTCTTTTATTAGAGAGAAAAGGCTGGTGTCCCTTTTGAATGTTTTCTTTGAACTCACATTCAGATTTGACACACATTCTTTGAGTCTTCCCTCCATTCCCTCCTCTCCCTCTTTTCTTCTCTTTCTTTTCTGAGGTTGCCCTTTTCTATTCAGTCTTGTTTGGAAAACATGCATTAGCCCACACACGACTTGCACAAATCCTAACATTTTTAACAAACACTATACAAATATATGATGGCCACTTTTACACAGTGTGAAGGGAGTTTGATTATAGACATTTAAAACAATTATAAATTATTTATTTTTCAAACTTTTTAAAATTTATAAAAAGGTTATTTTAATTTTACATAAAAGACAGAGTATGTAGTTAAGTGATAAATTCTATTTCAAACTGATTGTGAGATATAGGGATAGAATTCTTTATGCCATTCTTTCCTACATCTTATTTTGCTATGTAAATTATTTATTTTGTCCAGTGCTCCAATTTGTTTGGGAAAAAAAAAAGCTTCTCCAAAATTAATAGAATTTCTATTTGTCTTTACATAATCATCTTGAAGAAGAACAGCTCAACATGATTCTCCTGATTTTTCTCTAATGTTGATTTTATTTTAAAATTAAATTTGGTTTTAATGGCTCTTGCATCACACTACAACTCTGCTGTCAATGTTTTCTTGAATTTGCATATGAAGACAGATTGGCAGTCTTGGCTGCCTTTAGATAGTTCCTATCTTTCTACTTTCTCTGAAACATTTCCTATTTGAGAACTTAGACTCAGCATCTATTGTCTTTTCCTCAGTTAGTCAGAATTGTGAGTCCTTAAATATACCTACACTTACATTGTACAAGGTAGCCACTTGAAATTTATTATGATCTTTTTATAATTTTTATGTGTGGCGCATTATAGCTTTATGACTGCCATTATCTTACCAGTCTGTTGCAAAGACTTGAAAGATACAGCATTCTTTATCTTAGCTCATTAAACTGGGTTACACTTATGTAGAATTAGCTGACATGAATTTAGTTGTAACTGACACTTAAATGCCTTTGAGAAATATGTCTAATTGTGTAAACTACTTTCTTCCTTACATAATATGGATTCTTTTTTAAGGGAAAAAATACAGGGTAGATTAAAGTTTAAAATACTTAGAGCAATTTAATTGATTTTTGAAATGCAATGTGGCAATTTCCTTAGTTACTTATGAATCCTCTGCATATATGCAGTTGCCTGTGCATGGTTATGCCCAAGTGTTGGGCTGATGCAATCACGCTGAGAGATTTCCCTGAACTTCCCTTATAGTAATTCAATTGTCCTTAAGGAACACTCTTTTCAAGAGTGACTGTAAATGGTTTACTAGGATTAAATAGAATCTGTTTAAAAAAAAAAAAAGAAACCTCTCACTTCATCAGAGCTTTAAGAAAGCAGCTGTTTTTGTTCCTGACTTTTTCCTAATGAAGAGCAGCTTCCCCAAAGCCATGTGTGTTGACATTCACATTTCTAAACACTTCAAATTTTAAATCTTCATTCTGATGAAACTGTGTTCTCCATTTCAACTGTTTAAACTTATATAAAAATACATTTACATTTGGCACAGCTCAAGAACCACTGGCTGCTATGTGCACTCTGTTGCTCAGCATATATCGAAGAACAGTGTGAAGATAAGTAGCAGAGTTGAAAAATCTCAAAGCTGTCTCATCCAAAATGATAGCCCTATAAATAAATCCATATGTGACTGGAATAGATTGTTTTCATTAACTTAATGAAGAGTATCAATGGCTATTTATTCATAATCTAAATTACAATTTGATAAGGGCCTAAGATTCATAGTTATGGAGCCTGACACCCAGTGTGCATCGAAGTGATTATAAATTTTTCAGTAAATTGGTTCTTTCAACAAATATTTTGTAAGTGTCTGGTTCAGTATGTGAGGAACTTTATAAAATGTATAAGGAAAGTTGTAGCAGCAAATAATATACAGGTTTTTAAAAGTACCATTGATATTTCTGTCATGTCCAAGTGTTGGTTAGGTGTCACAATGCCATGGTATACAGGCAATAAAGGGACATTGATTCTGAGGCTATCGTCCTATGGAGAATTTGTACCACCATCTTATAGAAGTTTCTGGAATCTTACTGTTTTAATAATTACTCTGATCCAGAGTAGATTTTCAGCTCAGTGACTGATAAACTATTTTTTGACTTTTGACTCAGCAAAGGTAATGCTTGGACCAGATGGATTTTTCAGTTCCATTTTAATATTAGTTTTAGTAAAAATAAATAAATATATTTAGTATCTTAGGAGACAAGTTATAAATCATACTCTGTTTCTGTCCCTGCCCTCTCCCCTCATGGTTTATTTGTGGTGAATGTTTAAAATAAAAAACTTTTCCCCATGAATAGTGATAGAAATCCTTTTGGTGAAATGTCACATTTTTGTAAGCAGTGCTTTGCCAAGTAAGATATCTTAATCCAACAGGAAGTGAGGGTGTAGAAAAGGAGCCAAAGGGTCAGAGAATACTGGAGCCTTGAACTCAAACCCGATTTCACTCATACAATCTGGTGATGTCTGTCTATAACTACATTTTTTGAAAATGTCGAAACAAAACATATATACAACCTTTATATTTTATATTATCTAATTAAAGCTCTATGTTGGGAGGAATCCTCTTCCCAATTAGAAAAGTACTTAATTACAGTGAGGATTAATTTTACAAGTCAAATGACTTAAACCTAATTAGCTAAGGCTATTCTCTTTTGATGACTCCCACAATAAATTTCTGTCTTTTTTAGTTTGAGGAACTTTGAGGATTAGTGTCTGTGTGGTTTTAAAATCCAGCATGTCTAACTGAGAATACAGTTCTTACCCTCCTTGCCGTTCACTGGGTAAGACAGTAACCTTCCAGGGGTTTACACTGTCGCCTCTAAATCTTTTCCAGTAACCAGATACCATGATTTAGACTCAAAAGGAGATTTACTCTAACATGTGGGAATTCGTGTTCAACTCTGTCATCAGTTCTCTTATTGGTGTTGCATTTGCCTCTGTGTCCTCTGTTGAACTGAAATAACTCAGTTTTCCATGTGACAGACCAAGCAAGAATCCCTTCTAAACATGTTTGTTTTGTAAGAAAACAGAGACAGGAGCAGGAAAAGATAAACAAGCCTCTCTAATGTAACCATGAAATCCTACTTCCCCTCTTCCACAAGCTTGTCTTGCTTTCACTGCCTTACACTAACTTCTAGCTCAGAAGTTGTCTTATGTAAGGGCTCTAGCCAGGCCTGTGTCTCAGTGCACCTTTGTTTCTCTGCGATAACTTCCACCTCTCAACAGTCCACTTGCCCTGTGTTTGTGGAATGCTAAATATCTTTCAATTATAACTCTTACCATTGGCTCACTCTATAATGCTAACTTGTTGGAAAACTGAGTTCTTTGCTGTCACAACACAGTCAGTAATGTTATCAGCATTACCAAAACACTTATTTTCTTCTGCAAAGCATTGTTTAAATCAATTTTATTTTATGTGTATGAGTGCTTTGCCTACACGAATGTATGTGTATCATCCATGTACCTGATGCCCTAGGAGTTCCGAAGAGGGTGATGGATTTCCTAGAAGTGGAGTTAGGGTTGGTTGTGAGCCACTGAGTGTGTACTGATCAAGGCTGTCAACCATGGCCGTCTGCTAGAACAAGGGTTATAAACCCTGAGCCATCTCTTCAGTCCCAAGCACATATTTTCTTGAATGATAAAATATCTATTTTTTTCTCTTCCAAATTTCTAAAATCCTGTCTCTTTTTCATACAAAATGTTATTCATATCTTCTCTGTACACTTTCCCTGCCACCACTCCTGGTCCTTTAATATTCTTGTAGCTAGAAAAACAAAAATCCTAACTTTCTGGCCTCCTTCTATTCTGTTAATTTGTCTCCCAGTAAATACATTCTCCTTGAAAATATAACATTGAAATGTTTATTCTGTCACTCTATGTCTCCAGTGTTTCTGTGACTTCCAATAGCCAAATCCATCTCCTGGGAGACATCGGGAGGGCAAGTTGTTGTTATTACTGGTAACTATCCCACAAAGGATAAAAGTTAGGACTAACTTGGGAACCAACCCCAGGCCCAGTGACCTCCATGGAAAGTTGGCAGGCTTTTATTTTAAAAAAATCAACAAGGTCATTTGGTTAAGGCCAGGATATGATAGGAAGGTGGAGAAGAAAGGGGAGATTAAAAAAAAGAAACCATGCAAATTATCTACACATCTGCTGAAATGCCAAATCAACTGTACCAAACTTTAAAAATAAGTGAATTTTTAAAATGTGATATATATTCTATCAGGTACATAAAAAATAACTTCTATAACATGATTTGATTGGCTTCCTGAACCAGCTATAGTATACTGAGGGCTATTTACTAATAATGACTGAAATACTCTTGGAAATGAAAGTTCTAGGGGTAAATATTAGGAAATGCTACTTGTATTATTGTACTTTATAGATGAAAGAAATGTCTGTGGGTTTGTGTGAAAGGTTGGATAATAATCATAACAAAGTGGGGGTTGGGAAGATGGCTCTGCTAGAAAATCCTCTCGGTGGAAGGAGGACCTCATGTGACCATGTGAAATCAGACAAGGAGGCGCACCCGTAATCTCAACACTGGGAACATTGAAGACAGGACAATTGCTGGGACTCACTGACTAACCAGTCTACCTGAATTGGTGAGCTCCAAGTTTAGGGACTGTCTCAAAAGGTAAGAGTGACCAAGGAAGATGCTGACCCCGGCCCTTTGCAATCATGCTTACATTCATGCACTCTCTCCCCGTTTCACTTTGTACACACATCCACATGAATACCAAACACACATATCAGTCTGTGCTACACTTCCATCTGAGATATGGTACTCTATGATGTTCCTATGAATTTATTCATTTAATGAACTTTCCTTGGGGCTGAAGATATGGCTCAGTGATTAAGAGTACTTCTACTCTTGCAGCTACCTAGAACTCCAGAGGCTATGACGCCCTCTTCAGACCTCTGTACCTGCACACATGTATCAATATTCATGTCCCCATATACACCTACACACACACACATACACACGCAAATTAAAATATAGTAAATTACTTTATAGTAATTTGCCTTATAAATAAATTAAATTAATATATTTTTAAAATAAAGTAAATTAATTAACTAACCTCTATAAGCCATTCCTGAATGTCAGTTAGAGTACTTATCAATTCATCACTGTCATAGTCATTTAGGACATAATAGTTCTAAAACAAAAGACATTTATATAATTATAATTGCTCTACATTTTTTAAGGAGGTTGAAATGTTTCTGGGGCTGGGAGATTTAACTGCAATTAAATGCTTTCCATCTACATATAGGGACTATATTTCAGATCCTCTGAAACTCACTGAAAATGCCAGGAGGACATGGCAGCCCATCTGTAATTATAGCACCGGAAGGCAGAGATGGTAAATTTATAAATCAAGCTGGCTAGAAAGACTACTTGTTTTAGTGAGCTCTGGTTTTGATTGAGACCTTCTTCAGTGAATAAGGTGGAAGAGGAATGGAGGAAATTCCTAACCTCAACCTCAGGCTTCCATTCATGAACACACATTTATATGCAACTACATATATTTACTTAAATACATGCAAGAAAATGTGTACACACACACACACACACACACACACACACACACACACACACACCATGGTGTGGGGAGAGGAAAGATGAAAAAATAAAAGGAATATAAGGAATTTATTGATGTTTACGTAGGAGTTCAAGAAGATCCAATATGTCTCATAGAAATTCTAAGGAAAAAAGTATCTGGAGATGGAAAAATCTATCAGAAAGATCATGAAAATGCCTTAGTGAATGACACTGGTAAACTTTTGATTATGTTTGCAGGGCTACAGAGGAAGAAACTCATTTCAGAGATAGTGTTGCAAGAGTTACATGATTTAATGGCCAGTGGGAGGGAGAAGACATTACAGGGACCAGAAAAAGTGGGGAAAAAAACCTCAAAAACAGGAGATGCTGTTGAGATGTGTTTTCCAGATGTCTAGGAAATCATTGTCCACAGAATGTGTGATGATTAGCTTTAATTGCGAACCTGATACAGCCTAGAAACACCTGGGAACAGAGTATCAGTGAGGAAATGTCTATTTTTTGTTGGTCTTAGGTGTGTCTGTAGAGGAGTGTCTTAAGTTAATTGATGTGGGAGAACCCAGGCCATTGCAGGTGACACCATTCCTTAGGCATGGGGTCCTGGGCTGTGGGAAAATCTAGCTAAATACGAACAATAAAGCAAGTTTGCATGCATATATATTAATAATGCTCTCCTCTTGACTGTGGATGTGATGTGACTAGGTATCTCACTCTGTGCCAAAGATTTCCCCACACTGGATTCACCTGGAGCTATAAGCTAACACCAACCTTTTCTCCCCAAGTACATTTTTGTCAAGATATTATTAACAGCAACACAAATGAAAATAGGACAGAATGTGAGGCAGTGGGCTGCTTTTTAGTAATGGAAAGTGAATAGGTGATTTTAGACACAGAAGAACAGCTTAAAAACTTAAGAGGCCCTGCATTTTCCCCTAAATGTCTTCCACATGTCAGATGATTCCTTCACTTGTTCAAATGCATCTCGGGACCCAAAGGAGAGATTAGATTCCTCGTTGTCCTTTAGTGTACCTTGTAGACAATAAACCACAGTCTCTCAAATCAGCATTCCTTTGAAATCCAAGCGAGGTAGAATGACAGTGACTGTCTTGGACCCTCTCTTGAAGTCATGTGGACAGCTTTTATTGCACTTGCCTGTTCAAATGTAAACTTGTCAAGATCCATTTCTCATATGACATACGAGTATGACACCAAGCATAAATACATACATGAATGAACACATGTAATCTGTTTCCTCGTTTCCAAGATTGATCCCCTTTTCTCTAGGACTTTAGTTATGTATCAGAAAGTGTTCAAGCAGGGAAACCAAAGGGGTAGGAAATCTATTGTATACATGTTCAAGTATATGTGTTCAAGGGTTAAGTGCAGAGAAATGACTCAACACAATGGCAGGTGATAGTTAAAGAGTCCTGGTCCAGCTGTTTCATGGATAATGCAGACTTGAAAAACACAGGATTGGCAGGCGGTCAGAGTAGGTCATGGTAGGCAGGCACCTAGGAGAAAAAATGCCCATGTCTTTGACCTGTGGATACCAGGAGTATCCTGCAGAAGCCCAGCCCCTAACATGTAGGGCCACACATACATCCCTGACTCAGTGCTTCATGGTACAGAGATGAGGTCACAGGTCAGCAAGTACCACTTGACATAAAGTTGCTATTCACTTCCATCACTTTCCAGCTCTCTCTTCCACTGGCTTTGAAAGCATTTTTAATAAATGTAGTCTAAGCCTCACATTGTAGTAAACTTGCAAGTCCAGCATGCAAAGTGCTTGAGGCAGGAGGATACCAAGTTAGAGGCCAGCCTGGGATTGTAATTTTCTTCTCCCTCTCTTAAGAGTACTGTTTCAATATATCACAGACTCTGTAATGTACAAACAGGGACTTCTTTTCTCACTGTTTGGAAACTGAAAGTTTATGGTCTAGTCTCAAGGTCTCTTCTCAGTGTGGGGGGAAGGAGTGTGGATGGAGGGGGAAAAGGAAGGAAGAAAGGAAGAGAAAAGAAGGGAGAGAGATGTTAGTGGGAGAGACTTGATGTCTCTTTCCCTAAGGATAATCCTACACTACTATGGAGCTTTGATTACTGCCTTAGGCACCATTTCCAAATATAACTGCATTTGGAGGTTAAGGCTTTTACACATTGACTTCAGTGAGACGAAACATGATCAGTCCACATGGATATTCTATACAACAACCAAAAGGCTCAGTTATCACCATTTCCTTTGTGAGTGAATGCTCCAGAGTAAGTCTCAGAAAGTTTAAAGGCCTGGAAGCAGTAACATGTCTGCATACCCCAAATCTACTCCTCTCACTACTGGTCACTTCCCAGCCCTTTATTTTTCCAAAGAGATTCTCCTCTGCAGTGACTCTCCCAAGCGTTTCTCACATACTTAAGACTCCCGCATTCAGCCTCCAGCTTGGAGATCTGACTATACCATCTCAGAAAACATAGGTAACACAAAGTGAAATCTTGGATGATGCATAGATATTATAGATAGAATCATAGATAATACAATCTTGTAAACTCTTTTCCTTCTTTGTAATCATAGATACAGGGTACCCCAAATCCTTCCCAGGTGAAGACTTTGAAAACCTGGTGTCAGGGACCTTAATGATCTTTAGTGTTTGTACCTCCGTAAGTTTCTTCCCCTAATCTTACTGACTCTCTCTTACTTCTTTGAATGAATACTTTTGAGCCTTATTCCTAGCTGGATTTCAGACCAGCTCCCACAACAGCCACTCTGCCAAAAATTCAGTGGTCTTCTAGGTAGCAAGGCCAAGCACCTGTTATTCCCTGGCTCTCTGCAACACACGACTGACCGTATTCCGTGATACTCTCTTCTCAGATTATTTCCTCATCTCCTGTTTGCTCTCTCTTTCTTTATGAACCCACTAACTATGGATGCTCCTCAACACTCTGCATAGTCTTCCACCGAGCTTTGTCTTCTATGACTCCTCTAAATGAGATCCTTTATGAAAGCAATTAGAATCATCCTGTCCAACAGTGACGCTGTGTAAACCACCTAAGTCATTTTAAGGGTCTGAGTTAAACAAACTCATGATGTTAATTTTAACATACTTCACTTAGTATTCAATTCAAACTAATTCAATATGTTCTTAATATTATCATTCTAACATGTAATTAACCTGAACATTATAAACTATTTTATATCTACTTTTCTACTGTGTCTTTAAAATTCTGTGTGTCTATGCACTTACAGTACATCTTCATTTGAGCTAGTTTCATTCCTAGTACTCAGTAGTTTCATGAGGCTCCTAACTCCCATCTCAGATGACATAGCTCTGGCATTAGCTTGGGTCTAGATCAGGAAATCAACCCTTAGCTTCACCTCTCAACCTCTTACTTGTCCAGTGTGTTAGTGACAGTGGCATCAATTATCAATGAGGTTTTTCACTTTAAGGAATTCTTTCAGTTATCTTTGGGAAGATATTATGAAAGGTTCATTTTAGGTACACTGATATATTTGTGGCCACATGTGAAAAAAGGGTCCATGGTTACCCATGAAGTAGAATTTACCTTTATAAATGGGTTTGGAAATTTTGTGATGAAAGTTAAATAAACAAACTAGGATGGTGTCACATGCCTATAATTACAGTAATTGGGAGGCTGAAACAGGAGGATATCTGTTCAAGCAGCCTGGGAGACATAGCCAGCCCCTTTCTCAAATATAAAAAAATCAATAATAATAATAATAGTAATATTATATAGTAATAATATAGTAATAATAGTAATAATAATAATAATATAATATTATTATTATTATAACAAAGTATAATATTTCTGAAATTTGACAAATTAAATTGTGCTTTTCATGAATTGATAAGAAGCAAACATATTTAAATTTGGTCATCTCACTGTAAGAAACTACACTAGAAGAAGGAACAAGTCAAAGTTCAGTCTACTGCAAAACATTCGAAATCTATTCTTAAAAGCAAATGTACCAATGCTTTGCTAATCTTAAAGTAAAATGTACACTAATTATAGCTATCCTTCACTAATTTTTGAGCGTAACACCTCAATTCAGGGTCAGTGAGCAATAGTTTTGAAGAGGAAACTGTTAAATGTGCTTTGTAAATTGAAAAGGTAACACCTTAACAGTGTTTTGGATTAATAGCTATGACACTAGGGAGGAGAAAAGTTCTAACTTTATTAATGAACACTTTTTCTAACATCTTTTCCCAAGCTCAGTCAATAAATCAGCCTCTGCTGCAAAGAAGTGAAATGTCTGAGCACTCACCAGAGTGGACTTATTTGAGGGAAACAGTGATAATATTAATATTAAAATTAAAGAAACTCATTATGGACACAAAATGTGTCCTGAGTTGACTACAGATGATCACACCTTTCTTAAGCAATACAAACATGGTAATTTGTATTTTTTTCTGTTTCCTTCCATCTGATTGTCTGTCTCCAAAGAAGCAACTGTCATTGACATGTACAGACAGAGAACATGGTTACCCTGGCAACGAGTACCATGGACCACATGTAACTCCTCTACAAAAAGCATCTACATCTTTTGAAAAGATAAACTAAAGCAGTCAAAACACTTGCACTCTTACTTAAAATGAAAGCTCTGTTTTTCAAAGCTGATAAAAAATATAATTACAACTGATTTTAACTTCATCATTTGACAAAATATTGAGTTGTGGACTTGAAATTGCTTATGGTCTTCTTATGTTGATTTCATCAGCGAGAAAAATATTTGGTTAGGTACGTATACTATACTAAACCTCTCTCCAGTATTTGGAGTGTGAAGATCCAGCAGAGGGAGCCCACACATTATTGATGATTATGTGCTGGTCTAAAATGATTTAATTGTATTTAAATATTTTAGTAATAAAATACTTGCTAGCTTTGGATTCTATAAACTACCCAGCAAAGTACAGATTTTTAATGTTGATTCTTTTTATTCTTTTAATGTCTTGCATACATTTATAAACTTATGTTTACAAATGAAGTAAACACTTTTTTTAGTTCTTTTTTGTATAACTAGTTCAAAAATGCTCATTGCAGCTGATATGACTTCAGTTCAGATTTCCTGAAGTTTAGTCACATCTTCTCCTTCTTAATCCCACCCCCATTTGACTGCACATCCAAGAAAGATTTCAGGAGACAGTTTTATAAGAGAGCACCAAAAATAAATAGATAGATAGATAGATAGATAGATAGATAGATAGATAGATAGATAGGTAGATAGATAGATACCACTCACATGCAATCCCTAGCTGTTTGCATAAAAAGAGCACAAGAGGTGAACAGGGCTTTGTTTACATGTCAAGGAAGATGTCTTTGAAAATGAAATGCCTTCCATAGGAAACTGTGGGATCCCAGGACCTGCTTCTTTCCCAGAAGACACTGAGAGTCTTAGTGCTGTTCATCAACCAAAGCATATTCATTTTCTCATTTATTTCTCCAGAAGTTTTGATTGACATGCCTTTTCATTGCACTGGTGCTCCAGGCTTGAGAGAATGGATATGAGTGATAAAACGGCTAAGATTTACTGGGTGCCTACATGTTATACTTTCATAAAACCTCACAACAACAAGTTAGTAGGAGAAAGACTGCATTTATGAGAACATAAGGAATAAATACATGGCAGACCTTGAATTTGCATACCTATGTCTGGGACCCTAAAGTACAAATTGATGATCATTGTGAAATCCCTACTTCCAAGATACATCCACATCTGTTGATTTCACTCTTGCTTCTGATGAAGCCAGAGTTTCTCATCCTCAGCAGAAACACTTGTAGAAAGGATCAATGCACAGGTAATATTTGAAGGTGTTCAATGAACGGTCATCATGCTAGATTCTCTTTGTGTCATTGATCTTTTCAGTAGCACACCAGATAAATTGCTATCCTTTGGCAGATAAAGACTGGCCCAGAAATCATAATAATCTACCTCAGGTGATACTATGAGCCTAGGATTTACATCTAAATAGTTTTCACTTTAAAATTTTATAATTAATCAGCATCTATTTTGTACAATTACTCCTCCTAGTCAGTTCCATTAAAATATTTTTTATGTATTTGTACTTAGTTCACAAAACTATAAAGTATTCCATTAAAATTCAACCCAAACATTCATTCCCAGTGCACTTTTTTTAGTGTATGTACTCATACTAATTTTTGAATAAAAATTGTTTGGTTTACTTTCCTCAGATAATTTAAAAGGCAATTATTAGTTGGGGAAAAGAAGACTCATGTTGTCTAAGATCTGTAATACATTGGTACCCACTATGGTTGAATGACCTTATTTTATGAATGAGAAAATTGAGGTTAGGAGAGATTGTGACTTGCTTGTTCTCTTATTGTTCATTAATGAGAACATAGAACAGCCACTCTAACCCTGGAAAACAGATTTCCCTGTTCTGTTTCAAAAGTAATTTAAGGACACAGTGTGAAAAACATATGTAACCCTCAAATCTCTTTATTTAACCTGATGCTGAGTTTAGCGAGTTTATGGCATTTCATGAGGCCAATGATGAGTTTTATCTATGCCATGAAAAGGAAAGATGAGTTTTACTCAAAGTCAAAAATGAAAATATATCCACAACTCAAAATGTAATAAATGTGATTCAAAATTCCTTTGTGATAAAATTCATGAGCCAAGGACAAAGTTTCCAGAGGTTTTATTCTTTTTTGGTAAATCAACAAGTTGAACCACACATTGGACGTTTAAGATGAGGTTGTGATCATAGTGCTGAGTTGCTTCTGGAAACCCCATTTGCAGTGATTCCTTTCTGCCATATGCAGATGGACTGCATATAAATACATGCATGTAAATACACATGCATGTAAATACAAGGTTCAAAATATATACCTCAAGGAACCTCATTAGCAAAGTAGGTAGTAGCTCAGTCTCAGGATTTGTATTTATTGGGGCAAGAGAGATGTCTCAGCCATTATGAGTACTGGCTATTTATGCAGAAAACCCAGGTTTGGTTCCCAACACCCACATGGTAGCTCTCAGCCATTGATAACTTCAGTTCCAGAAAAATTCAATACCTTCTTTTGACCTCTGCAATCACCAGGCTTACATGTGGTACACATACATATGTATAAACAAAACATTCACACACATAAAATTATATATATAATTAAATATTTTAAAACTATATAAATGTATACTCACATATGTGCATATACATGTGTGTGTGTGTATATGTATATATATATATATATCCATGATTGAGCATATTCTGTGTCCCATACATAAACATACAGAGTGTTTTTTTTAAGTGACTCATAAGCCTTTGCCATCCCAGAGATAAAGTTACCAGAGATAAAAAGATAAAGGCCTGCAACAGAATCCCAAGAATATCTTGTCTCTTGACTTCTATAGCAACTCTGGAAACTAAGGAGGTGCTTAAGCAAAAGCTTATCATCGCAGAGACTCATCAATTTTTAAAGGTGCTGCTCTCAGAATTGCTTCTAGTCCTCTTGCTCTTTTCAAAAGTATGTGACATGATCTCATCAGGGACAAGCCTCATAGGTAAGAAAGGGTGACTGCAGTAGCCTTAACTTTATTACTGGCCCAGTAAGTACTTCATAGATTTTCAGAATTGATCTGTGCCAGAGGAAAATAAGCCAACCACAAAGTAACTTATATCCTAGATGTCAGTTAAGGAAATTATAGCTGGGCAGTTCATATTGACAGGACACATGCAAGTCCAAGAAAGCAGGGTCTGTGAAAAAAAAAAAAACAAACCAAAAACCAAAAAACAAAAAAACCTTAAGAACTTAAAGCTCTGCCTGCCCTCAGCCAAAAAAAAAAAAATTTCACCATGTTGTCATTTTTCCTGAGTGCTGTTTTACACAGTTCCATTCCTAACAATTACAGACTTTACGTAATTGTTTGAATGAATGAAAACCTATGGAGTGATTTTTGTGTGCCAAGCAGGGAAATGAGAACTTCTCAATGCATTAGCACATGGAAACCACAGTATAGTTCCATGAGGTAGACTTGTGGAAAAGGAGAGGTCTGTCACATAGCCAAGGTCACTTGGTAAGTCACAGAGGTAGGATCTGAAGTGAGATTTGTGTTTATCAAGGTCAGCACTTTAATCACCAGGCAGATTTTAATTGGAATGTTTCCATTTGAAGTCTAAACAGTTGGTTGATTCTCTGGATCTGTTCATACAAACTCTATTTTTCTTAAACAGCAATAATTATAGCATGATCATATTGTTGCTATGAATTTCCCTGGCTTATGTAAGCATTTTGTTTGGTTTGCTATGAATGCTTCTTTAAGAAAACATAGGGACCCTGGATTTAAGTATAATTTTAGATCACTGCTTGACTCAGTCCCAAAATTCCTGTGAAAATATTGTTTCCAACAGGGATAAAGATGCATTAAGGATATAAATTGGTACACAACCTGTCAGTCTTTGCCTTGAAGCCCAGGATGAAATTCTTTTGTGCATAAATGGAATTTGGAAAATGGTATGCTATAGTAACTTTGTCATACTGGCACCAGATTATAACCTTACAGACACTCAGATTTCAGGACAGCTAGAATGACCCCTTTCCATTGATCAGTCATTTAAACAAACCTTAAACCCACAGTGAGATGTGTACTTTACCCCTGGGCTCAGGGAAATGCAAAAATGATCTAAGACAAACCAGGACAGTATGGCTAAACAGCTTGGAGTATTCTTTTTGTTTTGTTTTGTTTTCTTGTTACTTACAAAGGAAATCGGGTTGGGAATATTATATAACCCAGGAAGCCATCCTAATAATTTAGCCAGGACAAACACCATTCAAACATTCATGATTGTAGCATATGCAGAGATGTCTAAGTGGGTGAGGGGTGAGAGTAGAGGTTACAGAGCAGCAAGAAATTTACATGAAGGGGTCTTAGACTTCCCTTCTTAGTACATTCAAGATCAATTATAATTTACTAAACCAACCAAATTCCTACAAACCCATTAACTTGACCAAAGGCTTATGAAGCAACCTTTGATACATTGGGTCTATAAAAATACAGACTAGCATTTTTAGGAGAGCTCATGTATTGTACAATTAGACAGTTAGCACCTCTCATTTGTGTGTTCCTTCCTTCATGCCAAATGTTGCATCAGCTGTGGTTTTTTTTATCTTTAGTTCCTTATTGACACGGGATCCAATTAGAGACAAAGTGTACGCCTCCTGAGCCACTCTTCTGTGGGTGACTTCTCTTTACACAAATATAAATAAACGGCTTGCTTAGTCCAGTTTATTACTGTGAAAATAGCCTGAATAAAATCTGAATTTTTAAGAGACAATCTAGAGATAGAATCTAGGAACAACTAGATTCAGCCACCTCTTTAATCACAGAATCTCTTGTTTGAAAGGTACCTCCAAAGGTCAAGCTGTACAACCACATTAACTACAGTTTACCATTAACCACCAGTTAATATTCATCAAACACTAACATCACCATATGCTCAAAACTTGTCTGATTAAACAAATTAACATTTTAGTTTGATTTCTTTAGCCTATGTCACCTGAAAACCCTTGGGATGATTCCTGCTTAATGTTGTTCGTGCTGCAGCAGGCTAGTACCAGTTGAGGTGAAGAGCAGGACTGGAGAAAGTGATGGTAACAGCGGCACTGGTAACAGCAATACTTAGAAATAGAGCATAGCATTTCTCAGGACTGTCTGGATTCAAAGTGTGGCTGTGCTGCTTGCCAGCTCGACCTTCCATGATGCATCAATATCTCTAAGCCTTGGCTTCTAAATATGGAGCAGCAGCACACCCATCTTGCAAATTTGTTATAGACATGAAATGGCCTAAGACATATATGGCTTAGCATGGCACTTCAAACAGTGTGTACACAGTAACTGTTGTTTGTAGCATCATTGTGTTTGTTATCGTACTATGGTAGCCTTAGTTTGCGGAGTGCCATCGCCTAGTGGATCCTCAGCATGCATTTGTTGAGTGAGTGAATAAATAAGTATCACTGAAGTAAGTCAGCTAGGGTTGGTAAACAGTCAGCACAAGCTTTTGCTATACATTACTCCTATAGGCATAATCTCTACCCACAAATAAGTTAATTATTTCAAACTTGGTAATGATCTCTGTTTGCCCTTGAGAACCTGTATTCTGAGTATAAGTGAGCTGACAGTTAGCAGAAACATGTGGCATAAAGTAATTTTACCCAGAATATACACTGTCATCTTTTATAAGCAGCTAAACAGTAGGCTTGGCTCAGACCTGCTTCATAGCCCAAACAGGTTTGATAGGTTGAAAGCAAATAAAATGAAGAGCAGCTGTGGATTAAGTAAAATCTGGCAACGATGGGTTCAGTGTCCTTACACTGATTTAAAGGGCAGGTTCCAAGACCTAACGTGGTGTGCTAATTTCTTACAGTAGAAAATTGCTGTAGTGAATATTTTGTTTCCTTTTCTTCCTCATTCTTAGGAAAGAATAAATATTTGAATATCTGATATGATATTTGAAATGTGCAAATGCAAATGAGAAAGGAAAAATACATAAAAACCCACTGATGACATTAACAAGTAAGCTAGCTTTATTTAGATAGGATGAAAATTATATAATGTTCCTTACAAGGAAAAGTTCCCCAATGTATTTTTTAAATAATGAGGGATTTTAAACATTTAGAATAACTTTAGTATTTTTTAATTTTATTGTTAGCCTAGACTAGTTTACCAGCTTACCTGAGTTCAACCACGGTCTTTTGAGTCTTTCCTTGGTTCTTGTTATTTAGTATATGAAGAGGGTGCTTAAATGAGCGATATAATTGGCTTTAGTTAAAAGGCAGCACCTGTTAGATGACTGTGAGGACATCACAAGAACCAGATTAGACTGGTCAGAGTTTCCTAGAGGAGATGAAACTTGAGATGTATTTCTGACAAATGAGCAGAGGTGGAAGTAGGGGTAGGGTTAGAATAGGGCACTTCAGGTAAAAGAAGCAGTGTGCCAATGATAAATGGGAAGGGGCACACTGGCTGTGAGTCAAACAGGATTCCCAGAATGTGATAGGAAGGTGAGGAGGAAGGAAAATACTGGAGGGGCAGTAGACTGGATCAGTCTGTGCTTTACTTCCCTGGCATGAGCAGATCACCAAATGTCTTCATGTTCAAATTTTGTTCCACTAGCTGTAAATGTCAGTCAGTCGATAAATGAGAATTATTAGTTAAGTGCACATATGACATGCTAGATTATTCATATGTTTTCATAGTTCCTTAATAAGGTGATGAGGACAAGGTGGCTTATAAACGATTGAAACTTGCTTCTCATCCTTGTAATGGCTTAAAGTACACTTAAAGACTCAGTGTGATTGGGCTTGGTGGGACCTCTCTTCTGGGTTGTAGAGAGTAGACTCTTGATGTATGCTCACATAGCATAAAGAACCTATTTTTCTTTATTTCTCTTTCTTCCTTCCTTTCTTCCTTTCTTCTTCCTTCCTTCCTTCCTTTTTTCTTTCTTCTTTTTCTTCTTTCATTTTCTTTCTTTCTTTCTTTCTTTCTTTCTTTCTTTCTTTCTTTCTTTCTTTCTTTCTTTCTTTCTTTCTTTCTTTCTTCCCTTCTCCCTCCTTCCCTCCCCCCTCCCTTCCTTCCTTCCTTCCCTCCTTCCTTCCTCCCTTCCTTCCACCTCTTACTTTCTTCTCTTTTCTTTTGTTATCTTTTTCCTTCTTTCCCCCTCTCTCCCTCTGTAGATTGAATTTAGGGCATCAAATATACCAACTAAGTACTCCATTCCTGTAGTATAACCACAGCCCTAAATTTACTTTTTATGTTGACTTGCCCATTTTGGCCTTGAATTTAATCTTTAGCTCAGGCAGTCATGAATATGTTGCCTTTCCCCCTGAGCTTTCCAAATAGCTGGAATTACAATCCAACACTTCCCAGCTGGTTGGTTAGCTCTCTTATAATGGCATTAATCTCATTCATATGGATTCCATCTTCATAATCTAGTAACATCCCAAAGTCCCCATCTTCAAATGCTATCCAATTGGAATTAAACTTTAAGGGTATGAATTTGAGGATGGCAGGAATATTCAGTCTAATACAAAAATGTTAAACAAGTTTCTTTATTTCAAATCTTTTGGGGACCTTTATTATATCTCACATCTTTATGATTCTGTAGGCAGAGGATGCAGTGCAGTATGCAAACTTTTCTAAGTGACTCTGTACACAGATGATGATACAGACCATCTTGCAGGATACATTTTGTGGACTATATTTTCTGAATCACATATATAGATATTTGAGAACCTTTGAGTAAGTTTAAGTGTGAAGTCGTTCACCCTACTCTCAGGATAGAGGAAGAATGTGAGAAAAAAAATGTTAGGTGGACATAGATGAATTAATATCTCATTGTAATAGCCCTGGAGAGACCTGAAGGGAGATGGAGTAGGTCTGACCTTAATTAATAGATGGCAGTGATGAAGAGGAGGCAAGTGATTGAGAAACACACAGAACCATAGGAAACACAAATCTGATGGATTTCATTCTCCTGTTTAATTAGGAGGTGAAAATCAGCGAGAGTGGGTGATTGATTGTATATGGGGGCTGAGAGGATAAATGACTCTCTGATGACTTGGGTTTTTGACTTGAGAAAGTGAGTCATAAGTGGAGCTTTTTGTTGAGATCCAGAACACTGCAGGACATTTGTAACAAAGCTGTTATGAAGAGTTTGAGACTTCACAGTGTTTACGGGACATCAAGTGGAATACTTAAGTGACACAGGTGTGGGAGACATAGCTTCCTGTAGTACAATCTCTCTGAGTGGGTAATGTCACTCATCTAGGAATAACATGCACAAGTTTACCAAAAGGCAATTTGCTGGGGAGTGGTGGGGGCCTTTCTAAGAAATTGCTTTCAGAAAATTAGCCATTTACAAAATTGCCTTTTGGCTAATTTTAATTAGCAAGTCATTCTAAGTTACCAATTCCTAGAACTTGCAGGAAGACCACACAATGTAAGGAGAACTTGGGACAAATACAAACCTTTAACAGATGGCAGGAAAAATAGAAATTAAAAACAGAGAAATGAAGGGTTTGGAGATGTCATTATATTTTTAGCAGAACCATAAATTTATGCAATCTAATAAATAATTTTCTACATAAAATTTACCGTCTCAACCAAAAAACTAATACTGAAGTATTTGAACTACAAGTTAGCTGGGAAAGTATATTCATTCTGTTCTTAAATAGTCCAAGCTTAGGATTAACTGGATGTTTTGATATCTATCAATAGTTTGCTGCTACCCTCATTACTCATTGCTATTATGGACTTTTGAGACAGGTCAAGCTAAACCTAGACCATTGCTGTCTATAATAGTGCTGGGTGTACATAGCTAGACACATTGCACATGTAGAACTCATAGCAACCACTGTGTTTTAAGATGAAAATAACATGAGTCCTTTATTTGGGATATTCCTTAAATAAGAAATGACTGTGATTCTTAGATTCTAACTTTGGCTCTTTAATAAGGACATGAATTTCTCCAGCAATGATGAGCTACCTTTAGAATTAACTCTCCCACTGCTTCTGCTGTGCCCCAACCCCCCATCCTTCAGATTTCTAGTCTTGAGCCAGAGTGAGTGTACAATCTCATGTGCAAGGCAATAGAACAAGTGGAAGACTATCCAGCAAGTGGAAGACTATCCAGCTCAGGGTCTCTCTCTCTCTCTCTCTCTCTCTCTCTCTCTCTCTCTCTATCTATCTATCTCTATCTCTCTATCTCTCTATCTCTATCTTTGTGTGTGTGTGTGTGTGTGTGTTTTATATATGGTTTATATGTGATGCAGTCATAGAAGTGCACCTTCCCAGGTGTGTTTATCTATGCACGCACATGCAGATGCTATAACAAGATGCCATGTGCCTTCATTTATTGAGTTGTTGCTCTCTGTCATATTTCATCAAGACATGGTCTATAACTGAACTGGAATCTCATCATTTAGGCCCATCTGGTGGGTCATTAAGATCTCAGGACCTTGTCCCCAGTTCTGGGGTTCCAGGCATTGGCAAGCATGCCCAGCTTTTTACATAGGTGCTGGAGATTCAAATCTAGCTCCTCATGCTTGCAGAGCAAGTGCTCTTACCCACTGAGCCATCTCCCTATCCCTATCTCTTGTCCATCTTCTTTAACAGATAAACATGACATTTACTAGATAAACATGTAGAGGAAGGAAAACTACATATAATGATCATCATTTGAATCTTATCTCAAAGCAGACAGGATAAAAGAGACCAGAAACTAAACTGAAAATCAATAACAAGGTAGGCAACCACAGAAACAGCTCCTCTTTTTCACTCCTAGAAATTCAAGTTTCAATTATTCTGTGAATAATGAGATCGTGGGAGTTGGAGAGGGGACTCAGTCAGTAAAACGCTTACCATGTAAGTATGAGATCCTGTGTTCATACCTTCTACATGCATGTAAAAAGCTGGGCATGTCAGTACATATATGGGATTGAGGAAGAGACAGGAGGATTTGGGGAGCTTGCTGGCCAGCCAATCTAGTGAAAATAGTGAGCTAAAGATTCAGTGAGAGGCCTTGCCTCATAAAATAAAGTGGAGAAAAATAAAGATATCATCATTTGTTCTGACCTCCACATGTACATACATCTAGGTGCACAAGCCTACGGGTATAAACACACACACACACACACACACACACACACACACACACACACACATACACAGGATTTTTTCTTTACATTAAGGACCTTATAAAAAACATAATAAAACAATTTGAAAGCCATGTTTGATGATTCTAACATCTATGAATTGAGGCAATAACTTCCTGAAAAAGTGCCTACACACTGATATCCTACTCATTCTTTCAGATGGATTTGGACTTTCCAGCCATAGTACCTTGCAGCAATTTACACTCACACCCAGGAAAACTTTCTTCCTCAGTTGCATTCAAATTACATCCATTCCTCATGACTTAGTGATATTATCTTTGTCAAGATTTTCCTGACTTTTCTTGTGACTTGTGGTTCTCTCATTTATTTGGCTGGAAAAGTGAGTGTTAGCTATATGCCAAACTGGATTCTTGGAGGAGGGATTTAGCCCTTGCTTCTCAATAAGTTCACATTCTTGAGGGAGAGGAATGACTAAGAAAACAAGTCATCTTTTTCCTCAGATAGATAAATATAGATATAAAAATAAGGTATAGAGATGTAGGGATATAGATAGAAATAGAGACGCAGGGATGGATGAGTGTTGGGTGGATGGGTGGATGGACAGAAGGAAAAAGCTAGAGATAGAGGTATCAGAAAAGTTAGGTAGAAAAAATCATGCGAGAATGGTTACAGTTGCGTGTAATGGTAGAATAATATTTTAGTCAGGATAATTTTGTCAATCTTTTTGGCTGCATTGAAGAGCAAGACCCCACTGTTCTTCTCTCATTAGCACCAAAGCACAGAGTGGACTTGGGTAATAAGCTTCCTATATTTGTTTGTTAACATGGCTTTTCACTTTTTATCCAGATATTTTGGCATCACAGAAGTACAGATTTAGTTTCCACTGCACAGTCAAGCTGGCCTACACAGCCTGGCCTAGGGGTTTGTTTGGTTTCGTAGTTATATGCAAAGCAAGATGCTCTAAATAAATCCAAAGGGATTCAATAACAATGTTTTGGCAGCGGCTTCCCTTCTGTGCATCTACTTTGTCTTTTTTGGTTTTCCCCAATGTCCTTGCCCTACTGGGCGACTTCTTACTGCAGTGTGGGAGGCTCCACCTGGACCTTTCACCCTTCCCCTGAACAGATGGACAAATGGAGCCAGAAAGGAAAGCAGGGTCAAGGCAAAGGTTAGCGGAGAGTGCTGTTTGGGTCAGAGAGGGTAAGAGTGTTTTTGGATTAAGACTCTTCCAAGTAGATCTCCTCCTGCCACAGCCCTAACTCTTCCTGTTACAGGAGGACACAGTTGGCATTAAGGGAGACTGGAGTTTTGCCCAGGAAGTTGTTAGGGCACTGCCAGGAATAAAAAAAAAAAAAGAAGAAAGGAAAAAAGGAGAGAGTGGGAGAAGGAAGAGGGAGGACGAAAAAAAGAAAGAAAATATAAATCTCAGGAGTGTTAAAAGTGGAGCAGACTAAAAACTGTTTTTCCAGGCTCTTGTATCAAGCATGGTGACCTGAGATATAGTGTCTCAAACCCAGTGACATGTCAAATGATATTACAAGAAATTCCACTGTGTTTGCACTAAGGAGAATTTATAGTTTTCTTGGAAAGAATTTTTAAACATTGCTGGTCTTGGGAGAAACGAGCAACCATCTGAGTTGCTCTATGCTGTTTGTGTTTCCCTTCCTATTTATTAATGCAGTCTCAATGTATGAAAACACTACTCACTGGGCTTCTTCAAACACCAGTCACTCTGCTTGTGCTATTCCATTTAAACTTTGTAAGTTTAAATGAGTTAACTTAATTAAAATTCATTTAAAGACATGGGAGAAGGCATAATTAGTGACTCCCCTACAGAGGGAAGGTAGAGAGACAATGTGGAACATTGGAAAATCTCCCCCAAAGTCCACAGAAGCTAAGCAACAAAGCAGTTCTGTGTGACTACTGGCTGAGTCCAAAAGTGCTTTAGGTCCCTTACTAAGCCTCAGATTATTCAGGTGAGAAAATCCAGGCATAACACTGATGTCCGAAAATAGAGCCAGTATCTATGAGGTCAGTGTATCCAAGGTAGTATGCTGTACTGGGGATTGAATTCATGTCCTCATTTCCCCAGAAAGTTAGCAGAGTATGCAGTGACAGCATTCATCCTCAGTACACAGCTCAAATATAGAGAGATATGAATAGAATAACAGATCATACTGCCTTCCTCTGCCTAATACCACCCATATCTTCTAATATCTTTTTATTGGTCTGATTCCTCTCGGTCCCTGGGCAAATTGTCTGGCTTTCATGTCCACATTTATTTATAGTTGTGGCTTATTTGGTTTGCCATGTAGGACTTTATCCCGAGGGCATCCAACTCCCCTACAGGTGTCAGATAACTTTATCATCATTTTAGAAAGATATTTTTCTTAATGTAAATACAGAGAATAGAGAAAATGAAAAGAGAAAAAATTCTAGTGAATAGATTTTAGTGGTAGAGATTTAGAATGAAAAATCAAATTTGCTTTTGGTAGCTGGATATTAAAGTTTTAACTTGAATTTTTTCTTTCCAGATATGAATTATGTGAGCCAGTCTGCTTCTAGTCAAATATCATTATAACCTGGAGAAAATCAAGGAGAAGTTTTTTAAATGTACAGTCTGAAAGGTTATTTATATCACACAAGTCCAAAATTGTATGATCATTTAAATTTTATTTTGCATGTAACTGGTCATATATATATTTGAGCCACCTAAATAATTCAATTATTCATCAATATGTAACCCATATTTTGGTATGCATTTAATTATCCTCACTGATTTCTGACTCATTGTGGGTAACAGACTCATGTGCAGGATGTGCACATGAAGTGTAGTGGTAAGAGAAGTAATATTTGTTCTGTTGTAGTAGAGGTGTCATTAATATCATGCTGAACCTCTCTCAGAACCTTTTACCTAATAAACTTGATAGAGCAACTTGTCAGACAGCCAGCAACCAGGAGCAGTAGGCATACAGTACGAGAGAGGAGCCAAAAGCCTGTTCCTTTTGGTGGGTAAACACAGCAGCCTTAGCCAAAACCGTGGGGACAGCTGTCACAGGGAGGTCAGAGCACAAGGTAACAGGACACAACATCCAGAAATCAGTGCAACTAAAACTTCAGTAATGATCAGCTATCAGGAAAAAAAGGGGGATCTTTTTAGGTGGGTGGAAGACTGGAGTCTGATGAAGTGATTTAAATAAATCATTTCCAGTATAATCTAGAAACATTCTATAGACGTCTCTGTAGTGAAACCGAAGTCATTCTGTGGCCTCAGTTCTTCAGAGAAGCTTTGGGTAAATCTGATTGACAGGCAGTATTGCTAGCAACTGAGTTGAAAGTAAACAAAAAAAAGTCAGTGAATGGAATTATGCTTGTGCATTCCCTAGGATCTCTGCACATGGAGCCCTTGCACAGACTGATACTATGCCCCAAGGAGACTGAGATACATGCTTTATCTTATCAGCACAAGGACACTATAGCAGACAGTATGCCTACACTTTTCTTCTTTGTGGTACTAGCTCACCAAAGTAATGCATGCATTTCTTTTATATGGTATTTACAAATGTTTACCATTGGTCAGTTAGCTGGCTCAGTGGGTAAAGGCTTTTGCCACCAAGACCTGAGTATGATCCCTGCGTATGATAACCTGAGTATGATCCCTGAAACCAACATGGTGGAAGGACAAAACCAACTCCTGTAAATTCTCCTCTAACTTCCACATGTACACCCGTGGCATGCACATACACACAAACTCAAACTAAAAAAATTTAAAGCTTGTCTTAATTATATTATTGCCTTTTCATTTGGAAATTGACCTGGATAGTTTTGATGATAAAAATTTGAGGAAAAATAAAAGTCTGGCAGTAGACTCCCTATGCCTTAATCCCAGCTCTTGGGAGGCATAGGCAAGGAGATCTCTGAATTCAAGTCCAGCTTGTTCTACAGAGTTCCAGGACGGCCAGGGGTACACAGAGAAACCTGTCTGGAAAAACGACGAGGATGACCACCACCACCACCACCACCACCACCACCATCACCACCAACACCACCAATAATAACAACAAAAATAATAAAAAATGAGAGTAAAATAAAAAAATGTGTAAAAAAGTATAAGTTAGCGAGAAAGAAGATTTGGAGCTTGTTGGGTAGGGATGTGGGGAGGATTTGAGAGGAGATAAGAGAGGAGAAGCACTGATCAGAATATATTGTATGAAAAAAATATTTTCAATAAAAAAATAATTATTATTTTTTTAAAAGTGTTAGTGTAGTTGTTTTAACTTGGCATGATTTTTGCTTGTGTGTAATTATTTGTATATGTGAATACAAATGCCCTCAGAGGCTAAGGATGGGATCCCCTGGAGACAGAGTTATGGGCAGTTGTGAACTACCCAGCATGGATGCTGAGAGCTGAACAGGAGCAGCAAATATTCTTAGCCACTGGACCTTGTCTCCAAGCCCCAGTCTTAAATTTCCATTTTTGGTCTCTTCTAACTGATCCACTGACTATGTACTGGCATTAGAAGAGTAATGTCAATCAATCCATCCACAGAACCAACTAATAATAGTCACCCATTTAAAAATTCATTTTGTTAGCAAGTCACCCTTAGAAACATAAAGACAATTTTTCTTCTTTTTCTGAAATTTCACTACTCAAACATGAGGTAAGCCATTTTTTTAAATTTTATTTCATTTTTCTTTCATACAATACATTCTGATCCCCCTCCTTCCCTCCCTCCACTCCTCTCGGTTCCCCCCCTTTCCACTCTTCCTCAGATCTACCCCTCTGCCCCCACCCATCATCCATTCCCTTCCCACTTCTCGATGGAAAAGAACAGTCCTCCCAGGGTTACAGTTCAAACAGAGCATGGCATACCAAGATGGAACAAAGGTCAGGGAGTGTTCCTTACATCAAGGGTGGTCTAGGCACCCCAGAAAGAGCAAAAGTGTTCCAAGGGCAGGTAAGAGAGGATCAGAGAATACCCAACTCCAGCATGTATTAGTTTTGGTCAGACAGTCATAAAATATATTTAGGGGATCCAGCAGGTTCTGTGTCTACTGCTTCAATCTCTGTGAGCCCCTAAGAGTGCTCCTCAATTGACACAGTGGGGTTTGTTCTCCTGGTGTCCTTGACCCCTCTGGTCCCAGCAATCTCTCATCCCCTCTTCTGCAAGGTTCCCCAAGGTCTGCAGGATGTTTGGCCCTAGGCCTCTGCATATGCTCACATCAACTGCTGGAGGGGTCCTCTCTGATGAGGACTGAGTCAGACACAGATCTATGAGCTCATAATTAGAACAGAACTCATAATTAGAAATCATCTCCGAGTTATCTAGCCTCTAGTTCCCAGCCTGCCCTGAAGTTTTAGGCTAGGGTCCTTCCTTTGGCATGGGGTTCGGCCTTTCCATTGTTCCAGAGGATCCTGCAGGAAGGATAGGCCATAGGTTGGAGGTTTTGTGGCTGGGATGGTGCCCCAGTCCCATCACTGGAAGCCTTGCCTAGCAACAGAAGATGGCCTGCTCAGGCTCCGTATTCCCTATTACTAGATGTTCTTGCTAGGGTCTTCCTCATAGATTCCAATGAGTTTCCATTACACTAGGTCTCCCGATTACCCCCCCTTATAGTTCCCCAATACCAATAGTTATCTCCATATGTTCTCTCCCTCTGTCTATCTCCCCTTTCTGGTACCCTGGGCTCACATTCCTGTCCTCCCCCAGCCCACCTGCACCATATGTCCTATTTCCACTTTACCAGATCCCTTGTTCCCACTGTGACCCTCCTTGTTGCATAGTTTCTCTGGGTCTGTGGAGATTAGTTCTTTTCCCCTTTGGGTAAGCACATCTTTCTTAGTAATTTTCAAGGCTAAAAAATCAAGCTCAAGATAGGAATGGTGCTATTCTTTTTTTTTTTTTTTAAGATAAAAAGCTTTAACTGAAACCCAGAAGGTGTTGGCACACCTCTGCACTCGGGAGGCTGAGGCAGGTGGATCTCTGTGAGTTGTAGGCCATCCTGGTCTATAGAGTGAGTTCCAAGACAGCCAGAGTTACAACAGAGAAAGCCTGTCTCAAAACAAACAAACTAACAAAACAACCAAACCAAACCAAACCAAAACAAAATAAAAATTCAAGTGATACTCAGTGTATCATGTTCAGCATGAAGCCAGCATCCTCTGTTCTCAGATGTACCTGGACAATCCAGTAGCTCTGAGAGCATTCACTTTAATGATCCTTTGAGCACTATTTGAGAAATCATCTTTCTCATATGCTGAATTTCTCAAGTACCTGCAAATTTGTATCTTGAAATGAGATGTCTGAAATACCACATGTGAAAAAAATATCCAGACACCATTTCTGCAAAACAAACAAGCAAACCAGTGTTATTCTGATATTCCAAAAGATGTCTCTAAGACATCTCAGCCCACACAGCCAGTCCTATCCTTCATCTTGTCAAAGGGTAGAGACGCACATAAATTAAGGGAGGAAAATGAAACTGAGGACATATATACTTATGCAAGGATAAATGTCTTGCTGGTAGCCACTGCTTCTTTTAATAGAAAATTACAAATCTTTCATCATGAAAGAGGAAAAAAATAATTCATGTTTCAAAAGACTTTATCAAGTCAAATAAAGGGTTATGCTGCATTCACTTGTCTCCAGTTACACTGGTCTTCTGGCAGCCTTTCTGCACAGAATAAGTTTGCTTATTTATGCAAGAGGGTTTAGGAGGGCATATTGGCAAGTTCAAAGATATTGTTTTAGTAACTCTACTGGCATAACAAGGTATAAAAATAAGAGTAAAGCCAACATCCCTGAGGTCAACCTACTCAGGTTAGCACTTTTCTCCCAGGACTATCGTTCATGTCCTGTGTCTACACATTCGAAGAACATTAGCAGAAAATGTGGAACTATTCTGTTGTTTCATTTGTAGCATTTGTGTCCCTAATTAGAGACAACCTCCCTAAGAAGGGGATGAATAAGATATTTGCTGATGCCAATGAATTTCTTTCTTTCTGGTTTTGTTGTTGTTTGTTTGTTTGGGGTGTTAGAAGTTGATCACCACAAGGCTTCCCACATGCAAGGCAGAGAGGCATCTGCCACTGAGGCAGAACCCCAACTCTGCTCAACCAGGTGCAGTCCAGATTAACAGTCTTCATGCCACTATCCTCAGGGGCGTGAACCCAGATCTTCAGCCAACTGTCAGCCTCATCTTCTCTTATCAGAGAAGCACAGTTCTGGTAGATGGTTGTCTGTGAGATACATGTTTCCCTTGGTTCACAGGCTATAAGTCTTCCTGAATTACCCCTACTACCACCTTACTGGCCACTACTCCTCAAGCTTATTGGCTAATTTCTTTTCATTTTCTTCATCTTTCAACATTTTTTAAACATTTTCTAACGTTTAACAAACTCACTTTCCTCTTTCTCCTTCCTGCTTTGATAATTTCCTCCACTGTCTTGTACCATCTATATACTCCTGACAGTGACCCAGATCTAATCTTCACTGTGGAAAATTACCTTCATCTCTACACCCAGAGATCCCACTATTTAGAATTACCCTTCAATGTGAATCTCAAGCTTAGCATGTCTGAAACTTCATTTCTGGTCTCCTTATTCCACGTTTGTTTCTCTCACTCTCTTCCCCCTTCTCAGTTAATAAAACACAAGTTTCTATTTGCTTAGACCAAAACTTGTATTTCTTACTCCTGACATAACAAATCCTACAAATAAAATATTTACTATATGACTTATCTCCATGACTATTTCCCTTATTCTGTTAACTGCTCACTTTCCTATAGGTCATTTAAAGATCCTCTTTATTTACGTCTATGCTTTTGCCCCTTTTCCTCTTCAGAGGAAGGGATGGTATCCCTTTAGACGTAAGATAGATAATAACCTTCCTCTTCTCAGTCATCCACAGTAGTATCCCGTATCAGAGTGAAAACCAGTGTTTTTATACTGACTGAGAAGCCCTCGACAATATTTCAGCCATACCCTTCTACTCTAACCCTGTCTCCTCTGCTCTTTTCCAGATTTCATGGCTGCTCCCACTGTTCTTTGAACAAGTTAGAAGCCCTCTCTTGTGTTAGTCTTCACTTGCTATTGTAACAAATTACCTTGAACTTAGTGGTTAAAGAAACACAGATGTATTATCTTACAGTTTTGTAGGTCAGAAGTCAACCTCTGATCTCACGGGGGCTAAAGTCAAGGTGTTAGGAAGGTTGTGTTTTTTCTTTTTCTATTTTTTCTTCTTCTTCTTTTTTAATCCTGGAGGATCTAGGGAAAAATCTGTTTCCTTGTTTTTCCAACTTCTGAGGGCCACCCACATACACTGGCTTGTGGGAACTTTCCTTTACCTTCAAAGAACAAAATTGTATCGGTCTGACCCTCTTCTATATATCTCCCTCTGGTCCTTGCTGGAGAAGAGCTATTGATTCTAATGAACCACAAGATTACATGCTCTCAAATGAATAAGCTCCACATTTTAAGAGTGCAAATTTTAAGCATATTCAAAATGTTCCTTTGTCATCTAAGGTAACATATTTATAGCACTTTGAGGATTATGATGCATACTTTTTAAAGGAGTTAGAGGCGAGATACTGTTTTGTCTAGCACACTCAGTCCTTCAGATATGCCCCACTAAGGCCATTCCTGACAACTTTGGTCCATAACCACCACCATCATCACAATATACTTTGAATTGCTTCCCTGCTTTATTTTTTAACTCTCACTAATGGTTTCTTATTTTTTCTTCTTTTGCATAAAATTTGTGTAGGATCAGTAAAGTTTGAATATTTTTCTGTTAAAGCCCCAATACCTAGAGCAATGTGTGTTGTAGGAGCTAGCTCAGGAAAATAAAGGAACCAACTTTTCTCTAAGAATTTTCAAAACAAAAGCTAAATAAATTTTGATTTCAGATCCCTATTGATATATTGTATAATTGGGAGACCTGCTTTATTCTCATGGACCTTACTTCCTACAAATGATACACATTTCTATGGAGTTAATTAGATATCAATGTGTGTCAATGATGTGGGTGAGCAGAGCATCTAAGAGTACCCCAACTCATACATTTTCCTAATGGAATTTAAACTCTAACTATTCTCATTACTTTCTTCCACATTACATCATACTTGATCTATACTATGACATGTAAATAAGGAGGATGGGGGTTTGTAGTTACTATGAATGTAATATACAAGAACTTATACTTATGAATATGAATGAGATCCCTCAGAGAAGGAATGAATTCAAGACTGTTGTGGTTACATTAAACTATCATAAAATTACATAAACAGTGCCCACTCCGTGCATTTATACTCTCAGTACAGGGGATTAAACTCAGGAGCTTGTGTTTACTGGGGGAGTGGCAGAGGGGGGTTGTTCTGTCACTGAGTAATTTCCTCAATCCTCAAAATAAATAGTTTTTAATAGATATTTTATACGTTCTATAATACATTCCATAATACATTCCAAAATAACCCAAAGAAAACAAAGGCATCAATGTGTTCCATTGGACTACTGGGTCAATTATCTATAGATTATTCTTTATGGAAGTGGAGTATATAAAATTAATCATTTCAAAGAACAAAATTCATTCACATTTAGAACACTCATAATGATTAATCATCATTTCTCTATACTTTTAAGACTCTTTCATCAGACCTAAAGGAGCCCCTGTAGTCAGTATCTCCCCAAGTCTTTCTATGCAGAGGCCCTTGTAACCAGTAATCTTTCTGTCTGTGTAAATTCACCTTTTCTGGGCTGATGATATAAATGGAATTATACAAAACAAAACTTTGTGTATTTTTTTCATTATCTCAGCATAATATTAATGATAACAAGAGATAGAAACTGGTAAAGCAGTGTTAGGGCAGAGATCCTGACATAACAGTTCAGGCATGTGATTAGTCTTGTTATCAATTCTGTCCTTGCTGGAAGCCAATAATGCCTGAGGGAGTTCTGGCTTCTGGTTCATTCTTGTTTCGTCTCTTAAATGAACAACATTGTTTGGAACCTATTTGTGAGAATATAACCCAAATGGAGAAGTACCTGATATCTCCCTGCTGGTCCAATTGGACTCAGCATCTCCTTACATCTCCAACAATCTCTCTTGTATGTTCTTTAAAAACCCAAGGACTAGCAGTTCAATGGTACCCAATTTCCTGGAATCCATTCCTGTGATAGAGGAGCTCTGCCCTCTTTCTTTCTTTTAACCTCCCCATAAAAAGGTTTTTCTAAAACTGACTCTTCTGTGGTCTATAAATTTCATTCTTTGGATTTGTGTGACAAAAACCAAGAACTATTGTCCTAGTGGAAGCTTGGTATGATCATGGACTTCCAACAACCCAACTTACTAGTTAAAGCCCAACTGAGAGGAGAGACAAAAACTCCATCACTCCCAAAGACACTCCACTTCTTCCCTTGTCAATATTTTCTAAGCTTCCCCATGTTGTAGCTTGTATCAATATTTCATTCCTTTGTGTGATCAAATAATATTCCTCTGTATGGATCTATCACATTTTCCATGTTTATTCATGTGGTAGTAGACATTGGAAGATCATTTCTACTTTATAGACATTATAAATGGCATTGATTTGAATTATGTGGTGCCACTTTGATATAAGGAAATACTGGCTCCAAAATCTCATGGTTTCATAACAGAAAACAAAAGATCCATATAGGTTTTATAGCTAAAAAGAAGATGATTAGTAATGCCAACCCTTCTGTAATTTGCTTAGGAACAACAACTTGTTAATGCTGATTTCCTAATAACGTCATTACTTCCAAATGTAAAATCAGATATTGGAACAGCTGATAATGAAAACACAGGCACTTGTTTCTTATTTTGGGAGAAACTAAACTCTTTCATGAGAACAAAGAGAATATGTCATCATAACAGCAGTTGTTACTAATTGAGATAAACACTGTGTTTGTGTGTAAAGACTTTAAAATATAAATTTAGTAGATAAATTAGTTCAAGAAAATAATATGACCTCTTCAAAGTTCTTTGTGCTAATCTTTGTGTCCTTAAATGCCCCAGAAATTAAACATACAGCATTTTTACAAGCATAAAAGTCATTGCTTATTTTCTTAAAATAAAAAAAGACACTCCGGAAATATAGCACACATATCCAAAGAAGTTAATTCTTTCTTTATAGTAGACAGAGTAATTGTCTTTACAGCATTTGTTTCTTAGACCTTTCCATTCTAACCACCAGTTCTCAACCATGGCTATATGTTAAAAAATTATGCCGTTTAATATGTCCAAATATATTCAGGCTACATCCAGAACTACTGAACAAAAATCTGAAGAGTAAACCCAGGATTATTATTTATGTAAAACTTACAAGGGATCCTAAGATGTTACTAGTTTTGAGGGGTGAAGAACCAACCCAATGGTGATCACATTTCATAATTATCTGCAAGTCTTGTTCATAGAAGATGTACACCATGCTCAGGTGTCAGATTCATTAGATCTGAGCTGGTCCTGGAATTTGTATCACACAGAGGTTCTCAGGTGGTTCTAATGCTGGCCAGTCAAGATCCCAATTTGTGAATAATTGATTTGCCTTGTCCCTTGTACTCACTAAAGACAAAAAGGTTGCTGATCATAGATGTCCGTATAAATAGCTTTAAGATCACTTTTTTCATGTGTTTGAGAGATTTGCCTTAGCATATTAGTTATGACGACTGGGCCTTTAAATCAGATGGTGAGGCAAAAATGTTACTCCTATTTAGCATGCAAACCATGCAGCAAGTTCCTTGCTTCTCACATTTTAGTTTCTTCATCTGACAATTAGAACCAGGTAAACATCTTGCTCAACAGTTAAATCTGAGGAGCCAGGGAAATGTGGCTTGGCAGTTTACAGTGCTGACTATTCTTCCAGAAGACTAGAGTTCAGTTCAGAGAACCACATGCAGGGTGTGGGCAGAGAGCTCACGCCTACCTGTAACTCCAGCTCCAGGAGATCTGATACCCTTTTTTGACTTCCTCCACTGTCAGCGTGCACACACACACACACACACACACACACACACACACACGTGCATGCGCATGCATATGAATATTTTAAAATTATATTTGGTTATGTATTTAAACCAATTGACATACAACAAATATAACATAATTATTAACTTTTGAGGGGGTAACACTCATGTTTTTAATTTTCAACTCTTAGAATTTAGCTTTTGTTTAATTCTCTTTCAAGTGTTCTGCTTCTTATTGGATTAACAAATAAGGAAATGTATACTAAAACAAGGAAGAATTAATTTGGGACTCTCAAAAGGCAGATGCTGTGACAGGACTAACTAACGGTTTGTATATATGTAATGATCAAAAGATTATGGTCTGGAACCAGCAAACAGTAGGTTTCTATAGTTTGTGAAATTCTTTAATGTTCTTTGCTCTGTAAAAAGACAGCAATACCATGTCCTACATACTGGTTTGTTGCAGTGATAGTAATAGATGAGGTTATGCTAGTACAGTGATTAGCACAAGCCTTGACATATTTTAGGTACTCAGAAAATGTTAGCTCTTACTAAACCAAGGCTAATTTATTCATAGCTGCTTTTTTAGATATTAACTTCCCCCCCTTGTTTTGAACTGATGGGTTTTTATGGCTTTCTGAAGGATTTGAGTTAGGAATGTGAATTCTCCCTAGGGAATGAAACTCTTGAGAAGAGATTTATTTACTATTTCCCTAACACTCTTCTAAATACAAGATCTTATCATATGAGAAATAACCCATTGTCTTTCCCATTGTCAGATACAAGAGAAGAATGACCGGCAGACTGGTCTGTCATTAGTTTCAATTCTACATCTTTGCTTGTTCTGTTGAACATAGATTGCTGCCAATCCCTGCAATAGTTTCTCTGTATGAGATCAGGGGACTTCCTCCTGTGGACTCTGCCAGGATAAATGTATGAACCTGCTTCCAAAGAATTATTTGTCTTGCTGAAGTTACTACAGAATGAAAATGATCCTCAATCATTCTGGACCTAATGCAAATTTATCTTAGGAAACTTTGACAATATTATTTCCCATAGACGTATTGACAAGAGATGTTGTGCCATTTATTTTTAAGAGGACAACTAAATGGTATTTCCTAACACGTGGCCCACATTCCGGTAAGAATTCCAGAGCTGGATAGATTGTTCCTGCACAGATATTCATTTTAATATTTTGGGTTTATTTTAATATATACTGGGAAAAATTCAAGTGTTTTATTTTCCAACTGCTGTTGCTTAGGATAAATCTAGGAAAGCTAAAGGCTTAAAATTTGAGGTGGCTAGGATTGCAACAGGCCAATGAGGACAGTAAATAGGAAGGTAGTGAGTGTAGTATGAATTTAGGAAATATTTTACAAAATATGTAGGTTTGGCATTCCTGTAGCTTGAGATGATCCCTCTGTGTATATCAAAAGATGACAGAAGATGGTGTCTAGAAAAACATGTCCAAAATGATCTTTCCTGATCTTTCACTCATTCTGGGTTGACATTTAGCCTATCCTTTTTTACTTGCCTAAGTTTTCTTTTTAAGACTTTTACTAATTAAAAAAAAATGTCAAGGGGGATGAGCAATATCATGCACTGGGTAGAAAAGGAAGCAGTAACTTTTCAGAATTAAGGGGTATTATGATAAAGATTACCATGAAAAGGCGTAGTCTTTGCTGGGCAATATATGAACTAAGAATCCGATTAAGGCAATCATAGTTTTAAATACCACTGGAATTTGTTTCCTAATTTAATTGCCAAATTCCTAATCTGATTAGAGCCTGGAGTGGCAGAAGGACACAAAACTGACTTTTTGGGGAGGAAAGTTGATAAAATAAGGTTTCCTTTGCTATGTATAAGTCCTGCCACAGTGCATATTTGTTCTAAGATTAATATTAGGATGTTTCCTTTCATTCTCATTGTGTCAGAGGCAAACATTATCTCCCAGGAAACAGAATGAAATAATATATGCCCGAAGTCCAGACATAAAAGACGTTCTTGAAAATAAAGTTATTTGGTTGAATTGGCTGGAAATGAGTTGGATAACAAGTCATGGTGATGACGCTCCGAATGACATTCTCATTGCTCCCATGGGCTCTCAGAGCATCCAGTTCTTCCTTCCAAATGTGATTGGGTCCTTGTCTGTTTGCCTTACCACTTGCTTCTCTGGCCTCACTACTTAGAGCAGAACATTTTTACTAAAGTGTTCCCAAGTTGTTTCATCCATTCAACAAATATTTATCCAGCACCTACTTGTGCCAGGCCCTCACTGTTCCAGGTGGAAAGGATGGAGCAGTGAGAAGAACATTAAAGTCCCTGCCCTCAAAGAAAGCAGAGCTGTTTACATGGGCTATTATTGTAGATGTGACCACCCTCTCATTTCAAAATGTGCTTCTTAAATTTGTGATTTTTAAGAGATTCAGAAATGATCTTAAATGTTTAAGAGGATGAAATGATAGGGAACAGAATTAGATAAACATAGTCATGAAATTCAATTAAACAAGGTCAAAAGTAGGACGAATTTTTGAAAACAAGAAAAAACACACATGGAGAAAAACAAGAATTATTATTTACCTTCTATATCCTTTCAGCATTGAGCTCGTACTTTATAATCATTGTATTACTTTTTGTATATATTGTATATGTTTATATATATTGTGATTCTTCATAACACCTTCACATAGTTGATACTATTATCACCATCTTTATTTTGCAGATAAGGAGGCTGAGTTTAAAAGAACTGTTTTGTTCAATGCTATCCAACTTGCAATAGCTCAGACAGAAAATAATAAAAACAAACCAAAATGTAAACAAATTCTTTTGAATCCTAGCTTGTCCATGAAGGAATAGTCCATTCAGGCAAGCAAGAGGGAGACAGTTGAGATAATGTTACCTTTGTTATGAGAACATAAAAATGAGATTCAAAGAAAAAGAGAACAATTTTAGCAAAATCAAGAAATCTATTTTCATAATATCTTAAAATTTGAGTTTATAGATGTCAGAGAGTGCTGTCCTCTGAACAGAACACCTATACTATTTTTGTCCGTAGCTGTGGTATTTGTAAGAGAGCCTCTAGATAAGTACGCTGACTTTCTCGCAAAGAAAAAGGGGTTGGGTTATTAGACTATCTTCCTAGAGTCTAGCCACTCCTTCTTGCAGCTCCCTGCCAGCAGTATATAATCCTGCCCAATCTGCTCATAGTCTTAGTAGGTAATGGAGAATATACAGTGTAAAAAGTTCACTGAAGGGACACTGTATTTATGCCTTGAGGGGAAAATTTCAACCATGCTGCTGTGAGATTTTTTTTTTTTTCCGGTGATGCATTGAGGGCCACTCACCATCCTGTAAGCAACCCCTAAGCCATGCTGTATCAGGAGACTTAATAAACTAATTAGTATGACAAGATAAACTTGGTGAATCATTATTTTGTTCTGTTGTAGGTGCCTTATCTGGGTAGAGTAGACACTGCTCCTATTTCTCCACAGAAATTTTATATAACATCAGGAATATTATTTCAAAATAATTTTAAATATGAGAGTGTCCATATAATCCACATGTTGTTCCCATGTGCAGGACAAGGACCAATGACTCTTCTTATTCACAGGAAATACCATCACACTCTGATTTGCCTACTTAATACAGTGTCCCCTTCCCTTGTTCTGTGGACAAGGTGTGATTGTGTGGCCACAGAAGAACAAGGGACAGGGACATTGCGTTAAGTAGGCAAATTGGAATGAGATGGAATTTCCTGTTGATAAGAAGAGCCATTGGTCCTTGTTTTGTACACGGGAACAACATTGTTGTTCCCTGGGTCTTTTAGTCCCTCCATCCTTTCCTAGAGCAAATTCTGCCTTAGCTCTTTCTAACTGGATTTACTATGGTTAAAAATTAACTTTGCAAGCAAGACATTCACTAATTACTAGGAATTTCTTCCACCAGAAGTCAAGTCTATATTTAAGAAATAAATTCCTCATCTGCCTTTGTCTCTAGCCCTCAGCTCATCTACTGCTGCTTCTGCAGCTTTTAACAGTATTCTCAATTACCTTGAGTAAGGGACATTTCACATGTACCCATAATGTGCTACTAGTTACCAGGCATGACCCTGGGTCTTCTTCTGGATTAGCTTTATGTAGTCTCTCCATCTTCTGTAGATGTTGTTGGCACTTACAAATGATGGAAGGACTGTGAGTGATTTGATATGAGACTAATCATTTAGAATGGACTGAAAGAACAGCATGACAGACCAACCAGCTTCCCTGTTGATGAGCAGATGGGACAACAATACTAAAGTGTTCTGATTTAGTATTGACCCTATTTAGGGTGATCATAAGATGAATCTATGAGGCTGTGGTTGGGAATAGATGCCTGCTGTCCTTGCATCCTAAATTCTAAGATATGAATTCTTCTTGAGTCCAAATACTGAAGCATTTATTTAAGCAACCTAGTCCAGGCAGATATGTGTGACTAAGAATGGCTTAAAGATCAAATTCTTGCTCTGCCACATAAACAATTATAGGTCTTGGATAACTAACCTTTATGTGACCTAGTTTTCTTATTTGCAAGATGGGTGCAATAACATACCATTGTGGGAGTTCAATAAACATTAAGTAAAAAAAATAATTTGATAAGGGGTGAAAATATGTATTGATATTACACGATGTTTTTATTTTTTATCACATTCTTTAGTGTTAAAGTTTGGATTTACTATACTTCCTTATGCTTAGAGCTTCTAGGAAAATTTACCCAATAAATACAATGGGTGTGGGCAGTCTCACAGTACCCAGATAATCAGAAAAATGCATCAGTTAAGTAATTAGTTATTTCAGTCACTCATTCACTGAATGCTTCATTCCTTCAAATAAAGTACATAGTGAGTGCTACTGGATCAGTGACGAAAGAAAGGAGATCATTTTAGCTACTCAGGGTTAGACATGGAGAGAAATAAAATAAATAAATCAAAGCAACAATTACAAAGAAACATGAGACCGTGACAGATATAGAGAAGAGGTTATAACAATTTAACACAGATATAGACACTTACTGGGCTGTATTGAAATCAGGAAGGCTTTACAAAGAAAGCAACAAAACCTGGTTCTTGGGGCATATTTAGGACTATTAAGTTCCCATTTTAATGGGGTCTCTAGTCTAAATGGAAATTCCAACATTTAAAGGACTATGTATAGATATGATTTACAGCTCACATGCCATTATTACAGGTTTTCAGTGTTACAATCAACTGACACCTTTGGTCAGGTGCATGTTCCCCAAAGCATGTTAACCTTACTGAGTGGGGACTCCCCAAAGCCTCCACTGTCTCTCAGCTTGATATTCAGAAGACAGAGGTTTATAGACATCTCCATGTTTGTTAACTGGTTATGCCTGATCTGTGGAAATTGTCTCCAGATTGACAATAGCACTTCCAGTATGTTATGGATTATTTTCTTCTGGCAAAAACCCTGAATCTTTCTTTTTCTCTTGGCCACCTTCAATCCTTTTAGATTTGCTTGTTTCCCTCTTCCTAGTTATCTGTGCTCCCCTGTGGAGACTGCATTTTCCTTTCCTGTGTTCAGATCGGAACGTTCACAAGGACAAGAGGTACAGATACACACAGAGAGCAGACTTTCAACCACCACAACCATTTGGAAACACGGGAGCACTGTAATGGAGACCGTACCACTACTCCATTCACCCCCTGCCACTTTTCAGCTGCATTTAGTTCTAACAAAATCCCTATAGGTCTTGATTTTGGACCGTCTTCTTTCTATGGATGATGTTCAATGTAAGCGTTGCTGGAAAGCATTCTTAGACAATTTGTGCTTTTCCCGTCCCCTTCATCTTTGCAGTTGTATCAGAGGTACTCATCAGTTTGTGGGGGCTGCAGAGAAAGAATTAAATCATGTTTGTTCTGAGAAATACTCAGTTGGTAAAGTGTTTGCCTCGCTTGCAGGAAGCCTTGGGTCTAACCCTAAAACTATATATATAGGCACATTGATATAGAAATACCAGGTAGAGGCAGGCATATCAGAAGTTCACAGTCATCCTGGCTACATGAGACACTTCTTTAAAATAGAGAGCTAAACTAGATATTCCTGTTCTTTCATCATTGGGTACCATCAACTACCCCACTTTGAGCATGTAAAGCAATTTTGCTGGAGCCCTATTGAGAAACTTTTCATTCCTCTCAGAGGTTTTCAAAGACAGGCTGACCTAGTGGGTAGAATGTTAGACTCAGAGTGTCCATCTGCATCATGATCTGCTAGCTATGTGAGCTATAACTGATCAGCCTTTCTGAGACTCAGTTTTCCTGTTGATAAAATGGAGTTAAATATAATACCTTAGGTTTGTTGTATATTAGGTTTGTTGACATGATTAAATGAGATAGTATATAAAGAGGGTTTAATGCAAGTCAACAAATAGCAAACTCTTAAGTGGTGTTAATAGATGCCTAGAAGTAATATCTCCCACAACTCTTGTAATAATAAAAACTTTTTGTATTGGTCAGAGATTTTTACTCCTATATTTGGCATAATATATCCATCTGATCAGAAGTGTGTTATTTGGTGTGAAAAGGACTGATGACTCATAACAGTTCTTTCCCCACAAGCAAACCACAGCCTTTCTGGAGACCATTTTGACCTCTCATCTTCTCCCTAAAGACACATCTCTAACCACCAATGACCTTCACCCACTGTCCTACTCTCATTCCTTTCTGCAAGAGTTACACAGAGGTTTCTGTTTGTCCACATGACTGAGAGGAGAGGTTTCTTTGCTTCAAAACCCACCCAGTTCCTGATGAAAAGCTTGCATGTAACAAAACATGACCTACATACACATCCAGTAAATATCCTGGTGCCATACTAAATTTTGTAATAATCTCCTAGTCTTTGTGTTTGACTGTCCCTTTGTTCAAATATTTCTATTCTGTACTTGGGAAAACACCTTCTGATCATATGCCTTTCTTAATAAAACCACAGACGTTTCCCTTGTATAAACCATTGGCACACCTGATACATGCTCGTTCACAGATGGTTTGCCTCTGTAGCCACAGAGGATCTGTGTGGAATTTCCATACCAGTGTTAAAGACAGTCATAGCAATGCCAGAGGTTCTTGTGAAATATATGATTAGCATGTACCACAGGAATTAATAATTCTCAGGCCACTGTCTTAAACTATAACCACATTGTTTTTGTAGGGAAGTTGCTCGATTTATACTCACAAAATGTGAATGGCTGCATTCTGACTAAGAAACCAGCTTCATTTAAAATCTATATCCCAAAAGGTACTTAGAAAATACTACTTAGTATGCACATGCTTTATTGCTTTGAGTGACAAATTATGGTAATTTCCTTAATAATTTGATCTTCTGTTTCTTTTCTCCATCTCCCCTAAAGCCTAAGTAAATACAAAGGAAGAATGCCATCTCTAAAAATAGCTTTTAATGTTTTTCCCAGAGTAGAAAAAATGAAATTTTAATTTAATAATTTCATAGAATTATAAAAAATAATCCATTGGAGATTGTGCCAATTTAGGGTTTCTCAATTAAATAGTAACTTTGAAAATACACTTCTAGTTTGCTAGATTTCAGTAGGTCAGCATGCACACCCAAACTTATTAAGGTGGACTGCTCTGTTTATTGATTTTCCGTGCATCTGCTAAGGGCTCAAGGCAATTGTCTGCGGAAGGGGGCGGGAGGCCCATACATGATCGAGATCATGCGCATCTAGCCAATTTGTAAGCCGATCCGGCGCCCAAAGCCATCAGCAATCCTTAGCATAGGGGCACACTCATGCATTCCTGTCAAGTCATCTTGTGAACGGCTGCCTGCTTCCAGCTTGGCTTGGATGTGCAACCTTAATAAAACTCACTGAGGTCTGGGAGAAAATAGCAGATCTGCTGCAGATAGGGTAGAGGAAAGGGGCTAGAATATGTACTCGCAGCTGACTCAAGCAGGCTCCACGCTGAACGGTTACACAGAGAGGAAACAATAAATCTCAGCTACTATGCAATAAATATCTCAAGTTTTAACGAAGGAAACTATCATTACAGTAAAATAAAAAGAAAAAGTAACATTTTTGAACAAAGCTGACAAATGGCTAGTTTGCTGTGGATCTTCTTCAAGCGCTTCCTTTGAAGGGGAAAGAGTCAAACAAGCAGTTTTACCTGAAATAAAAAACTAGTTTAAAGGTCAGAAGAGAGGAGCGAGCTTTGCAGGAGGCACGGACGGCGAGCACTGGCAGTACAATGACAGTTTTCCTCTCCTTTGCATTCTTCGCTGCCATTCTGACTCACATAGGGTGCAGCAACCAGCGCCGAAGTCCAGAAAACGGAGGGAGAAGATATAACCGGATTCAACATGGGCAGTGTGCCTACACTTTCATTCTTCCAGAACACGACGGGAACTGCCGTGAGAGTGCGACAGAGCAGTACAACACGAATGCTCTGCAGAGGGATGCTCCACACGTGGAGCCGGATTTCTCTTCCCAGAAACTTCAGCATCTGGAGCATGTGATGGAAAACTACACTCAGTGGCTGCAAAAAGTAAGTGATCGCTTTCAGTTTCTAATTGCATGGAGCCTTTTCCGTTCCGTCTCTGCAGAGAGCTCAGAGTTCCATAGGGGGGCATTTGTGTTTACCTTTTGCTCCGGGGGGCAGTGTTTGCAAAAGAAAAAGGCTCTCTTCTCTGGTCTTGACTTCCTTGGTAAGTCAAGAGTCCTGGGGCTTGTGCATCTTATGGTGGTTTCCCATTTTTGCATCTAATACTGGCACGTTTTATGTGGGCGCTGGTTTTCTCTAAAGTTTCTTTTGAGCATTCTAACTGTCAAAGTCCAACTATTAAAAAGAGAGCTCGCACTTCTTGGGCAAGTTGGTGTAAAAAAAAAATCGTAATGGTTCTGTTAACTGAAGTTTAAACTGATTGTGTAGCAAGGAGTTTTGTAAGCTACCATGAGAATTAAACTCCGCCCCCCCCTCCGCGCCCCTCGGCTTTTAATAAAATTATCAAGAAGTGAGAGTAAGTATAGAGTTCCCATATTATATTTGTTTAGAAAGATTGTATTTGTAAGTAAAGGGAACTTAACTTCAAAAACGGTAGACAAGCAGAACTGACATCTGACATCTGTCACATATTTCATATGCGCTTGAGGAAAAAAAAAATGAAAAAAACAGGATCTAATATGAAATCTTAAGAAAGGGGTTTTGCCCATATTGAGGGTAGAAATTGAGCCCAGGATGTCTCCTGAGTGCACCTGCAGATTAAATTCAGCACAAGAAGGCTGTGCTAATTCTTGACAAGAGAGTCTCCTTTCCCTGGGTTAGTTACAGAGACAGTGCCATCTGGGAGCCACAGTTTCCTGAGGAATGTTCATATTTAATACATATTTTATCACAATTTATAGAAATCATACAGATTAGCACTGGGCTTTTTCTTCTTAAGCCACAGAACAGTTTGTAGTTGCTATTGGTAAGACTGACTTTTCAATGATGAATATTTTCTCCAGCTCATTCCCTCTTTGCTGATTATTGATGTAACAGGTAAGTACATGTTTCTAAAGCCATGACAGTGTTCTCATTTGTGAATGCTTCTCCTCCAGGACCTGTGCTAAACACTTGCCTTAGTAAGGGCAGAAGGATCACTAGTAGGCTTCTGTTAGCATACCAAACCCTCTAAGAAGATAAGAGATGGAGAAAAGACAAACCTGTTCTGTGTGGTCCCAGTCACTTACTTAGGTCTGTGCCTGCTGAATCATGCCTGTTGGTAGCTCTTCTCCTTTTGTCCACTAGGGACTGAACTAAGATCACAGTTATTTCTTTCTGTGTGAGAATGGGAATTTGGTAGTTCCCAAACTTGGAATTGCAGTTTTCTGCTACAGATCACAGGTGAAAAGTTAAGACTGTGGCAGAAAGAATAGGAGGCAAACAAAAATTTTCAGTTCTTAAGGATCGTAGATATATTTTCTGGTAGTATTCATAATATTAGTTTATAATAGAACATCTGGTTTTTCTTTGGCAAAAATCTCGTTCTAGAATGAATAAATTACTTTGGTTTGATAGTTTGTTATTATGGTCAGTATCCCATCCATGATGTTTTCAATGAGAATTGAATCATGATAAACTAGTCTAGATTCTTTGATGGGACACCAGTGGGAAATATAGTTCTAAATTGTGAATGAGCTATTTTACTAAAGATGTAATGTTCGTTTGCTTTAAACATACAATCAAAATGGTGATTCACACAATGATACATATTTTTTTGTTGCTATGCAATTATTCAGCAGTGACAGGGCAAATGCACAGTTCTGCTGGGGTTACATCATGCACACATTTCATATGTTAATTTGTTTTGTGAAATAAATTTGATTCTCTGTTTCTTTGTTCTTGGTCAAAGATTGTAGCATAGTTTTCAGATTATAGCCAAGCATAAGTATAAAAATGTTCTTTGGTTATATCAGTCCTCACAAGAATGAATCAAGCTGAATAGATGTTGAAATGTCCCAGTTGGTATGAGTCAGAACAGTTGGCTTGACTATTGTCTGCTTGGATTTGCATATCTTTTGTCATTGTTAATGTGATTGGTTGGAGGATCAAGTAACCAAATAAATGCATTCATCAAAGTACTTGCTAAAGACTCTCATAAATTTTCCTTAATTAGCATTTTCTTCACTTCAGAATCTAAATTTTTCATGTAATATGTTTGTTTTGAACACTAATATGCATATATTTTACTGTATTTGTTTGAAATATAATACTTATAACTTATACCATTTTAATTTTGATTCTAAGTAGTTGCTGTAGTTTAAGAAGTAATGTACTACAATACTGATGCAAAGAGTATATATACATCAAACTAGTTCAGCCATTTATTCCACAAAATAATTCATCGAAGTGTTACGATTCCTCATGGCAACACAGTCAGGGAAGTTCCTAATGCAGAATAAATATGTGTTATCAAGGCTAGATGAAGCTAGGTCACTACTTGTGATAATCTGTTCTCATCCTTAAACACTGGTAAAGTGGATTCTTATAAATACCTTTTGTTAGATATTGGCCATCACAGAGTCACTTTATAAGACTCTCAACTTTCATTCCTCAACTTTTGTGGTCTTACACCTGACAAGCAAGTTATGCAAGAGAGCAAATGATTCATTCATTTCTGTAAATATCAGAACTGTTATGGCAGTGCTCTCTTGGTATGATGGGCTTAATTTAAGAAGGTCAAATTTCCAGGATTATTTGTTTGTTTCTTAATGAGATGTAGGATGATAGCACTTGTCAGACAGTAGAGAGCCATATAATTATATGTTCAGCCTCATTGGATATGTTTAGAATTGAGGGTCCTTATTATATAGCTCTTTTTGAAAATATTCCCAAAGGTACCGAATGAATGAGAGTGACCAAATTTTTGGTACATAACAATGAATACAAATGGATGCCGGAGTTTTGCCGTTTTCTATTCTTGAGGAATTTTAAATACTTCTTCTCTCTTTCTCCCTCCCTCCCTCCCTCCTTCCCTTCTCTTTTCCTTCCTTCTTCCCTCCTTCTCTCCCTCCTTTCCTTGTCCTTCCTTCCTTCCTTCCTTCCTTCCTTCCTTCTTTCCTTCCTTCCTTCCTTCCTTCCTTCCTTCCTTCCTTCCTTCCTTCCTTCCTTCCTTCCTTCCTTCCTTTCTTCCACAGAGGACAACTTTCAATTGTCAGTTTTACCATTCAACCCTGTAGGTTCCCAAGATCAAACTTGTGTCTTCAGGCTTGGGGGGGAAGCACCTTCTCCTGAGCCACCTCATTGGGCCCTCTTAAAATTTGTTGTTGCTGTGCTTTTGTGGGTTTTATGTATGGTTGTTTTGTTGTTGTTTGTTTGTTTGTTTTGAGAGAGGGTTTCTCTTTGGTAACTCTGGCTTGTCCTGGAACTCACTCTATAGTCCAGACTGGCCTTGAATTTTCAGAGATCTGCTTGCCTCTGCCTCCAGAGTGTTGGGATTAAAGACGTGCACCACCACTGCCCAGCTGTATGGTTAGTTTTTAAGACAAAGTCTTACTAAGATTTTGTATGCTAAGCCAGCACTTGGAACTCACTCTGTAGTGTAGTACAGGGTATCCTCAAACCTGTGGGTGATCAATCTTCTTGCCTCAACCTCCTAAATTCAATGGTTATTGAAGATTTTGTTGTCACCATCATTATCATTTTTAATGTGCATATGTTGCATGTGTGTGGGTGTAGGTGTGTGTGAATATGTGTGTAGGCCAGACAACAACCACAAGAATCATTGTCAGGATCTCTGTTTGCTACCTTTAACAAAGGTTCTCTTGACCTGGAGCTTACAACTGGGCTAACCTGATTGGCCATCTGTATCTGTCCCCCAAATCCTTCATGTACCGCCCTCTCCAGTGGCAAGAATATAGATGAACACCCACAATGCCCAGTTTATGTGGGTGCTAGAGACTCAAATTAACACCCTCATGCTTGCAGCCAAGCCCCCATGGCCTGAGCTATCTCCCCAGTGCCTATTTCTTGCTATTTGTATTGCATCATTCTTGTATTTTCTTCTTCTCTTATGACGTCTTAGAACGGAAAGATATGTGAATATCATGTACATTTTTTTCTTCTTTCTGTGCCTATTCTCTCTTTCCATTCTTCAGAAGTCCACAGATTCACTGGAGCTGGAGCTCATTGGTAGGGTGAATGCCCAGCATGAGCCCCTAGATTCAGTCCCTAGTATTGGAATAAACAAACAAACAAATTAGTTCACAAAGATGCACATTTAAAACATAGAGCACTGTAGAATTTGGGACAAATCCTCCTGCCTTGCTTTTGCCAAGTCTTTCCCTTTTTGTGTCTGCAATGCTAGCAGGAGGTCCTTGCCTTTCTAATTGTGGAGCAACTTACTAAGTATATAAAGTGAATAGACAGATGATAAATATGCTATTAAATATTTCTTTCTAATTTTGAAGGAAGCAAAAATATATAATTCATGTAGAAATTGGGGGAAAAATAGGCTGCAGTTGCCAAGAAATGTTGATAACCACAGTCTGCTTTAAGTCAGGTTGTGAAAATGCCTCACCAATTTCATTTAAAGAATAGACACATTATTTTCAAGCAAAAAGCATCCCTTTTAATCTACATTGACTTTTTAACCTATAGATATGTTTTATTGTTTGCTTGTTACAATTTTGTGCTTTTTGCCCACAGAATCTGGGTAAGTGATAGCTACAAACTCACAGCAGGCCAATGCCCACTATTATATCTTTTGGTAGATCTCAGAGTTTAGGGTCAAGGCAAGTCCTTTCCCAGGAGACTGTAGGCCATCCTCATCCCTTATTCTACCATTTCACATTGAACCTCCTTTTAGCAGAGCTCACCCCATGTGTAAATTATTGAATTATTGCTTTGTATAACTTAAAATGATTAAAAAATACATTACTTTCTTCCTCAAAATCTTCCTATAACTCCCCATTATGAAAGAGCAAAATCCCAATTCCTTACAGAACATCCTGACCCAAGCTCCCTACACAAAGCCCTGAACCAGCCTCCCTACATCACCTCTCTGGCCTCATCATTACTACCTTCAAAGGACATTCCAAACACTCAAATGGCCTGGCCTTTCTTGTGATTTCTCCAAGAGACAAACTCATTCCCGCCTCAGGCACTTACAAGCTATTTACTATGCAGAAAATTGGTCCCCAGCTAATAGCATGGATGTGTCTGTCTCTGTGAGGTCTTCACTCCCTCAGAAGTTTTCTCTGAGCCACCTTCTTCTTAGTCTGCTGAGTGACTAGTTAACATTTGATCCTGCCTTATCCTTTATAGTTATTTTTTAAAATTAAATTATAATTACATCATGTCCCTCTTTCGTTTCCTCTCTCCACTCCGTTCTGTATGTCTATCCCCTTGAATTCTCTCTTGAATGCATGTCCTCTTTATTTTTCATGCTGTAATCTTAAATATATGAATACAACATTCTCAGTCTGTTTATAATGTTACTTGCATATATATGATTTCAGGACTGAGCACTTGGTATTGGATAATCAGTTGGAAGGCTCTTTCCTGGGGAAGGTTATATTCCCACTCTCAGCATTTCTTCATTGTCTGTAACTGTCTCTCTACAGTAGGAGCACCATAAGGTTTCCCCCTTCCATGTTAGCATGTAAAGCATCCTTGTTCTGGTGTTCAGGCCTTGTTTAAGCATCAATCACAATGAAGCGATGAGTGGAGCATCTCTGATATTTCTAGGAGTTCCATTCTCACTTCAAATTCCCTGGCTCTTATAATCCTTCCACCTACCCTTAGCCCAGGAGTTGTGCTGTAGATGAATCTTTGGGGACTGAGCATCACATGATCACTTTTTCTCTGCATTTTAATCAATTTTAGTTTTCTGTAATGGTCTCCATTTGTTACAAAGAAACTTTTCTTTCATGAGGGTGAGACCTATACTTATCTGTGGGTAAAAGAATCAACGTTTAGAGTGAAGTTAGGTACTGTGCTTGTTTAGTAAAATGGAGGTTGTACGTTCCCTTCCAAGATCCACAATTTCACTAGTCCTAGGTAGTTGGCTAGCTTTCCAGTGTCAGGGATGATTTTTCCCCTTGTTGAGCTGGTCTTAAGTCCAATTAGATAGCTGTTGGTTACTTCTAAGGTATAGGTGCCACTGTTATCTCCTTAGGGTTATCGTGCTGTGCTGGTTGTTTTGGTTCATAGATGTCATAGGTGGATAGAGATACTGATTGCTCCTTCCCTTGGCAGCTTGCATGGCAACTTCTGGTACCTTGAAAGCTTGTTTTCATGGAGGATTTTAGGCCAGATTAGTTCAGATCCATAATGTACTATGTCTGAAGTGCATGGTGCACTTCACCAAAGCAAAAGTGACAAAACCTTCCACCTCTGGGAGGCAACCAAAACTACCTCATTTTTATGGCATTTACTGCAATGCCACATATTATTAAGTATTGTTTCTCAGAACATTTAATCTGTCTTAGCCATCCTTAGACATGTAAACTCCCCTAGAACAGTGTTTTTGCCTTTTATTGATGCAATTTTCTTTATACCTAAAAGAGTGCATGGCCTAGAGTAGGGCCTCAATAAATATTTTCAGGAGAGATAACTTGATATTCTCACAGGTATGATATACTATGAAGTAAAAATTTTATCTGCATTGTTGATTAATTTCTATTGACTATATTATTTATTCTTTTGGTTGCATATTGATTGATAACTAGTCCTAAAACAGTTGGCAGAAGATTCTGTTTCACACAATCAAGTAACCTCAGATCAAAAAATAGTCTAAAAACATGAAACAAACATAGCCATTTTGTTATTCTTTCCTGGACAATATGGTAAAATAGTCATTTACACAGTGTTATATTAAGTATGATAAGAATTCCAGAATTGTTTTAAAGGACATGATGTACATAAGCAATATGCAAATGGCATGGCTTTTTTATAGAAGAGACTTGAGGATGTACAGATTTTGTCCTCCAATGGGAGAACTTGGAAACAACCCCTCTCATGGATACCAAGGTAGGAAAATACTTTTTGCAACTATGAATGAAATGAATGATTCTGAGAAAATATTCAAAATATAAATAGCATATATTACAATAATGTTCAACTATATTCCACATACTATCCTTTATGTATTCAACATGAGAATTTTTAAAATCATCTATATCATGAGTCATCAAACCATTGCCCTTGGGCCAAATCCTGTTGCTGTGTTTATAAATAAAGTTTGATTGCAACAGAACCACAACCATGCTTATTCCTCTATGTGTTCTTCAAGGCTGTTTTTGTCCTACAAAGGTAGAATGGAGGAACTGTAGTTGAAACAAAGTGTCCCATAGAGCCTAAATATTTATTTTAGTATCTGGCCCTTTAAATTTTTTTCCTGACACCTGCTCTATATCATAAGAGGAAATAGTATTGATATCAGGACTGTTGCAAGGTAAAGTATGAGGCTGGTTGTATGGGAAAAAACATTGACCTCCAGGAGGCACAGTGAAGTCTCTGCCAGTTGGCAGAGAACCTGACTAAGCCAGTTCTTGGCGTGGTGTTTGGCATGCTGTGAGGTGACATTTTAAAATACAAACAGGGGATTGTGTGTCTTTTCTTTCCTCTACCCATCATCACATGAGCAGAGTAATGGCCTATAAGCTGATATATGTCAGAAGAGAAAAAGCACCTGGGAAACAATATTTATTTGCCACCTCTGGATAAACAAGTCTGGTGTCTCCTGTTTCCCGTGCCTGTTCCTTCCTGTGGGCTGAGGCATTAGCAAGGATGTTGACAAGACACTGGAACTGCTTTGTGGTCTTAGACATGGACTTCAGTCAGCTTCTCCACTTGCATCCTGTGCACTTGGAAAACAGTCTCCCTCCCATTTGTTTCAGATCAAACATTAGAAAGTGAGCTCACTTGTGCAGATGACAGAGGGGAAGAACATGGAGTGGGATGCTCGGTTGCCAAAAGTAGGGCATTATCACCCCTGTGCTAGAACAGGCTGCGTTGGGATTTGTTTTTCCTTGTGCTTTGCTCTGGTATAGATGCTCTAGTGGCCTTTTCCTGAGCCTTGTCATTTTTCTTCTCTCTTTTTTCTTTCTTTTTTTCTTTTTTTTTAATACCACAATATGGTATGCTGTACCGTTTGCGCAGATGCACAACACTGATTATAGTCTGAGTCATCCGCGACTTTTGTTCCAATACAAGATTATCCTTTGCAGTGAAGTTGGGAAATTCCAAACCCCCTTTGGTTTTGGCCCCATGGTCTGAGGAAAGAAGAGCCTCTTAGTGCTTAAATCTTTTTACAATGTGTACAAAAGATGTGCCCTTTGTCATCAAAGAGTTTCTAAAGAGTGAAGCCCCCTCTGGATTATTTTCCCCATATTTGGAGGTTATTTCCACATAGGTTCTGAATGCACTCCTCTAATTCTTACACAGAAATATTCAATGGGAGAGGTAGATAGGCTTGATTGGTTAACCCATGATTGGAACCTCTCCAAACAAAAGGACAATTGTTAAGATAAACATGCTGCACGAAGCCGGCTAAAGCTTCCTATAGCTCATCATTCTATTGAGGACGTGTTCAGATTTCTTTACTTTTGCCTTTATTAGAAAAATACGGATTAAGACAAATCCTGTTTTTACAGTTCACTTACTGCAAATTCCAGTGAAATCTTGGCCTTGTTTGTTTTATAGTATCGAAGGAACACAAAAATTATCATAGATTTCAATGTGTGTAAGGTCAATCAGCAGCTGGCGTATTAATAAGCTGCTAATGTGAGTCTCTTAACTATTCATAACATGCTTGTACCACTAAGCTCACTTACAGACATCAAACTTACACATTTCTATGGAATGGCTGAGGCTGCCTGCAGGATAAGATACATTTTAAGGTTTAGTGATGTGACATGCCACTGGGAAGGAGGTACATTTTGTGTAGTTTTGGGTTTTATTTGTGAAAGTCAAATGAGGTCAATTATAATCTTAGTTCTTAAAAATCATTGTTGCTGGGCAGTAGTGGAGCACACCTTTGATCCCAGCACTCAGGAGGCAGAGGTATGAAGATCTCTGCGAGTTTGAGGCCAGCCTAATCTACAAAGTGAGTTCCAGGACAGCGAAAGTTATAACAGAGAAACCCTTTCTAGACAAAACCAAAAAGAAAAAAAAAATCATTGTAGATGGAGCCAGTAAATATTTTTAATTCTCTCAGTTACATTTTCCTTTTAATGTTGAGTCTCACGTTATCATAACACGTTAATACCATCTTTACTATTAACATACAGATAGCTAGCTGAAACCCCAGTGGGTATTTATTACTGTTCAAGAATTATTCTAGCCATCACACCTTGCATCTGCTTTGACTCACTGCAAATATGTAAGATATGGAAATTGTGTATTATTGCCAATATCTCCAGTGTTTTTATTTTTTCCTCTTTCATTTAACTTTTAAATAATAAGAATAGATGTATCATTTGATAATTGTTTTTAAAATTATTGAATGGCAGTTCAAAGGAGTTATTTAATAAATTGAATATTTTATAATAAAAATACAATAATAAAAGTTTACTATTTGTGTATGTGTGTGCATGTATGTAATGGCACATGTGTGTATACAGTGGTCAGAGGACAACCTTACATGTCATTCAACAGACATTGTCCACCTTTATTTCATCTATGTATCAATCTATCTATCTTCTATCCATCATCTATCCAGAAATAAGTTCTCTCATTACCTGTAGTTTATCAAGTAAGCTGGGCTGGCTGGTCAGTGAGCCCCACGACCTGCCCATCCCCACCTCCTCCCCAGGGCACTGCACACATATGCCCACCAACATTCTCAGCTTTTCTCCATCACTAGATCCTGACTTTTTTTTTCTTATTTTCTTCTATTTTTCTTTTACTGAAAAAATATTTTTTCAGAACATATTCTGATGATGGTTCCCTCTCCCAACTCCGAGACTATCCCCATCTCTATTTTTTGAACAAATAAACTGATATATTTAAAATAATTTGTAGTAGCAGAACTTGACTTTTAGACAAAAGGTTAGAGAGCCATTTCCTGTGTCATACAGAAGCAGGTGGGAAGGTCTAGTGATGTGCAAGAGGCTAGCCCAGGACTCACCCTGCTTGTCTCCCAGCAGCACATCAGGAGGGGAAGGGTCCATAGGTTCAAAGGCATTTGTTTCAAAATACCTTCAGTAAAGCTTCCAGATAATCAAATATGAGGCAGGAAGACAGGCCCCAACCAATTTACTAGACAAAATGAAGCATGACGCTTGTTAGACTGAATATTTGTTGCTAAGCTAGTGTGAAATTGGTCAAATACAAGCACTTTAAGGTTATTAAAAGTTGAGATTACCAAAACAGAAAAACACACTCACTGTTCTAGACTCTTAAGATATCTAGGCCATCCCTACTTAGGATTACTTAAATGTGCTAACATAATAGATAACTCACGTTTAGTCAGTGGAAAAGTGTATAACTTTAGGAATATGTGATGTTTGATGATTTCCCAATATTGGAAGGAAAGATATTCCCTTCAGACAGAGTTCTGATGGGAGTCAAAGAAAGTCAACTTTATGTAGGCATATTGATATTTTCCAATTTTTCATGCTGGTTTGTTTGATGTTAGCTGACATTTGCTTTTATTTATTTATTAGTTTTTTGAAAGACACTATTTTGTGTCCATTTTGTGAAGAGTCTCTCCTAAACTAAGACATAACCCACTATTCTGAATGTGGAAGATTCAGTGAACATGGTAATTACTAGCAGCATCTCTGGGGACTTCTGCGTTTTCTTCATCAAAAGCAGGAAGGGCATCTGATGGGACTGGGCATTCGGGATGGGATGACTGACACTGTTGGCTCTTGATACCCAGAAGGACCTAATGCCACGTAAATTAACTAGTAACTTTCTTATTGTTCTAAAAATTACTCTGTCTATCTGTCTGTCTGTCTGTCTGTCATGTCTTCTAGTGACTTGCTTTTTCCAAACCCTGTTCCCTTAGTCTGCAGCTCAGAGAACTCAGCTTCAGTAAAGCCTGGAAAGCAGAGGCAGAGGGGCGGATCCCTGGAGTCTGAGGGACAGGACTCCTAAAGATCTCCCTGCGGGTCTTCCCATATGTCTTCTCTGTTACTGTTTCTGTGCCGAGAGAGCCTCCCTCTACCCACTAGCCATGGAGTAGGGTGACGATGTGCAGAGGCAGGTAGGATGAACAGAGACTCCAGTGACTGTCCCTTCCCGGGAACTGAAGTGGGGGAGGGGCTGAGGTGGGAGAGGAGCTGAGGGCTCAGGATTTTTCTGGGGGCAGCTGTGAGTTCTGGCATGCAATTGAGGATGCAGTAAGAACAGCTGGAGCTTAGCCTTAATGGAAGGCCAGCAGCCTGTCAGTCAGTTACCAGACTAAATACATTGTGAAGTTCTTCAAGGCACAGGGAGGCAGAAATGAACTCACTATAGAGTCTATTTTGAAGTGCAAACCACTAAAACGGATAGACATGAAAACAAATACATTGTCCACTGCTCCTACACCAAGTTTGAAGATGATGCAACCCACTGGTAAAACTTATGTGCCGGAGCCAGACACCTAAATTTGAATACTTAACAGTGCCACTTACTGTGTGACCTTAGACAAGTTCCTTCACTTCTGTGTTTCTCTATTTCATTATGGTAAATTCGAAAAAAACAACAGTACCTACACCACAGGATTATTTTAGATGTAAGCATAATTCATATAACGTATTTTTCATAAGCTGTTTACACAGTAATTATTAGTTAAATGTTAGATATTACTAGGGACGTTTCTGGATATAGCGTTGGGAGCTTTTAGCCATTATCAGACACTCTGGGAAATTTTTACATGTGTCAACGTGTTGAATAGTTCTGAAAATTAATGTAAGGGAGAGTTTAATTGACTGACTTGTTACTGAGACATAGAGAAAAGAAGCCATTTTCCCAGGGTTACACAGTGGCACACTTCAGGACCAGCCGGCAGACTCAGGCAGCCCAACTCTGTGAACTCTGCTCTTAACCCACTGTGGAATTAGCTGCATGATTCTAACCACGTCTCCTCTTGTTAATCCTAAATTACAAGTCTGTCCTTAAGTTTCTGTAGTTGTCTTTGTGGGCAAAGCCTGAATTCTTTCATAGCAAATGAGTTGCCCCTTTCTCATGTTCTGTCTCAGCCATTTGTCCTCACTGAGGCTCTAAAGCCTCATGGTTAAATTGGCTGTGGCGACAGGTTATGCTGCTGAGTGGAACACAATAGCCATGCTCTGACCCTCCTGCAGGTCTGGTGACAGACCACACAGACCCCTGTCTGGAGGCCCTCCTGTCCTGCTCCACAGACACACCATCTTCTTGAAGTCACAGTGCTTAATTGAGTCTGACGGTTTATCTAAAAACTTTGAAACTCCAAAGAAAGGCTTACAATTGCTTTACATGGGGGTGGAGGGGGTTGTCTGTTTTAAATAGCTTCCATTCAATTTCATGACCTCCCTCTTGGATTTATCAGTAGGCAGTCTTGCTTGGAAAAGCAAAAGCACATTCTGAAACTTAAAATATTATTTGCATGCACTTTTCTTTTGTAGGTCACACAGAGAGTTGTAAAAATGAGAAGAAAAGCCTTGTTTTCTCAGGCAAGGACCTCTTATCTCACTTCCTATTTTATTTATCATTGTTGCTATTAATTAAAATATTTCTGGCATTTTGGTCTAGGGCCAAGAACATTGCTACTTGTAGGCACTTGTGACAGATGGCTCCCTGTCTCCTCTCCTCTGGTCTTGGAGGCCTGGCCATTCGGATGCATGTGCTTCAAGAGTTGTAATCCCATGGTTGAGGGAGATAGACTATGTGAGATGAGGAGACTCCAGGGCACCCTAACTCCACTCTACATCTTCTTCTGTGGAATCCCACAGAGGATGGAGAACAAAACAGATCGGCAGCAAAGCTGAATTTAGCTTTTCACCAATTTCTGTATGGTAGGATAGGCCAAACACCATTTTAGAAACCAAACAACTCAGTCTATGATTTCTTGCTTGACTCGGGCTCTTTAGCTTAGCGCTGAGTACCTTCAGTGTGTGGCATTGCAGGTACACAGTGTATGCTGATAAAATGTGTACATCAATAAATGCATATTATAACATCCATGCTATTCGGGGGCAACTCTGTTCATTGAGATGCTCCAGAATCCTAATGACAATGCTGAATGACAAGGACCTATGCCCAGTCAGTAAAAATCTATTAGATCAGGGTGGATGATGTTCACGCACACACCTTGACCCACCATTTCTTTCATCTTCTACCTATTTAACAATTTTTTCCTCTCCAGATATAGCTGATGATATGGCAAATCATTAATAGAGACTGGAAAGTGCCCTCTCATGTTTAATTGTACAGTTTGTACTTTATTAGACATACACAATTATGATGTAATTTACCTCCTCCTTATGATAGAATTACAGTTACTGCCAATAATGTGTTTGGTGAATTGATTTGTCTGCTATGGAGAGAGAACTATGTGATGTTTGGTCACCAAGGGAAATATGAAGCTGAATGTTCTAAGAAAATATTTCGGAACAAACTGAGTGTTCACTTGCCAACCCTGGTAAGCAGAGCCATCTTCCAAATGCATAAGTCTATACTGTCTTACAGGTAGTAGACATTATCAAACTCATTTTGTTCACAAGGAAACTAAGGGCTATTGAATTTGAATTGATTAAAGTTTAGTAGGTTGAATAAATTGATTGGTTTCAAATTGAAGGTTGAATAAATTGAATAAAGCTTAAAAGGTTGCACATTTACTTTGAGGAAAATGTAGAATTTAAACTCAGACTTTGTGGGTGGTTCAATCTGACACTCTTCACTATTCTTGCCTCTTTGACTACTTCCTTCCTACAAATTAAAGTACATTCTTAACGTTAAGATCAGGAGCATGAGGAGGGGTGTCCTGGGAATGACTGATGTTTTCCTAGACAGTTTTGGAGAATTTATCCTTGATAAACAGCCTTTATGGTGATCGTGGTAATTTGTCTTACATGTGTATAAAATTCTGTAAGCAATTGTTGTTCTAGGAAAATTGTTCTCTATGGCCCTTCCTGTCACAGTATTTCTTTTTAATTTCACAAATATGTCAGAGAAAAATAATTCATTGCTATTTTTACTTTTTTCAAGCAAGTTAGTTAGATGCTTCAAGTTGAAGTTATTTTGATATGTATTTTCAAATAAAGATAAAGTTTTAAGCTATTTTATCTAGTTTTTCTGCTTAGAAAAATTACACTGTGGTGCCAAATTATATTTATTTTACCTAACCACCAAATAGGAACAAAATATAGTCAATAGATTAGATCCTTTAATTTTTAAACATTAATGAATTAGTATCCTGCTTACAGTATTTTGGGCACAACCATTTATTACCTTTATTTCTTAAGAATTATTTTATTTTTAATTGTTTGTGTCTGTGTGAGGAAATGTACATGTGTGAGTGAATGTGCCCATGAAGTTCTGAAGAGGGAGTTGGATTCTTTTGAAGCTGAAGTTACAGATGTTTGTGAGATGAATGATATAGATTCTAGGAATTGAACTCTGACCTTCTGTAAGAGTGGCACCAATTCTTAAACAGTAGGCCATCCTTCCAACCACCCCTCACTTATTATCTTTAAAAAATGTTCACTAGGCCAGGCAGTGATGGCACATGCCTTAAATTCTAGCACTTGGAAGGAAGAGGCAGGCAGATCTCTGTGATTTCAAGGCCAGCCTGGTCTACAGAGTTAGGTCCAGGACAGCTGGACTTATAGCAGAGAAACCCTGTTTCAAAAAAAAAAAAACAACTCACTCTATATGTGCTCAGAGTGTTTATGCTTTTAAGTATATAAAGCTAATATCTGCTCTCAATTTTATACTCAGAAAAAAGAACATTGATAGATTTTTGGAAGTGAAACTGTAAATATCTCTTACTGGCAACAAACACTAATTAATTTAGGAGACCTTGGTTCAGATAAATGATTAGTGCTGCTTGTAGAAGGAGAAACCCTATACTCTATCTCCAACAAACAGAGCTCTTAATTGAGAACTGAGTATATGGAAAAGCTAAAGGGTCTCCACTTGAGAATTTTTATTTCATCATCATTATGTTTCATATGAGGCAAAAGGTTATGTATTTGGAGCTCACAAGTCAAATTTGGGCAAGTTGTAGGACAAGGATCACTACATAAATGAATTATTTTGAACACTAATTTTCTTTATTGGGTTCATATTTGAAATGAATCCCATTTTATCTAACTTTGAAAACCATAACCCAAAAGATCTCACAGACAGCTAAAAATATTCAAATAAACCCTAAAAGTCTATTTTAAGATTTTTTTTATGTCCCAAATAATTAAGCACTCTCTCCTATTACATACAAAATATCTGCCCCTAGTGAAAAATGAAGCAAGTGTGTGCTCATGTGACATGTGAGAGTCAATGGCAAGAAGGTGACCTTCTGTGAAGGAGCTCTACAGTCACATTTGTCCTTCATGTATTATGGGCTTGTGTGTAGGTGTGGTTTATAAGTTACATAAAGTTTTACTATTTGAGATCCCAAATGTTTCTGCCATAATTGAATATGATAGCTACAAGAAATGTCTATTTCTTTTTAATTCTGTAAGGATAAAAATAAAATATGTTGAAGATATAATTAGACAATACGTGTGGTGTATATTTTCCAAAGCTCATTTGCCTAGCATCTCCATTTGTGTATGCTATCCTTACCTGCAATCATAAAAGCCACCTAGTTTCATCTTCTTCGTCATAGCATTCATTTTGAGGACCCTAAGCTACAAAGCTAGAAGTCTACCACCTATCCATCTGGAGGCTATCGTGTTGTAAATAGGTCAAGCTATAGAGTCAAACTCAACAGTAGGTGATTGATGAGCAGGCTCCTGATTGTAGTTCTCCTAGAGCCAGCAGCACATGTGTAAATGAGCCTCCTGAGGATCCTAGTCTGCACTCGTGGAGTTATTCCTAGGTTTAGCATTAAATCCCGGACACTGTAGAGCGGGAATAACCCATCTTTAATGTAGTTTGTCTAAAACTGACCCATAGAATGTGTGTGAGCCTTCTGAGCCTTAGGAAGTCACTGTTACCTGTCACTCAATTAGAGAGATAATGCGTTGTTGGATCAGTAGTAGTCAAGATTTACCTAGATTTGCTTACCAAGTTGATTGTCATAATGCTAGCTATTGAATGACAGTGGGCTAGATACTAACACTGTCTTCCAGAAACTCATATTTCAATAAGGTTTAGACATACATAAAATGTTTTAAATGCTAGCCTTTAGCACCTTGTTCTATCCTTACACGTTAACTATTTAAGTTTCGTATAAATTTGGTAAGATTTAATAAATATAAAATTTGAGGCCAGAATATATTTGTTACACATTTAAGTAAAATTGTTGCTAGTAAGGATATCTTTAATCTTCAAAAGGATATTTGTCAAAATCCTCAGAGACTATCAAACTTCAACTCCAGCAGAATTCCAGAATACTGCTGTATTCTGCATATATAGGCTGTTTAAATGCTCACATTTATATTACTTACAGTTTTTCTGATAAGTTAAAAATAAAAATTTCAGATAATTTTAACTTTAGTTTAGACATGAAGGTGTTTTATAACGCTATACTACTTAACCTGTCATGTTTACATTGTAAGTTTAAATCCAGATGTTTCTGACAACTGTTACAGAGTTTGGCTGACTGGTGGTCCCCCCAGTGTAAAATTAGTGAGAAGCATCTGTTCAGTTCCCAGTGGTTTGGGATTTTTGCAGTAAAATTTATACCAGATTCTTCCCTTCTCAGCTGAGGAGCCTAGGATTTAGACTCAAACAGGTACAGGTACATTCTTTTGAATGTATGAGGTGCTTTGTCTAATATAATGCACATTGATTGAAATTTGCTAGAAAAGTAGTGTAGCAGTAAATAGTTAAAAAAAATTATCTATTCTTTGACTCAACAATCTAACTTTTGGGAATCATTCCCAAGGAAAAGAATTAAACAGAGAAACAGCAGTGAACATGTGCATTCCAGTGATCATAGCAGGAATAATGGAATTATTATTATTATCATCCACCCGGTACTTACCAAGATACCTGGTGCACATGACCTCTAATCTTTAAAAAACTTTTGAAACATTAATTACATGCTCTAAATGAAGTTCCCATAAGTGGTAAATGACAGGATCAGTGGGTCCTCCAGCCCAAGCTCTTCCCCCGAAAGGTCATGGCATTAGTGATTCCGTGATAATATCTGTTAAATGTACAATAACATGATTACCAATATTTTGAGTTTTTAATATGCACTAGCTTCCGAGACAGATAATTCAAATGTATTTCATTCGTTTCTTAAAACTTTTTGCATAAAGACAATTATTTTTATTTTTTCAAAAAAATGGCAGACATTTTCATGGCCTTTTTCTTGTATGTACTTTGATGGAGATAGAATGTGAGAGTGATTTCATATGTTAACAAAAATGTTAACATAGAATATTCTCAGTACACTCAGTGTAAGGGAACAAAATTCACAGTAATTAGTGTTAATGATGGCTTTGACAAATATTATTTTATTTTGCATGTCCCATGAATAATTAGAAAGTAGGAATATTACAATATTAATATTACAATTTTAATAATCAAAGTTTTGTAAGCTTAATTTAAAAATAACTACCTCCAACTGTCATGACAAAGTATGTCTTTATTTCCATTGCCTAAGAAAATGGAATAGGAGAATCAAAAGTTCTAGGCTAGCCTGAACCACATAGCAAGACTGTTGGAAAAAAAAATGAAAATAAGCCTACTAGACTGAGGTCAAATAAAGGTAAGTTGGAATACAAAGAAGCTAGGATCCTAGGGACTTGGCCATGTTGAATTTTTCCTCAATTTTCATCATGACTGTACTGGGACGAGAAAATATAAAGGGCCTTTAGATAGAGTAGCAGATTATTCTGGTAAAGAAAATCCAGGAGAAATATTTCACCCCAGGGGACTTGCCCCTGTTTTCCTTTCTATTCTCAACTTTCACAAGTGTCTCCATGTTTTTGAGCCATATCAAAATCCTAGCAGTTATATTACAATGCCATTGTGTGTTCCCTTTCCTTAACTTTGTGATCTGCATGCCATCCTACAGAACATTTCTTCTAACTCTCCTGCCTCTCACGTCTATACAATATTTAATAAACAGACAGATGAAGAGATAGATCGGTTTCCAATTTGACTTTGTGCATAAACAAAAGGACAGGTATGATCTAAGTCCTAAACTGTCTCAGACAGTGGAATTTAATAGACAAGGTGACAAACAAGGAGAAACAATCTTACTGTCATCTTTCAGTGGATACAGTAGTCATGGTGAGGAATAGACTTGGATTCTGCAGTTCCATTAGGAAATGGTGAGTGACCAGAAACTGGGCTGATCAGTAGACTGACCCACACACTTGGACACTCTCTAAAAGTAAGAAGATAGTAAAATAAACAAATGAACACATAGGAAATCAGCTAAGTCAGGTTTAACAAATCAAAAACAAAAACAAAACAAACAAACAAAAAAACCAACTAAATTCTGATGATAAAATCAATCAATGTATGCTAATAAGATAATTCCAATTTCTAATTTCTGTCCCAGATTATAGAGACTTTTTAAAAAAAAAAACTGGTGACATCACTGGAGTGGTTGGATGGTATGAGAGGAACCCACTGTGAAAACTGCAGATTCTTCTATTAACTTCCAATAGCTTTAGGAAGTGAACTTTGGCTGATACCTTCCCATCTTGCTAAGTGAGAGGTAGGAAGGATGACCCCACAGTGCTTTAAGTGTTTTTTACTCATGTATAAAGATCTGTGATCTGTCTTCTATTGGTTCTAATGCTTCCATGTATTTGCAGGTTGTGTAGACACAACATATTGAAGTACAGGATCAAATTACTTATTAAAACTAAGGTTAAGGAGCCTAAATTTTGACTTCCATCCATTGTACTGTCAATTAGATTTGTGCTGTGCTATTGTATTTGTATAATATACATATATAAACAAATTTGTTGTGGTTGTAAAACACAATGAATGATTTTATACTCTTAAGACTGCTCTATCCTTGAAATTCAAATGAACTCACTGGAAAAACAAAACTGTTTCTATTTAGAAAATAAAATTAACAAGCATTTCAGTGAATAGTACCAAGAGTATGGGCAGAGAAGCATCAGGGTACAATAAGCAATGGTAGCTCACCTAAATGTGTCACTTTGATCTTTGATCTTCCGTTTTTTAGAACAATTAATCCTTGCATTTTTAACTGGCTTGTTCAACACTGTAAGCATGCACATTCTGTAATGAACATGAAATACTCTCAATGTTTACCCAGTGGATGATGCTTCATAATGCACTTTCGGATTTCGTCCCACACAAAGAGATTGCTGGTTAATATTAGGCATCAACATGCCCTGGCAATCCTGCAAGGTTCTGAAAAAATGTGCAGGTAAAAATCTGGTTCTGTGAAAACATATAAATTCCATGTTTGCTGCTCAAAAACAATGGCCTTATAACATAGACCATGTGGATATTTAAGCAAACACATTTTTTCTATAGAAATAAAGTACACAGCCCTTAAAAGTATACAGCCCTCTAGTAGTCTCATCCCTTTATATCATGGAGCTTATTCACATAAATGATGACAACTCTTGGAGTACTGCAGACCTTAAATGAGGTGAGGACCAGTGTTTTGTGGGGATGATGAAGCCATTAACCTTCATGATGGAAGTGAATAGAGCAAAAATAGAAATCTTTAATTAGTCATGCCTAATGACCAATTTAGCTAAACCACAAATCAGAATATTTGTCATGATGCCTCATTTGGTTATAGGGGGAGGTGTTAAGCATGTGTTTATCGTTTTGTTTTTAGCATGTGGTTGGTTATTGGTATGACCTGGATGGGACTGGATTTCAAATTTCTTCATCTATAAAATTTGAATAGTTTTTTTAGTGGCTCTATTGAGGTTGTGGAGAAAAATACTCTTTACACATAATTGTAGACTACAGTAGTGATTTTTTTTTTCCTAGAGAGCACTGCCATAAAAGAAAAAAACAGCCTTACGATGGTGATGGAGAAGCTTGCCAAACATGACCTCAGGCCAGGCGACTGTTGTTCAAACCAACAATGACTGTGTCCTGTTAAAGAGGCCCATTTATCAATGTTATGAGAACAGCACAGAATGTCACTTTCCTTCTGTGGTCACTTTCTTGATGGCCGTAACCACAGTATAGTTATGAAAAAAGCATCATAAAATTTTGAGTTAGTGACAACTTATAAAATACCTGACAATAACTCCTCCAAAATGTCCAGGTTATCTGAAAAGGAAGTAGAGACTGAGGAAACATTATGTGTCAGTTGGATTCCATGATGATAACTTGAACCAAAGGAGGATATTGAGTTAAACTAAGGAATTCTGAGCCTGGCAGTGGTGGTGCACACCTTTAATACCAGTACTCTGGAGGCAGAGGCAGGCATATTTCTATGAGTTCAAGGACAGCCTGGTCTACAGAGTAAGTTCCAGGACAGCCAGAATTACAACAGAGAAACCCTGTCTCAGATTAAAAAAAAGAAAAGAATTCTGAAAAGTATATTATATACTTCAGAAGATACACACACACACACACATTAGGCAATAAGGTATAGAAATAATAAATCCAACAAATCTCAGATAAAGTATTTTCTTCCACAAGTTTAATACAGGAATATGTTCTTATTATCTGATAGATTTCTTAAGAACATATATCCATCTGCTAATTCTGTGTAGCATGAATAATTCTTGTAATGAGACTTTGAGAACAGCTTCACTGGGCAGGACTTGATCCTTATAGTAAGTCATTGGAAACAGAAGATAATTGCAAACCTCTCACATCTAAATTATCCATTGGAATCTTAGGTAAAAGATTTCTCACCTGCTATTAAAACCCTTGGAACATCCTTACTTGTGTAGGGTGATGATTGCTATATGAAAGAAAGTTTATATATTTGAAAAACAAGGACCTTTGTGGGCATATGAAAATGAATTTGCAGGTCACGGAGGATGCTTTGGGTTTAACATGATACATTTTATTACCTTTCTGAAATAATACAAGTAAAAACCTTAGTAGATATGCTAATAGCACATACTTAATCTATCATATACCCTTTAAAAATGTCTTTTTTTTCCCAAGCACTTGAAGAGTCAGGCTAATAAATTGAACAAGAATACTCAAGATAAGTGCTATTTCTTTTTAAAGCATATTAATTTTCTGTGTATCATTAAAATGAATGCATCATGTGCCAGGAAAAGAAATCAGAACTATAACAATATTTTATTGGAATATTTACTTAAAACAAAACATCCCCCAAACATTTTTATGGCATTGCATCAGATCTGTAAAGTATTTTGTTTCTGCAACTATGGGTATGGCTCTGACGCCTCTTCTGTGGGAGCTATAATGAACATTATATAGATTGTGCACAGATCAATTGCAGAATAGACTCTGCTCATTTTATCCTATAGAGAGTAGTTAAAAGCAACATTCCAGCAAATCTGCGTCAAGTTATTCCTGTGCGTGTCTCACAGAAAGGTGTTTTAAGAAGTGCTGCAGCATTGTTTTCCACATTGCCTCACGTCACATTGTATTGCTTGGTAACTCATGACAGATCTGTTGTGCGTTAGCTAGGAGCTCATGAAGTAAAGTTTGAAATGCCAACAATCTGGCTTAGCTTTTACAACAAAAAGAAAAAGTAGATTGCACTGCTGAAATTCCATAAATCAGGAATGGAAAACAATTCTAGACTTTGGCCAATTTGAAGCTGTGTTGTGGGCCCTGTTTCCTGCCTTCCTTATTCTTCAGAAGTGACTGAATTATTGCTATTGTTCTCCAAAAGTGTCAGAATAGTTTTGTTTAAACTTATTTTTTTGCAAAGACAGGTTGAATTTTATTGTTGTTTTGTAAAATCTCCTTAGATACATATAAATGGCTATAAATCCTTGATTAATAAAATTATTCTCCAAGGTCACATACATCATTCTTTTTCTATTCACTGAATATAGGAAAGTACCGTGTGTGTCCTCATGTTAATAAGGTGTTAATAAGCTAGAGAAAAGAGCAAGCAGTGAAGCATCCTGTTGTTCTCATAGAGTTCATAGTCTACCAGAGAGCAGACACTCTTCAAGTTTCCACAGAAGTTATTCCAGGTCAGCAAAACAAAGAGATAAATAGGATAATAAAAATAAATAAAATAAAAATAAATTAATAAAATATAAATAAAAATAAAATAAAGAATCTGATTTGGTCGACATGAAAAATGATCAGTTACAGCAATGAGCTCACATTTTTTTTTTAAAGTCACCTGTGATAGTAGGTACCAGTACTTTGATGACATACAGTAGAAAATTTATTTAAAAAGTAAGAAAAGAATGACATGAATTAGCACAGTTCATATTATTGCATGGGTGTCTGCCTCTGTGTTTATATAATGGAAGCCCTAGAATTTCTTCAGCCTGTGAAGAAACAAGCATCAACTCTGAACACTACCCACTTCATTACTGTTGCTCTACATATAGCACCTGGTTATTTTTTTCATTTTCAACACTAAAATCTGACTCTCAAACAACTGACAAGAACTGAAGTGAATATCTGATTGTGCCCGTTGCTGAAATTTGCCAGTTGACAGAGAACATGATCTTGTGAGTGTTGTGGTTTAATATTCACCAGAGGGACTCCTCTCTCTGTCTCTCTCTTCCTGCCTCCCTCTCTCTCCTTCCCATCAACCACCCCCTCTGTGTTTGCCATGTGCTTTGGAAGCCTGTGGAGTCCATTAGAGCATGTTGCATCCTATTTAAATACTGAAGTGACAGGCTTGGGCAAAGCAATGTAGAAATGTGCAACTGTGTTTTAAATGTACTTGGTTGACAGTGAGATGTGAATGCTTGTAGGAAGCCTTATTATTTTAGGTAAAAAAGAAACACAGGGCCAAAATTTATCACATCATTTCTTATTACTTGTTTATAGGATGTGTCCTGACTTAGAAAGGCTAGATGCAATAGGATCAAAAATAATTTCTAGCTGATTGATAATAGTAACCCAGGTTCAAGGAACCATTTGTCTCTTTTCAGAATTTATGGTGAATATAGACAAGTATCACCAAGGGGTTAAAAAGTATGAATGTCTTTCATGAAGATTTTATTTCTGCTTATTCTAATTATCAGAATTTCCCAATGAAATGTACCAAGTAGAGAGAGAATGAAATACCAAAGGTCTAAGGATACAGTCTAAAGTCATCTAACTCACTTAAAACACATAAATATCAAAAGTATGAGTAATGGTAAAATATTTTTAATTATCAAAAGTATGAGTAAACGGTAAAATTTTTAAATTTTAGTACTTGCATATAAAATAAAAAATTACTGGTAAATGAATTTGTAAAATTAAAGACCCATTGTTGTAGTAGTATGCTGCTGTGGTGGCTCACTAAGGATGACAAGGAGGCATTGTCATTGGTGCAAACCACTCCAGACCTCAGCAGAGGGAACTGCCATCATGGCAGGTGCCATACTCCACAGCAGAACCTTGAGCATCTAAGCTCATGTGTTTTTATTGATCCTCAGGTGTTCTACTGATAGCACATGCAGATCATGTGTAATCAAACATCCCCCACATAAATTCAACACCTGCAGTCAAAACACCAAGATTAGGGAGCCCTTCATCCAACAGTGCATAAAACAATTATTGTATACATAACTAAAAATAAACTTCTGCAACACATTGTTTTTCTTTTTGATTTTGTATATGCTTGGCACATTGCAATGTTCCTCTGAGGACCAAATTCCCTTGAGACACTATATGGATTTAGCAAAGGCAGTCATGATTGTTTATTTTTTAAAATCTGAACAAAAGCCAGAATAAGTGATTTTGTCTCATTGCAGAGTATTAACTCAAGTTTTCTACTTGCTTCTTAGAAAGAGTATATTTGTTAAGATTTAAGTGAAAATTATATCTGAAAGATATGATTTGCTTTGTTGGCTTGTAACAATGGCCTCTAATTGAATTGGATTGTGGTTTTTCTTACCCCTGGGTACATTAATTAGGCAGCAAACTGACCAGTACATAGTATTCTCTGTGTAACGATGAGTATATATCACAGACATATTTCTTTGGAAAGTTTTTTACTTCTGTAACAAACTATCAACCTGACCAGAAATAAAAACCATGGCTGAGTCACACCATAATCTGCAGTTATTCATTGGCCTAACTGCAGAGAAACGCTCATCCAGGCATGCAAACATGCACTACCTCTCTCTGCTTAATGGGAGATATTCTCATTGCACTTTTACTTTTATTCACACCGGCAGCCATTAATCTCATTAGGAGCATCCAACACATAACTGGTACTAAATCTTCCTTCCCTTATCTCATCTTTATCTGATTCCCTCCTCATTAGTACCCAAAGGAGCCAGCTACTTTTTTTTTTCCCTCATTTCCAATGAGAGATGCCTACATGTTACAGAATGCACTTGTAAATGCAGAGAAAATTCCTCTGCATCTGAGACCGTTGAGTTGAGCTGCTTTAGCTTGAGGATCCCTGGAGTCTCTTACCAGATTCTGTCTGTGAATCTCTCAGAAATGCCCCTGTCTTCATGACAGGGGCATAACATAACACGAATGCCTAAAGACAAGATGGGGGAACTGGTGAAAATTCTGGCATGTCTTATGGGGCAAGTCAATTCCACTGAAAATCACTGGAGTCCATGAAGTTTATAACAGAAGTTATTAGCACTTTGTTACCACAATACCCTTTATTCTCTTTTTAGTCATTTCTTAAGCAAAGGGCAGAATACTATTTTTAGAATAAATTTACATCTTTATTGAGTTTCCTGTACTGTTCATTTCATGTGTCTTTGGAGCCAGCTACTTTTTTTTTTCTCTATTAAAATGACATTCTAGGAGGTTAGTCAAGCATATTTTAAAAGGTTTAACACTTAAAAAAAAAAAAGATTTCTTCAAAGTCTCAAAGTTGTGCCAGTTAATATAAATTGGAAACGGTCCTCTTTGAGATTTGAGCTACTGAAACTGTGTGCACACATTTGTAGTAGGGCACAGAGGATTTGCTTGTTCGTGCCCAGTTCTCATCTACTATGTGTTGAATTGTAATCTACTTCTTGTTTAACTGACTGAACATTGCTTGTTTCGTTTAAGGAGTTTATGCTACATCTCCATGTAGTTACTGAGCACTTAGAAAAAAATGAGCTTCTTCAACATGAAACCAAATAAAATTTGACAGGCATGGGGGTGTAGATTGTGTGCACACGTGTCTGGACCTCATAGACCAGACAAAGTCGACTCAAATTCTCTTAAAATAGCATTACATGCACTGGCTTTGAAGTTTAACAATCAAAAGTTTGAACTTGGCTTCAGGAAAGTTCTACAATGTACTTAATCTTTTGAAGAATTTGATAGGAAAAGGGAAAAAGTAAAATTTACTTGATATTGTTTGGGAAAAAGTTAAATCAAGTAATACATAAAAGAAATTACTTTTATAAGTGATGACAATTGATTGACTCAATATGAGCTCGTGCCCAGTGTGGTCAATATTTATTTAGTAGGAGGACAAAGAAACTGATCTTCAAGGAAAGAGTTTACCTTCCTCACATTTATAAGGAACAATTTTTTGCTTCAAACATAACATTTTTGATGTATTTGAATTTTCTTTTAATATAGTTTCAGTTCTTAGATAAGTTAAACATTGGCTTTCATCAGAATAGTTTTATAATAGATGCAATTGTTAACCTGTTTTCAAAACATATTACGTTAGTTTTTTTTTTTGCTTACAGTTTAGAAATTTTCTTCTCTTATAAATTTATCTCTCTGTGTGTATATGTGATACATGTGTGTAAGTATGTGTGTGTACACATGTGCATTTGTGTGAATACAGGCATGAATGTGCATATGTGAAAGTCAAGAAAAATATCAGGTGTCAATCATTGTCTTCCATCTTGCTTGAAGCAGGGTCTTTGTATTGTTCCCAACTGTGTGCTAGGTTAGCTGACAGCAGGGAGTCTGCCTCCTATCTTACTGTAGAGGCACTTAAGAGGAACACTGGCTGTATGGCTTTATATAAGTTTGGGGATTCAAATTAATATCTATCTGCTTGTGGAGAAAATTCTTTACATGCTGAACTATCCTCCCAACCCCATAGTATATGTTTTGTACTGCATGATACTTAACTTTGTGATTAGCAGTTATTCAAAGAATTTACTATCCTGTGACATGAGCATCCATAAAACTTATCCTGCATTAGCTATTAAATGTTACAAACCAGAATCACAAATGAAATTTCCATTAGCATTTTTCTGTAATGTGTTGCAATAGAAAAACCTTAGTTATTGGAATATCATCAATAAACTTATTGCTCATGCCTACATGCATCTTGCACATTGTAGGATCATGTAAAACCCAACCCAACTGAATCTAAAAGCCCAGTGATTTATTGTTACTTTCAATATCAGTCAGATCTTAAAAATATATATTTATTGATTTCATTATTTCTCTCTCTCTCTCTCTCTGTATGTGTGTGTGTGTATGTATGTATGTATGTATAGACATGTACATTTGGTTGTAGAGATTAACATTAGAATAATTGTCGATCAGTCTTCATCTTGTTTCTGAGAAAATGTCTCTTCACTAAACTTGAAGCTCATCAATTGGACCTCTATTGCCGGCAAATGAGGCCTCAGGACTTTCCTGACTTCATTCCTCAACCCTGCCTACGGGCACAGGCCACTATGGCTGACTTTTCCATGGCTGCTGGGGATATGAACTCAGGACCTTATGCTTGTGCAGCAAATACTTTTCCAGCAGAGCCATCCTCAGCTTCGTCAGTCACATGTCACTTATGAGTGCCTACTGGCATACCAATTACACCTGAACATTAGCCGCTGTCACACAACTTGCTTGCTGTTTTAGAAACTTGACAGTTGTATGGGAACAGAAATCACTTACTTTGCTGCTTTATTCTTCACAAGGAACACAGTGTTCTAGAAAAACCAGAAAAAAAACCAGAAAAACCAGCTCATAGAAAGAGCTGGTATGATTCAATTTACTAATTTACTTCTGTCTACAGGTTGAATGTATAAGGAAAATCCACTATGGGTAATTTTCCCTCTTTTTGTGCAAGCACATATGAGTACGTGTGCTGTGTGGATGATTTCCCCAAATCAGAAACTTCTATGAGATATAATGAGTAACATAAATTACTTCTTTCTGGTAAAGAAACGCATACACATATCCATGATTCCAGCCAGCTGGGACTGTTACATATATGAAACTCAGCTGCCTGCTTAAGGATAGAACCACCAGATGTACTTTGTAGCTTGACTTTCAAAAAGAGAGGTTTTAATTTTCTGCTTACTGGTACTAATTTCAAGTGGTCAGCATCAGTGTTGACCTTAGCAACCACAAATGAGGCCATATAGAAACGTGGGTTAACTCACCATCTGATTAGTATGTATTCCAGTGATATTTCATTTTCTTTAAAAATGGCAGCTTAGATGTTTGGATTACTGTGGTTCTTGTAGCACATCATGACAAAGCTATTATTATTGTTATTATTATTTTTAAATAAAGGTGAGATATGACACATGTTAATTATTCCTCTCCAGTAACTCTACCTAAATCATCCTGTGCTTGTGGGTGTACCTCTATGCAGCAACAGTTTTACAAAAAGTATGTATGAAACATGTTGTTGTGCAAAATTATTATTATTCCTTATACAAGTACAGTCATGATAAGAGCCCACATTTGAATCCATAAAGTATAAAGGGTATATGGGCAGCTTCACTGAATTGAGCAAAAATTATGTTTCGTGGCACATTTTCCAGTGTCTTAAGTTGAGTCATTTTCATTATAAAAGAATTACTTTATTAAGTTCATCTTAATAAACACTTTGTTAAAGTATGTGTAATCCAGGGTTTTGTATTTTTAGATTTGCATATCTGTTTTACATTTCCGCTTTTCAAATAAATGTACTACACACTTTGAGACTTTAATCTTGTATTGAAGACAAATGTCAGGGGATGGTAAGCAATATTCAACACTTTTGCTGCTAGACACTTTACTTTCTCCTTTACTTAGTGATATGTATAGTGATTTATTTCATTTGTAGAAAGCTCAAACATTTGAGTGGATTATGGAGATGTAATTCAGCTAGGTAGTTAAAAGTTTAGATTCAGAAACTTAACTAAATTATACTTTGCTCAATACGACTTTAAGTCATCTACAGATATTTTAATGGACGAGTCAAAGTTTTATACACATCTCAATTTTTAGAACAGGATTTGACTTGAGATGCTTTTGATTTAGGCCTCGAACCCAGAATACCACTAAGTGTGGAGTTTCTTTTTAAAGAGAAATATGGGCGTGGAATGTTGTTGCCACAGAAAAGATTATGCAAACATTCTAGCTTTGCTCAAGATATCCAAGTTCACAGAAAAAAATATCTGTGACTTCAACTGCTACCCAGCTTTCTGTTTTTTTAATATTGATCAACTCATGTTTGGTTGATTTAAGTAGAATACCAAAAGAATAATTTTGAACCTATAATATGTTTTTAAACATTTTTTAAAAGTGAAGCATAGTGACCTCTAACACTCAACGATGCTACCCTTCAATCAGCTGACATCCTGAGCCTGGTCTCAAGAACATTCTATGTGGTAGACAGAACACTAATGAATATCAGCTTTGGACTTCTTGTTCTTGCACAAACATACTTTCCATGGATTCATTCCAATTTCAAAACTCATGTATTTTTGGTCTTTCTGGGGCCATTACCATGCTTGAAAAAGTTTGCAAAAGAAACTAAGGATGACCTGATTGTTTCTTAGAGATAAAAGTTGTGATGATTAGTTTAGTCAGCTCCCACTGCCTCTCACATGAGAAATATTCTTATTGCCTGATTTGTCACAGGTACAGTATCTTGAACAATCACAACAAACTGTAGAAATTACCCCAAATGGATCATGAGAAGCCAGGAATTGGCAAAAGTATTTATTTATTTTAATCAACTCTCTTTTTTTTCAAACTGCACTGTATATATGTGTGAAATTCTCAAAGAATAAAACATAAATATACAAAACAAACTCTCCTTTTCCAAACACGGAGTCCAGCTTCCCATGGGAAACTAATGTAAGATGGATCAGCGAAACACATGTTGCAGAGGCTCTTGTGTTCACTTGACATTCAGTCCTACTATAGAAGGCCAAGGTTAAACCACTTACCCACCACTGCCAGAAAAGTCAATGATAGTTATTAATCATAGGATGTGAGAAATAGAAGCCATTTTCAGGAAATGATGCAGAGAATTTAATTAAGTCATTGATATGTGCATGTAAGATACTTAAGGGATGAATATGTAAAACAACTCTCATCTAAAATTTGACATTGACATCTGACTTTAAATCAAAGGGGTTGTTTCAATTATCAAGCATTATTCAGAAATAAATTTACTGAAAACTATTCTCTACATTTCCTAACTATTCATATAGAGACAAAAGGGAAATGCTATGAACTCATTCTGAAGTCAAGCTTTTGTCTTTAAAGCCTTCTTTTTGTGTTGTCTAATGGTACAGTCTCTGTGAGGGGGGAAATGGATTGCATAGTAAGGTAGCAAGACATCTGGGGGGTATTTTTAGATTGAGTAAAATGCATCTGAAGGAATATTTCCAGAAGGTGTCTGAGAAGAAGACATATGGGAGTCAAAGGTCAGTAGACAAGGGTAAGACCTCTTTCCAAATGGCTTCATTTTACAAGCCCGGCCTAGGTCTTAGAGGAAGTCCATTCTGGACAGTTGTACTGCTTAGACAGTTATCCTGCTGTGTCTTCCTTGCCTTCTTGGTAGGAGCATGCAGATGTATTAACTGATCATCTTGACACTGGGAGTAAAAGACAAGGGGTATAGTAGGCTGAATTAAGGGGACAGAAATAAAGGTGGGTAGGTAAAATTTCTCAGTAAGACAAATTTTCATTTTAGTTCAAGTCAGTATTTGAGATAATACCGAGACGTTGTATTACATCTCAGTCCATTACCATATTATAGTTTAGATTGGCCAACAATGTAAGTGATTCTTCTCTTGAAAAGAAAATGTACAGCTCCCTAGGGTGCATGACTATGCTTGTAAGAAGACATGTAGATATTAGGTTACTATAATGATTTAAACAATGAACAGTTAAGAGTTTGTATGAAGTTATTCATAACATTACCAAATAATTAAAAGTGAAGGAAAACTGGCTGAAAACTTGTAAGAAGCTTTTTGGAAACCAATTTCTATTGTTACAAATAAACAGAATGGACAGTCTTGTCCAGTAGTAGCATGTCTTGAAAAATTGAAATGAGATAGAATCTAAGTAGTGCCCTCCCTACCAAACTCATTTCCAACTACTGTACATTTGTACTTGTCACCCAAATATGTCTGTTTTTTTAATAAGAGAAGATTGCGGAGCACAGTATACTCCTCAGTTCTTCCCTAAACCAGTTGTTTGGAGATGTACAAGTGGCTAGAAATGGAGAGGACCTGGACTTTAATTAAAAGTTCTTTGCTTTCTAGTTAATGATTCTCATTTCATAAGTGTCATGAGCCCAGTAGTGAAAAAGATCAAAAAAGTGCTGATAGATGTTTGAATTTACTTTTCTTAAATAGAGGTCCATTAAATATACTGTTTTTCAAGATCTGCTTTTACTTATGTACATTTTATTTCATGTCAAGAAATGTATTCACCACTTTAATAGCCATTTAATAACCATTTTTCAGATTCAGGAGTTCATATGTGTTCTACCTAATTAGCTACTGTTGGCTATCTCAATACCTAATCAATTTTTGTAGGTAGAATTGAAATGAACATTTTAGTTGATGTTTTCCTTAAACATATACTTGATTATTTTTAACTTCCTAAAGCCAAATTCCTTTACATTTCCTTTCACTGACACATCACAAAACAAATTGTTTAGGAAAGAACTGAGTGTAGCCTGCAGTACTTGACAATCTCGTCTCATAAAAACAAAGCAGCAGTGACAACGAAAACAGCATATTTGATTGACCTTAAAAGCACAAGTGTTCAGTGGTTGAGAAAGATTTTGTAATGGGGCATTGCTTACATCCTATCTCATTTTAATTTCTGAATTAAAATTGCATTTAGAGATCTAAAGACTGCTTCAGATATCTGGTGTCAAATTAATATATAACCCAATTAGTACTATGAAAGAATGATCACACTTTAGCACATAGAAGCACACACATAAATATGCATGCACACACACACACACACACTCACTCACATCTTTGCAAACACTGGGCTACATCACTGAAAAATAAATTAATGTTAAATTATTTTTAAAACATATTAACGTTTAACATCATCATTTAAAAATTCACTTCACATTTGCTTGAAAATAAAGTTAGAATGGACTTTTCCCTATGCAATAAAAGGAAATAGGCAAATGTATAGCTGCCATCAGAATTGATTTTTCAAGCATGGCACATACCTGAAATCCAAGCACTCAAGTGATAGGAGTACGAGGATCTTGAGTTCAAATCCAGCCTGTACTACATATTAAGATCCTGTTTAGATATTTCAACTAAAAAAATCACATTTTCAACCTTCAGGATGTGTGTGTTGAATGTAAATCAAGGGAATAGAGATTTCTAAGAGGAGATTAAGAATAGCAAACATTTATTTAGTTTGTGATATGTGCCCATTTATTTAATTCATTTAATCCTTATAGGCACATGGCAAATAAAAATTATCTCAACTTGGAGATAAGGAAGCTTTTGGACATTGTATGATTAATGCAAGTTGACTCAGTAGGCCAAGCAATAAAGACTAGGGCTCACAGCCTTTCACTTCATAGGCCATTGTTGGCCCATACAGTCTTAATTCTCAAGGAAAGTTTTATTGGCTCTACTATTTTTTTACATGTGTCTGTATGTGCTGTACATGTGGGTATGGGAAGGATTGCACATGTCTGTGTGTGCAGGTGAGCATGTGTGCATAGGTAGGCCTAAGATTGAGGTCACAAGTTTTCCTGGATGGTTCTGCACTTCATTTATTGAAGTACAATTCTCCCAATTTATCTCTTTGCTCTGCTGTCAAAGTGCTGGAATTACAAGAGGGGACCATGTCCACTGGATATTTATGTATTAGGGATATTATGTGATGGGTATCTGGACTTTGGCCCTCGTGCTTCTTTTGGAAAGCCTTTTGCCTATTTAGCCATCTCCCCAGCCTGCTTCCACTTAATTCTTAATTTCATTTAGGTCAAAGAAAATTTGGTCAGAGTCATTTCTTATTGTACTGGGTAGTGGCTAATACAAAGATATATTACTAGTTCAAAGAGTTGAAAATAAGCAACTGTAAGTTCCCAGCCTTAGATGGGCTATCTTAAAACCTTCCCCTACAAGGCTCAGGGAACATTCAGAGAGTTGAGCCAGAATGACTCTGAGAGGATGAAGATGGATACTTTGCAATGATGTCCTCTGGAAATGAATTGGCTGTTGCCCACAGGAACTCAACTGTGGTTACCCACACAAGGTAAAGCCATTTAACAATTTTTAAAATTTTATTAAGGATTGAGGAGGGACTCTTCAGGCCCCCAACCCTAGATGAAGAGCTGTTCATAATTGATGAGCTTAGGGGAGGAAAATTCACTTCTTGTTAGAGATGTGAACACTTACAGGTTCTCCATGATGCCATGAATGACCCATACCCATTCACATATGGACAGTACTAACTGAATTTAGGAAGTTAAAATAAATAAATAAATAGATAGATAGATAGATAGATAGATAGATAGCAAATAAATAAATAAATGGATAAGGAGGACATGAAATTGGAAGGGTGATGTGACAGGAAGTTTCGGGTGAGCAGGAGATTGGGGAAGGGATTGAGTGGTAGCTATTTAAAGATACATCTCAAATATGTATAAATTTTTCAATGACAAATAAATAATAGAATATTTTATGTAATATATGGTAAATTATGTCAGGCATTGTTTCAAAAGGCTTATTGATTTTATCTTTGTTAATGCTAAAGTTGTCCTGCTTTTACATTTATTCTATGAGATGGTATAGCTAACACCTGTGTGCATACGTATAACTATGTACACATAGTTTATACATAATATATATAATACATTCACACACAGAGTATTAAAATTCATATCTAGGTAACTAAGAAAAAGATCAGCATGATGAAATGCACAATAACACTCTTAAATTTTACTAACAATGAATCAAATATTAAACTCCAGGTTTTCTTGTAGTGTAGTGAAACGGTAAATACTCCATGTACAAGAACTCCCTAATTTAGAAGAAACATAGTTTCCACATATTCAGGTCACTGAAACATTCTTTTCTTCTTAATGAGGAATTTCTAGGGACATGGGTTGACACCCATACTGTCATCCCTGTGGCTGTGACTTTCCTCTGTTTCTTCATCAAATGTTCTCTCACGAACCACTGCCCAAATGATTTATAAAAGAAGTTCCACCTTCACAAGAGTGACTCTTCAGTCAGTATGACAAGGGAAGCCACCATGTCATTGTTGCTCTGTGTTTTTTTATAATATGGTCTTCATAATATTGTTAGCAAGCAGATAGAATTCATACAGTCCTCTTTTTAGAAACAGAAAAAAACCATGTCTGGTAAAACCTAACTCTGTCAGAATTGTAATATTTCAACTGATGAGTTTTTAAATCATGATTCAAACCATAATTTTTTAAGCCTTTTGTTAAAAGTATAATTAATGTCTCTCTCTCTTTCTCTCTCTCCATCTCTCTCTCTCTGTGTAATGTATTTCTACATACATATACATTTGAGGAAACAGCCCTCCTTTTAAATCTTTCATAAACTTGTGTTGTATAAATAGTGCCAATTGATGTATACTTTTGGAATTACTATGCAGGAACCGTTTGGATAGTTAATGCAAATCCTAGAAGTATACTCTCATATAAAGCCACTTTATCTAGCTATATCTAAAGTAAAGTCAATAAGAGTGTGAGGGGTGGTTATATGCTGTCAAACAACTTTTACTTAAATGAGACTTGAAGTAAAACTATCATGGAGCATTCACAGAAAGTTCTAGTAAATATGCAGAAGATAGTCATAAATGTCCATCTGTGTAACTTGATACTTATTATATGGAATGAATGTGGTAATTAAATAAGGTAAATAAGGGCAAACAAATATCAGAGCACCAATGCAGAATGCATGTTCAATAAACATGTATTAGCTGACTATTGATTATTACTATAATTATAATATCTTCTTGTTCTTCCGTGCTTTAAGACTGGAAAGTGTGTGTGTGCGCGCATGTGTGTGTGCGTGCACGCCTTCTCATTTTCATATTCTTGGCAATAACCCTTGGAAACATTTCATTTGGGTCAAACAGTTTTTCAGGGTATTTTTCTTAAAATAATATTAGACTTTATTTTGTTTGTTTTGGTTGGGTCTTCTTTCTTTTTTAATGCTCTTGGCAATTTCATATGTAGATGACATTCTGTTCCAAACCTGGGAGGAAAATATTCCATAGCACTGCACAATTTACAGGACCACACAGTGATTTATAAGGGTCCCCTCCCCCTCAGTTGGGCTTTTAATGGGGAAAACCCATCTATATTGCTACGTCAAGAAATCACCACCTTTATCACATACCACAGACAGAAATGAACCATACAAAAGCAAATAACCCTCAGCTCTACTGCAGGAAGCTAGAGTAGAATTTGAGCTTTAGCAGATGCTCTGAATGTGTAGCTAGCTGCAGAGATCATGAAATATGGGCGCTAATGAGAAGTAACAGTGATTCTGTTGAGGGCAATGACTTTAAACTCACTTTCTCAAAAATATTGAGCTTTTTTCAACAATATCCTGAAATCCACATGGCTCCACGGGTAAGCCAGGGCATCTTCAGTTCTATGCCAACCTTACTTGGGTTTTAAGATAGCCCATCTAAGGCTGGGAACTTTCAGAATTTTTAGAAACCTTAAACTTTGCTTTGAAACATTAAGTAGCCATTTGTAAAACAAGTTGTTACTGATTTGCTGGTGTGTTTGTGTGTATGTGTGTGTGTGTGTGTGTGTGTGTGTAACTCCATTGTAACATGATGACATTCTCCTACCAAACAAAGAAGCCCCTGATGAATCTTTATTTGCCAAAGAATATTGTTTGAAAGCTACTGAACTGGTGACTATCTGAATTCTCTTAAAATTATGTTTTTCTTAATTATACATAAGTTTATATATGTTATGATCTGCCTACACAGGCAGATTTCCCTGAACTTTAGAATAAGTTGGATATGTCATGCGTGATCTTTAATTCATAAGTGTTCAGTTTCTAGTAATAAAACCATTTAAAAACACAATTGAATTTTAATTTCCAGTCAGAAGATTTAAAGCTGTTGTAATAGTATTATCCTGTCAGAGCCCTATTCAAAGTTCACTAAATTACCCAGACTTGTACTTCATAATGTTTTTTTTCTCCCCTCCATTAACTCCAGAATCATAAGCTTTATTTTATCTCCAAGTTTTATCTCTAGTCTCTGATCTAGAACATTTTGACCATTGTGTGTATGTGTGTGTGTGTGTGTGTGTGTGTGTTCTTGACCTTGGCCAAGTTTTGAAGTGTTTAGTAAAGTGACATTAGATTTTTTAGTTAGTTTCTTCTTAAACTGAGTAAGGTTATAAACTTTTAATAGGGATAGCATTATCATAACTGGTGCCAAAATATATTGTTTCATTCCAATGTTGATGCCATTAGTTTTGATATACTGGGTAAGGTGGTAGTCATTGGGTTCCTCACTGAGAAGGGGATATTTTGATTTTTATACAACAAAGGAATGGGTCATTCAGATAACTAGAAAGAATGAAGTCCTGAATGATTGTGTATTGGTTGACAAGGGCACGGTCATGTCAAGAACCATTGCCTCGTAGGAGAGACAAAACTTTCCCTGGGTAAAGTTCAGAGGGATAGCAGTCTTCCTCTAGTCTGAGTGTGAGTGTTGACAGTGTGTGCAGAAAATTTCCACCATAACTTTTCCTGCAAGATATGTAGGGCCTTAGGATTTCTCCCCTACAGAGACTGTTCCTGCTAGCATTACCTAAGCCTGCCTCCTTGATCAATAAATGATAATGTGCCTCCTTGATTATCTATATGTAATAACTCTGCCTCCTTATTCAGCTGTATGTAATAGCTCCATCTGCCTTTTTCAACTGTTTGTAATAAACATGCTGAGCTTCTAGGATATTGTGGCCTCTCCATTGATCCCAAATTTTCTGCATGTCCATATGTTCATCCTTCTTTCATCCCTCAAAACTCCATTTAGTTCAATCCTTACAGCCATGCAAAGTGTGACAGACTAGTAAATACATAGAAAGAGGAGTATATGCAGATGGCGTAGCCTGGGCAAAGGCCCTAATGCAAGAACCATTATTCTAATTCCATTGGCTGAAGAAAGATATTTGGCCATGATTAAATTTAGTATAGAAGTAATGTACTCTTCCTTATGGGCTCGAAATACCGGAAACCCACATGGAGAGAAGCATGAAAGCATGAGTTTGTTCTATAAAGGGACAAACGAGCCAAGAATACTCTAGTAAGCACATTGGCACATTGTGAATTGAATGGGGGCAATTCTTGGAAGCTTTCAGGTGGTGCTCTAACTTCAATTTCAAAAGCACTGGTCTGATTTCTGTGCTGGAATGCAAGGAGAGCAAGTAGAAAGCTATCACAGATAGAGGTAGTGACCATGGAAGTGGCCATATTTTGACTATTCTCTGTAGGTAGAATTAATGAAATTTCTTCAGAAATTAGCTACTGGAGATGAAGAAAAAAGCGTTTCCAGACACAGAAGTTAGACAAGAAGGAAGAGTGACCATAAACAGAGATAGAGGAGATGCTATGTATAAAGCATTGTTATTTCACTTCATTTTTCTCATTAATGCACAGTAATTACCAAAGCAAGGAGTTTTATGATGAGTTTTCCACAGATACGTACAATGTATATTGATCATAAATATTTCTTCTATTATTCTTTCTTTAAAATTTAAGGAATTTTAGCATGTCATCTACAAAAATAAATAAATAGAGCATATCTGAGTAAAACTTTCGCATCAACTGGGTAGAACCAAAGCATCAACTAATCACCTATTATGTATGCAGGAGCAGAATCTGAGAAAAGAATCAACTATAGATCCATAATATGCAATTCAGAGACCACTGTTCTTTCCCAAAATCAGCCATAATTTTATCTGTGTGTGTTTAATTTTTGAACTAAAAGTTATAATTTTTGAAGGAATTCCAGGAATCCTGACAAACTTTCAAAGGAATCCTGACAAACTTTCAAGTGCTAAAAATAAGGGTGAGATTATAAGTTTATTCTCTACATTCTCATACATCCAATACCCTCTGCAAAGTTAGAGATCAATTTAAAATATTCACTGAGAGGTGACATGAGGCCAATGTCCATCAAAACAAGTAATCCAATGCATCACAGTCTAATGGATAAGCCAGAAAAATGGTCCCAGAGTCTCTCTGCCTCTGAGAAACAAGATGCTAATGCAATAGATGTCATGTAATTCACCACAGGGAGCATGTGCAGATAGCCACCTCTGAAGAAAAGTGAAAGAAAAGTATGTAAAATTGGAATGTATTGTCAGTCTACTTCAACCAAGTGCACTGTTCTAATGACCAGATTGTGTGTCTGGACAGAAATACCCCTGCAGGGAGGAAGAATGATACGCCAAGATATGTTAATTTGATGTAAATCTCCTCTTGACCTGCAGAATCCTGCCTTTATGGTTCTCTCAACAGGGTTTTGGCTTTTTATTTGATCTCTTGAGTGTTCTGCCCTTCAGAAAAAGGAGTAGACTGGTACGACTTCTCTCCCATGATAAATGAATAACCACCATCTGATCTATAAATCGTTGTCTTAAGTGAATAATAAGGTTAAATATCTATCTTTCATTCTCATATTTTAAAGTATTAAAACAAATGCCTGAACATGATACTAAAGGAAAGTCATGCAAATAAACAATCAGAACATTCTATACTCATATAGTCCTTTGGCTTGCATGTCTTTTTATATTCTACACCAACTTATATCAACTAATTATTAAGATACTTTTGGATATGACTAATAACAGCATCAAAAAGATGTAACCCCTTATGCAAAAATTTATGTATATCCACAGAATATTTCACATCAATAAAAACAAGCATAGGAACTCATAAACCAATAATATTAAACTTATTCAAGTGCAAAGTCACATAATTTAACACCCACTTTGGCCTGCTAACAGGAACAGAAGGACAGGAGGATAAGGTTGTCCTATTACCTTGATATATAAACATGTTCTTGAAAAGGGAGTGCTTTGTGTTTTCCTCATTAAATACATCTGGACTCAGTAGGAAAGATAATGATACTTAAAGTTCAATTTAATCCTAAAAACCTGTCCTTTTCCCTAGGTAGCTGAGCCAAAATGAAATGTACTTTCAGAACTTCCCGTGTTGCTAAATAGCTTGCTCAACAGTTAATAGCTTGGGGTTTAAGAGTTTTGTTTGGTATTAGGCTCTGGTGCCAATGATTCAGACAGGGAACATCCACATATAACCCATGAATACTTGAGCCAGACTCTTCCCGCACAGCAGATATTCTGAGAGCAATTTAGACAATTTTGGAAGGACATTGACTCTTCTTGGACACTCTTAATGTCACTGCTATCAAGCATAGTAAACTATAACCAAGTGGTCTGACTCTGCACTTAGTCTAAGAGTAGATTTTAACACTAAATTCAGGTTCAAGGACACTGATGACCCAGACCCATTTATCTTTTCAATTAGAACAGTACATGTGCAAAACTCTTTCATTGCTCCTACTCTATTATTATGTATATTGTGAATGCCTGAGTTAGGAGCCAAACTTTTAGATCCAAGAAAATGCTAAAGGTGGCATAATACTACCTATTTATTTCAGCTGTCCCCAGGAGTTAATTAACTATCCCAAATGCATTGCTTAATAACAAGGCTAGAAACAAACTGAAAACTAGGGTTCCTAAATTCCAGCCCCAATCTTTCTACTGCCTTCAAAATTAAAGCAGAGAGGTTTTATGGAAGGAGATGATCTGTTGATCTTAATGCCTTTAGGAAAATGAGGTTTTCCTCACCCTCAGAAAAATCTATGTGAAGATTAAAGCAGCTAAGAATGCAGAGACTTTACAGACTTAGACTTAAAGAAGGATAAGTGTAGGGCTGGGATTATAGTTCAGTGTCTTTGCCACCACATGTAAGACCCAAGGTTTGAGTCCCAACACTTCAGGAAGAAAAGTGCATATTAAATGTTAAACGAGGACACAAAAAATGATCAGAAACACTTAGGTAACTGGACCATGCTTAGAAGAAAATTAATCTTGGTTGTTTTTTTTTTTTTTAAAGACAGCTGGACATTCTATATTAGAGGAGACACATTTAATTCTGATCTCTGATAGGAAGACATTTTGCAGATGTTAGCACAAATATGAATGCAGCTGGAAGAAGGGTTTCTATTTGTCTTATACGGAAGAAATCATGGCATCTTCTGGCCAGAAACATTGCTAAGACTTAATGGAATACAGTGATGTTCAGGGAGGAGATCGGCAGTACTTGTGTGCTACAGTCCCTCTGCCTCTGTATGTGCTTTTGAGATGCATATATGTTATAGGATGAAGCTACTACATGTGGAAGATACAGAACATGTTTGGACAATATTTTAAAGTGTTTGATTTACTTTTAGCTCATTTTTTCCTGTCATTTATTTTTAATTTAAACTTTAATCTCTCTCTCTCTCTCTCTCTCTCTCTCTCTCTCTCTCTCTGTGTGTGTGTGTGTGTGTGTGTGTGTGTGTGTGTGCATGTACCTGCACATGGACATAAACACAGGGGTTTGGGCATATTTACCCATATGCACAAGAACTGACATTGTATATAGCCCTCTATCACTCTCCACCTTATTTTTTGAGACAGGGTTTTTCACTGAACCTGAACCTCAAATACTCCTCTAGCTAGCTGGCCAGAAAGCCCCTGAGATCCCTGCATCTCCACCTCCCAGATCTTTGCACACTCACACACCTGTCTTTAGATTGTATTGGAGACCTGAACTCGGGTCCTTGTATTTATGCAGAAAATACTTTAACTACTGAGTCATCTCTCTAGGGTATTTATTTTCAATTGCTTTTTTTTTTTTTTAAAAAAAAAAAAAAGAAAGAAAATGTTAGCTAATAATTACACACACAATGGCATATATGCATTTGTGAACCATTTAAAATGCAAGTAGACCAAGATACAGAGTAAAATCCAATTAGAAACTAGGCTAAGATAATGATATAACAAAATAAGAGTGAAACATGACCTGGACACGTTGGTATTTATTAACCTAAACTAACTTTGCCAGAATGTATTATTTTATTTTTGAGTTTACTCTCATTTATACTGCTAGATGTTCAAAGGAAATGCATTTTATGAAGTCCTTCTCATGACCTTTATATGAGAGGGGCTGTATGAGCTCATGTAAAACACTAAAAATTTTAAATAAACTTTCAGTTTTTCTTGGTTTCCAGCTGGTACACAGTATCTGAGAGGTGGCAGGACTTTTTTTTTCCCCTTATCTAAGAGAATCTAACTCCTACTAGGGGTGTGGTTTGCATTAGAGTTGGGCCAGGAGCTAGACTGCATGATCTCATTTAGTCCACACAACAGACCACTGAGGTTATTATTCTTATTTCCAACTTGACAGATAAGAAAACCAAGGCCCAGGGAGGTTAAATAAATTGTGAGATCTAACCAGACTGTTAATGGCAAGGCAGAGAGATTCAAATAAAGATTGTCCAACTCATGAGCCGAGTTTCTCTCTATAGTTCCATAATACATTAACTAGAATCCCAAGAGTAGAGGAGAAAGCTATATGTAAAGAACTTAGGACAATTCATAGGAGAAATTCCCAGGGTACATGGAGGCTCAGAGAGAGCCTGGTTGCTTCTTCAAACACTTAAAGGTTTACCAGCACAAAGGAGCCATAGTGTTTGCTCTGCATGATCACTAGGTGTAGAGAATAAAGCAGTATAGCTATGTGAGACTTTCAAGGGAATGTTGATATGCGAAAGAACTTTCCAATAGAGAAAGCTAGACTATTTTCTGTCATTGGTCTTAGTTGGTTTTAGATTGTGTAATTATTTGATAGTCTATTACTAGAGAACAATCACATGGAAAACTCACAACTTAATACATTTTCTTTTCTTTATTGTGGCAACTGACAGATGAATAAAGTGCAATTGACTAAATACCAGGAGAATGATTAATTGTCTAAATTAGTACTGAAAGTTAGTGATGTATACCATTGTTGTGATTTTCTGCTGCATTTATTTCTTTTACATTACTTTTCTCTAAGTATATAAAAGGGAACTTGAAATGTGTGCTTTGTCTGGTTTAAAGTATCCATATTACATGTTCAACTTAACCATGTAGAGTAGGTGGGAGCAACTTTAAGAAAGTACAAATCTCATGTCTTCAAGTTAAATTTTAAAAAAGATTCATATATGACTTACAAAGTATTCCCAATTCTTCCAACTGTTTTAGCTACTGTTCTTGTCACTGTGGCACAGCACAACTTAATGAGTAGAGATCTTCTTTTGGCACACAGTTCAGAGGGAACTGATTATCATGAACGGAAAACATGGCTGCTGTAGTAGCTCCATCTGCAGTGGGGAAAGGTATAGCAGTGGATTCGTACATTGCACCAACAGGAACCGGATAGTTCTGACAAAGGCAGCTCCAAGATATCCTTCAAGGCCAGCACCCACTAGCCTACACCCACCAGTTAGATCCCAAGTCCTAATGGTTTCACAGCCTTCCCAAACAGCATCACTAACTGGGAACAAACTGTTTGAAAACATGAACCTGTGGTAGATACTTCACATTCAAACATTAACCACTAAAGTAAGAAATTGTTTCTAAAGGTGAATGTGTTTACATAACATCAGCCTGGTATCTTAAAGTAACATTTCGTTTGCAGGAAAAACCTTAGTTTTCCAATTATGGCATTGTTTATGGGTTTGCATCAGTCATTTAAAGCACGAGTACTTTAACTTAGCTCAAGTCTCATTTTAAATAACAGTTGTAAAAGAACTGATGAACTGTAAACAGAAATGCATCCCTATGTAAAAATTTAAATCATCAGATATTTGCATTTGTTTCTATCTAGCCATTTGTATTTATTGAATACATAGAGAAAATTTGCTCAAGTCAGTTTACCCATTTGTTTTTTGTCTGTCTATAAATTGAAGGAATTAGCCAGAAATTTCTCATTTCTGTTAGTTCTAGACAAGTATATAAAAAGTGCTGCAATATTAACTCACAGAGAGAATTCAGAAATATTTTAAAATAAATTAATTTAGAATAGTGTTTTGAAAATAATCTTCTGTGGTTTTTAAGTCATGCTAAGTAAGCAAGGCTGATGCCTGAGCCTCAGTTTCTATTTACCACTCAGCACTGTGCAGACACTGTCCAGATCTTTCTCTCTTGCCCTGACCTTTTATACTCTCCTTCATTACAAATTTCTTTCTGTTTATGGAACATCTTTACTTAGATGTTCTTCCATCACCTAAATCTAAACATGATGGGGAAAGGAATTTACTATCTCTTAGCCCAAGTATTCTGCTGCACTTGTTCCCCTGTTTGCCAGGTAGGGAGACCGGACTCCACCTCTTGTTTCCAGCTGCCAGTTTCTCCTGGCTGGTACTGCCTCTGCAGATTCCTATTCAGAGACTCGCCCTTCTGTGTACGAATTCCTGCATCCCAGCGCTGCTCTAAGCAAAACCCACCTCTCTCCGCAAGTCCCACTTCTGATCCTTTGTATAGTGGGTATGTGTCACTACTTGTATTTATTACTATTACTATATTCAGTATTTAAGTATAAATAGTTACTTACGCATTTTTACTCTCAAATTATCATTGGAGTTATTTTAACATGGAAGTAGTCTTCTTTACTTTTATTTTTACTTTATGTGTGTGTGTGTGTTATTTTTAATAGACTGTAGCATCTTGGATACAACATTATCCCAAGCTATCTAAGCTATAAATACTGGTTGAATATGTTTCTGGCCCTTCAGAGAGTCATTTCCACTTCTAAAAATAAAGTAAATTAAAACAAATTGAGTACATCAAAGTACCAACCTTAGGGCGTTGCCTAAGTCACTTCATCTACACCTTCTTCAAAGCTTTACAATGAGATCACCATCCCGATTTAAGAGATGAGAATGAAGAACCTCTGAGAGTTGTGGCTCTGATGCTTCAGTTCCTCTTGCTTGCCCTGCCATCTGTATTAGTGGCTTCTAAATCAATGGCATCTCCAAAGTAGGACAACAGTAACAACTTAGGAATGTTTTAAGTGTTCTAAGGAAAGAGTAAAAATCCAAACTCCCCTTTATTTCACATAAATAGCTGGTGCTGTGGTCACTGACATGAACTGCTGCGTATTTACATCTCAAATGCTATCCTGAGCCATGCTCCATATCCCACATGCTGGAGTCCAGATGGAAGAACAACTTCACAAAATAATGATGTTGTGTTTGGATCTCATAAAGCCAACTCCTTAGAAATGTGCATATTTGTTCGTTAATTAATAGTATGTGTTACTTTAAAGAGCATGTGTCTTATAAGCATTCTCTCAGATTAATTACTTCATTTATCAGACCTCTTCTATAAAATCTTGTTAGAAATACTTTGAGTGCTTATTTTTCAACTAAATAAAACTAATAGTTTTTGCTCCAAGACCACACACCATAAAAAATGGACTTGTGTCTGGGGTGTTTTTTGTCAACGAACTTCAAAAGAACATATCAGATAATTTGTGATACCACAGACTAAACTCTCTTTTGGATTTAGATTTATGTAAATGGCAAAGAAAACCATGTGTTAATTTTTAGTTGTTCTTGTCTGCCAATTATCTGTCTTCTAGCATGGCTTTAATAAATAATAACAGTTCATGGAAAATATCTTCAACTGCTCATTTTAGAATAACCGCTTCTCTGTTAGGAACTTACTTTGTGGGAACTTGACATAGTTGAAATTCAAAATACAATTGTTCGCCTGGTGGTGGTGGCACATGTCTTTAATCCCAGCACTCCGGAAGCAAGCAGATCTCTTTGAGTTTGAGGTCAGCTTGGTCTACAGAGTGAGTTCCAGGACAGCTAGAATTACCCCAGAGAAACCCTGTATCAAAAAAAAAAAAAAAAAAAAAAAAAAAGAAAGAAAGAAAGAAAGAAAGAAAGAAAGAAAGAAAAGAAAAAAGAAATATATGCAATTGTTCAAAAATATTTTAATTATCATTTTAATATATTTGTATGTGGCTATATATTTATATAGTCTTTATCAGGATATACAAATAAAGTTATTTTAAGAGTCCTCAAAAATAGAATATGTGGCATAAAAGGTGAAACAAATTGATTAAGGAAGACAAGGGAGAGTATAAGGGAAGAAGAAAGGGAAGAGAAAGTAGATGAGGGAGGAAGGAAGAAGAAGGAAAGGGGAGAAGAGAGGAAAGGAGAGAGAGAGGAGGAGGAAGATTGGGGTGGAGTAAGGGGGAGGAGAGAGGGAAGGAAAGGGGGGAGGGAGGATGAGGGCAGAAAGAAAAGCTAGGAAGGGACATTGAGAGGAAGGAAGGAGAAAGGGAAGGAGAAGGAGGAAAAGAAATAACAATGTCCAACGTAACTTGCATCACACATGACAATCACTGGTAGCAAGCCTTGTGGTTCTCAGTTTGTTATCTTTGTGTCCTGAAACACTTCTATGGAGCTTCCGCCTTCCTGGTCTTAGACTTGTCCCTATCAAGCTCTTGGAGTATATAAGTACTTGTGGGCTGGCAGCTGCAGCTGAGTGACACGTCTAGGCATAGGATATCCCTGACACCAGAGTGTGCTATCATCTGGGTCCAGCAGGTCAGAGGTGGTAAAGAGCAATGCCCACCAGCAGTTCCCTGCACTGTGTCTGTTGTCTCTGGTCAATACATTCTTGTCTCCAAGGTTATCAGAACTTTGTTTTTCAGAAACACTAATTCAACTGAAAATGTTTCTAACTCATGATAAAAAGATAACTGGCTGTGTCTGTTCCAGTCTATCTGCCATGGTCTATGGTTTCTAATGATGTATTCCTTCTTTAGCTTGTCAATGAAAAGTGCTCAGAGAGACCAAGTCCACAATAATGTTTTTAGCATGTTTAACAGAATCTGGTTAAGTAAACATCCTCTACAAAACCAGTGCAAGAGCCTAAAATAAACAGAGCTACTGTGCCAAGTTCATAATGACTTACACATTTAGCACTTTGCCCTTCTTCTAAGCATGACCATTAAAACCAGATTTGTGTATTTAATGTAATTGTTCTAAAACCATAGCTACCCAGTTACCATAGGCCCTGTATACACTTGAGCCCCCCTCCTTTTTGTCTTGTCTTTTCTCCCTAGCTTTATCATAACTAGATTTTGCTTCCAAATGCTCATCTCCAGGTAGTTAGTGATAATTCTGTGCCTACAAGTTAGACCTATAGATTTTTGCTATAAATTATTGATTCTTACAGAGTCAGCTATTGCTTAGGAAGACATTGCTCAGGAGAGTACTTGGTGACTAAGAAGATTTTCATATTCCAAACTAGAAAGAAGGCATGGTTAGTTTCTTAAAAAGCCAAGAAAAATACATTTATCAATGCAAAAAGTAGTACTAGAAAACTATAAGCGTTTTAGGGAAAGATAGCTCTGGAAATGTTGATTTACCTTATAATCTCTCCTCACTTATCATCAAAGTGTCTGGGTAGTTATGGTGAGAAATGTAAATACATTGAGAGATTGCTTTTGGACTTAGAGAGGTTGATAATGCAATTGGCTAGCAGTTATCTGTTCAGTAGTTTATATCTTTCATTGTTTAAATCTATCAACATATTTCCCTTTCCTGTTTCCTATTGTTGTCCATACTCACATAAGTAAATTGTTGACTTGAACTATCTCTCCTATGTCTATCTAGGACATTTTATTCCTGAGTAAACCTCAGAAGTTTGTTCTTGCCCCTGTAGAGGCACCTTGAGCATAGATATTCATGGGGGATGGACATGGAATGAGCACAAAGATTGAGGGACTGTCCTCCTGGGTCAGTGTTGAGTTTTATTTTGTTTCACATCATTAGCGGACTGCAAAAGGAAGTAAGTAGCATGGGAAGTATCTCTTCAGATGAAAACTGAAGATGAAACTTACATTCCTAAGAAAAGACAGTAAAAATAGATTCACAGAAAGCTGCTGAAACTGATAGCAAAGAAGCAGGAAAAATGCAGTTCTAAATAATAACCTCTCACATTAGCATGAGAGGTGCCTTCATAATGTGAGACCCAGAAGGAGAATAGCATTCAGTTAATGCAAACACTGCACAGCTAGCCAAGCACACCACAGTCCCAAAGACACAGTTGGCTGTGATAATAGATTCTATATACATTTTTTTACTTCTTATACCTGACAATGAATTTGATGGCAGTGCAGCCTAGCATAGTTCTGAGATGAGATCCTAAATTTGAAATCCAGCCCTGGAATTGTGTGGTCTTAGAGAAGATATTTAATATTATGTTTCTTTTGCTCTGCTATGGAAAAGAAAGAGAATTGTATTTGATATTTCATAGAATCGTTTTGTGAGTGAGTAAAATTATATTATGAATTTGGTAGCACTGGAAATTATGACTTGCTCCTCATTTTATTTCTGGTACCTGTCATGATTCATGGTACATGGTAGACACTGAATAAGTATATGTTTAAACACTATTTATTTATCTACTTATTTATTTATTTATTTTGTGTACTTACATATATGCTCATGTTCTCACACAAGTGTATGTGCCTAGCCATGCAACAATTTGAGGGAGTCTTCCATGTCAGTCATATCAGTCCTTGGAACTGAACCAGGTCATTCAAGCTGTTATTCCTGGTGGCAAGCACCATTCCTTGCTGACCTGTTTTAGCTGCCCACTAAGGGCTTCAAAGACTTATAAGGTTGTAACAAAGGCTATTTAACATAAATGAGAGCTCCTTCTTTCTAGGTTGTCCAATTTATGGGAGCAAGAAAATAACCTTATTCTCTTGTTGAATAATATCCCCGGTGGCTCAGAATGCACCTATCTCTAGTAATTTCTCTATAAAATATTACTAGATGAGTGACTGCAAGTTTCATCACAACATTTCATAATTAGTGTATCTAATGGATAAACATCAGTAATACACTTAACAATTTTAATGGAGTTGGGTTCACAACTATAAAATTTACCCATTTTAGGTGCAGAAGCCAAATGCCTGTAAGTAAATTTGGTGTTGAGAAATGTACAACAATCTAATTTCAGCTCACTTTCTTCATTACAGAAAATAATCTTTGTGCTCCTTTGAAGTTACTTTTCATTGCCAAACCCAACTTGAATCATTGTAATAATGTTATTGAAACTTCCGTCACTGCTAGTTCCCAGTTCATAAATGGCAAACAAATCTGTCTTGTTTACATGTCACTAAATGAAAGTGATCCTTGAATGAGACTCGTTGTATATAACTATTTCTAAACGGGCTTGGTAAACAACTGAGCATTCAAATATGTTTAAGTGGATGTTCACCACTTTCAGGAAACACAAACCTTCCAAATAGTTTGGTTTTGAAACCCAATGGGCACACATTTACAAATAAAAAAATACCAGTCTATCAGTAATGGAAACACAGGAGTTTAGGCTTTTCTCCCCTTTAATCTACTAATCTTTGCTATCTAATTAGGTTCAGATCTCAGCAAGCATATATCTTCTTAAATTTGGTTAAGTTCTATTTAAAGTTTTAAAAGCATTTCTTTTAATGTTTGTCTTAGCTGAGATCAACTTTATTTGTGCATTCTTCTTTAATAGTTCATCTTCTCTATGAATTTGGTTCTTGAAGTTCCTTCTCTTTGGATTTTCTGAGCAGGCCAATAAATAATTTCACTGATTCCGAGCACCTTAGCCTTACCCTGGCACTCTCAGTTCCTAACCATACAAATACTTATTTTAAAAAAATTGTCCTTCCAAGCTGGATGATGCTGGTGCACATCTTTAATTCCAGCAATCAAGAGGCAGAGGAAGGTGGATTGTTGTGAGTTCATGGCTGGTCTGGTTACAGAGTGAGTCCCAGGACAACCAGAGTTACAACAGAGAAACCCTGCCTGACTCTAAGTAGCCTTCACAATGGAGTATAAAATCCCTTATAAGCATTCAGCAAATTATTTTTCTTGTCTCTTCATTTGCCATACCACATGCCTGCCCAGTCTATTAGATATCTTATACTTTTCCCATCTCAAAGTTTGCCAGATATGTTACAAAATCCTTACTCTATGTCTTTGCCTAGGATTTTCCCTCTTGATAGAATGGTGTTTCCTTTCTTCCCCTCTTAGGGGAAGAAATCCATACCTTCTTAGGTATAAAACTGTTATTTGAATAATAGCTCAAATTCTTCCCTGGTTACCTGTCTAATTGCCTCTTTTTCAATTTGTATTCACTTAATGTGGCATTTCTAAATTAAAAGAGTACATAGGAGAATGAGGACTATTCTGCATTTAAATATATATTCTTACTACCTTCCATAGCATTTAGAGCATGATCAGAGATTAATAAAGAATATATAGATTTGGGAATGGTTGAAGGGATCTATGGAATTCTGCTTTTGAAGATCATTGAACCTAGAATGACTCAAACATCTGGATGAGACAGGATTCCATCCCTCCAGCAGAAATCAGTTTATCTTGTATCTTTGCTTGTGTTCCATCTTTTTAAAAGGAGAAGCATATTGATTAAGACATCTAAATTTTCTATTAACAATAAGAATCAGCTTGAATGGGGCAATATATCTGCAGAAAGACCTGGTCCTGGAAGTCTGGTTTCTAATGGAAATTGTCCATCTCATTTCGTCCTTTTATAGGTGTTGACTCCATATAACTGCAAAAAAAATTTGAAAAATAAACTTTTGCAATCCATCAGATTTTCAGATGAGGAAAATTTTAACTGACATCTTCATTTGAAGATATTTTTTCCCATCTTGTATGGCAAGGGATTGGGACTAGTTTATTCAACACCCCTTTACTAATATTCTGAGGAGGGCTGCTCTGGAAATGTCTTTTCTCTGCATAGGACTGGGAAGACACAGAACTGTCCCATAGGAAGATTGGTTTCTTCATGGAGAATTGACCCCTGGGACCCAATTGCAGTAGATGTTCCTGCCCTGCTGTATTTTGCCACTTGGTGTCTATGAAGTTGGCTGTAATGGAAAGTGTCATCTGTTACCAAGTGAAAGGTCTGGAATTCACATCTGCTGATGCTCTCCTCCCCCACAGCAGTACCCTATGAATCAATTTTGTATTTTAGAAAGTTTTAATGAAAGGCAACGATGATCAGAGAATGTGACACGGCTTTGCAGCATAAATCAGAGCTTGTATCAGCCAGAGGATGTCACAGAGAAAGCCACAAAACATTCTTCAAAATCAGTTTTCCATTGGAAAATAGTAATCTTAACTTCAATCTAGTATTATTTTCGTGACTTCTTTGAAGTTTCTAAAACATCAAAGATTGCATTAGGAATCAAAATGCTTTCAAGACTGTTTCTGTGCACTGAAATTAAGAATTTAATGCAAAGCAAAATCACAACAGCAACAAATATCAAAGAACTTGATGCAAAGCCCTTCAATCCAGTCCAGAGGTAAGACCCTTTCCAACAATCGTTCATGCAACCACCACTGCCCACTTTGTTACTTTAAGTAAAAAATAACTAACATAACAAATGGACTTTGTCTCTCAGATATGAAACATGACCAGCTGTGAATGTCTTAGTGAATCTTTTTTGCTCTTATTTTTATGATCATCAAAATAAGTCACCATGTTGTCAGTGTCCCAAAACAAAAGATTCATGAAAGCCTCACTTCAAAAATAATTTTAAGTCTACAGAAAACTCATTTACTTGTAGGAAGAGAATGACAACTCTTTGACGGATCTATCAATTTCTTCTTCAAGACAAAAGCAATCCAGAAATCCAGTAGCTGATAGAATCCTGCAGAGTTGAGGATTTCTTTCTTTCTTTTTTTTTTCTTTTTTTTCTTGCCTGCCTGGAACTCAGCAGTTGGCTTTCATACTTCAAGCTCCCATTGGCTCTAAGGAAAAATGCAAATAATTAACCCTGAAGTAAGAAGCATTTCACCTCAGACTCCTCCTGCTGGGTTAACAAACATCTCACAAAAAGACAGCTCTTTGGGAGTGTCTCACTAGGTGTCATTATTGATTAGTGGCACTTATTCTCTTAGGAAAGCTTTTGGAAATGTACAGCTTCAAGGGGGTTTGATAATTAGGGATGAAGTTTTCAGTTGCTTTTTGTCCAAATTTGTTAACTGAACTGTTAAGTGATGAGATGCCCATTAGAAGACTTCCCTGGGAAGCCTCTGCGTTACCCTCCATAGCCAGCCATTCTCCTCCCATGACTCACTGTGCCTCCCCCCTCAATTTCCATCACAACACAGCAAAGGGCACAGTGTCATCTCACAACTTGACTTGTCACTAGAATCAGCACTAGTTAATTAGAATGATTGGTAGCTAGTTATCCTGAAGTAACCCGATTATCCAGTGCCTCATGTTGGTTTTACCTGCTTTGATTTTAAACAGCCCAAAAGTTGTCTAGTATAGCATGGCACAAATAATTCAGAATATCCAAAAATATCTTATGACAGATTTAAAAACATCATGTAATATTTATATATGAGGAAGTTGTAAAAATTAAATAATTTCCCTTCACGTCACCTTCTGAGGGTTTGGAAGACACTCCCTGATATGAGTTTGAGAGTTGGAAATTTTGCCACTATGGTTGAAGAATATGTCAAATACCAAATGCTACTAGTACTACAAAAAAAACCCAAAACAAAACAAGAAAATTGCTGGGATAATCAAAAAATAAGTATCCAGAGAAGAGTGGCTGAGGAAGAGCTCTGTAGATGTATGGATTTTGTTTTGTTTTGTTTTCAGACACATAATAGTGTGTGTCTGAGAAGAAAGAAACATTTCATTCATTCATCTAGACTTACAGTTTCTGTTTTAGTCTTTTAAAATAAGATATTACACTTAGCAGAGTCTATATATTAAAAACTGGAAGTCAATCCTATTTCTTACCAGCAGACTTTGGACCTTCATATCTTATAATTGTTCAAGAAATGTAACATCTACTAGACACACACAAGAGATTCTGCACCCACCATTGGAATTTGTATATACCTACAGAGATTGGGTATCAGCATAAAAGGTGGGTGTCATAGATGGGGTAACCTATTTGATTTTTTTGTAGGTTGCAAGAAAACATTTTTGTTCTCTTCTCAACATCAAGTCCAGGTCCTTCCTGGTGGTAACAAGACCACAGAAAAAGACAGATGGAAATGAAAATCTTATATGGTCCCTAAAACTTTTCCCACAGAAGAAGCTAGCTTCTTTAGTCTGCAGTGTGGGGATCTTTTTGACTTCCTCCACTCATTCAGGAAATCTAGCCTCCCCAATGTCCTCTAACACCCACTGATTGAAATGACTTCCCTCCCAGTTTCATTGACTATTTCAGGTTTTGTGTCTCCCTCTAAAATGATACTAAAAGATAGGACTACTGTTTCTCCTCCTATTCTAGTTGAGAGAAACAAAGACCCCCTTTCCACAGAAACTTGCTCTTAGCACGTGAACACACCTGGGATTCATACAGAAAGAACATCTGAAACATGCAGTATTCACAGTTTCAAATCTACAGTAGCAAAGAGACTCCTCCACAATTAATCCCAAAATTGATTGCAATTATGTTGGACCATTATCTCTAATCTAAAAAAAAATCAGAGAGAAATATTATAAGTGAAGAAAATCAAAATATGCAGAAAACACTGAGCTTGACCTGAGGCTATGTGCAAACAAGTCACATTTTATTCTGAGGAAAGAGCATCTCAGGACAATGTCTGCAAATAGATCAAAAACCTCAACAGTCAGCCCAAGTGAGAACAGAGGAAAGTCAATAAATATTAAGAGATCTATAGCCAGACGTCTTGCTTATTAAAAGCTGGCATCACAGTCTTTCTGGGCAGGTGATTGTTATCAACTTATAGCTCATTATGGGATATCGCAGGGCTCCAACAAGATCTGAAGTCCTCCTACTGAGGAGTTTGAAAACAAAGTTTATCCTCAGATCCTAGAGAGTCCTTAAATGTTCATTCATTTAGATAAATTGAGAAATTCACTTCAGAGTTTCAGAAAACATGGACTCTTTGGTTTTAATTATACTATTAACAGAAGCAGGTCATTCCTGCTTTGGGTTTGCCAAGCTCAGCCTGGCCTTCGAGAATGGATGGTTGTCAATCTGTATCAGGAAAAACAAAAACAATTGGAACAGATTTTCATCCCTCACTTTGTTTCTGTGTTAGAATCCCTACTTTGATTTTGAGAGAAGTTGAATTTATTTAATTTTTTGGTTTAAATTTTTTATCTCTGTCTTTACATACTTGGAGTGTCATTTTCCTCTGGTTTCCACCCTTCCCCACTTGGCACACTGGTGAACTCTTGGTGACATGGATCCTATATTGAAAAGAATTGGGTTTGTTACTCCTGCTAAGCCACTTGCTGTCTTAAGGATCTTGGCATCCAGGGAAATAGGCTGTCATTTGTTATTGTTGCACTCCTTTATTCTTCTTCCTTTTGATTGCTGTGTTTATTTGAAGGACAAGAAAAAATATTGGTATTTGGTGGAGTATCATGGCAATAGAAAGCACATGCAGGACACAGAAATCCTGGAAGCAGGACTTTGAAGACTCCTCCCTCCTCAAAACCCAAAGGCCAGGGAAGGAGACAGGAGGATGATGAGCAGTGGAGAAAGGAAGAAGAGAAGCCTAATGTCAGCAGACCCACTCTAGAATGCACTTGATAGTTAACTTCACTTTTTGTCATTTTGTCTTCATTTTGAATTGGATAAACTGAGTCACCTGAATAATTCCATTAGTGAGACTGGGAGTTCCAGGTCAGTTGAGACTACATATCAAGTTAGAAGGGTCTCTGCTATTTTTTAAAAAAAAAATCATATAAACTTTTTGAAGTATGTTGTTCTTCCTCAGAAACATACAATAGTACAAAAATTTCCTTAGTTTTGGGTTCCCACTGACCAATAGAGCCGTATGGAAGGCTAATCAGGAAAACCAAAAATGGTATGTGGAAAAGTGGTATGTTTAGCTACAAATGCATTGTTAGCATAGATTTTCAAAATGACAAGTTCTAGAATTGCTTAGGCAAATCACCGAGCACACCTCCAAGGAAATACCTAGATTAGGTTAGCCTAATCTATTTTTGCCTCTGAGAGATTTTCTAGATTAGGTTAATTGAGATTGAAAAACCCATCCTAAATGTAGCCACATCATTACATGGGCTAGAATCCTAGAACTAAATGAAAAGGAGAAATCAAGCTGAGCATCATTGTTAATCATTTTTTTAAAGATTTATTTTATTTATGAGTGCTCCATCTACCCCTGCATGCCCAAAGAAGGCATTTGATCCCATTATATAGGAGGTTGTGAGCAACCATGTGGTTGTTGGGAATTGAACTCAGGACCTCTTGAACAGCAATCAGTGCTATTAACCACTGGGCCATCACTCCAGTCCTCAGCATTCATCCTTTTGGGCTTCTGCCTGTGGATACAATGTGGTCAGCCATTTCAAGCTCCTGTCACCATGATTTCCTTGCCCTGATAGATTCTATCTTCAAACAGTAAGCTGAAAGAACTCTTTTCTTCTTTAAGTTGGTTTTCTGTGGAATTTTATTACAACAATGAGAAAAGTGACAGATACTCATGCCAAACATGTTCTGAAGAAATCCATGAGTTTGGTTCTGTTTTGAATTGAATGATTTTGTTGCCTGTGTTCTTGGCTATGTCTATGAATCTACAGGTTCTGTCACAGAAGCAACCTTTACTTATTTCTATCACCACCTAGGTGCCATTGTCTTGTTCAGAGTTGTCTGAAAATTAGTAAGCAAAGGATTCGGAAACTCAAGGTAGGTTCTCCCTGTAGCAGCACATGACATCTTGTTAACAGCCTGAATTCAAAGCTAGAAATCAGAAACAAAGTAAGATTATTTTAATAGGATTTTTCAAGGCATGGAAAGGAAATGGTTAAAAATTATCCACCTAATATATTCTAGGTATTTTAATATGTGACCACAATTTTGAATTACTGTGGCTTAATTTCGAAAAGGTCCTCACAGTGTTCTAAGAATTGTTACGATTCCAAACAAAATAATGGATCCCTTAGAAGTCATCATGACATTCATGCATAACCAAGAATGTGCCCAGACTATTGCATCACTGGATAGCTGCAAAGGCCTGCCCAGTGCTTCTCAGCTGTGATTTGAATTGAATCCTCTCTAGGGATGCAATCTGCTTCAGTCCTGTGCAGTTTCAAGAGGAGATTACTATGGCTCTTAAATGCAATGTTTTTTTAAAAATTGACCAAGGAAAGTTTTTATTAAACTGATTAATAAAGAAGCACTTTCTTAGTCATCCTTCTTAGAACTGTAGTGTGATGGATTTTGTATGTATATTACAATAAAAGACTACTAGTTACATGTTTTCTTAGTAAGAAGTCAAGTATGTTTAAAAGTCACCAACTTAGAAGAAGTACTAAAATCCTTTTATTACCTAAATCAATATGACTTGAATATTTGTGATTGTTGTTTTCAAATTCAGCACTATAAGAGATCTCTATAATTACAGATAGCAACAATTGCTCCTTGAAGTCCATACCAGAATCCTTTTCAGGTTAAAAAGAGAAGTTACATAAACCTTAGTCTTTAACAGGTTAATGAGATAATGATTACAGTTGGCAAATAACAGTGATTGAGCAGTAATTATTTTCTGAGTAGGACTTCTGCAGTCAGTCTTTTTCTTTTGTTATTTATGCATTTATTTATTTATTTGCTTGTTTATTTATTTATTTATTTATTTGTTTATTTAGAGATAGGAATATCTATCCTCAGGAGTAGTACCTGTAAAAGAAAAAGAGCAAAGCAAGACTGAGTGTGTAGAGAAGCTAAACTCTGGTGCAGCTGTAATAGAGCCCAGTGTTAACCTCAAAGGAGCTGGGGCTCTGCAGTCACCTTTTGGAGACTCATATCTTTGTGATTCCATATCCAAGAAACTGTTCAACATGGAAGCTGAGGGCAATTCAGAGACCATATAGTCCTGCGTACTTGGCAGTCAACCACTCCCTGGACCTGGAGTGATGAGTACAAAATCAGTATCCATTGCTGTGCAGTATCTCATTTGGCAGTGTTGTGCTGATAAATACTTAGGAACTGTCACTGAACAGGGGGCAGATTGCTTCCTCTATTGTCTATCCATTTCCATGGTATAAATGTTCTCAGCATTCAATTACAGGTTACCTATTTGATGATGTAAGTGAACCTGAGGTTGGGAAGAAACTCATTTATGCAGTTCTCTCCCTGAAGTATGAGCAGGCTCTAGTCTAGCACTATTTTGGTCTTTGTAAAGACTTTGTAAAATTCTTGTTAGGTTCCTTTGAGTGCCACAACCTCAAGTCAAAAGGTCACTATAAACTTTGCTGCATGAAAAAAAGCCAAACTAAAACAAAACAAAACCAAGTTCATAGTGGCATTAAGACCTGCCTGTCTGCATTCCATTTTCCCTTCTACATGAATCTGAGTAAAACTATACTTTTCAATTTTTGTTCAAGTACAGATTTTGACAGCTGATATGGTGATTTACATTAACTGAAACATTTAGACTGAATGATAAGAAATTTATGAATCAAGTTAGCCCAGGCCTTTTTGTGCTCTAAACCTGCTATTTAGAAGTTTCTGAAAGTTTGACACGAAAGGAAATTTTACAAATGCAGGTGCTCATGTTAAAAACTTTTATAAAAATCTATTTAAAGATCTTCTCAAATGCAAATAAAGACGTGCCAGCAGAGCAAGAAAACAAAACCAGTGTCAGCTGTGGTTGGAATTTCACATACTACAGTTCATTGGTCCCAGGAACACTCTTATTCTTTTGTAAGCATCACTTTTTCATAAAAACCGTTTTGTGAATATCATGGTGTTACTAAAATGTGGTATAATGAGAACATCGAGGGTTTATGGAAAGATTCATTGGAACCGTGAGTGCATGTCCTTAGGCAAAACTCAAACTCTTGATCCCTAGTTTCTTCGTGAGAAAGCAGTACCTCTTTTGCAAGTTGTAGAGAAGTTCAAATGGGGTACCAGATTGCCTACCATGCAAACATACAGCAAGTCCTAGCGCTTGTTATTATTAGGATGCTAAGCATTTGAAACTAAACACAGCACATCCAGTGGACCAAAATAATCATCTCATAATTGTGAAGAGGAAATATCGTGGATAAGATAAATTTACAAGGGGTTAATCAAGTAGAGAATTATTGACACATTTGGTGTCATTCAGGTCCAGAGAAGGGTTTAAGAATTCTGGTCCCATAAGGTGGTTAGAGAACACTATGGGCAAAGAAGGAAAGTGAGGTAGGTACAGAGGCAGTTAATTGGTTGCAGCTCTCTGTTTCACCTTATTTCAATCAGTTGGCCACAGGCGATTGACTGACTCTCAGCTGCTGTAATTGACTGCTATGAGTGGAGGATCCCAGATTAGGCTCTCAGTTACTGCACACACCAAGTGGCAGTTTGCTGGGCTTGGAGGTATTCTCAGGCCATATTTACTTTCATTTAAGGTGATCTCTAGAATTAACCTTAAAAGTGGGGTAAATTATTTTCATTTACAGTAGAAGGACAAGTTGAATCAAGAAGGATATATGGGCTTGTTCCCTGTAGACTGACTAAAAGAATGAATTCTAATAGATGCTTAACATGGAGCTCATTAAAATTCTATAGCAGCAAGCCACAAACAGAGCACAGACAATGAATAGCAGTCAATACAAAATAGGACATCCCAGAGGAAAAAATCAGATAGCTGAAGTGAAGTATATGAATGACCATGACCGTACTTATGGACAATGTTCAGCAAGTCTACCTTATTTTCAGAACAAACACTAGAACTATATTAAAATGACAAACAGGCCATATCCACTTGTTTTATTGAAACTAACCTCTTTCCCATGTAAAATAACACAGTATTGTGTTCCCAGTAAACCCCAGGCTACAGATAGAGGCCATTCACTGGGAGATCTTATTAAGCAAACAATTCAAAGAGCGGCTTTGCTTTTGTCCCAGGCCTGATACTGACAGATGCTAACCTCACCAGCAAGACTCCTCTTTTGTGCACTCATGATGGGGAAGGCAGTTTTCTTTCTCCTTTGTAGCTTGGGAACATTTGACAGAGACACCAAAGTGGACCTTGCCACAAAGTTAGGGTGCTGGTAAATGCTACTAAAGCAGGAAGACTTTTTCCATTCCTCTCCTTTCTCCAGTTTTGCTCTGTTTTGCCTAGTACGTAGTCATACTTTATATCCTTACAAAAGGCCTCTGGACGTTTTTATGAGGCTTGAAGAGAAATGTTACTTAACTTTATTTTATTGGCAGATTTCCATGTGTACTGTGACTAATACTGCTTCCATTGTTGACTGATGAGAGAAAACCAGACAATTTTTTTCACTAACCATGAGAAACACTGTCTGGTCAGCAAATAATTCACAGAGTCTTCACCTTTCCATACAGTACCAATATTTCTGTATATGAAATAAAAAATTAATGATATTTAGTAATATGTATATTTATTTTCTCTATCAAAATACAATGGAATATTGTCTTGCTATTTCTAAACTAGCTATCACAGTTGAGTTGCCAGAATCTACTAATCTCTAGAATAATTCCAAATAGAAAAATATTCTGCTAAAATTCAGCAGTCAAGAATATGTTGGCCTATTGGTAGTTTATGTAAAGATGTGTTAGCTTTGTTAACGAATACATAAAATTTGTATGTGAGATTTGGCTAACGATTCCTAGTATAAGGAATTGCTATACTATTTATATCCTTTGAAGTAAATGGGCATATTTTTCTAGAGTTAAAATTTACTAGGAAAGGCAAAACTTTAATTTTTAATTTTTCGAGCTATGTGTGTGTTCTCATTTAGTGAAAGCATACTTCAAATATCTCGTGATTCATTCTCCATAGGCTATACATGAGTGATGATCTAAGTGACAGATTGAAAACAAAAGTTTTGGCAAAGTCCCAGTTCCTCTCAGGTTGACAAGCGCAGTATTGTGTGTAGAATGGGGCTTGAAACCTGAGGCTGTTTTCCACCTGTTTGGGAATGGTGAGTCAACAACTTACCCTTCCAAGTTATCACATAGAGAAGCCAAGTAAATAGAGAAGGTGTCCCTGGCTTACCACAAGCCCGTCCTGCTTTCTGTAGAGACATGTAAGCTCTGTATTAAACCTTACTGATTCTTCATTAGTGAAACAACAGTTTAGGCTTTAGGTTTTATTTTATATTGTTTTTCTTCCTAAGAACCCACAGACCATTTCATTCATGGCCACAGACTTTTATTTTATATTTTTTTAGGTGGGAAAGAGCAAGAGATTAAAGACATTGTTTTACTTTTGAACTGAGACTGAGCAAAGCTAGACATTTCTCTTTAGCTGCTTACATGAGAAATTACTTCCGATGTTCACCATTAGGAGTAATATTAGTTCTTTATCTTTACAGTTGTAAATTATTCAATTAGTTATCAGAACAAATGATTTTTGATGTCAATTCAAATGAATAATTAATTTCTTATGAAATTAAACTGGTAGGACTCATGGGCAAGTGTCACTGTATAGAACCAATTATGGTACTTATTCTGTGAATGCTTCATAGGGAATGAGTTTAAAAAAAAAAACCAAATTGACATCCTGGCTCCTGCTCTAATTCTCTCAAAGTCTAAAATTGCTCTTTATTATAAGCAAACACAAGTGAGCAGGTGGGGTTACTCTAGACATTAAATGAAATGAGGAATTTAAATAAATTATTATAGTGGTTGGTCCAGAATGGGAACACCATGAGGGACATATTTATACAGATCAAGCATCCCAAATTAGAAAATCTGAAATCTCAGGGCTCTGGAAATTTTTCTGTTTGTTTGTTTGTCCAATAGCCAGAAATTCCAACCATGATCTCATGGGACAGGCTGAAGTCAAAACATGACCATACCAAAAAGTTATATAAAATTATGTTTGCAGGCAATGTGTTTAAAGTATATATTAAATACATGACTATCCTGTTAGTTCTGTATTCCAGCCCCGATATAGTTCCCTTTGTTTATGCAAATACTACAAATTGCAAAGAACTGAAATTTGAAGTATTTCTGGTCCCAAGGCTTTCTAGTAAGTTTTATTTATCCTCTCATGGCAAATAGGAAGTATTATGCTGTGGAATCCTAGAGAATGAATCAAACCTAAATATCTTTTCTTCTGAGTTCATAAGGAAACCTTTGAAATAATCTAATACTTTGGCTGCTTAAAGATGACCCTCTTGAATAGCTTCCATATTTTCCCCCTGGCTTTCTCTTTGTGTCTGTAAAAGGGAATGATTCCTGCAATCTACCAAAACAGCTTAACAGGACACAATCATGCAACCTTAATCACATTGATATGACAAGGAGTAGATACAAAGATCCAAAGAAACAGGCAAATGTGTGATTGTTGTGTTTGGGTTTATGAAGAGTCCACACTTCTAGAGAAACATGATTGGAAGATAGGAGGGTCTGGACTGGTGATAACAAGCTAAAGGGAATCCAGCAAGGACTGGCGGTTCAAATTCTTGACATCTGTATCTTCCAAGATAAGGGTGCTCCTTTCCTTTAGGTTTAGGAATGAAGGTTTTATGATCTACATCAGAGAAAGACTGGTAAAGCCTTTACAGGCTCACTTCAGAGCAGGAGGGCAGAGAAAGGGCAGGGGACATTCTCATTTCTGTTCTCTCACATAGTAAGGAGCCATGATTTGAACCAAAATATAGAGTTCACTATATCCTTAGATCCTGCAACATCCCCATTGCCTTCTCTCTCTTTCCATATGCATACATGGCAGAATAAAGAAGGTCAGAGGTGATTTGCATTTAGAACATATATTATTAATGGTTTTGTGAAACAGTCCTTGGCTTTAGGAAACTCTTTTAAGTCTCTCTAATAGAGAAGTAAAGAGCATTCATTTGCCTTTTTTAAAATAAAGAATTGAGTGAATAAAATGCAGGGTGGGAGGATTGCTTTCCTTTTAGAGAGAACTGTTATCATCAGGCAGTCTTACAGTTTTGAATAGAATCAAATCTCCATCAGCTCAGGAAGCTACAGGAAAGGCTGGTGATAGAGCCTGTTATTCTGTCTTTGCCTAGTCCCAGATGAATTTCATTATGTAAGTGAAATGCAAGCCTTTGGGTTGGATCCAAATTTCCTATTTTTGTGAGAAAAAATGTTTTATTACTCTTTTTCTTTGCTGTCATTTCCATATGAATTATTGCTTTCTTTGCACGTGCAAAGACATTAGCTTTTAAACTTTCATTTTCTGTCTACTGTCAAATTTATTTTCCATAGTATATTTTGATGCTACTGTTAATGACACTCCTTTAATTTATTCATTGATTTCAGTATACAAAAATACAATTTTTGCTAATGTTTGAGTTAGCATGCAAAATGAATGGTTTCGACGTGTTGCTTTCATGCATGTGTCATTGCACTTTTCTTATATTTAGCTCCTTCAACTATCCTTACCTATCCTGCCCCACCTCTTGTTCACCTCCATCTTCTCTCTAAGTTGTGTCTCTTCTGCTTTCAAGTGTGTTTGTTCTTAAATCTAGATTCTACATGTGAGAGAAAACATGTAATTTTTGTTCTTTTGAATCTGAGTAATTTTGTTAAGCATGATGTTCTTTGGTTTGATCCATGTTCCTGTAAATGATGCAATTTTATTACTGGTTTTTCAAATATTTTTGAGTCTATCAACAAATGATGAACTTTATCCTTTGATTCCCTACAAATAAGTAGACAAGCAGAGGAACGGCCAATCTAGACTTGCTGGAGGATTTACTAAATCTCCTGGATTTTCAAGGGCAGTGCCAAATACAGTTGAAAGTCATGTAATGAATAATTAATTTGACAGAAACACGTGTGCTCATTTTTGTTGTGATTTTTCTAAAATCCTGCTTCCAATTTTGTCTTGAAGCTATAATGACTTTGGCTTGGAAAATTCCTATTTGGTCAGCTGAATAAAATTATCACAAAAATAATAAAATTGTGGAAGTAGGTGATTTGGGAAAGATAAAGTCAATCACTTGTTTTCATATCATTTGATTCAATTATCTTTCCTACATGTTTTATCTTATGTTCTCTGACTTTAACAGGATAAGTCTAAATCATCCTTTTATTCCAAAACAAATAACAGCTTCACACATATCTCAGATTAAAAGGAAAAATGTTCATGGCTTATCTGTTTCTTAAAGATGTTGCAACATTTTAATTTCTTTTTTTATTCACTTTTTACATGCATGTGTATTTTGGTTATATGCATATCTGAGCATCATGTGGAAGCCTGGTTCCTGTTCAGGTCAGATAAGGGTGTCTGATCTCTTGTAACTAGAGTTACAGATGGTTGTAATCTACCATATGGGTGCTGAGAACTGAAATTGAGTCCTCTGCAAGAGCAGGCAGTACTTTTAACTGCTAAGCCATCTCTCCAAAATCACAATCTAATTGTTTAGTGAATGCTCTGAGATGATATGAAATTGTAGGCAGATACAGAAAGGTTAATTTGCAGAAAGTAAACAATTCTATCCACTTTCTTTGATATATTTGTCACTATTTGATAATATTAAAGGAAACCCTGACTCTAAAAACATTCCTTTCCTACTGTAAAATTTTGCGAGTTACAAATGCTGGGTTATTTAAGTCACCATGTTTAAGTGGCTTGAGATTGATACAAACTGATCACATTCATAGCTGTAAAACACTGTTGTCCCATACTCTAACTTATTACTATATGTTAGACCCTTCAGATTATTTTATTTCAGATATTTTTCTGCTTGGATTTGTCTGTGTGTGTGTGTGTGTGTGTGTGTGTGTGTGTGTGTATGTTTTATAGGACAATATATGGATGCATCAGGTCATGTACAAGTAGAGGCCAGAGGATGTATCTGTTATTTTCTTCTATTGCTCTTTACCTCTAACATGGTTTTTCAGTAATATAAAACGTTCATTTTCATGGAGCCTGGCTGTCCAGTGAACTCCCAGGTCCACCCATTTCTGCCTCTATGGATGATAAGGATTCAAATTCAGTTCTTCATGCTTCTAGAACAAGCTTTTACCAACCAAGCCATCTCTCCAATCCCTCCTGGTCAGATATGATTCCACAAAATGAGTTTGTAGCATTCTTTAATGAGATAATGCATAGTGTCTTTGCTAACAGTTCCCTGTTGGTACTCCTAGGATGACCACAATCTATTTGGAGAAAACATAATATTTAAGTGTAGACAGATGCAAAATTCTGTTCTAGGAAGTGAAAATAATGGGAGATAGGAAATACTGATCTGGAGAGATTTTTGACTGAAGATGAATCACAATGTTGAAGCTTGGCAGTCTTCCTTCTCAAGAGGAGGGATTTGGCAAAGAGGAATACAGATGTTTCTCACTTGGAATGATGTCCTGATAAACTCCTTGAAAATAACCTAATGTATTTCTTGCTGCTAACTTACTCAGATTCACAGCTTAGTCTAGCCTTCCTTAATCCTACTCAGAACATTTGCACAGTTAGCAAAATCATATAGCAGACCAATCACAGTCTGTTTTGTAAGAAGAATTGGCTATCTCATGTAATTGATTGACTGTACACAAACACCACTGGCAACGCAGAACATTGTGGAGTATTAGTCATTTACCCCAACCACTGACTTGGAGCTGAAGCTCACTCATTGTTAGTGCTTAGCACTGGAACAGTGTAACAGTGTATGAATTCTGACCCCTGGGAAAGGTCAAAATTTGCAATGACTTCCAGAGAAGTTGTATGACATTTGTAGTATTAAAAAGTGAATTGAACCATCACAAGCCAGAAATCATCTGGCTTTTCTTACTTATCTCAGATCTCTAAGTAGTTAGGATGGTCCTGGAGCTGTAATGTGCGATAACAATAGCAATACCCTTAACTGGCCTTTCTAACCATTTCACCTGACATACTTACGTCTTAGTCACAATTCTATTGCTATGAAGAGACACTATGACCTCAGCAACTCTTATAAGAGAAGGCATTTACTAACAGGCTTGCTTAACAGTTTCTGAGGTGAGTCCATTACCATGGCGGGGAGTGTGCATCACACATGGCAGGCATGGTGCTGGAAAAGTAGGTGAGAGTTACATCCTGATCCACAGGCAAAGAGAGGGGGTAGTGGGGAGAGAGACTGGGTTTGCATGGGTTTTGAATACTTAAGCTCACTGCTTGTAACACTTCCTCCAACAAGGTCATACCTCTTCGTCCTTCTGATGACTAAGTATTCAAATAAATGAGCCTGTGGGGGCCATTCTTATTCAAACCACCACAGCTACTGATACCAAAGTGACAAGCATGACTTCTTAGCATAAATCTAGAAGGGATACTTTCCCAGTTCCATTTCTGTGACAAAACACAGCAACAAAACAATTTATGGAAGAAAAAGCTTTAGGTAAGCTCAGAATTCTAGGTGATAATCTATCATAGCAGGGAGTCAGTTACCAAAGCTGAGAGTACATATTATGTATACAGTCAGAGAAGCACAATAGATACATATAGCTCAAATCTACCTCAATTAACAGAATTAAGAATATTAAGAATATTCCTCACAGAGATGCACGCAGGCCAACCTAATCTAGACAATTCCTCATTGAACCTCATTCCTTAAATGAATTTACACTGTGTCAAGTTGACAATCTAAATTTATCATCACAGTTACCATGTTTATAAATTTAGTCAATTTCTTCCACTATGACTGTCCTTTACAATGTAGCTGCCCTGCTATGGTCCATCATCACTATGCACCTACTATGGCTCTCTGTACCAAACACATTGGCAAGTAACTGACTGTGTCTTAACTATAATCCTCATTTCCTGATCCATAGCTCCTCCTAAAATCCCCCTTTCATCTTGAGTTGTCTTATTGCTTCAGATCACTGCATTCTTTTCTTCATTAAGTTTTGCTTTGCTGTCATATTAATGGTAAGATATCAGTTATAAGAATATTGGCCTGGAGAACCTGTGTGTTCTGGTCATATTCCTTCTCTGACTGAGTTACTAGCTGTGCAGAAAGTCAGAATTATATGTCATACATTTAATTTTCTCCCTTAGGAGCTAGTTCATGGTTGAAAAAATTGTTCAATAGCTGTACCATGATTGTATCATAAAAGGGAGTCCACCATGGACATGAAGTGTGCTGGGTATATGAAAGTGCTGGCTTAAATCAGGGAAGGGATTTGATGGGTTGAAACACACTAGCTTATTGTTGCCATACAATGTGGAAGCAGATGAGTTTCATTCACTGTTTGTCCAGAATGAGCCAAGTTGTGACCTGGTAGATCACCTTCTCCTTATCAGTAACATACTCTATTGCCTCCATTGAGAAATGTTTTAACTTCCTGGTTAAAGCAACTCACAATTTCAGACTTAAGTTACATTATCTAGCAGGACAAGAGATATTTGATATCCATTCAAGTGAGGTTTTAATGGGTAAAGTAAACCCTTTTTGCCAATGGGGAATACTTTAATAAATTCACATTCAATCTGACACACAAAACTCGACGATGGGGAACTTGAGGATGGTTTTTGAAAGGTTTCAAGTTTATTTTATAAAATTATCAATGGTTTTCACTTGGGGTAGAATGTTACTAAAAGAAATTGTAGTTGACTTTAAATCCAAACCTAGATAATGTTAGAACTTACTGAGCTCTTCTTTCATTCCATTCAAAATTAGTTCTTGCTCAAATATTTTCCCTATAAGTAAATCCTTCTGCGTAGACATTCTTTTCTGTGTGACAAGTCCATGGCTAGTTTACCATATAATCATGGCGAACAGAAACCCCACAAGCAGCTATGTTTAGCTCTACTGCCTTTATATAAAACATCTTTAACTCACCCTGGTTTTGAGCGATGCATCCCACATTTTAAATCAGGGCAGTGAGAACTGAATCTGACAACCGACAAGTTCAGCAGCCACTCAGAATTAAAGATCCCCAAGCTTCACTTTAATCTACACTCTATGATCTTCTGCTTTCTTGTGATCAAAAGAGTTTATAATATGATTATTTTAACCAGTGTGCCAACATGCAAAGAGTGGCATCACTGTTGAAGAAGGGCATCATCATGTTCCCTTTCTTAGATCTTCTCTTAGATCTGAGGTGGTTCCTAGATGTCTCCCTGTTCAGCAGATAAGTGTGCAGCCAACACTTTAGAGATTTAAGCCCATATTTACAGTGGTGTTATCCTTCATTTGGAAGATAGTGCTTTAGTGGGTCAGTGGAAGAGGCTAGAGGTATGCTAAAGAGTGATGCTAATGCAGATGACTTTCTTACACTGCCTAGTTTGTTGGGGGTTGCTAGTTTCCTATCCCTACTCCTCTCATTCCTGCTTTCTTCAAATTGCAATGCTTTCATTTTCTGGGCCTAAAGTTGCCTCAAATAAAAATAGATAACAAAAGAAAACAACTACATGTTCTAGTTTATGTTGTTATTGTTTTGGGTTCTTTGTTTACAGATAGATAAGGCCATGAGGCTTAATCCATTCTGATGGATGTTGTGTTCAGAACAGTGTTTGAGACACTGCAGATTCAGCTTTCCACTTAGTCCTCTCTTCTTCCTTCTCCTCCTCCTCTTTCTCTTCCTTCTCTTCCATCTTGTTCACTGGATATAGATGCTATAGCTAAGAGTTCTAGTTAATACCACAGAGAGAAGGTTTTCTCCAGCATAATAACCCAGACACCTGGAAGGAAATAGTACTCATAAGACGCTTCTTTTAGAGAGCTACAAAAGTATCGTTCTATTGTATACCTTTGTTATATTTGGTGTCTGGTATAGTTCTTCATAATGATGTCTTACATAACAGCATCAGTTAGCAGAGAATACACAATAAACCACAGATAGAGCAATGTAGCATGCAAAGGATTTGAGAAAACATGTACATTTAGTTTTTCATTATATTCCCAGTATGTAGAATATTGCTATGAGCAAGCATCTCAAAGACATTGAAAGGATGAATGAATGAATGAATGAATGATCAAACAGGCCAGCTATCTGTAAGGTATAACTTGTCTCCTCTTGTTCAAGCACTCTATTTATTTCAGTTGCATTTCTTTGCTGACTGGGATGTCTAAGGCAACATTGATTTATGTTTCACTACTTGCTTACAAAGTGTGTTTTCTCAAAATATTCCCTTTGGAAATAGCATGCATGTTTTATATGCATGTTATTTTTTCCAATATTAGCATTTATCCTTAAGCACATCCACTTATTAGTTTATTTGTTAGATATTTTCCTTTTTTTTTTTTTTTTTTTTTTTTTTTTTGACACAGGGTTTCTCTGTTGTAACTCTGGCTGTTCTGGAACTTACTCTGTAGACCAGGCTGGCCTCAAACTCACAGAGATCCACCTGCCTCTGCCTCTGGAGTGCTAGGATTAAAGGTTTGTGCCACCACTGCCTGGCTGAAATTTTCCATTCTTAAGCCCTCCATTTTCTTATTTTTCTAGGAGAAAATTGATTGTAAGCCATTAAGAATCAATGCTAATTGATCAGTCATATGTTGCAAACTTCTAAATGGAGAACACAGTAGAGGCCTGTGGGTGGGCTCAGTAGGAGAGTTCTTACTTACTTTGTACAAGGCACTAGGTTCAAATATAAAGAATAATACAGAAAATTGTTCAGAGGCTAATGATACTCTGGGTGAATTGCCTTTAATGCAGATGTAAGGAAACCAACTTTTCAACTGAGCTTTGGTTTTCTTTAGATGTTCATCCTTCCCCCATGGAACCATAACATTTGAGGGAAGATGACCCTTTCTTTATTGCCAGAGATGTGTGTGTATTTGAGCAATCACATCTGTGCACTGGCCACCACACTATTCTTCATGAAAATATTTCCAACCTTCTTGGCAGGGAAAACTTTGAGAATATTAATTACTTAAGGTGCATGTCGGTTAGGAAGTTGTTTTCCTAGGCCTTCTGGAAAATTTCCCAGTGTTTCTCTAGAAATCTTCTCCGAGTTCTAGTTCTCAACTCTGGGCTATTTTGCCTTCTAGAAGACATTTGGCATTGGCTGGAGCTATTATTGTTTTGCTATTTGTCAACATTTATTTATTTGTTTGTTTCTTTGCTGGTTTGTTTACTCATTCATAAATTCATTGTGTGTATCTTAGTTCTTTCCTATTACTGTGATAAGACACATGACCAAGAATAAGAGTTTAGTTGCGGCTTACAAGTTCAGAATGTGAGTCTATAACCATTCTTGTGGGGAGCATGGCAGCACACAGGCAGGCACTGCAACAGTAACTGAAAGCTCACATATGATATAACAAGCATGAGGGAGAAAGAAATAACTAACTGGGAATAGAATGGGATTTTGAAACCTCAAAGTCAGCCCCCAGTGATAACTCTCTTCCAACAGGACCATAATCCTTCCCAAACATTCCACCAACTGGTGACCAAGCATTTAATATACGAGGCAGTGGGAACCATTCTCGTTCAAACCACTGCAGTGTGTAAGACTGTATGTGTGCAGGGGCTTGAGTGTGGTTGTCAGACAACTTGTCGGGGGCAGTCCTCTCTTCCCACCATGTGAGTCTGGGGGATTGAACTCAGGCTTGGTGGCAAGCACCTTTACCTGCTGAGCCATCTCTGTGTCCCTGGAGTCATTCTTGATTGTCATAGTTCACGGAATGCTAAATAAAAACTGGAGAATATGACAACCTTTTTACAAGCACGGACCATACTTCTGCATCAACAAGTTATTCTGCTCAATTTTCAACAGTATCAAGGTTGAGAATCCCTGATCGATCTCATATGAAAAGAGAAGCACTTAGCATTCTCCTGTGGTTCCTCCATCAAAGAGGTACAGAAAAATAGCTTTAGGGTAGACCTCAGCATTCTATATTAGCAAAGAAGAAAGGCAGTGGTTGTATGACTAGTGGGTGAAGCAACTAATCTTGGAGCTGATCTTGGCTTTGGACTTTACATCATCATGTCAAAGTATTTCTTAATTGCCATGCTTTGAAATAGCTTCAATAGGTATAAGACGTGTCCTAAACTACACAAATACTCAAGTGACTAGCTCCTGACTTTGCTTGCTTTTGTTTTCAAGTCCAAAGCAAGCTTGTCACTCAACCTTAATAACAGTACCTGCATATCAAAATTCAAATTTCCAACAAAAATCCCATTTAAAAATGTCTGTTTTCCTGAATTTAAAGTATCTTTGTTAATTTTGTTGATCATTATGGATAAGATAAAATGGCATCCTGATATCAAAAGAGTCAAGATGTACTTTAAGAATAAGTGCATTCCACATAATGCATTTATTGATATTAACATGATTAGTATTCTGTCAATTTTTCAATGGTTGTATTCGAAAATTGTATATTCTCTAAGTTGGTATAGGGATCAGAATGCTGTTATGTTAAAAGTATAAACCTTAAGAATTTAGTGCTTTTCTCACAGTTTTCTTATATTCTCATGACATTCTCTTTTTGAGGACAAAAAGAATAAGTTTCTATATATTCTATATTTTATGTAACAAAGTTTTATTTCTTCAATAGTTTGATTATATATGAGGACTTTGAATCCTTAGTCTATTATCAGTTTCATAGTATTCTGTCATATAAGTCCTTGGAGACACCTTTGTTTCATGGTATTTCTATAGTAAGAATAGTTGTGGAAGTTTCAAAACCTTAAAGTGTCAATTAATTGGAACCAGCAACTGGTAAGTTCTAGGCAGCTGGAAAACTTAATAAAAAGACATCAGTGCTAACCTAGGCAAAGTTTTTAAGAGAAAAATCACAAGCTACCAAAGTCTCATTTTTAAAAGTCCATGATTTAACTTTCCTCCACATGTATTAATTGAAAATTTTATGCTGACTGCTGTAGAGAAACTACCACACTTTCTATTTCTTCCCTGTGCCAGCTCACACATTCTGACCCTTTAGGGATAATATGAAAGCTACTGTCGTATAAAATTACACAGCAGCTAGGGCTTTCATTAATTTAATCTCTGAATCAATCTCCTTTGTGTGAGGTTCAAATTAAGCACTTTGCTATTTGGACAAACAGCTTCAGCCATCAAGAAAATTAGATCCCATTATAGAATGTGGGAAAGGTAGGCTGAGAAAACAGCAATGGCTCTGGCAGTCACGTGTCATTAGTGGATCACAACACTGAAAGGCAAGCTTTCACATGCTGTCTGGGTTGGAGAAAGCAGAAAGTGGGAAATGGAGTTTCAGTGCTTGAGGATCCTGTCCAAAAGACTTTCTCCTAAGTTCCTAGAAGATCAATCCTCCTAGCTGCCTATCACCATGAGTAGATCACAGAGCTAGGAATTTACAAGGATACAGTGTCAAAAGCCTTAGTAACAGTTTGCAAAGTTTTCAGAATTGCTCCAAGTGTTAGGATCCAGTGATTTGTGAGCTTGGCCCTTGCCCTTGCCTCACCCTCTAACCTTTGTCCAGGGCTGGCTACACAAGTGGCGCAGGCAACTACCAGTGGGACGAGATTTGAAGGCAGCAAGAGGCCTGCTTGTCCCTGGTTATTTTCCCTTGAGTCTGTCATAACTTCCCAGTCACCTTAGCACAGAACCTGGCTCAATAAATCTTGATGGATGAATGTATGAGTGTACGTATGCATGTATGAAAGGATGGATGGAGTACTTATTTAGGATTCACAGGTATTACATTCTAGGTACTGTGCAAAATACAGAGGGTCTCGAACATAGAAATAATAAAATGCTCCTAATTTTCAGGAGCCGTACAGTGTAGATAGAGAGTAAGTTAAACTAAACATAGTTACAAGTATAGTTCTGAAAGTTTAAATGTCATTAAGAAGAAAGCTAAGAGTCCTGGTTTTAGAAAAGTCTTTAGAAAGAAGCATTTCTCACCCTCACTGAAGTGTAACTCTGTGAGCAGGAAGAACTATCAGAATCTTATTAATCCCCTTAGGTGTTTGGAAAGGATAAATGTAGGTTGCTGAGACTCAACAACCTCTGATGTAGGGGACATATTTCAAGGCAGGAAAAACGGAATATGGTGCTCAGACTCTTGTCTAAGCAGAGGCTGGAGGGACCAGAGCCTGCCAGGACAGACCTGTGCAGGCCAAAGTCAGGGACTGAGGGAGAAAGGCTTTCTCCAAAACACTCAGGTTGGTGTTCCTCTGAGGAGCACTAAGAAAAACTGTACTCAGGTCACCTCAGCTCAGCAGACAGCTGCTGAGGCCCTAAAGATGCCTGACTGTGGAGACGGTCAAGGTCTGTGACTGAAGAGGTTTTGTTGTCCACCCCTCCCATTCTGTCCCCCCACATTTTTCTTCGTAAGTATGGAAAACGGAGAATATTGCATCAGCTGGAGATGACAGAACGGGCTTTGATGTTACTGGTTTAGCGACAGTTGAGGTGAGAGGTAATTTAAATAAATGATTCCTTTGCTCCAGATTAAAATATCCCTTGCCACATTCTTAAGCCCTTTCATGTTGTGTTTATCTTCTGCCTTTGGATTAGCCAGAGAGAGAGGTTATGTGAATAATAATAATAAAAGTGAGCTTCTGAGTATCTGATCATACTTATGTTATCTTTCTGGGTTTGAGGAGCTACTACTGACTGTAGGAAGATCTCTGAATTCATGACTGGATCAATGAATGAAGGAGTGGACGATAAAGTGAGATCTAATGTCCCTGGCATACACATGTCAGAGTAGCGCATATTCCCTCATTCTCCTAACATCTAAAAAAAATAGTAAAATCTTTCCTCCAATTGCTGATTTTTACATAAAATGTTATCGTTTTCTTCTCTGTGTGATTTCTGTCTGAGCTCCAAAGTTTCACTATGTATTCTTGAAGCACACAAGCAGGGAATAACCTATAAAAGATAAAAGTTCACCTTTGGGGAAAGGCTTAAACCAATATCCCCTGCTTCCTCCTGTCTACTTTAAAATTCCAAAGATAAGAGTCCCTGTATTTGCAATCAATTATCACTATTTAAACATCTTTCACTGCCATCATTGTGCTTCCTAAGGAGTGGGATAGAGTGACTTTGAACAGTAGCAATCTGTAAAGACAGTAGAGCCCTCCCCTCCCAGCTCTATCCCTGTCTTTGTTATCCTGCTTTCAGTATGAAGGCTTAGTAGCAAATGGAGGGACACTGCTTTTCTTTTTTTCCTGTGCAAAAAAATATCAAGGCAAATGAAGAAAAACAAAACCTTCTTCCTAAAGCAACCTTTTCAGACTTGTAAAATTTCCCTCTAACAGATCACAATATCTGCTGTCTAAGAATAACCAAACAACTTTTGGAATCCCAAATAGCTCTCACAAGATAACATTTTATCTCGGTGTTCAGTATACATCACAACGAGCATGTGAGTAAGATAGCAGATACCTCAAAGTCCTGAACTAAACAGAAACACCACTGAAAGCACATTTTACAGTGTAATTGCAAAACCACAGAGTTACTGACAACAGTAAGCTCTGGAAACAGCAGTTTGACTTTCTCAAATGGTGTCTCATTGAATCACTGGTATTAAAGAGAATGAAGCTTCTGTACTTTACTCTTACTTTGAAAGTTGAGTTCTGGGCTCTATGGTGATGCTTTCTGAATTCACTTTCTACTGTGGTTGTGAATAAGGAAGTAAGTTTACAGCCCACTGCTGGTTTTCATAATAATAGAGGAACAATGGCTTTTGAAAGTCACAGTAATCCCCAGGCCTCATTGTGGTCATCTGTCTCAACCCAACCTTTCTCTTTAACAGCTAGCTAGCTGCAAAATTGACTGATGATCTTCTCCCTTCCTCTGCTTGACCCTGCATACACATCCTCTCATAGAGGTACCACAAACAGTGAAGTGACCCAAAGTCAGTGAGTAGGTGGGAGGAGAAAGAAAAACAAAACAAGGGATCAACCCCTAACTGCTTCTTGGCTGTTTTCCATTACCTGTTTATTTAAGCTGTCTTGGATGATGGTGGTGGTGGTGATGATGATGATGATGATGATGATTTCTTTTATTTTAATATAATTCTGTTATTTTCTCCTTTTGCTTTCTCCCTCTAAACCCTCCCTTATGCTCCTCCTTGCTCTCTTTCACATTCATTGCCTCAACATTTCTGTTGACTTTCCCCTATAGAGCTGACCACCATTTTTCAGGCAAGCTGCTGGGGATGCAAAGCACTTGAGTGAAGTCCAGATAGGAGACCACACTTCAGAATAAGAAGCACAATATTTTCATCTTCTTCTTTCAGAACAAAGAGCACTGCCTTCTGAGTTTTGCACAAAGCCATGGAAGCTAAGAATAAAAAGGAAAGTCACAAAGTAGAGAGTTAAGTTCAGAGGCTGTTCTCAATGTTTGATACTTACATACTGTCTATATATGTTGATTTTTTTCACAGTGTCTTTTGATATTTGGTATATCCATTCCAAAAAGGGCAGTCTGCTGTTTATAGAAATATGATCTGCAATAAGTTATGTTTTGACCTTCTGTCTCTATCATGGTGCTTTTAAGTTCTTGCATCATGAATTAAACATAGAGCAGTCTTATTAATTTAAATAAAATCCACCTACTGGGGGCCATATGTATGGCCTGGGTCAGCTCTATGGAGTCACCATTGTGGAACAGAACGCCCTGCCAGCCCTGTCTTTTCTGTTTCAATTGTACAAGAGCTAAGAATGAGCACCAAAGAGGAAGGAACACATCAATCTGAATCACCAGCACTTCAAAGATACTGCACTTTCTCAAAAGACCAACGCACTAGCAGGCTTCCGACAGACACACATTCACTTTGAGGAGTTTCCTAAGAGAGTGGACTTCATGTAAAACGGCTTTTTGTTTACTGAAGGATTTAATGGTAGAGAGAATTTCTTTGTAAAGTATAAAAATACTTCTAAAACTGCCATTCTTATGATGATTTATGGAGGAATAATTTTGTTCCAAGCATTATGCCAAGTGGTTTACATAAATTACATGATTTAATTATTTTCAAAACCTTGTAAGATAGCTATTGTCATTATTCCTCCTCTGTATTGGTATAAATAACAGAAAGGAAGCACAGGCATATTTACAGACGCTTAGAAAGCAGGAGAATTTGAGTTTTCTTTATATTATCCCACAACATAATTAACTTTTTTTCTTCAAGAGTTTTCTGATGGTGATATAATTCCATTTTTGGATCCTCATAAAAGACATAAAATCACATGATTTTAATGATGATGGTCATTTGTAATAGAAATGTCACTGGAAGGACTGTCTTGCCCCTGTATATGGCAGGATTTCTAACCTTATAACATTTTCTTCCATTTTTGTTTTTATTTTGTTATCAAATATAATTTTTCTTAAGTTAAATCTACATTCTGTGCATGTATCACATTTGTTAATGTGAGGTATTAAATCTAAAAAGGAAGCAAAGACAAATATTGATGTCATTATGTACAAAGAGTTTTCATGAGTACATATGAATACATAGGGAATGGATAGGATACGTTCCAAAGAATATGATGAGGGATTCGTAGGAAACAAATATAATTTTACAGACTCTAATATATGCAATAAAATGTTCAAAATAATATTTTATTGTAAACAATAAAAACTGTTATTTCACCATCTAAATTCTTTAAGAATTTAAACATATAGGCATCATTTTTATAATTTTAATATTTATTGAAAATAGCCTTTTTCATTTAATACATTCTGATCACAGTTTCCCCTCTTCTGACTCTTCTTAGATCCTCCCCACTTCCCTACCCACCCAAATCCTTTGTCTCTCTCATTAGAAAGAAACTGGCAATGAAAGAAAAAAAAAACCAACACATACACTACATGCAAACTCTTAAAATATACATAAGCTGTACATAGTCTAAACATAGTTTAAAATAAGTGGAATATGAATAAATATTTAACATTTATAATCTTTGAGCTAAAAATCTTACTTACAGTCATTTACACAAAGAAAATACAGAAGCTCATAAATTTTTGCATGAAATTTACCACGACTATATTTTAAACTAACAAGGAAAAGAAAGAAACAATGGGTATGCTTATGACTTCAATTTTGGAAACAAATGCTTTCTAAATGTAACTAGATATATAACAAACTACATTATAAAGTTCATACATACTATCTATATAAATAAACATTTCTATACAATAAAACACAAGAAATAGCTATTTAACCATCTAAAACAGTGGTACAATTATAAGGGAATTTCTACCTTTAAAAACATGTTTTTACTTAAAATTACTACAATGAATATATATTTCTTTGATAATTATAAATGTCACTTAAGTTTCTAATAGGACATTTCTCGTTAAAATATGTAGTATGGGTCATATAATATGGTATAGATGCAAATGTCTCAAGCAATTATAGTCCAGTGTAAATCCAAGATGCTTCTGTTAGTATAAGCCCCCACTTTGGAGCAGGTTTGCTTTACCTTTATTTCCAGAACTGTGAGCTCTGGCAAGTGCACTGCTCACATTCAGATCTGTTTAAGACAGAAGCAGTCCACATCCAGACTCTGATTGACACTGTCCATGGTGAGGGTAGGGCGTTGCTGTCAACATTTTAAACACGCTAGCTATACTTACTAGAATTCAGTCCCCAAAAATATCAATTTCGATGTCTTTTTATGAAATCAAAATAATGGGGCCCATCCAAGGAAGACTGCCTACGTCAAGTTAGCAGCTGCTATGCAATGACATGGACAGCTATGCAGGATAGATTTTATTGGAATCGAAAAAGCAAATGGCAGGCACAACAATGTGTTAAGATTCAAATGAAGCTTAAAATACCTGAACATAAAGGAAATAACCTGATGAGATAAATTCTAAACTGAACAGTGTTATATCTTTAGCAGATAATGAGACAATGAAATAAGGTCTTTCGTTTTGTTGTTTTGTTTTATGTTTTGTAGACAGTGTCTCATGTAACCCAGAATGGCTTCCAACTCAATCTGAAGCCAAGGCTGGACTCGAACTCCTGATCTTCTTGGGTCTGCCTCCCAAGTGCTGGGATTACAAAGATGCACCCCCATGCCCAGCAGGAATTTTGTTTTTAACTTTCATTCTTCAGTACTGTTTGAAGTTTACACAGCAAGAAGTATTTAGTGTAAAGCTTACAATTAAAATGATTTAAAGTGATCAGTGACCCAAGAAAAGTGTTATCCCTTTGCTTAAAACAAACACTGACATATTGGCAGATATCAACACATAGTTAGAACTGTGAATTACTTTCCAAAAAATATAAGTATTTTTCTTCTTCCTTCAAACTGTTTTAATTTTTGTGGCCAGCACAAAGCTGATTTTGGCAAGATTGGAAGGTGTTCTCACAGGGGGAGGAATCCACTCCACAGAGCAAAGCATTTACTATATTAAGTTGCAGCAGCCTTTTCTTTAAGGCTGTGGGTCATATCGTCATCTCTTAACAAAACATTTTTATTTTTCCAATTTAAAATCCCTCCAGTGACCATTCCTCCTTTGTCTTTCTCATCTCTTCATGACAGTAATGCAAAATAAATTTTGATGAAAATATCTTGCTTACATTTTGACTGCTCGACTATTCACTTCCAAGCACATCCAAATAGCAACAATATTTTCTTAGAGAATAACGTTATTTCTTTGAATAAGATTGCTTTTCAAAACTGAAAATAAATCTGTTTTACTACAGATACAAGTTAAGCTAACACAGAGAAAGCAGATATTAATAAAATACAGAAATAAAACTACTTTAATCCAAATGCGCACACGCGCACACACACGTACACACACACACACACACACACACACTAACACTATGGTATCCATGTTATGTGTTCATCAACTTTCTTATATGACTTGATTTTCCCATGTCATGCATTCCTTGTCGTTTGTAATAGCAGCGGAGGATTCTACCAGAGGAATATTCCCTTTTTAGACATTAAAGCTTTGCCCTTGACATGGCCCCTTCGTCCCCCTTAACAAACCTGTCTACCATATCAGAGGCTGCACAGGAGGGCTTTGAATGCTGTTTCTTTTGCAGACAGAGAGTGGGCCTAAAGCTCAAATCTCAGCAGTCGGTTAATAATACATTCTTAGAATGGGTTTCGTCTTTGCTAAACACCAGTTAACCGGCCAAACAGGCAAACACAGTTAGAGAAATTACTTTTCTTGCCCTGTTTGAATGTAGTTGTGAGGATTTGATGCACGGAAGTGCAAAAGCATTTTTGTGACCATGAGAAATGATGCTTCAGACCAATAGTATCTCAAAGATAGTGTAATTTGAAGACGGAACGATTTCGGCTCTTTGATAGCATTCTTGTACCACCGAACTAAACCTTGAATCACCTTCAGAGTGTGTGTGTGTGTGTGTGTGTGTGTGTGTGTGTGTGTGACTACACACATACATACTTGTATGTGAATGAATGAAGTCAGTATCAGCTGATGTTCCTCAGGCACTGTCTACTTTGTTTCTTTGAGACAAAGTCTCTCATTGGCCTGATGCTTTCCCATTAGGACAGACTGGCTGAGCAGCAAGCCACTTGGTGCCCACTTGTCTCCATCTCCCTCAGCATAGGGCTTACAAACATAGCCAGCACATAGGCTTTATCTTTTTCTTCCTTTGGGTTCTGGGGATTGAACTTGTGTCATTGGGTTTGCATAGCAAACACTTTACCAGATAAGCCATCCCTGGGACCCCTTTCAAGAATGCTATGGGCAAATAAACTAATACTGCTTTAGCTAACTTAGTCAAATTACTTTGTTTCCTGCATTCAAAAGCCATCTAACTGAATTTTCAACCTCTGGGACAAAAACCAAAATATTGAGTGTTCAATATATAATTTTATAAGCTTGTCTGAAGCTTTCTTGTATCAACTTCTTACAAGAAATGGAATTCAGCTACCAAAGCTCAGTTAACCTTAATATAAATTTAAAATTCTTTTAAATGCACTTTATCCAGGTTGTCTTAATACATTCCCCATTCTTATATTTCTTAACTGTGACAGTGGTTTGAATTAGGAATTAAGAATGTGGCCTAAGGTCATACGTGCTACTGACTGGGTTCTTAACCACATTGCTTTCTGCTTGGTTGACTTTGCGAATGTGACTTAACCAGTCATTGCCTGACTTTACTCTCTGCCTAAGAGACAGGGTGAAAAATGGAGTCCTTTCCTTGGGTTTCTGTGAGGATTACAAGGTTAATATCTGCAAACCTATCATGCTCTTCTAGACCTAGCACTAGAACAAGTGTTTTTGTTGCTCATTGCTCCCTCTTGTCCTGTCCCACTAACAGATACATGTCAGTCTGAGGTTTTTATTTGGACTGGTGTTTTCTCTTGTGTAAGTTGACCGAGGTCCCCTCTCCTTGCTCTTGGCTCTGTTATTTGTCTTTCTGCCAAGACCATAAATTGGACTGGGATATAAAGTTACAGTTATGAGTCAGCATGAATTTTTGACACAGAAAGGCTCAACTATGAAATAGTCTTAAGCTCTTTTACATTTCAAATAAACTTTAGCATTTAAAAAAAGATTGCAAATAAATAAAAATATTAAACACCCAAATTAACCAGACCCAAATTCTTTGCAACTTAATGAACTTATATACTGTTAGAGCTGGCATTCCAAACAGAGGCTGGGAAGCTTCATAATAGATTTTATGCATTCGGTGTCAAATATGTTTTATGCACTATGTGCCATTAAAAATAAGAAGATCCACAATGGAATTAGGAGTAGAAAGACAATTAGTTTTTTTAAATCTTCTTTCATAACTAGTGTTCATTGTATTCAGTTCTTGCTCATATTTAGTTTCTTATATTTAAATTTTCATATACTGACAAACTGGGCAACACAAAGAAGTTGTTTACATATGTGTACCAACAGGCTCTCAGAAAGTCATGGAGTCATTATATTACATTAGATCTCAAGAAGAAATATTCCTCTGGGCATGACACCCCATACTTCAGCCAGAAAAGCAAATACCACTTCATATAACTATCTAAAGTCTAATTGAGCTTTTCCTTTTATCATTCTAAAATCCCTAAAGATGGAAGAAATGGAGAAGAAGCAAAATCAGAATGTAATTCTTTTACTTTTACCTATCAAAATAAAATAATAGAATTGTATTTTCTAGATGATAAAAGCTTCTACCATTGATGTCTTATTTTTATTTAATATTTTGTTTATTTTCCTCCTGTCTGTTTCAAGAACAAAATCTAAAGAACAAAAAGGTGTATATCAACATGTATTTTTGATGATCAGGAGTTTAAGGCTAGCCTTGCTTGGCTAAGGAGTAATTTTAAAGCTAACCTGGGCTACACATGAGACTCAGTCTCAAAAATATCCTTAAAATGAACAACTAGCTATACAACACAATATAACACATTTTCTATATGTATAATATGTATATGTATGTATACATAATTTTTACATACAAATCTGAATTCTATAATAAGTTTCACCATGTTTTTTAACTTCAAATGTTATAGTCTTACATCAAAGTGTTGCTGAACTTTATGGATGTTTTACATGAAGTCTATCTATGATACCCATTGGCTAGTTATTGCCTGTTGCCCCCTCACTGCCCTCAGTTATGATTATCCTTTGTGGATTTAAAAACAGGTCACTTTAGATTATGAGTGCATTATCTTGTCTCTCTAATCTATTCAACAACATAAAAGGGTACCAGCATGAAATAACTGTCCCAGCCCACAAATCCAGCCTGGATAGCTACAGTGGATCTCTGAATAATTATCTCACTTCAGTGGTCCTATAAGAGTGTTGTTGTACATGAATATTATTTTTTAATGTAATGAGCATAGAAGGAAGGGACTAGAACAATCTACATTTCATTTAAGGACAGGTGGTATTTGCTGGTATTTATAGATAGTTGAGAATGTGTTGATAAAAGGTAGCAAAACTGCATATCAAACATGGGGATTGAAAATTGAAGCAGATTTTGAACATTTTATCTAGGTCTTGGTCACCGAATGGCAGAAGTGTAAATACTCAAAAGACTGCCTAGTCAGCAAGCCACAAAACAGATTACAAGAACACCAGAAACACACTTCAAAGGTAACACTTTTATAGCAGGATTTAGAGTTAGAAAGGGTGTTTTATGGTAAAGTCAATCATGAGGGCAGGGGAGAGGAGTATGTTCTTGCGTTTTTTTGAAGATCAGCCATTTCCTTGCTGTCACTGCTATAAATGTGCATGTGTTCCAGCTATTTTTTAAAGAACTTTGAACTACAATTGCACACTAATGCTGTTCCCTACTTAACAAACCATGATTAGTTCCTGCCAGTATCCTCCTGTATTTTCTAGTTGATAATTACAGTCTTTCCATGGGCTATGATGTTTAATAGGGTAAAAGCTTTCATTCATGGATTCATGGACCTTTCACTGAGAACATAACTATGCTATTATGTGCTGACTACTCTTCTAGGCAGTCAAAATACAACAGAGGACCAAACTGGCCATGAAGTCTGATCTCACAGAGTGTTATCAGTGTATCAGCTTGGCCTAAACTCTGCATATCTGATAAGCAGCCATGTGATGTTGTAGATGAGCAAGTGCTCATGAGCAAGGTAAACAATTTAAAATGGACTGACTCCTCTCTTTCCTCATCTGATTTTTCACAAACAAGAATGGGAATATTGATGTCTTGCTTCAGAGACTTGATATGTGTCCAATAAATATATATTTCTTAAAAGTCCCCTTCCTCTGGAGGAAGGGGCTTCCATCGTGTTCTAGCAAAGATAGAGTCTGGAAGGAGTAAGAACTACAAATCTCATTTATGCTTTTACGCTGGACTTGGTTGTGATGAGGTTCAAGTTTGGTACGAAAGTAAATTAGTTACCCTGAAGTTTCCTCTGTGCTGCCTGCTGCCTCTCCAATGTGGCACCTGGATACCTGTCTTTGAAACTGGCATCTCAAAACAATGGTGTTGTTTGAGGTATGACTGGTAAGTGTTTTGGAGCATTTTGAGGACATGCCATTTTGCCACATGGGTTATCAGAGCCCAGGTTCTGTGTGGGCAAACATTGCCCATTGTGTGGGCAAACATTTGGAATCAGATCCCGTAGGTGTCCCTGGAAGATTTGTAGCCACTAACTGTGGCAAGACTGTGGGTCATCTTTCTCATCATTGTCCATGACAAATCTTGAAGGGGCATTACTGTTTTATGACTGTGAGTACAAAAATAGGCTACCAAAATATCTATGGTACAAAAATATCACATATATATTTAGCATTTTGTAATTTGACAAAATTATGGTATAGTCACAGCTATTTGGAGAAAAGTGGGCATGTCTCTTCATACTGATCAATATCTAAAGCAGCAAAACATTTTCACTAGTACAATAGAAGTTATGACAGTTTCTAGGCTTCTTTTCGTAACATTCTATAGCATGTGAGAACATGTTACAGACTTCTGCTTTTAGGAAACAGTCCTTCAAATGCCAGCAACAATGTTCTCCTTCTTTTGGATTCTTTTCCCCAAGCTCATCAGAGGCCTTCACATCCCCTTTCTGATTCCTCAGAGACTGTTATGGGTGATTGACAAGGTTAGAAGGAAGGCCTAGGAACATGAAGGGAAACTTTCAGGTTGGAGGTGGGACAAGGACCTTCTCAGGAATTGTGCCCTCTTTAAACAAATGTTGGACATCCATTCTACTGATTGAATGTAACAATGTAACGTATATTTTCAAAACATTGAAATTGATTTGATTCAAGCTAGAAAGACCTGAATATTATGAAATCCCAATGGAACTTTTTAACTTTGTTTGCTTGTTTCAAATACATATACTAACTTCTGTTACATTTCAAATGATATTATGACTTCCAAATTTGGTTGTTTCAGCTACTGAAATAACTCTGGAAGAATATTTCTCATGATTTTCCCAGAACACTGAGAACTATGAAATACTGAAACTGCCCCAGTGTCATCTCAGGTCCTGTGTCCTAGTGACATGCTGACTGCTCTTTCTTCTCTAGCTCATGAAACTTCTCCTCTTGTTCCCACCCCAACCCTGCAGGAAAAGACCCGAAAAACAAAATAAAGAAACCATTAATTCTATAATAATAATAAATGAATATATATTTAGATTTCTCTGGAGATTAAAAACATTAATGTTGGGTACCAGTCTGTCCATAGACGTTTTAATTTAAATATGCATTGAGAGTAGAATGTCGATTCTGTGACTTATCCAGAGACCTTTCATGTTTGTGAATCCTGCAAAAACACAAGATCTCTGACTCTTTGACTTTAAAGGCATCTTCACACTTGGCAGAAAGTTTGAAATTTAAAAGAATTTTAATCTTAAAGAAGAGGCTCTGCCTTTACAACCAAGTTCTCCTAGGCAAACTTCTCATGCTTCCCTTGATCAAAGAGAGCTTAAAAGAAACTGAAGACAATTGCATTTCATTCTTTCCAATTTACTTGATGGGATTTTTCTGCATAAAATGAACATAAAACTAGTGTACAGGGCATTAGGTACCTGGCATCAAATATTTGCGTGCTCATTTGTGTACACATCTGTGAGTGTGCTGTGTGGAGATCAGAGATTGATATCAGATGTCATTCTTTAATTGCCATCCTAGCTTATCATTTAAGACATCATCTGTGCTGAATTTTGAGTTTAATGATTTGACTAGACTGCAGATCAGCAAGCAGCAGTCTGCATTCCCAGTGTTAGGGATACAGGCTCCACTTAGCTTTAACATGGTGCTGGCGCTGGGGATTAAACTCAGGTCCTTATGTTTTCACAGCAAGCACTTTAGTGACAGAGCTATCTCCATAACCTGCTGTGTCCAAAATTATTAATATAAGTGATACGTCACAGTACTACACATAAGCCACCTAAAGTTATTTACTAGTGTAAAGCTAGCCTTTTGCGTGTCTATTTCAAGTAGAAGTAGTGTCTCAGTTACTGTTCTATTGCTGTAAAGAGACACCATGACCAATGACCAAGACAACTCTTATAAAAGAAAGGATTTAATTGGAGGGTTTTTTTTGTTTGTTTGGGTTTTTTTTTTTTTTTTTTTTTTTTTTTTTACAGCTTCAGAGAGTTAGTCCATGATCATCATGGCAGGAAGCAGACAGGTATGGGATTGGAACAGTAGTTGAAAGCTTTATAATCTAATCTACAAGCAGCAGGAAGAGAAAGAGATACAGAGACAGAGAGGGAGGAAGGGAAGGAGGGAGGGAGAGAGAGAGAGAGAGAGAGAAGAAATATCAGACAGACAGAAAGACTGGACATAGAGTGTGTTTTAAAAACCCCAGTGACACTCCTCCTCCAATAAGGTCGTGCTTCCTAATCCTTCCAAAACAGTTTCACTAACTGGAGACTAATCATTCAATCATATAAGCCTATGGGAGCTATTCTCATCCAAAACACTACAACAGTTTAGGAATAATGTTAAAGTTTTCATGACTTATTAGTATGCTATGTGGTGTTTTCATGTTTTACATGCCTCATGTCTAATTAGCAACTGTAAAACTTATGCTTAATGGAACTCAAGTCCTTATCAACAGGAAACTACATTTGCGGAAATTGTTTTTGGTGCTTTAAGGGTGCTTTAAGTACATTTACTGTATTTATTTAGGAACCTGTATGCTTCAGTATATGTGATATCCCCCAATACTAAAGGCTTCCATCCTTCCAATAACTCCCAGTGGGAGAGGCAGCACTTGAAAGCAAGCCAATTCAACATTCACTTCTTCATGAGGCAAACCTTGATAGTAATTTGATTTAATTTTATTTCAATTTTGGACTTTCAATCATTGTATGCTGAAGCCTTCTATGTACTGAGAGATTGGTCTTCTGGGTGTTTGTTGAACAGAATAAAAGAAATTGAGGGAGAAAATATGACTCTGCTAGCTGACTTTCCTTTTGGCTATTAATGAGGTTTAACATAGTCTCAGCAAAACCCTAAGCAAGATTATAGGACTCCCACAGGCTACAGGATACAAATGAGATGTAATGAAATGCGAGTGAGAAAATACTGTTGATACCATGGTTGCTGGTTCTCAGTTCTGTTTTTTCAAGCCTTTTATTAGCTAGCTTCTGTTTTTTAAGGGACAAGAGGCATACGATATCTGTAGCCCTGGGTGGCCTGACACTTAACCATGTAACCCAGGCTGGCCTCAAATGTATGACAATCTTCTGTGTCATGTTCATAACTTCTGGGGATAAGGGCATGAGACACATTTTGATTTCAGTCAGAAACTTAAACTTAAGGCTGGTTGTAAAGACCTTCTCTCACCCTTTTTTTAAGAAGAGAAGGTAGAGTCAAAGGAAGAGAAAGAAAGAAGAAGGGAAAGAAGGGGGAGAAGATAACAAGTAAAAAGACTTTTCATAGCACTTAAGAAAGAGCACCTGGCTTCATATTACTTAAGACTGAAGTTGTCCAGTTGGCATCATTTTGATATTTCTAGTCATAGGCTCTTCAGGTATTCTTACTCTGATGCTATGTAGGGCATTTCCAGAAGTAGATGAAAAGCAAATACATATATGAATTTCATCTAAGAAAGGCGGTTTAAAGTATTGTCATACTGAACTGAAAAATGAACCATTCTTCTTTTGTGGGTAACAGATGTTATGATGGAAGAAGCTGAAAGATTCACTGAGTGGCTCTTTAACATAGTAGAAACTCTGGAGTTCCAGAGGATGAGATGGTCATCCTTCAGCATACCTTGATTCTTTCTGTTAACAGTATCTGTCCTCTCATTGACATTTTCACTATGGAATAGTGAAATAGTGAAATAATAGTGAAATATGGAAAGGAATAGTTTCTGAGTTACCAGTCAGTCAGTTCTGCTTATTTTTGCTTGGGTCATGAAGTGTTTAGTAGACACAAAATGGCAAGTAGTGAATACTGTAGTCACTGTTTAGAACAATTTAACTCAGAAGTATTGTTTTCGGTTCCATTTGAATTACATATTCCTATACATCTTATTTTTAAAGCCCATCATGGTTATCTATGTAATAATTACTTTTGAAAAAGATTTCTAAAACTCACCTTTCATTGTAATAAATCCTATCACATGTGTACCATTTTGAGTTTTATTTGTGAGAATCTGTTAAAAGTATTTTAATTATGTGTGCATGTGTACATTTGTGTGTGTGTGTGTGTGTGTGTGTGTGTGTGTGTATACATGGTTGTGAGGTTCAAATTCCTCTGGAACTAGAGTTATAAGTGAGGTCCTCTGGAAGGGCAGTCCTAATCCTTGAGGCATCTCTCTACCCATGCAACTTTTTTATTGTTTTTAATTTGCTCAATCTTCTTCACTGTACTTCAGTATTTTAGTTTTGTCCTTATATTTTTATCTATTTTTAAACAATCTTTTACCTTGGATAAAACTTACAAAAATCACTTCTCATCTGAAAAGATTTATTTTCTCATTAACCTTTTACATTTTTAAGCTATTTTTTTTTTAATTTGTGATGGGTGGTGGGGGCATATGCTTTTAATCCCAACACTTGTGGAGCTCAGAGACAGAAGGATCTCTGTGAGTTCAAGGCCAGCCTAGTCTACAGAGTGAGATCCAGGACAGCCAGAGTTACAACAGAGAAACCCCATCTCAAAAAAATGTGTTTGAGTGTTTTGCTTGCATGTTACGTCCATGCACCGTGTGTGCTTATGCCCACAGAGGCCAAAATAGGGTGTTGGATCCTATGAAACTGGAGTTATAGATAGTTTCGAGCTGGTGTTGGGTGCTGGAAACTAAACCTGGGTCCTCTGCAAGAGCAGCATATGCTCATTACCCCTGAGCTATCTCTCCAGTGGCTTTAACTTTTAAAAATTACTTATTCTTTACAATTTCTTAATAATGTACTTTAACATATCCTCTTTCACTGTCCTCTCCTATCTCCTCTCTTTTCCCTTCTTCCCAACAGGCCTTGTCCTACTTTCATGTCTTTTTCATGTCATTTAATTAATGTACCCGAATGAGTACTTGGCTAATGGCAACTTACCAGTGGCAACACCCCTGAGTGTTACAATTTCCCCTCCACTAATAATCATTAACCACCTGTAGCTCTTCAAGGAAGGGTGGGGCTTTATGAGCTCCCTACCCATGATCCATGATGGAATGTTGAATTGGCAGAGTCTTGTGTAGGTCTCAAGCAGGAAACTATTGCTGCTGTGAGTTCATGAGTGCAACTATCAAATTGATTTTTATTGTTATTTCTTGTTGAGAATCAGTCCTTAAATGTCTATTGCTATTAAAGGCAATATCTGTAGGAAATAAAATGCAGAGATGAATGAAAAATAATTTGGCCACATGAATAGGACTGGCATACTAAAGACAGACAAATGTTTGTCCTGAGTTTCCCAGAGTGATAATTAGACTATCTCTGAATCTTTTATAGTATCTCCAGGGTAGACAAGAGCTAGTTTCTTCTGGCTGGCTAGTTGATGTTGTCATTGCATATTTACTATGTAGCTAGCTACCTTGGGCAGAAATAGATGGTGGTCTGTCAGATAGGAACATTTGCTTTAGAATAACATAGTCTTGAAGTACATCATATTCCAAAAAATGCATTTTCTAAAAGTATAAGTATGATGATATTTCCTGTTCAGGCATTGTAGAATGAGAATGTTACCCAAAGAATAAGGAAGAAATTTGCCTTTGGTAACACCTTTGAGATCAATTCTTTAACCGTGCTTCTAGTTCTGATTAGTTTCCTAATCACACAATGATTAGGAAATCTACCCTGGCTTTTATTTTTAAAACCTAAGCATTTTCTTACCAATGAGAACTACCGATTTTGTGTGTGTTTTATAAAATATTTATTTGTTATTTTTATGTGTATAGTAATTTTACACATATGAGTGTTTGAGCACAAGAGGCTCTTGGATTCCTTGGAACTAGAGTTCCAAGCTGCTAAGTGGATGCTGAAAACTGACCTCAGGTCCTTTGCAGAAGCAACAAATGGTTATAACTGGTATTCCATCTCTCTATGTGTTTTATAATGCTATAACTGGAGAAGTTAGTTCACCAGATATGGTATATCTAAAAGAAATGTAAGTATTATTATCCATGTTCTTAGTTTTTCTTAACTTACAGACATGGTGACATATTGTCACTGTAAATATTATGAAATATCTCTATTGATACTTTGAGTCAATGTTATATATTGCAAGAAAGAAGTACTTGAATTTTCCATATTTGTTATGACTTGTATATCACTAGATGCACAAGTATTTACTATCATTTTAATTGGTACACTGGTGTTATGAGAAATTATTCAGTAAAACATACAATTATGCAGTATTGAGTTATGTATGCTCTAGTATCCTCTATAAGAGATTGTGTGTGAGTGTGTGAGTGTGTGTGTGTGTGTGTGTGTGTGTGTGTGCATGTGTGTGCATATGAATAGAGGATAGAAAAAGGTATTGGGAGCCTTCCTGTATCACTGTGCCTTCCTTATCCCTGACTTCTTTTGGCTAGACTGAAAACTTAGCAATCCCTGTTGATCCTCCTGCCTTCCTCCTTCCACAGTGTACACAAGGCCACGACTGGCTTGTTACATGGGTGCTGGGATCTGACCTCAGGACTTAAAAAACACTCTTTAATCACTGAGCCCTCCCATCCCCTGGAAATCCTAAATAAAAAATGTAGAAAGTGGAATTTTAAGAAAACAACATAAAAATGGGAGAAATCTTAGAGGTCACTGTCCAGTTCTCCATCCCCACATGCAGTCCCTTCACTACGTCCCAGGTAGCAGTCTGCAGAAGCTGAGAGGTCATGCAGCGCTTGGATGAACATCAGAAGGCAGGCATGCAGGCTCAGTTTAGACATTCTTTAGATTCCCTTCAGAAGACAGCTCACTCCGCTTTGGACCGTTTCAGCTTTTAAAGCTGTCCTTTCTGTTTCCTTATACTATTTATTTGCTTGGTACATATTATTAATATAATCTAGATGTTCTTTAGTCTATAGAGAGTTCCTATTTGTGGAATAACCAGACCTATTTGTCAAACTTAATTTTTCCTGGCTTTTTTAGGAGGATGCATCAAGGACAGACATCATTTTGTTAGTGGGTTATTAATTTTCCATATTGCAATAAAATTATATTATCCTCTCTAACTGATGAATTGAAAAAAAATCATGCATTAAGCACAACATAAAAAAGCTTAGATAATAGAGTAGTTCAAGGAATTAAAAAAAATCATATACACATATTTTTTTCTCCTGCACTTTGGATAAGTGGCTGAAGGCATTAGTGATAATCTGTTAGCTCAAGATGGCCCTATCATCTTACCTCTACATAGGCTACATTTTTACAAGTGAGATAAAACAGGCATTTTGTCATGATAGCCCTTAAACTTCTCCTTTCATACCCCCTCCTTCCCCTGACTGTGAAAGCAAACTTCTCTGGGATAAACCCAGATAACACTAGATCTGGAGTACCACAGGAGCTATTTGAACAGATCATTGTGTCAAACTTGCTGGCCCTCTATCAGAGACAGTGCCTGGGCAGATCTTGCAGAAATCTGCATTAATCTTCCTTTGCCGCTGGACTCTGTTTGATGAAGGACAGCCACGATTTTTACTTAGATATTCTAGCAAGAGTCAACTAAGAGAACAGTTTCCTTACCATGCACTGAACAATGCAGAGAGAGAATAAGAATGTTTCTTCCATGGCTCCATCAATCAGAACCTTCTGCACTCTGCTTTCTCAAGAGAGAAATTATTGCTTATAAGCTCCCAAGTCTCAAACTCCTGCTCTGAGCTTCAACTTCTGGAAAATAGTGATATCTCTTACAGCTCAGAGAATGCATGTTCAGTACTGTAATAAACTCTGAAGACTTGCATAAGAGTGAGCAATTTTTCTCCCAGAATGAATGCTTTCCACAGCCATAGCTGAATTAAACCAGGTTAAATGTGAATCCTGTAACAGCAGTAGGAGTCACTGCACTTCTGTTTAGGATTTTACTCTTGATTTGAGAGAAATAGGTTGAGCTAAATCTCTTCCAAAGGCTTACATTTCTAATTTATATTCAAAAGACTTTAGAAAGTAAAATTTACTGAAATACCATTAATATATACTGTATGCTAAAGTAAAGTCTACACTTCTTAAGCAACCATTTGGCGACCTCAAGCAAGTACAATTGTTTAGCTAGTAGTTCAGTTAAGCTACAGAGTATCTCCAACTGAAAAAGTCCCTCATGATGCTCTGCTGTCAATTTCTAGCATAACATATTGGGAATACTGATCTATATTTAGTCCCTATAGTTTTGTTTTTTGGAGAAGGATCACACTCAGGTTTGTTGAAGAATACAAGTATTACAAGTTAAAATGTTAAGAGACCTACAAGTCCTGGTGGAAAAACAAAACAAAACAAAACAATGTGCCTCTGTGAAAATATCATTTTACATTTTTTGACTTGGACATTAGCCATTTCTCCTCTACCAGTGTTGAACTCTACTTGTTCAAATAGATACTGTGCCCAGTATGAGTCTCTGCCTACTTTAGGAAGAGTAGAGCTGAAGTTGTCACCAATACAATTGTACTGAGTGAAAACACTGCAGTTTGGCTTAGGACTAGATAGGACAGTCAGTGGAATTCAATAAATGAAAAGATTAGAAATACATATGTATAAAAACTTGCTATATGGCAGAGGCAGCATTTAATTAAATGAGAAATAATATACTAAGTAGACAGCCTAGGAAAACCATCTCCATTTCCATGGGCATACAACTATTTCCCACCATGTGTGACATTAAGTCCTGATAATATGAAATGTAAAATGTTAATATATTACATAAATGTTTCGGAGAAAAATGAGCGCATATAAATTATTTCTGGAAGAAATGGAAAATACAAAAGGCACACATACTAAACACGCATGCCTTTTGCTTAAAAAGACAATGCAAGGTAAAGAAGCAACAGATCCATGGTAAAAATATATCTTTCCTATATAAAAATGCATAGAAATAAATTAGAAAAGTAATCATGTGGTAGTAACAGCATTGTCTCAGTAAATTTGTAACCTCAATTGTCGATAAGCTAAGGATTAATCAAAACAGTAATTGAAATAAGAATATTATTTTTTTCTTTCATCAGATTGGTAGTTCTATAAAGAGAAGTAGTAGCATGCAGAGTGAAAGATATATCTTAACGCACTGCGATGGATGCAAATGACTTCTATTATTTTAAAAATAAAAATAAAATTGAAATTTTTACACCATTCTAGGAATGTCTCCTATGAGAATTATATTTCTATTACTCGCATGATTTCATACAAGAATACAAACATAGTTACATCGTCAGGATGATTAATGTTAGCTGTGGGACAATGGGAATATGGAGTCATTTGGAAGAGAGGCCTCTGGGCATACCTGTGGAGATGTCTTGATCACATTGACTGATATGGAGAGACTTGTCTTAAGTGAAGATAGAACCAATTCCTGGACAGGAGATTCTGGACTGTACAAGAGAAGAAGGAAAGTTGAGAAACGGCATGTATTTGTTGTTCCCAGTTCTTGATTCTGGTTGTCATGGGACCAGTTGGTTTCATGACCCTACTCCATTGGCTTTCTGTCCATGACAGACTGACTCTACCTTCAACTTTGAGCTAAAATAAACCTTTCTCTCTTAAGTTGCTTCTGTCAGAGTACAATCACAGCAAAGGGAACAGAAACTAAGACAGAAAAAAAAAACCAAAAAGATTGTTTAAGAGACAAAGGACAAGCCAGAACTGTTTTTAGGAATTAAACAGAGCAAATTGTGATATTTCCACATTTTTGAAACATCATATAGACATTAAAGGAATGAATTGTTTATATTATTTTACTCAAGTGACAATTCTTACCTTTTTTTAATTTTTACTGTCCAATAATTTTCAGAGTGTCATCTAACTTTTTAAAAATAGAAACATAGGTTTTCAGATAAATTAACAAGCAAGTTTTTGTTTTATGCAAATAGAGAAAGTTGTGGAGTATGCACACCAGGATGTAAAGTAGGTAACTCAATGGTGTTAAGTAAAGAAAATTATTACTTTTAAAAATATCTATGAGACAAAATATATTTTATTCTGAGAAAATATGAATTTTGAACTTAATAATAGGTCAATGGAAAATAAAAAGCCATGGCTAGGCTTCCAAGCTCCCTGGGACAAATGACAACTAATTAACTGCCACACCATGCCTGCTCCACCATGCCCAACAGTATCATGGGAGAAGTAAGTGTTGAATATTTTGGGCCACAGTTTCAGCCCAAATTATGGATTTTAGTAACTACATATGTGAGTAAAATTATTCTAGAATAATATTTCATTCTTTACTTAAAAATTCATCTCAATGATATCTGGTAATCGATAAAACAATTAAAAATGTAATCTATTTAAAAAAATAATGGCGAATATTAGACATTTGAACTGTGATTCAAAAGGACATTTTGATCCTTTTGTCTGTTCTAGTAGTGTGGCCAATGAAGAACAGACAGCAGAAGACAGATTCTGAGTCAGGCTTGCTACATTCAGGATCTACCTAATCTGCCTCCTCCATCAGTGAACATATTTCTGAATCTCTCTATGACCTCATTTCCTCCATACATCAGTTGCATGTAATAAGAGTGCCTACCTCAGAAGTTCATTCTGATAATTATATAAGTCATTCTTTATAAAGTAGTTGATATAATAGTGAGTAGAAATTGCTTTTCCTATGTTTATAAAGTAAATAATTACATTCTCTTCTGGCCCTTCTGTATACCAAGTCTGAGGAATCTTTTGATTCTTGATCTTCTTTCATATATACATCTCTTATGATTTAATCCCATATTTGGTCTTTATTGGCACCTTGGACAATAACAGTATGATAAGCTATCGTATGGAATTCAGGAGGACAGCACTTGTGCCTCTCATTTCAATAGCTGCACTTACCATGAGGGAAGTATCAGATAGTTCACCCTAAAAGTTTGAACTCCACTGAATAACTGGAAGGATCTGAGCTCTTTGACACAATGAATGAAGATGTCTTGTTTTTGGATAATAGACAAATGCATATATATCCTAAGCCAGTATGAGGGTCCAGCATAATTTCTTTCATCCATCTCAGACCTATGTCTAGTACATATTTGAAAAGTGGTTTCAAGTAAAAATATATTTTCTGAGCATGAGATAAAAAACACATGAAGTCCTAAGAATTATTGAATAGTATGGCAATGTGTTCAAAATTATTTTGGGAAGTTTGCTTTATGGCATATTTGACTGGTTAAACTTAAACGGAATGTGGTATTAAGTTTTGATTTTAAAGCTTTGAAATTTGTAAATTGCCACACATTTTTGAGAGCAAGTAAAAACTACTAAAATGTTCATTTCATACTCTCAAAATGTTTGCTAAAACTTAAGTTTTTAAAAATATAGAACAAAGTTGTACACCAAGAGGTATTCTACTGCCCTGGTAGTATTGCATGATTTGAATTACTTTTAGATGGAAGAAATCACTGTCAGACACACACACACACACACACACACACACACACACACACACACTATTTTAGAAGGACTATGAATTCCTGTTCTTGCACAGGTGTTTACTTTGGCACTATGTAATTTTTTTTGTATGTTATCTTCTTTGCTGTAAGGTAAACAGACAAAAGATGTTCTGGAAAATTAAGTGGACTATCCAGTCTGCAGACGATGTTAAGAGTCCCCAGTGGGGTATTTGCAAAGGAACTACTAGACACTAAGAATCCTCTTTAACTGTTGTCTTGTTGAGGTTATGTTACATCCATTATTATGAAGTTAAATTACTTTACATATCAAATTCATGCTCCCTGTCTCCTGCAGAAGGAATCTTTCCTTCAGTGCCAAGGCTAACCTGACTTTGTGTAATTGAACTGCAACATGATTTTCAGGACAGAAGCAGATCTCACTTTCTAAAAAAGCAAGGGCTGATGTTGAATAAACAGCATATGACTTCACTGCAATCAGAACAAGCTTAGGAGATAGAGAACATGTTTTTTTTCAATTCATAGGAGAGGGAATGAAAGTCCTCTTAGTAATAATGCTAGGAAGTAGCAATGTCATGACTGGGTCTTGGCTTTTGTCACAGTTAAGTTTCTATTGCTGCAATAAAGATCATGACCAAAAGCAACATGGGGAGGAAAAGGTTTATTGGGCTTATAATCCATAAAGGGAATCCAAGGCACAAATCAAGGCAGGAACTTGGATCAGGAACTGAAGCAGACGCCATGGATGAATCATGATTACTGGCTTGTTTCTCTTTATTTGCTCAGCCTGTTTTCTTATATAACCTAGGACTACCTGTTCAGGGGTTGCACTTCCCACAGTGAGATAGGCCCTCCCACCTCAATCATTACTCAAAAAAAATTACCCTACAGACTTGCTGCAGGAAATCTGCTGGAGGCAGTCTCTCTATTTAGCTTTTTCTTCCCATACCTGCCTAGATCATTGACAATAAACAAATAAGTAAATAAACAATAAGAAAACTGCACAGCTTTCCAGGAGGAAGTTCTTCAATTTTGATACCACATTTTTTTTCTAGATTAGAGTCATGTGAAGGATGAGTTGTCATGAATGACAAGAAATGGGTCCACATAGCCCATCTAAATTCCTAGAAATTATTGTAACTCTGTGAACGAATGCATTGCCATTGTGCATGCATCTTCCTTGTCTTAAGTCAGTAAATCAAATAAAGAGAATATAGAAAATGTCTCTCAATTGCAGTTCAGAATAATTTTAAATGTCTTACACAGAACTACTTCATTATTTCAGGTAATTGTCAATCTTCACTTTTATGTTTTATGCAGGTGCTGTTTTCCAATGTGTGTAGTTATATGTATGCATGTGTGTATATGCCCATTCATGTGTGTTTGTACGTGTATGTGCATGCCATGACACATGTGGAGGCCAGGGGTCAGTCTTAGTAGTCCCTACATTCCACCTTGTTTGAGACAATGTCTTCTTGTTGTTCTCAACTGCCTACTCCAATGTAGCTGATCCTTGAGCTTTCTGAGGAATTTCCTGCCTTCCTTCACTTCCCATACTGACGTACAAGCATAGAGACTATTAACACATTGTATTGTGCCTGGCTTCAAGTGGGTTCTGAGAATTTGAAATCAGGTCTCATAATTTTTCAGTAAGTACATTATCCACTGAGCCCTATCTCCAGTCTCACTGTCATCTGTGATGGGTTTCATTTTACTTACAAAGCATAGCTTTGGGTGTGTCTGTCACAGAGTTTCTGAGAGGTTTAACTCAGAAGGGGAGGGGAGACACATCCTAAATTCTGGTGGCACTGTTACATGGGCCAAGATCTCAAAGCAAATACATAAGAAAACAACAAAACTCCAACATTCATCTCTCCTGCTTCAGAAGTGTGGACTCGATATGGGCAGCTTCTTATTGTCCTGTTATAAAAGTCCTGCCATGACAGACTGTGCTCCCAAACGTGAGCCAAAATAAACCCTTCTCCTTTTAGTAGTTCTATCCCTGAGGTATGGTAGCACAACCATGAGGAAAATAACTAATAAAGAGATCAAAGAAATTACAGGAGACCACTAGTAGTCATTTGATTCATACAATGCAAAAAGTTTTCCATAGTAGGAAGTATAAGGAATGGTCCCAGAATCTCTCAGCTCATCACTTCAGTTGTACAACCAATGCTTGCCCTGTGAAGAAGGCTGTTGTCTCTATCTCCGTACAGATTCCAGGCTATGCACTGAGAAAAAGTTTTCAGTGCTATATCCTGTTTTCCATACTATGCTATATAGAGTTTGTGACACTGCTGTAAAGGAAATATCATTACACAGTTTGTTTACTCAGATGACCATTGGACCAATATGCTTTAGGAAGAGAGATTCAGAAAACATTTATGTTTTCAAAGTAGACCTTGAATACTTCTCCAGTGCTGGTCATTGGACAGTATATTTTGTATAATGTTTTCTTTCAGGAAATGTTTCTCTTTTTCTTAACAATTAATTTCTTAGCAATAGTTTCATGCAGTTAATATTTCTAGAAACTAGGCTATGAGACCCAAATGATTTTCTATTGAGAAAACTTCCACTTCATAGCCAGGTATGATGATTATACCTATAAACCCAGTACTAGGAAGGCTGAAGTAGGCAGTTCTCTGCAGTGAGTTTGGGACCAGCTTGGCTACATAGTGACCTCACTGAATCTGAACTACCGAGAGGCATCCTGTCTTCAAAAGTTAAAAGAGATCCTCCCAGTTGTATAAGTTGAATAAATCTTTAAAGAAAAATTTTTATAAATACATATGATTATCTATATGTGTATATTTATACCACTAGTAATTTTATCAGTTTATATTGTTACATAACATTTCGTGGATATTCTTATTTATTTTTATTTTTATTATTTTTGTTTTTTCAAGACAGGGTTTCTCTGTTGTACCTCTGGCTGAAGCTTACTCTATAGGCTAGGCTGGCCTCAAACTTACAGAGATCTGCCTGCCTCTGTCTCCTAAGTGCTGGGGTTAAAGGCATCTGCCACCACCAGGCTTGGCTTCCATGGACATTTTTAAGACATCAAAATTTTAAAAGGACTTGAGATTATGTTTTTTTTTTCTGTTACATAAAAGATATAAATTTAGTTTTTGTTCAATGAGAAAAATAAAGGAGAATTTTAATTTTAATTATAATGATATAATGGTAGTTGGAATCATCTTTGAATAGCAGTATCTACACTAGATACAACTCTAAACTTTGAACTTTTTCTACCATTTTTTTCATTAAGTTTTTTTTCCATATCCCTTTTAATTAGACAGTGTAACAGAACTGAAGAGTAAGAAGCTAGAAATTCACTGTTAAGTGTTTTTAACCAAAATTTACCCTTGCTCAAGACTATGAAAAATTTACTAATGGTAAAATTACAACTTCTTTAAGCAATTATCAAGTATCACATACCACGTTGGCTTAAGACTAATGGATTTGAGAGTTTTGGGTCCTTGAGGTTTTGCAGTGTACACATGTTTGGTGAAGTTCCTTCTATCAGTAATGGCTTACCAATAAGCTCAACAGAAGAAGATATTCTCATACTTTAGCAACTCCCATGTCACATAACTGTAGTAAGGACCAGGGAAAAGGAAAGGAAACATGAAGGGTATCTTCACATCATTGTATCAGGGATGGATACTCAGCACCTCCAATCAGTACCATGCCCCTTTCCTGTTTTGTAATTACCTTGTTCAGGGTTTTCTTTAAAACTTGCCCTTTCTGTCAACCTTTTCCTATTCCCCCGGGTTATCTTACTTCTGTTTCCATGGTGCTGTACATATATTGCAGCTATGATTTTTTTTCTAATCTTTGTGTCAATCTATCCCATTAAATTATGAATAAATTCTTGAAATAGATATATCATTGATTTTCGAAACTTAGCATCTAGCACAATATCTGGCATATATTTGGTGTCATGTCTGTTTTAGTTGTTATTTTGTCACTGTTATAAATATCTGAGAGAAACCATTTTAAGAAGGAAAGATTTACTTTGGCTCAAGGTTTCAATCCCTGAGAAGTCAGCTAGCTATAATGTTTCTGAGCCTGTGGAGAAAAAGAACATAGTATAAGGGTGTTGTAGAGTAGAACTTCTCAGTTCTTCGAAGCTGAAAATCAGGAACATAATAAGGGACTCAGAATGACACATAGCCCATAAATCATAGCTCATATTACTTTCCTCTTCCAACTAATCCCCACCTCCCAAAGTTTATATCAGTCTTCAATGATGCCATCAAATTATGAATCCATCAATGGATTAATTTATTGATTAGGTTAGAGCTGTCATGTTCTAATCACCCCTTAATGATTAGATCCTCCATTTTGGGCCCAATCTTTCAACACATGAGTGGTTTGGGAAATACCTCATACAAATCATAACAATATCTGATAAATGTTTTTAACGTAATGACAAATATCCATTAAAAAGTAACAAGTAAGGGCTGGGAAGATACTACCTAGCCTAATGCATTTGGTCTCTAGGACCAACATAGTTGATGGAGGGAACTAACTCCCTCAACTTGTCCTCTGGAGAAAGGAGGATCCTTGGCGTTCAGCCATTATGGCCTAGATGGCAATCACAGGTCCTAACATGAGATCTTGTCTCAAAAACAGGGTGGTTGGCTTTTGAAGATTGACACCCAAGGTTGACCTCTGGGTTCTACACATGTGTTTATATGTGTTCCTGCACACAAATGTGTACTTACACAAACGCACAATGCAACACATTTAAAAACCAAATACAAAGCTGAACCCTAAATTCCAGACTTCTTACCCTCCTGCTGTGGTATGCCATATCTAGCTCCTCAGACACAAACCATGTTGGGTGTCCTTTTCTAGAGATCACTGACACCCTTAATTATGATACCACATGTGAAGTGGGAATATTCTTTGTTCATTCTGAACAGCAAGTATGGGTAAACAGTATCAATTACTGATGGCCTAAATTGCCCCCTTCTGAAAATCTCATTTAAACTGTAGAAAGATGAGGTGCCACGTAAAGACTGTGGGAAACACCCACTCCCACCCATGTTCTCAATCTCTACAGTGCTTCTCAATTAAACACCCTAAAGTGAAACACCATGCTAGAGAAGCAAATGCCCCCTTAAGAGAAAGTTTCAGCCTCCCTGCCCCCCCCCAAAATCTTAGTCTTCCAACTCTTTTTGAATAAATCTCTGGTTTCCTGAGAGTCCAGTACCATCTCTTGAGGTCTGATGATTGATTTGTCTTACTTGGGTGTCTCTTCAGGCTGAGTAGTTTCCGGAATGTCTGTGTATTTCAGAGAAGGTGTGAATTAACAAGCATTCTTCCCTGAGGAGATTTTGAATAACTCTGAGATAGGTAGTTTTAGTATTACTTCCTCACTGCCCCAACAGCGCTTCGAATATAACTTGGTATTGCTAATGTTACTGGTATAGTAAACATGGAATTAGGTGCAACAGTGTGTGTGTTCTGGGTATTCAAAAGCTCAGCTGGACTGTTTCGTGGTTCAGTTTTGACTACTTAACTTGTCAGGCTTGTTTAGTACTGACTATGGTGAGCACGTGGTGCTCTTCAACCCTTACAGTCTCGACTCACTACCCACCCAGTTCTCAGAATTCTGCTTTGAATCACTCTTCCAGGCTCAGACATCAAGAGTCTAATGCTTGTTGGATACCTCTTCTGCTGGCTTCTTTGCTCTCTGACTATGTCTCCTCAGGCCATACTTAGGATATTAACCCAAACAATATTCTTAAAAGAAAACAGATTATTATTTTTTTAAAACTTCAATTTTATGGAGTGAAGAATGCTGACTGACATTAAAGGGTGACAGAGCCTTGATTTGCTGTAAGATAAGTTTAATCCAACTCAGCTTTTGCACTATCAACACAATGGAAAGGGTAAATAAGCTTTGAATTTTAACATAAGAAATTATTCTGAGTTTGCAGATGCACATAAGGAGACTTGGAATATTTTCTGGAGCCTACAAACTGTATTTTGAGTCTCATCGCTGTAGATCAACTGTGAAGTTGATGTTTCTGTTAGTTTTTGATCTTTGAGGGCCACAAAAGTATGAGCTGTTCTATACTGACCCAGTCAGCATTATCAACAATTCCTGGTAGTACACTGTGGTCCAACATGGAGGAATATGGAATTTATTTCTTCTGGATAGTAGCTAGTTTCTTGGTAGTACTTCTTTAAATCCTGAATTTTCATGACAAAGAAGATGTGAAGAGGTAAGTTCAATGTATTGATTACTTTTCTATTAAACTGATAAGACTTTGTGACCCAAGCAACTTATAGAAGTTTACCTGGGGTTACAGTTTCAGAGGGTATGGAAGTGTAGGTAAAAATGGACCCATAGGTTCATATATTTGAATGCTTAGTCAGCAGGGAATGGCACTATTTAAAAGGATACAGAATTTGGTAGTGATTTTGCATGCCTTTAATCCCAGAACTTGAGAGGCAGAGGCAGGAAGATGTCTGTGAATTTGAGGACAGCCTGGTCTACAGAGTGAGCTACAGGACAGGCAGAATTACAACAGAGAAACCTAGTCTTGAAAAACCAAAATGAAAAAATATCAGAGATTTGGATATGGAACTCTCAGCTATTTCTCTGGCACCATGTCCACCTGTGTCCCACCATGCTTCCTGCCATGATGATAATGGACCAAACCTCTGAAAAATGTAAGTAATCCTCAATAAAATGTTTTGTTTTATAACAGATGCCATGGTCATGGTGTCTCTTCACAGCAATGAACACTGATCAAATAGTTGGTTAGAGTCCATGACCATCATGTCAGGGAGTATGGCAGCAGGCAGGCAGACATGATGCTGGAGCAGCTGAGAGCTTACATCTTGATCCACAAGGACAAGGTAGAGAAGGCTAATTGGAAATGGAGTGGAATTTTGAAACCTCAAAGATGGTCCCCCAATAGCATCTCCTCCAACAAGACCACATCTCCTAATCCTTTCCAAACTTTTCCACCAATTGTGGACCAAGTATTCAAACATATGATCCTATGGTGGGTAGTCTCATTCAAATCACCTCAAATATGGGAAAATAAAGAAAACAAAGATATTGTTGTCTGTCTCAATATATCAGCTTCTATTTCTATTCTTAAAATACAAGAATGATCATATATTGTTGTTGGGGTTGAAATATACTCTGCTACATTAAAATCTATTGGTCTATTTTGCACTTTTTGGTTTTAAGCAGTATAGGCAGATTTATCAGTTAAACTTTAATGTAGAAAAAAGTCCTGAATTAGGAATAATATGGAATATTAATTCCAAATGACCATTCTTACTTGGCTTTAAATAGATGCACCCACCTCTAGGACTCATGTCTTTCTTCCAAAATTGAGGGGTTTAGAGTAACTTATTTCTAAGCTGCCTCTCAATTCCAACTATCCATATGATTGGATGGTCCAGGAAAATAAGAGCCAACTATGTCCATCTTTTCCTACTCTATATTTAGTGACATCAATTGCTATCTAGAAATCTGTCATGGTGGGAATGTTTTCACCACAGCAAATGGTGAATTCTATAAATAGGGTCATACTTTCCAAATAGGCAACATCCTAGAATAACATTATCAGATCTGTGTTAACTTTTTGTTGTGGAACTCATCCATAATAAGTGGGAACACTCACCAGTTTGAACCCATGGACAACCACAGTAGATCTGCCTTGACACATGGAACAGTCAAATATGCTTCACCTTGACTTGGATGCTCTTCATTACCACATGCAGCTCACATACACATCCTTGTACTATTTTATCTGCTTTGTTGAAAGAAAGGAATAAAATATAGGGAAGCAAAAGTTTAATAAACTATGCCAAAATTCCTTTTCAGATTTATAATTTATAATTGATGATTCTTACATTTCACACAATTTAAAAATTAAATTCTATTTCTCTATCTGAAGTAACAAGGTAGCACTCTTTTGTCCACCTCAGAATATAGAAGGAACAAAATAATGGAATCAATAATATACAATAAAAATTACTGTCATAATCAAGCCTCGAGTTTAATCAAGATTCCTAAACATCTATCTTTGAGGTCACTATGCTGAGTCAGTCAGTCATGATGCTTTGCTTTCTGTAGCTGTGCCACTCGGTAGAGGGAGGCACATAGGTGAGACATATATTAGGTAGAGAAAGATTTCTTCTTAAAATCATGGTATATACTCATACAAATACACATACATGTAATATTTATAAGGAAAACTGGGCAAAGTGCAGGAAAAGTGTTGAGATGTCCAATGAAGTTTAAAAGCTAATGCCTTCTAGGACATACTTTGCTTTGGAAAAGTACTTTCCCATATCCTATTCTCATCACGTGGCCAGCTCAGTACCCAGTTGTCATAACGCCCTGGTCTGACATGGAAAAATGTTGCAGTTGGCTTTTGGAAATGTGATTTAATCTTGCCAGCAGGGATTCCTTTGCAAGACCCTTGACCCATTCTCAGGATGTTCTCAGTTTGCCAGAAGAAAGCAACAAAATAGATGGGGTTTCACAAAGAGTGTTCAGAAGTCTTCGCCAGGGTAGTTCCTCTTTGAGGCTGCCCTCATACTTCTGCCAAGACCCAGCAAGGCACTTTTGAGAGGGCATCTATATCTCTTCAGAGATATCAAATTACTCAGGCTTCTAGATATAACCAGGGGCTCAGTAGCCATGAGCAGTTCTTGGAAACCTCTGGAGAAGCAAACATTAACAGGTAATGTCACAGCTGCCCATCAGAGACTCACAGGGCTGGTCTGGGAAAGTTCCCAGCACTCACAGTTGTTGTTTTTAAGTCCTGCTGATTCAAATTCAAGGTTTTCCCCTCTTAGCATTTTGCCTGAAATTTTTGTTTGACTTGGAACGCCCCAAATACCAAATTAAGTGAAGGGAGCATGATAAAAAAAAAAAAGTTCAATGAAATAATCCTCAGCCATTTGAAGACACTTCCAAGAAAAACCATAAAAAGAGCCAATGGCCATCTGCCCAATGACATAAAACAAAGAGCTGCCCAATAGGAGAAAAAATTAAAACACCAAGGAAACCGGGATCAGGAGGAGTCCAATTAGGAGTGCACTAAACTTCAGGACGCCCCAAAATTAGCAAAAGCCATCCAGACCTAGATGTGTTCTCAGTACATTCCCAGCAGAGAGGTGCTTGCTTCTTTTAAGCTAATGACAATGCATTAAATACACACAGATACAACTTCTATAAACAAACACAAATGAGTTAGTGTTGGGTACTCTGATGCACATGGCCACTCCCTATGCACTATATGGACAGTGTTTTGTGTTCTGTGGCTCTAGCTTACTTAGTAGAGAAAGCATAGGTGAGAGAACTATAAGATGGGAGAGAAATATTTTCATATTAAAATATTGGTATGTCTACTTCTAGAGACATATCTATGTTGGGTAGAATAAGAAAGGATTGACCTTCCACCAGATTATGGTTAAAAATAATCTCTTTTATAACTGGGTCATTGTTGACAGAAGGTGAATCCACATGCTGGTTATGTCCATATCTTTAAAAAAAACCAATTGCCATAAGAATGAATAAAACTGGAATGCAATTTGAATGAAAAAAATTTTCAAAACAAATGAAAACAAGTATGTAACTTCTAATGTTTATGAAGAAATCTCTCCCATGATATATACATATAATATATGTGTGAATATAAATATCTATGTATCTATCTATCTGTCATCTATCTACCATCTATCTATATTGATAGATAGACAAAGAGAGCAATAGAGAGACATACAAAGTGAACAAATTTGTACCTAATACTCATCAGATCTCTATTGACAAATAACTGCCTGACAAACAGGAAATGTAACATCTGCTTATTTTTATATGTGTATGTTTGTGCAGGCTTGTGCAGGTGCACATGCATGTGTATGCACATGTGTGTAGAGACCAGAGGGCAACATTAGGTGTCCTTCCTCTGGCATCATATGTCTATATGTTTTAGTTTCCTTATCAGTTTCTGTTATAAGATACTTTATCAAAGGCAATGTAAGGAAGCAAAGGCTTATTTTGGGTTACAAAGATCAAGGTTACATATTATCATGGCAGGAGCTCTTGGCAACTGGTCACATTGCATCTAACAGCCAAGGAGCAAAGAGTGGCAAATGTTTGTGCTCAGCCTACTTTCTCTGTTTTTCATAGAGTTCTAGATCCTTGCCCAGGAAATGTGTGCTCCCCCCATCCCCTTTCTCTGTTTGTATGTGTTTAACATTCTCAGCACAACTTCCCTTACATGTGTGTGCAGAGGCCTGTCTCACTCTTATGTTTCCTATTTGTTTTCTTGTTTTATTAATTTTGCAGTTATTTTATTTGTTTGGGATTTTTTTTTCTTCTTTTTTATGACAGGGTCTCTCAGATCTACAACTCTTAGTTTGGTAGGGTTCTTCCTTTGTCTGCCTCCCAGATCTGAGGTCACAAGTTTGGACCAACACATATGGATTTTTCATTTGGGTTGTTGGGATTGAACTCTTGTCCTTATGATTGTACAGTCTACAATGTAGCCATTTCCCTTGCCCTCATGTGACCTTTATTTATTCACTATTTTTATATATTTAAAAAAAAACACATTCAGTGTAATCACTATTAGGCTTCATTATGGAATTTACAGGCAAAAATTTGATTTTGCTAATTCTCCTCTCATTTCTTCTCTCATCCTCTTGACTCCACCTTTTACTCTTGCACCCCTCCCCCTCCTCCAATAACTTCCTTTATGCTTTATTTATAGACTGAACAGTTATTTATCTCACACAATGCTTAAGTTCTTGGTACAATTGTTGCAGTAATATTTTCCTAGTAAGTTTTTGTAGCTTTTTGCACATTTTTTCTCTCTTAAACCACAATTTCAAAACAAGGGTATTCCAAGGCTCTGGTATCTGATGATAAAGCACATTTGTTAATTTTTTGCAAGCAATATTTGTACTTGTAACCTGTATACAGCATTTCTTAGATTTTTGTGTGTAAGTTGTTTCATCATATTTACCAACATCCCTCTGGGATATCTAAAGACTCCAACATCTGATTAGTGGTTTCTTAGAAAGGCATACTTTTTCATTACAAAATGTTCTATTTCTTAAAATAACAACATCCTAAAATTTGAATGCTTTTAGGAGTTCAGAAGGTTGAATTAAACTAACTTTTTCTTAATATCAGCATATCCTTTATCGTATCGTATCGAACCTGCTATGAAGTAACACAGAGTTAAAAATATGTATGCAAATAAGCACACTGGACAGTTAGTATGCCAAAGTTGGAGACTGGTGGGTTACTTGATAAAAGCTAAAGAAATAACCTAGTGGCAGGAACTTAAACACTTGCTATGTGTCTGAGAGGTTAAACGTCAGTCTCGATGTTCAATGAGACTTTCTAAAAACCCATTCTTAGTCTCAGTTCCTTTGTCTGTAAAATTGACAACCTTTTGTCTTGGACCATTCAAATAAATCATGTATACCATTGAACAGGGCCATACTGCTTACTCTGTGCCAGACACTGAGATTTCTAACTAATTTCTAGATAGTGATTTGTTTAATTTTAGTTTATTTAACTTTCAAGGCACCCTATGAAGTAAATGCATATAGCTCTACTTTAAAGATATGAGAGCATGGGATGTAAACCTGGTGACTTTCAGGTAATTTTTCATCTGTGACATAACAATGGGGCCAGCAATGGGGTGTCCCACTCCAGGTGTGATTCATACACATCTACCTTCTTAGTAAATTATTTTAAGAAGCATATCAAAAAGAATTAAAACGTGTTCTTCATCTTACTCTCACCAGCCATTAGTGATTGTAAAGGATAATAATGACAATATATCCCTCCCATAAAAGCATATATTCACAACCCAATACCCATTGCCCTTAATACTTTTAACATTGTATTTATCATAAAATGTCAAATAAACGTGGACAATTTTTAAAACTGTTGAAAATGTAGCAAACATATGAGTATATATAGGAATACAGAGATTCTTGAATCCATTCATACATGTACAATGTTATGTGGGTACCATATATATTACATGAATAGATATATGCTATCTATATGCCATGTATATTATTATGCATATATGTGTAGATACATAAACATGTGTGCTTTTCTCCTTTAGAATAATGAGATAATGACTTTTGAATTTTATCTTCATATCATAAACAAGATGGTTTCTAGAGATTAAGAGTTATACTCTTCTCACTTTGTAAGTATGTCTTTCAAAAACTCTGAATACATATTTAGAGGGGGAATGAGGATAAAGCATATATTCCTAAATAGGAATAGTCATAATGACTATAGCAACACAGAAATAAAGAAACTTCTCATATTTTTTAAATTAAAAAAAAAAAGTATGTCTCAACCTTCAAAGACCTCCTTTGAATTGTGAATCTATTTGAATTAAGCTTTGAACTTCATATGGCAAAAATAAGACATTATAACACAAATTATCAAGATTGATTAATTACAGCAAGAACTTCAGTGGATAATTTTTTATTTGTCTCACTAGCCAGGCTGGCTGACTTCTCCTCTAGCTTCTCCCCTTATTTCACTTCTCCAAAGTTAAAGTCAAATACTTTAACATGTTTGACTGACTTTTAATTTCTCTTCCAATCCTCTGTGTAGGAAGTCCCTAGGGAAGCAGTGGAAATGGATGAACTCTATACCTATAAGTACACTTTGTCTCACACTCACAGGGGACTCACCCAAAGAAGACCATGACTGGGAGTCTCTCTGCTTCCTGCTTTACTTATGCCAATGTCAGAGCATTTCAGGGAAGGTTCAGCCTGTTCATTTTGAATAAGCAATCAAAAGTATCCAGTATGTCTCGTGTATAGTTATTTTGGAATAAAGGACAAATGAAAGCTATATTTCAACATTAAAAAGATGTTGATATATACTTAGAATTTTTTGTGGCTGCCAAAAGAAATAGAACATTCCCTTGCATAAGTGTGTATTGAAGTGAAATGAAACAAATGGTCCTTATTTATTTATGTAAGAGTAGATACAGGGCATGTTGCATCATTTAGCTTCATCCTTACACTTCATTACCTACTAAAAATGGACTCATCTTGTAAGTATTTGTACAATCGGTGATGAGCTGTGCTTTGAAATAGAGTGAGGCGAATGAAACAGTAGAAGAAAAAAGAACAATGTGACTGACCTCTTGAAACATTGAGAGAATGATGCTTTAAATTTAGAAATTTCCTTAATTCCAAGTTCAAAAACTTTTAGTTAGAATCTAGAGTGAGAATCAAGGGCCTATATATTTGAATTTCATACTCCCCCCTCCCCATGAAATAAAACTCAAATTCTGTTTAGCTAACACTAAATACTAACCCAGTCCTGACCATATTTTTTACTAGTTTCTGAAGGCTATGGATAGAATGAATGGAAGATGAGCAGTCTTTCCTCTTACACAGAAAGGAGTATGGCCTCTCAGTCTATGACTAGTTCCTTCTATGAGCAATTCTCTTTCTACTCTTCTCTAGACATTCATTCTCTTTGTGTTTAACTTTTACATGTTCCAGAAAAATCTCGCTCTGTCCTCTACCTCGTCATGATTTCTCCTATAAGAGGACTTTGAGGACTTAATGTATTTTTATATTGAAATTATTCTGTTAGCCATTTAATATACAAATTGTAGTGAGAGTATGAATTTAGACCTTTTTCCCAATGTGGTCAGTGTGAGTTATATGCAGAAACTTAGAAACAGGATGCCATGCATTGAAAGAGAAAAAAAAAAGATCTTTTATGATTATCCCACCCCTTTTATTTTTACTCTTCTTTGTGGTCTTGGGAATCAAAGCCAAGGCCTTGTACATGCAACACAAGTGTTGTTTATCATTTATCATTTATCATTTATCACTGAGCTACACCTCCAGTTACATGTCCTATATTTTAACATGAAAAGACAAGATAACTTTGAGAAGTGATACATTCATGAAGTACTTGCCTAAGAAGATGCTGATCTATTTGTACAGAAGGTTTAAGATTCTCTGAAGGGGCAGAGATATTAACTGAATAAAGTTTTTATATATCTTCTTGTCTTTCCTGGCTCAGTCTCAAAAACAGTAAGACATACCAATAGAATTAGGCTAGAGTCTAGGATGATACCTGGCCATATATTATAGAAGGCAGAGACAGACTGCCTTAAAACTTCATGCAATGACAGCAGGGAGTTGTTGTACATGCTGATAACCCCAGAACTTGGTATGTGGAGAAAGGAAGATCTCCCACGGAGACCAGCCTTGGCTTCCTAGTAAGATTCTGCATCAGAGAACAAAACAGGTCTTTTATTTTCTTCTTGTCAGGACTGGTCCCCATTTTCTTGTTTTCCCTTTCCATATGATTTAAGCCTGAACATGTTTGTGTTGTCATTGGTGCTTTCTTCTATGTTACCTTTCATGCCTCCCATCATACATTCCAGATGTTAAACCCCAGCCTGTTTCAATGTTCCCGTGGGGAGCTTAGCTGGAGCTCCTGGTCCCCTCCCTACCCATCACTAGAAGTGTGTGATCAGTGCACATATTGATTTCATCAAGTGTGACGGACAAGATGATAGTAAACCACTACACTAATGTTTCAGTGTCAGTGCAGGAGGGTCTTGCACTGCAGAGCTATGTTTTATTTGAAAGGTCTATTTTGGAACTTGACATAAAATATTTCAACTAGTGGAGCCTTGCCCCTTTAATCCCAGCAATCCAGAGGCAGAGGCAGGTGGATCTCTGTGAGTTTCAGGCCAGTCAGAGTTACATGGTAGGACCCTGTCTCAATACCAAATCAAACCAAACAAAACAGAACAGAACTAATGACAATGTAGAGCCGAGCTTTCTTTATAGCATTGCATAAAGAAATTGTAGTGGCTTTTCAGCTCCTTAGGTTACCCAGAGATTTTAGCTGGACAAAAGAAGGATTAAGGTCTTATTTTTCCCTTTGCTGAGCATCATCTGATACCACAGCTTCCAGGAGTTTCTAACAGGGCAACACAGTTTGCTTTTTTGGGGGCTGGGGCGGGGGTGTCAGGCTGAGACATGTGAGTTCAAGTTGATTCTTTGGTATACTGCTCTACAACTCGTGACCTCTTCTGTCTGCAAGAGTGCTCTTACAGAAGTACTTCTTGGATGTTAGACGAAAGACAGTTTGGAAACACAGACACTTCAGGAGTGTTTACTATTAATCCATGTCCTGCTTCTGAGAGCACTCAAACCCTAGGCATCTCCAGCAAGCTAACATGGATTGGATTTCCACTCTTATTCATGCCTGTGGTTGGGCAGTCCTGGGCAGGACAGATCCTGGTAACCTCTAGATAGAATATACAGTGCATGTGAGCATGTTGATTTAATTTATTTGCCATTTTTAGAGGTATATTTCTTCATGAAAACTTGCATTGTGGAAAGTACAATTAAATGTAAACACTATACTTTCTAATCTTATAATAACTTCCCGATAAATATACCCCATAAAGCAGTCTACAGCATTATATTACAGACTATTACAGTTGGCTTTTTTGGCTTCTTATTTACGTACCACAAATATATTTAATCACACTTTTAGGATGGAAATAACCTGGCTTTAATCCATTCAATAGCAAAAATAAAAAAAAAATTAAAAAAAAATTGGCAAGCCTCTCTTATGGGTAAATGGAAAGGGTTTTAAAAGGTAATATGCATAAAACAGAAACATCAATCCTAAACTCTTTAATGGGAATTAAGGTCAACATCCTTAAGCCTGCCAGCTGAAGTGGTTCTAAGTTCAGAAATTCTTCAGTAGAGAAACCAAACAGCCAACTTTCACTGGAGAAAAAAAGCAATTTAAAAGTTGGGTGCAGGTACTGGTGGTGTCTTTCCAAGTTGCTTCTTTTTAACTATGTCATTTTCTTTAAGACACCATTGAGAGGTCTTTAAAAAAACCATCAGTTTCATCAACTTAATTCTTTATTCTCAATTGTGTTCTTCTATTCCATTACTAGAAACAAAAGCCAGATTTCCCATGAAAGTCTAGCTGTTGCATCAGAGATTGGCAGGAATTTTGAAATCTTCAGAAATTTCTGATGGTCTAAAGAATATGCTTGAGTATCAAAAAAAAAAAATTTTCTGTCAAGCTAGAACTTAGCAGGTTTATTGTCTGTGTTCAGGTGGTAAAGAGTAATTTTTTAGACTAGAATGCGTCTGTCATCTCTCCTGGATCCCATCATTTCACTGCTTCAATCTATATCACTCATTTCATCTTCTAACCTGACAGACATAATCTTACTCAAACACACCATGGCTGGGTCTGTTACGCACTTCTCAGAGTTGTCAGCTATAAAGTCTCCTGTTCCAGCATACTTGCATACTATAAAATGTAACATAGACTCTTGCATGTTCAGCTGTGACTTGCAGATGTATTGGCAACATGACAATAGTCTTTCAAAACTCATCTATTTTCTTCCAATACTCCAAATACGTTCCCTGATTTACAAAGATAAATCTATTTTGAACCTCACTAAAAATAGTGTTGAAGTTAATTCCCACTTAAGAGAGTAGGGAATTGAGATACCGAAAAGAACAGTTCAGAAATGGAAAAGGATTTACACATTGTCAGAGGACATTTTTAGCACCTTATCACCGCCACAACATAAACTCTTTGTAAATGTAGTTTGGACCACAGTGAGATGATCAATTTTGTGTTTTTTTTTTTTTTTTTTCCTATCTGAAACAAGTGTAGCATGTCCTTCCCATTTGTGCCTTAGTCTCAAGTATTTTTTCATGACAACATACAAAATTACATTTCATTGTACATGAGAGTTTACAAAACATTTCATAATAAAATGTTGGGGTTGTCCACAATCAAGATCCAGTCTTCTTGGTGTACCAAGGCAAGTGTGCAACACACAAAACCAGGGAAAAAAACATGTCACCAAGCCAGAAGAATGTATCTTCTGTTGTTTAATCATCATTGGAGAAACAACAAAGTTCAGAAACCTGAATTCTAGTCTTGACTATATTGTAGAGTTTTTTTGTGGAACCTTGTTCTCTGGGCCTTTAAAATGGGAAATCTAAAAAAAAAGAAGAAGAAGAAGAAGAAGAAGAAGAAGAAGAAGAAGAAGAAGAAGAAGAAGAAGGCACCATCAAGCCAAGCCTTAGCATTGTGTTAGTCTCTGATTGTGTTTTATAAATATGGCCAAGTTTCAGTTATCTCTTAAAGTGAATAATAGAGCTAAAAATTAGTAGTTTCAATCTTTGCTTTTTGTTCGAATTCGAGCTATGAAGCAGAAAAACATTTTGACTCTGTGATATGATTGTGGTTCTAAGGGACACTGACAGTGGTTGCATCCTAAATGACCCCCATTTACTGAAATTATATTTTTGTATCTCTTATTAAATGCATACACAGGCATTCTCAAAAATCACTGCAATTATTTCACTACAGTGGTTCTCATTGGGGTGTGATGTTTTCTCCCTTATGGACATAAACTAAATGTCTAGAGATATTTTTAGCTTGCCACATTTGGGATATCTTCTGACTCCTAGTGGGTAGAGACTCTGCTGAACATCTCATTACATGTGAGATGTCCACATAATCACAGGTACACACGACAGAATGTTTACTGCCCTGAGAATCAATAATATTGAAGCTGAACATTCCTTTTATAAGTTTTATAGTGTCAAAATGCTAATGCCATGATACAACTTTATTTTTTTTTAAGAATTCAGTTTTGTTTCATGTAACTAGTTAAAGTACTTGTCTTTTCAATATGGAAGTCTTCACTTCAGCTTACAATGACCCCTGAGATACAAAGCATCAGAGTTTAATTAAATACATGGAACACTGTATAACATTAAAATAATCAGAAGAACATCAATTTGGAAATAATCAATCCATGCTTTTGTATGGATCAATACAGTGAAAGCCATTGTGGAAAGAGTGGGTATGGTTAAGGGTCATGCATGAAGGGTTGCAGCAGCTACACGGTAGCGTGAGAAATGGGGCGCTATAGGTCAGAAGGAAATCAAGAAAGAAGATGCTATCCACCACTGCCTAAGTTCAAATTCAGTCCAAGTATACTGCACCAGCTTCTCCCAAAAGAAACAAAACTCACATAGGTGAGTTCCAATTCTTTTTCTGTGGTTCACTTTCAAGTGAGATGTCATTTTTGAAACAGACAAGAGGAAGTACAAGAACAAAGATACACTGAAGGATTAATAGAATAGCTAACAAATTATTTTAGTGGTCACTTGGGTTTAAGAATTAAATGATTCATAAATTGCTTGACTGGTCTGTAGTCTGTACTATGTAGTTAATGCAAAGCCAGAAGTAAACTGTCGGACTATGTCTATAATTCATGATTCAATTCTCATTGTTTTCTTTTATGACCTACATATTCTATATATACTCTCATTTTATTTTTAAATACTCCATGTAACTCATTGGGACGAAACTTTGTTGGAGTAGCATTGTTCAAGGTTTGATCTGTAACTGTTTGTACTTATGATCTACACAGTTGTCTAAAAATACCAAGCAGCAGTCACTGGCTTGAAACAGCAACATCATGTTATATATAGTTTATGTCAGGGATGCAGGGATTCCTTAACTACATGGGTCAATATCAAGGGCTGCAGTTTTAAGACCCTACTGCATTTGGGCAATCCAATTCAAGCTCATTCACCCAGGGTGGGCACATGTCCACAATACTATTAAAGGAGAAGGGATGAGGCTAAAGAGGTATCTCAGTGGTCAAAAGCATTTGCTGCCCTTGCAGAGGACATATTCCTAGCACCAACAGGACAACTCACAGCCATCTATAACTCTAGTTCTAGGGATCCAATGTCCTGCTCTGGCTTCCACAGGCACCAGGCATCATGTGGTACTCTAGCATACACGCAGATAAACACTCATATTCAGAAATTAAAAATAATAAAATATTATAAAAACACCAATTAAGCATATTTTAGGTTCTGCCAGTTATTTATTTACTCTTCAGAGATAGCTTTTGTACTGTTATAGTCAGGATTCTGTCTAGCCAGTCCTGACATAGCAGCTTTGATTTTTTGCTTCTATAATTACAATTTTGAATTAAAACTAGAAAGGACTGATTTATAGCCTATGATCTCCTGTTTCCTGAATCTGTAAGCAGAGATAATAATTTTCATCTTGAATGCCTCATTTATAATATAGATATATTAGCACTAGTCTCCGATATTGTCTGAAGACTCAGTGACATAGTGAACAAACTATTTAGCACATTGCTAAACACAGAGTGAGAACCTAATAGACAGTAAACAGAACACTGACTTCTAGTCCAGTGTTTTTGATCGAGACTAATCATCAGTATGTTGAGAAAATTTAAAGTGGTTTAAATTATATTTTCTAGTATAAATGAAATAAAGCAGAACAGGGTAGAAGGTATCAGGAAAGCAGACTTGAGCTTTAGAGCTTCCTATATTTTGCAATTTCATGAAACTTTCATTTCTTCTGTGTGTGTGTGTGTGTGTGTGTGTGTGTGTGCGTGTGTTTGATGTATTAGTTATTTGTTGCATTAAAACTATGCTTCTTACTGTGGCTTACAGTAAAACACAAGAGAAGGTCATCATAACCCAGGTCTTCTTAACTCTTTCCCACTCATGACTTCTTATATACAAGAATTTTTATGAGACCCTGAACATATAGGATGTAAAATTAATTTGTAAATAGAATATTTATAGTTTATAAAATTTAAAGAGAAATGTAAATTAAGACAGTTCTTTGCTATACATACAATTTTACCATTTATTAAATATTGAAGCAAAAATTTTCAATATAATGAGATGTGTGTTGCTTGTTTATTTGTATAAAAGCAAATAATCTTGGCTGAATATTTGGCACTGAGGTGTATAGAACATCTTTAATGCTTTTTGTAATTGGTTGATATTTTGACATTGTAATTGCCAATGCTGAGAATGCTTCTCCACAAAAATATGTAGAGCAAAATGTCAGAAGTATGCTAAGGCCATTCCAGAATTCATTGGAAATCCTGTCCTAATCCAAAAATAGAATTCATTTAACATTTTGTTTTTAAGAGACAATGTTTCTCTGTTGTAACTCTGGCTGTACTGGAGCTCATTCTGTAGTCCAGGCTGGCCTCAAACTCAGAGAATTCTACCTGCCTCTGTCTCCTGAGTTCTTGGATTAAAGGCGTTTGCCACCAACCGCTGGCCTTTAACATTTTTTTAAAAATAAAAGTTAAGTCACAAACACAAACATTTTAAAAACCAAGCCTTCAAACCCAATATAATTCAAAGGTACATTAGCATGCTGAGCTGTGAAGGCAGGGAAACAATAAAAGTCTGTTCTCTGTGATTGCATAATTAACTTTATGTGTACAGTATAAAACAAGGCAATTCCTAACAGGCAGTAGTTGAGGTGTTTCTGATAACTCTCATTGGAATTGTGGTGGTGTTACAGCATGCATGATGTGAAATATGCGTGTGGTGTGTTCAGAAGGACAGGGGCAGTGAAATTCTGTGCTTCCCGGAGGAGTCCTTCAAAACCTCTTCATCTCTGCGCTAGAGTTTGAATTAATTCTAAGTTATTGCAGTCTCACAAAACTTCCACTATTGGTAAGTGTTTCCAGACCCCCACATTCAGCATCCACAAGTCTCACAGCTCACTGTTTAAAAAGGCCTCTAACTCAGCCTTCATCATGCTCATACCAGTGCTTTTTCATGAGGTGAATCAGCTTACTTGGTTCCAGTGACTTTTTAGAAGTTGCATATTTTAGAAGTTGGAGTATCTTAAAGTTTCTTTATTGAAGATTCATTTTCTCTCCAGAATCTTGTTTTAAGATGAAATTGCAATGCTGACAGACTTAAGATGTTCGGTGTATACTACTAGCCACAATCACACACAGACAGGGCTCAGAACTTCCTGCTCCACACACCAGGGACACCAGATGCATTCATAGAGTCACACAAGTGCATCTGCTTTTGGAATGTTTAACATCAGGCAAGCATCACAGGATGCTCCTGAAGTTTAAGAAATTCTAGATATCATTCTATGTACCCAGAGGTCTTGCTTCTCTCAGAGGACAGCATGGATTTGGGCCTTTCAGTGTCATTTAAATTTCTGGTAGGGAAACACATAGACCAGTACCATTTTTATAATTTTAATGTCACATTTGAATTGTCTTAACTTCCTGCAGATAGTTACCATCAATGACCTGAAATGCTATAAATATATTCACTTAACAGTCTAAGAATTTATCAGAAAACCAATCAATCAATCAATTAATTAATGAGAATGAAACAAAAACAACCACCCAAACAAGAAATTCTTTCATCATCATCACTTGATCCGAGTGAGCCCAAGTAAGGAAGGTGATGAATATTTTATAATGTAAATAATTTTACACTTTAGGTTACCTGCCTTGAAGTCAGATTTTCAGGTAGTTTATTTAACTATTATGTTTAAAAGAAAAAGATACTTCCTTTCTCCAGCAGTTTGACCTTTCCTGCCCCCAGACCCTGTACTGTCCCAGTATATTTTTTATGAAGGAAGGAAATCTGGATGTGCTATTTATTTGCTGCTATTCTAGAAGTTCAGATTCTATACACCATCAATTCCTTGCCTCAGGAATCTTTGTTACAGTTGCTCAAGGATTAAGTTCCCTCTGTCTGGTAGAAATGAGCCACATTGTACAAGAACTTTCTCCAATCCTGGTGGCTCTCATAGGAAGGGATTATTGAATCCAAAAAGTAAAGGGCTTTCTGACATAACATTAGCATGCAATAAAATATTGTGTCCCCACTTCATAGGCATTCTATAGTATGGGGGTGATTTTTCTCTATGAGTAATTTTCCTGATCACAGAAGTTCCTATGATTGTTAGAAAAGTGTTTATTTGACATTCGTGTTTATTTGAAGGGTGTTGGTGTAAAGAACAGGAGAACAAGTATAATATTAGTCCATGTGAGCACTACTGATGGTATCTGTGTTCTGGATGAATCGATGAGAGAAAGCAACTGGTCATTTTCAGCAAGGATAATTAATGTAGCTAAAATAGCACACAACTGTGCTAGTGAGGACAGAATAAGTCATCTTGACATAAAATAGTAACAGTACATATTCATTCTGTGTTTCAAGGGCCCCAAATTTTCCACTATATGCTGACCTAATTATTTTTTCACCAGGATAGTACTGAAGGGGAGTTTTCATTGTCGGTGGGAAGAGAAAACAAGTTTAATGAACTTTTTCTGTAGGAAGTATATCACCAACTATTGGGGTTCTTTACTGCTCACCTTTTGGATCCTGACAACATACCAAGACTGTTACATATGTACATACATACATATACACATGCATACATACTTCACCAACTAAGGAGCTGTGAGCTGAGATGGATACAAGCAGTATGGGTTCTAGAGAGACTTGAGTTGGAACTGTGATTACAACACTTGAGTTCTATGACTCTGGTCATGACACTTGACTTCTGCTATTTGATCAGTCTATGATAATAGCCATAGCTGTCCTACAGGGTGGCTGTGATAAGTAATAGCCAGAATTAAAGGAGATAGCGAGGTGGCTCATTAGTTACAAGCTCTGGGTGCTCCCTCAAGGGACCAAACTTAGATTCCCAGCACCCACATGGAAGTTCATAACTATCTGTAAATCCAGTTCCAGGACATCTGACACGCTCTTCTGACATCCGTGGGCATCACGCACACACACACACACACACACACACACACACACACACACACACACACACACAATACCCAGATATACATGATGGGAACATCAATACACATAAAAGAAAACAGTAAAATAAAAATATAAAGGCAATATCTAAAGACCTTAGCCAATAGGCTGATCCATGGAAGTCACTCTCAGTGGAGATAATCTTTATTATTCCTGCTGCTTGGTTTTCTTTGGTATATGTTTTCTTCCCCATGAAGCCAGGAAATCTGAGTAATGGAAGTTTGAGGGCAACAGTGAAGGAGAGCTCAGGGAGCCAGCGTTTGTCTATGGATAATAGCAGTGTTATCCATGATTTCTATTCCAGGAACCACCCAAGGATGACAGGTGATTACCATTGCTAGCAGTGAATGCACTCTGAGCACATTTTGTTCTCTCTCTCTCGCCCCTTCTCTCTTTCTCTCTCTCTATCATTTTTATTCTGACTATAAAAAAGTAGAAAATACCAAAGCATTTGTAAAAAGAAAATGTAATTCACCTATTCCCACATTGGCAGGAGATGAGCACCATTCACAACTTTTCCTTTTCCAATGCATATGAACATGGTCTTAAACATTCTTACCATAATTGAAAGCATGCTAAATATATCACATTGTATACTGCTCATTATGTAGAGCAGAAGTGGGATTTTCTTTGAGCCACAAAAAGCTAGTAGTTTTTAGTCACTTTGTACCTTAAAATCTAGGCTCCTTCTCAATAGAAGCCTAAGATGTTGGGAAAGCTGTCTTTATAACTGTGGTTGTGGTTATTTTAAACCTTTAATGTAGTAATTTATGTTTGAGAAGAACTATAGAATCAATTTTTAGTTCTGGTAACTTGTATCTTTTTCCTTCTCAACCCTTAATTGCTCTCTCTGGGAAATAGCTATTTGCCAAAAATAAAAATATTCATTCAGATTCTTGAGATGTAGCTTTTAAATGGGGGAAGATTCATCACACAACTTTCTTTCAGCTCCATAGAGAAGAAATCCTGGGGGCTTTGTGAGAGTCTGAGAAATAATTTGTTCTTTCTTGCATCTGAGATAGAACTCAGGATATCATGAACCCAAAGGGCTTTGTGCTTCTCTCCAGGGGAGTCAGTCTACAAATATATTTTATTAACAGTCAGGACTGTTAACAGACTGAGTTGAATCTAATTCAGTCACTTAATTCATAATAAAGTTATATAACTAATATGCTTACTATATCTAAAATGCAAAGTGTTGATTAAAAATAAAATATTTAAAAAAGCTATGCAATAAGTCATGCAAATAATAATATTTTTGTAAGTCTTAAATAGACAAGACAATATGGTGTATTACTTTGTGTATGTACTTTTATAGTAAAAAGTCAATTTTAACTTTTTATAAAGATTATTTCTGGCTGAGGGACAGAAGACTTTCTGGTCATCCATGCAATTTTTTAAATTTTCTATTAGAAGATAAAATGTACAAAGCAGATATGTCAAAATGGAAAATTTGCTAAATATGTTGTAGCTCCATATAATGTATTATGGACATTATATGATTTAAAAAATATGTCTGGGGAAGGAAGCCAATATAGAGGAGAGGGGGAATAAATAACACTAGAGATTTTTGAAAAACTCGTAAGGAAACATATAATTTTATGCTTATTTAAAAACATATACATGTATTTTGAATGAAGCTAAGCCACACAGGGTGATAATGCTCCCCACAAGAGCCATAGACTACCTAACAAGAGCTCCAGTACCAGGCATAGAAACTTTCTTCTGAATTGTTGCTCAGGGGACTCGAGGAGACTTCCAACATAATTTAAGCTATTGCCATTGTCGTTCCTTGTTTTCTGGAACTTGAATGTAATACTCTGTTACTGACAAACTTCAGACATAGGACTTAGAGGAATCAAGCCAGAGTTGACATGGAAACCTTCTTCCTTAGGACTAGCTCTCATAGTCCTGGAAAGACATATACAAATTGCCAAGGGAGAAATACAATCAATAGTCCTACTCAGATGTAAAGGCTAACTAGCCTTTAAAGATAAAGGACACAGTAGTAGGATTTATATCTTGGGGCAACCAACAGCTTTCTAATTAGACTTAAGGCTCACTCAATAAGAGTGAATTCATGCCTAATACTGTAAACCTAGCTGACTACCATACCTGGTTAGGTCATGTCCCTAGAGAAGAACCTACTATTGTTACTTTCTTAAACTAGTATACTTTCTAAGTATGTTTTAAATGCTTATCTTTTTACTTATAGATAAGTGTAGTTCTCACCCCTCATCAAAGAAGATTCTTTTTAAGCAAAAGGAGATCATTTGCAGAATTTGATAACCAGTCAAAATGCAGAGGACCATAGGGTATCAAGCCCAATGTGATACACATGTCACAACCCCTCCAGAGGCTCAGAAGAAGAGATGAGAAAGATTATAATAACCAGAGGACCAGGATGCCTGCTGTGAGATAGAGTCTTCTCTATGACAGGAAATCTGAACCATAAAATCTCAACAATTAGAATGTGTAAACTATACCTGTACAACCAGACCTGACAGCAATCAGCTGACCATGCCAACACGGATGGGGGAATCTCACAAGGTCCTTCCTCTGAATGAGGAGATCTAGGCATTTAATGGCTGCTAAGAGGGACAATCTGCATTCTCTAGAAAAGAGCACCTAATAGGTTGTCTAATCCAAAGTGGACAGCCTTAAACAGATACGCATATAAGCAACATTTAAAGTATTCATCTGGTTGTATTTGTATAGCTACATGCATGCATGCACGCACACACACACACACACACACACCCAACACACATACCTCCCCCCACAAACAAATACACTTCATCACAGTGTCAACTCAAGCTTCTATCTAGTATACTAGATAAAACTCTGCCAGAGCACCAAATTGCCTGTGTGAATGAATAAACAATGCCTAGGGTCTGTAGTCTTTTGATCAAAGTGAGGAAAAATGGAGATTTTTATTTTATTTAAAAGATGTCAGCAATAATTATTCTATTTTTATGCCCCAAATTACTATTTCCATCCTATTCATCTAAGGGTACTTTAAATAAGAGCTACCCAAAAATATAATTGAAGAAGAATAGTTAGACTTCATAGATTATACCTTGGAATGTTTCTTATATAATGTCATCAATAGTTTTATGCTTGTACAGACTTATTCCAAGTCCAGTTAAGTAATCCCATATTGTAGAAGAAAACACATGCAGTCCCAGGCACACATGCTCACATGTGCCATTTGTTTTGCCTGTGTAAGCTGAAGAAAGAACACCTTAAAACCTCACAAACTTAAGATGCATTTTGAAAGATAAAGACAACAAATGGAGAGTTTTATTTTAAGAAAAGAAGTAGCATGAATGGAAAGGGAATAACTTGGTCAGAAGAATGAGTCAAGAGATTCTAGTGCTAGGACATTTGATTTTAGGGACAAATAGCATTTCAACTTCATATGAAATACCAGAATTAAAGAGAGCAACACTCTACACACCAGTGATATTTGTGAAAAATCTATAAATCTCTTCATGGAGGTTTATGTGTTCTCATATTGAATATGTTATCATATTCTGAGAGTTAAATTTCACAGTATCTCCTGAAATATCTCATTTTATATAATTTCCTTTAAAAATTACTGCCTTAAGCTATTGTTTCCATTTCTGTTACTTGCCATGGGAGTATAAAAAACAATCAGTTTACACTACATATTCTTTTAGAAATAAAAATTCTCTCGTAGAGTGTCTATTTTACCATATTCATCCCCTATAATCTACTATCTGTCTGGGTGGTCTGCTGCTCAAAGGTGGAAGTTTTCCTTTTTTCAAAAAAGTAAACCAGAAAGCATTTTGCGTAGCATGTTTAATTGTTAAGCAAACAGCACTTAGCAAGTTATTTTGTGGTTTGCCCACTCTTTCTTCATCTAAATATAAACTCAGAGTTTAGGAATAAGATTTCTAGGTTAGGTAGCTGGGCCTGCCTCTAAAGATTAACAAAAATCATCTATAGTAGTTAAAAGTTTTTAAGAAGCTTTAATTCTTAAATGTTTAATTATATTAAAATTGTACACATGTATGAGTTACTATGTAAAGTTTCAGTAATTCATATGTGTTTTAATGCATTTATAATTTATTATTATTATTATTATTATTATTATTATTATTATTATTAATAATTTTGGTTTTTCAAGACAGGGTTCTCTGTTGTAACTCTGGCTGTCCTGGAACTCACTTGTTAGACCAGATCTGTCCTCAGACTTACACCTGCCTCTGCCTCCCAAGTGCTAGGATTAAATGTGTGTGCCACCACTACTTGGCAATGTTTTTATTTTTTGAGAATTTTATAATATTTTAATCATATTCTTTCCTTTTCCCCAACTCCTCCCTCCCTCCCTCCCTCCCTACTTTTATGGTTTTTTTCTCTCTTAAAAACAAAAACAAGACCAAGAGAAGGAGACGCATACACCATAAAACATGGAGTCCAATTTGGTAAATCAGCACATAATCCAAAGAAAAGAGATGCAATCATTATTTTCACTAGATCTTTAACAACAACAACAAAAAATCCTACATAGAAATGAACATAATAAACATGAATATAGAACCAGATACAAATACATTGAGACTATGAGAAAATGTGTGCAAAGGATTAATGAGTGTATGCATGCATATGCATTTACGCTTTGCATGTTTGGGAATATGGAAAATACCTTTTCAAAGGTATTTTTGTAGACAAATTAGATATTAAAAATCCAACATCAAATTCTTGTCCTCTCTATGTGGCCTCTGTGAGATGCCATGGTTTCTTATTGATTTATCATTCAGTTTCTAGATAAGCACATTCCAGAAGGTGGTGTGGAAAGTCAGCTTGGTTTAGAAAAGTTCAGCTTCCTATATGTGCTCACAGCCTCTTGGTGACCTCTCTTATTTAGCACCCCTCAGGTTTTCCAGGCCCAATAAAATAAATTGTAAGAGAGACTTAAATGTTTATTGGAGAGTGATAGACTTTTGGAACACTTAGTCCTAATGGGAAGTCTTCATCAAACCCCTCTCCTCAGGGCTTGAGGAGCTATGTGGAAGAGGAAGCAAAAGATTGTAAGAGCCAATGGCATGGAAAATACCAAGGAAACTGTCTCCCAGACAAAACTGGACTGATGTATATATGAACTAACAGAGACTGTGGCAGCAGGCAAGGGCCTGCATGGGTCCAAGCCAGACATGGTCCCAGTGCTAAGAGGAGGAAGTAGACAGAATCCCCCATCCCTAACCAAGAAGCTTTCTCCAATTGACAACTACTTGTACATAAAGTAGTTTTGTCCAGTGGAGTTTTATTGGGTATATAAAATACACTTAAGGGAAGACCCCATGCTCATAAGTAGATGGCCAACAAAAAGTGAACTCAGTGTTGTTTATGTGAACATTTTTTGTCTCATATTGCTTTTTGGGGGGACATATTTATACCTTACTGATCTTTTGCTAATATACTATGGTACGCTGAAAAGAATTCTTAGATGCAAAAGTTTGAATTGGGTTTTAAAAAACAGGATTTTACCCAAGAGAACAGAGAACACTGCTGACAAGAAATTCCAGCTGAGGTTCCTGTACAAAAACATTTTGTAGAACAAAATAAGTTAATATTTAGTGAACAATAAGTAGCTTGGAGACTTGGTGTGTCATAGCCTAGGATCAAGATAGGAAGAGAAAAACAGGTTTCCAGAATACCAAGAATCTTCTATTATGGTATTAGGAGAAACTAGGGAGGTAAGAATGCTTGCTGTACAAATATAAAGACCTTGGTTTGAGTCCTCAGCACACATATAAAAATCCAGGTGTAGTTTCACATACATCTGTAACTCTAGTGCTGAGGGTAGTAGAAACAGGAGGGTAGTTGGATCTTGCTAGCTGCTGCTTAGCTCCAAAATCAATGATAGACCCTGCTCCTGAGAATAAGGTAGAAAGGATTCCAGACATCCCTCTTTGGCTTCTACATACATCCATACAGGTCTGTGTGTATACCACATGCATACACTACACATTCATAAATCTAATTAATTAAAGACATCAAATAAAAAAAAAACTCTATACTGATTAAAGAGATTTGATTTTGAGTGGCAGATAGTAGACACCAATGAAAGAGTTTAAGCACGGGATGAAAAGGCTAAGTTTGTGCTTAGATAGACCCCTCTGGCTACACTGTGGATGATGGATTGGGGAAAGCAAATCTGGAGTCAAGAGACCTGTTATGTAGTCATTAAAAGATTCAGAAGAAAAATGATGAGTCTGACCTTAGCAGGAGGCTGTGAGGATAAAGGGATAATGTAGGGAATGAGCAAATAGGAGAACAGATCCAGGCTACCTTCAAGAGATTGATTGTAGAAAATGGAGAATAGACAAGAGGATTCCCTGTGGCTCAGAAGGATGTATCGGTGTAGTAGTGTTTTTTATTGAAGGCAAAAGCACAGAAGGAAAGGCAGGTTGCATAGGAAAAAGACAATGAATGTCTTTTGGACAGAGTGGTGCCTGGGGATTAAGAGATTTAGATGCTCTTGCTTTTTATCTTAAAACAGATGTGCCTGCTCTGAAGAGTTGGTGCCGGGCTTTTCTATTGTGTTTCTGCTGCCCTGGCTTCTTTACTGTCAATAAGAATAGGTAGAACATGTTTTATAGATATAAGTGGGATACATCCCTGCTTCTTACTTCTATAATAAATTAAACTAATTGAAATCTTGTAGACTCACACCACACGACAGAAGTTTTAAACAAAGTTATATGTGACCTCAGGAAGCATTTGAAATAATCCAAGTCAGTCTTTTATTTAGTAGATGACGATCTTAAACCCAACTAATTTGAATAACTTGATCAAGGTTGTGGAGTAAATCAATGAATGGACTTAGATTAAGCTCTAAATATCTGACTCCTTCTTTGCTTAAGATGCTTTTCACATTTCATCTCCCTTTGAATATGTAGAAAGGAAATATTAAGCAGAAATTAATGTCTAAAAATTTTCTTGACTATATTTCCATGGTGTGAAAAGCTGTCCAGTAAAATGTGTTTGGGCACAGTTCATGTCTCTTGATTATACAAAGGGAGAATGACTTTCCTAGGTATTGGCCCAATTCTGGAGCAGTGCATACAACTTTGATAACTGTCAACAGCCACCCAAAAATATGAACAAAATATCTATTACAAAATGTCCTTGCAAGAACATCTGTTCATCAGGATTTGTGGTGCTTTCTTGAAGTCTTTTCCTAATGCTTCATTACAAAACTGTTACTATTTCTTTGTGAACGATGCAACAAATATCCACTCACATTTTACATATCATTAACTAGGAATATATCCTGTTTAGGGAGATATAAGTATGTTTAGAGGAAGAAATGTAGATGCTCAGAAGTGGATTCCCACAGCACCCTTCTATATGTTTGTTTCCTACTGGGCTGCACCCTGTCTTTGTAGTACAAGCTTAATTCACGGTATACAACAATCGCACACGTATTTGAACTATACTGAACTTATATGGAATCTAATAAGCTTGAAGAATTATAGAGTTCAGTTCCTGTATTGGCTACCTGTGGAGTGATACATAAAAATAATAAAAAATCAATGGGTTCTTGGGACTCAATGATTGAGGAGTAGCTGGAAGTCCTTAATGACAGGAAACTAAGGTTGAGTTCAGAGCATGAACATTTGCATTCTGAAATGTGGGATCCAAACCAGGAAACAGCAGAAACAAAGCAAGCCAAGGAACAAGGGCTTAATAAAACATGTGAGGTACGCCAACAATATGGGAGCCAATGTTGGCTCAACCTTCAAATATAAGTCTGACTTTCCCACATATCAATTGTCTGCAACCTGTTATGTGACATTAATTACCCATGCCACTTGGTTTTCTATAACTTCTTTGAAGTTCTTCCACTATGTCTATAAAGTGAAGTCTATGGAGCTTACCATAATGTCTAGACTGTCTTATCCTAAAGGCCTCAGATACAAACATGATTGATGTCAAGATTCAGGATAACACAGAAACTCAGAGGAGCAAAACTGTTTCAGATTTTAGCTAAATGTTTATACTGTCTAAGAAGATAATTATTCTTTACTAACTAAAAATAACATTGTATATTTAGAGATCTAATAATATAAATTCCTGCAAATAATGTAGTTGCCCTTAGCCATCTCCTTTTATAAGGTCATAAACCTAGATACAGTTGAATTTCTCAATATTACCACTGATTTATGAAATGATAGTATTAGATAAAACCATTGACATTTAAAGCATTTTTTTAAAATTACTTTACCTTTTTATTGTTTTTCCATATTTACTCATCTATTCTGTTTCATGGTTATTTGGCCATAACTGAGTAATACCATATGTACCCACATTCAATGAGGGTCCACTTAATCTATAACATATTTTAAGCCAACATGCCTTTTCAGATTTTATAGGACTTAAAATGTTGTGTTTTAAGGATTACATGGAGGAATTATATTCTTTGTGCATGTCACTTGGAGAGCCACTAAAGAACGCATCGCACATACAAGACATGTCATAATCTCACCAAGACTCTCCCTCTCATAAACATGAATCACCAAGGACTTTGAATGGAATGTAAGAGGAATAGGAATGGTGAACAGTCCTACCTCTTATTCTCTACAAGTCATTGGGTAGAAATGTGCAATATATGAAGAAAACAAATGGTTGATAACCTTACGTTAAAAAACAAGTTGTTTTTTTAAATACTATTAACTGTTTTTAGCTGACTGAACATTTGCCTTTTCACCAACTGCAATGTTTCTTAGGATATAATGGTCACCAATCAGTGTGAACTATTTAAATTACAAATGTGAAAACTGTCTTTGAACAGTTTCTCCTCAGTATTACTTATGACTTCCACTTCACAAATTCCTTGCATGAATACCATATGTATATAATTTGTTTGGATAGTGGTAGCAATGTGTTGGTGCTTGAAGAGTGATTTTCCTCAATCCCAGATGAAAAGCTGCTTAACAGTGGCCCTCTTTCAGAGCAATGGACATGCTCAGCTATCTATATATTGTGTTATCCTAAACAATGCACTATAGTTCCCCTATTCATGTTATTGAAATGAGAAAACCACCCAACTTGGGTTATTGTAAGAGTTGAATGAGCTCCACATTGATAAATCCTGGTACATGTTTAACTTCAGTAGAAATTTAGTGTGCAGTTCCTTTTTCTTGGTATGGTTTATATGGTTTGTGATTAATACAATGGGCAGAACAAATATGATATTTCAATTGTATCAATGTGGCTGACAAACTAATCTCTCCAGATACATGGCCCTGTGACCTCTCAACCCATCTCAGATTAATTTGGCTGCCTCTATAGGGAAGCTGAGTAAAAGCAATCACTCTCTAATGCTCTTTTTTTTTTTCCAAGTGAATACCAAGTAAATGAATCTTCATGAGCTAACTATTGTTGGAATTAAGCATTTAGTCAACCAATTTAGCAAGAAATTAGTGATCACAAATTCTTAGGGTAGAGGAACAGCAGGAGGTAGAAGAGCTTACTTTCTTCAATTTCTATAAAGTCACCTAAGGCCTTTGTTTTTCAAACCATCAAATGGAACCAGCTTTTCCTTTGTAAAGTTGGTACAAGAATGAAGACAGAATTGGTGTGAAAGCTGTTATAAATACTAAATCATTTTGCAAAGCTAATACTATTTCCTTGCTTAAAAATATCATTGATTGTCATTTCATTTGTCATTCCAGATTCTATCCCCTTCCTAGTCTATTGGCCTATGCTTTATAAAACTCTGGAGTCAGATAATGACAGTGGTAATAAACCAAATGAATTTATCATTCAAATATCTCCACATAACTCATCAGGTTTGGGATCAGTAACTTCTCAGCTTAAAATCACCCCTCAGATGTTTTTAAAATATTAAACCTTGGTGTAGTCATCATTTTCTGTAAATATATATTTTAGAGCCCATAGAGAATATATGAAGACAATCAAATTTGTTACAAATCCTTCTTGGACGTGGCTGATCAGGAGCATCAAGATAGATTTCACAGTTCTATATCTAGAGGAATGTTTACAGATAAGATGAAAGCAGACTTCATATTCATCACACGTTGTATATTTGACTTCAGCCTCCCCTTCAGCCCTTAAATCAATGGCATCTGGTTCTTGCTACTTCAGAGTGCCATTGCTTTCTGTACTAAAAGGCAGTTAATGCTAGGCATAGCAGACCCATTTGATTAGAAAATAATTAACTTGAGTTATATGCATCACAGCAGTTTAAATGAAGATTTCTGTGTAGGTGGATGACCTTACTTTATTTCTACAGGAGAGACGTCTGAATGGGAGGCTCTTTGTGGTTGTGATGGATGCTGATATGAAACAGTCATTTCCATTTGATGATGTAAAGTTCTGCACTGAAGAAGGGAAATTCAATAGTGAAGAGTGATCAACATCTGACCTGTCAATAGGATCACAAAGCAGCTGAGCCTTGATGTAGCCCCAGGGTGTCCTCCTTCACAATGCCTGGAGTACAGCACTGTTTTCATGTCCATAACAACACAAACACTGGGACCCATTTTCTTGGAGACAAGTATATAAAACATAGATATTTTATAATTATCAAGCAGATGATGTGATGAAGCCAATTGATTGGTGAATTCTCTCTCAGGAGTGGAAGAAAATTTACTTACCAAGTCAATCATGAAATCAGAATGCTAGTACAAGTTTGATTATATAAATCAGTAATTCTTTCTGCCATCAATTTTGTGTACAGTGTGAAGTTGGATTAGCATATAAATCACAGCGTTAATTTTTTAATTTGAGAAAGTCTTCTTCCTATTTGTTAATCAGATGAATTAAATAATATGCTAGTGACCGAAATAATTTCCATTCTTGCACTGATTTCTTCTTTAATGACCAACTGTTTACAAACAGTTTTCATACAAGTGGTTCTTCTAGAGACAATGTTTTAAGAAGCACTGCTTCTTTGGCAGAATCAGAATTCCATAAGGGAGGTTTTTTTTTTTTTTTTAAATAGATACCAACTTGGTAAATATTTTTATAATTTTATAGAATGTTGTACCTCATCTACATTTTGAAAATCTCCTCAGGTAGTTTTGACAAACAATCAGGGATCTGGAGTTACATGTTAATTACTCAGAGTTATCCAGATAGTCCTGGCTGGATAGATTATCAGTTAACCTAAAATATAAAAAGTGCAGAAGAATGTGGAGTTTGAGTGACTGAGTTATGAGCTGATCATAAGCAAGTTACATAGGGTACCTAAGCCTCCACAATCCTACCTCTAAAGTAGCACAGCCCAGGAAATCTCTGTGAGTTTAACACTGTAAGATTTTATCCTGTAAATAGGAAGAGCTTAGTTCAAAGCAAAATGTGTAAGAGGTGGTTGATCAATGTTAGCTGTAAATAGCTGCTGTTTTCCCAATGGAAACTCACACACTATTTTATAAATACTCATAATATCCCCAAATTTCCTGAACAGCAAAGGATCATGCTACTAATGCTTGCCTGTTAGGCTTCTTGTGTTACACATTTATCAAATGTAGTAGGCCAATAATCTTCTGACTATGCTAAAACATAAATCAATGTGATTGAAAGGAAAAAAATGGCTTGGCTGCTCAGAGGAAATTATTGGATCATGCAACTTACAAGTGAATGTCCAAAGGTCAATCTGATTAAAAACATGCCTGGATCCAGGGACTTGCAATATTCCTTCTATCTGTGTCACCTGGTTCCCTCATCTATCAGCTGTTTGTATTTTTCCTCTCTAGATTTCTTTTATTCGTAAGCTGGCTTTACTTTTGTGGTGGCAAAACTGAACATGTACATCACCAGGCACCTACATTGTTGGCTTGAGAATCTCAAAAGCAAAGGAAGTTCCTTTGTAAAGGATTCTGAATCTGAGGCTTAATGGCCTTGCTTACTATATATCTTTCCATTTTTGAAAACTCATATGGTGAACTAAACGCAGACCACTGTAGTTTTCCAGGTTTAAACATGAACATACTCTAGAAACTATGATAGATTAACTCTAAGCCAAAGCACTTACTCTTGAAACATGCAAAGATAATTTCCCAAAGGACAGTGTCAGGTGATCGTTACGAATATGGAACCCAAATGAGAGACTTGCACTGCCTTGACCCAGCCTCTGGTCCTCTACCATTCTTTGGCCTATGAAATGGGAAAATTCCATGAGAATAAGCTCAGGATTTGTCTCAGAGGCCACCATATATTTTGCTAAAGTAATTTTTAGTTGTTTATAATCTATTTTGCCTTTGTTATGAAGGAGGGTTGACTTACATTGATAAAATATAAATTCAAAATTCATCTACAATAATACAAGTTCGATTTTAGTTTTGCTCATCTGGACCAGCATCAAGTTAGATAGGTAGAAATAAGCAATGGCTGGTGTTAGGAAGGCAACTGCCAAAGTTTCAGAGGGAATTTTACACTTAGATTCTATTTAATGTATGATAATGATACTATGGAACTTACAATATGGATGTACTGTAGCTCAGTAAATCAATAAAAATCACATAGCTGTTAATGATTTAAAACTCAGCTTGCTAAGCACAACTTGGCAGAGCTACCAAGCGGTTAAAAGTGTTTGTATGAGAGTTAAGGACTTCAGTGCTCAAGTCCAAGTCTGACTGTTTGTGTGGTGTGTGGCCTTGGACCTGATGTCTTGGGGATGCAGTTTCCTCATATGAGAAATTGGGTAATAAAATGCAGTCACCACACGGCAGTGGTGGAGAGTTAAGTGCACCAACTGGGAGGTGCTGGCTTCTTTTGCATTCTTCAAGCAATGACTATGTTGTTTCATTCTCCCAGGTGCCTGACAAGCTCCCCACCTCCACCCCATAGTCACTTAATAACTATTGTTGGTTTTAATAACTATGGTATGATTTATTTTATGGTCATCATGTTCTTTGAAATGGTATCAGAAAGGAATAAATTTTACCCAAGGCAAGAAGGGTAAATGGTGCTTTATGAACTACAGTTTCTATGCCTTCCTTTCCAGCTTTCAAAGGAGTGTAGAGAATGATGAAGGCTAGCTCTTGGGCTCTGAAGCTCATATCATACACCATTGCCGATGTTTCAGTATTTTTGAAGGCTTTTTTCTTGGGTACCTGGCCCACTTCCTGTCTCTTTCTCCCCATGTAACGTGCTTTAACTTATCACTAGGAAATAGAAACAGTAGTTGAGTAGTCAGCACGATATAATCAAAAGACCAGAGCAGTAAGATTTACCTTTAAATTATTTGCTAAGTCCACTGTATTCTTGCTAGGTAACCATGGGCTTTATTGCTGGCTCTTTCCAGCTCTGTTTCCTTAACTATAAAATAAAAATAAAAGTGGCCAACTACCTCATTCATATCTTTGCAGTGATGGTTAAATGAGGTCCTGTTCACAGCAGGAGAGTGGGATCCAAAGTGAAAATTTTGATTATGATTTGTGATTATCTTGTACATATGTCTGTATATCAAGAGTTTGTTAGTGGCTGAATTGGTATGTGTGTGTGTGTGTGTGTGTGTGTGTGTTCTGCTTCCATTCCTCAACTCCCTGACATGCAGAGGATATCTGCCAGATGGCCAGTCTGCCAGCTGCGTCTTGTTTTGTCATTGTAAATATTGCACGCCCCAACAGGGAGGCTTTGCTTATGATGTAACATGCCTTGTCCTTTATCTCTTACAGCTTGAGAATTACATTGTGGAAAATATGAAGTCGGAGATGGCCCAGATACAACAGAATGCGGTTCAAAATCACACGGCCACCATGCTTGAGATAGGAACCAGCCTTCTGTCTCAGACTGCAGAGCAGACCCGAAAGCTGACAGATGTTGAGACCCAGGTATGTCCCTAGGGACAGAGTCACATACACAACCAGAAGATTATTTTAAAATTATTCTTTAGTTTACTCCATAAACATGGAACGTAAATCAGCATGAAGTTTCGGGAAACATACATTTTTTTTGTTTATTGGTAATAGCAACAATGAGTGTTTGACAAGCTATGCATGCTCCTTTTGCCTTAATGAGAGTATGTTTAGCTTTGTATGTGTTTGGAGAAACAGAGCAACTAAAAAAGCTAATCAGTATTAAGTTCAAATAAACACTGCAGCTACCAACTGTGATATGACTTGTGTCAAACAAAGTAGTCATGTGGCTCTAACTGGTGCCTTTGATGAGCATTTTCGACCTGTTTTGCTTTATCTCTGACAATGCTTTGGTGAGAGTGGCATCTGAGGTGGTCGTATGTATTCAGTGAATCGAACAAAAAACCTCATGTTCACTGAGCAAGAATAAGCATGAGCCTGCATATGCAGATGCATATGCATGTGTGAGTAGAGATCAATAAAATGTAAGGATGTCTTTTAGTTATCACTGTTATAGGCACACTCATAGAGTTGAGTATAAAAAGTAAATGTCATATTAGAGCACTAAAAGAAGATCTTAGTGCTGTTAACTGTGGCAGTTGTGTTTCCATTTTGATAGCATTCTAGCACTTGGGGTAGGGGGTGATTCTGTTCCAATGTAGCAGGTTTCTATCAATGTTAAAAATTTGCATGTGTAAATATGCAAATTCAGGAACAGTGGACCATTTCTACCTTATTTAATCTGTGTCAGTGTCATTTTAGATCATGTGTTGATATTTAAAAAGAAATAACAAAGATGATTTGTATGGATAAAGCATTTTATATAAAACACAGGTTGCCTAGACACAAAATGCATTTATGTAAACAACTTAAAGCCTGTAGGTAAGAAAACTGTACTGATGTCTCTCAATAACACAATTAGTGAGTAGAATTCAAGACTCGAACTTTGGAGCTCTTACATCTCTTCCACTGATTAATGATTCTAATGATCAACAATGGAATCAGAATTAAATGTTGATTGCATTGCATGAATAAATCATATAGACTTGGATTTTTTCTCCTGCGGATCATTATCAGATACACATGGAGTACAGGGAGCGGGGGACTACACTTTATAACTAAATATTATGAGATGTATCAACTCCTTCACTCTCACATACAGCCAGCGTGCTATTCCATACAATGTTGGTTTCTTGTGGCACACATAATGAGACTGCATTTTTCTCTTATTTTATTTAAATCAAAATGCTTTACCACTGACTATAAACATTTTCATAAGTTCAGACCCTGGAACATTGGCTGGTGAAATGGTTCAGCAGGGAAAGGTGCTTTCCCCCAGCCCAAGGACATGAGTTTAATTCCTAGAACTCATATTTTCAAAGGAAAGAACTCCAACAAGCTTATACACACACACACACACACACACACACACACACACACACACCAAGCTTTCTCTTGAATTGTTCTTGGTTTCCTCTCACCTAGAAATAGCTGCAGTTGTGCAGGAAAACAGTCCTATTGTTGATATTTTAATCTCAAAACTACAAAGATGGATGCTATGCAAGTTTTTTAAAGAAATGAGTTGTTCTGCATTCCAAAGTCTGGGAGATGTGTGCTTTCTGAAAGATAGTACAAAAAAGTCAAGGAATAAAGACAAAATAAAATTCCCTGTGTAAAGCAGTGAAAATTCATCATAAAAGCTGATTAAAGTCAGAACATTTTTAAGACAGACAAAATCAAAAATAATTACAAGGCCTTAAGAACTATCAACAAGAGGCAACTAGTCAAGGAAATAGAAAAGCCATATTCTTCTTTGCAAGGAGAAGCCTTTGGCTTCTTCTCATCTTCTTTTGAACATCTCACAGTCATTGATGTTTATGATCCAAACCTTTCTTAAGCACATATGTGTCTACATGGTCTGTATGTGAACTACTGGGAAAGTATATGTTCTGCTTCAACACAACCACTTAAGTACACCCCAAGTCCAAATGCAAGGTCAAGTTTACAAAATGAATATTGAAACCTCAGTGTATTTATATGTTATTCATGTCTAAGAACTTACACGCTGATGGAGCCTTCTGCTCTGTTCATGTTTATTCTTGTATTTTTCTCTGACATTCACCTAACTTGGCTTCCTACTTTTATGTTTGCTTTTCTTAAAACTGACTTCAGGTTGTTCAGTATTTAAGAATCATGTAGCAATGGCTTTGCCTTATTTGTGTGGACCAGTTTTTATAAGACGATGTTATAAAGATAAGCAACTTATTGCTTACTAGTCCTCTGTTGACCTTCTAGACTTGCACTTTCACAGGAGGTGGTAAGACCCAGGTTTTGTTGCAGGGCATAAGGGATCCGCACTCTCAATGAACATAATCAGCAAAAGGGTCCCATGGTGAGCACACCTAGGAAACACTGCTGGCCATGGCGGTGATTATAAGAAACTGAAACCAGAGAAAGCCTTCTCTTCCTACACAGCTCAGCAGAACACCACTCACTCCTATAAGTCTCTGTTAGTACCTCTTCTCCTTCAAGTTCCTCTTTTGAACAAGGGAGTTAAGATCAGGAATTATTCATGTACCTCTCCTGTTCCATAATCTCATTCTGACTTTTTCCTCAGGCCAATTTGGTGCTGAGAGAATTATCCTATCAACAAGCCAATTTAAACTCTACTTTTAATCGTATTTTTTGACTGGGTTTGAAGCCATCTTAAACATATAATAACTATTGTTAACAAACAATATACATTTGAGGTATATAGAATTTTCATTCCTTGTTTAAAGATGAGGACACCCGTATATAGGGTGATGTAAAAAAGCTGGGTCAGATGAAAGAATTAGTGAATGTTAGAGTAAGAATTTAAAGTTAGACCAAGTCCACAGGCTAATTATCTTTCTATCAGTGCTGATCTCTCTCCTCTGGCTTCTGCTTTTTCTCTAAGACTTTAGGACTATATCGGTGGGTCCAAGCAGAGGACAGGACTTAATTCAGAACAAGAAAACTAAATGAAGTGCTCTTAGCACTGCTGACAGTCTCTTACATGTAATGAAGATGCTACTGCTTTTCTGCTGATGGGAACAGCAGGCCCACCCACTCACACCACTCTCTCCTGTGTCAGTGACTTCAGCACTTGTAGCTTTAATGCTGTGCTTGCCAGCTACCAGCTGTGTCAACTATAGGGAAGTTCTTTAGACAGGTATCTCAAATTTCTTTCAGACTCCAATACGTTCCAACACTATAGTATTAGAAATGAAATTTAATGAAATTTGAGCAGATCTAATTTGCATATTCCATGATGCAAGATGTTCCAATAGGTGGTTTGTAAATGACACTAACACCAAAAGCAGTCCGTATGTCCAGCGACTTTGAGTTAATGTGGTAAAACATCTCCAGATCAATTCTTTTTTCACTCTCTGTCATATTTAAAATATACCTTTTTCAGTATGTGGCTGTAGGAAGTGTAATTGACCAGTGACTCCAGCTGCTATGCTCTCAAACCCATCAGGTACTGGTTCAGAGACCACAATTCTCAACAGCCATTTCTAAGCAATGACTCACTGTGGCAGGATACTTAGTTTTGTTCCCAGGAGCTTTAGAACTTTGCTGACACATGAGTTCGGCTAAGGTTTCCCATAGCCTGTAGAATATAATTATAGCTGTCTTGAGGACTCGGATTTCCATCTCCTTTCCCTCCCTTTTGTCCTCACTGGGGTAAAGCCTGCACCTTAATCTGAAGGCTGTCTCTGGCTCCTCCCACTTATTCCCAGTTTCACTTCATAGGAATATAGTTCACTCACCACCACAACAGTGTCACAGTCAGAAATTTAAAGCAGTTCATAAGTAGTCTGTTGAATCAACATATCTCTCTTGGCAATAGCAAGTTTCTTCTTATGTCTACTTTCAAAGGTCAGCTCTAAATATTGAGCTGTATTACTTTAACTTGATAAAGGCATAGTTGAATGAACTTTTAATCCTGGCCTGGCTGAAATGATGGTGAAGTAATATTAACTAGGAAAATTCATTGGTAATTAATTTGCATAAGCTACTGGAAGAAGGCTCAGAAAGCTCTGGCCCCCAACTCAAATTTGACTAGCCATTTCTTTCTAAAGCTGTATGAAGCAACTTAAGGGAGTAAGAATGTAGTTTGGCTCACAGTTTGAGAGTACAAAATTCAGGATGTGGAGAAGGCTACACGGGGAGTGTGCAAATGGGAATGCTCACATTGATCAGGAAACAGAAGGGTCTGAAGCTATAACCAGGATGAGCTACAAACCACAGGCCTATACCCTAAGGATTTATTTCTCCCACTGAGGCTCCAACCCATCAAGGTTCTATAATTTCCCAAAACAGCATCATCAGCTAAGGAACAAATGTCTGAACATATGAGCCTTTGAGGAGCATTTCACATCCAAATAATGACAGCTTACCAAGCTAAGACACTTACTAAGATAGTTACTGTCCCTTTACGAAAAATCTAATCAACTCTTCACATGAATGTTAATTGGAAAGTAAGAATTTTCTTTCTTTTTTTTTCTAAAGCTCTAACATTAGGATTTGGAACAGGACATGGTGTATATCAAATCCTCAGTAAGTACTAGTTAATTAATCACATTAACTAACCCTAGTCAGAATATATTTGGATTTTAACCCAAGGCTCTCTGTTCATAGCAATCTCATGCAAAAATAGCTGATGGCCCAGAATATGACTGAGAAGAAAAGTAACCTACTGAAAAAATGTGTGACTGAAGAAGAAATTATGCAAATATATTTTCTCTGTACTCTGAAGAGCATCAGAAATCTGGGCCCTTCCTGCCTTATTGTGATAATTTAATTCATATATGAAAGGAGAAATCATATATCAGCTGTCACACACTGAAGACCTAATGATGACTGGAAAGAAAACATTGATAGCAGTAATTATTGATCAAGAAAAGCACCTTTCTTAGACAGAGAAGCTGTTTACTCTTAGTTATGTGAGCCTCGAGGAAGAACTGAGACTCAATTCAGATGAGCTATGTCATCAGCTCTAATGAACAAGATAATTCAACCTATAATTTCTGCATCTGGTAAAAAGTATCATATTTACCAAATTCTGTAACCAAATATAGTTTTTATATTATAAATATGGAATTACATCATTAGGCTATAGAGTTACATTGTTAGGCTATACATAGAATATGTAAATATTCACTATGTGAACATTTAAAGTATGATGAGGTTACTATAAACATTATTAATACTAATATATAGCTAATATAAAAATACTAAATGACACAATATAATACTTCACAATTTTCATGCGTATTATTGTTACATGACCTATCTTGATATTGCTCCAAGATTCCTTGATTTGCACAGTAATCTTACAGGTTATTTGTTTTCAAGTTTTGATAGCCTACCTGAACTTAGGTCTACCTTTTACTGTTTGCCCCCCTTCCCACTTATGAATAACATTTTCACGAAACTAAGGCAATTGTTTGATAATTGTTCATATTCTGGGATTGCCTGAATATTAGTCATGGCTTTTGACTTATTTTTCTATAAACCATAGTTTCTTTAAACTGGAAGTGACTATGTGTAAAAGATTTCATGAGCCAAGTTGAGCAGTAGGATTGCTTTATGGAATTGTTAATTACTTCATGTGGCATCTCATCAGGAGGCAGGAAGACATTATCATCCTGCTCTCAGTGATGTGAGGTCTGTGGATGTAGTTAGGGCATTAGCAGCTATGTCACTCAGTCTTAAATGGTCAATTTCCCTCTATGAAGTAAACAAATAACCACAGGCTGATTCTTTAACATTCTGCCCCTTATCGTTCTAAAACTTATTTCACTGATACCACAAAGCAGTGAATTTATAACTCTCCTTTATATATTGACCAACTTTCACACTTCCATAAATTCTAATTACAACCTATGTTGTTACCTTGTCTTTATGTGAAATAAAAAAAAAAAAAGAAATTAATAGCATACATGTGCCTGGAAAGACGTCTGCTTCAAGGTCAAGGTGCTGCACAAAGAGATTTCCTTTTGTGGTTTCTGTGTTGTCTTTCATTAACTACCTTTCAGTTAGTGTGGATTTTTATTGAAAGATTATTTTAAATTAAACACTCTTAAAAGTATTAGAAGAGGCTGCCTAAAATTGTCTAACTCACTTTCTTTGGAAAATGAACACTTTTCATTACTTTTTTATTTTTGCTTTTTTTAAGAAAGAGCTGTGCTCTTTAAACCACATAAATCTTCCATTTCAGATCTTACAGTTTCTTCACTCTGTGCTATATTCTGGGAAATTTAAGCTTTGACATCAGTCCTTGGGGACTTGTTGCATATATTCTTCACTCTTTGCTTTCTTCCTTTTTTTTTTTTTTTCCTTTTTGCTTAAACATTTTTTTTTTCTCTCAGAGATGTGCTTTTGGGATGTGTTTAAGCTAAGAAGGAAATGTCTTTTGTCATTTTAATGGAATACTTCAGTTATTGCCAGCAGCAAGTTCCATAGACACATGCAAGGCAGTGGTCAATTTATCACAGCTTTCTAGAGTTCCCTGGGATGCCCAGATTTGAACTTCAAGCCTGTTTGAAAACATTAGTCCGGTGACTTGAAATAAAGCAGGAACAGAGTCAAGATGATGAGAAAAGAGAAAGAATTGGCATTTGTACTTAAAACTAGTCTGTGCTGACCATAACCTAGCCTGGATCTCTAAGATTGGCCTGCTTCCTTCTTCCATGTCAGATAACCCTTTGGATTTGGGCTGTAGGAATCCAAATACTCATGTGTAGCTGTTCCCTTCTATGATCATTATCTAACTTGCAAACAGCCCGTTGTGCACTGTCAGCATGTCCTCCAACACACAACTGAATATCCCAGTGTGTGCTGGAAGGTTCTGGACTCAGCAGTGCCAGCCCTGTGTAACTGGCATCGTACTGTGGCAGAAAAAGATCACATGAGTGAAGCAGCAGCATTGTCTTCCAAAGTGGAGATTCCAGAAGGAAAGTAAGATAGAGTGCACTGATAGAGAGAAATTGGGGTAGAGATTTCCCTAGGCATGGCCAGAACATACCCTTGAGCATGTATTGACTATGAAAAGAAGCAAGATCTTTCTTCTGGGAGGGGATGAGAATTCCAGCCAGATAGAAGTGCAGGTACACATGCCCTGAGATGAAAAGGAATTTGGCAAATTGTGTTGGCATGAAGATAGTGTGGAGCATAATATGCCAGGTGGGTGGCAGTAGTGACATCCAAGAAGTAAGCACCCTTCTAATCACACACAGTCCTGTGGACCACACTAAGTTCTTTGAAATGTAAACCAACTGCAGAGAGGATCTATAAGCATATTCAAATAGAAAATGCATGTTCTGACTTTTTTTTCCAAAAGATTCTTTTCTCTGTGTTAAATAGACTAGACTAGACTAGACTAGACTAGACTAGACTAGACTAGACTAGGGGCAAAGAAGAATGAGAAGACAGATTATTAGTGACAGTGGTTTTTAAAGTTAGATACTTAGAATTGAGCTTCATGCTCAATTCCAGATAATGCTTCATTCTTTTACTGGAGGACATGGAGAATAATGTGTATTATTCCTCAGAAGCAAAACTTTTGGTCTTTGAAAATATCAGAAGGTGTGACTTAGGGTTTCTATTGCTGTGATTACAACACCATGACAGGAGTAACTTGGGGAAGAGATTCAGTTTACAAACTCTCAGGTCACACTTATGCATGGAGGGCAATCAGAACAGGAACTCATGCAGGAATGTGGAGGCAGGAACTGAAGCAGAGACCCTGGCAGAGTGCTGCTGCTTACTGGCTCACTCTTAAGGGTTGCTCACTTTGCATTCTTGTATCATCTGGGACCACCTGCAGCAGTGTGATACTGCCCATCAGGAACTGGGCCCTCTTGCAACCATTAGTCAGAGTAATATTTTACTGACTTCCCTGTAGGCCAATCTTAAGAAGGCATTTCTCAGTTAAGAGTCAGTCTTCACAAATATGTCTAGATTTGTGTCAAGTTGACAAAAACCAACCAGCACAACACCTGCTTTGGAGAGTATGTTGTATGAAAAAAATTGTAGCTGTGATATATCTGCGAATAATGGGTTTAATTCCACGAGGGTTTAAATCCATAGGCAAGGGCTGAGTGTCTGCTCTGTGTAAAGTACTGTTTCATCACACACAAAAAAAATTCTAAGTGTTTCTTTTCTCATTTCAATATTTCATAAATGGCTATTCAGTAAACAAAGAAACAGAAAACTGGCCTGGGTAAAAATTTTGGTGAATGTAGTCTTAATTATTCTCTCCCATTTTCTTTTCTGTTTTTCCTTAAATAAAATGATAAGGAAAATACTTTCAAACAATATTTGTGTGAAGTCTCTGAGAATTTCATACAATGTATTTTGATCATATTCACCCCTCCCCAAACTATTCCCTTTCCACCCTTCCCTCACTAGTGTCCAGCTTTCAGGCTCTTTTCTCTCCATCTCCCAATTGAGTCAACTTTGTGTTGCACAACTACTGTTGGGAGAAGGGCTTACCCTTGAGTGTGGTCAAGCTACCAGGGTCACATCATTAAAGAAAACTTACTTTCCCAACAGTCATCAAATGCCAATAACTAGTATATTAGTTCATATCTACTTTTCTCTCTCTGTGCTGAAACTCAGTCTATCCTGAACTTATCTTGTGCATACTGTCACAATCGTTGTGAGTTCATATGTAAAACTAACTGTTATGTCTGGGGGAAAATGCATTATATTAAAAAGTTTCAAGACCACAGAAAAATAATTTTAAAGTAAGTATAGTTCTTGCAAGTGCATAACTCAGCCCCATGTGGTCTTATTCGCCTTATCCTGTTCCTAGACGAGCAAGGAAAAGAATGCGATGGTGGGGAGGGGATATAAAATGGTGAGATGAGGCTTTTACACTTTAAAATACTTAACTTGCTATGATTTATTCATATATTAAGTTTTCGTGGATATAGGCTTGAAGCCACTCTAAGAACTAATAATAATAATCACATGTAAGGTCTATGAAGTAGGCTACAGTCAAGAAATTCTACTCTGAAATAGTCTACAGAGTATAACATGTATAACATGTACAACATGCATTTTACCTTGATTGTCTAGGTGAGAAGGAGCCCTTCTTTAAATTTTGCAGTTGCCTCTACCCTCCATCCTAGTTCCTTCTCTGAGCTCCTACAAACACACAGCCCCATTGCCTTGAGGTCCCCTCCAGCCATAGCTCAATTCAAGCACTTCAGTGAATGTTCAAAAGTCTCAGGCACAGTCCCAGCTTTAACCATGGGTCAGTGTGGGAGAAGCACTCCAGAACTGCTATATTTTTAGAGCAGTACCCTGTACCTGATATTGATATTGCAAAAATTTTCTCAGGTCCCTTTTAATAAATAGATGTAAGAAAACATTGAAGAGTGAAAAGATGTGCAAATAACAGGAGGTTTACAAACAATATAACCTTTCCTGTGCTCTTTAAATCTCCCTTCAGATGAAGAAAAGGAGGGAGGGTCAAGAAAGAGAGGAACAAATGTTGAGACAGTTTGAGGACATCTGCCAGGGTTGCCATCCTTACTTGAAGAATGATAAGAGTTGGGGACATAGTCACAGAATTTTACTAAATTAACCTCTGACTTTCAGTGTGGACCTTTTGTGGCTGTTTCTGGACTACTCAGGCCAGGGGAGTTGGAAAGACAATTGCAAGCTGCTGTTACTATAGTCTATGTTCTTAACAACTTTAAATCTGAATATTAAGGTTTCCAATGATTTGACAGATTCTCAGACTGTCTGTAAACTCAAATCTGTAGATTCATAGTCTGTGGTTAGAAACTCAGATATTGACTTGGTTCCTGTGTGAATGTAGCTCCAGTGTCCTCATTCATAAAGTGACATGTCCAACAGATGATACTGTTGAGTAAATGAGATAATATATGGAAGTTCTCTTGAGTGAGCTATCTGCCATGCTAGCCATCCAATAAATGTGTAGTCAGAAATGTTGCCAGTCTATCTTAAGTGCTGTTTGTGTTTCTAATTGGATGCGATAGGTCTGAGTTGGTATATTTTATACAACCTTTAATTATTCTAAATGACCTGAAATATCAAGATCTTGTATTAATAATCTTCTTTGCATTTATGAATATTGGAAATAAAATATATGAAACTAGCACAATATAATATCTACTATTTAAGGGTACAAAAATTAGAGTATGCAAATGTACTTAGAACAAAAATGATTTTTAAAATGCTCTTTTTCTTGCTACTTGCTTTGTGATTGAAATTTGACTTTTAAAAATATTTCAAGGTACTAAATCAAACATCTCGACTTGAAATACAACTACTGGAGAATTCATTATCAACATACAAATTAGAGAAGCAACTTCTCCAACAGACAAATGAAATTCTGAAGATTCATGAAAAAAACAGGTAAGGACTATTGTACTGTGAAAATATTCTTATGTATACTTCTTTATACCCTCCAGCTCAATGGAACTCTGAGAAATAATGTCAAGGTAACTTAAAAAATAAAATTACAAGGAAGTAAGATGAAACAAATAAGTATGCATGTCAAAAATGAGGCCTCTGTACTATTGCTTCTATTCTTTTGGTGCTTGGTCCTCAGGATTAACTTTTGCAATGGACAATTTTTCAAATAACATCATGCATACAAAAATTATTTGATAACTTATCTAAATAGATTGACATTTCTTCAGCAGTATCAAATCTGTAACCCTGGAGAAAAACATAGAATCTCTTGAATTTTTACTCAATCAGTTAATTATTCCACTCTTAGTATCTTTTAAAATGCAAGATGTTTAAATTCAGAGAGCTTCTACTAGAGAGTAGCATTTTTATCATTTTTCTAAGGAAATACTTGTCTGTAAAATAACTAGGAAGGATTTTTTTTTCATTTAAAGTCATTTAATTTGGGCATAATAAATTTACTTGGTTGATTTATAAATACCCTCAGTCTTTTGTGAGATTTGAGGCATATCAGGTCAGTGAAATGTAAGTAACTTTAAGATTTTGAAAAGCTGGACAATAAAATAATAACTCATTTCGAAGTCATTAACATTGATGTTGAAGTAAACTACCAACTTCAGTAGCATAAGTATCTTTATGTCATTGTATTTCTTTGGATATTTGGTTGCCCTTGAAGACATTTCAGTTCATATACCCTGTGTTTGGTTAAAGACTACTATATTGGTAGGAAGTAGTTTAATACCACTGTCTTCTGGAGCTAGACTCTGTTGTCTAGACTCTCTTCCCAACCCATAAGAGCATCTGACAGTACTGCAGTGTTCTCTTCTTCTCAGAAGAACCAGAGACTCTGACCAAGTGAGTCGCTTGTCCAGAGTCACACAGTTTGCTAATGACAGAGCTAGGAATGGAGTCCAGGTTGCTTTGCTGGTAGTTCTCTTCTTTTACCCTCACATAAAACTTCACATGAGCTACAACTGAAAGGCTTCCCCAATTTCAAGCAAAAAGTAGACTCCAAGGGCAACAGTTACAATTAAACTTCTGCATGAATAAAATAAACCTGGCTGTTGATTTAGCATCTGCTAGGGGTCACTCATGCACTATGACTTATATTACCAAGTGTTACATTTATTTATTCTTGTAGAGTGATACAGGATAAACTATTTAACTATAAATAAACTTGACAGAATTTGACCCTCAACTGGCTGTTTGATGAAATGTTCGAAAATTGAAAATCCTCTTGAAAATTACTATTTATCCCACCACTGTTGCACAATAAACAGAAATAAGCATGTGTGTAACAGGTATACTTTACTGCAGTCACCCTCAATTTAGGGCACCACCAGATGCCTTAATTTTCTTGCTGAAGAGAACCCCATCTATAATAATATATTTCAAGATCTCAGTCCAGGAATTTTGAATATGTAGAGCAATCTCAATGTTACCTTGTTTTTCTGGGTCATTATTTGTTTTTAGGATTATAGAATTAGCTCAAAAGTTTTAGAAAAGAGAGAAAGTACACAAAGGAAAAATTAAAATAGTAGTTCCAACCCACAGAGAGTTCTGAATATTTTGTTAAGTAGTATGTGCAAATACATTTTTTGCATAAAAGTTGAGTCATCTATTTTGCAACATTATATATTTGTGTGTGTGTGTGTGTGTGTGTGTGTGTGTGTGTGTATGTGTACCAATCTTATCAATGAAAAGATAATAAAGGGATGGTAAAACCTAAAGAAGGAACACAGGAATTTTTCTGAAAACAAATTGGAAATATAAAATAAAAAATCTGTCACAGAAACAAGTGAAGTAAGAAAGAAATGAAGAATCATCACAGTAGTTACTTGGCTAGTTAAAACTTTGTGTTCCCTTGGCTTAAACAGAGTTCATTCCACTAACAATCCAAAGATCTTTTCAGGGACTTGTTAGAGCTCTATTGTAGTTCTTAGGGTGAACTGGTCAAGAAAAACAAGAGCTGGGGCTAATGCTTAATCGCTATTCTTGACTTGATGGATTTAGAATCACCTTGGGGAAATATTTCTGGGCTGTCTGTGAGGTAGTTTCCTCAGAAATTTTAAAGAAGGAGGAAGGCCCTCTTGAATGTGGGCAGCACGATTGTATGTTCTATGGTCCCAGATTGACTTAAAACGAGGAAGCCAGGTTATCCCAGCATGTACCCCTCTCCGACTCTTGGCTGTGGATGCGATGTGATTAGCTGCCTCTCACTGCCACCACTGCTAGATGGCTTGTACCCATGAGGGTACAAAGTAGATGCTTCCTGAAATGGCTTTGCCAGATAGATTGTTGCAGCAGGAAGAAAAGTTACTAATGTAAGTGTGATGGGAATGAATAGATGCTATCTGCAGATACATGCCACTTCCTGTACCTTCTAAGTGATACCAGAGGACTGAGAGTCTTTTCGCCAGTGTTTCCTCCCAAGCAAGTTTATCAGGTTCCTGTTCACCTAAGTAATGTATGATATGGGTCAAACTTAGGAGTTCAGCTACTTCCAATTGATTTTTATATTTTTAAATTAAATTTTAACAAGATTGCTTTTGAGCAATTGGGGAAATTCCAGTAGCAAGTCCATTTCAATAAAACAGTTCCATTTCTAGAAGCCTTGGCTGAACAAATAAATAAATATTTAAAGTTAAGTAGAATAGGACATGAAAGTGGTTTTGAAGTTTACTGACAAGAGGGACATAGATATCCAGGGATACTGGAAGTGGTATTACAAAGCAGCAGGGTTGTATTTGTACTATTTCATCACAAATACGATCTAGGAATTAAGAGACATCTATGCATAAATTATTTTGTCAAATCAATCAAAAGGAATCCACTTTCATTTTTCCCCTGGGATGCTGTGAAAATCACAGAGGTATATTTTAATGCTAACAAAATGTCTCTGCAATACATCTTTTTTGCATTGCATTTTGTTGTGTAGGTTTACACTAGAATGGCTTTGATCTATTTCTCAGTAGATTTATTACCACCCATGATTAATATCTTACAAAGTTACTAGTGTGCATTCCTCACTGCCTCTCTTACTGTACCCTGTCTCCTGCTCTGTAGCTTGTACTCTCACTCTTGGGATGCTATAGGCAACAAATAGGAAACTTGAGAGGATGGGTACTTAACTACAAAACAATTGTTGCCCTTAACTGTCAGATGTATTCATATGTCTCTCCCTTCTTTCATTTAATTTTACACACACACACACACACATATACATATTCCTTTGAATTTAATACTTTGATTTTTGATCATTCCATCACAACATTTTTTTACATTCTTTTTTTTTCAGTTTTGTTATTTTCTTGCATCTTTCTTTGCTAAATCTGGCAAACGTACCCCAGAAAACCTTTTAGACTGAGGTCTTGATCTCACAGTATGGAACTGGTGACAGTGTGGCATGGCAGCAGAAGTGTTGAAAGCTGAAGCCCAAGAGGAGTGCACCAACAGTTTTGATACAGAACCTCCTGTCATTCCTTCCTTATGTATTCTCCATAGGTCATGTTATCATGTTTCATACATTTATGTAAGAAGCAGAGAGTAATATAAATGAAGTTTTGCTTCCTCCCTAAGGATGTTTCAAGTTGTGTCTAGCCATGAGTATTCCAGAGGCTTTAACCACCAAACCTCAGCTGGCCCTCAGGAGATTTGGCAACCTTTTTCAGAACAAGGTGGTATCTTTTATGGATAGGATTATACTCCACAGGCAAACTGATGGAAAACTCTCTCTGTTTTTATCAGGTAAACTGAGTCAGGCTGCTCTTCCATAGGAACTCTAATCTGGACCAACCCTAAAGGACTTTTTCTTGCCATCAGCTTTTCAGAGAAATATGATTCCTGAGACAACTGATTCTTCCTCCCTAAATTTGAATTTCTGTAGATACGTCAGGTTTTCTTTCTAATATAACTTATATCATTAATTGCTAATGATAGATTTTTCAGGATCATAGCAATTCCTTTTTTTCTAGTAATACAGGTATTTTGAAAAGGGTTCAGCCTCTTGAATTTTAATTAGAAATGCATTTCTATATTCATGCTTATGAAAATGTCCATGTATCTTATACCCCTACTTGATACCTCTTTCTTTTTCATCCTGGAGCTCTCAAGGATGACATTACCTCATGTGTGATCCCTGAGGGTATTTTGCTAGTAGTTTCAGCTCCCGGCATGGCTTCATTCTTATAGCTACCTGTCTATCTTCCTGTTGAAGAGTCCAGTTCATGCAAAAGAGTCTTGATCAAACAGTTACTCTTCGGATATTTGCATTCTTACTTGCACCATTTTTAAGAAGTAATTTTCTTTAAACAAACCCAAAATATCCTCTCGTGACACATAGCATATTTCCCCATTCTATTTATTGTTATTGTTTATTTTCATATGATCAGTGGAATGAGAGGCATTCTGCCAAGGACTATCTAAAACAGCAAAGAGAGTGTCCTTCCAAGTCAGCAGAGAGGAGGTCAAAGTCAAATGTTTACATTTTAATAAATAGTTAATTGATCACACCTACCTATTCTTTATGTGAATCTTAATCTCCCAGATACAACAGGAAGCTATTTCTACAAAGAGGCATCTCTGAAATGTAAGAACAACATGCCCAAGTCAGCCAGGTCTGGTTTGAATCAGGCAATACACTTTCCAGAGGGGATTATCTAAATTAAGCTATGCTTCCTCCCCTAGGAATGTCAGGAGTTGTGTCTGAGTGTGTGACTTAGCAGCTTTGAGAAAGATCCATGCCTTTGCTGCCAAGTCGGTGAGCTGGCCTTAGCAGTGTCTCCCACCTCTTTGGCAGGAAAAAAGAATGTTTTATAGTTAGGATTATACTACACACACACATGCTGATAGGTCTTGCTGACTTACATCTTGAACAATTAAGCCCACTACTTGCAGAGTTTAGTGTGGATTTTTGCCTCATTGATTCACTTTTTCATCCCCTAAATACCCAAATGCACGAAACAGGAATAGAATAGCTTTACTGTCTGTTTTCCCAGAAGTCTAGCAGAAGTGACTTTGAGAATCTCCTCGTTTGCTTACTTTGGAAAATTTTATTTTATTAGTTGAATGCTGCCCTAATTTCAAAATACGGTTTAAAAAAAAACAAATAAAAAAGAGACTTTGCATCCCATCTCTTTGTTTAAAATACATAGAGAACCCAAGCAATGGAAACCTAGTAGACCTTGTTTGGATGGCACTGTTATTAGCACATAGTGGTGCATGTTATGTGTCAAATTTAATAACATTCTTCTAATATGGTTCCTTTTTTTTCCACAAAAAGAATGGAAAAGAAGCCAGATGTGGTATACCAACCTCTTGTCCCAGCACTTGGGAGGCAGAGGTTGGGTGATTTCGACAACTTTCAGGTCAGTCTGGTCTTCATAATGAGTTCCAGGATAGCCAGGCAGAAACATTACATAATGAGACTGTGTTTAAAGGGGGAAAAGAGAAAAGAAAAGAAAAGAAAAGAAAAGAAAAGAAAAGAAAAGAAAAGAAAAGAAAAGAAAAGAGAAAAAAGAAAAAAAGAAAAGGAAAGAAGAAAAGAGAAGAGAAGTAGTGTGTAGGGAAAGATACATCAATTAAATTTCCTTAGCTGACCAAATGGGAATCATTAGACACGTCCAATCTTTTGAACTGCGACACCACACTTTCATCTACAAAGCTCACATTCAAGGATAACAAAGTTGGATTATTAAAAAGAGTTATAAAACTCATGACATTTTGGGAAAGTTACGATTGTTGTTTTCAGCTGCAGTCACAACTATTGGAGCCTACCCCTGAAGGATGGGTCTCCTGCCTGGCCAGGTTTCAAGGCACCTAATCCTATCTGATTTGACTTTAAATTTTTTTTTCAAATTGAGAACACAGCCAGGCAGAAGAATATTGTAGAAGAAATCTCTCTGTCACAACACAGTAGGCCAGAAGGGAAAGCAGCAACTATTCATAAAAAGGTGAAGTACACAGGCTTTGTTGAGTGCACAGAGTGAAGACTAGAGAAAACTCTATATGATAGCGCAGAATAACATGACACTCGACAGGTGACGACAGTTATAACACCTTTCTAGCTCACGGTCTTCTAACAATGTAAGTGTCTGTGTCAGATACATGCCATACACTGTTGTGACTCCTTCAAGCAGTCTTCTAAAGAAACGTATTATTTACACGTCATAATTAAACGGCCAAAGCTCACAAAGGTGAAATAATTGGCCTATAATCAAAGAGCTAATTAATGCATGGCAACACGCATATTAGAGTCCATGATGATTTTCTGTTAATTACTACAAATGAAGTTTTCCAGAATGATGCAGTCTGGAGTATAACTGCAGTAGTCCTCAAATGATTATCTTAAAGCAAACAAATATAAAATTGAAGAAAGGGGTAGACTGGTTGATTTTTACCTACTAAGGTAAAGACCTTTATTTATTCCTTCTAATGTTGGAATAGGTGATGCGAACTATCTGTTTTACATTGGAAATTTACTAACCTTAGTTGGCAAGTTGACCAGCTGGAGTTATGAGAAATTACTAAGTTAATTATTCTTTAGTGACTGAATCTTTTGAAACTGCAAGATAATAAATTCTGTCTTACAAACAGGTTAGTGCAAAGGTATAGGGAGATATTGTTTTAATAGTATTTCTAAGGAAATGAAAAGCTTTCTAATTGAATCTACCCCCATTTGATAAGGGCTTTAAAAATACTAAAGCCTTCAAAGCCTTGCTAACTTCTAGCATTAGACATTAGAGTGCTTTTAATTTTATTAGTGGTGCATAGTATTAACTCAGAAAAAAATCTCTTAAAATGTAAGCTACTCAGGGCTGAGCATGTAGCTCAATAGTAGAGTGCCTGCCTAGCAATCTTTCATTTCTGTCCCCAACAGCAGAAAAAGAAGAAAAACCAGTATCTACTAAGGTATCCTATTTTTTATATAATTAGACTTGGAATGAGAAATCCTTTTATTCTCCCTTTCAAGTCTCTAACATAATGAATTTAGTGGCAGATAGCATGTTCTTTTTTTCTTTTTCTTTTTTCTTTTCTTTTTTTTTTTTCAGTTTTAGTAGCCTTAGGAGCCAAGAGTAACTGAGAGTTCTGAGCCAACTGGGAATCTAAGAGCCATCTCAGTTCTGCTCTCTCCCTGGATCTGGATCCTCTACATCTTGCCAACCTCTGTTGATCTTGCTGATTTCCACTACTGAAATGTTTTTATCCAACACTCAGTCCTTTCTAACTTCATTGATTACATTCAGGGCACACTCTCATCCCCTCTCATCTGCACTTCTGCCACTTTGGTATCTGAAGCTTTGTGCCAGCCTCAAGTCTCGGACTAAATCATTTATTCTTAAACGGCAAGCTTCTTCCTTGTAAGGTTCTTCTACTCACTGAATATTGTAACATACCGAAGGAAGTTCACGTTCTTTAGCACAGAACACAGTGCGTGGCCATGATTACAGTCATTATACAGCTCCTCTCTCCCCTTACTGGTCTTAGTCTTAGAATGAATAGACTTAGCTCAGAGCAGGGATTTTGAGAACAGACTCACTGGGTTACATTTTCCTCTATTCTTGCTATAGTTAACTGTATCATGTATTATTTGTGTGATTTTGGTCAAGTTAATGAGACTCTCTGTGGCTTGTTTGCTAATGGTTAACATGGAGATGATGAGTAATACTGTTTGAAGTTGATGTGAAGATTAATGAGTGGATGTATACAAAACACAAAGGACAATGCCTGGCAGGCACAACCGTGTTTAATTATGTTGAATGGATCCCACCTTACCACATGATATTATTCCACACTAATTTGATGCTTGAATTGTCTAGCATGCTGACATTCCTTATTTGTTTGGCATATTCCTGTTTGTCCTTGAAAACTCAGTAGACATAGTACTTTCTCCAAGAGTCATTCTCTGACTCAGCTAGTTAGGTTTTCTCATTATAACCTACACGATAGTGCCCTCCCCATCATTATGATGTTCATTTCATGACATATGTACTTATGTGTGTGTACATGAGATTTTATTTAGCTATATGTACACCAGTGGGAAGCAATCTTCTGGAACAGAGTCTGAATTTTATTATCATTATCTTCATGCTACCAGGCCCAATTTCCCTTGCATAGTATATAGAGTTTTAAAGGTTTTAAAATGCTGAATGAATATTGGTCAACATCACACCAGTGGTTTCAGCTCCCACAATGTCATTTATGCATGCACGCACACACACACACACACACACACACACACACACACCTGACATAAACTAGTATTCACATAACAAAAATACTTTTGGTGGAAAACATAAATCATATGATTTACATTAAATACTGAAATCTATTAATTATTTTTAACATTATTAAAGCATAATGTTCACATCATAATTTCGCATTCCTAAAGTCCCACTGTATAGCAGCCAAGGTCATTAAGCTAAACTCTGAGGTTCATTGATTAAGTCCAACTTCTAAACTTCTTAATAGTGTCTAAAAAGCCCATTATAGACTCCTAGCTATTTAATTTCTTGATTTTTTGAAAGTAAGTCAGATTATAAATTAAGTATATGTTCATGCAATTAAGGATCAAAATGTCCCTATTTCCACATCATCATCTTCCCTTGTATATCCTTTGCACCAATTGATAAATTAATTGGTGCCTTTTCTTCTATACTTTTCCACAGTAGAAGTACACTATCAACATAATCATGAATATTCAGCACACAAATTTCTGTGTACGTTTATACAAACACATTGTAAGATACAATTACATATATGTACATATTTATATACTATGTACACATTATTTTAAATGCTCGGATTATTCCTCTTATTGATTTCATAAAATATGTCATGAATATCTTATAGTAAAACATATGTAATTATATGCAGTTATACCTCATTTATTCTAAAGAATGAGAACCAATTCATTTTAATAAACTATAATTTACAGTTTGCTTTATTAACTTTTATTATATTTTGTTTTGTTTTATTTTACATTTTTTAAGATGGGATCTTATTGAGTGGCCCAAGATAGCTGGAAACTCACTATGTAGCAAAGATTAGCCTTGAACTTGCTACAGTACTACTGCTTCAGCTTCCCAAATATGAGAATCACAAGTGTGTGCAGGTATACCCAATGTATATTTAATTTTATACTAATAAATTATTGTTCATTGGAAATATCATGATTATTTAAAAAATTTTAAGATGTAGATAATTATTTTGAATTTTCTATTTTCCCTATGTGTGTGTGTGAGTGTGTGTGTGGGTGTGTGTGCTAATGTGTGTATGTGTATTCTAATTTTCCAAAACCTCCCCTCTTGGCTGGTTAGGGTATCATGTCATCATGCTTACTAACTATTTGCATATCTTCTGTGACTGGATTATCCAGGTATTTTCAGGTTATTACTTCACTTACCTTTGATTTACTGACTCATACAAATTCTTTGTGGTATATACATTCTGTCATATATTTCAGAAATATTTATCTAGTTAAACATTTATTTTTCAACCTATTAGTAAATAGATGTATTACATTTCTTTAAGTCACAAAATATATCAGACTTTTGTCTTCCATATTTCTGGCTTCTACAAGATAATTAGTTCATTCTTATATCCTCAAGCTTTGAAAAGTTTACTGGTTAATGCTTACTTATAGTATTTATAATTTTCCCCCAAATTTGTGTTACTAAACAAATGTAACCATACTTTGAAAAAGAATTTAGTATTTGATTTAATAACAAATTATAAATTTACTAGAAAAAAAAACCTCATCCATTTCATGCCCATATTTGCACCATATGGTGACACAGTGCATATTACAAATAAGGAAAAAATTAAAGCATTTGTAAATAAGTTCAGACAGATAAAAATGAGGTTTCTATATTTTCAACATCTCTTTCTTGTGTCAAGAGCTATATTTACACAGAGCACAGGCAGCTCTCACCACTAGGCATTCATTGGCTGCTATGTTAAGAATTCTATTGTGGGAAACAATTTGAAAGAGAGAGCATTTATGTGAAAGTTTCAAGATGTATCCAATGGTTTAAAATATTTCCAATAAAGTATATTGTAGAAAAGGACAGTGTATGCAGGGCAGGCAAATCCATCAGAATGTTCAAATTACATACACTCTTTCATGAGCTTTTACTGAAGTTCAAGACCTAGATTATTTTGTTTATTTTATTCTTCATTAAAGTGCACCTCTGCCTCAAACTAGAAGTGCCAAAATCCTATGCATGTCTCTTCTCAAAGTGCTCTCAGAAAGATGGGAAACAGGAAGCACTGAAAATCCTGTGAGAAACTCTGTTTTGGAATTTGCAGCTCAATTTGTATAGATTGAAAGCACAGCTTGGTAAATTGTTGCTCCATGGAGCAGTAATCTCAAAAGTGGTGTCCCAAGGAAAAAATGGTTTGTCCAGTCTAAATCTTTCAAAAACTTGACAGTGGAGCTTTTCTTTTCTGTTTAATAAACTCTGAAACAAACAAACAAACAAACAACAACAACAACAACAACAAATGCATGCGTTTATGTTTGAGTGAGCATCCCAAGTTTTGATATGTGCTTAAACTCAGGATTAAAACTTGGTGTTATCAATAGGGAAACTGAAAATTTGCTTGTCTGGACTTGCTTTAAGTGCTATACAACTCTAATATTATATTGTGTTAATAGCTATGGATTTTATATACTTTTTTGGAAAGTGAATCTTGGATTAAAACTATTTTGGAATTAATAGTGAAGAAAGGATTACTTCCAAAGTGTACAACAGCCAATAGACAGGAAGAGACAAAGAGAGCAGTATTTTGGAAACCACAGATTAAGAGTAGATGAAAAAGAGGATGAGTACCTTCAAAGGAGACAGAAGGATCAAGAGGAGATGACCACCCTGAAAGAGTCTAAAAGTATATCATTCATATGAAAGGTTAATTATAACAGTATTAGAAAATAACTGAATTATGAAAGCTGATAAAGAGAGATCTAAGAGAAGCAATGATATGGGAAAATGGAGAGATAGTATCCTGGTAGGAAAAGCTTTCTTGGAAACTTTATCAATTCCATGTTACAAGGTTCTATTCTACAGGCAGAGAGGTGCTTTGGTGTCGCAGTCTTGTGAGATATCTGTGTTTAGTGTCTTCTTGCATCCTGATGATCGATGCTGCTTCATGTTCATGAAAATCTGTTCCAAGGTGACAGGCTGGGTTGATGCCACTTGATACTTGGAAGTCATGGTATATTAATAGCTGTTTAGTAAATTATGAAAATTGATATTCTTTCCAATATGCTAATGTTTACTCCTTTTTCAAAGGAAGAGACTTCTCTTCCATTAACCAGTATTCAGGACTTTAGAATGAGGATTTCTTTGATCAACCTTTCATTCTCATATACTTCCAAATTTTACTGGAAATCAAAGCAAATCAAAACAACCAACTGACATCTTGGGTAGCAGCTAACCCCCCCAGTATATATTCTGTTCTAGTATAGGCCCAAGAGAAGAAGAAGTAGAAAAATACTGATGAAAAATATATTATGTTGAAAACAGAAGTTTCTTGCTGCTTATGATACTTCTCTGAGGCTTGCTGTCTAAAAATAGATTCTTAGTGTAGAAATACTGCTACCCTATCTTCCGCATAACTCTTGCCACTTAGCAACTAATAAATATGACTTATAACTAGAACCTGATATTGCCTGCTAATTAGGAAACTTGGAAGACCAGTTCTGATTTTACCTCTGAGGAAAAAAAATGTTTATTTAGAACTTTTATCCAGCATCATATGACTCTTTAGCTTCCAAGTCCTGAGCTATATATACATGATCATCATTTTAGCAGTTAACACTAAAGGTTTCCCAGTGGTACATTGTAACTCCTGTGAGTCTGAGACACAATTTTCTTACAAGTTAATGACTCTACATTGTGGGAGTCATTTATCTGATCACTACTCCAGAAATAGGAGCAAACATAACTAAAAAGTAAACTAAAACTGAGTTGAAGCATCAGTTGTGGTTAATTCTCAGATCAAAAAGCCAAGAATACACAGAGAGGAAGCGTCCTCTGCTACCCACAACAGTGAACTCCTCAGTTAACTAGTAAGTAAATGACATTTTTAACCAATATAGGCTATAGACAATTTGACTGCCTTTCTCCCCACTCCTGTCTGTCTGCCTTTGTTTTTTGTAACCATGAGTTTCTCTAGAGCAACAATTTGTTGGCACAAATACTAAAAGACACCGAATCATACTTATCCCATAGAGATATTTTCTTTTGTCTTACTGTGGATTACTTGTCTTTTTCACCTCTAAACAGGGATTTAAAATATTAATGACCCTCACTGTTTCTCCAAGTCACTTTCCAAATTGAGGTCCCCATGTGGTCAATAGAAGTGAGGGGATCTTTCTGTATTGGCATCTAGTAAAATGAAAAAAACTCAAGAGAGAAATGTGGTTTCCCTTATTGGGTATCAATGTGGAACTTTCATATGTGAATCTTGGCGCACTCTCAGAAGTTCTGTGAATTAGGCAGCTCTCACACATAGGCCAGGCTTCCAGGCAGCTGTTCTGCCATAGACTGGACCACACTCTCCTTTAAAGAGCGGATTTGTTAACAAAGACCTGGAATGTCCTTGAGCATTTCTTGCCACACTTCCTCATCTGTGTAAAAGATGATCAGATGTTACAGCTTGCCCCTTAGTGCATACAGTTGGAAAGTTTGACTCTTCAAACACACTAGATTGTATAATTTAAGTTAAATTATAACACTCCCTAGTGTCTTCTTTATGAAGACTTATAGGAATGATTCAGCTCTATATTTCTCCAAGATAAATTAAGTACCCATTCTGGGTGTGCTGCATTGGAATAGCACCTTATAAACTAAGGACTGTTGGAGTCATCTGTAAAGAGAACTAAGAAAACTGAGTATGCCATTCCTCTGGGGAATACTAGTATATTAGACACTCTATAAAATGTAAATGCCTTTTATTTCAAGTCAGTTGCTCAGATTCAAAAGTGCTTCTGCACTCTTTGGTGCTTATCCTGTGCACTATGCAAAGAGGATATCATTTGAAGAGTGTTAAGACAAGCTTCTTAAGGTCACATCACTCTGAGCAAAGCATCCCATGTTTCTCTATAAGACTATGATACTCTCTTACCTAATTGATCTTCCCTTCCTAAGCTACCTACATAGTGATTTCAGAACCTGTGATACTCTAAGTTCTCACCCAGATGCCTGACTTCGCAAGTAAATTAAGTTAGACGTTGTGATAAAATAAGTTAGAGGTCTACTAGAGGATTGATTAAGTTACTTTCTGCTTTTGTAGAACCTGCCTCAATAGATTATTGCTTATATAAAAGTTCCCTTTTGTTCACATCTTTGTCAGCATTCAGCATTTGTTGTTATTTTCATTTTTGTAATTAATAATTAATTAATTAATTGTGTGTGTGTGTGTGTGTGTGTGTGTGACTGGAAGTGTATATATGACATGTACATGTATGGGCCCATGGAGGTTAGAAGAAGCAATTGATCTTTTGGAACTGGAACTGGAATTGCAGGTGTTTGTGAACTGCCCTGTGGTTGGTGAGAACCTCTATAAGAGCAGTAAGATCTCTTAGCTCCTGGGACCCTTTGTTGTTATTCTAATGACTGATATTCTGTCTAGATAGAATCTCACTGTAGTTTTGGTTTGTATTTTTTCACATTGCTGACACTATATAAATTTTTGTCTCATAAAAATATTTTATAAGCTAACAAGATTACTCAGTGGGTAATGTGCCTTAATGCCAAGTCTGACTATTTGAGTTCAATCCTCAGAACCCACACAGGGGAAGGAAGTGACAGACTCCTGAATGTCATCATGTGAAATCTGCAAGTGCATCACAGCATTTGTGAGCACACGTGCACAAACACACACACACACACACACACACACACACACACACACACACACACACAGATGTAAGCATTGATCTTGTTTTTTCTTCTTCTTGTGGGTTCATGGCAAAGGTCAGTTTATTCTTTGCTAATTCAATCTCTTGTCTAGAGAGTTTCGGCCTTTGTACAATCTAATCTTAAGCCTAGACCTACAAGTCTTCAGCTTCCTAAAATCTAATCTTCAAGATGCAAACCTAAACCTAGAAAATTTCAGCCTCTATACAATCTAATCTGCACACCTAAATTTAGAATGTTTTAGTCTCCAAGACTTAGTACTGACTGAGCTCACTCTGACTAGCTATCTTCTGAACTACCACTTTTCACTCTGATCTGTATTGTGAACTCTGAACTGTAAATCATAAACCCTCTGTTTCTGACTTTCTACTTTCTCTCTGCTTATTCTGGACTGGCTTTGTTCTTCTCTGCTTTTCCTTCTGTCTGACTGATTAACTCTCTTCTCTCCAGCTCTCTTCTGAACTGCCTTATTCTGAACTGAACTGACTGTGAGCTAAGAGCTTCCTTTTATGTCTTGAGAGTTGGGCATGTCCTCACTCTGACTTAATTTCAGACTTCACTCTGATTCAGTCTCAGAGTTTGGAATTAAAGGCATCACTACCATTGCCTTAAGAACATTTCATCAGAATCACACAGGCCTCTGAATGTGATTCCTTCATACAGGCTTTGGATGTGACCCCTCCTATCACATAGGCCTATCAATGTGATCCTTTGCTAAAGCAGCCATGCTGCTGGATTAAAAGTTTCAATGTTCCTCTACATACATACATACAGACAGACAGACAGACACACACACACACACACACACACACACACTTAATATAAAATAGATTTATGGTGAAATACCTAATTTAATCTTATAATCTTACCCTTGGGAACAAGTCGAATTATAGCACTATTTCTCTAACATTGTAAGAATTGTTTTATTTTCATTTCTTTGCAGTTTATTAGAACATAAAATCTTAGAAATGGAGGGAAAACACAAGGAAGAGTTGGACACTTTGAAGGAGGAGAAAGAAAACCTTCAAGGCTTGGTTACTCGTCAAACATTCATCATCCAGGAATTAGAGAAGCAACTAAACAGAGCCACCAACAACAACAGCGTCCTCCAGAAGCAGCAACTGGAACTCATGGACACAGTCCATAACCTTGTCAGCCTTTGCACTAAAGAAGGTGGTAAGAATTATTTTCTTCCTCTGGCTCTGTAAATATTTTGCTTCATGCAGGCAAATAAGGGTTTGCCACTATTTCCTGTGTTACACTGGTGCCAGTGCAAATGTTGTAGGCAGACTTTATTCTGAAAGGCATTTATAAAATTTAGTGGACAATTTTCAGAGTTCTCCAAGTTTAGAGCATTTATTTTTAAATTTGAGTTTGTGGATCTGCAAAATCTTTCTAAAAGAATTTTACCAATTCTCCTTTTATTCTTGATATTTTTTTAACCTTGATAAAATCTCTTGTACTGTGATAGTTATATATTTGACATTATAACATTAGATACTTATGTGTAGGGTAGAAATTAGTCAATACTTCAAATTAGTTCAGTGTTCTATGGTGAGATTTGGGGGAATCCTGCTTCATAATTAGTTTTACTATTTCCATTTTTAGGAGAGAGAAAAAGGGAAATTATCGCATGTAGAGAAAAGATGAAAGAGACAGTCCTCAATAATTACTATAGTAAGGAAAGAAGGTTGTAGTAAAGTAGCCCTTATCCATTATCATATTCAGAGATATAACAGAGGCATCTAAGCGCTTTGGGGATGTCTTTGTAGTGATGGAACTTACAGTTTTTATGACTGGAATATCTGAAGCCAGCTGCAGGTCAAAATGTCTTGAGAAGATATCCATCCATTTACTATTTTTCTATATTGTGTGTGGAGTTGACATACATGTGAATATGAGCATATGAGTGCTATCGTGTACATGTGTAGCTCAGGGGACAACTTGGTGGAGTTGTTTCTCCATGGAGTAACTGTAGAGATGCTTCCACATCTATATGGGGTTTGGGGATCAAGTTCAGGTCACCAGGCTCATGTAGCCAACTCCATTCTCTTTTGAATATCTTGCCCCACTCTCTCTCAACTGTTCTCAAAACAATACTTTACACAGCTAGTTTACATATCTAGTTAAAGCAGGGTCCTGGCCTGCAGTTTTGTACAGGGCTTTAAAGTTTGGAGCCTGGGGTCGCCTTGAACAGTTCTTCTCTGCAATCAGTCCTTTTGAGTGGAGATGGGACTGTAAATGGAGATGAGTGAGAGCACTGCTTACATCTGAAACTGATTGTAGTCATTCAGCTGTGGCTTATGTGACCACTCACGTCACGGTTCAGTGTGGGTGTGCGATGTACACATGTGGCAGATCCTTGACTCATGGTGCTATGTAAAAACACAGCTCTATTTCATACTTTCATGTATAGATAGGAATACACAAGATAACTCTCCATGAAGTGATCTTGTTTTAGAGACATTTCACATTTCTCTGTTACACTCAATTTCCTTACATTGTATCTCCTTTAGATAGTCTAAACAGGCTTCAGAGATATTTTATAAAGAACTTGTTTTAAACATTGAGTCCCCAGAGCTCCATTTGGGTGTGCTCAGTAATGTGATTGGGAAAGAAAAAACCTGCTAATCAGACAGAGCCTGCCAAACCCTGAGCTAGAGTCCACTAGAAGAAAAGCATGGTAAGGTTTTGCCAGAGAATTTTAATAGAACTCATGAGTATTTATAAATTAAGTATTAATATGAGACATATCTATTCTCATATTGAGATGAATACATTTGGAGAAAGATTGAAAACACATTTTTCTTATCATCCCGAGACTTAAGCACAGAGAATTGGTAGTGTTTTGTACATGATTTTAGAAATGTCCAGCACTGGGGATTCTCACAGAGCTCATATGTCTGCCGACTTATCACAATTTAATTTCATCCCCCAGTATTTGTCTAATAAACATGTTTTTAAGTTGTTAGAATCAGAGAGTGCGGCTTTCAAACTTCTGCCTTGATTTGAAGCTTGACTCCAGTATCAGCCAACAAATGTCTTCTTTGCTTATTTGCTGAAAAATTATGGTAGCAAACATAACAGGTGCCACCCTGAGCAGTCAGGGCATGAGGTTAGTGTCTGTGTCTGCTCTGTGATGAGAACATCTCAAGTGGCAATAATAACATAGACTGAATCGTCGGACATTCTTAGATTTCAAATGTATTTCTTTCTCTTAATGTTGAAGACATAAACAAATCTTGTCTTAGCCGCAAGGCTGAAGATATTGTAAGATCTGTCAAATTCTCCCCTGGGTTTTGTGCTCTCATAGTTACAGACTTTGTTTCTCATTAATTTGTATACCCTGTAATCTCAGTAAACATTCTAGCCAATCTAAATCACTTAAGAGGCACACAACTGGAGTAACTCTCACTAAGCTTTCTATCAAGATGTCAATCCTCTCCATATTTGTATTTTCATTTGGATATTACATTTAAATTTTAAAGTGCAAAACACCATAATACTGAATAAAATGGAAGTTGCTAAGCTGAGCTTTGATTTCAATTTAGTTATGTATGAAGCATATTTCCAACCTTTATGTCCAAAAATTTATTATAATGAATAAATTGTTTATCAGATGAGTATCTGAAAATATCTTACTTTTAAATCTATATGTATATACAAATATTTCAAAACTGATATCCCATAATAAGACATCAAATTTCCTAAAATGAATATTCAGAATTCTAACAGTGTCATAATGCATAAACTCACAAGAAACTCACAAGAGACAGACATTTTAACTTTGGGTTCAGTTATATCAGTCATTTGGGACATCATCTCAAATACGCTGCCATGCAACCCACAGAATATATTCTTAGCGAGTTTTCTCTGTCTGATGTTTAGGTAGAAAACATCTGTCAGGATAATTATGCCTACTTTGCCATGATAGGGAAATAGTGAAATGAGATGCTTGATATAAATCAAAGCACATTCCTGATGACACAGATCAGGCACTAAGCTTTAGTCCCTTCTATCTGTCCTGAGAGACAAAATTCAAAAAAGAATTAAGAGTTTTCATCTGTAAGCAAGAATTCTTCAGAGTTTATCTGCACACAGCACTCTAGACTCATTATTAAGAGTTATCCAAGCTGCTTCTTTTAACCTAAGTTTTCTGAAATCTAAAATGGGATCACAACTTTTACCTGATGGGTTCATGGTACATCATAAATAGGTGCAGCTTATCTTTGTCTACTGAATAGTTCAAGTTTGCATGAGAATCAATTCTATATGTCTTTACCACAAAAAAATGAAAATTGTATGATGATGCTCTAACATTTTATGGCAAAAGTATGTCTGGGACACAGTGAACAGATATGTAACTTTCCCTAAAGATCTTTTGATCCAAAAATTGTAAACAAATCTTTCCATAGAGTGAGTACTTCTGTTTCATAGCACTTTCCCAGTAGAACATACAGTGTGCAGTAAGAAACATTTTCCCTAAATATTACTAAAAAACGGACTTTCTGGAATAATCTGCCAAGCTTCCCTACTGCTGGGCAAGCAAAAATGATATCTTAGGCCAATAGTAATTTCAAGCAACTTCATGTCCATATTTTGCAACTTCTGGATAACACATTAAATTTTGTGTACTCTTTGCAAACATTTGGTTACATTTGTTCTTAGACACATTACCTTCTGGAGAAATGGTTGTCTTCAGTGTTTCTGCAGTGTCAAAGCTTCGCTGGTTGCTTCATGATTTTTGGCAGATCATAGTTATTATTATAATTAAATAGTTCACTCCAACAATGGCATGGGAGCAATGTTTAATATGCTTTAGAGAGGACAATTGAGCACTGTATCTGCCTCCAATAATCACCAGTCATCGTCATCACTGTACCCTAGTAGTTAAGATGCCATCACATACATTGGAAGTATTAAAAACTACATCAGACTATGAAATTGAAAATATCTTAATGGCAAAGAATTAAAAAAAAAAAACGAGGAAAGAAAAAGAAAACTGGAAAAGGAACCACTATTCAGGCTAATTGTAACGTGACAGTCACAATCTTGTTCATGTCAGCTGGGAGTGTATTCCTACTATACTAAAATGTGACTCACAAATTTATCTATTCAGTCAAAACTAGTTTTATAAGAGTTATTCTCTTATATATTGATAATAATGATACTTATTTGTTTTTATGTAACAAAAGCATGATAAGTGTCTATCATATCCTCATATTGTTCATATAACTGGGAAGAAACAATGTATCTCAGTCTTAGTAGTTTAGTGGCTTCAAGGAAACTTGAGTGTGATAGACAATTAATTAAGTATTATATTCCTGTATTCTTCATAGTGGTGAGCCCAGGTTTGCAAGCACCAGCCAAACACACATTTTATTATCATGTCAAAGAGACCAGGGAACTAGCATAGTCAGTAACATGCCTGCTATGGAATCATGAGGTCCTGAATTTGGTCCCCAGGATCCCTGGGGGAAACTGTGCATGGAGCAAACACCTGTAGTTCCAATGATGGGAAGGTGGAGAGATGTGAATCCCCTGGGCTCTATTAGCCAAACAGCCTAGCTTACTTGGCAAGATCCAAGTCAGTGAGAGACCATGTCTCAATACACAAGGGGGTTGGCACCTGAGAAAGAAAACTTGAGGTTGACCTCTGGCATCCACACATATCTTCACACACAAGAAAACATATACATACACACACAAACCAAAAAAAGCTACCAGGACAGAATGAGGGTACTATCCAGCATCTATAGATTTCTCTTAATGATTTTATTGGAGGTTTATTATGGCTCTAGTGCTATACAAGCTTTGTATTAAATTTGATCTCTCTACAACAACATGAAGGCTAGCACATTTTGTAAATTTCATGAGGAACTTAAGAATTTGACCAATTTTTCTTTATAGATAGAGATAGTGTACCTAGTATTAAAACCTGGATAGGTTCACTCAGAGAGATGATGGCTAAGTCTTTGAGAGGAAGACTTGCCTTCCCCAGAGAGCACAAACAAAGTGTTGTCCAGAAGCCATTGGAATGTGAATAGGGCTGGTATACGTATATTAACAAGCTAAATCTTAGAATCAGGGACAGAAAGTGTGAAAGAAGAGGTAAAATAGGTAAATTGAGTGAGGTAAAGGAAGATAAATCTTTTTTCCCCTCTAAATCAATGACAATATATTGTCAGTATGGAGGGATGGAATGAGCTTTGCATTTTAGAAAAAAAATTCTCTAAACACACACACATAAGTAACATTATATAGAAAGAACACATTATTTAGGACACACACACACACATGCAATATATATTAGTGAAAAAAGATGCCATGAATTTAAAGGAGAGTGGGGAGAGGTATATGGGAGGGTTTGGAGGGAAGAACTGGATGGAATAAATGGTGTAATTAATTATATTATAATCTCAAAAAAAATCGAGTCATAATGTAGGGAGAAAATACTAGAAATTTAAAGCTCCTCAAAGCAGGAGCTTCCCCGTAAATTTTCAACGTTATTATTATGTTAGCAAAACCTTGACCAGTGCCATACTTCTAAGAGCTTGCATACATTATTAACTCATTCTATTCTCATAACTGTATTATAGCATACAATTCTAACTGCATGGCTAGAACCATACACACTAACTTCATGTGAAAGATCAAGAAACTAAGCCTAGAGAGCTAAATGATTTACTAGCAGCACACTATGAGCAAGTCTGCAAACTGGAATCTGAACCCTTGTACACTGCTCCCAGAATCTGTTCTTTACTCACTGTGCTGAGAAAGGAAAGGTGAAGACCTTCATGAGGATGACCAAGTGAGTTCTTAGCAGAACAATCGGTCAAAGTCACACAAGGGCAGAAGGAAAGGGAAGGGGAGGAAATTTATTCATAAGATTAGAATTAACCAGAAATAACTAGATATAAAAATAGAGTCAAAATACAGGTTGCAGATTTCTGGGGTAAATAAATTGTATTAATGACCTTTTTAAAAAAAGAAAAAAGCAATATCTGAGTACAAGTAGGCAGGTCTGAGGGAGAAAAATAGTAAGTTTAGTTCTGAATCACTGTCTGAAGTACTCGTGGTGCGAGGTCTTGCAGACAGAGAAATAGTAAGATTGAGTTCAGAAGATAGCATTGGGTAACCACATAGATGGCTGTGTTTTCAGAGGAGACAGCAGAAAGGCACATATAAAACACTTTAATCATTTGGTGGGCCACAGATCCAGTGGAAAAGACATGAAACAGATTGCCTCTCCTTACCAGTCAACTCAATCCCACAGCACAATTTCACAGCCACACATTTGTTTACAATTTTAGAGAATTTGTTTACAAAGGTTATGATCTCATTTATAAAATAGTAAGTGTAAAATCAAATTAAGAGAGGGAATTCAGAGTTCTTTATAGAGCAGATTAAAAAAAAAAAACTCAACAACAACAAAAAAGAGAACACCAGCAAATTAGGGAGTAGTCATTAGTGAGCACAGTGATGGGAAGAGTTACTAGAAATGGTGTCTGCTCCCCAGTAGAATGTAACTGTAAAGGTCATCTGTATTTAACAAAAGCACAGAGGGTAGATTTTGGAGCTGGGTGTGACTGTGTTAGGCAATGTTGACTACATGGCTCAATTGCATAGACAAAAGACTACATACATTTAAAACACTTGAATACTGATGGACAGGTTTTAGGTTGGGAAATGCACAGCAGCAGAAGAAATCAAAAATAAACACAGTGGGCACAGACATAGTAATATACCGGATTCCTTACTAAGAAATTCATAGTACAAATTATAGGAACTTCCCATGAGAGTCTCTTTAAAATTTCTTCACATCATCTGAGAGCAATAATGACTGATAAGACATTTTTTTTTCAGTGATCTGCATTATTTGGGCTAAAGCTGCCTTTCCCAGAGGCTGATTACAATGGTATGAACATGTGATCAGTATTTTCAGTCCTCTGCCCTCCTTTAGGAAGGTAAAGTGAAGTGTCTGCTTCCTTCCCAGTACCGCAGAGTCCTCTGGCTCTACTCTCAGAATAATTCCACCATCTGAAAGAAATTTACCTCCTGTGCAGTGTCTATTGAGTTTGTGAAGTAAATCATCCAGTCAAGAGATGAGATAGTTTGAACTGCGTGTCTCCTGACTTCAGAATGACTCTAAAAACATGGCAAGTGGTGGGAGGAAATTAAAAGTTTTTGAAAGCCATTCAGATAAGTATTGGTAAGATAGGAAATATCACTTTCATTGACTGGGTGAGATGATTTTTTGCTGACCATTTATAAAGCACAATTTAACATTAGGTAGAAAGAGAAAGGAAAATAAACAAGTCATCTGCTGCAGCAAGTGCTTGTTCCCATGTAGTAGGGGGAAATGCTTTAACTTGACAGAAAATTATATGTTAAACATTTACAATTTCCGCAAAATGAACCACGCTATCTAGCACTTCCTTTCATACGACAGAGCGGCTTAAGGCGAAAGTGGCTGTTTACTTTTGGACATAGTGTGTTTCTCCTTTCAGATGGAGCATGTTATCTGCTTTTTTGAAAAGTTGTAATTTCTGAAAAAAAAAAAAAAAGAATGAATAGCTGAACTACTGATAACAAAATTAAAAACTACAGTTGCTGAACTCACCCACGAACTATTTCTAAACCACAGCCTTTGAGGGCGATTTGAAATTTTGTGGTTCTCTCTTGGAATTAGAGTTTCAACTTCAGAAATTAGATGAGCTATCTGCAAAGTGATATCTCCTGGTGCCAGCTGAGCCTGGACATTCCCACGATGAAAGGTCTCTTAAAAAACGAGTCCGCTTGATGTTCCAATGTAAGGGCAAACAAATTCCATCCCTTATTCTCCTGTGTTCCAATAGCTTACTTAGTTCAGGCAAGGAAGCACAGAGAGTTGTAATAGAAACTTGACTGAGGGATTTCTTGAACTCAACCTCACATAAGTCAAATTCTGTAGCTATTTTATGAATCCAAGTTCCACTATGACAGCAGACGTTAGGTAGAGATAGGTTATAAGACTTAACGAATATAATTGCTCTGAGAGAAAAATTGCTTTATTAGAATTAATATGTGTTTACTTCTTACACACTGTAGAATACAAATGTTCTGGAAATTTTTATACTCTCAGAAAGGAGGTTGAAGAGTAAAATTAGAGACACATTACACTATGCATTTAGCTTTAAATGCATACAAAAGTATTTTAGCAAAAGATTTTTCTAAAAGTCAACTGCAAAACATTTAAGAAACTCCAGTAATTTGTACAATCTTTAAGGTCTGGGAAGATGGTTCCGTGAGTAAAGGCATTTACTACATAAACCCTATGACCTAAGTTCAATTCCCTGATCCCCAGAGTGGAATAGAACCAATGCCCGGGGCTTCTGCACACACATGCTGTGGCACAGGTGTGCCTGACACACACACATACACAATAATAATAATAGGATAATAACAATCAGCATTTTCAGCTGCATAGATAAATTCTTACTTTACTTTAGGCTAAAGAATTATAACTACATTCGAGTGCTGTCAGATCTTATCCTAGTGATGGCTATTGTATTCATATTCGGAGTCAGACCATCTATGTTGAGTTGTATTAATATGGGATCTACCGAAGTTTACCTACCTTTACAATAGATTTATAAATTCAGAATGGTAAAGGTAATACCAATATCAAGCTTCTTTTAATTTGTATATTTAGTGCATGTTTACATGAATTTATAATTATATTTAAATATGAATCTTTTGATTGTATATTATAATGAGTTCTTTAATAACAGTGAATTTGAATTTTAAGTTCAGTTTTAAGTAGAATGCAGCTATGTCGGGAGGTACAGCCAGTTATTTAAACTTAAGGACACACACACACATACATACAGCTACTTTCAACCATAATAGATCCTTAAGTCCCATACATCTGGCTTAGATGTTTCCTTCAGAGTTTTTTTTTTTTTTTGAGCCTGTATGGGATATGCCATCTGGAGGGCAGTACAAGGTGGCAAAGACAGGAAGAACAGAAGCAAGGACATCAGTTTTAGACCCAGCTCTGCTGCCATGTAGCTTCATCTAAAGTATCACACACAAAAGAGCTTCGCCAGTGTCCTAGGCCATCCCACCTTCTTCATGTTTTGGTTCAATCATTCTCTGTCTTCTCCTTACCTCTTGAAGCCCTGTGATCAGAATGGAACCACATGTAGATCCTGAAAGAGCAGTCAAGGTTTCAAGTTTATTATATCACAAGTGTAAGTGGCAGTCACGTGGTGACAGTCAGCCCTTATTTTCTTTAAAACCTTGAAGACTTCCTGGTGCACCAGTATTCAGACGCATCTGGCACTCACTCTCTGTACTTCCAGCATTGCCCGGGGACTTTCATTCCATTCTAATAGATTTTGCTGAAATCAGTTATTTGTCCACTCATAACAGAGCATAAAAATATGCCTTTTAAGCTTTCCCACATGCGGGGAAAGCCTTTTGTGTAAAATCAATACAGTTCTGCCAGGCTGAAAACATTACATGGGAAATTAACACACATGAAAACTGAAATATCTTTGTTAATGAAGTGACCTTACAAACAAATAGTAGGGGTCACACAGCATTCATAGCTGCCTGTAGGGTGCCCAAGGAGAAAATACAGAAAAAGAGTTTATGAAAAATGAGTGATTACTTCATTAAACAAAGTTATAACTCCATTTAAAATGGTCAAATATATTTGCTCTACTCTTATTTTCATACTGGAGAGTGAATGCATATTAAATTTTACGTAATGTGTTATTTCTTATTAGAGGAGCATTGGAGAAAGTGATCAGATATACCAATCAAACTACACTAGAACTATGTGACATCATTCTTTAATATTGAAAATACACCAAAAAAAAAAAAAAAAAAAAAACCTAGAGGTCCTTCTGTGGTGTTGGTTAAACCCATAGCGTCATGCACACAGGCCGCTGCCCTGCCACTGAACTATCTCCCAGCTCTAGACTGAGCTCCAGGGACCTCTTAATTCCTAATCCTGTTAGCTTTTGAAGTTGCAGGTCATCACAGACGCACATTTCTGACAAGGATTCCCATCTCTTGGTCAATTCTGTTGCCCGTGGCTCCCTTTTATGCTCATGTCAACATCTGTCATGTCTCTTCCTTATTGCTTCCCTAGGCAGCCTGCTTCCGTGAGAAAATCCTGTACTAGCTCAGAATTAAGGTTTGTGGAGAACTACACAAGAAATTGGGTGTGACTTTGCAGTTAAGAGTAGCAGCTCTGAGGCATCTACATCAGATCGTCTATTGGAGTTTCATTTTACCTTGGCTTGGCTGTAGAAGCTGGTGTATGCTACAGACATGTTTCTCATCACCATGGTCTTGGAGCTTCACTGCTTACAGGTTTTAATGAGATTAAATAGCATCACTGGTCCTTGGTTTACATAAGTAATGTACCCCAAAATTCCTCATAAGATGTTTATAAGGATTAAATGAAACAAGCTGTCTATTTAAAATTCAGAATGTAGCACCTGGCAGTATTCAATAAACACTAGCTAATTTTATTATGTTCATGATTATTATAGTACCACTGAGAAGGTGACAGATATTTAGGACTTTATTGATTATATAATATATTTTAATTTTTCAGATGAGGATTAGTTTATTGTTTCAAAACAGGCTAATTAAAATGATAATGCAGTAAGTAATTAATATTTAGGTTGGTTTACCTTAGGCCAAAGTCAAAGAGAATAAACAATAGCAGCTTTGAAAAGAACAGAAGCCTTAACAAACTTAACTTGGACTTCAGAATGAGAGTGTATAAGAATAGAATATATGTATTATGTGGTATTTACATATGATATATATGTATTTATTTTTTGGCAGTTTTCTGTAGGCTAAAATTTCATACAAAGCTATCAATCCACAGATACTTACCTTTGAACATGCATTTTAGATGTGACAAAAATGCCACAAAATCTAATCATAAAACTTTAATGTATTCTTGTAGCCACACATATTTGTGCATGTACTGTAATGTCAATGGGAAGTCTCTTTCATCTTCATAGATATGTCTACAAAATGGTGAACTATGGATTACCTGTAAATAACTCATTTTTCACACCCTTGTAATGCAAAGAAATACCTTCTTGTGCTTCTGAAAGTCCTTTTAAATTATTTAGGTTTCTGGAGAAAATCTTCAGAGTGGAGGTTCCTTAAAATGCCAACACACCTGGCCAGGAAGTTCAGAATCAAATTAACCAACTGTGAGGATGTTTGCCCTTTGTCACGTTGGCCATTTTTACTTATCCTTATGCTCACTGAACTTTGGTGACCTGTTGAAATCACAGATTTAGGTCATTTCCAAATGCTATGATCTCTGTAATGACATTAGTTTGGAAAATTCCACTAGGTTCTTCCTTGAACAGATAATTTTATCTATGTGTATTTTAATATTTGCAGAACTTGTAAAGCTCTGAATCATTCACCACATTTCAGTCCTAGAAAGAATGTCTGAGTAATTGATTTCTTACAGCAAGTTACTGGGAAGTAGCTATGATGAAGAGCCAGTGTTTTTCCTTGAATCTAGTAGCAAGGCTAATGGCTCTCTGTGCTCTTTGTAGGGTGGCTGAGATTAAGAATTAATAAGTCCACATTCCAGGAAGTTTTCTCTTAAGGGTTCATCTGAATTGAAGTGACCCTCTACCTCAACTTGCATGGCCCTTTCCTGAAGTCAGTTGTGTAGTTGGCACAGCATCTGGGTTGAGATTGGTTGGTCAAATGAAAATAAAAGCAAAAACCAGTCAACAGCTGCTGGTCTCAGTTTCCAATTGCTCACAGAATGAATGTTGGCTAGTGACAGACAGACATGCACCTGCTCATGTTTCTATTGTTCCCTTTAGATGGCAAAGATTTGGTTATACAGATAAGGTTAATTGAGAAGGATGAATAATGACCCTTTCCCAAGACTTTCTAGATTTATTGCTGATATCTGCAGGAGTGAAGTCTTTGAACTGACATACAAGGCTCTTTAAGTTTACCTCCGTTAAGCTGTTCCACAGGTTTTATTATTTTAAGTGCTATCTCTTTGAGGCAGTCTTCCTGAATCTGCTTGGCAGATGGAGTACATTCTCCTCGAAAGCTCCCAATTCACTTGACATATGTCTTTAAGATAACAATTATCTGCACTCTCTCTTTTTGATACTCTGTTTACACTGATAATACTGGAGCCCTAGAGATGGTGCCAGCCATCTTGTGACCAAGTAGAGAACCAGCAAAAGTGACTGATGGGGAAGATAAAGAAACACATTTCTGGCCACACTGTTTGAAACCTCATAATGTCTTACCTAAAGTTACCTTTTTGCTTATACCAGTGTGACTGAGTTTTTCTGCTGTAATGAAAGTTACTTATCATAGATACAACTGTCATAAAAGATATTTGGCTACAATAGATCCTTTCATTTTCAGGCTGTGATTTCATTAAGGACATGTTTGACGGTTCTTATGACTGTCTTTATTGCCTATACAAAATTTTACGTGTAAGAGGTGTTCAATCAATATTTGTTGAATTAATTAAATAATTAATAAGAAAAGACATAAGTAGAGAGAACAATTATAAAACTATAGGCTAATTGGATTTTTATTTATAATTTCATTCATTTTTTCACCGATGAGAACCAGGAGAAGAAAAGGGATCAGTAAGAGAAGGAGAGAAAATGGAGTTTGGTAGATTGGCTAGCCCAAGGTGAATGAAATCTGAGATAGCAGGAGGGACTGCCTGCTAGATAAAGAGAAATAAAAGTGTGAAACCAAGAGGCAAGCACATGTGCAGTTAAAAATGCTTCTATACTATAGTCATCCCTATAGTGCTTTGAAACCGTGATAGTGTGTAAAGTAAATATACAAGAGTGGAATACTAGTGCACACCCAAATATACATGACATGCAAATAAACCAACAAGGAAGGAGGAGGAAATGAACTTTGATGAAGAGAAAGGGGACTGTAAGAGTACAGTGTAAAGAGTGAGGAAAGAGAAACAGTGATGAGCTCCAAAGTGCAGAGGTATGACAAGAAGGAGACAGGTCACATGGCTTTGATCCTCATAGAAACCAAGTGGTTGTATAGGTTGTATATAAAGAGTGACAGAAGACTAGAGTGAGATGCAGTCTTGAAAAACGGTAGACAGAGATCACCACAAATGCCAAACGCCATCTGAGCCATCTTCAAAGCCTGACTCATGTTTAAAGGACAGGGAGGAAGAAAGGGAATGCTGGGAAAGAGCAGACTAGGACAGTGAGATTCAAGACCCTCAGAAGAAAGCATATTGGGAACTAAATAACAGGGGAAGAAAAGATAATATACAGTCAATCAGGGGACTTTAGGTTTAAAGGCCAAATTGTAAATTCATTGTTTCATATCAGTCTATCTTTACAATAAGTTTAATATCTGAAAGATAGACAAACTGAGCCAGTTTCTAGATTATTTGCAGCTCTGGCTAGCTGATGTCTCTTACAGCCCCTTCCATTAAGTCTTGTGTGTTCTGTTGCTGTTTACCACAATTAGACTAGGCTCCACTGTTCTAACTGAATCTCAAAACCTCTGTAAAAAGTTTATCACAGCAAATTCATCTTCTTTTATTGTCTTTCTGTGCTTTAAAATGCTTACCAGGTAGCCATTATATCTAGGCATGACAATAGAGTATTCTAGAACTTTACAGTGAAATTATTCAAACAGTAACAACCAATATATCGTCTCTGTACCACAACAGTATCACTTAATATTAAATAATCTTTGGATCTTTACTATTAAAGTTTACATCATACCATGAGATTACTTCCATCTTTTTGACTTAAAGCAATGGTATACCTCAATTGAGTCAATGAATGAAATAAGCCATTTAAGTAACGCAAGAAGAGGCCAATTCAATAGAATACTACAGCTGTCCAAATAATTTTAGCTTCCTTGGATTTAAGAAACTACAGGGTTTAGACTTAAGGAAAGGAAGATCATAGGAGCTACCACTGTGTACTTCTGTTTTGGTTGTGTTTATTTCATAAAAGTGAGTAATAATGCAATGTTGCTATTATTAGTGTTCTTGCTATCATGATATGAGCAATAGTAACTAGTATTTCTCCAGTATTGCCATGCTCCACCCCGATGTGTTTGTAATTTACATGCCTACCTGAGAAATATTTATAACTATTTCACACTACAGATTGAATTTAACAAACACCCTGAAGTCAGCTTATCCTTGTTGATGGACTCTTCCTTAAACCATAATATAAAATAAAAATACCAGCGATCCTGGGGATGACTCTTTTAAATTCATTTAAAATGTTCTAACACTCTAAAATTTGGCCCTAAATCAAGGTTTTAAAAGTGAAAGTTGTTAATAATTTAGAAGAAGCAGTTTAATCTATTGAGAAAGCACGTATCTTTTGGAGAGAGGAACTGTCAGATTTTCAACAATTCTGATTCAAATGTAGATCAAACCAAAGACCTGTCACACTTATTATCAGAACAACAAAGTTGTATGTTTTAACCATCATACGTTTTCCCAGGTAGAGAATTTATATTACTAATTTAGATAACACTGATACAATATTAAACGGATACAACCCTGATAGTTTCCTGTTTGTGAAAATGTGGGTGAAGGAGCTTCTCTTCCCACACAACAGCCCCTCAACCCAGATCTTCCTGAAGGGGGAAAATAAAAGCAGAGGGGGTGAAGAGAGGAGGGAAAGGAATGTGTTCCCCTTACATAACCACATACAGGAGGGCAGGAAGTGGTGCTTCTACAAGAGAAACATTTTCTTCTTAGATAAATGACTTTCTTCTTTTCTCACCCCTAAAAAGAAAAATGAGTTTCCCCAATGAATTTCTGTTCACCACATTTTCCTGTGTTTTTCATCCTCTCAAGCTATCAAAAATTTCAGATGGTACTTCTTCACATTCCTGTTTGTGGTATTTAATGAGGATATTCCTAGCCTTTACACACAAGAAGTATAAAGTATCAAGTATTAAGAGTTTAAGAACATTTGATTTTTTTAAAAACTAATGGCCCATATGCTTATTATAAGAAAAACCTAGCAAACTGCTTTATAGTTTTTAAGAGAGCTCATTGACATGCCCAGTGTCATTAAAAATGACTTTTGTAAGCATTTATCTATATATTTTAAACGGCTCTTTGCATACGTTTAGCAAAATACACTTCTCCACTGTACCACGAAACTTTGAGTATGTGTACTTATTCTGTGTTAACATGGAGGTTGTGATAGCAGTGCTTAAATACAACTTTGGATATAATTGTGCAAAACATTATTAGCACAGGCATTAGCTGTATAGAAAATGATAAATTATTGGACATTTTAATTTTTATATTATGCCAACATATCTGACACAAATACTTTGCTTTCTTGAAACTTAATCTAGCAGTTTTAAAAAGTTTAAAATATTTGTATTAATGTAACTCATTCCACAAAGATTAAACTCTCTATTACTTATAAAAGGATATCTGTTGTTAAATTACACTGAATTCAAGCCAGTATTTTATATAGTTTTCATACTTTACAAGTCTATTTAATAGCAGTACTCATGGTGAATATTTGATGTTTTTATTATGTAGGAACATTGTGAATTAAAGAGATTGTAAACATATTCACTAAACAGAATACTATTACAATTTTTTTGTTTTATGTTTTTTTGGGACAGAGTTTCTCTGTTGTAACTCTAGCTGGCCTCTAACTCATAGAAATTTGACTCCCAAGTGCTGGGAATAAAGGCATGTACCACCACCACCCAGAAAAAAAAGTCTTAATTAAATAAAACAAATTATGCAATTATTTTATAGTTATTAGAAAATGCTAAATCATTAATGTTTTATACAGCACATACATCTTTATCCAAGAACTATTTTTTGTTATTTTCTCTTTTTTACGAGGCAGGGTTTCTCTGTTGTAACTCTGGCTGTCCTGGAACTTACTCTGTAGATTAGGCTCACCTTGAACTCACATAGATCTGCCTGCCTCTGCCTCCAGAGTGCTGGGATTAAAAGCCTGTGCCACCAATATCAGGCCGTAGTCAGAGACTGTTAAATGGGTCAATTTTTATTTTGATTTCAGGCAAACTGAAGAATGGGTGGAGCTTAGTGAATAAAATAAGGCTCTTCTCATGGAAAAACTCATTATTATTTTGGGTTACAATGGAATAATAATTTCCAAAGTACTTTTTGAAGAAAAATGTAATCATCGAATGTAATGTGGATGTTTGAAGCACTAAATATAGGCAGTAGTGTTCTGTGGGTTTAGATTGACAAGTTCCTAGAAGTTTTGTTTTAAAAACCAAAGCCCAAATCTCTGAAAACAAAAAAATTTTGAAAGTACAAAACAGCTTATAGACCTGTTTTAAAAACTTAGAAATAAAATATAACTATACTTTCTGTCTTACTCAATGTCCTGAAGTTAAGTCATCACACTGATGACACAAAATGAGTAAATTAATATTATTTAGAAATTGAGTTCAGGGGTTAGTTTAGAACCCATCACCTTAAATTCTGGAAATCAAATGAAGCCTGGAAGTGTAATTATAGGTAATCTCTACATACTCCCAAGGGTGCAATAGAGGCACACATGTTACAAAAGTAGCCAACTGCACTTCCCTTGCATTTAAGGACCGCTCTACAGGAGGAAAAGAATGTTTATTGCTGTAAATCTGTCCAAGAACCCATAGAAGTAGAGTTTACAAACCTCAGCATTTGACCAGCTCCTATGGTGCAAAATGAACATAGTGGGAAACTGCCCTCTAAATTCATTCCTCTACACTCACAGATTAGTGCAGCTCGCAGACATTAGTGTTGTTTCTTTGCAGAAACCCACAACTGATCGACGTGAAGAAAATAAGTGTCTGTGGAGTGTCCAGCTGTATATGGGACATATGTATCAACCCCTTTCACCAAGGCTCGGGAACTGTTGCAAAGGAGAGGGTAGAAAGTTTATAAGAGACAAAGGTCAGGGAACTGGAGCAAAACTGTGTCTTCTGGGCATGACAGAACTAGTATACTCATGAACTCATGGCAGCTATGATTGCCTGCACAAGGCCTTCATGAGATCAAACAAGTCAATGTTCTAGCATGGGGGAAGCAGGGATATATACGCTTACACTTGTAGCTGAGGAGCTATTGATAGGTGATGACTTCTGAGGCTAGGAGAGCTAGATTTTTTTAAGGGTGTGGCTCCTAGCAGGCCAACCATGGTCCACTGGTTGCCCCACGCCAAACAGAATGTGGACATAAAACATTGGACTGTGACGGTCATCAAATAAAGAGAAACAAAGTTGGGAGGGGGTGGGGGAACTGGAGGTGGTAAGGGGGTGAATCAATCAAAATGCACTGCATGAATGTAAGAAGTTCTCAAAGGATTAATAAGAGTACTGTATTTTTAGATACTGTATTTTGCCAGTTTTTAAGCCTTAGGATTGGGGTATAACTCATTGGAGGAGCATGTACCTAACACATGAAATTTCCAACAATGCAATAAATAAATGTTTCTGACAGGAAACGTTGACATAAATTGCTAACAATAAGAAGTATTACATAATCATGTAATTTGTCCACCACAATGAGGTTTTTGAGAATATAGAAAAACAAAAGTAAAGAAAGTTATGTAAAATTGGAATGTAATTGGAAACTGGTCCATAGGTTTTTTTTTTTCTCTTTTTCAACTTACCAGTAAGTGGTATGTTTTATTTTTCAGTGTATGCAATATAGGTATTTTGTGAAGGCAGCAAAGGCCTGATATGTTTGTTGTCTATTTGGGTGGTATTGACACTGATATTTTGTTCATATATTGTAATCTCTCTCTTTATTTTGCAGTTTTGCTAAAGGGAGGAAAAAGAGAAGAAGAAAAACCATTTAGAGACTGTGCAGATGTATATCAAGCTGGTTTTAATAAGAGTGGAATCTACACTATTTATTTTAATAATATGCCAGAACCCAAAAAGGTAAAATCAGAAATGCTTGTTTATGTGATGTAAAGCAGATCCTGGTTGAATTGCTGTGTAATCGAATAAATTTGTGAGTTTGTTAAACATAATATATATTGGTGTAGACACACATCCATACACACACATGTATACATACATGCCTGAGCTCTTTTCTGTTCTCAGAGAGATTCTGTGTTTCTCTGGTTCAGAGGGGATGGAAACTTTCTCTGTATACATCCTCTAACCCCAGGACCTCTGATCTGTTCATTACATACACTTTTGTTCTCTTCTATCTATTTGGATATCATAGTGCTCAGAAATGTCTGCTTGCACAAACTACATGCTGATGCCACATCTACCTTCAGTGCATTGGAAACACTGAAAGTGATCTTCTAAAGTCACAACACATTAGGTAGCATATGCCTTCCAGCATGAGAGCAGGCCAAGTCCAGTTCTTTACAGAATTCTTGGTCCTGTTAAAGTGCGAGAAATGTACCCCATCTTAACACACAATTATGAAAGGATAAGCCTCTCATACTTACATGAGTGCAGGTTGGAAGAACAGACTCATCTTCATGTCAATCAGTGCTCAAAGTAAACTTGGAAGCAGTTAAGCATCATCTTGCTGTCCTATCTCTTTTAAGAGACCTCCTCCACAAGTGTCCATTAGATCATTTACCTATGCCTTCATTCAGTACAATTAATTGGATGCCGTTCATTTGCCAGTCTCTGTCTAAGCATATCACTACAAAACAAACAGTTCTCGGTGCAGCAAAGAAGACAGGAATTTACAGAGTTACCAATTCAATAGAAGTATAGTGCTAGAGATGTCTCTTTGAAAGAGGTTATGTTGGAAACTTTAGATGACACAGCCAAAGACAGTGGGGTCAGAGGCAATAGACCTACTTGACATTCAACATGTGAAAGGTTTGCTGGTTTTACAAGGTCCTAAATTGGATGCCTGTTCTTCTAGGACAGAACACTTTCCTCTGCCTTTTGCCATATCTGTTCATACATCTTTGTTTCCTTTGAATCCTGTGAAAATGTTCATGGACTACCTTCCTGGATTTCTCCAAGCAATTTTGCATGGCATTTCTATTATTAGAGTTCTATATAAGTAAAGGGATTGTGGCTTTTTTGTTTCTGATTTCCTGGGACCAAGTATGTTTTCTGCACAAAGAAAGTTCTAATGAATCAGCACTAAAATGAGCAAATGAAGAAAAAGCATACACTGATGATGACAGCATCAGCACATCTGTCTGCTTACACTAAGCTAACAGTTTTCCTGATTTCTGTGATTTTTGATAAGCAAGGGAAGGGAATCTTGGAGACCAGTGTATAAGAGATCATGCAATTACCAAGGTCGGGTGTCTGGTCTAGAGACTAAGCCAGATCAAAGGTTGGCTTCCTTTGTACCCTGTCACTCAATTCTGATTTCAACAAGGACTATTGGGTGGAGTTTTCTTGTTATATTTGTCTCTTTCATTTTTTGAGATAAAATTTTCTTCTTAAAAGAAGTCCTCAATTTTTCTCTACAAGTCGGAATAGGGCAGGTGGGGCACAAACGACAAGAGAAGGAGTGTGATATGTGTAGCCCTCTGCGCCTCCTCCTCAGCCACTCACAAAGGCATTCTTATTTCACCTGGTTTTCCTGTGGGGATTCTGGACAATATTTCTCTGAATCAAGTAACCTATTAAAATAAAATAAAACAAGGAAACATACAAAACTATGACTATAAATAATGAGAAGATCAGGATAACTGATGGTAAGGAGGGACTTTTGGATATCCTAAAATAAGTCTACACACACACATACACACACACATACACACTCACACACTCTGTGCCAATAGCAGGCATATGTGTGACAATTTGTTCTTGGGGAGGAACATGAGATAAAATAAGTACATTTAATCTATCTGCAGTCTATCTATCTATTTGCAGGAGACCCAAACAGACTCTGAAACAGCTTGGCAGTTGCCCTATGTCTTATAAATTATCTTAAAAACAATAATCAAATCACTCTCCTTTGGACTCCGGAAGATCATGATATTCACATTAATATAAAATTAAAATAATTTTCAGATGTTCAGACAGGGAGGAAGATGCCTTTAGACTTGTTTCTACTCTATCCCTCATACTACTGTGAATTCCCCGAGGAAGGTCAGTAGCACAAAGAAAGTCACTCATCCTGTGAACTTCAATTTGTATAATTTAATTCATGTAGAAGCCCAATTCAGCTTTCCTTCAAACTTTTTGGAGAAGTTGGCTATGTGTTAAACCAGTGCTCCTGTTAGAGTAGAAGGAGTAATTTTTCCCTAACTCATCAAGCATACAGTTCACATTTACTTAACTTTCGTACTAATTATACTTGACATTACAGATTTCATGTACTGAAGTGCAACTTGAATCTCCATTTTATGTAAAATATTGTTTGTGGAAATATAATTTTAAAACACACTCTTGAGGGACTCAATGTAAGAGCCAGTCACTGCCTTAGATTTGGGTCCCCAGCTGTTTCATTGTCTACATTAAAAGTATTCATAATTAGGAGTTTAAAGGAGTATTTTTTCTTTTTCTCCCTAACAGGATTCTTTAACAAGTAGCAATATTTTTCTTTGATTCAGACTGACACATTTATATTTTTTATTACAGATAACACATTTTGTTTGAAATCCTTAACTATAATCACTTAGCATAGCCTTGGAAAGAACAAACATCCATGAATTTCATCCAAGTATTTTAGAAGCTGATTAGTGAAAGTGTTCAAAATATTGGTCATTAATAGTTTGGCAGACCCAGATCTGAGCACTTGAGTTTTGTATTCACTCACTGCTCCTTTTCAGCAGACCAAAGAGCTGTGTGTTCCTAGCTAGCATCCTTACTTCAGAAAGATAACTTGGCCAAATTATGTATGTGATAACTATTAAGCATTGGATTGAAACCAAATTTCTCTTTCCAGATTCAGCAGAGTTCTAAAAAGGATAATTATTTACATTAGTGATAATTGAAGTGGTATCAACCAAGTTTTTAAATATAAACTTATTGCCCAATGAAGAAGACACATGTGTGATATGAGTGACCAAGTAAATTGATTTATGCTCTTACTAAAATCCACTTCACAGGCAAGTGGTGGTGGTGCATGACTTTAACTCCAGCACCCAGGAGGCAGAGGCAGGTGGATCTCTGTGAGGCTGAGGCCAGCCTGGTCTACAGAGTGAGTTCCAGGACACTCAGAGTTACAACAGAGAAACACTGTCTTGAAAATCAAAAATGAAAAATAAAAAAAGATGAAAATCCATTTCACGTCCCATGTCTTATATAGCTTCCCTTCCTTCCCTTTTGATGTAAATCATTGGACATTCTCTTAATTATATAAATGCATTGAAAAAATTTATTATTAAACCCTTCCAAATAGACAGAGGTATCATTGGCAAAACAATTGCTACTACTCTTGAATATGCTTAGCAAAAGCTTATCTTTTTTTCTTCTTTACATAATGTTCTCACAACTTCATCAGATGCAAAGGAAACCAAAATCTATAAAAACTAATGATACTAAAATCTAGTTAAGTGTGTATGATATGGAATATAAAGAAATCAATAAAATTGGGCTATTTAAGACACAGACAAGTATTATAGCAACAAGTGTTCATACTTCAGGAAGTGTATGAGCTGCAGTTGTAGAACTCTGTTATCTACTTATTGTAATTTAACATACATATTTTTCATGTACTATTTTCTGATCATGGTTGCCTTCCCCCACTCCCCCCAAATGCTTCCAACCTTCCCACCTCTCCACACACCTAACTCCATGCCTTCTGTCTATTTCTCTGTTTCTCTCTCTCCCTTTCTTTAGAAAACAAGAAAACAAAAAGCAAAGAAACCAGAATAAAAAAAATTAGCAAAGAGAAAATAGAACACATACACACACACACTCACACACAAAACAGAAGCCATGCACATTAGAGCACAAAATGAGAAATCAGAATATACAAGCAAAGGGTCAGAAATAGAGAAAAATGAACACACAAAACAATGTGAGACAAAATGTCTACAAAAATCCCATTGAGTTCCTTTTGTGCTAGACTTTTACTGTTGAGAATCAGGCCTACCTTTAAGTGTGGCTAATCTGCCCAGTGAGACTGCTGCATTGGACATTTTTTTTCTTTGCAAGTGTCAGTTGGAGATAGCTTCTTGATTAGGGATGGGAACTCCTGTCTATTTCCCCTCTCAGTACTGGGACCCTATCTGGCTTGAGCATTTGCAGATCCTGTGCATGCTGTCACAGTCTACTACGATTGACATTATTCTATGTCAAAATAAAAAAAATGGTTGCTAAAGTGTGAAAAGTGTTGTTTTTCAAATGTCATGTGGAAGGCAAAAGTGATCATTTGGGGTGGTTTAATTTTTAAAGCAGATAGAAAATGAGAATTCTATCTTTTATATCTCCTTTTGTTTCATTGCATTCATGGTTTGTGGTTATTTCTCTCTGCATTCTCTTCAAGGCATAGTAGTGAGAATTGGAATTTCTCTTTTCATTTCACAAATGGTTAAAGCCAAATGCCCCATAGTCGAATTAGCTTCATCCAAAAACAAACCATTAAATCATAAGTCATACTGTAAAATACTAAAACTTTGTTTCTGAACTCATAATTCCTCTAATTCTTGTAAAAGTACTGTAACAAATGTGTTAAGCCTTTTCCATTTAAGGTTATGGAAAAATAATTAACATCCAGGAGGTTAATCATTTCAATTTGTATAAAGCATAGAAGCATAAAAACTATGTGAATCAAATTCCCCCTTTCTGTTTGAGTTGAAATCTCCGTATTAAGTTAAAAGGTGTTTAATGCTTGAAAGCTTTGACCTTGCCTGGGGTAGAAGCCAGTTCAGACTTTTCTTGGACAGAGTCAAGCCCCAGTCACAGAATCAATAGATGCAACAGACATAGCGAATGGAGCGGCACCATCCACGAGAAGAATGTGCCAGATAACACAGACCACACAAGACCAGCAAATGAACTCTTCAGCCCTCTCATGTCTCAAATGCTTCTGACTGATCATTTACTCCATGGAACGTCTTTAATCTGTTAGGAAAAGGCTTCTCATTTTTCTTCTGACTATAGGTTAGAAATTGAGTTTCTTTCTCTTTTCAAGATGGAATTCAACTTCATTAGTAGATATAAAATAAAAAAATAGCAAGATCAATCTGCATGGTGCCAGTATTAATAGACAGAAGCCAAGAATCGTATTCATGAGGTAACTTGTTGAACATTTTCATATTTTGGATTTGAATAGTCTATTCTATGCATAACAAATTATGAGTCATATAAATTATGCTTAATGTCACATGTAACTGTACTTCAATGCAGTAAATATTACACTAAAACATAAAAGATATAACACATAATATAAATCTGTATTGTATTGTCTGTAAAACACACCCAATATCTTAGAGTAGTGGCGGTGCCTATGCCAACAGCTCTATGTGCAATTAATCTTCACACATACACACACAAAGAGAGAGAGAGAGACAGAAAGAGAGAGAGCAGAGTTGCAGTTTTAATCTAGCTTTCAAGTCCTCAACCAGCTCATCTCTCTGCTATCTTCATCACTGTTGTGTATTCACAGGAATCAGACCCACTTTAAATCCCTTAACTTTTTCTCTGCACCCCAACCTGGTTATCTCTAGTTAGTTACACTAACTTTTGTTGGTGGCAAAAGTTCCGCCAAGAGATAAATGAGAGAGGCGGGTAAGGTAGGACTGGGGGGGGATTCTGTGGATTAATCGGTTAATGCGGTGTGAAATTTAATTAAGGAACAGGTGACATTAGTTTCCCCTAGCAGAATGTTCCCTTGATACTTTCACTTCCTACACTTTCAAGTGTTAGCGGGAAGTGTTGCCCAGGTGCTTCTTTGGAATCTGCCTCAATGTTCCATGTAAACTCTTACATCTGACATCCTAAGGATCCTGAAATCTCTCTAGTCAGGTTCACTAGTGCCTCCGTCATATCAAGTTTTTTTATATATTTTAAAATACTCATTTAAATTAACTTTTTTCAGATAGCTGATTAATTTAATCGGCTCCCCAACCCCACATATAGCTCATTTTCTTGGGATTCCTTTAATTATATTTTCTTATTTTATGACTACAGTGGGTTACCAAATACTTGGGAAACTAGAGATAACAACAAATAAAGCCAAATATGTGCCCAGTTACAAGTTACTGATGTATATTATCTATTTTTTGTTTGTTTACCAAAACCCATATTCATAGAATGCTACTTCTCATTACAATAAGTGTTCAAATTATCCGATGTGAATAATCTTGCCATTATTAATGACTCTTCCTCATTCTCCTCTTTTCTTGTTCGTACACTCTTGGTCTGCCTCCAGTAGAACAGCTCATCTCCAACTCCCATCTAGTACTCCTCCTATTGGTTGGGTGGCCACTCTATATGAAACACAAAGTCTCCAAAATGGCAATCATTTCTCTTCTCACTTGTTATCTCTTTGTATAAAGTCTCTTTATTTATCACTACCACAATTATTTTTGAAGCCAATGAAGTTCGAAAATTATGGACTCTACTGCCTGTGAGGAATCAGTATTGAAACATCAGGATATTTCGAGGACATAACCCGTACTCTATTCATCATAATATCCTCTGTGGTAATACAGACTCCATGCCCAGCAATGCTTGTTGAGTAAAAAAAAAAAAAAAAAAAAAAAAAAAATTTGATGGATGTATTAGATCTAAAAGGGATAAATGAATATTTTATAATTAAGGGAGGATTTGATAGGAGTTATACTGAGGGCACAGAGAAGATGGAGAAGGGTAGAAGATTAGTAGAATGGTACTCTTGGGAATAGAAAGAGAATTTAAAATGCATGAATTTGGAGTTGAGTCGATTCCTATGGATAATAAAGAAAAGACATAAGGGTAAGTGTCAAATTAGAGGTAGAGCCCCCAAGAGATCAATTGTAATTCATAGGCATACACATCTTAGTTCCTATCACTCAGAAGTAAACGAAAATTTTCTATTGTGAATGATAGTTCTTGCCATTATTTACATGCCCTTTGGCCATTTGTGCCAAATGCAGGCTGCTTGTTGTGCCTGCTTGCTGCTGTTGTCTCATTTTCACACCTTTAGCCAGCCTTCAATATGATTTCTTATTCAACTGATGAGGAATAGTATTCCCCATAGTCCAGCCCCTGAAGAATCAGACTGCCAGATCCACATGTCATGAGCCACAGTGACTGGTTTCCAATGACAATACCATTACAGAAGTATGGAGAGAATGAATTAATTTAAAAATAAATGCTAGCATATGGAGAATAATTGAAATAAGCATTAAGTCTTCAAATAACTATTCTACATAAAAAGAAAACCTTGCCATAGTCGAGGAGGCATATAATAAACAATATTCTCTCCCTATTGCTTATAATTAAAACTTAATGTATCTTTTTCCACCAAGGAACAAATTTTTCATCTATTCTAATATTCAACAAGCCAAGAGTAATAATTATAATGTGTAATATAGTGTCTGAACATACAAAAGTTTTGCAATCAAACAAATTTTCTATCTCTTATTTTTATTACACTGGCATCCCAAATAAAGATTAAATAATTCTGAACCTTATATTTTACCATAAAATACTATGTAACATTGGAAACTATAGTATTTTTTTTTCAATTTCCACTTCCACACATGACTATTTAAATCTGAGATTTTTAATTTGGAGGAGCTTACTAGGGCTTGAATCCAGGGCCTTTCATATACAAGACAAGCATGCTACCCCTGAGCTAAACATCCCAACCTCTAAAATTCTACTGTGGTTTGAATCTAAGGCTATTAATTTTCATCTGTCCAATTTACATTTTTAGAAATAATTAAAGCTTTACTGATGGAATGTTATCAGGTGCAACCCAAATGTGAATTGTAGGAGGAGTAACCAATAATATATCTGAAATGGAGCTTTTTTTCCTCCTCTGACAGGCTGATAGATCTGTCCATCTTATTTAGAATTTGTAACATACCAAATATACATTTCTTTGAGATGTTTATAATTTCACTCTTCATTATTTTTCTTTTGTTTCATAGGTATTTTGCAATATGGATGTGAATGGGGGTGGTTGGACTGTAATACAACACCGTGAAGATGGAAGTCTAGATTTCCAAAGGGGCTGGAAAGAATATAAAATGGTAAGATGGAAGAATTTACAGTGGTATTTGTTGTTTTATCATAAGGTTATCTTCACCACAATATATGATAAACCCTTGCACTTCTAGATGCTGTTGAGTTATTTAAAAATAACAATTCTTATATTAATGACATTATTTTCATTAGACACAAAATGGTCATAAATCATGTTAAGTAAATTATTTCCATATGTGTAATACAAAGAAAGTGTATTATTATAATTATATGGTTATCTGTTATGCACTGTCTGAACTTGTTTCTAGTGGGAGAAACTAGAACTCCAACCCAGGCTGGGTACATATGCAGGGCTACAGGTGGTAGAGCTAGATGGATACTAGCTGTGGCCTCTCTCACACGGCTTCAAGTTGTTGTTGACCTCTGAATGGAAATTGCTCCAGACACCCTTTGCATGGCACTAGTCTGGACTACTCATGGCACGGTGACTCAGGATTGTCAGGTTTCTCATGCCACAGTTAGTATTTCCCAAGTCCAGAAGGGAACAAACATTTAGAGCCATTTTAAGGGAAGAAGTTTTTCATTTGTGGAGTGGTTCTTATCATTTTATATAAAAGTTTCTGCATAATTCTTGACTTGACTTTCTAATAATTTTTCTCTCCAAAGGTGAAAAATAAAAGATGACCAGAATGTCCTGTTAGTCAAAGTTCTATTTTGATATGAACAATGCGAAAATTGTCATTGGTTGGTCACAATCTATAGATTATGTCCACGGTTAACAAGACTAATTGTAGTTTTTAAGAAAATAAATGAATGTCTCCTATACTGTCACTGTATCTATGACATTTTAATGAGAACTACAATGACCATTCTGAATAAATTTGTAGTTTGAAGTTACACAAGTTTGTAATCTTGGCTTTAAAAGAAATCATGTTTGTAAGATAGAAAAATAGACTAAAGTCACAATACAGAATTCTACAGAGATAACTGTGATCTTTTATTGAGGCAACAAACAAACAAACCACGCAGAAGAGAAGGTAAAAGTGGCAACTTGAATTAAACGTGGAGACATTTCACTACGATCTCAATCTGTCTTGCCAGCTACAAACAAGCAAGAATCAATGCACTCAGAGTGCATCGGTCACAGCCGTATGTCACAAACACACACAACTCAACAGAGTCTCCACAGACTCATTGTACTAGGAGTCCGTTTACAAGTATGCTTTGCATCCTGGAGGTTTTCAAATAGGCTAGCCCAGAGTTTACAAACAGCATGAGAAAATTCAGGAATATATGTGCACAGCAAGTGAATACTTGAGACTATATAATATATAGAAAAAAATACTTAAATATAAACCTCTAGAGTAGTTATTTTAATTAACTGCACAGAAACACAATCTGTGCTCCATCATCTGAACCAGGAGTCAGCAGCAGCAGCATCTTCTGGAATTCTACAGGACCACGAAAATCTCAGGCTCCACCCACATTTACTCAATTAGCATCTGAATCCTAACATTACTTTTGGAGGAGAGGGAACAGTTCTGAGAGGCAAAATCAGGCTGAGTATAAAGAAAACTCTATGCTCTGTAATCCCTATTAACACAAAATAGACTTCTATCTAGAAATGAGCCCTGTTCTCTGTTCTTGGAAACCCTTCAGTTATACATAGACCCTTATCTTTCAGGATGGTTATAGTGAACTGGAATGTTAGGTTAGTTTCTAAGACCTCTTTATATTAATGTGATTCTACACAAATGTGGGGGCATTCCCATAGTTCAAAACTGGGCCTTGAAGTATGTCTGCATTATAGGTCGAGTTTTTATTCTACTATTTACTAGTAGATCAGTTTATGGCAAATCATTTAGCTCACTATTTTTCTTTCACATTAACTCACACCTTAGCTTTCTCATCTGCCTTGAGGGCTGTCACAGAGACTCAGAATAGTATAAGGGAAGCTTTCTAAACTCTTAATAAACTGCAATTATTACTATTATCAAGTATTACAACTTCAAGGAGTACAAAATATTACTAAATTCTCCCCAGGGTATTATTTTTCAAATCCCTTTAATTCATAACTCTTTTCACCCTAAGGATATAAGAATTATCTAAGAATAAAACTAAATATATAGATTCAAACAAACCTGATATGCATTATTATTTAAATTAATGATAACAGAAAAATGAATGTGAATTTGTCATCATGTGGATTTCAAATGGTGAATTATTATCTGTGAACATCTGCTTACTTTGCACACTAAGAATGTTAAGTTTTACTGACTTGTTAGGTGTGAAATTGATTCATATCTTTTAAATATTTATCAAATACATCCAGCCTTAGACAATTGATTTTTGCATTATTGGAACAAGACTAGAACTATTTGTTAACCATTGGTATTTATCTCTCTGCCTCATTTTTGAATAACAAAAGCTATCATGTTTAATTCAAACTTGAAAAATTTATCACTTTAGTGTCAATTATTCATGGTCAGAAAGTAAAATTAGTTCCGAATTTTTTAAACATTTTGGCAAAAATGAGTATGAACATTTTCTAAATTAAAAGAATCCATTGTATGTTAAAACTTAGTTAACATTCACCAAAGCACAGGGTCAAAAGTGTTACAGCCCTCTCAAAGCCTTCTTTCACCAACAAACAAAGCATCATGATTCCTTGGTACATGATTTCTTGGTACAGATAGATTTTCATCAGTCCCACCTACCCACTCCAGGCCCATAGTAAATTGCTTGTGAGCTTCCTCAGCAGAAGGTGAACATGCTTGGGGAAAAACAGGCTCATCTGCATGCAGCTTTTCCTCTGAGACTTCACTAGTCTCCACTCTTTAGGACATTGAAGGTAACCATGATACTTTGACCCCTCCTGTCCTTTACTTTCTACTGATTGGTATCTGTGGGCTGCCTCTTTCCCAGAAAGTTTTCCAGAAGTTTGTGTTAACGTTATCAACCCAAGAAATTATAAATTATCTTACTTTATCTTTATTTTTAAGACCCTCTCAACATGGAAGTTTCACAGTACTTAATTCTCAACATTGACTTTAACCACTGAAGACTTTTGAGCCTCTCTTTCTATTAGTCCTATTTTAGGAGGAAATCCAGCAAAATCTGCATTACAGACTTGTAAAGATATCCACTGCTGGGAGGAAAAGTCTGTACTAGTTCTCCTAATGGGTGCTTATAGACTACATTCCTCCTTCAGGCCATGAGAATACCACAATCACCAACAATCCTTCTGCACATAAAGCCAATGAACCAGAGAGTCCCAACAACTGCTCTAAGTGGCAGCTTTATGACAGGCAGTCACTAATGCCCTGGGGACAAACTGGGTTTGTTTTGAAGTCTATTATCCTTATAAACAGTGCTTCCTACTGAAACAAACATTTCCTTTTGAGTACCTAGGTACTTTCAAGGAGTTCTTGTTTCTGGAAAAAATAAAAATAAAAGTGTCCTTTAAATTTCTTTACCACATGTTCATATTGAAAAAATGCTTAGAAATTAAAATTCATTAAATCAAAATTTCTTCCTTTCTTGGGATGGAGTTCTCAGCAATGGAAAGAGATACTTCTAACACAGCCTCTAACTATGAAGGAAAAAAAACCCTTTGGAAAACCAGTCTTATCTCCTTTCTTTAATAATTTGTATGAAAGAAAGATGAAGCCCATAGGACACAAGGACTGTGTCTGGTTCCAATTTTGTTTCTTCTATAAAAAGGCAACACTTCCTGTGAGCATTATCAGACAAAACAAATAAAGTATCAGAGACAATTATTTTATTAACTTGGAAAAAGTACAAGCTGAAATTGAACATTTCTCCAGGTTTTGGCAAAAATTAATGAACGCTGGTCCTTTCCTCTCCCTGTATTTTAACAGTGTAATGTGACTCTGGAGGCCAGTTCACAGTCAGCATTGTTTCCACTTAAATTCCAGTGTTTCCCCCTTTTCTTAAACTTCTGGAGGACAAATGAAATTAATCAGCAGTGACTGACTCATGGCATCAAAGTCCTCCATGCGATTATGATTGACATAGCTGAGCATACTCATTTTCATGAATGCGTGTGGAGTAGCATCCTTAAATTTTATTCATAACAGGAGAATCCATTCCTTTTACTGTTTATTTATCTCTGCCTTCTTAGTATTAAAAAGGAATTCTGTATATGATTTTCAAGTTTTACGTTTTTGCATGGTACTTAAGGTTAAAACATTGACCTATGACAAGATATTTATATATATATATATATATATATATATATATATATTATGAGCTGTGCTGCAGTACTATACTTTATGCATGAGTTTTATTTCTTTCTATCAGTCCCATAATCAAAATTTGCCTCCTGGTGCGGAGACCATTATGAAGATGTAGCTTCATGTTTCCTTTATTCAGATAACTTTATCTGACTAATATATTCCTTCTAATTTGTACATAGTTATTTGATGTCATATTTACATGAATCTCCACCTTCAGTGCATAGCACACTCGCCTATGGTACTTTTCAAATATACTGAACTTCAGGACCACCTAAGACATTCTGAACCATATATACATGGTGAAAGTAACTCGTTTCTGTTCATAAATAATACTCCAGCTCTGTCTGATACTCACTTCCAGGTAAAAGGTATCATCAGAATTATAAATGATTAATTATTAATGTAGGATAAGAACTTAAAATTTCCTAAATCCTAAAGCATTTGAGATATATAGGAAGAGAAAGATAGGAAGAAATCAGGCCAAAGGAGAGGAAAATGAAATAGGAACTCTTCCATTAAGATGTGCTGACTCAAAACCACAACACTGACCTCAGAGGAATAGGCATAGTTTATTAGGGAGCCAAATGTGACTGACCGTGGCTTGGGAACACAGATCTAGGCTACCCCCAAATTCCATGTTCCACCATGGCAGCAATTTTATGAAGTTTTTGTAGCAACAGAAGAAAAAAAATTCATAAATCAAGACATATTACAAATACATTAGTGTTTTTGTAATAAAGAGAAGGGTTACAGCAAAATGGGAGATATCTGCTTGCAGGCCCAAGATACTATTTTAGCATTTTTGGCCCTTTGGTTGGTGTAAACCAGGGTTTTGTTAAGTTAATGCATTTCAAAAATGTTTTTACCTGTTAGTCACAGGCCATTAGGTAGTACAGAAATGGTCCAGAAATGGCTATTTGGAGGACTAAAGATGGCTCAAGATAAATTGTAATTAGGCTCTGGACCTCCAGCATTGCAAACTCTCTACTATCACGAAAGTTCTAATCAATGAAGCAGCTTTGCAGAAGGTTCAGTTTGAAGGTTTAGCTTCATTATGGGTACTTTTGTTCACAGGCAAGCAGGAAAGATTGAGGAGGGGATCATCAGACTTCCTTTGTGCCACTGAATAGCCTCATTTGCACAAACAGTCTGTTTAAAGTTTTGATTTCTTAAATGAGTTCCTGAGTTAAAATAACAGTATTTGTTCCTCTCACTCAGCTTATCATAATACCTTCATGTCTAAAAGCTTGTTGAATAATGTTATTGATATATGCATTCATTTTCAGCTAAGACAAAACTCTGGGATACTTAGATCATACCGAGTAGGAAGACACCTATGACCCCCCAAATAGCTCACTATGTTACAGAAGAAAGGCAAAACGTAGCAAGTGACTGTGTAATGAGACAGATCTTCCCAGCAGATTTTTCTTAAGTGCTTTTCATGAACAAACACTCAAGTGGTTTGGCTAATTTTCATTCTTGTAACACTGTGCATGGAAATGTTTTTTACCTCTGTTCTACAGATGAGGAAACTGAGTCTCTCAAGTGAAGTAGAAAGTTCCATTGAAAACACGTGGTAAAGGAAGGCTTCAACGGTAGCAGAGATAAGGGGAGAGATTATTTAATCCAAGCCAAGCCTTTGTTCCTCTACATCAGATACATGGGCCTGCCTGATAAACTGCCCAACAGTTTACTAATGTGGGAACCGATTTCCATTTCCCCTTTTTTGGTGTATCTGTCATCTTCATGATGAAACAGTTGTTTCTGCTTCACTGCACTTGGCCGTTAGGCGGTTTCCTCCCTCCACTATCTCTCCAACAGCCGTACTGCCTCATTGTAGTGCCTCATTTTGCTCCTTTAGACAATTTTTGGGGGGGAGGAGTGAGGTGCATGAAATTAAAATTTGGTTTCTAGAGGCAAATGTTTTCTGTTGGTTCCTGAAAAGAAAAGAAAAGCAAAGCAAAGCAAAGCAAAGAAAAGAAAAGAAAAGAAAAGAAAAGAAAAGAAAAGAAAAGAAAAGAAAAAAAACCAACTGTTTAGCAAGTAAAAGTTTTCCTCTCTAGGGCTCCTGCGGACTTGCATGCTGTGAGCAAGAGAGCAGATGTATGGCTTTCATGTTTGTCCATTTTTGAGGCTCACCCAGGATCAATGCTCTTTCCCCCAGGGAAGCTGGAGAGTTTTATCCACACAACACTTTCAGCAGCATGGAAATATGTGACCTAAGGCTTAACACTTCATCATTCTCAGCCTCTCCACTCACATTTAATATGACTGCTGAATCCTTTTCTCAATGCTGCATGGTAAAGGGACCTGCTTACTGGCTAAAGGGACAGCTCTGGCTGGTCTGAGCTGAAAACTGTGAGGGAAATCCCAGTGGTCCTCCTTGTCTTTCAAGCCAGTGCCACAGTTGAAGGGCGTTAACTCGGAGTTTCAGCCCCCTGTGACTTTCTATTCTGTGCGTGCACTGTGAGAGGAAAACTTTGGACTTCTTAGCATGTAGCACTAGCTGCTGTGAGATGCTGTAAAATCTTTAGCACGTCCTAAAAATTGTTGATATTTTTCTGCTACTGTGGAACTTTCGACGAGTGTGCCTTGAATGTCTGGAAGCAAAATGAGGGCCTGAATTAAAACACCAAAGTCCACATAAAAAACTGTATTTTGTGGTTAAACACCTGTATTCCCAGCACTGGAATTCTGAAAAGAGAAGGATCACAGGGGCTTACAGGCCAGCCATTCTATCCAATCATGAGCTCTGATTCAGGAAGAGCTCCTGTCTCAAAAATTAAGGGGGAAAAAGTGGTAAGGTGGACACTATAAAGGGAGAAACCAAATGTAAAACTCCAGCTTCCACATGTATCTTCATATGTGTGTTCAGACTACACACACACACACACACACACACACACACACACACACACACACATAGAAGAAAGGCGAGTCACTGTAGAACTAACTTTAATGAATCTTATATTTTTCTCTGAGTTATGCAAATAGTCTTCAGGGGAGTGTAGATTCAGTGTCATCCAGATGAATAATGTACAATTAGCCCAAAAAACTAGTTAAATTGGTTAAACTAGTTAAACTTTGACTTTAAATATTGAGCTATGAGTGAGTCTGTGTATGTGTAGTAAACTCTGAGCACTAGCATTTGCTGTAACTACTAAGTGGAAGCACAATGCTCTGTGATCTGCTGGTATTGCAATAACAGATCTGGCAGAAAGGGATTTGATATTGAACACTACTGGTTGTTAGGAAGTAATTCTATTGGCAGAGGCAGTGGAACAAATTTAGAGCATTATTTGTAGACATTGAGCAGCAGCATATTTTAAAAAAGAAATGGGAAACAACTTCTTAGGTTGATTACTGCAGAAAAAGTTAAGAAAACTTCTGTTATACTTTAATATTGATAATTGAGTTGGAAGGAAATAATACTTTGCACATTTTATCACCTGTGTTGAGACAATCAGGGCTGCTATTATTATTATAATACTTCCTTCACAGTTCTAAGTGCAGAGTAATGCTTCATTAATTAATGCCTCAAATAACCACAGTCCATTTCTTCATAAAATAACCATGTATATATCCTGTGATTATGGAACCTGGTCTTTTAATGTTAGCACGTATAAGCATGATTAAGGAGTTTGTCCAGATGTGGACTTGTGTGGAATGTTCTCCAACACTTGACTCAGTGTAGAAGCTGACACTTTGATTTTTTACCGGCTCCCCACTGTGTGACTGAGACTCAGCAAACTGATCTACTACTAGGAGTGAATGTCAGTGTTACTTCTCTGACTATCAGTGCAAAGTGCTATCATGTTTTGTCCTTTAGCCTTCCTCCTTCCCTTCCTTCTTTCCTTCCTGTAAATTTTAGTGTTCCTTATTTACTGTCTGCCTTCATTAGTGTTTGAAAATTCACAAATATAGCAAAGCTGCTAGGCAGCTCAAAACTGCTTCAATAAGACAAATGGGTAGTTAAGGAACTGAACTCATCATCAGGTATTGCCAAGGAAGTGCTTTCTGAGAAACTGTGAAATGCTCCAAATCTGTATCAACAATTTCTCAGGTTCTTTCTTTGTCGATGACTTCAATGTTAGGAATAAGTTTTTGAGAACCACTTTTTACTTGGATGACTGGAAAGAAAACAACAGGCCACAGTGAGATTCAGATACAATGAATTTACCCACTAGCCCTTACTCATCATCCTGCTACCTCCAGACCCAAATCTTTGCCTATGAAGAACATAAGCGATAACATCCACTGGTTCTGGGATTGATTATTAAAATTAACCATGAGGTCACTAAAAGAACTTAATCATCTGTAAAATTACAGTATAAGTGGACTCCTGAATAATGAACAAATACAATACTATTAAATAAGGGGTGGAAAGGGTGGTATCCTGATAGCATTCATTGGAAAATATTTGAACTATGCTTAAAATGTCAACTAACTTTTAGAAATCTTTGTCAAAACTTTGAATTGAGAATTGTTTTCTGGTTAAGGTTAAGACTACTAACTAGATTTATTTAAACCAAAAATGTTACGATAAACAGATTTTACTATAAGAATTAGATGAAAACTTCCATGAAGAGAATCATAGCAGAAGAGTACTAGAATAAGTAAGTAATTAAAACAAGGTGTAAAAAAAAAAAACTATCTTTAAAAGATAATTTGTCATTGTTATTCAGAAAATAGATGTCAAACATGAAAAAGTTTCCTCTGCACTAGTGAGTATGTGTCTTTCTTCTTTCCCAGGGTTTTGGAAATCCCTCTGGTGAATATTGGCTGGGGAATGAGTTTATTTTTGCCATAACAAGTCAGAGGCAGTACATGCTGAGGATCGAGCTGATGGACTGGGAAGGGAACCGAGCCTACTCACAGTACGACAGATTCCACATAGGAAATGAGAAGCAGAACTATAGGTAAGCTACATACAGTGCTGTGCTCAGCAGTCTTTTACCTCGCCACTAAGGAACTTTGATTAAAAAGTAGGAAATGATGTAGACTATCCCCTACAATGAAAATTCAAGTCCTGTGATAATGAGATACAGAAAACCCTGTAAGGACTTCTTATAAGCTTCAGTGTTAAGTCTTATAGATTGACACTTTGATGTTGGCTCAGTCCAAGAGCATAATGAATTAAGAGAGGCATATATGGCCTCTCTTGTTGTAATTGCTACGAAAGTATACTGACTTCATAAATCTGAGACTGATGCCAGAAAGTGCATAACTCAATGACTTCTAATAATCTATTCCTTCTAACAAAAGATTTTAAGGTTTGATTTCCTTTATTTATCTTAAATTTCAATTTTTTCAAATTACCTCCAGTGTATCCAGAGGAATTTTTTTTATATTTTTAGAGATTTGCAAAAGAGGAGACAAGGCAATGTCAAGAGGATTTTTTAAAATAACATTTAAGTAACACAAATAGTAAAAACTAATCGAAATGATGAGGTCAGCACATACAATATGATGTGTAAATAGACAAACAATACTGCTAACTTCACATGTTTCCTAGCTTAGCAAAACTAAAAACTATGGCTAAGGAGATACTGTAGACTTACTCCACAAACACTTACTATGTTACCACTGTGTTCTCAGAACTTGATAAGGCACTGGCCAGTCTCAGTCAGTCTCACAGACATCATAGCCAAGCTCTGTGACTAACAAGCTCCCAAAAATGTGGTTGGTGTTCCTTAAGACCAGGGGAATATTTTAGCTATGGTCATTTTATGATGTATCAATTTGATACTCATCACATAACAGATTCTTAATTGCATTCACCTTGATTTTATATTTTATAACAGGTAAAGAGGACTTGAAATGACTTTTGATGCCCAATATTCTTCATCTGTCTTGCACACATGACAGTATACAGCAAAGGGTGACACATGGCTGCATGTAACTTGTCATTCTACCACACATTCTTGTGTCCTCCAAGATCAACTATTTCTGATTCTTATTCCTTTTTTAAAGTATAACAATCTTTGGGTACTAAAATCTGCATTTTTAATGGCATGACTCATTTTTAATGTATTACATATAGGATTGAACACTTGGAGGTTAATAACCATTTTTTTAGGAAATAGTGGTGATGTCACATAATAGGGAATGGGAAATAGATCTAAGAAATAGACAGTCTCATGGTGCAAGCAAGGGTATACTTTATGGCAGTTCCAGAAACCAAAGAAGAGACATTTATAAAATGCAATGGAGTGTAAGAGAAATATTTCTGAGGAGGTCAATGTTTTGAGAGTTTTGTAACAAGAAAAACCACTGTAAAACATCAGGGGTACTCTTATGTAAATGTTTTGACCTGAAACTTGAAACTATATGAAACTTGGCAAATGTCAGACAGCTTGACAATAGAACTAGCAAGTAATTAGTCTACTCTTTTTCTAGACTCCTGAAGAATTTCCCTGGTTTCTTTCCAAAACGCTGCTCAGTTCGCTATAGGTGGTTGCAGCGGAAGGGCTTGTGCATTGTGTGTGTGAATGCATGTGAGGTAGGGTGGTCTTTGGTGAATAAAGTTGGCTAAGCTTAGGAGAGTGAGTTTCTGCAAGGCTTCCAGTGTAAGGTGCACATTACTCTTGCATATACATGCAGGAAGAGCACTTGCTTCGTTTTGAGAGCCTACCCTCACTATTTGTATTAAATATTTCTAAAACTTTTGGCATCTATGATTCTTTTGCCCACATATCTCTCACACATACGATACAGAGCTATGATTTTTAAAAAAATGTCTTCCCAGCTTTGGACTGGTGTGCACTATAGGATTTTCTTTCATGAAAGATGTTTGAAACTTGAGCATCAGAATTACAAAGCTAGAAACACTGTGGTTTAGTTTAATACTTCTGGTTTTAAAGAGAAAGACGCTAAGGCTAAAATATTACACTATTTTTCTCAAGGATAGAGAGGCATTTTTTACATTTATCTTTTTCTTGGTGGTTTCTATGATAGAATTACTATCACAGAGTGGGTGGTACTGGCTTTCTTTCTTACCAAGACCTAACAAAAGGTAGAACAGCCATAATTACTTATCATAAAATTAAGTGTAGGATTCTTGTTTTCATCAAATAGGAAATAAGGATGCATTAAATAGTAACCCTGCTCTGGTAGATAAAGTAAGTGTGACATAGAAGTTTTCACATTCTTTAAAAAACAAAATGACTATTGTAGTTTAAATATGAATATCTCTTATTGGAGTATGTGGTCCTCAGGCCAGCAAGTCTGCGTTAGAAGGTGGTGGGGCTTTTAGGAGGCTTCACTGGATGCTATGGGTAACTGGAGAATTGACCTTGAGGCCAATAGTCTGCCTCCACTTCCTGTCTGCTCTCTGCTTCTCACTTGTACATACTATGAGACTAGCCACCTCACATGACTGCTGCCATGACTTTTCCTTCATGACAAACTGGAGCACTTAGCTTTATGTGTATAGAAATTCTGTCTGCATATATGTCTGTGTACCATATGCAAACTTGGTGTTCATGGAGGCCAGATGAGGGCATCAGGTAGCCAGGAACTGAAGTTACATTTGGTCTTATGACCATGTGGTTGCTGGGAACTGAGCCCTGGTCCTTTCCAAGAGCAGCCAGTGCTCTTAACCACTGAGCCATGTTTCTAGCCCTTGTAGTACTTCTTAAATGATAAGTCAAAATAAACCCTCCCTTCCTTGAGAAATTTTTATCAGGTGTCTTACTACAAAAATGAGAAAAGTAACCTGCACAGTAGAAGAAAAGCTTAAAAGGGAAAGGCTTCTCTCCTTACTCGTGTCATCTATGTTTCTCCAGGGACAATGATGCGTGAGTGCCATTTGCATATACTTCCAGCTGTCTGGATGAGCTCTTCCTCCACCTGTTTATCTTCCTTCTGAACTAAGTTACCTCCATACAAATCAAATGATTAACACTAAGATGTGCACAGCATTTTATATTAATGAAATTATGTTCACATGCTGATGTACCTACATAGAGACTTTTGAAGCAGAACGCAGCATTTTAAGGCCAAGGGAAGTGAGGTTAGGGTCTGTTGCTCTCTTCAGATTCAGCTGTCTTTCAACGGAAATTCAAAACCTTGAGGATTATTGCTTTAAATTTTTACATTTTTACATTTTGAATTAAATTCAGAGTTTTCTATTTAAGTTTTTAATTTTATTCTAATTTTATTTTATAGATATTTTAACTGACATAGTCCTTTTACTTCCTCCCTCTCTTTCCTCCCTCCAGCTCCCTCCCAGTTACCCTGACTTGAGTCCCTCTCTACTGGCCTCTGAAGTTGATAACCTCTTTTACTTTTATTATACTTGTTACACACACATAAGCACCCTCCCCCACACACAAGTATGTATGCACAAATATTTATAATTAAAGCTTGTTGCGTCTTTTTCTGTTGTTTGTTTGTATATGGTCTCCAAGCTGATCTCTCTGCACTAAATAACCAATAAAGGACTCATCTCTGGTAAATGCTGATTTACCTCCCAACAGCCAATAGTTGAATGTAGTTTTTAGAAGTTTTATTCTGAAGATGCTTTTATCTATAGTCACAGATTCAATTTGAAAAAAGAAAACCCATCCTCATGCTCCTGACATACACTGATTAAAAGTGCCTGTTCTGAATGGATAGGTTGGCTTAGAGATGTGCATATAATGTATATATTTTCCTTTTATCCTCCAAGGAAACTTCAAATGATTTTTCTCAGATGAAAATAAGATCTACAGAACCCAAGAGAACATGAATCAGAAAAATAATAATGTAAGAGTGTCACAATAAACATATCATGTGGAGTAGCACACAATCAATGTGAAATTATTAAACACCTCCCCTAGAGGGGAGGCGGTATCCACGTCCTCATCAACTAACACTCGGGCTATTGTGCAGCACCCCTGCCTCTAGCCTTGCTACTCTCCAATATTTCTTTCCTACTATAGCTGGAATGATTTTTCAATAGGCAATCAGATTTGGAATTTTCCCTCTCTCACAGATTCGAACAATGTTTTAATATTTGCAAGGGAAGTCTACCACTAAGACTTCAGACTTTTTGTCACTACTGACTTTTCCAGATTTTATCACCAGTCTTATTCAGTTCAATATCTTCCTGTTGTGATGATGGCGAGGTTTCAGTAACTAGTGATAGGTTCCCTCAAATTTTCATTTCAATTGAAATAAAATTTCAACTGAAGCTGTACCCATACCCTGCATACACAAACCTAATGTTATTACATGAATTTGTTTTCTACAGTTCAGATTCTATCTTAACTAAGGATATCTTCCCAGAAACCTTCCCTAGTAAATATCATGGTGTGCCAGCTCATTGTTCCCTTGAGATCTGGATCACTCTACCCACATTCTGGGAACATTCGTAGCAGACTGCTTGCAGTTGGAACCCCTCTCTAAATATTGCTGTGGGGCCAAGAGAAGCCATATCACCAAAGTTCATTCCTCCCTTCTAACGGAAATTTATGTTCAATGACTGGTCAATACAGGAGTATAAAAGCCATCCTGTCCTTATTCAGTGCCAAGGTGTACAATCTTCTTACTGTGCCTTGGTTTTAGAACTACCTCTCCAAGTACAATGGCAGACCCTTTCACTATGTCCTAGAAACTAGTAACATTCCTCTCTAGCATACCATATACTGATTCAATGAAACATGTTACCCTCATTCTCAAATCAATTTGGATTCTGTGTTTCTATTGACCTGTGAATGGCTCTCCATAATCTACATTCTATCAGCTTCATTAGTAAGTATTTATTAACTAACTCTAGCCAATATTCTTTATCTTTATAAATCACTCATATTTTTGTTCTCTGTGTGTGTAGGAAAATTTTCATAAAATTAAAGTTATAACTGTTAGCAAAATTACCAAGAGTTGATAAATAATATAAGTGCATATATGCTTACTATGTATCGGGTGTTCTGTTTTCACATTAGAAAACTGGGGCATAGTACTTTGCATAAAGTCACAGGAACTAATATGACTATAAGGAAGATGAGGAAAAATTTGAAGTTTGGTCTTATAACTACCCACTATACATATGGCCATTCCCCAATAAAGGAAAATTCATTAGCTAGTTTTTTTTAATTAAATAATATCAAAACACCTAGGCTACTAAAACATCCTGGTATCGTTCTCAGCTTTCAATCTCTGTAAATTAAGGTGTTTGTGAAGCCTCTTTAAACTCAAAAAATATTTTCTAGATGGTACTTTAAAACACAGATTAATTTTATTTTAACAGTATGAAATTTTGCACACATGAAGTATGTGCACCATGTGAGTATCTGGTACCTGCAGAGGTCATAAGAATGTAACAGACACTCTGGAACTAGAGAGTTACTGATGGTTGGGAACCACCATTTGGGTGCTAGAAACCAAACCAAGCTCCTCTGCAAGAACAACAAGTGCTCTTGACCACAGAGTCAGCATTTCAGTTGTGGCCCTACTTTCATGCATACATTTCTTTTCTATTTTGTGGGTTTTGAATTACTTTATAAACAATTGGATTTTTATGTCTCTAATAAATATTTAAGAGTTTCTGCCAGTTTAGGGATTGGAGTGGCCTTTTACTCTCATAAAAGTTTTCTATCTCAAAACACAGTAAGAAAACAAATATACAATCATCAACACAACAATAAATTCAACTTTAAAAATAACAGATTAACTGTTTAGTTGAAAAGATGTTGTGCTCAGTGCAGTGCAAAGAAAACAATTCTGTAATGAGAATCAGAGTTTTGCAGGCTGTAAAGAAATCTGAGTTCATTGTCTGTGAAGCCAACATGAATATACTAGTCATGGTCAAGCAAGAAAACAGCTGTGTTGCTCAGTATGGAAATTACATAGAAATAAATGCTTTCAGTATGCCATGGTGGGCAAGCCAGGGCAATGTGTTTTGACCATGTTCACCTCCTCTCCCTCGACTCTTCCTAGATACATCCACCTTCCTTACTCAACTAATTTTATGTCCTTTTATTTTTATTCTCTGGGATCAATTTATGCTACCCAAATATTATCGGATGTATCATCTTCTGCTGGAGAATAGTAGACTTAGCAAAGATGACACTCTCACTGAAGATTATTTCTTCCTCTATTAGCAACTAACAATTGTCAAAAGCTCCAAAAATAAAAGTGGGATTATATGTCACATTTTCCCATCCATGATGGAATTTGTTCTGCCTTTGGCTTGCACAAATTTTGTACATGGTGTCATAACCACAGTGAGTTCCTATGGATAGATGTCCTTCTGTGTCCAGAAAATATTACCATGCAGTCTTCCACCACCTTTGGGCCTAAACATTCTTTCCACCCTCTTGCACATTGATCCTTGAGACTTAATGGGTAGTGGGTGGTGATAAATTTGTTCCTTTAAAACTGAGAACTCTGTGATCTTTTTCTATGCATCCTGGCCATTGTGAGTCACTGTGTTAATTACCATCTATTCAAATGATGTTTGAGAGATTCGTTAAAATATGGATACAAAGATAAGCAATTAGGAGCCCATTTAGTATTATGTCCATTTATCTACATAATAGTAGGCTTCCCCCTAGTGCCAATGACCTGTCCAGCCATATATTTTCAGCCTGACAATAGTTTCAGAGATGGTTTTATTTCATGAAACAGGACTTAAATCCATTCAGAAAGTGGTTTGTTACTTCCATTATGTTCTTGCAACTGTTGCATCAGTGGGCACATCTTGCCAGGCAGTCTGGGTATGACTAATGATTACTTTTCTCTCTCCAGTAGCTTGTATAGTTCCTTCCAGTACTATGAGAAATGACCAGTAAGGATGAAGTTTCCAGGCTACTACCAGTAGCCTTTTGCAATGTTTTATGGCTCAAGTACATGAACCAACACGTTATTTGTACTTACAAAACAAAAAGGAGCACAAGAAAGAGGGCCCCAAGATAAGCAAGACAACAGTAGAATAATTTAGCTGTATCTTAAACAAATCACCTGTCACATTTATAATGGAATTATCTTATCCTTATATAAAAAATACTCTTATTATAAATATTGCATAAACTTATTTCGTATCTGATAAACTCAAGTTTATCCACACAAATTTAAAAGTTATTCAGGGGTTTAAATTCAATCTATTTTGGTGAAGGGATGGAGAGATGGCTCAGCGGTTAGTAACACTGGATGTTCTTCTAAAGGACTCAGATGCAGTTCTTAGCATCTGTATTACAGTTCACAACTGTCTGAAACTCTAGTTCCAGGTGGTTTGATAAGGTGTTCTGAACTCTGCACATACAAGACACATACTTGATGCACAGCTATACATGCAGACAAAATATCCATACACATAAAAACAAATAAGCAATTAAAAAACTCTAATAATATAATCTGTGTGAAAAAATATCCCTGTTGTCTCAAAAGCCTCCTTTGCCACTTAACATTTATTTATTTATTTATTTATTTATTTATTTATTTATTTATTTATTATTATATGGACTCAGAATACAAACTCATTGCATTGATCATGACTCTCTAACTGCTTCATACCCTAGGACACATGAGCGTGCACTAAGAGCTAAACAAAAATTAATATAAGTTAATAAAAATTAATATTATTTATAGAAAATTGATGTTATCAAAGATTCGGATTTTTCCAGGACATTTCTTTTTGAATTTTTTTCCTGATTATATTCAAATCATACCTTTTAGAACAATATTTCATATTGTCTAACACTCAAACTCATGACAAATCAATTTGTCCCATGGTTGGTTGGGCTAAGTTAAACTATTTATGATAGATCAGAGTTTATAGAATTTATTAAAACTGACAATTTTTGAAATGTTTATTTAGTTTTGATTATGTCTTTGCTACTGTCTTTAATGTTTGTGGTATATCATTGAAAACTACTGTTTTATGTTTTTCTAAAAGTGAGATTGATCATTTGAAAACAAATTTAATTGTACTACTACTTTCAGAAGAGAACAACTGAATAAAGACTTTCCAACTTTAATGTAAAAACAAATAATTGTAAGCCACATATTTCACCAGATAGTGATTTTAAAAGTCTTTTCATCAGATCTTGGGGATTTTTTAAAATTCTAAACTTAATTTTTGTTATACATTTGTGGTTTGGACATAATTAGTAAATCTTATAACTGTCACAGATAGTAAAATTAGTCCTTCTGCACCTAGTAGAAAACTTGAATTATTGAAATCTGAAGATGATGTACAACATTTTATAATGCCCCGTAATCATGATATGACTATGCTATCTATAATTCATATTTAATTTCCTTATCTTCATGTAAGGGGAGGGGACTGAATGGTACTATCAGGTCAGAATTGACTGATTGTTGATGATTTTCATAAGCTGTGCCTGGAAAGATCCTACTTGAATAGATGAATAAAATATTGAGAAAATTGTGGGGAAAAACATTGAGATTATCTGGCCACTAACAAATCTCTTTTGCACAAGTTTTGTTTTTGGTTGGGATCTTTATTGGGAAGTGGTTTGATGTAATGTATTAAACACTGCACTGGGAACTCAGAGGCATGAACTCTAGACTTGGATCTGCAGTTGCTTTTTTGAATGACCTTGGACACTTTCCTTCACTTTTCCAAGTCTCAGATCCTCAGGAGTGAAATGAGGAGGTAAGGCTGAAATTCATTCCAGTTCTAAAAATCAAATTCATATGAACTGAAAAGAAGTCTCTTGAGCTTCCCATGTAAATCTGAGCCCTGCATTTTTGGAGGCATTGGAAACTTGCTTCTTCTTCTTCTTCTTTTTTTTTTTTTATTGAAATGTTTCTCATTTCTCCAATCTTCTGTGCTACATGGCCCTGTGGTCCTGAATGGAACCAGTAGTAGATGTTTCAAAATACTAAGCAAAGAAGTTATTTTTGCAGAAGTCTGCTGCTCTTTTAAATATCCAACATTGGTTTCCAAACTGAAGTTTTAAGTAGTTTTATATGAACTTTTTGTAAGTTCATCTTTCATACTAGCCTCACACGCACATGCTCTCTGCATGCTGTTCCCCTTTTGCCTCTCTTTTGAAATAGGGTCTCACTGTATTCCAGACTGGCTGAGAACTTTCAAAACTCCTTATTTCAAACTCTTCAGTGTTACAATTACAGAAACGTGCCACCTGATCCGACTACAAATAGTTTCACCAATTTAGCAGAAGTCATAATTCTATTTAACCTGTTGTTTTTGTTGTGATTATTTCCTAAAACCCAGAGATAATTGTTCTCATGAATAAAATTTATATTATATACTTCTAGTCTGAAATGAAATGTTTATGAGGTACAACTACTTTGGAGGGTGAGAGAAGAGATGGATAGTAAATAACCACATAAACAATAAAATACCAGAAACACCAACAAAAATAATTTGGCATGAGTAAGGAAGGGCCCATAACAATTTGGAAAGGTTGAGAGGATCACTAGAAGTAGCCTAAATTAATGTAAAAAGAGAAGTTTCTTTGATCAAGATTGAGAGTAGCACTAGTCTACAGATACAAATACAAATATGTAGTAGTGATTTTGGCAACACATCCATTTAGCAAAAATGAATATTAGGCCCACCTATGTGCCTATGACTTCCTTGGTTCTGGGCCTTTGACTAAGTTCATAGTATTAAACATGAATTATCTTCAATGGAGCAGGCCTCAGATACAATCAGAAATCAGTTACTAAAAAAATAATGGAATGTATACCTTCTTCCCCAGAATAAAAGAAACACAGAATTTCACTTGCATGTATCTGTGATTCAGCTCCACACTCCAGTCCCTGGTTAAGAACCTGATTTATATTATAGTTGGGCACTAAAAATAAGAGATCAGTTCTGCTGAGATTAAGGACAGATGAGGCACGCTGGAAGAAGATGGGATGATTGGGAAAGGCTTCCTAGAGAAAATCCCCAGTGCTTTGTGAAAAGAGAGCACAGGTGTGCGAGGCAAGTATGAAAGATGGTGGAAGAGAAGGGGGTGGGGCTTGAGATTCCAGTAAGAGTGAATTATGCGGAGAAAACACAGAGGTAGGAAAGGGCATGCCTCATTGAGAACACAGCCACTATCTCCAAAGTGGGGGTTCACTGTGCTGCAGATAACAGAAGGCCATAATCCATGCTGAAGAGCTGGGAATTATACTTATTGTGAAGAGAAATAAACACAGGGATGTTTGGGGTCTACAGAAGAATCTGCTTATGCACATTGGATTCTTATTTGCAGACCTTGTTGTAACATTCCATCAAGTACTTTTCCCCTGCAGGAAACCTCACACAATGCCTCTCAAAGATTTTTTGCATCATAAATAACAAAACATATCTGCTTTTCTCAGACTTTTTTATACTACAAAACACCAACTGAGATTTCAGATTTTACAATGTCCGAAGTTATTTTCTGGTTAAAAAAATAAATAAATCCGTAACTTCTTTGGGATAGTTACTGAAGTGGAATTTTAGGCACCAAAGACAGTCTAGCTAGGGTTAACTCTGCCAGTCACTTAAGACCTCAACGGGATTTAAATAAGCTTTAAGGAACCCTTTACATGTTTTGTAGGGATTTTGTGCCACAAAACTCATTTTGACACTCCAATTTTATGATGTATTACTAGAAAAGGTAAGGTGTACTAAAAGAATTGCCCCTTTTATCTTTTGAACAAATTATATTCAGCAAATTATAACTGCATTTTTCTGAACTTTGGAAAATAAGATCTCATTTCTTTAGAACTCATGAAGATATGTATGTATCTGTGTGTGTGTGTTGTGTGTGTGTGTTGCACAAGTGTGTTTAGATTCAAAGCAGGGTACGATGTCATCACTATGAAAAGGAAAGCCAAAAACAAAGATCAAAATATTCCACGTTAATGTTTTCTTTGGAGGAAAATATGACCATTGGTTTTGAAATGACGCAAGCTTCATAGCTGTCACTGAGAAACACTGAAAATTGTCTTTTGCTGCGATATTAAAAAGGTGTTGCCCATAACAGTGTTTTTAGTGTCAATAACTTGAGAAGTCCTAAATAGTTGATTAATTTGATTGCAGTTGTAAGTGATGAGAGATGCACTCAAAGTATGTGATCTCTACTTAAATAGATGAAGAAAAAATCGTACATATGTATACATGGAAAATTAATATCAGAAAAGACATCAGTGAACTCTAATAGCAAATGAGACTGGAGCTTTTGATCTTGTCATCATTTGAGCTAAGGATTTAGAGGATTCTAGAAGTCTTAACACAGTGCTGAGTCCCAGGACCTTCAATATCCAGAGTATGTCTGCCATCTTTTACCCACAATAGCACACCTTCTCCTGTAGTTATGCAAAGACAAATAACATGTTTAACTCAAGACATCTAAGCCTTGCAAAAAATAAAATAAAACATTAGCATAAATCCGGTAATGCCCCAGTGACCCAATTCTCTCTCTCTCAAAAAAAAAAAAAGTTAATCCTGTCAAGAAATATTTATACTGACAAACTTTTCAGGTAGTAGGCACTAGAAATAAAGAACAAGAGATAGGGGTGGGGGATAAGGTTGGTCTTTCTAGTGTTTCCAGAATCCTTTACGAGTAAAAAAAGAAAACAAGTAGAGGTGTTCTAGACTCAAGAAACAACTCACTCCATTAAACAGCAGAAACCTAAGAGTTCTTAAAAAATTGGAACTTTGATTAAGGAGCAAACATTGAGTGACTAGTCTTCAGCTCCTGCGGCTTCAAAATAATGACCTTAAACTAGGCAGTCTCTTCAAAAATCTACTTTTTAGTTGCTTATTCTCTTAACACAGTATTCTGCTTCCTTTTTAAAATAATATAAGACTATGTGGACCTGAGAGAATTGATCCTTTCCTTTTGTGACTTCTCTATCTTATTGCCCCCAGGGATGTATTAATTGGTCCTGTCTCCATCTAACTGTATTTACAAATTTTATTACAGACATTTGCCTTTCAAGGCAGTTTTGTTTAGTTTACATTTAGTCATTCTTGTTTTACTGTATAACACAGTCTTACTCTTTGGAAGTTAATGGTTTGTTTATTTATTTACATTTTTTCCTGGGTGTGGGTGAGAAGCAGGAAATAAACTTTTAGTTAATGGCTTTATTGGCATTTTTTTCTTTCAATTTATACATATTTTGTACTAAACCACTTGTATGTGTACCTAATTTTTATTTTATTTCTGGTGTCTATAAATTGTTCTCATATACTTAACTCTTAATTAGTTAAATTATACATTATCAGTTGTTTTAATCTTCCTACTCCCACGGTTTTTTTTTTCCAATCTTCTGAACTTTTCTGCCTACTTACATATTTCTGACTGTGGATGCTGATCATCCCCACACCACTGTCTCTTCTGGACATTTATTCATTGACTTTCATTCATACATTTTTTTAAATCATTTTCACATGTGCATTGATAGGCTTTTGGGAACAAGTAAGTAATCATGTTACCTTTGGAGAGTTTGGTAAGGTATTGTTTCTCCAACCTGTGAAAAGGTGTTGCAGAAGACTTATGGAGCCTTCTCTAGCACAGATGACTATCTCAAGATTCAATACCAACAAACAAGCCTTCTGTTCTTTAACAAAGAGCATAAGGCTATTGAAACAGACTAAAAAATTCAAAGCCTGGGTTCCAAAGGAAATTATCCAATAGAATGGGTACTTGCATGCAATATAGGTCCCTTCATAAAATTTGATGCCTTCATTTCTCCTTTGGGCTGAAGTAGTCATTTTAGTGGAGTGTTTTACTAGTTATTTCCTTACGTATTTCTCTGTTGGCAGCTATAGAACAGTTCTATACTCATTAAAGCTATGCCCAAATACAATGTGAATAGACCATGAGATTATTAATATTGGCTAAATGTCAAATCATGAAAAATATTGCCCTTGGGTCTTGAATTCTAAAAGATAATTATGTTATTAGACTTAGGATGTTACAGCACACAGATCATCTCTTGAGATGACTAAAATTTAACCTCCAACCAATTGGAACTCTTTGTCATTCTGAATTGATAAATAGTTATTGAATGCTTATTATGTGTGTGGGATGTAAGAGTTCAGAGAGAGCTAAAAATTTCCAGTCCCGTCAAACAGATAAGGCACATATGTAATTAATAGTTCCATTAGGCAAGTTAAGTTGTTTATCTGTGTAATGACAGTTTAAATAAAAAAGGTTCTGTGCTCTGTCTCAGTGGGGAGAGTGCTGGCTGGACAAAGGTGAGGATTTGAGTTCCGATCCCAGCATTCATGGAAAACTTGAGTTGGACAGTGCTTCAGTAAATCTCTATTATTAGCGATAAGTGTTAGCATAAGGTGTGTGTTTGGATGCGTTTTGAGTAATTCTGGGTGAATGAATAAAACATTACATTGCAGATGTCATCATAGAAGTAATTAGAAAATGTCATTTAACTAGAACTAATTTAACTATCTTAGCAAAGTCTAATACAAGACTCAAAGTCACCTTTATGTTATGATGAACACATATTCTTATTTTATGAAAATGTAAAATATTTCAGTTTCAAATACAGAAAAGGAGTGGTAATGTATTTAGGTTGTTGATATGTTTAAATAAATGATGCCTTCAGCACACTCAAGTAACTGGAGGAATGTATTCTTTCTTCTCTTTCTATGTTTATGGGCCCTGCATTTGAAGTGTATGGTGTCTTCAGCAACATGAAACTGTCTTCCACCTCCATGGGTAGGGTGAAGGAAATCAATAGGCTATAATGTTTTGGGAGTCTCTTGGACAACCCTGACCCAAAAAACTCAAAATAGGGCTTCTCATGCCTAGAGTTGGGATGTTTGTTAGATAGTTTTTGGGTCTTGGAGGTTACATTGTGAACCCAGATGGGAAACTTTTATTTAAATTATGTATGTATAATTATACAGCAAACTTATGTGTATTATAGGTACTTTAGGTTGACAATTAATAGTATGATTCCTTATGACTTTTTCAGACATCCCTACTATTATTTTACTTCCTCTCTCTTCTGTACTTATCTTCTTCCTCTCTCTCTAATTAGAGCCCTTCATTTTCTTAACCACTTTTTCCTTCAGTTCACATGTGCCTTGTTATTGTCTTCTATTGCTCTTCCACCTCTTATCCCTGAAATGGTCCGTTTTTACATTTCTGGTTTCTGGAATCATTCCACATCTGAAGATTTGGAGCTAGGAAGCTCAGATGAAAGAGTATGTGGTTTGCCTTTCTGTGTCTGGGTTAATTAATCACTCAACATGATCATTTCTAGTTCTGTCCATTTACCTGAAAAATTCATGATGTCAGCTTTCTTTGCAGTTGTGTAGTATGTCATGGTTCACATGTCCAACATCTTCATTATTTGTCAGTTGAAGACATTGATGCTGCTTTGAGTTCCAAGATTTAGTGACTAGAACAGCAATGAACATGGCTGAGAAATTATCTGTGGAGTAGAATTCCTTTGGGTGTATGCCCAGGAGTGTTATAGCTTGGTCATATGGTAGATTTATTTTTAGTTTCATGAGGATTCTCCGTACTGATTTCTAGAGTGGCTGCACCACTTTGAATTCCTATCAACAGTGAATGAGGGTTTCTCTTTCCCCCTTTCTCTTCCAATATTCATTTTCAGCTGTTTTGTTGATCTTTGCCATTCTGGCTATAGTAAAATGAAATCTTAAAGTTGTTTTGATTTGCATTTTCCTCCTATTTAGGAATGATGAACATTTTTGATTTTTTTTTCTATTTCTTATTGAGAAATCTCTGTACAAGTTAAATAGATCATTTGTGCTTTTACTTTTTTAAAAATTCTTTATACATTTTAGATATTAATCCTTTGTCAGACACGTAGTTGGTATTGGTTCTTCTACCCACAGATAGGTGTAGTCCTTACTCCTCATCAAGGAAATTTCTCTTTGCAATAGATGGATACCGCAACAGAAGTAATAAGCAAAATGCAGAGTTGTGGGGCGCAGTCCCAATGGATACATCTACAACACAACTTTTGTGCCTAAGGCTTAGGGATCATTGATAAGGGGCCAGAAGATTGTAAAAGCCAGGAACAGGGAGTTTGCTATGAGGTTGTGTCTCCTAGGAATGTCAGAGAAGCTACATTCACAAAGTCTCACCAACATCACTGCCTAAACATTACCAGAACAAAGAGGACAGCAATAAGCATGCTAGCATGGATAGGGGAAAGCCCAGGAGGTTTCAACATACACAAAGAACTACAGGCATCTAAGGAATGCTGAGAGCAGGAGAAATGGTCTTCCCCAGGGAAGAGCATACCGATTGGTTATCCATTATCAAATAGGCAGCTTTGAAAACATATACAAGTACCATTATACAGACTGAATATGTTATTTTTATTTATTTAGAAATGTACACACATAGTAACAATCGGTACAAAATGAGGCTATGATTTTGAAAGCAAGCAAGGAGATGCATATGGGAGGATTTGGAGTGAGGAAGGAGAAGGGAGAAATTGTTAATCATATTATAATTTCAAAAACTAAAGAACCTTAAAAAAAGAAATGTCTTTTCTTGCCAGAAGTTTAAGTAAAGTAAACATTGTTTTCTTTCTATGTACATTGTCAAGAGAAATGTCTTTATTTTCAGCAAAAGATGTTTCTTGTATCATACCCTACCCTTTCATTGGGGTGTGGTCTAGGGAAGATGGTTAAATTAGAAACAGTCCTGGGCTACATCCCAGAGTCACAGCTCTATTGAGAAACTTTGTCTGGTTGAATCACTGCTACCAGGCTCTGAAAAAGGACTAGAACGGTAATTCTGTGTTTCCTTCATGTAACTGTGAGAAAGATAAACTACTTCCATATGGGGACAAGGAGAGACCTTGAAGCAAAAATAAAAATGTACTCAGCTTGGGAGTACATAAGGCTTTAAGGATTGATATCTCAGACTCTGTCTATTGTTTAAGATCCAAGGCCAACCTTCAATTTGTCAATATATAATTCACTTTGCTTTGGATAATGAAAAAGACTCTGGGCATCCTGAAAATACAGTGAAAAAATGTAAAGAAAATGTAAGTCTCTTTAGAAAATAAAATTAATGAGAAACTAACTTTATGAGAATGAAATACCTATTCCACAGGAAAGAAAGTGTGGTTGTTCATACAATTTACTGAGCAAGAGTGCTTGTTGCCAAGGGTGATAACCCAGGTTGTATCTCTGGATCCACATAATGGAGAGAAAGAATTTCAACAAGTTTTTGTCTGACCTCCACATGCATGTGGTTACACACACACACATACACGGAGAGAGAGAGAGACAGAGATATAGAGATACAGAGAGACAGAGTCAGGGACAGACAGAGACACAGAGAGACAGAGACAAAAAGAGAGAAATTCATTGATGTTATTGTACGATGTGTGAAGGCATTTGGAAACCTCTCTCATATTAGAATGCGCTATTGGCATTTATTCACTAAGAAATGTAACAACTTCTTTCCACTTGTTGAAATTTATGAACCTGAAGGAAGGAAAGAAATGTATTTTGTAATTTTCCTAGATAATTGGAAATCTGGGACTAATTTCAGTGGACTTATTTTCCCATCATATAGTAATTGGAAAAAATCCAAATGCTGACTATTTTACAGTGACCAATGTTGTTGCACTTACAAACACTTTTTTTTCCCCTTAGTTAGGAAAAAACATAAAGAAGCAAACCATAGCAGTCTTCTACCTGTGTCTGTGGTCACATCTTGTTGTCTCCTCGGGATCTCCCTTCTTTGTTGTTGAGTACCCCACTCTAGCCACTTCCTGCTTCCTTATTTCTGTCCCTCTAAATGTTTTGCTTTGGAAGAACATTTAAATTTAATTTGCTAACACATTGTCCCTCATGCCCACCACTTCCTGTCTAGCTCAACAGAAGAATAAGTGCTTAGGATTCTCTTGAGTTGTTTTATACGAAAAGTCATCCCTAATTGTTCACACTTCAAGTTCCATTTCACTTGAATCAGCTACAAAGACAGTCTTGGATTTTATTTTGTAAGGTGAATGCCCAGTGCAACAATATTTAGTTGAATACAGAACAGCAGAAGTACTTATTTATACATAAGGATTTGAGAAATTGGTCACACTCACAATTCCTAAGAACGGTCAGTATCTACGACCCTCAACTCGAAAAAGTTTCATTATCTAATTACAAAAATATATGGTATTAATGAGTGGCCAGTCTTTCTTTACTTGTAGCAATCAGTCACCTGTGGATGTTGACTTTGGGTCAACAACTGTGACTCTATTGCCTAGGTAACAGTGGAGATAGAATGAGTCCCTGGGCAGAGGGCAATTTTCTGACCTGGATTTCCCTAGATCCCTGGGGAACTCCACAGGATCACAACTGTTTTCATTTGTAAAATTTTTAAAATAATTTTGTAAAAATGTGAATTTTATGAAACTTTACCTCTGTCTCCCAGTACAAGAGAATAAGTACTAAAGTAAGTATATCTTCTCATACCACAAGTTGTCCTTCTGTGACATATTAAAGACCTAGACATGAAGAAGATTAGAACCTCACCAGGTACATCACGAATGGAACTCATCTCTTTTGGGAAAAATCCATTATCATTCAATACACTGGTCTCATCTACTTTTTTAAAATATCATGCTTGAGTGTATGTATGACACGCTTGTGAGTATTTATGTGTGTGAGTATGGGCACACGTGTGCAGAGATAAGAAGATAACCTCGAGTATCAGTCATTGACTTCCACCATGTCTGAGACAGTGTCTTATCATTCACTTCTGCCCACAGCAAGCAGCCTACCTACCTGTGAGCTCCTGGTGATTCTCTGTCTCTGCCTCCCACTTCACTGGAGCAGTTCTCAGATGGCAGGTGACAATATCATGCTCCATTCTGAGTGGGTTCTGGCCATCTTAATTCGGGTCTTCATATTTTCATGAGAAGTGTTTTCCCACTGAATTATCTCCTCAGCTCTCATCAACTTTCAACTCGCTCCAACCAATGTGCCAGTATTTGTTTGGTACCTTTATGGTTCATCTTTTTTTTTTTTTCTTGTTTTAAAAATTGGTAATTTGTCTAGGACCTTAAGAAAAGATTCACCTTATTACACTTATTTCCACTTAAAAATAATGGTAGCTGAAGAATTTACCTTAGGCATGATTTTGCTTCAAGTTAGTTTTCTAATCTTTGTTGGCTATGCACTCAATACAAATAAATCATTCACTAAAAACAGAAGAACCAACAAGAAATAATATAAAGCCTTTCTTCCTCTAGTCTGTACACATAGTATATTGAACATGGTCTTGTATTTTTGAAAACTGATAAATTGAGACAAAATAGAACTGGCAAGATTAAAAGGAAGTGAGCCTGACATAGGGCATAAATATTCCCCCAGAGGAAGGACAGGGATAAATGTCACAGACATCATTCTCACCTCAGCATGTATTCCTGAACACATATTGAGAGGCATAAAGGCTCTCTCGAACATGTTACAGCTGTCATCCATTCATACCACAGTTTCCAGTTGATGCCAGAGAAGAATATGCAATGCCTGGAAACATGGTAATAAAATAACATATAAAATTTGCTTTGCAGAGAAATGTCATTTCAGTTTTTTATTTATGCATAAGGAGAAATGATTTTCAAAGATACAAAATGAACAACGATTCCTTCTAAAAAAGGAGACAAAGGACTGGAGAGATGGATCATTAGTTAATAGAATTTTTCTGCTCTTGCAGAAGACCTGGATTTGATTCCCAGCCCTGACAAGTGGATCGGAACTATCTGTAACTCCATTTACAGATAGGATCTTATGCCATATTCTGGCATCTTCAGGCACCAGACACAAATATGGTGCACAGACATGTATGCGTTCAAAACACTCATGCATGTAAAATAAAAATAAATAAATTTTTAAAGGAGGGAGAGGACTCTGAGAAAGAGAGAGAGGAAACGTGGCTATGAATAATTACTGTTTGAAATTCATATAAGGATATATTCAGATATTATAAATATACTTAAAATAGATAATATCTTATTAATATCTTATATTGGAAAGAGAAACAAGGAAAAAGACTAAAAATTCATAATATAAAGAATAGGGTTTGAATTTATTTCCTTCATTAGCCTTCATTAGAGGCAGAACATGTATCCTGCCTCTCAAAGTTTGAAAATAGAAGCTTAGATGTAGTACAGTATTAGAAGATTAGCATTAGAAATTCTTCATGCTGTTGTTAATTGGAAATTCTGTTAGCCACCGACACCAGCAAAACTGAATGAGATTTAGTTGTACATCTCTGGCACAAAAGAATGAAAAAACAAACAAACTCCAAACACTCACTCTTGCAGATGTTAGTCACTGTTGACTGTGTTTGGGTACAATTCACAGAAATGGGATATTTGAACAGTTTTGAAGGGAATGTTGTTACTTGGTGTTGGTGAGAATCCACGTTGGTAGAGAGGAAAGGAGCAAAGCATGAGTATGAAACCGCCAACGCCAATGGCTGCAGCACAGACACTCTGAGCCCCAGAAAGCAACAAAAGGGTCTGGGCAAGCTGCCATAGCCCAGGAAGTGAAAGAGCCAAGAAGAAAGGGAAGACCACCAGACAGGAAGCTGCACCAGACACCTTCTATGATTGCCCATAGTTCCAACACATAATCCTTAGATAGTCTGCAAAGCTGTAGTAACTTAGGTGATTGAAAACTCAATTTCTTGGGCCTATTGACCAGGCCTTTACTCAAATGATCTGATGATTTACTGTACTTACATCACTAGAAAGCTACTGATTCAAGTTATTGAAAAATACATGTCAGAAATATTTCTATAGAGTAAGTTAGGTTCTTTAAATAGTGTCATTTTTTAAAGACTAAGCAACCACGGGTGCTTTGAACATATTTTTGAGTAAGTCACTAGAAAGATGTTTCTTAGACACAGAGGTAGTACATGTGACCTTAGTCAGAAGGCCTAAGAAGCCATGGAAAGTGAGACATAGAGGGTATACTCAGCAAACATTTGCTTTGTGGGTGCTACTTGAAAGTTGGGGTTAACTTCACCTTTACTATGAGCTGTATCAAAACAAGCCTTTGGCAATGAGTCTCATTAATATTGTATTAATATTAAAATGTTTAGCATAATAGCAGTATGAGATATTAATGAAATGCTCTGCCATATTGACATTCTAAGGGGGATTTCTGTTTGGAAACAAATAATTATAAGAATAAATTCCATTTCGTTTTGTAGGTCCTGCATTATCAGAGAACCACCTGGGTTCCTGTATGCATAGCAAAATAAACACCAAGTTCCGGCCTCAGAAAATTTTAGCCATTCACAGTTTGGAGCCTGTGCCTCTTGCCTATAATCTCTATCCTTCTCACCCTTCTCTCTCTCTTTTATCTCCTTCTCTCTTTCTTCCTTTTATCTTTTGACTTTTGGTTCAGAGAGTGATTTGTTGGAAGGCTGAGTTCAAAGAAAGGAGGAAAAGAAGTTAAACACTCAACAAATTGTCTTCTAGATTGTGTTGTTCTGTCAAGCGGCTGATCTTTCTTTCTTTTTAACTGCAGGTTATACTTAAAGGGTCACACGGGGACAGCAGGCAAACAGAGCAGTCTGATCTTACATGGTGCTGATTTCAGCACGAAGGATGCAGATAATGACAACTGTATGTGCAAATGCGCCCTCATGCTAACAGGAGGTGAGTCCCAGAGGCCTTTCCCTAAGCTGGATTTCATTGGGTTGAGGTTTGGGGTTTCTTATCTCTGAGAAAAGGGTATGATCTCCTGGTCAGGAAACTGAAGAGCAAGTCCCTAGAGGTCATTTAACTCTGCGCAGGGGTTTACCCTGTGCTTGTGCAGGACATTGCTGGCATACTTAAAAGCTTGTCTGTCCCTTCATCTGTGATGGGAATGTCCTAAGCTGCATTCTGAATGAATTCTCTGGCTGCTTGAAGTATCAGGTACTCTACTTTAAAAATAATCTCTAGGTTGCTCTTAGGGGTGTGTAGAACATTGCTTCTTGCCAAATGCTTTACAATTATGCAGTCAAGGTTACTGTTGAATTTTTCACACAGAATAAGGACAAAAGAGAGAGATTTGTTTTTAAACCTAAAGTTATACATTCAGACCAGCTTTACCAGGGTCTTGAAAAAGATTTTAGATACTAAGGAGACACTATTAAATAGCATTGTAGTACTATACAAGAAAGTCAACACATTTTGTACAGTTTTCAGCCTTCTCCAGCATTTTGTGTGTGTCAAAGAGAAACTCCAATTTGCCATTAAATAACTGTACATTTATTCAGCAGTGAATAGTCACTTTCTTATCCAAGAAGGAGAAAAAGCATTTCCTGAGTCTCAGAGTCTCTGGTAGGCAAAACGGCTTCTCCTAGATTCCATAAACTCTTTTTCTTATTTCTGTCCTCTCTTCTGTTATACTATAGCTTGCTAGAACAGTTATAGCAAATTGTACTGATTTCTTCTCTAGAGGAATGCTGTAAACATTGCCTGTTAAAATGCCTTTGTAATTACCTAGCTGTTGATTTACAGAAAAACATAAACAGCTAAAATGCTGTCAATGTACATGTACAAAAATCTTGCAGAAGTGCGTGACAATGATTGGCTGAAGTGTAGGGAACATCAGTGATGTAGACCATGAATAGTACAGGTTTTCTCATGAGAGGGATTAGCCCCAAACTAATCTGTGAAGGAAACCTTTACGTTAATGATGATTTTTGTCAGAATTTTAACTCCATCTCTTAATAGAAGAGTATGGACATCCCTATCATCACCCCTTTTGACAGACTTTTTGTGTGACTCTAGAGCAATCACTTCTATGTTAGTAGGAGTAGAAACTGCCCTTCCCTCTTGTGACTCATAGGAATTTAGGGGGAGATACAGTACATGGTGGGTGAATGTATGTTTTTTAATCCTTGAAAATTTTCTCAAGTTTTCAGTCCAATATAATGAATTTTTAAGGAGGCATTTCTGTCACCTATTACCAGAGCACAGAAAAATATGGAAGGTTTTAGAGTAATCTTTCCTTTAGGAGGCCCCTGTAGTCATTCTTCTGCCTCACTACCACTATCACATCAAATCTTCAAAACCCATTTCACCTACAGTGACATCATTTCAATACAAGACTGGACTATTACCAAGGACAGCATAGCATAATTCTACTTCTATTATATTTACTATCATACCTCAGCTCTGAACATGTCGCTTAGACGTCATAATTCAATCTCATCAAGCATTTACAAGTTATCTATATGTGACTCTATGATCTAGACCCAAGGAACAACATTTAAAACATTAAAAAAAAATCTCAGAATTATTTTAAAATGGTAGATACAGATGCATCTTACATCAAACCCTCTGGTTCCATAGTTATTGGTTGCTTTATACAGAGACTTTAATATTGCAGTTTCCTTCCCGTTTTAGTGTTGAAATATACTTCATATTTTCCATGTATATTTTGACACATATTTTCTTAGTATATAAGTACAGACCTTGAACAACCAACAGTGAGATCTTTTAAATGTGTCCTTAGAAGAGCACCCTAATGTGTCTGTGTTCCTGTCAGGATAATGCAAACAAGGAGCAAAGAGAGAATTCACTTCTTGATTGTTAAGGAACCACCACTGCTCAGAGTTATGATCTTACTCTAATCTCACACGACTGAACTCTGCCAGATTCTTTCATCTATAATTACCCTTGGGCTCACTTCTCACTCACTAATAAACACATATGTTGGGAAGAGAAAATTTCTAGTTATTGCTTGGGCTGGGATCATCTAAGTAAATGTGTTTTTGTAATAAATGCCATTACCCTATCAGATATCCTTTTGAAGGAATCCAGGTCCTGTAAAGCCATTCACACTGAAAAGCTAAGCTATGGAATTTAGAAAGCTGAGAACTGGAAATCATAGGCATGAATGTCAATGGATGTCCAAGTCAATGGAGCACGGCCTGGAACTTACATCTACAGAGCTACTACCGACCGCTATCTGTTCCCCATCAAACTTTCACCTCAAAATTAGACCATTTCCTTGTCTAATGACTTTTCCTTTCCTTGTCTTTATAAATCGAGTTTGAGCTCACTTTAGCTTGATAGTGTCTTTTTTTAAGCAATGAGAGTCTTCCCGATTTGAAAGTAAGAACTTGTGGGGTGTGTCATCAGCTAAAAGGTTTCAAGGTTGAAGTACAATTTATTGCACACTAAGTGTCCCAGAGAGTTTCCTTTGATAACTGGGAGGGGTTTGAGTTGAAGGCTGTGGTGTCATTGCTACCCTCATCTGTTAAAGATTGGAAACCAGAAGATGAACTTAACTGAAAGCAGATGGTATTGCAAATTAATGCAAAAGAGAGCATTTGAAACATCTTATCTTCTTTACCAATATCCTTAGCTCTTTCTATAAACTTTAACATATATTTAATGAGTATGTGTTAAGGAAGTAAACTACAGGTAGAGAAATGAATTGGATAGACTAGAGCTTATTACAATAAAAAAAGAGGTTGTTGGAAAAATAATGCACAAAGAATGATGCAATTTTGAATCACAATTGTTTTATAGACAAAATATAAAATATTATAGAATTATAAGGAGCAAGGAAGACACTTTGGATGAAGCATCTTAGGATGAAGTGGTGGGAGGGTGGTGCCTTCCCCATTGTGAGCATTTGCAAGGACTGAAGAGAAGGCTATTTATTTTAAAGAATCAGTTATGATCTTCCCTGTAGTTTGGTTATTATAAAAATAGTCTCAACCTTTCTTCTGGTGTGTGTTTCTGTTATTCCATGGTGTCAGTGTAGTGCTAATAGGGGAAATAAAATGACAATATGTTTCAATGCGTAGGTGATAATTTGTATGCTCAACATTGTTGAGTTAAACAGGGCACGCTGTGGGCTGAGGAAGCACTGTACATTTGCATGTGCAGAAACTGAGAGCACAATGTTTTATAGCATGTCATAAGTATGTAGAGTCATTCCTGTGTTACCATGAAGCCAATTATTCTTCCACCCAGTTTAAATATTGAATAATTTTATGTTTCCTTACAAGTTTTATTGCATCAGAGCATATATTTCAATACCAATATTGCCACGCAAAGTTTTCTACTAAAATGACTTTTCAAGTAAGCACTAAATAGAATGATTTATTAGCAGAGACTTATAAGCCAGATATATCGATGCAATGTGGTCACCATTGACCTTAGGAGCTGTCCTCAGTTTTGGCTATAGATTCCTCCTTGTATAAAAGTACTATAGTACTGTAAAGCTTGGTCTGTGATGGAAGGCACTGATGAAGAGATAGGAAACACTTTCTTAGCCCATCAGGAGACTTCTCTCTGTACTTTTAGGCCCAAAAAGAGTGATCAGTTTCCTTAAAACTGACCAATTTTAACTACTGCTTAACATTAAGACAAAGCAAATGTAATGTCATTCTGTGCATGCTTTAGTTTGTCTATATTTATTTTACTTAAAATAGTTGCACCAAAAATTTCTTTTGAATCCAAAATCAAGAAAATATAGAACTTCTACTATTAGACTGTCACAGTCAAAGTAAAGTTTTCTTCAACTAGAGCATAGTCTTTGGTACTAAATCAAGAATCTTCAAAATAAACAGTGGTAAAAGTCAGTCTGTGCCTCAGTTACTAAACTTGAGGTTACACAATCAATCTAAGTATCAAATAATTATATAAATAATTTTGTCTAAAAGTTAGTAATAAAATACAATTATTAGAAGTTGCTAGCAACAAAATCAAACAAACACAGTTTTACTTGACTTCCTTTTCCTTATTTAAGTTTTATTTCAATGTGATTTCCATATTTAGCATATAATATAAAAACTATGCAAAAATGTGACCTAACCTTCCTCAGAAAGAATCTGTTGCGGTAGAAACTCTGCCCTCTTTTCCCACACATAAACCATGTCAGCTGACAAGCAAGGCTTTCTAAAACTAACAAAGGATATTTTTCAGTTCCATCCTAAGAGAGAGGATAAAGCCATACACATAAATTTTGTAGTATGTCCTAGGACTTACCAGATGCTAGCAGAAGAATTGATAAATGCTTACTCTGCTTGTGCTCTAACCTTGACAAAGACAAACAAAAAATCTAGCTGCTTCTTCAAGTGGCGAATGATGTGGTAGTGGCAGGATCCTTCGGAAAATATAGTTAAGCTGACATTTTTTAATAACTCAGGAATGGCTAGTCTTTATGAGATGACTGTCAATCCTTACACTGTATGCTTAACTCGTACCAGAAGATCCACATGGATAATCTGAGGCTGAGTATACAAAATCTACACTGAATTATTTTTATCTCAACCCACTTTTTAAGTTTAGTACAAACTGTACCTGCACAATCCACAATAATATATATTTCTTGACTTCTGTGTGCTACCTACTACCATGTCTCCAGATCCTGTTAGTGCATGGCACACATGAGCTCAGTAAATAATCAGCTTCTTCAATGAGGGTGTTACCTGAGACACTGAGAGGACATTCAAACTCACAAATAATCTACAAATGATCCTTGTGAAAAGGCTTAAAATAAATAAAGTGTAACTGGTTCTCATGCATAAAATTATATTAGAGCATGTGATTACATGTAAGTGTTTGCATAGACAAACACGGAATAAAGATAAGAATGACTGAATATCAAGAATTGGTACCAACCTCTAAGAATCACAAAATCTAAATAGAACGACCTCCAGAATTTTAAAAGTTTTATTTTTAAACTTCGGACTTCCAAATAAAGTTGATCTTCCCAAGCACAATGTTCAGAATTGTATTCCTATTTTTCAGAACATAGCACATTTGTTTAAAAAATAACAAAGAGAATCCCAAGTTTTGGAGGAGAGTAAATTAGAAATACAATCTATTAGCTTTTTGCATATAGCATAATTATAACCTATGGCAAAATGCTACAAACACAAGCTAGTAGTTGATTACATGTGAGAAATAACCACATAAATAATTTAATTTATTGCATATCATAACCCAGCAAATGCGAATCCAGCTTTGATTGTCTCGCAGACTTTTTGCGTTAGCCAAAATGATCTGTATTTCTTAACTCAGATGTAGCTCACCAAAACCTGTTTGCATAGGGAAATATGGACCCTACCAATTCCTTTCACAGGATCTGAAATACAGAAAAGTTAGATCTGTTCACTTAACTAGTGTTAGAATAAAAGCAGCATCCAAGTACTCAGCCTTAGAGCTCATTACCTGATTGCCTCTACTGCCTGTGTTGGGAGTAACAGCATTCAAATAGACTGAAGACGTTGTATTTAAATGTTGGAAAAATATTTCACAAGCATTCCTCACTCAACATGTTTTTAAAAAGCTTCAAAAAGTGAGATAAAGTCCATAGGAAGGGAAAGACAATAAGAGTGCATCTACAAGATTTAAATAAGTTCAATATTACTTGCCAGAGTAAACAACTCTTCATTTTTGAAACAAAGAAAAGGAAAAGAAAGAAGCATGTGTGAGGGTGTGTACATGCATATGTGCACACACACACACACACACACACACACACACACATACACACACCCATGGCCTGAGGGGATATAATATGAGATGAGAGAAGGAAGACAGGCCTTTTTGCCTCCCATACACAAAAGTCATACAGCTGCTCCTGGAAGCTGGTCTTGCAAAGGATGAATGTGTTGTACATAAAGTCAGCAAGGGCCTTCTGAATTATGGTCTTAGTAATAAAAACAACATCTAGTACTTTAATTCAGCCTCACCTCCTCCTCTCTGATGAAGAGGAAAGTCTTACTTTCTGTGAAAACTCTTCTGCATATTGATGACTAGATTGTGTGCATTAACAGTGTGTGACAGAAATCCACAGATATATCTTTTCATGTTGCTGTATGTTTTACCTTAAAAAAGGAAGTGCTGAGAGATGCTTTGTTTAGGATCAGAGGACTGTGAGAGTTAGGTTTCCTGACTTTCAAATAAATGTGAATTTCCTGAGTATAAAGTTTAGAATGCAATTTCTATTTTCTGGGCAGAGTTTCATTTATTAGTGATAAAATGTGAATTTTCTGCCTCAGAGATAAAAGGCTCAACTAATTTTAAAGTCCTGGGAAGCCTGAGATAGTTATTACAAAACTAACTTTTAATGAGTTAAGTGTAAATGAATTAAAAACATACATCTCAGATTTCTTATTAAAATATACATGAGGTTACAGGTTATAATGAAAAATACTTGGCAAAGCCTATGTGCAGAGTTGGCAGCCTTCAAACATTTGAGACATTCTATCATTTTTCCCAGTAACAAATGGAAGCTGCTTTCTTCTCTCCTCCACTTGCCTCATGGAAGTCTTTTGAGCTTGAAGTGTCTTTCCCAGTATACCTCTGTGTGAGTGGCTTACTGTATGTGCCTGTTAGTGCATGTAGACAAGAGCATGCATGTGTGTGTTCCAGTGTGCCAGTGGGGGGTGGGGAGTGGGAGGCCAGAGGTCAAGGTCGATTTCTTTCCTTGTTCACTTTTCACCTCTAACTTTTTGAGGCAGAGTCTCTCACTGGACCCAGAAGTTGTGATTAGGCTAGGCTGACTTGCCAACGAGATTCAGAGATATGATTGTGTCTACTCCACGAGTGCTAGGGTTAAGTCATCATCATGTCCTGCTTTTAATGTGGTTCAGGGCATCTGAAATCAGGTCTTCATGCTTTCAGGAGCCACTTTACTAATGGAGCCATCTTCTAGCCTCCCAGTTCACTTCATAATGCATTTCCTCTCTGTTTCTCCAAGGAATGCACAGGACAAGGTACAGAGTTAATGGTTTCTTAGGAGTGCTACAATCTAGGCATCTCATATCTTGTTGGCTCCAAATCCAACAAGGTATTCCTGCAGAGCTCCATGCAGGTGAACAGTGTGATACACACTAGCTACTAACTCCATGATTTATCCTGTAGTGGCTACACATCTGTGTGCCTTACATTACTATGCTTTACACTGACAGGATATATACATTTAAAAGATCTGGTTATGCTGAGAAATTTTTTGCGAAAGGATAAAAAGTGAAAGGAAAAACTATTAGAAATATTTGACAAAAAGAAATGGCTCTGTTGCTTAGTTTTAATGCGTACATCAAAGTCCTGCTATACAGAAGTGACAGCTCCCTCTGCATTGAAGTTCAGAATATTTTATAAAGAAACTGAAATTTTCATGAGAAATATTACATTTTCCTTTCTGCCATCTTAATTCATCATCTGAGCTGTCATCAATTGCTCTCTAATAGATTCCATTATCTGTGGCATGCTGATAACTGGACACTTCAAAGCTTGCATCCCTTATCAGATCAAGACCATCAATAAACAATCAATATTAGACTCAGATACAATGGTTTATACTATGATCACAGTGAACTGTTCTAATTTGCATGTCAGTTATGCTCATATTTTTCTAATAGACCTACTTGAGAAAATAATACAAAACACTAGCATAGATGGCTCTTTCTCTTCATTGCTCCACCACAGGGTATGATGGGGCAACTGGCTCTTTTTGTTCCTGCTCTAACTTTTACCACTGCATGCCTAGGTGGTACTAAGTGCCTAGATAGAATTATACTGGCTGCCATAGGCAGCAAGTAACCTTACTTGTTTCTAATTGTGCTGCAAATGTAATTACTCAGATGTAGTCCCTGTATTGTGAACATCACCTTAGAATAGTTCTTTAAATTCTCTAAGCCTTGGTATATTTATTATGGTTCTTATCATACTCTGTAAAGCTGTATGAAGAACAAACTAAGAGACTGTATCTAAGTTCTTTACATATGACACATATTAAGCAATAAATATCAAATAGTATTATTGTTGCTTAGGATCAACTGGTTGTTAGCTGATGAACACAGTATTAGTCAAGGATTTCTATCTACCAGTCTGCCTCTCTCTTGGCTTCCCACTGTTCACAGAAAGTTTCCCAAACATAGTAACTAATTCTGTGTTCTTTCCTCTATTTGTTTTCCCCAAATCTCCTCCCCACTGGCATTCAATAAGCCCAGCTGCTGGCAGACACTCTCCTGCTCTTTCAGGGCACACACTGTTTTTAGACTTGCTTTCTGGCCAATAATTCATGCTCCTGGATGCAATGCAAGTGGTAAATGAATAAATTTTTGAAGCTTCTTGGGCAATTAGAGTCCCTAGCCTCTTTATTTATACAACATTTTCAGCTGACAAGTTTTAATAGCTATCCTCTAATTTTTGACAGTTTCTATCAATACAAATGCCCTGAAGTTAGAAATGTTGTTTTAGTTAACTCCCTATCCCGTCTTTCCAAGGATTAGTGTGTGTGAAATTGATTCTGGACTCAATTTTCTCCTTCACCATGCTGGTTCATATGGTCAGAATGCCTTTGGCAAATCATATAGAATACAGGCTCTCCATGTTTGACCAAAAATTTCAGCTGGCAGATGTGTTTCCTTTGGTTAAATACAAGTCCGCATTGCTAGAGAATATCTTACTTGTTCACCTGATGATAGACACACAGCCTGGTTAAATTATAAATATTTCCACAAATATTGTTCAGCTTTCCTGAGGCCATTCTTCACCTTTATGTCCTGAAGGGCTCTTTGTTCACTGTGTGCCAGCCACAGTTAGGATCTGTTAGTCTCTAAACATGGGAACTGGATTCCCCTGTCTTCCTAATGGCATTTGCAGGTGCTATAAGAGTCCTCACTCATTTTCTCTTGGCTGCCTCCTTATTCCTCAGACCTCATGAAAGATCAGCTTGTTCCAGGACTACAAAAAATTGTTTTCTCCTTCATAGCTCCTTATTTTTCTCCATGCTGCTGCTGGTCACGATCAGTAATGACTTTATCATAGGCTATACATGTTTCTTATTTTTTCACAGGATACACAAGTCCCATCTCCGTCCTAAGCTCATCCAAAGGTATCCATGACTGCATCCCATAGCCCCTCTTTCAGATCTAGACTGTGGTCTACTTCCATACCTTTTCCAGAACTATTGTGATGTCCTATAAACCAGACCAAGTTTACATTTTAGCTTGAGTCCTTGAATGCAACTCAGGAGATTCTGTGAATCTCTACTACTTTCTTTAATGTATAAAAGCTTTTGTTTAAAAGACAAGGAGGGACAGTGGTCAGACTGCATGACTGAGCCAGGTGACAGGAATGACACACAGAAAAGAAGGAGGAAAGTAAAGCACAGAAGAAATGAAGTTGATTTTCATTTTAGAGTTTGATTTTGGTCTCTTAAAGAGAAATTTCTGGGTAAATCAACTCCTTAAGATTAGAATATCTTCTGCAATACAAATCGTGCTTTTACTAGAAATACTGACTAAATATTAGGGAATGAAGTTTGAGGAAGGAGAGATGGAATCATACACCTCCTCCTCTGGTGCCAAATGAGAGTGTTCTCATCCCTGTGTGTTGAGCATGTTAACATTCGTGCTAATGTGCATACAACATGGAATACAGGACCTCTCAGAATCTATCAGACATCCTTACTGTCTACAGTAAGCCTAGCTGCACAGACTTTCTAAAATGGAAAACAAAGAGAACCAATGCTACTTCACTTAACTTTTTCTTAAGTTTCTGCAAGACAATACTCATGTTACCATCAGACAGCAGCTGGACAACTTGCTCTTTCTTTAACTATTAGTCCCTTAGGTATAGCTCTGCAATCAAATAGAGGTCAAGTGTATCCAAATAAAAATATTCTAGAATGTCTCTGGCATAAATCTCTCCCTAAAGACTTCAATAGTGTTACTTCAAGAAAGAAAGAGAAAAGAATCATGATTTATCGGAAAAGCCTAAAACTTTAGTCCATCAAGAAAATAAAGCCAGATTGTTCTAACACACTGTGCAAGCCCTGGGCCACTTCATCAATTTGCACATTGTTTTCCTTTCATTATGCTTAAAAACAATTTGAACAATCAGATGAAATATTTCCAAATATGAACTCTATGGCCACTATTGTACTATTAGAAACACTTTCATGTTGCTGCAAATTATAGACCCTCTAGATTCAATTCAAGCATCATAGTACTACAGTATCCAATTAATTTTAGGGTCAACTTTTTAAGAAAACCACGGAGTTAATAGAAAATATTTTCTTACTATTTAAATGACAGTTGTCTAAGCTTCTGATTTCACTAATACACGAATAATTGTTTAGTTCTTAAGTCGGTTACAGACTTAAGATGCAATTTCACTTTTATATCTAGGTCTGATTTTACCTTAACAATATAGGCTTAGCAGCTTCGCATAATTACAGTGGGAAGTGTAACCAACACGGTTACACTGAAAGTTGGTTTTCCTGAGTTTGCTTTCTTCTGGTTACTTATACATATTTGGACCTGGAAAGATATTGTCTCAATGATTCCTGTTTGAAAATACTCAGAACCAGTGTGTACAGATCTCTCATCAATCATGACAGCTATTTTCAAATGTCAGAACTGGCCAGCTTCTGTTTCTTCTCACGTTCCCTTCCCTTGACTCATTTTCCAGGATGGTGGTTTGATGCCTGTGGTCCCTCCAATCTAAATGGCATGTTCTACACCGCGGGACAAAACCATGGAAAACTGAACGGGATAAAGTGGCACTACTTCAAAGGGCCCAGTTACTCCTTACGTTCCACAACCATGATGATCCGGCCCTTGGACTTTTGAAAGTGCTGTGCCAGTGTGAGAGGACCACAGAGTAACCGGGGCATGCTCCCAGGTGAGAAGCTGCTTCAGAAAGGAACAGCACTGTCTCCCTTCCAGCAGCAAGTGGTGCTTGTGTGATGTCAACAAGCTTCTCGACTATGAATTTTGAGGCCTTCTGAGGTCAGGAAAATCTCCGCTTGGTCATCGTGTTCAAGTGGGTTGTATCCAGAGAATACCACTCATCATGCTTTAGCAAGGGAAGAAACTGCTGCTCAGCTCTCTGTGCTTCAAAGTGCTGCTGGATCATATTCGGAACCTATAACACCTTGATGATAAGTCCAGCTTGTTTCCCGTAAAACCAAAAGAAGAATAAACAGCAAAGAATATACCTGGGAAGAAAAATGGGATCTGGCCTGCCAGATCTGTTGAGGATGGATTGCAGCAGAGAAATGGTGTCATTCACGACAATCCTGCTAACAAATACGCTGATGTTACTGCACAAATGTGACATATAGAACAGCATTGTCTTCTGAGGTGGCTAAAAATTAGTGAGTTTCAGAAGCTCATTTCTAGTATTGCATTTATTAGTTGATTTCAGTTTTCCAGTGTTCAAGTGTAAATATCGTCCTTTTAAGCCATGATACAGTACAGTACGTGGAAGAGAACAGTGTGAGGTAGAAAGGTGTCAAGGACTCTGAGTTTGAGGGGGATGGAGTTTTGGGAAGAGATAAATATAACCAAGTATAAATATAACAGGTGAAAATTACTCTCATGCTACAGTGTTCATTTACATTCAAAACTGATTGACTGCTGCACAAGTGTATTTAAAGCCTGAGTATATGCGGAATGAGAACTTCATTGTCCAGTTCTTAAAGCAAAATGCATGCACTTAATGTTCTCATCGATAGTATATAGGAAAGTAGTACGTGGAGTACTTGAGTTGGAACAGCCCATTGTACAGAGCTTCTTGCATGTATTTACGTATGTATGGCATCAATACTTTCAAAATGTTTATAGGTCTTCAATTCTTCACCCAGATTTTTCATGCTAATTTAATATTTCTGTTAATTAACTGCAATGTACTTACTAAATGCACTCTGCTCTGGTTTTCATAAAAGTTACACTTTGAAGTCTGCACAGAATGGGAAGAATTTTAAAATATCATTGTACATAGCATGTTAGATCCAACCATGTTAAACTCAATACCTGTTTAATCTGGAATATACAGTGCTATCCTCAATTGATGATTATAAATATGAGTCATTTACTACAGCACTTGATTAAAAATATTACTCCACTTTTTTCTCCTTCGATGTTTATTTCTTCGAACAATTTTTATTTTGTGAAATAATATTAGTGGAGAAAATTGGCATAACTCCTTATATAGGAGAAATACAAAAAAAGTAACAGTCATTTGGTTAGGAAACTTCTGGTTGCTAGCTGCTATAAGTGCCTTAGTTAAGATATTCCTACGGCATAATCTATTGTATGTGAAGTTTTGGACACAGGTTTTTGTGACAACTTGATGTTATTACAGTATTCTATCAAGAAGTGCTCTTTGTCTATAAATATTCCAGGTTACATTAGAAAAAATTTTAATCAAACATGGTTTACTATAAAATGAGAAAATTAAAATAGACACCAGTTCTGCTTTTTCCAAGAAAGAAAAGATTTTCTGTGAAGTACAAGTACCAAAATATCAGTCTTGATAATCTTGATAATCCATAATGCCTTAGTAGCTTTTCTCCATCTTGGAGAATAAAGCTACTTATAATTTTAGGAAAAAGTTTTTTTTTTAAATGTTTACCATCAAATCTTTCTTGTATTTATATGTCTGAATACAAGCTGTATGTTCAGGTATTACAGAGTTTTTCTAATGTTAGTGACTCCTTCACATCTCTCTTAAGCCTGTCCCTCTAAAATCCCTGTTTTCATTTAGGTGAAAGAAAGTGAGTAGTTTTGTGGTTGTGGTTGTTATTGTTGATCCCATAGATGTTTTAAAACTAGTCTTGGATAAGGCATACTGTTTCTCAATCTAAAATACAAAAATAAAGTGAAACTATGAGAAAAAAAAAGCATCGTCTTTATTGTTTTGTTATCTGGGTTTTAAAAAATGAGGTATTGTGTCCGATTATTTATAATAAAGCAGTATAAATGTTTGGTGACTCCATTGTATACATTGTATAATGCCAACATGTTTGTAGCAATATGACATGCATAGCTTTTGCACTTAATTATTTCATGATAAAATAATTAGATACTAGAATTTTGTTTTTAAATTTCTATTTCAATAAAAGTTGTGTGGTTTCTATGAAAAATTTTTAAGAGTCACTACATTATTTGATTTAAATAAAATGGAAAATAATGTGTGCAACTTCTCTTGTTTTAATTACATATTTTATAAAACTTAACTTCGCAGTCTATGAAAGTATGGAATCAGTGTTAAAATTTACAAATGAATTAAAGCTTCAATATTTGAAAATATTTCAATCTGGCATGTGATAGGAAAGCTTAAATTCACAAGAATGGAAGACCAATGTGTTGTGTCTTAGTCCTCCAGTCTTACTTTATGACTTTGTTTGTCCTGACGGTTATCAGAATCTGTAATGTTAGGTGACAATTTATGATCTTTTTTGTGGATTCTGGATATTTACTCCCATGAATATCTCAGTATGGCATAGAGGGGAATAGGAAAGAGCATATGAGAACTGCAACTTATGTAGACTTGATAGTTACAGATTTATCTAAAACTATGTACTTTTGTTACCTCTGTTCTTCATCTGCTTCCATCACTACCACATCCATTCAAACCTTTTACTAATTTCTACATCGATTACTAAAAAGACAGGGTTTTCTTCTGACTCTCCCTTCCCAAGATAGACTAATGAGAACTTAGAGAGCACATATGACAAGTCTAAGTTTATCTGCTGAGACCACCCTAGACCAGTTGGTTTCCAGATGACTTGCAGATAGTTATAACTCCATAAGTCATCTCAGCTAAAGTCAATGAGCATGGCTCAGATCATCAGAATGCCCTAGATAATATATATCATATGAGGAAAAAAAGTGAGGTGGTTGTTTTAAGATACAACTAACTGATGATACAGTTTGAAACAGTCCTCACCCATGCACCCACCATGATTTGGAAGTATTCTAAGATTTTAGAACTGTCTCTTTCTTCAGTCCGCATGTACAAAATAATCCTCTTGTACCAAATGTTAGGTACTCTTGACCCTTTTTCTGAGGAAATATTTTTAATCATTTATCCTATTTTCTTCTTTTACTGAAAATATTTTTTTCCTCACATGATATGTCCTGATAATGGATTCCCTTCCCTTTATTCCTTCCAGTTCCTCCCCACTTCCTCTCCCATCCAAATCCCCTCCCTTAATTGTCATCCTCCATTTGCATATACATAATTTGCCTCTTTTAACTTGTCTGAATATTATCATCCTTTATGTTATTTTAAGAAATTGTTTCACTTCTTGGCTTGTTTGAGATCCTAGGATTCGAACCCAGGACCTTATGTACACTAGAAAAGTGTTTGATACCTATACTACATTCCATTATTATTATTGTTGTTAATTTGGACACAGGTCTCCTTTACTACTCAAACTGACATTGAATTCATATATAACCCAGACTTTCAACTCAGTGTCATGGAGGTATCTTTTACTCAATTTTATTTTCCCATAGAACCTAAAAAAAATAAAATCTTTTGTTACTTGTTGAGTAAAATTAAATTATTTGAACAAAAACTGAGAAATCTATCTATGGCACAAGTGGAAGTCAGAAAAACAAAGAAACCTTTGATAGCTGTTTTTCACATTCTACCTTATTTGAGACAGGTCCTCTTCTTGTTAACTGCTGTATATGCTAGTTTAGCTGGCCTGCAAGTCTCCAGAAATTCCATTGTCTCAGTTTCCTGCTTTAGAGTAGAAAGGCTGGTAGTACCAGCTACCATGTCTGTTTTTATGTGGACCCTAGGGAATCTAAAATCAGAGCCTCCTGGTTAAACATCAAACATTTTACCCATCTCCCCAGCCCTGTAATCACCGTTCTTTAAATGTTTGTTGTTATTATTTGCCTTAGGATGTAAAGTTCCTCTGATGCCTATTTGACTGTTGGCTTGGCTCTTCCAATGTAGTCAAGGTCAGCATTTTCTTCGTTTACCTCTGACCATTATTTTATCAATTACTTAATAAGTGTGTGCCATCAAGTTTATTGAAAGGAACACAATAAGGGGATTCATAGGAAAAACTGAAACTCAACAAGTTATTCCATCTCACTTATCTCAAATAAAACAAAGTGAAAGAGATCTCAGTGAAGCATTCAACAAACCATGAGAAGTTCTAAGGAGCAGGGAAGTAAAGGATCAGAAACAAAGGTGTGAAATGAGGAGACAAGAAAAGCTAGGGAAGAAACAGACTGTAGGTGCCACTGACTATATTGCATCAAGCATTAGGGGCATTGCCACAGAGGGTTAGGGTTAGGGTTAGGGTTAGGGTTAGGGTTAGGGTTAGGGTTAGGGTTGCACTGTAGTGTCCATTGATTTTATCATTCATGGAGCTATTGGTGATTTTTGAGAGTAGCATTAGAAATTTAGAGATTCGGCTCAGATCCCATGATAGTAATGAATAAAATGAAAAATGGAGTGCTATCCATCCTAGTTTCTAGAGAGGCCCAGTCCACTGAGACCTGAGAAGAATGCAGTATCTTGGGTCTCAATCTACAGAGCTGGACACATTTAACAAGATCCTCAAATGGCTTGGAGGCTTTAAAATCTGAGACTGTGTAGGTTAAATGGGCTTCTAAGAAGATGATTGAGAATGGAAGGAAATGGGGAAGTATAGGGATAAGGAATAAGGAGAAAGCGATAGTTTTCAAAATGAGAGGTGCTTAGATGGATTTTCATGACAAAAAAAAATCCCTTCATGCTGGGAAGACAGATCAAGGGGTAAATTGTTTGCTACACAAATGTAAGGGAGAGTTTGAATTCCTAGAACACACACAAAAAACCGACACAAAGCATAGGTGTCTATAATTTCAGACTTCCTACCAGGAAATAGGAGTCAGATAGGAGAATCTCTAGAAATTTGAGAGCCAAGTTGCCTGCCATATAATGTGAAAAATACAGATGCTGTCCTATGGTAGGAGGAAAAACTGAGTTTGGCCTCCACTTCCATGTACACACACACACACACACACACACACACACACACACACACACACACACAAAAAGAGAATGAAGATAATGTAAATAATAATAATAATAAATTAATAATGCCAACATCTAACTTTAAAGCTTTATTCTGTCATATAAGCAACTTAAATGACTTTATGACATCTGTGTGTAATTCAGGTTACAGCATTTGTGTCTGTGAATGTGAACACCCATAAAACCTTTTTCCTCTTTGTAGTCCACCTTAATTATCCCAGACTCCTTAACAAGTATGCCCTGGAGTTACTGTGAGTCTGCTGCTTTATTACCACAATAAAGAGAATATCACAATAAAATGAGTCACAGCATTTGTTGTTGTTCTGGGTATATATGTTTCATTTATACTATAATATAGTTAAGTAAATCTGAAATAACATTACACAGCAATATTGTTGTAAATAACAATGTATATAATTTTATTAATACTTTACTGGTTAATAGTGTTCATAATCATCTGAGAACTCAATGAGTCATAATCTTTTTGGTGGAGGCTCTCACTGTGAAGCTAACGGCAGCCAACTAATGGAGGATGAAGTATCTGTTGCTTAAAATAAGACAATGGTGCATTTAAATCAAGTTATTTTTTTCCTCTCCCAGAGAACTCTATGTAGCCTCCATAGCTATTGGATAAGATCTTTCCTAGATCAAAATGTCACTCAGAATCAGGGAAAATCTTCTGAAATCAACTGGGGTAAGATAAGGGCAGACCCTTCATCGTTGTGTCTACAGTATCCATAGCCGTCTTCAGGAAGAATATATTCTATCTTAGGATATCACTTTCTTTGCTCATCTAGAAAAAGCAAGCTTCTGTAATCTCTATTTTGTTTTGAGATTGTAGCAGTTCAATCACATGTTCAGCTTCAACTCCCAATTCTAGGTAGGTTCATATTTAGACCATGCCCTAATCATTTCCAACTCAATAGTGTTGAGCCCTCCAGACATATCCAAAAGGCTTGGAAATAACTTCTCCAGGCTCCCCTTAGTGTTACCATATTGTCCTCCTTCCATGAATCAAGAATGTTACTAGCAATGTATCTCCTTCACAGATATTCAATTTGTTTGGCCTCAATGTATCAGAGAAATCACTGTAGACTTCTGGGAATTAGTCCTTAAAGAATAGGAATTGAAAGTCAAAATTCCTCTTTGACCCATGAGCTGCAGAATAGACATTGTGCTAGCAAGCATGAAGACAGCATTAATTTTATCGTATAAATCCATAAGAAATCTTAGGTGGGAATATACACTGCCAATGGGCATTGATACTTTCAAAGCAATCTTCTTTTCTAACTAGTAGGTCTGAACAATGAGATGAAGACATTCACTCACCATGCTGTAAACAGACGTGCTCTCATCTGGGCTCTGTTGTCCCATTTAGAACATACGAGTAAGGGAAATGGAGAATGAATTTTTATGAGCACAGATATTTTCAGAATGACAAATGACATTGCTATTGACTTAAAGTCACCAGCTACCACAGCGTCTGCAAAGAAAGGTAACCTCACCTCAGAAGCTTTGAAGCCAGGCATTAACTTCTTCATCTTCTTCCTTGTAGGGTGGTTTCATTCACATTGCAAACTTACAGTTTGCATAGCCCCATTCATTCAGCTACAACTTTGGCAATAGCTTGCTGCTGCTTCCCATCAGTACTTGCTTCACTTTGAATTTGTGTGTTAAAAGAGGTCTTACCTCCTTAAGTCTCAAAAAAGCCATCTCAGATACCTTCAGATTTTTCTTCGGAAGCTTTATCAACCTTCACCCTTCTTGCCCTCTGTAGAAATAAAAAGCACAGGTTCTTCTCATGAGTTGATCATTGGCTTGAGAGAACACTGTGAGTGGTTTGATCTGCAGCAATGAGACTGCTCAGATATGATGCCATTGTGTGTTCAGTGGAATAGTGCTTCTTAATTTTCTTCAAGGACTTTTCCTATGCATTTACAACTTGGCTAAATGTTTGACAAAAGAGACTTCACTCCAGGGTGGTCTCAGGTCTCCACATCCTTCATCACTAAACAGAGTTATCTGTAGCTTTGATTCCAAGTGAGAGCTATGAACTCTTCCTTATACCTAATCACTTAAAGTCTACTCTGGGATTAGTAATGAGTCTGATTTCAATATGGTTCTGCCTCTGGGAATAAGAAGCCTAAAGAAAAAGGGTAAAACTGAGGATAGATTCACACAACACCATGTGTTCTATGGGGAACACATAGAACATTTATACACTAATATCACTCTCATATAGTGGGGGGTTCGTGATGCCTACTAATATCTAGAATATTAACATCAAAGATTACAGATGACATATAAGATACTTAATAATTAAAAAGTTTGAGATATCAAGGTTACAAAAAGTTAACACCAAGAAATAGAGTACTGGGTTGCCCAAACCCTTCAATTTCTTTTTTTAAATCTGAAAAATACAGTGAAGATATATAATAATGTATGCCTGGACTCATCTTGCTTTTGTACTCCTACAACATTTTCCTTTTGCCATGGTTTTAATAAAAATGGCCCCCTTAATCTTATACGTTTGAATGTTTGATGACCAGTGAGTAGAACTGTTGGGAAAAGGTTAGCAAATATGGACTTGTTGGAGGAGATTATCACTGGAGATGAGCTTTGGGATTTTAAAACCAACACTAAGCCCAACCCTCCCCACCCTTGGCCGATTATATATTAAGGATCAGGCTATAAAGCTCTCAACTATGATCCTGTTCCATGCCTATCTGCTTCCTGTCATGATGATCATGGGTCTACCTCTCTAAAACTGTAAGTAAGGTACAAATTAAATGCTTTCTTTTTCTAAGAGTTGCCTTGGTCATGGCGTCTCTTCACAGCTACTGAACAGTAACCAAGACATTTACATTACAGAATGTCCATGATTTGACTTGTGATTTGTTCAGTTGATATCCTTGTTCTCTTAAAAGGTGAATTATTTGCCTCAGTTACCAAATTTGCTTAGCTTTTGTGTTACTAAAACTTAGAATTGTGTCTAAGTTTTTCTGCTGAAATACTCTGTTATTTTCTCTGCTGTTTTTTTCAGATTATAAAATACTTGAGTTCTTGTTCTTGGTTATGTGTGTATTTGTGTTGTTTGTTTGTGTGTGTGTGTGTGTGTGTGTGTGTGTGTGTGTGTATTAAAGGTCCCTGTATGATAAAGAATAGTCAGTTAAGTAATAGTTAATGGACACATGAAACATGAACAAAAACAGCATGATCTCAAAATGGTCTACCCAGGCAACCCCCCACAAGAGTTTTATTTAAAAAAGAAATCCTTCTAAGTTTTAAGGAAAAGATCATAAAGACACATGTTTTTCCCTAAACATCAAAGAACTCATGTAAAAAGGACATCAGAATATTTATGTGCTAATGAGAATCATGTGGACTTCATTTCCTCAGAATTAAAGTGGTTCTTTTTTTGTTTTTTTAACATGAAGGAAAGTAACCATAGTGAGCCCTGAACTGAATGCTAGCATGGCAGAAACACTGTATAGTGAGGATGTTTATGAGGAAGCAAGTACTTCTCAGCCAAAGAACAGCAACACTAACTCAGTCTCTTTTTTTAATACTGACTCGAAAATATCAAACCCAAGACAATGACAATGTTTCTTGGTGCAGTAAGGTAGAAATGGAGAGATATAGGAATTTCCTTTGCTATTAAAAGACAAGGGTTCCCAATGTGATCTCAGTTAGACTGAAACTGCCTTTGCAAAGTCTGAAGGTAAGGGTAAGAATGAGCCTCTTAGAGAATGTACCTGATACACAGAGAGATCAGTAAATCCCATCTGTTATCTCTGAGCAAATCTGTGTCAAGATTCTAGCCTAGAAGCAAACCTTTTAGAGAACCAGACATTTCCCTCTACATTGTAGGGACATTTTAGATAAGACTTGCAGTCCTCTACCTAAAATTGCCCCCTACCCACTCTCTCTCCCTCTTTCTTTATAGCATATCTGGCACAAGGCAAGCTGAGAATGCTGAATAGTGTATCAATAAATAGACTACAACCTATGAATGGCATTTTATAAATAAATGCCCTCCCTGCCTCTTTTCCCTGACAAAGGAATTGTAGGTGTATTCTACCTGCTTTCCCAGGTTTTGTTTTGTTGTATATTGTGAGCCCCATTTGCTGAAGTATTTTTTTTAATAACTTTATCTTGTGTATAACAATATAATGTATATACTCAATAAAACTATAATACAATGATTTGATGTTTTGAAGTTTGTAACTAATGCACCATTTATTGTCTTATTTGACATCCTATTGGCATTTCCTCCCAAATGGATGCTTCCTCTTCAGTATATAATAATCTACTTCTGTCAGAATGCATTCCTGACATTTGTGAAGAGTATCTCTGTCTGAAAAGGGGAAGATTCCCTGTAAAAATGATCTCAGAACTAGATCCTGTGATGACAGAGAGGAAAGATGCTGTACCAATGTAGTCATTTCATTATCAGTTCTGAATTGCATTATATTTATTTCATTCACTGTTTTACCTCCCTTCATTAAATTTTCTCATATATATTCCTCTAGACTCATCCTAGAGATAACTGAGAGAAGGATTTGTGCCCACTCTGAATTACAGTATGAGAGAGGAGGAAATGCTCTTCCCTGAGGCAGTTTTGAGGATGGCCTTGGGGAATCAGAAACTCCACAAGAAGGATGTGAATTAGAGCAGTTTACCACACTGCCCTCTCTTGTGACAAGTTGCTTCCGTACCCGTGGCCTGGGAATATTTAAGTATTAAAAGAGTCATCATATTTTTATAGAATGCTCTCTCAATTTAAATGTACCCTAATTTAAAATGTAGCAGATGCATCAGTCCAGAGCAAGAACAGTGGCCTCCTTCACTTTGGTCTCTCCATTCTGCAGTTTTGGCAGGACTGACCCTGCCTCCTGGCCATTTCTGTTTTCTCTAACTGTTCCCTCCCACAACATATTCAGTTCTTTAAAGCATAGAACTCAGGCTTCAAATAAATGCAAATTCAGATTGTTTTTAGCATTATTATTTCAATGGTAAACATTTATTTGGCTTTAGATATATCCAGACATATTATTGTTTTCCAACATAAAAACCCAGTATCTTCCAAGAAACATTTTAGCAAAATGTTTATTTCAAGCTGTCATATTGTTTTGAGTTAATGCATTGAGCTTTCTGCTAAGTGTCTCACACAACTGAAATCAGTGTCATCAGGCTGCATTTTGTTTTGGAACTCAGGGTCCTCTTCCAAGCTCTTTGCTGGCAGAGTTTATTTACCAGGACTGTAGAATTCAAGTCCTGCTTTCTTGCTGGATATCAGCTCATGGCTATCCTTGGGACAGATTGTTTAAATGAATTTAATCTAATTGTATATGTCCTTTAAATTATGTCCATAGGTCAGATGAAGGAGTGAAATCTAGCATGTTCACTTTGAGGTTATATAAGCACAACAGGGAAGAGGAAGCATAGGGGTCCTCATAGAAATCTGTTCATCCCGCATGCAAACCAAGTGTATGTATCATAATTCTGAGAAATAGCATGAAAGATTAAAGACAGTGATTGTCTAATACACAGTGGTGTTAATAGTGTGATCTGTGCTTTGCACTGACCATTTCTGCTGTCATCTGTAGCTATTAGCACTTAAAAGATGGCTCATCCAACTTGAGAAGGGGTAGAAAATGTCCTTTACATGTGACAAGTTTCATAATTTTTAAAATGATATGTTCATTCATTTCATATTAATCAATTTTATATTTTGTTAGTTTCTTGAATATATAGGATTATGTAACACTTTAATCAATTTTATCTGTTCTCTTTTTTATTCTTTCACTGAAGAGACTAAAAAAATTCAAGTCCTATGTCACATGCAATATATGTTTCTTTTGTAGAGAAATGACTGTCCAGAAAGATAGATATGAGATCCACACCCTAGCACAACATCAAGGGCAATGCTCAATGCATTCTGTATGGTATTTTTTTAGAGTCTCAAAAACCCATACAAAAAATGTACATTTTATCAGTAAAGAGATAAAAGTGTGGCCTGGGGGTATAGCTTAGTAGTAGATGGCTTTCCCATTATGTGTAAAGTTCTGGTTCAATACCCAACCAAAAGGGGGTGAAGAAGGACAGGACAGAAAAAGAAATCAATAGAAAGGGAAGAAGAGAAAATGTAGGAGAGAAGACATGAAATTTTTCTAGGGGAGTGAGAGAGGTAAGGAAATACAGAAAGATGGAATAGAAAGAGGGGAGGAGAGGAGAGGAGAGGGGAGGGGAGGAGAGAAGAAGAGAAATGAGAGACTCCTGTTAATGATTTGTAGCAAAATTCTTTGTTCTCTTGCTGCCTGACCAGTGATTTTTATGCTGTATTCTTGGATAATTCTTATCATCTACAACTATGCTGAAGTGACATTTTGGTGCCATTAGTATTTCATGCCTTCTAGCTTACAAGCTAGCCTTGATAAAATAGTTTCAGTCTTCCAAAGAAATAACAAGGGCAATTACATAACAATCTTATTAGTTTAACATGTCCTATCAACTCACAACTGGATTATATATCATTTTTTATTTGCTAAAATATCCTGGTTCACTTTCTCAAGCTTGTTCTTTATTTCACAAAATCTTAAAAAGAAAATGGTATACCTCACCAAAAGTAATTTTTCATAATTCTCATTAAATATGAATATCAGCCTACAATTACATAGTAATAAATATTCACTGAAGATCAAAATATACTGCATATAATCTAAACAGAAATTGGGGAAGGGCATTAACATGTTTAGATAAAAAGTATTGTATATAATATAGAATGACTTTGTTTTGTGATTCCAAAATATTCTACTTGCAAAAATGTAATTTTACCTCTCAGTTTTCACCAGCTGAAATTACCTCAAATACAGTTGATGTCAACCTGTTCTCTAATAGGAATCTGTCATTCTGGGTACAGGTATAAAAGCTACACTGGAAATGAATCCCAGCTGGACTGTGGCAAATGTAGTTCTTCAGGTGCAAGTGTCTCCCTATCCATGTCCTATATATCATTGTGGATTTGAATTCTGCTGCCTAAGTGTGTTCTGTTTTTCACCCTATATCCCTCCAAGTTTCCTAAAACAGTATTTCTTCTGCACCACTCTTCCTCAATCACGTGGCCTTACTCCCATGTTTGTGAGTCCATAATCCCTGTTACTGCTGAACTGGGGTTCCCTTCAACTGTTATTAGTCTCCTTGATAAAATAATTTTAATATAAACTCAGGAAGAAACTTGGGCACAATTTTATTAAAGTTTGAAAGAAAAACAGGACAGGCAGAGTGCAAATCTCGGCAGCTGCCAAGGGAGATGGAAAGAAGGAAGAGAGAAATTCAAACATTTTCAGTTAGAGTCCAAGAAAGCAGATCCATTTAGCAATGGAAGTCAGCAAGTAGCTGCATGGAGCACAGGGTGAGAGGAGCTTCAAAGAAAATGAGAAAGCCCAGAGTATCTGAGAAAGCAAGCTCAAAATAAAAGTAATAGAAAGGAGCAAAAGGAAGTGTTATGGTTTTGAGTTAGAAAGAACTCAGGAAAATGGCCATACAGATTAGTAGTAAGGCATGGCTGTTCTATTGGGGGCTGCACTGTGGGAAGGATCCTGGACAGGACATGAACATTGTCTTTTAAAGGGATACTTATTCCTCTGTTCCTCTTACCAGGTCCTCAGGTGAATCAACATTCTAATTGTGTGCTCTCCTGGCCAGGCTATAGTCAGGTCAAAAAGAAAAGAAAGAAAGAAAGAAAGAAAGAAAGGAAAGAAAGAAAGAAAGAAAGAAAGAAAGAAAGAAAGAAAGAAAGAAAGAAAGAGAGAGAGAGAGAGAGAGAGAGAGAGGGGGGGGAGGGAGGGAGGGAGGGAGGGAGGAAGGAAGGAAGGAAGGAAGGAAGGAAGAAAGAAAGAAAGAAAGGAAGAAAGAAAAAAGAAACAAAAGAGAAAATAATGCTATGCAATTATATTATGTTTTTATTTATTTACATATAAATAAATATTTATTGTAACATAATAAATAATTATGTTTAATTTTTGGAATAGATCAGAATGTCATACCATGTCATGCCTTCATCCAGAGTCAGAGGTATTCTACTCTCTGGTCAGAAGGCATAAGGAAGATCAGTCATCACACTTCTCTTTCTACTGTCTCCATAGAACTGGGAAGGTCCATCACCAGTTATTCCAAGGCTACTAAACCTTGTGTAGTTACCTAAACATTTCCCCCCAAAAATCTGAGACCCAGGGATGGAGAGATGGCTCGGAGGTTAACAGTATATGTTGTTCCTGCTAGGGTTAGCTACCAGTATCATACCAGATGACTTGGCCAGCTTATCACTCCAATGAATTCAATGCTCTCTTCTGGCTTCCATGGATGCTTGTACTCACATGCACATACCTACCAATTCTTCCACCCTACAACCCACCCACACAAGTAAAACCAAATACAAAATCTTGAAAAACAGTTAAGAACTTAAAATCATTGGAGATGGACTGAATTTGGGGAAAAGATACAACTCATTTCCACCTGGAAACTCTGAAGACCTAATTCCAAAACTTTTTACCAGAGGGAGATCCCTCTGGTGTCTGGATCAGAGTTTCAGTCACACCCTCTCACATAGCTGCTAGGCAGGGGTGCTCATTTGGAAATGAGAGGTTACAGGAAATCAGAGCTTACTATGACCTTTTGGCTTCTGTCCAGGACAGAGCTAAAGACATTTCTGGCTTGTGACCAAGGACAAGAATTAGAACTGTTCACTTCCAGGCTTCCATTTCCAAAACCTGACTGAATCAGTTTCTGTCCTTGTGTCAGATTTTTATCAATTTTGTTAACTACCAGGAGGAGTACCTAACAGAGGGTATAACACTTATTTGTTGGTAGCCATCATTCTTTCCCAGCAGATCTGGAGTGTCATAAGAAAGGAACTTTGTTAATAAGTTGTCACATTCTTAACTCAATTCTAGTTCAATTTTGTTAAGTATGATGCTCTAAAGAAAATATTCATTGAAATAATTTTATCATTTCCTCTCGCTGCCTTGTAATCTGTATCCTAATGCTACTGAAATTTCAGTTCATTGCTATCCCTGTACTTTTGCACATTAGGTTTATGATTACATTTTTTATATATGCTATATATGATGTTACTGTAACAAGGAATAGCTTTGGAAGCCTTTGAAGATGGATTAATTGATCTCCCATGGTCCCCTTCGACTCCAGTTTCTCTGGTAAACATGAAAGGGGAAGCCTCAAATTTCCCCCTTAAGGTTTAAATTACCATATGAAAAACTGGCAGTTTGGGTGCTTTGGTTAGATACATGTCATTCTAATTTCCAAAAATTACATTACATACTATATCTTTTTTAAGCACTGATCCAGATGGGCCTGTCAATTATCTGGCCAGAAGACCACACTATTGGAAAGCTGATTCACCTGAGGAGATGATAAGGAGGTAGGAGACATAATTAGTGCCTTAATGAGATAATGCACTTACCATTTCTGCAAGAGTCTCCTTGATGCTGGTGGAGCCTACCCCCTGAAACACTGCTAAGCCTGCGCACTGTTCTGAGTTCTAACTCAGAAAAGCATAACCTCTCCTTTTCTTTCCTCTTTCTGCTTCAGACACTCTCACTTTCTCTGAAACTCCTCTCACCCTGGCCTCCAGGCAGCTACTTGATGACTTCAATTGCCAAACAGATCTGCTTTCTTGTAACCTAAGTTAAAAGGAATGACTCTCTTCCTTTTCTCTATCCCTATCCCTAGAGCCACTTCTAAAACTTGCAACTTGTCTTCCCTATTGTTTTCCTCTTGAATGCTAATAAAATTGTTCTTGCACTTCCTTTTGAGACCATTCTTATATTATTGTAGTAGCAAGAGTAAGAACTCAAAAGACAACCCTGATTTCCCTATAACAATATGCTATGTTATGCTATAACATTATATGATATGACATGATACGATATGATATGATATAATGTGATATGATATGATATGATATGATATGATATGATATGATATGATATGATATATTGTGTGACATGATGAGATACTTTAGTCAAAACTTCTTCTTATAGAGTTCCTTCCAGATATGTCTCCTTCCTTTGGCCAACTGACTCCCCATTCCTTATCCCTTTCTCTGAATGGTCTTCTTGAGCACTGACCAATAGAATTCCCTTTAATGTCTTCATAGTTACCTTTGCTACCATTACAGTCTGCATACCTTTGTAGAGACAACCTCAGGAAAGAGGCAGTGTTGTCTCTCTTTACCACTATACCCCTATGTTTAAGAAACTCTCTGAATAGAAGTAGATGCTCAGTAACTATTTCTAAAATAAGATAAATGGAATGTACTTAAACATGGATAGTCTTTAAGCTCTACTGAACACTTTAATGTATTTTCAGTATATTATTTAGCTATACATGGAAAGATAACATAGAATAAATGAACCCACTCTAAAAAACAAATGTAACACAATATAAATGCTTTCCTGGGAACTTACCTTTCCAGTGGCAGGAACTGGAGGTGATCAATGTGGAGATAGCATACATGTTGATTACAGTAGAAAAGGCAAGCTTTTCTACTATTTCATTTGTGTAGAGGAATAGCCCTGTGTGAAAGCTAGGGTCTATATTCCAGAGACTACATTCAGAGGCCTGTGTGACGTGAATGGTATATAGACACATCTTTAATCCAGTATTCAGAAGACATTGGTAGTCCATGCCTTTAATCCCTAGAAAAAACAGTGGAAGCAGACACAGGAAGCAGAACTTAGAAGGAGTTCAGTGTCACACAGGAAGTGACATCTGAGATGAGTCAGAGTGAATGGCAGACAAAGTGACTAATCAGACAAAGAATTAACAGAATAAGGATATGCTCAACTCTCATGGGAAAAGGTGGGCTCTCAACTGAGTTAAAGGCAGTTAACAGAAGCAGACAGAATAGTCAGTAAGAAGGAGTGAGTTGAGAAGCAGTCTGAAGAGTCAGTTGAAGAACAGTTGTTGAAGCAGTCAGTTACAGTGAAGGATGGAGCATTGAGAGACACAGAGACACAGAGAGACAGCAGAGCACTGCAGAAGAAACCCAGAACAAAAGGGAATGAGATGAACCAGAAGAATAAATGTTCAGAAGGAACTAGTCAGAGTGGCTCAGTTAGCAGTAGGTCTCAGAAGGCAAGGCTGAAGCTTTCTAGGTCCAGGCTAGCAGTTTAAATGTTGTAGACTGTATGAAGGCTGAAGCCTTCCAGTTCAAGGATTAAGACTGGATTGTAAAGAGGCTACAGAGCTCCAGGGCTCCAGGGCTCTAGGGCTGCAGGGCTCCAGGGCTCCAGGCCTCTGGGCAAAGACCAGTGATTTAATTGGACAGAAGAATAAAAAGGCTCTGTCCTAAATCAACAGTTACGCTTTTGACAATGAATAAAGTCCTACCAACTACTCAAGCTACAATTGCTGCCTTATCCATTCTTCTCTTCCCTGTACCTCAAGACTTACCTTCATACTCATTCACCTAGTCCTCCAGGATTTAGCCTTTGAATCTCTTAAAAAACAAATTTTCTTTTGTCTGCATCTTCATTACCAATAGTCTACACCATTGCAACATTCTCTCACTGCTTCTGAAGCTCTAATTTTGTACTCCACAATTTCCCATCACTACATAAGTCAGTAGTAAAAAATGGAATACAGGCTTTCCCTCCTTAAAGTGCTGCAGTGGGGGCTCCAAGTCACCTTGAAGTTTTAGATGATTGTCTCAGAATGGCAAACATAGCCCTCAATAGTCTGGCCCCATTTACCCCTTCAATTTCTTCTCCTTAGATTTAATATTCTAATGATATGAAATATAACCACCCTTTAAATTATCAGACTTCATAATAAATTTTCTTTAAAAAAGTGGTATTTCATCAATATTCTTTAAAAATAGTCTCTACTATGTATTTGAAATCAGTTCCAGAATGTCACACATATCTGTTATGTTTAAAATGAGGCTCTAACCATAAAAAAAGTTATTGTGCTTATCTCAAAGTCATTTCCCACATGTAAGAAGGCAGGAGTCGAACCACAAAGCCATTACCATGGCATGATATGAGTGTTTCTCTTGGATATTTAGTGTCTATGACCAAAGCAATATTTCTTGACCTCCACTTAATTATATTCATAGGCTGAGTCTCTTAAAACATGCCTGAAACTTAAGACTTCTCCTTTATTAACCACTATTTATTGCCCTTAAATAACACTTGAAGCTATAAAAAAGGATAATTTCTATCTTAAGGATTTTCTGTGTAACATAGGCCAAAATCTCCTTGGAAATGTTTTGGGTAGAGATCCAATTTTAGCTACATTTGTAGTTCACAAAGGCAATTACAAGAAGCCAATCACCCCAAAGCTATGATACTTGAAATTCCAAATTTCAACCAGTCAATATTTATAGAGCACCCACTGAGTGGGAAATGTTGCAATGGCACCATGCATAAAAGCCAAGTACGCATTTTATTACAAGAAATGAACAATTCATTTGGGACAACACTATGTCAAATCCTCAGTACACTGCTGGTCACTTGACATAAAATTGAATGGCATGTTCATAAGAGAACTCACTTGAGGACTTTTTGTTTCTCCAATACTAACGTGGTACCCATAATCCTGTCACACAGTTAATATGGAGGAAGGTGCCTTGCACTGTATTGAGCATAGAGATAGGGATTATCCATCATTTCTACCTTGTCAGTGGAATGCCAAGGCACATTTCCAGTTTCTATTTGATTAAGGACTATTAATCTCTTTCCTGAAAAACAATGGAGCCTGATTCTCAGAGAAGACAGAAAGGCTCAAACAAGAAAGGGGTGAGTAATGCTTCTCTAACACTGTGGTTAGGGTACTTCAAAAATAAAAGGCATAAGTGATTGATACATTGTGTCATTCCCAACTAGGGATCCATAAGAACCTATTGTCTGGCCCCAAAGAAACTTGGAACAAATGACTAATTGTAGTGTCTATTTGCATATTAAAGTGCAAGATGGCCTCCAGGCTCCTTCAGTATCACAAATACCTGTTACAGAATCCATGCTGGCATCCTGCCTCCTCTCAGCTCTTCTCACCTCACCCCCTAACCTACACTTCTCCAGCTCATGGGCTTCCCTTCCCCCAGTTTCTCATTCCTGTATAATTCTGCCATTTCCTCCATGCTCTACTCTCTCAGCCCCTCTCATTTTTGTCATCCCCTCTGTCCCTGACCCTCCCTCATGACTCACGCCAATCTACTAGCCATTTTTAGTCCACTGCTTTCTTTCTCTGCTCCGGACTCCTCCTAATTCCACTAGCTGCACTCTCCCTAGTATCTACAATAAAAACCTTCCCCTTTACCGTACCTTGGAGTGGACATGCCCTCACTTTATATATCTATGAGCAGCGGAAATTATTAATAAGCATGACAAGATTGATGGAAGATGGCACTCAGAAACAGAACTGTCAGAGTAGTTGCATCATGACATGTACATCCAAGGGCTGGGACAATAGCTCTGTGATAAAACACTTACCACATAGTCCTGAGTTACAAAACTTCAAACTTCAGGACACATGTAAAAGCCTTATTGTGTGTAGCCACCTGTAATCCCATTAGTTAGGAGCAGAGATAGGGAATCCTTGGGCAAGCTGGCTAGCTTGACTAGCTGGAACCATCAGTCTAGGGTTTAATAAACAAAGTGGAGAATAGAAGAAACAAAGGTAATATAAACTTTAGGCCTCCATATCACACATGTACATGATCATTTGTACATATGTTTGTACCCATATATATGCAAGCATATACACATACACTCAATATACATATACATATATTCCCCAAATGCTCAAAAAATTCGACAATGATTCCATTAGTGTCATAAAGAAATCTTAAATATAAGTGCATGTAGAGGAACATTTGTAATTTTATGTTAAAAGCTTTTTGGTTCAACTGACTAGTCATTAAAGGTTGCCATTCCTACCCCAGCTGTGGTACAGTTGTTTACAAGCTCAGAATTGGAATGCTTGATGCAGGTGGCTATAATTTGTTTGGGTGAAGTTGTTCTGGCACCTGTAACTTGTCTTTGGGTGTGCGGCATGGGTTTATGGGAACTTTTGGCTTAGGGAGTAAAAGGTCTGAAGCCCTGAGAGTCAGCGTAGTTCGTTGGTTGGTTTGCTGTCATTTGTTAGAGTGATAATTTCTAAAAGAACAAAGATTGGAGAGATTTAAGCTTAGGTCAGCCTAAAAAGAGGCTGTGAAGATTTCTACCTTTCTCTTTCTATACCAATGCCACTAGCAAAAGCAGTGAAGATTTCTATCTTTCCTTTCTCTATCCATAAGTTGAGGGTAAAAAGATTGTAGCTAACTGTCACAGGTACACATGTAGCTGTATATTGAATCAACTTAGGGAAACTGATCTATGCCTCAGGGGAGGGAGGTAATCATACTAACATTAACATTTTTTCTTCTCTTTCTTTTTCTTTCTTTCTTTCTTTCTTTCTTTCTTTCTTTCTTTCTTTCTTTCTTTCTTTATTTATTTATTTATTTATTTTCTTGCTTTCTTGCTTTCTTTTTTTTTTTCTTCTCGAGACAGGGTTTCTCTGTTGTAATTCTGGCTGTCCTGGAACTCACTCTAGAGACCAGGCTGGCCTCAAACTTACAGAGATCTGCCTGCCTCTCCATCCCAAGTGCTGGGATTAAAGGTGTGTACCACCACTGCCCAGCTCATACTAACATTTTATAGAATTGAGACAAATGGCAGAGCGTTTAAAATGGTGTTAGGAGTAGGCCATAATACAGGCAGAAGAGCGAATCCTGGTTCAGAAAAGGTAGGGGTGAGGATGGAGGAGTTAAGGCAGTAATAAGTATAAAAATAATTTTATGAGCATGTTATAGATAAATAATAATGTGAAGTTTATGGTGGTACATTCACTGAAAGCAGAACACTAATTGATGTTAACACTCTAGAGAGAAAACAGTGACTTAGAAGATCAACTTAAAGATAGGATGCTAATAATTCCTTTTCCCCTTAGGTGTTAAATATAAAACATTAACAGAGGAGAATGGGAATCCAGGTGAGGAAGTAGATTTACACATCATTTGGAAAATGCTTATTTATATACTTGTTTGTGTATTGAAGAATCAAATGAGTAAGTTTTAGATACTAGATCTGGTCCTAAGTTAGCAATAAGACTGATGCAGTCTGTCCCTCATTGAGTTTGAAAAAAATTGTATTTTAGAATAGATTTAGTAAGCAAATAAATAAACCAGATATATTTCAGATGACAGAAAGAACAACTGTTAATAGAACATTTCACCTCAAACATTTCAGCTTAAGAACTGAAGCAGAAGTATAGGGGGTGAGGATGCAATTTAGAGGAAGTTGTTGCGTGATCAATTGTATGGAATCATTTTTAAGAAATAAAGCTGAAAAACCTAGTAAGGAAAAAGAATTTTAGGTGAAGAAGCATCAACGGTGAAGCTGGAGGTGGCACCAATGAGATGTGCTCAGGAGATAGACACTGATTTGGGCAGCCAATGCCAAGCATGTTGAAGAAGCAGCAGAGGCCAGGATCCACCATGCTGCATACCTCTCCTCAGGTGTTCAGGACTTGGGCTTCATTCCAGGTGGAAGCACTAGAGGAGTTTCACCAAGAAGCAATATGATCTTGTTAGTCTTTTGAATCATGATTTCAATGTTTCCTCTTTCTGAGGAGACTAAAGTTAATCTATGATCGTCTTGATCCTTTCTTACCTTGGAAACTATCATGAGTCGAACAACTTCCTAAATATTACTCCAGAAATACCTATTAGGCAGAGGTTTATGTTATTTAGGAGAGATATATGTATGGAAGAACACACTGGGAAAATAACGATTATAATACATTTTTAACTGAATTCCATGAAGATGAAATTTTGAGGCATACATTGTTCCCTAAGATAGTAAAGTCTTTTTGTTAGGACAGGATGCAGCAACAGTCAAGCATACTTGTCCTTAAATGTTTTGTTTTTTTTTTTTTTCTAAATCAGAGTTAGGAAACTTTTGGACAATGATCAGAATCATAATAAACCCCCAGGAACTAAAACTGTTGGAAGCAGAGATGCTTCTGAATTCAGCATGTACATTGTGGTGTTCTCACAATGGCCACCACTTCTTGCAGACAATCCAGATGTGTTCGTGCTACAGCTGTGCTCACTTCTTACTGCCATGAGGACAGGCACAATCTTATTGATAGAAAACTCTCAGGAGGAATAATTTCACAAGAAGATCTGACAAGAATGTTTTCAGGTCAGAGAGGAATTGGGAAATTTCTGGCTATGCACCAAATGTCAAAGCTTTGGCAATATCCTGTAATCAATGATAGGAGAAAATTGTTAGGTATTGAAGAAGTTTATTTTTAACTGTGTTTAAAATGGTTGTTTTGTGCATTGTTGGATTAAAGGTTGCCTAGGCCTTGGCATTTGTATTGTCTGCAGGTGTTGGATTTATGTAAAAGATGTTTGATTGCTCATGATCTGCATGTGCTATCAATAGAATAGCTGAGGAGCTCAGGTATCAATAAAAACCCTGAGAAGAGACACTTGGTGATCCACTGTCCAGGATAGCTCTTTCCATGATTGTGGTTCCCTCTGTTGAGGTCTGGCAGGGTTTACATCTACACAAATGCTACAATGTCATCTCGGGTGAGTCACCATAGTAGGTGTACAACTACCGCTAGGTATGAAACAATTCATTCAGGACAGACTTTAAAAGATTTCCATTGGATGAAATGGCCTTTTGCTTTTTGTTTTTTTTTTTCTGTTTTTGTTTTTGTTTTTGTTTTTTTTTACTTAATATTGAGTGCCTGTCTGTGTTTAGTGTTCTTCACAATGGGTTACTAATTAGAACCAGACCCAACACAAGCTTCTCTGCAATTCTCGTAACATCCTTATGATTCTTCCTGAATCCTATTATGAATATATGCCTTGAGAGAAAATAAAATAAAAATCTAAAAAATGAAACAAAAACCTTTCATATCAAATGCATTTGAATTGAGTTGCAAATGACTTTTTTCTTAGTGAGCAGTTATTAGAAGTGGATTTGCATTCACCTGACATGAAGAGTGGGAACACTGAGAAGCTATTTAGTTTCATAGTTATGATCTCTTACAAGACACAGGCCTTCAATTTAGTGACTAATTCTTCACCTTCTGTATAGATGGCCATGGGCTTGTTACTAAGCCTTTATATAATCTCAGGCTCTTTGCCTGTAAAATTGAGCTAACAATAGTAATTGACATATTTTAGAGTTATAGCAGGGTTAAATTAAGTAAGTCATATAAAGTACTCAAGTAGTGTTTTATAAGTTCTGGATACAATTATACAGTTTTATAGTCTTTTACGTTTGGCAGAAAACTGTTGGTATTATTTGTTCATATGTTAGACACATATTCAACCAGGTTAACAATTGTAATTCATGGCTTTGTTTGAATTCAAAGAATTGATTCCGTATAGCAAATAATAGCTAATTTTAATTTGAAAAATGTATGGTTATGTGATATGAACCAATCAAGATTGAGGATTAGTGCCAATTTTGTTTGTAAACATTATTTTAGGCCAAAGACTTGATTCTGAAAAGTTTTAATATTGTCTTGTTTTTCAGAAGCTTAATTTATTAAAATGAAGCATATCAGCTATAAGAACAATCATGTAACATGAATTTTATTTAGGTCAAGAGTATGACTGTGTGTGAGGCCAGCTTGTACTATATAATGATAAGCTGTATTTCATAAAGAAATAGTGTTACTCTTTATTTAATCTCCAAGAATTTACAAGTTGATTTGTGTACCATGTCTTCAGAAGTAAATAAATAGTTAGAAACATAGATTAATAGTATCAGCAGATCCAAAGCAAAAACACATAGTGTAGAGTCTTGTTTTAGGAAGAACAAGCAGCCTACAACGACATGCTTCTTGTTTCTTTCCAAAATATGAACCCAGTGGGGAAAATACAATGATTAATCTTCACAGAATGTAGTCTAGGAGCAGAAGAAACCCCAAAGGTATGTAGTCACAATAGGACAGGAATGTGTGGTTTTCAGTTGACATCCCACATGGTCCCTAAGAATGGATATAAACAATAAAAACTGCAAACAATTATCCCACATCATTCCAGGAGCTTGAAAGAGAAGCCTAGGAGACATGATGCTTCTGGATGCTCTTTCAGGGGCAGTCAACAGGGTCCCACAAGGCCAGGAAAAGATGCTATATGGATGGAAATTTGCAGCCATTCTAAAATAACTTTAAACTTTCTCTAGTTTTTGGCATCTCACAGAAATATATTTAGAAGCAGATCACTGAAGGGAAAAAAGTCACATTTAATCACTACAATAAACAGAAAGAGAATCACTAGCCAGTGAGAAACTATTTCTCTCTTTAGATTCCACAAAAGTCTGTATTAATTTTTCCCTTAATTTGAACACTTAACATGGCAATATATTAAGGCAGTGTGACATGAAAGGATAGTCTGAGGGTCTCAGGTCTCATGGAAACAACTCTTTTCAACTTTCACTCCTAGGTCACATCTCAAAGCATGTGAGTGTCAAGAAGGAAAAAGAAGGCAAGAATGCTTCCTCAGCTTCACTGAGAAACTGGGCGTTAACTGAGATAGACTTTACAGCCCAAGAATCCTAAGTAACTGTAACAAAAGAACGTGGTTTGATAATGCAGAGGAAATAAACAAGACAATAACTTCATATTTTAAACTTGTCCAGAAAAAAATATTGAAAGAAGTGAAAGAAGGAAAAAAGGGGAGAAGAGAAAGGAAGGACAGTGGGAAGGAAGTAAAGATGAATGGAAATAAAAAAGGAGGAGAATTATTTTTAAAAAATAAAGGAAGAAAATAATTAGACTCTGTCCCTCTGTCACCTTCTCTGTGCCTCTGTTTCTTTCTCTGTCTCTGCTTTTCTCTCTTGCCCCCCACCCTGTATGTGTGTCCAGGGTTGCAGTTAATAAGACCTCCCTGAAGAGTTCTGAGAGGCATTAAACAAATGCCAATCTTTTACCAATGACTGACGATGTTAAGGAATTTATGTTTGACCAATTTTCAAATTACATCAAGTCCAGGATGCTATCTAACCTATTGACCATCTGTCAGACTTTCCTCCCATGAGTCCCACACACCAAGAAAAATGAAGGGCTAAGATAAGCAGAATGGTATGTTTTAAATTAAATATAGAATTATAGGTTTGTGGCCAAAGAAATAATTTCAGTAAAACAGTCACACAGATAAGAAATTGTACAATGTAACTTACAATTCTTCCTAGATTCATGAGCTCTCCTCAAAGATGGTCTCTCTTGCCTACCTTTCCCACACTTTTCTGTGTGATTAGTACTAGAAATCCAAGTTATTTTATACATGTTTTCTAAAAACTATAAAAGCTCTAAGATTATACAAGCAACAGTGCTGTTTAACAAATTCCACCTTACATCTTTTGGACATCTGACATCTATCTATGTATCTATATATCTATCTATCCACCGAACAATCTACCTACCTATTCTATTCTATTCTCTCTTTCCATGTTGACTGGGGTCTAGTTATCCTTATAATTCTGAGATAGACATGTTCATATACATTTTGTATTAAATATTCATGCAGTTGTGTGAGATTTTAAATATATCATTTATTCAAACTGTAAAATGTGTGCATAATTTCTTAATTACTATAAAATCTCTACAAATTTCCAAAATCAAATTTAGATCGAGTAGCATATTGTAGTTATTGCTTTGTTTTCCAGTGTCATGGTTAATCTCAATTAGTGGCTTGATTGTATTTAGGTTCACCTAAAAGTCACACCTCTGGATGTGTCTAAGGGTGTTTCCAAAAATGTTTACCTAAAGTGGGAAAAGTCACTCTGAATTAGGGTAGTATCATCCCATGGGCTGGGATTCTAGACTAAATAAAAAAGAGAAGAGAGAGAGAGAGAGAGAGAGAGAGAGAGAGAGAGAGAGAGAGAATGAATGAATCTGAACACCAGCCTTCATTTATACTCCCTGCAGCTAACAATTCTGTAGTCATGATTTTCCTACCACACACAATGGACTGACTATACACATAAAATCATGAGTCAAAATAGGTCCTTCCCTATCAAATTGTTTCTTGTTGGACATTTGGTCATAATAAGAAACATAAGAAATAAATAGTGTCACTGGGAGAAAAAGAAGTCCTCAAAGACCAAAATGTCAAAGAAATAAGACTGGATTTGAATAAAATTCTCAAAAATATCATAACTCAAAGAGATATAAAATATTATAATAATTTAAAACTAAGTTTAGAATTGCAAAAGTTCAAAACACTGAAAATAAAATTTTAAGTCAAGTAGATAGAAAAGAAAATAATATTAAAAGAAGACAAATTAGATGATCAATATCCAAACAACACAGAAGTTCACACTGTAAGTTGAAACACAGAGTATTTAAAAAAATTCATAGGCTTCAGCCAAAATTAAGAAATGACAAAACAAATTCATGTGAATATGGACTCATTGATAGAAATATAGTCACCACCCTGTATTAGAACAAGCATAGCATGAATATTTATAATTGAATTGGCCCATTATTTACCCCTAAAAATTATATTAGAAAGATGTGGCTTACTCCTGTATTTTTCCTCCTCCTCCTCCTCCTCCTCCTCCTCCTTCTCCTGCTCCTCCTCCTCCTCCTTCTTCTTCCTCTTTTTTTTTTTTTAAAAAAAACAAAGGCTGGTCATCCCAGGAGCTAATGAAGGAAGTTGGGATGTCTCAAAGACAGATCTTGACAGTCTGATGTCTATCTATGGAAAATAAGTTAGGAATGTCCCACATGGGATAATTTTAATTACTGTAGGAATTAAATGTATTCTGTACCTGAGAACTACATGTTGATTGCAATAGACTTAGGAAAATTGACCTGATTACTAGAAATATTAAAAAGTATAATGATGGCTGGGAGTATAGCTCAATGAAGAACACTTGTCTAGCATGAGCATAGTCCTAAAACTTCAATGCTGAGCACTAGGAAAATAAACGGGCACCTGTCTGTAACCTCAGAGTTTAGTAGTCAAAGGCATACAGGTCAAAGACAACCTGGACTAAATAAAGTGACCGTATCTTCAGTCTTTCTCTTAAAAAACACTGAAAAACTTTTTCAAAAAGTAGTAAGCTGATTTTTGTGGGAGCTATTCAAAAGAAAGTTAGAAAGTTTTCTGCAGGTAGGTTGTAGAGATAATTCAGGAAGTACACACGCCAAGTAGGCTTGAAGTATTATACTTTATGTCCTCGATGAGTGTGAGGCTCCCATGAGCTGTTGCTTTGTCAGAGAGGCTAGCAATGAGTGGCAACTACCTCTCAGAGTCCCATCGTAACAACACAAGGAGCTCATCCTATTCACATCATCATATGAACAAACTTTAAAACTGCAAGAAATTATGGGTTCCTTTAAATTTTCAAATTTAAAAGTTTCCCTATATATGTATATTATTTCAGTCTCTGGTATGTTTACATTTATCCAATATCTTTATCCTTCAATCAAAGATAAAAATATGTTAAAGCCATAATGATCAATGGTACCCAAAATAGCACAGACTTCCAGTATGGCATGTTGTATTCTATGTTGTGTTATTTGTTTCATTAAAGTTAAATTACTGAATTGGGCAAAGAAAATGGCAGTTTGGCCTACTATATATAATGTATTGTATATATTATACAATATATGTGTTATATTATATTATGCATATTACTTATGTAATATATTTATTATACGTACATAAATATATTCTTCTATACTATTTTATATATATGTATAAAAATTCTATAAAGCGAGAATGACTCTAAAGTCTAAAGTGTTAAACTATGGAGCCAGGCTTAGATTCAAATGGTCATTCTATCATTTTCTAGTTTAAGTCTGTGACTTTAAGTCAGAGTCTTGGCTTCTTCAAGCATCTGTGATCCAAAATAATGCTAATTACTCACAGTGGTAAGTAGGAGAAAATCCTAGTTCAATCACTGTGCAGAATGAACACTAATACATGAGCTTTCTCCTCAACCTACTGACTTCAATTCTTTATTTACTTATTCGTTTTCAAACAACAAAAAACATTTTTTTTGTTTTTGTTTTTTCCTTTTTGTTTTTTAATTCTGGTACCTTAAGATTAAGAAGCACATCTGACTGCTCATTTTTATAGTTCCAAGAAGTGGCACAAGGTAAGCATTTGAGATTAATTAGGTGAGCCTTATTATCTACCATATTGTAACCATGTAATGATTTGTAAATAGCTAAGATTACAACTCCCTCTGTCCTTCTGTGAGCAACTTTACTATGCTAAAGTAATGTGACGTACAGTTTTTGGAAACTAAATTGCCAGCTCCTTCTTTTGTTCTTTGAGATACCATCTCCAATTTTCATCAGAAGCTCTATTTTTTTTTAGAATATCTTTTATTTATTCTTTGACAATTTCGTACATTTAGACAATGGAAGTTATGCACCTCCCAATTGTTCCTTCCTAACCCCACAGCACGACCCCTTGCCATGTTCATAGTCTCATCCCTTCTCCTCACTGAGTGCAATTAATGTGGCTTGTTAAAGTGTTGGCTTCTGGTTTTATTGACTTGATCTTGTGAAAGTAAATACAGCTGCCATGAGTACATGAGTGTGATGGTCTTGTCATGCCTAGAAAACATCGTATCTTAGAATTCCCTCTAGCTCTCCAGCTCTTAAAATTTTCCCACACTCCCTTCCACAATGTTCCCTGAGCCTTGAGAGGAAAGAGATGACATAGACGTTCCATATAGGGACTACCCATCAGCAGGCACTCATTCCAGCACTTTGTTCAGTTATGAGTCGCTGTATTAGCTATTTCCCACTGCGGAAAGATGCTTCCCTCCCAAGATTGAAAGTAGCATGACTCTGGTCATAAGCATAATGTATAAAAAACAGTTTGTTATCACCATTGCCAGCAAAATAACAGCAGTAGGTCGCCATGCAGAGACTACGATATCCCTAGCCACAAGGGATTTTGACCTGATTTATACCACCAGGCATGAGTTTCTTTTTGTGAAGCATGTATTTAGTCTAATCAGAAAGCCATTGGTCATCTCTATCACTTCCAGGCCACTACTGCACCAGTGAGCACAGCTTGCATATTTTTTTTAGGATTTGGGGTTCATTGTTGGAGGACACTGTTGACTTTTCTCCCCAGTGACTTGCATAGTACCCTCCAACACTATGAAAGCACAGAAACCCTATTTTCATATCCTCAAATATAGCAGTCCAGGTACTCTGCAGGACAGATTCTTAGAGAAAAACCCAAGGGCCCTAACATCTGACTATATGACCAGCAGAAGTCTCCTATTAAGTGTGTTTGTAGATGTCACTTAAAAAAAACTACTTCCCATTTCAGCATAAGAGTCAAGAACTACATTTCCAATAGAATCCATCTGTCTTACATTTTTTTCAGAATTCAAAATGAAGTGTCTTTCATGTGTATTTAATTTTAGAGGGAGAGAGCAGCACAGACTTGAAATGATTTGAAGAGGTTTAATAATTCAGATAAAGGATAGGCCCATATTGTACTGCTAAAGTACAATTACTTCTTATTGTTCCTTTTCTTACTATTGTTGGAATGAATTAAATTAAAATTATGGTTCTAATTGTAGGCTTAGTGTGTAAGGAGATAAGTCTGATTTAGGAGCACACTGAACTTGTATACAGTTATAAATAAATACTATATGCATTCAGTGGTATCTTTGGAAATTAAACCACAAAAACAAAGCACAAGGAAAGAGAGACACAAAAGAGAAGTGGGAATAGAGGAAGAGAAGGGGAGGAGAGAGGAGACAAAGAGGAAAGAAGAGAGGGGGGTGATATTGCTTTACTAGCATCTTTATCAAGCAATAAGTCATCCTTGGAAAATGTAGCTCATTTACTTTGATAGTATGAAACTTAGACCAATAATTATTACACTAGTTATGGAAACCAAACTGTGTTTGGGGAAATATTTTGATAAATGAACGACAATTTTATCTCCTTGAATATAGAGTGCTAAAAAATTATTTCCACTGGGAAAATGAGTCTACTCTCAAATTAAATAAAGTTCAAGCAAGGAGTCCATGCACAGTGTTTATTTTTCTCATTGATCAAAGAGTCACAGATCACATATGTTTTTCCCAATGATAATATGAAATATGTTTTCTTTATCTCCTTAAGGATGCAAACATCAGTAAACACTGATCATCAAAGAGATTGCTTATTTTTTTACAATCACCAACTCTCAGAAGGAAACAATTTTTTCATTGAAAAATTAGTCATTTATTTAATCACTATCATGAAGACTCAAAGAAGTAATTTCTCAGTTACAGAATTGCATGAAGAATATATATATATATATATATATATATATATATATATATACACACACACATATATATATACATATACATATACATACATATATACAATATGTAAGAGGAGGCTCAGCCAGTGATTTTTCTTAATCATCTTGACATGGACATGGTATGATAATTATCTTCCTATATGTCCATTAAAATAGTATTAAACCTTTACTATCTAATTAACTGATTACTAAAGGGCATATGCAGAAAAGATTTAAGGTATAATTCATTATTTTGCAGTAAGAGCTGAACCTAATTTTCTCTCAGATTTTGCATTTACCTTGCATCCTGTGTCTTGCCTTTCAGGGTGAAATTTCAACAAACACAAACTTTATCTGGCAATAAAAAGCCTTCTGTGACATTTCTTAGCTGAAAGATAATATTTTTTAAATAAAAGAAATATAGGCTGTTTATCATGTATAATGATTAATAATATATCTTAACATCTGTTTACCTTTTTTACTACATGTGTTATAATCAGTCCAAAACACAAGAAAATGCTGTGATTGAAATTATTTTTGTCATAAATGCTCAGACTCTTTCACTGGCATGATGAGTGGTGGCTACCCGAGAATCATGCCAAACCCAATAGGCCTTTCTGTGTATATTCAGCATCTTGGTATGCAGATTTAAGTCCTTCTGTGTGATATTTTCCTGTCTCAGCTAAGTACGCAACAACCTTCCTGGGAGCTCCTGTTGATGGAATGTCAGAACTCAAAAATGACGTTGTCTTTGAACTGCCACAGTAAGCATTAAATAAGGCTTAAATGAATCCAGCTCATTCTCGTGTCCATCAGTGTGTTTTATTATCAGCATCATTATTACTGCTATAATTATTTTCACTAACTCTTAGCCCTCAGGGAGGACAGTTAGTTAATGGAGTCTTATCACAGTGCACAAGGTTGAGGATAAGGGTTACCCACTAACAAGCTCAGACATTTTCAGTTCTGTTAGAATTATAGAGTAAAGAAACATACTCCTACTAGCTAATTAAGATTAAAGATCACAGTTTTCTCAAAGAAAAGCAGAAATAAATTGAGGCTTTTCTGTCTATCCCAGTCTAAAGGCTATAAGCCTTATTAAAACATAGTAAATAATGGCTTTTCATTACTTTGATTTATTTAGAGGTAAAGAAACTGGAGAGATGCACATCCTGAACTTATTATATATACCAAACTCCTAAACTCTTAGAACTGAAATAAGAATATACTTCATGTTCCAGGAGCAGAAGCCAGTGTTTGAAGACTGAAACTATTTAATTTAAACTCTGACACATGGAAGGGATTTTTTCCCCCACATAAACTGCAAAGATCTGAAAATAAGATTGATAATTGAAAGGCAGTATGACCCTAAGATGAACTTGGGAGGTAATCCAAGATTCAAGAGGTCAGAGAGATTTCCTCATGGCTTGATTCCTCACTCACCTAAGTCCTTGAGGGACCCGCAGAGTTTGTATTAGTCAATTGGCATAGCTGATTTGGTTATTGAAGACTTTTATTTTATTAACACTTACTGAGTATCCACTGTGTGGCCCAATGCTATGCTAGACTATAGTGACAAAGAACTGAGATGATCCTGCTGTTGTCACTTAGTGGGGTCCAGGACCCTAGAAGCATGCGAGTACAGTGTTACAGCAAGGCAACGAGACTGATCATTATGATGGCAGTTGAGATCCCTGCTCTCACACATAAGATTAACAGTCATCATCTCTGTTTTAAAATCTTAACATTCAGATACTTCTCTAGCCAGTACATTTTTATTTACTATTGGTGAGCTTAGTAAGACAGTTTTAGATTAAAATCTTATTAATATGAATTAAGGTTTTTGTTCTTATTTTATACATCTGTGATTTGTCTGCACACATGTCTGTGTCTCACATGCATACAGTGTCCAAGGAGCCAGAAGAAGATGTTGTGGGCTATGGAACTGGAGTTACATGTGTAATCTACTCATGTGTCAGAGTTGCTATTCCGCTCCTGGGGCTTGAGGTATATTCTTATTCCAGTCCCCAGCAGTTTAAGAGTTTGGGATATAGAATAAGTTCAGGAAGTTCTCCAGCTTCTTGACCTCTAAATAAACCAAGCCATAGAGGTGCTACAAGCTGAACCTGGCTCCTCTGTAAGAGAAGCAGCTACTCCTAATCACAGAGCAACTTTCAACTCCATCAATTGCTAACCAATCCTAAAGAATAGTGAAAAATCAGAAAATCTTTAGAAAATGTTTTTAATTCATGTTGTACATTAGATATCATTTGTAAAAGTGAGGAATCAGAAACAGCTCAAGTCCTTCTCACTAGTACATGAATGAGCCAGACAGAGACTGGTGCATTTTAATGCTGTACATAAAAATGATGAAGGAAATTGACTCAGATTAGTCTTGGCTGCATTTGGCTTTGTAATGTATGAAATGACTAACTTCTATAATCCTCTCTCATATCATCTATAAAAGAATGAATGTCATATCCAGTATCTAAACTTGTATTAACCGGGGAAATTGGAAAGTAAAATTACTAACATTTACTATGTCCTTGTATCAAGGCAAACTTCTATGCAAATCACAATATATTTACTATATTTAATCTGTTTCATAAAGATTTTAAAAATACATTTGTTGGGGGTTAGAGTAGGATGTTACTATGTGGGTGCAGATACCTATGGCGCTCAGAGGAGCATGTCCAATCTCTGAAGCTAGAGTTACAGGTGTTTGTGAGCCACCAGGCAAGCCTTCTGAGAACCAAACTTAGTCCTCTGGGAAAGAAGGACATTCATTTAACCACTAAGCCCCTTTCTTCATGTATTTAATGTGCATGAAATCAGTATCTGATACAAAGGGCAGGGATGAGATAGCAAAGCTGCTAATTCTACCAATCTTCAGAAAATCCTGCTTTATTATTGAGTGTCTAGTATTCAGGGAGACCCCATATATTCAGGTGTTTGTCTATTATAAGGGGATAAAAATGGAAACTATGAGATAATAAACTATGTGTGTTTGAGGAGATGGGCCTAACAATAGTATTATTCCTATTCAATTTTTTGTACTATTTTTCCATGATTTAATTGCTTCTAACTTTATAGTACAATAGAGCCAGATTAAGATAAAAACACAAAAAACCTGTGATCTATTTCAGTCTCTACTGTGGTAGATGGTTAGATGTAACTTTAATGAATTTTTTTACTTGACCAAATTTCTTTGTGACTCATGAGTATCAAATGGGAAAGAGATAAGTAACAGTGACTTTCAGTCTTTAGCAATAAAATTCATTGAACAAATTGATTTACAATGTTCATATATGTGCATACTTTTTTATTGTGATTATTTCCTACCCACTCTATCCCTTCTTCGTACCCATTGCCTGTCCCGCTCTGACCTCTCAGGTCATCTTTCTGTTGTTGTAAACTTTGCATGCACCAATAAAGCTTGAGATACCCCCTTCAATTTTTCCTGGTAACATCCATTTTCATGAAATGGAAAGATTGCATTTTCCTTAATGGATAAATAACAATACTCCTGTATTATAGAAAAATCTATCTTAGAGGTCCACTGTGGTAAGTAGACCATTATGTAACTTCTCTGATTTTAGCTCTAGAGGGTATGTGATTGGAAGGGGGATTAAAGAGTAGAACAGCCTAGGCTGTCACTGTTCATGGCAAATTCAGAAAATATATGCAGCAGTAAACAATCATAAATCCTGAGTTATTTCAGTCAACAGAAAATTCTCATTTAGTGTTATATCCAAGGCAGGTTAAGCAGTAATGGTGGGACAGGTTAAAAGAGGGGTGGCCAGTTCGGCTCCACACTGTCACTCAAGGATCCCAATTACAAGAGATGCTTCCAGCTCATTGCTTCACTTTCAGAAGCTTACTGATTTCTTGGTTATAAAGAAAAGGAAATGGAGAGACTGAATAATCACATATTAACCCCCCGAACCCCCGTTTTGAAATAGGGCCTCACTTTATAGCTTAAGCTGTCTTGGTACTCGCCATGTAGTCTTAGATAGTTTTGAACTTGACACAATCCCCCAATTTGTAACTCTGGAGTGCTGGAAGCATAGGCATGTACCACTGTGTCCAACTCATCCAGAGAGTCTTTATTTACCTTAGCCAGAAAAATGACCCCTGTGACACTGTTCACATTTTACTGACTGGAAATAGTTGTACGACCTGATCAATTATGTAAAGTTTGAGGAATGCTATCTTGCTCTTGCCTGCCACATAAGAAAAGTAGTTAGTGGAAACCTACAATCTCCACTCAAATAGTGCTGAGACATTTTGATACCTAAATGTTCTCCTTTTTTATTCCTCATATTTAACAGGAATATGAATCCATGCTGTTTTGTATAGTTGATTCCGTGATTACACTCTAGGTAAAAATAGATGTCCTTTTTACATGTACCTACTTCACTTTTCATTTAATAACATCTTCCAAATAAAATAGGAATTTTGTGAGAAAAATTGCATTCAGTAAATTCTGAAAATATTCGATAAAACAACACTGATAGCTGTATAGATTGCAAATCACTTGCTTTTACTATTTCAATATAATTATAATTTTCATACAGTGTATAGTGTTCAACGTGCCCCAGTGTAAGTATTTTTCTTGTTGAACACTTGACCAAAAGTCTTAAAAACTCCACGAAATATAGTTGTAGGCAAACTGCAAGGCATAAAATGAGATACCTACCACAAAACCAACATTCTGATAGACACAGATGTACTACTAATAATTTTGTTTTGTTTTATTGTTCCTAATGGTTTCAATAGCTAGAAATGGAACACAATAACTCAAGCTCCAAATCGCAAATCTCTTATTGTGGCAGGAGAGTGGGGACTATAGAGGACAGTATCAAGATTAATACATGAAGGCAACTAGTCAGAAAAGGACTAGAAAGTCTTCTCCACCTGAGGTACATGAAATAAGTATTGTGTGTGTGTGTGTGTGTGTGTGTGTGCGCGCACACACACACACACAACTGTGGTATACAAATAAGGGAGACATGAATGTTATATAAATGACTTATGATCTTGAGCCTCCTGGTTCAATGCTTTTGAGTGTGTGCCTTTCCTCAGCTTACTGATCCACTCTATTTTGAACATGCTTTCCCTTTTCTAATAAACTGTCTCCATCTCTAGGCATGTGTCCCTGGTACAGTTCTTTGTCCTGCACTACTTCAGGAGTGTCTTCCAAATTCTGATCTGCACAAATCACAATATGGAATTGTGTAGCTGTCCTAGAGCTAAGAAGAGTTTGAAGTGTGCTTTGAATCCCTGAATTCCTACCCTGAGAGCAGAAGGCATTTGGCTGTTCCCCATTCTTACTCTGACAAAACACAGCTAAATTCTCATGCTGCCTTGCTCCACAGCATTCCTTTTCAAAGGAATAGGATCTGGTTGGTGCTCATCCAACTGCTGTGGCTGGAAGGCCTTGGGCTGGGCTCATTTTCTGATAAGGTGTCTTCCTTTTGCCACTATGAGACTACTCCTTATGCAGAAGAGGCTTTTCCAGGACTTTGACCCTTAGAATGACAATATGACCACCTAGGTCTTGTTATGAGCCTCCCATATGCAAACGGGGTTGCCCTAGTATCACTGTCTTAACCAATATACTGGCATCTCTGAGTGCCAAGGACCTTTCCCCCCTTTTATCCTATAAATGTAACCACCCATGCTTAAATAAATGGAGCAGATTCTCTGAAATCTGTCTCCCAGGAACTCTGTTTCCCATGGTTTTAGGCCTCTGACTGAAGACCTTTCCAGATCCTCAGACACACCCTGTGCTTTGTTCCCTGAAGCTGAGCCAGTAGCCAATGGCTTAACTAGGGGAGGAGAGCAGACACAAAGAAATCCATCATGGTGTGAAGTAGTTAATAGGAGTGCTTCTAAATGTATTGCAATGCTGTTTAACAAAAATTTGTGAATGATTCTATACAGCAATGATTAGTAGTCAGTATTAACTGATAGAGAAATGATAACCCTCAGCAGTGTTCATAGAGCAAATCCAGCACTGAGAGGTATGCTAAAGTAGACCAAAGTAGACTCTTTGAACATGGAGAAATTGAGCTGCTGTTTTCCAAGAGCCTTCACCCCCACTGACTAGTGTTCATGGTACTGGAAGGTACTCTATATCCTGCCAAAGGAGAAAGCTAAAAACCAATCCAGATACCCTCTTTATGTACAATGGTGACTTGCAAAACTTGCTAGTGCACAAAGCTTGTAGGTATAACTAACTAATATCTGGTTGTGTTTAAGGCCCACTGTGTGAGATAGAACCCATAACTGCTCAGAGGCTAAGAACCTGATATTAGATAGGTCAGGAACTTAGGGAAAATCCAAATACTATTCTGCTAAAAGATCATAGCAATAAAATGACTCCTAATAAAATTCTGCTATAAACATAGATCAGTGTCCTGCTCCGCACTATCAGAGAAGCTTCTTCCTGCAGTAGATAGGAACAAATACAGAGACCCATAGCTGGACAATGAGCAGAAAGTGAGAGACTTTGGACTACTCGGTCCTATGGAATGTCTATATCAAATCCCTTCTTTCAGAGATCAAGGAACCCTGCAGAGGAGAGGACAGAAAGACTGTTAAAGCCAGAGGAGATGGCGGATACCAAGGAAATGAGGGCTTCTAAGCATGGCAAGACCAATGCACATATGAACTCACAGAGACTGAGGCAGCAGGCACAGCGCCTGCATATGTCTGAGCCTGATGGCGGGCAGAGGTGATCCTACCACTAAGAGGCAAAGTGGACTCAAGCCTCCATCCCTAACCCAAAAGCTAACTATGATTGATAATCACTCACAAATAAAAAACTAGTTTTCTCCAATAGAGTTTCACTGGGTACAGTAACCACTCTTAAGGCCAGACCTCATGGCCAGCAGTAGATAGCCAATAGAAAATGAACTCAGTGATGTTTCTGGAAGTTCTTTGTCTCATAATGCATTGTCAGCACTTTACTTTTATTTTTATATCTATTTATTTATTTTTACTCTTGTGTATTTATTATGATTTCTGGTTTTGTGTCATTATGGGATTTCTGTGTATGTGAATGTGTGTTTCTGCATCTACATGTGTTTCTTGTGTTTTTTCTTTGGCTCTTTTTTTCTGATTATTTGTTTGTTTCATCCTATTCTGATTTGTTTGTTTGTTTGTTTGTTTTGTCCTATTCTGGTTTGTTTCATTTTACCTAATTTGATATTATTATTATTTATTATTATTATTATTATTTTATATGTCTGTTTGTATTCTAATGAGAGAAAGAAAGGGTGTGAATTTTGTTGTGGGGAAAAGTGGGGAGGATCTTAGAGGAGCTGGGGAAGGGAACACCATAATGAGAATATATTACATGAAAAAAAAGTCTATTTTCAGTTGGAAAAAAAAGAAAGAAAATAAGGGATCTCAAAGCATGTGAATTTACAATCCTGTCATACATGGTGGTATTTTATAAGATTAGAACGTCACACATCAGAAAAAAAGGTTCATCAGAATTTGAAAGCTTACCAGAATTTTGGCCAAATTCTATTCACTTATCCACACAAAACCTTGGGATTTTATCGAGTTATTTATAGGAAAATGACAGCCATTTTCACAGGACCATCCCCCAAGACAAAGAAATATCTAGAATGAAGAAAATCTCCTTTTTGGAGCAATGTGTTGTCGGTCAACTTGATTATATTGAGATGCACCTAGGAAAAAGCAAACCACATTCTGGGTATCTCTTCGAGGGCAGGACCTTCCCAGGCATCATTTTATATGAAATATTTGAGTGAGAATGGGTATGTGATGTAGGGAGCATCCTGGATTCTGAATCTGTTGTACTGCTACTGGCTAGAGAAGCAGATGGAATAGAGGAGCAGGACAGGAAGCATGCTTACTAAACCCACCCTCTTTCTCTCTCCTTTAGTTGTTTTTTACTTAAATATTTTTTCGCAGTATTGAGAGCCTACCTGTGACCAATCCCTTAGCTAATACTAGGCCTTGAGGGGGATGCACACTCACATTGACAAGAGCAGGATTTAGTTTGAAGTTCCTTTTGGTCTTTCTGTGCTATGAACCAAGCTGGCCACAGTGAGAGATAAAAGACTCCCAGAAGTTCCCTACATGCATTTCCATACCATGGGAAACATAAGAGAAAGGAATATGAGGTTCCTTTTCCTTATATGATATACCCCTGACATTGTAATAAGACACCCTGATTGAGATCACTGGTTTTAGTGTACTGATACCATTGAGATAATTGGTTTTAGTGTATTGAAACCAGGCTTTCTTCAGCACAGGCACTCTTTCCTGTTCATGTAGTCATAATTCCCTGAGGGAATGAGGCAGTAGGGTACAGTCATGCCACTTATTCTTCCTTCTCACTACTACCAGATCTCTTAGCCTGTGAATAAGAGAACAGGGCATGCTTCTATACACATTCAGGGACAGTCTGGAATGATATCACATGAGCAAAAAACATGGAATTCTGTATGGTGGACCTCATATTTGGACAGATTTACTCTCATGTTATAGTAAACATTGGGTGACCTCAGGGCTTCTCTCCAGCACAGGAGGATCTTGTCATATGAATTCCACCCACTGTTGGCAATGGGTGTGAACACATGCTCTCAGCACCCATGATGTCCCTACAGATGAAAAAGGAACAGAAATGGCAACATTGCCAGTCATCCCACATGATACACTGTCATTACTGTCTAACAAAAGGGAGAATGAGTCAGGAAGCCATATGAGATTGAGAGGCTACATGAGCAGAAACCATATGCAAAAAGAGAGAAGGTCTTTCATCCAGTACAGTGGAAGATTAAGATAAAATGACATGCTATACTCTTGACAGGTAATGAATTCCATAAGATTGATCCATTCCACCATGGTCTGCCTATATCTCTCTGAACTGACTTTGCCATGTATCCCTCCAACTGTCATGTGTACTTGACACATGAATTACATATATTACATATACAAAATTACAATAATTTCCATGGATTCAACTACTGTCTTCATTCAGGAAAGTGTGGGATCAACCCTACTACGTGTTTTACCTGCTTATTCATTGTGAAATAGAAAAGCTTCTTGCAAAAGTAAGTGTGTCATAATTTTCTTGTCATGGGATGACACTTTTAAAAGTACTAATTCTATTCTAAGTATGCTAGAAGCTACAATTTTTATTATTTCTTGCTATCTAATACATTTGCTCTAAATGTGGACGCTTTCTTCAAATGATCTCTAACAAAATACTTATGATGTAATTAAATACAGACAGAGATTAGTTATAAAGTAGTCTCATACAAGACCACAAGTCTCATTTCACAAATGTGGGTACATACTTGCTTTATTTGACAAAATGAGGAGAAAATACTATTTTTTTCATGCTTGTATAGAACAAATCATTTGATAGGTACTCAGAAAATATTTGTGAATTGTTTAAACAATTGTCTGGGGAAATGGAGACCTGAAACATGGCATTTCTCATTACCTCTCTACAGAAGCTGCTATCAAAGATAAAAAGATGGAGTGGAATTGAGCTGCTTTGATTCTAAATGTGTCTCTATCATTTATAAAACTATGGCTTCGTGGTTTAAATGCACATTTTTCCTATTTCTATCTTTCTTTCCTTTAAAATGGGAAAAAGCAGTCACACTAACCCATGGTTTGTATGAGGATTAGGAAGCTTCCCTTGTTTAAAGTATTCAGAGCATGAACAGTAAATATTTACTACTGCTTCTAATACTGTTTTCTTTGGATTGCAGTGTTATCATTTATTAACTATTGTGGATGGCTAAGAGCTAATTTTTATCAGTTTTCTATGTCTATTGTGATTCTACCAAAGAATAAAACCTCCTTGTGTGTCATGCTTTATCCCATGGTTGAAGCTGTGAAGATACTGGTGGAGACTACTAGCCGGCCTGACATTACTTTAGGTGAACAGCTGCTGAAACCTAGCCCTCTGAGAAGAAAGGAACGCACAAAGAGGATGTAGACAAACAGGAAATTTCTAGGACAACACAATCCATGAGGTCAAATTGGAATATGTGTCTGTATGTCTCTATGATGATGGAGGGGATCTCCTCCCCCCCAAAAAAGGCTGTTACTCTTCAATATAGTAGGACAGAGAGCAACTGACGGGCTGGAGCCAGTTGTTATCTCAAACAAGGTCATTCAGCCCCCTAATGACATGAAGAATCTATCAAACTTCAGATATGAAAGTTACTGTTCTTCTTGTTTACCACATTTAAGTCAGTGTCCCAATGGCTAACACTAACATAGAAAAGGACAGTAAAGGAAATGTGGTTCTACTAGCACTAAATATCTACCGTAACTAGGCATGACATTTCATACTGTAAAATTGTTTTTAAAACCCTCAGGGAGGACCTGTACCATTAGAAAACAGATGCAAACCTACTTCAGCAAAGACATGACAAAAGTCACAAAGCCTAAGTCTCTTGGCCTCTCTCTTACACATCTCCCATAGGCTCCTGCCTCCCTAAATCTCTGAACAGTTTGGAGACTATTGCTACTTGAGCTCTCTGTCTCTAGAAAATGCAAATCAATGTGGAAAAATATCAGCTATTCCTTATCAAACCACAGGGATAGAATGTCAATTAGGCATCGGACAGTCAAATAACATAATTAGATTACCAGTCAAGATAGTTCAAATTATTAAAATTAAGTTAAATCTAGTGTCTATCATTTTTCAGTAATGATCCAAATACCAAAATGAATATTAATGTCAACCATATATCCGAGAAATATGCTAATCATTATTGCATAACTGCATCGATGTTCTGGTGTAGTGGTGAACTGGGAAGGCAAACAAATATGACCAATTAATTTATTACGGAAGGTTTTCCGTATATTTTATATACAAAGTTTTATGTTTTTATTTGTACAAGCTTTTGATATCAGTGCCTAAGAATTTCAAAATTTGTTTAAAATATGAAATGATAGTTTCTAAATAGCAAAATAGCACTTTCACAGGACAGACTCTAATGGGGTATTGTTTGTGAAGATGTGTGTACAGTATAATGGTCATTTGAGATGTATAGATGTAAGTATCTCAAGGGTTGGTAAACTTTTACTCTAATGAATCAAAAAAAAATATTCTTAGTTTTGAGGACCATATTGTCTCTGTCTTAACTAACCAATACTGCCTGGGATTATAATGCAATTGCAGCCACAGGGGACAAGTAAATGAACTGACATTATTTTCTAAGGAAAAAAAAAACTTTGCTTAAAGTTTTAATATAAGTTAATTTTCATGCATTATAAAATGTACTCAATCTTTTTCCTAATGATTTAATAATAAACGCCATTCTTAACTCATAATGCATAAAATATTTCATGCCTAAATGTAGATTATAAGTCATCCATATCTAACCAACCCCTCACCTATTTCAATAGAAATTACTAGTCACTTGAGAAAAATAAAATAGTGTTAGCCAAAATACATGCATATTTTATACAAATAAATATCAACATGTAATTTCTCAGATAACTAGACATTAGAACAGAAATTAGGAGATTCAAGATTGTTTTAAAATATGATTAATTCCTTATTGTTAAATCACAGTGATTAGAGAATAAAATTATTGTAGGCATAAATTGCAACACTTCTTTCTCATATTGCAACTGAGATAATAGAAATGCTTCACATGTATGGTCTTATGTCTAAAAAATGTCTTTAATAAAGTAAGTAAAGGGTTTTTGCATTTGGATTTGTTTTTAAATAAATATGAGCTTTTGGAAAAAAAAAATAAATTTTCTTGGTTATGTAGCCCAATGTCAGGAATAATTAAATAATCTCTTGTCACATCCTCACAGCCAGTGTTGCTGACTATCTTGCTTTCTCTATCATATGGAAAAAAATGAAAACTGAAGCATTCTGCCAATGTATTTCTTTCCCCAGTGCTCCAAGGCCAGTTGACAAAGCTATCAGTTGCCATAGAAGCAAAACCATAGAAGTTGTAATACACAAAATATGTCAAAACATGGTATGGATTATCACATCAATCTAGCATGTAAGAAAGACCTTCAAAATCCTGCCAGTTGGTTATGGGATTGTCTCCCACAAGGGGAAAGCCTGGTATTCCATCAGGAAATATCACATTACTGTGTTGATTCCATTATGTTTATCTTCAGCAAGTGTTCTGGGCAATGTTGTCAGAGGCAACAATCTAAAGAATGGGGGTTTCAGTCTTTTAGGAAAAATCATACTAAAAATCAAAATTCAACACTGTGAACAGGAACACAATTTAATCTTTATTTCTAGAAAGAAATGTTCCAGTCATCATCTCAAGCTTTCTTCAGTATCTGTCTATGTGTTCTACATTTATGCTTTTATTTTAATTCAATAATATATACAATGCAAAGGATATTTTTCAAGTAACTCAATTAGTAATGTAGAAGAAAATAAACTAAATGTATTTACCATATTTAATTTCCAAACATAAGTTTGCATGCATTTCATATTTGAGGCTCTTGAACTTACACCTCTGCATGTTTGAGTATTTTCTTACATTCATCCGTATCTATGAAAGTGGTAACTCTGAATCAGCCTCTGTTACTGTATCCCTCTATTTTCAATGGAAATATTCTAGCATCCTACTCAAACAACACATAGAAAAAAAGAAGACCTTAGATTATTTTAAGACTAGATTTAAAAATAAATCACTTCCCAGTATAGGGATGAGTGCTGGTAATTCCATCACTTGGGAGGTAGAGGCAGAAAGTTCAGTTTAAAGACACCCTCAACTTCTTAGTAACTTTGAAGTTAACTTAAAGGAGAGCCTGTCTGAGAATAAACAAATAAGCAAAGCATCATCAGGACATACCATTCAAAGTTATATTAAATTAAGAGATAGGCAATAAATATATGTTGACAAAATGTAGCTATTTCAACTAATTCCTTGGGTTTTTTGATCTGTTCGATAATAAATTAACTAAAAATCAAAAGAAAAATAATTGTGGAAAAAATGTTGGGTTTTAAAAATACTATTTAAAAATCCTTTATTTTTATAATTTTGCATGCAAATCTACATTAATAAATATGGTTTTACTATAAAGTTTGGTGTGTAATAATCACAAATACAGCAGAACAATATCCAAAGAGAACAGAAACTATTTTGAAAGTCATATCTGATATAAGAGGTATGATATCACATAGTTATAAATATAATCAGAAAAAATGATTATGCTCTTTGCCCTCAAGAATAAATGGGTCTATGACACCTTATTTTTCATGTACAGTCATTATTGCGATATATCTTTCTTCAAAGAATTATACAATTACCAAGTATTTTCTCCTAATAGGAAACTTGGCTGTCTATGTGAGTTTTCATCCTTTTACATCCTTTAGTATAAAACTAACTCCTTCTTTTTGTCAGTGTTTTCATTAGCAAAATGAAGATTAAGAACATTTACTTCACGTGAACATTGGAAAAATTAAAATAAACTGAGGTACGTAGAAATCGGCAAGATGAAAATGCACTGGTAAATCACCCATCATTTTATGAGTTCTCCCTCGTAAATATACAATTTTCATGGCATCTTTCATCACTCAAGAGCTCCCCATCATCACGAAATGGTGTGATTAAAGTGAATAATGGTGAAATCCTGCAGCTTGATGTGTTTCATCATATCAAACTCTCAACACTCTTTTGCAAGGAGTCATACTTAATTTAATGAAAACTACCAGGGGGACTGTATGCCACATGTAGAAGTTCGGGAGAAGAGAGACATGAAAGTGGAACACGCAGAATGTTAATCATTTTGTTAGAAATTTTTACCATTTTAAAAGTAGTCAGGGCAGCATATAGGTTGCCTGTTTCATGGTCTGGCAAGATGATGTTCATGGTTTCACTATAAAATGTTGTGTGCACACATTGTGTATAGTGCACAACTTGGCAAAATTTGTTTCATTCACATTGCATTCTTAATAGGGAATGCTTTTCTCCATCTTAACTAACACCCACAAAAAGTTACCGTTGTTGATAATTTTCTGTCAATATGGAGGAATCAAATGTAGTATAAAAAGAGGCTGTGAAGCAAATCTTCTGAGACTCAAACAAATCTTTTGGGTGATGGTAAAGTAGCCCTTGGTGAATGACTTACACAGGTGACTCAGAGACCAAAAGAAAAGAAGTCAATAACACTTCCAAAATTACACCCACAAGTTAATTCCTTTCCCAATTTTTTTTATTAACCACTCAAACAACTTTAGGCTTCCTCCCATATACAACAAAAGCTTCCCTCTTTACTCTACACACAGGCAGTTGGTTATCTTTCATCTTCAGTAGAATGAGTTATTTTTTCAAAACAACATAGTTACTGTAATGAGAGGACCATGGGTTTGGACTAGCACAGAAAGTTTTTGTGATGAATAGACTTACTTTGTTCCTATCTATTGTATAACCAACATTCATGACCAGGACCTCAAATTTAAATTTTAGACTTCTAAGCAAAAATTTCAAATAGGGTTTTCTTTATCTATTTTATTCCCATTATAATTGCTCTTACTCCATTTTAAAGGAAAGTGTGCCGTCCTTTAAGTAGTAAAAGACTCTGACTTTTCTGGTCTCCTTTCAGTATAGAAAGTGCTTAATTCTGCACTGAATGTGGACTTTGAACTCATAAGATCTGAAACAGTAATTCTGTATCTATATGATGGTAATTAGGAATCTTAAAGTTAAAGGCTTCAACTTCCCTACAGGAAGACAATGAGAATCTTCACTTACACTTTTACTAAGACAAACATATGCCACACATGTGTGAAAACATCAAATGGCAAAGTTGTTATTTTCAGTACTGTTTCCCAGTGACTTATTCTCTGCCAGTTGGGCATGGAGCAAAAAAAATATTTCTGGACTGCCTACACTGTTGAGAACTATGCGGAAGAGTTAAATATACTAAATGTGCATAAAATTAAAATAAAGTTATTGGTATAGTTAAATTTAAGCACATTTTGTAACATAAAAACAGTGGTGAACCAAGAATGAACACAAAATATAACAGGAGTTTTTTTTTGTAACAGAGGTAGAAAAAACTGGCTGAGAGCTGTGAGAGGAAATGAGGTGAACAGTTTGACAGCAGGAACATGTTGAGAATATGCAATGCTTTGGGGAGCCAATGGACACTAGGATTTAAAAAATCATGCTGAGAATAGCATATTTTATTCGGTAGGAAATAAAGTTGTCAAGTTATTTGTTGTATACTAAGGGCATGAGAGCCAGAGAAGAGGCATGAGCTCAGGTGAGTCACTCACTAGTGATGTTACAAACCAGGTGATGGAAACGATAATTGCATACAGCTAGAAGCTCTTGAGGTCTCTAACAATGCTGAGTAGAGAAATATTTGATTAAGAGAATGAATTAAATCTTAATATGAATAAAGAAAACCTATGGCATCTTACTGATAATCTTCTTTCAACTCTTCCTTCTCAGCATAAGAGACTCTGCTTCAGGAGGGTGGGGCATTGTCAAAATAGCAGGTCTATCAGTGGAATCTGGTGGTTGCATCTTGCTCAGAAGTCCTGGAGACCACCATGACTCCATTCCACAATTCACTATGAGGACTCCGAGGTCTCAACCTGGACTCAGACTTAGAATTTATCATGGCAAAATGATACAAAACAAAGCCACAACAGGATAAAGCAAGTGAGGTGAGGTTCAGAGGAAACTGGGGATAAGCTTCTGAAGTTTCTTTTCCAGCAGAATCACCCTCAAGAGTGTTGCCTCACTCAAAATCTACACTTGGGACAAGCTTTTAAAAGAGGCCTCAGTCAATAACCACAGATTATATGCTTCCTCTGAGATTGGGAATTAAAATATATATTCTGTTATTTTCATTTCTATTAAATAATTCTACCCCAGCTTCTAGTTCAGGCAATTGGACAAGAAAAGGAAGTAAAGCTATCCAAAGCAAAAAGGGAAACTTATCTTTATTTTCAAAGAACATGATAAAACTAGGAAGATTCACCATAGGTATTTTGTATTAATGGGTTTTCTGCAACTGTAACAATATTTCTGAAGCCTGAGAAGTCACAAGGCAAAGAAGTTTATTTTGGTAGCAGTTTTAGAGGCCGAAAATCTCTTGATGTGTCCACTGGAGAGGATCCATGGTGGATAAAAAAAGAGAGGAAATGAAGAAGGAAAAGTCATTGCTACAAATCACTCTCATGATAATTAACTAAGAGTCCCAACACTACCATCTCACCCTCTTCCGAGAGTAAACTTCCAATCATCTTCGGATCTCCTTATATCAAGGTTCCATCCCAGCATAACATCATCAGCATTGTCACACTGGGGAGCATGATTCTATCATATGAACCTTTGATGGTCACATTTGAACTATAGTCCGACTGTCTACAGCCTGCTCTCACAGGGTGGCTGGGAATGACACTGTCCATTGAGATTTGAGCACATGAATAGAATACAAATGTACAGAAAAAGCCAATTCTCTTTCTCTTTTCTTGAACTGGGACATTTATCTTTTTCTGCCAGTGGACAGCTAAGCTCTTTGTTCTCAAACCACGGAGCTCCAGTGCCTGAAACAGTGGGGCTAATTATCTAGACTTCAGGTTCCCAAGTCTTAGAGCACCTCAGCCTTGACATTCTTTGAGACAGTTCTCTCAGCCCTCATCATGAATAGTCAGCATGAAATGATTACAAGCAAAGATTATATTTGCATTGCCTAGATCTGAACCCCAACTCTTCTGTTCATGATCTGTGAGATCTTGGGCAATTCACTAAACCCTCTCTAAAATCTTTGAAAATGATGCTGGCAGTAGTACCAGCCTCCTACTCTTTTTCCCCCAAATTAAATGAATACATATAAAGCAGCACATTAAACATAATATTTTTCCCTAATAATTGCTATATGTGGCTGTTAAATAAAACAAATTTCCAGTGACAAGGTCAACTGATCTAACGCTGACTTAATTCTGGCATAGCCTCCAGATTGACAAAGTAATGCTACTGTGTTTACTAAGATGTTGATATCAGTGTCGTATTGCTCTTCTTGAAACAAAATTTTCTGAAGATTAACACGATTTTGGAAGTCTTCATATAGCACTGGTATGATGTACTCACATTTATTGAAGAGAACAATATTATTATGTTAAAACTTCTTTGAATTAGAGACTAACTTATGAGGGATACTCAATTTCTTCTCAAATAAATTGATGGAAAGTAACACTCAATGCTCTTTCTTTTAACAGGTGTGTCCAACCATGTGATATTGGAATGAGATATTATGAAACATTATCACCTGCAAATGTGTTGGAGCCCATTCCCAGCTATCCATGGGACTAATGCTGCCCACAGACCATAGGTTGGTAATGCCTGTGTGGATAGGGCAGTTGAAACTGCCATGCTTCTCAGGGTAATTCAGGGTGGAGACTATGAAAAACATCTCTCTGGCACCAAAAACAGGAACATTAAAATTCCAAAAGTCAACTCAGCTAGCACTTGAGGAGGATCTTCTATTACAATTAGTCAAAAAGGAGATTGAAAGCAGAGATGGATAGTTAATCATGGTGATGGCTATTCTTGGTTGTCAGTTGACTATATCTGCAATTAACTAAAATCCCAAAATGGCATACCTGTGAGAGATTTTTACTTAGTTTGAAGCTGAAAGATCCACTTTTATTCTGAATCGTTGAGGTAGGAAGATACACCTTTAACCCAGACCTTTTGAAGTGGGAAGACCTGTCTCTAATAATAAGACCTGTCTCTGTGCCAGGCCTTCTGCTGGAAGCCTATATAAAGACTGGAAGAAGGAAGTTTTCTCTTTGTCTGCTTGCCTTTGCCTTGCTAGCAAGTATATCCCTTCACTGGCATTAGAGTTATTATTATTATTATTATTATTATTATTATTATTATTATTATTATTATTATTCAGGCATACACTGAAGACCAGAAGCAGAGGAAGAGACACACAGCTTTGTGGACTGAACAACTATTGGATTCTTGAAACTTCCATTCATAGACAGGCAGTGTTGGATTAGCTAGACCACAGTTTTGGAAAAAAACACATTTTACTAAATCATATATATTCATTTTATATCTTTTAATAATCTAGAGAACCCTGACTAATATAGTCAGTAACTCAAAATATGCTCCCAAAATGAACAAGTTGACTCTTGCTCCAATACTTATAATTTAACTGGTATTAGAAATGTAATTTTATATGTAAAGCACAGCTCTAGGAACAGGAGACAATGAGATAATTTAGCAAGCATTTACACCTATCTGTGCCCTGAGAAGAACACAGCACCATATATTAAACAAGATGTAGAGCCTCCCAACGCATCATGGCTAAAGAGGAAAGAAAACCTAGAGACTTAGGAGGGACCAGGGGAATTTAACATTACTGCCATTGTTTTCAAAAGGAAGTGAAAAGGGATACCAACTGTTTCTTGCATGATGTCCCTGCGAGGAAATTCTTATACCTAGCTGGGGAGGGGCAAATGAAATTAACTGTGGGAATAAAGTGCTTCTGACCTGGTGACTTATCTAAGCAGAGAGTCTCTTCCCTTGGTGGTACTTGAGAGGCCTTGTTTGTACTCACTTGATCCCTGCAGTTCTCTGCCCTACTCCCAACCCCCATCTCCCTGAAAACAGTTAAAAGGCAAAGCAGTAAATCATGAAGTCTCCAAACACAGCAGGGTTCAGTTTACAGTACAGCAGGGTTAGGGTTGAAAACTGAAGTCTAATTCCATTTTCAAAGCTGAACATCTAATGGGGATTATCATGAATGACAGACAGCCTGGTGTCAAAGGGCTGTGTCAAGTTCCAGACCTTTTCGTGCTTTAAATTCCTATGTTTAACCAAAGGTTAACCAAATCATTGCTGGTTGCAAACCGCTGCTTCAATGTACTGTGGGTGGCCCATCTTTGCCACTGAGTCAGCCATTGTTGATAAGGAGGCAAATATACTTACAGTTCACACACACACACATGTCCTGTGATGCTGAGCCCTTTTGAAAACCAACCAGCTCATGAGAATTTTAGGATAAAGAAGTTATACCATTTTATCTTTATAAAATACATATAATAATATGTAACTCTGTATGTAACATAATATGTGATTATTAAATATCTCTTCATTTTGTTAAACAACATTGTTGAGTCATATTAGCTCCCAGGTGCTCAGAGTTGGATGTGAGAATCCTGCCATCAAGCTTAGTTAGACTCAGAACAGAACATCAGCTTCATCATGATTGTTGCATTGACAGGATGGACAAGATCCTCAGGATTCAAAGAAAGCTTGGAGAATTCAGCCTGAACTGCAAAAGAGCAGCAGAGGCTTATTAAAGTCAAAGACACACACCATTTAGAAAAGGATAGAAATAACATGAAGACAAAGGTAAATGAATGAGCTTGGTGTGATCGTGTGTCTATAACATGCATGTAATCAGTGATCTGAGTACATAGGACTGTGTGTCAGGCCCAGTGAAGATTGAATAAATCTGGAGAAGTTTGAAAGACCCAAACAGCCTTTTGTGATAGTCTAAGGAGTCATCACCACTTCTTTTAACCCTTTAAGTCTCTCTTTAAACACTCATGGGTGTTACCTGATTAGTTCTTGGCTTAAAAAATTCTGAGAGCCACCTACAGAGTTTTCAATTAAGTAAGTCTGGAGTGGAAGGAGTCTAAGAATATATACCTAACAAGGTCCCAAGTGACACTCACGCTTCTGAGAAGATGATAATTTACAAACCAGTAATTTGGAGATCAAAGGGATTTTTGTTGTTATTGTTTTTGACCATTAAGAAGGTGAGATGGAGAGAAGAAATTCCCCATGATGGCACCAACAGAGACACAGTTGCAGAAACCAGTTGGCCAGTGCAATGGAACATTTCTATTGGAGTGAATGGGCCTTCAGTGCAGCCAACTCTTCGCTAGCTGCTGTGTAGGAAGAGAAACTCAGCCACGGTTATCCCTGCTAGTTCCATCTTTCCCCTGAATCTGGTATGTTGCCAATGATAGCTACAAATGGACCTTACCTTTCAAATATAAAGTCAAATATGTAATGTTGGCACAGAGTGAACTCCATACCCCATCTTCCAAGCTTTTCAACTCTTCTTCGATCCGAGCACTTTAGGCTCACCACTTTTGAAAGCTTGGTTGTCTTATGAGTCTTCACGTACACCATGTCAGTTCCACCTTTGTGTCATCTCCTGTACCAAGACATGCCATTTTTGTCCCCACGTCTGTCCGGTCACATCCATCCAAACTTTCAAGGCCTGCCTCTCCTTCCTCTTCTTAAAACCTTTCCTTTATTTTTCCAATATGCAGGTATCCTGCCAGTTTTGAAATTCTATAACCAGAATTGACTTATAAGACACAATTTAGCACTTAAACACACATACTTCTGTCCTCTGTTATTTTCTTTAGTAGTTAGCCAGAACACTCCTATAAGTCCTTCTGTGTCACTCAGGAATTTATCAAAGCATTCTGCACAGAAGAGAACATTTAGAGTCTCAAGTGCTGATGCAAAATATCAATCTATAATGCCAAAAAAGAGAGTATAAAATCCTGAAACAGCCTCAAATATCAAGTGTCACATCACGATGGAATGAGTTATCTTTAAAAAAAATGTATTCCTGATAGCCGTGCCGTTTTCCAACCTCACTGAGCTTAAAGGCTATGGTAACACCTTCCCTTTCAAATTTCTTGGTACAACTTTTGTTGGCATTTGCCTTTGCTGTCTTTTCATGTGTGCCCCTTTCTTTTGCTAGCTTTAAGCTTCTGTACTACAGACCACAGGGAGAGGGAGGAATTATTCTGCTACACATTCTTAGATCTCCAGATTCCAGAAGAGTGCCCCCTACACTCCCACCTTAGCCTTCCTGCCCCAAACCCTGGGAATCACTCCAACTGGTTTCCTTTTGAATTGCATGATACCCACACCTCCCTTCCCCAGCAGACACCTCCACACACCCAGCTGTAACAGTATGGTTTTCAGATCATTCCCAGATGACCTTCCTAAGCCAATACTGTAACTCCCCCTGTCTAGACCTACATGTTAAGCTTGCAGATGTGTTTGGCAAAATATTTTACAGTCTACAAACTTATCATGGTATGGACAAATGTAAAGTGTGTTATTTACTCCCGAAGCCATTCTCCTTCCTCATTATCATTATAGGATGATCACTAAACCACTATAGTTCTCACAGGCAGTGAACATGGGGATCATTTTAACTAGGCTTTCTCATTCATCTTTGTCCCCAATTCTTTGCTCATAGTAGTTTTCTATGTTTATTACAAAAGCAAAATTCAATGTCTCATTTTTCCCATGGGAGAATTGTGGTAATGCAGGCATTCTTTCCCTTGTGTTCATTAAATTTAGATTGCTCTTCCTGTCCACACTGAATGTAGTTGTCAGATATTCTAATTAATTGAATCCATACACACCCACACATACCCACGCACCCCATTTTTTCCAAAAATTTGAGAACTCTTAAAAGGTACGTGACTTCAAAGATAACTAAATGTATATCCTCTTGGTCCTCCAACTTCTTCTGTCCTCTGCCTTAATTCCTTCCTGGAGTCAGGATGGATGCTGTCTTACCCTCAACACTGTCATTGAGTCTACTCGTCTTTACCTTCAGGAACTTCTGAAATCTGGTACAATCTTGTTGCTGAGTTAGAAACAATTTTAGGAGTCTTTATCATTCAAAAAAGATCAGTAATTGACTAAAGTATGGTCCAATCTTAAAAGGATATGGTCATATTGGTAATTGCATTTAACCTAACCTTCCTTTATATTCTGTCACTTTAGAATCGGAAGGGCCAAGCATGAGTAGGTGGAGCCCTGGGCAAAGATAGAAAAGAAGTTAAGAAGAAATACCTGGAAATACTAGGAGAAAATGGAGAGTGCAAATGTTAACTGACCTCCCAATTTTGTTGTGTTTTTTGGCATATATAAAAAATGCTAAATGAGTATTTGTAGAATGAAGACATTGCCACCACAATCATGCAGGAAGTTATACCATGTGGAATTAATTCTATTAGCTGTCAAGACTTCCATCTTCTCCCACCAATAAGCTACAATTTCATTTGTATGTTTTGAAAACATCACTGAGGGAACAGCCAAAACATACAACAAAATCTACACTTTGAACATCTTGTTAATTGATATCTCACATTAGAAGAATGGAATTTCTAATTTATTTTCCAGAGTCTTGTCAGGGCAGTATTGATCACAATGTTTTAATTAATTTTTAGAATACACTTTTGAAACTTATTATATGATCAAATCATGAATCCGTTCTTGAGTAACCATACAGCATATCGGATAAAACCAAATATCATCGGTATTCACAGTAAATATAAAAATATCATTGAAGTATTTTAGATAGATAGCTTCCAATTCCTCTCCTAGTTTCCTTTAATAACATTACATTCTGAAATCTCAAAAGCCTTGATTGATACTCTGATAAATGCTTTCCTCTGTTTTTGATAAAGAAGAAACCATTGACCAACACTAAAGCCAAGTTTTGCTTTTAAAATATCTCCCATGAATGTCAAACTACGTCACAGTCCAATTCTTTCTGCAATGTGTGTCATGAGCACCATACCAATCATAAATCCCAACTTTAAATTCAGACGTTATAATGACAACTTAGCATTCAGTTATTTTGTTGGCAAGATTCCTCTGCAGGCTGACTGAAGGGATTACAAGGTCATCCCCAGTTCCAATGAATCCCATAAACTTGTGAATACGAAGTGCTTCTTTTTCTACGGCCTTAAGTGTCACAATAAGGAATGGAATATGTCAATAATCTGCTCTGTAGATTTCCTGTCTTAGGTGTCTGGATTTGATCACATCTCGGGTAATAATTTTTTGTCTCATAATTATTTAAGAGAGATCATTTGGGAAAATGGATGGCTAAAGTAACTACTTTTTAAATTTAAATTTTCATTTACTTTTGTAGCCATGGGGGAAGTAACTTAATAGTTAACATTACTGAAAATCTTCAAGCAAATTTACTAATAGTGATCTATCTCAATACATCAACCCCTCAAAATCAAAACTGAATGTTTTCCCCCAGTGTGTTTAATATGGCCTAATAATAACTTAATACTAAACATCAAGTTTAGTTCAACTTTTAATAAGGCCATGCAGAAAAGCATTCTCTATGTCAGGTCTCTAACTACAGACTTTTTCTGTTATTATGAGTTCCATTATCTAACCTGTCAGTGACTCTCTCCATAGTCACGTAGATAACATCTTGCTGGATATGCGGCTTGTGAACAACTGACAAAGCTTTACCACTTGTGTGCATATCTTTCTGCTTCTGTGTCTACAGTGCTTCCCCCATTTTCTTCTTTAAAAGTCAAAAAGTTTCTTCCAGCTTCCTCTCCAGGGTGCCACTCCCTTGACTTTGCATTTACTGGCTCTCTTAACTACTTGTATTTTCTTCATCTCACGTGCTGTTAGCCTAGCCCTCATTTCTCAGAATAGTGGAAACAATGTGGTTTTCTCCTCTGCTGCTCAAAGCCAAATGTCAACGTTGCAATTAGTACCCCACACATGCATTGCAATCTGGGATTTCTCATCAACTATCTTTCTTTTTCACCATCATGTAATAAACAGTAGTGTCAATGGGTATTATTAAGCCATTACCCACTTCTTTTCCTGCACATTTGTAAGTTTAACTACCTGGAAGAGCAGTGCCCAAGTGCAAGCACTTGGAGAGAAAGGCAGGCAAATGGCTCATCCTCAAGGAAACAATTCAGAATTAATCGCAATAATCAACAATCATAACTTACAATGTCATTATGACATAAATTGAATAAGAGCTGAGGTATGGAGCATGAAACAAAGAGTTCTATATACAAAATTGTAGGAAGAAAAATCAGGAAATTGTGCCTGGTACAAAGATTTGCAGTAGGTTTTCCTAGTTAAGATGATCTAAATGCACAGATGCTTGCTTAGTTTTCTAAGAATTTGACATTGTTTCAGAGACTGTGAACAAAGCAGAAGCAGGACCTTGATTTAGATTGAGCTGAATCCAAAGGCTTCTTGCACCACACCTGCTAATCACTAAAATGAAAGGTCTGTTCCAAGATGTAACACTACACTGTCGGCAGTCCAACACGGCTTGCATTACTACACATTCACTTATAACCCTCCTGGGAGTATGACTATTGTGAAGCCTACAGAGAAATTTTCCCCATTAGATTTGAGTGAAGAATGCAAACATTTCACTCGTGTGGCACTTGTTTGTCAATCGAGCAAGGGCAGAGAAATTGATGAGGGTACTAATTATTCTTGAAGGAGCCTCAGAAGCAGAGAGCATTCATAGGTCTTACAATGCAGTGAAGAACGAGAGAGAAGGAATGCATTTCCCCAAACTTTGAAAGGCTTAGATTCACAGACAGCAAGGCTGGAGAACAGAACTGGGCTTCTCAATTAAAAACAGCCCTGAGCTCTATTGGGGCCAGACATGGCCCATGGGGCTAAAGCAATAGGAGTGTCCATTTTTTTAAATTGTGAAATTTCTATTTTCTTTCCAACATTAAATATCTATGCATAATAGAGGAATATAGACCATATCTGTTTTGACTAATATTTTGTCTTCTTAGGTTTTATGAAAATTAGTGTGGTTTTTTCTTTTTTTTCTCTCTCTCTCTCTCAAAATACCAACAAAGAACACCACAGTAGTTCAAGGATTTGGAACTTTTCAAAATAAGGAAGCTAAGTGGCTTGCTATTTAAGCTAACTATGCAAAGAAACAGTTCAGGCTCTAAGTGAAATTGCTCTGAACGTAAAAAAGGACAAGTCCAATTTGGTTTTTAAGCCACAGATGTTTGCCTGCGTCAAAGTTGCTAGTCAAAATATTCACAGAGAGTTAGAATAAATTCCTTGACTTCATATATTAATGCAAAATGGCAATGACTTTGGGCTTCTTGCAATGGAAACCAAAACTACTTCTAAAGTCTGCATCCATTCTCCAGAAAGTAAAAAAAGGTAATAACAAGTCATCAGCAAAATAGAAACACCTTGGGTAAGAAGATATACACTGACATAGAGACCCAGAACTAACTCTCCCTAGGACTATTTGTAGTTTTGCCTTAACAGGGCCAAAGACTGAGGCATTTCCAGACTGGAAAAAGGGAAATCTTATGTTTCAGAATGAAGAGATATGACTAGTGTACAGGATGGAAAACATTTGAATATGTCCTAACACATAAAGACCTCTAACATTCATGAAACATGAATGAGAAAACAATTAAATCCAGTAAATGCTTCAGGGAATGAAAGTGTGCTGTTTGCAGAGCATTGCTGTAGTTTCTTTGCAAAGATACACGTATTTATCCTCAAGAGCTTACAGTTCAGTTGTGTTACGAGAACATAACGCTTTGCTTAGAGCTGCTCTGCATGGGACAGTATAGACAAGAAGATACTCTGGGAAAACATGCTGAGTAGGAAAGTGGTTCTCATGCTAAGGTGGTCCAGAGTATATATGGTAATTAAATATGCTTAGTTGCTTGTTGTTTTTTCTCATAGTAGAAAAACTCTCACTAGCTGAACTCTTCTGATTTTAAAATTAGGCCGATGTCTTTCATTTTTGATGTAATGAGAAGCAAGCAACATGGAGAATTCTCTTTTTTCACCTGTTGGCTATCATGGCCCTCTCACAAAATGTGGCTATTGATATCACAAGATTCAATTTGCTACAGTGGCAATAATTCCTTTCTTTTATTTATTACACTATATTTGACCTCTCCTAAGAATTCAACAGAGCTGGCAACATCCAGAGAAAAGGTAATATTTGGTTATTCGAAGCAACTGTTATTTGACACTATGGTTGAATAACCTCATTTGAACTAAGGAAATATCTTGGAAACATACTCCTGACTAGACCAGAAAAGACAAGCCTCTTAGAAGTTGGCCAAATTTGTTCCACAGCCAACACATTTGATCTCTGTGCTCTCCCACAGCCAGAGTTAGGATTCAGTTTAAGCAATCATATTGTCCCTGATTTCTGAAAGTAAGTACAAATTGTAGGTGCCATTTGAACAAGCAGGTGAAACCAGGGATTCTGCTGCACGGTATCCATCAAGCCAAGTCAGCAGACATTGTCTAAGGATCTGTCGTGAGGCATGAAAATAATTCTGAGGATAAATGAGGTGCTAGAGGAACTGGGAAGGGTTCCTTGGTTATCTGGAATACTCCTTTATCCAGATAATACTGATAATATCCAGAGAGATTCATATATTAGATATAGTATATATATATATATATATATATATATATATATATATATATATTATATATTCGATAAGCAACTAAAATAAAACACATTCTATTTATCATCTATCATCTATCTACCTCCTCTCTCTCTCTCTCTCTCACTCTCTCTCTGTCTCTCTCACACACACACACATAAACACATACACACATACACACATACACATAAACACACATATTCTGTCCCTCAGTGAATTGATACACTGATCAAGCTTGGGTCCATGAAAAGGAAGGTATGCCCACTATGTACTCTCTTTCTCATTCTTGTTTTCAATGTTCCCTTTTCTTATTTCATTAAAAAAATTGTAATGTGTATGAATATTTTGTCTATAAGTATGTATGTGCTCCCTGAGCTTGCCAGATGCAGAAGAGAGATTCTTATTCCATAGAATTAAAGTTAGTGACACTTGTGAACTTTTGTGTGGTTGTTTCTTTGCATGTCAAAAGAGAAAAAGCAAGTAACTCATTGCCTTGGGAAATTCCTCCTCAGGCTTTTGGGCCCGTGGACAGTCCTAAGGTAGGAGAAGCTCAGCTGAGAATGGATAACGGACATGAGAGTGCTATCTTCAGAAAACTTCCTACTTCTATTATTGATTATAAGATATCCTCTTTAGGCTTTTTAAATCTTGTCTTATGTTTTTGAACATTGGGTCCTAACAGAGAATCTATACTACTCTCATTCTCAGTAGTTAATAAAGATATTGGAGGAGTAGTGAATTTAGACTGGCTACATATTAACTCTTGTTTACAGAATTAACGTGCTCTCTCAAAACTGCTGTAGCTTCAGACTTCTTTATACAAGGCAGTGTGATTGGTCAGTGGAAGATTTTTCTCACATGAATTCTGGAGAGTTAAAAATAACCTCCCCAGCAGAATTGCTTGAAAAGGACTCAAGTCATTCATGGTGTGTCTAACTACAACAATAATCTGCTTTCAATAGTTATAATCAACTTCAAATTCCTATAACCAACATGAGTTACAGTAAGAACAACTACACCAACTCCACAATTCCTCTTCCCTTCTGAAAATTGTTTAGCACTTTTAATAAAGAAGTCTGTGAAGAATTTTTATAAGCAAAGTAGTTTGCCAAAACTGGTTCTAGTATAGAACCACTGGATTGCCACACTTGTACAATGACTTTAACCCGTACTGTAGAATGCATTGAACAGTCTGACAGGGCTTTTCCCTCTTTACAAAATGGATGCCTTCGTCAGTATTCTATTATTGTAAAGAGTCACCATGACCACAGCAACTCTTACAAAGAAAAACACTTAATTTGGGCTTGCTGACAGTTTCAGAGGTTTAGTCCTCTGTGGGGAGCATAGCAGCACACAGACAGACATGGTAATTGAGAATTCCACATCCAGAGCCACAGGCCTCAGGAATAGAGCAACACTGTGCCAGGCATAGGCTTTCAAAACCCCTGGAGTTTTCTTCCCACAAGGTCACACTGACCCCAACAAGGCCACACCTCCTAATCCTTTCAAATAGTGCCACTACCTAAACAGTCAAATATAGAAAATGATGGGAACCATCTTTATTTAAACAACCACAATGGACTTATCAAGCCATCACTCTCATCTTCAATGATTTTATTTTGAACTAAACAATGTTGTGTAAATATCCACTGATGATTCTACTCTAATTTCCTTCATTAGTCTTCAATGCATAACATTTGGCTTGGGATATTTGGAAAGCATTAGTTGTTCTAATCATGAGTGGAGCCAGCATCTAAGCAATGTCATAAGGCAGTATTCTCGGCTCTCTTCTGCCCTACCATTATGACAAGTAAGATACCTGTTTGTGAAGCCGGAAGGTGCTTGGTCCTCTTGGAGCTTCTCCATCCCAGGGGCCTATAATGTACTAGCTTTTCCTTGAGCATTGCCAAGAAATACCATTGAGTATGACTGTTATCAAAGTTGAAAGCTTAAAAGAGGAGAAAAGTTGTATGAGAGCTACACAATGATAGTTCTGAACCTTAATCTTTGCTTCATTAAGTATTTCTAGGCTATTCTAGAATTAGAGTTGAATCAACATGAAGAGCACAGAAAAACTAATTCTAGAAAGGAAAATGGTGTGTGAAAGTCTCATTGACCCAAGGCTCTTCCATTGCTGTTGTGTGATGTATCTAAGTGTGGGATAGGAGATCTGAAATTCACATATAGAAAGGGTAGTTTTGAGGCAGCATTATGAGAGAAGGAAATGCAGACAAGAGTGTTGTGGAAATAGCAGGACAGAAGATGAAGAGACATGGACTCCTGTTTGGTTCCAGTGTTGATTGTCTGTCCTAAGCTGAGTTACTCAGTTTGAGAGCCACAGTTCTGTGCTCTGTTAACTGAAGGCAAAAATAGGATTGCTCATCTTTGACTTCATAGTGGAATCCCCCAGAGAGCTTTAAAAGAATATTGATGTACAGGTCCCACTCAAGAGATCCTGATTTAATTGGTCTGTGGTGTAGCCTGGGCATCAGGATTATTTAAAGTTCCCTAGATTCTCATGTATAGCTGAGCCTGAGAACTCCTTACTAAGACTTGCTTTGGAAGAAGGCAGGATGATTTAAAGCTTGTGGGAAGACTCCCTCCCCCACATGTATGACCAGTACAAACCCATCAAGCTGGATGACAGTTCATCCTTAGAGAGTCATGCCGCAGAATTCTGAAAGATCTTCATTACTTATTGAAATTCATATACTCCTGGTGGATCTGACACCTTGAATTATAATGAGTATATCTTACCTACAATCAGAAAAAAAACTAATTTGGAAAGAATTTCAGAGTTCAAAAGTTCAAACTGGCAAGTATTTTTATAATGATTTTTCTAGATAAGGGGACAAGCTATGGATGTCTTTCTCCAGTGTCATATTTTTCTATAAGCATTTATTCTGCTGTATATATGACAGGGACTTTAATTGATGCCATCTTTCTTACATAAGAGTTCTTGAAAAATGAAGTTTTAGATTATACTTGTGTGACCGGGCATTTTCTAAAGCCATTTTTATTTCAACCTGTGTTAGAGTTTAAAATTCTTTTGAGACGGACATCACTATGAATGGCCCCTTCACCTTTCATGAGCCTCATTTATCTAAATAATAGCTTCCTGCTCAGTGTTATCATCTGATGATTGCTCCCTGTGATCTACCTTTCACTTTCTACCTTTCATCTCATTCCATGTTATCTCTGCTCTGAAGCCAAAGACAATACATCACTGCCAAATTCAAAGGTTAAAAAAAGCTCTCTCTTTTATATGAAAAGGCATAGTCATATCATGCAATATACATGTCTGGTGTCAAAGACGTTTGCCTCTTTGGCGATCATTTGATGCTCCACTCACCATGATGGAGCCAAGTTTGCAAATTTGTAATGCAATAAATTAACCAATCCTCAGAAGCAAAGTCTCCATTAAACTTTGCACTGCTTCCTGCAGTCTTCTAATTGGATTACATCCTCTCTCTACTCATCAGCATACTCTATCAGAATCAACCTGCCTGACTCAAACCAATGTACCTTAATATCACATGCTGGTGAGACAAGCCAGTAAAGGAATGGTCACATTAGGGACTCCATTCCACAACAAAGGATTTATTGGGTGCTCACATAAGCAGGAAGATCCAACATAAACCAAACTTGCAAAACATAAAAATGAGCATAGCTTCAAATAAGCTTCAAATAATATTTCAAATAAGACCAATTATTTGTCAAGGGACAATTCTATAACATGTTATGCTTAAAAATATTTGCATTCCGTATTTTTCATAAGTGCCTGGAATATCTCCATTGACCAGCCTCCACATGCCACCTTTGTTGTTGCTGCTGTTGTTGTTGTTGTTTTTTGAGACAGGGTTTCTCTGTTGTAACCCTGGCTGTCCTAGAGCTTGTTCTGTAGACCAGGTTGACCTCAAACTCACAGAGATCCACCTGCCTCTGCCTCCTGAGTACTGGTATTAAAGGTGTGTGCCACCACTGCCCATCTCAAGAAACCATTTTTAAGGAATTAAATAAAGAATAAAAACTATCCTGGTTATCATCACCCAGATTCTGTTACTTGTCCAGAAGGAAAAAAAAGTGGGTTGCATTTACAATAGATAAGTAGATAAGACGATACTTTTTTCAGCACTAATATTTTAAAGTTTATACATCTTAAAATTTATCAATAAATTATTGAATTTGACCACCCACTAATTTCAATTCTCCCTTCTGCAATTTGATTCAAATGGCATGAAAAAATATGTTAATACAGTTTGGTTAGTGATCCAGACAGAGTTGAAATAACAATGTTCAACATAGCGTAAGTGTTCTTGAATTCCAGCCTTGTGCTACCTCATACTAGTGTGGAACTTGGCAAAGATAGCCAAAGCTAAAGTATTCTCATTTGTAAAATGTGTCAGAAAAGGGCTTGACAAAATAGCAATCACTTAAAATGAAAAAGCCTTTATAAAATGGTGTGTATATTCATAGAGGACTCAGTTCTTACCACTGACCACTGACCATTAAAGATCCTGTTTTGTGTTGCAATTTTGATGTGGATTGCATTGAATCTGTAGATTGATTTTTGTAGGATAGCCATTTTTACTATGTTAATCCTACTGATCCATGAGCATGGGAGATCTTTCCACCTTCGGATATTTTCTTCCATTTCTTTCTTCAAAGACTTGAAGTTTTGTCATTGAAGATTTTCACTTGCTTGGTAAGAGTTACCACCAAGATATTTTATTTTTTTAAGGCTATTGAGAAAGGTACTGACTCCCTGATTTCTTTCTCATACTGTCATTTATAAATAGGAGGGCTACAGATTTTTATAAGTTCATTTTGTACTCAGCTACATTGCTAAAAGTGTTCATCAGCTGTAGAGATCCCCAGTGAAAATTTTATGGTCATTTGTATATATGCTACCAAATCACCTGTAAATAAATATATTTTGACTTCTTCCTTTCCAATTTGTTTCTTCTCCTTCATTTCCTTCAGTTGCCTTATTGCTCTAGCTAAGACTTCAGGTACTATATTGAATAGGTATGGAGTGTGGGCAACCTTGTCTTGTTTCTGATTTTAGTAGCTTTGGGTTATTCTCCATTAAACTTGATGTTGGCTATGGGCTTGCTCCAAGCTTCGTTTATTACATTTGAGTATGTCCCTTATATTATTGATACCTCCAGGACTTTTACCATGAAGGCATATTGGATTTTGTCATAGGCCTTTTTTTGCATCTAACAAGATAGTCATGCATTTTTTTCTTTCATTTTATTTATATAGTGGATTACATTTATTGAGTTTTGTATATTGAACCATCCAAGCATCTCTGGGATAAAGACTACTTGATCATGGTGGATGATATTTTTGATTTGTTTTTGGTTTGCAAATATTTTATTAAATATTTTAAAATCTATGTTCATGAGGGAAATTGTTCTGTAATTTTTTTTTCATTGGGCCTTTATGTAGTTTGGATATTTAGGGTAACTGTGGCCTCATACAATGAATTGGACAATGTTTGTTTTGTTTCTATTTTGTGGAATAATTTAAGAAGTATTGGCATTAACTCTTCTTTGAAAATCTGATAGAATTCTGCCCTAAAACTACCTGGTTCTGGGCTTTTTTGACTGGGAAACTTTTAATAACCTCTTGTATTTCCTTGGGGTTATAAGTCTTTTCAAATTGTTTATCTGTTCTTATTTTAACTTTAATAAGTGATATCTATTAGAAAATTACCTATTTCTTTTGGATTACCCAATTTGGTGGATTATAGATTTTTAAAGTATGCTCTTAGGATTCTCTGGATTTCCTGAGTATCTGTTGTTATGCCTGCCTTCTCATTCCTTATTTTATTAATTTGGATATTCTCTCTCCACCTATTAGTTAATTTGAATAAGGAGTTGTCAATCTTATTGCTTTTCTTAAAGAACCGTATCTTTTTTTCATTGATTCTTTGTATTGTTTGATTATTGCCATCTATTCCTCTTGGCTATGATTTCTCCTTTTTGTTGCAGAGCTTTCAGTTGTGCTGTTAAGTTGCTAGTGTCAGATCTCTACATTTATTTTTAAATGTAGCCACTTAGTGCTACGAACTTTCCTCTTAGTACCACTTTAATTTTGTCCCATAAGTTGGGTATGTGTATTTATTTTCATTGAATTCTAGAAAGTCTTTAATTTCTGTCTTTACTTCTGTCTTGATCTACTTTTCACTCAATAGAGAGCTCTTCATATGAGTTTGTAAGCTTTCTGTTGTTTTGCTGTTGATATCCAGTTTAATCCATAGTGCTCTGATAAGATGCAGGGTGCTATTTCAATTTTCTTCTGCCTGTTGAGACTTGCTTTGTGTCCAAGCATGTGGCCAATTTTGGAGAAAGTCTCATGAGCTACTGAAAAGAATGAATAATCTTTTGTGTTTGAGTGAAATGTTCTGTAAATATTTGTTAGATCCATTTGGTTTATAACATTGTTAGCTCCATTGTTTAGTATTTTGGTCTGGATGACCTGTCCAGTGGTGAGAGTAGGGTATTGAATCACCCACTATCATTCTGTAAGGGGTAATTGTGATTTGAGCCATAGTAGTCTTTCTTTTATAAATGTTGCCTGTGTGTTTGGGGCATAGATGTTAGAATTGAATGTATTCTTGGTAGATTTTTCTTTTGAATATGTTGTGTCATTCATTATCTCTTTTGATTAGTTTTGATTTGAAGTCTACTTTGTTAAATATTAAAATGGCTGCACCAGTTTGTTTCTAGTTACATTTGCTTGAAATGTTTTTTTATTTTCTTCCCCAGCTTTTTTACCCTGAGGTGATATCTATCCTTGAAGTTGAGGTATGTTTTTTGGATGCAGCAGAAGGATGGATCCTGTTTTCACATCCATTCTCTTGGTTTGTGTCTTTTTATTTGGAATTGAGACCATTGCTATTGAGAAATATCAATGACCAATGATTGTTGAGTCCTATTATTTTTTATTATTGGTGGTGGTAGCAGTGGTGGTGATGGTGGTGTGTATGTGCGTGCTTCCCTTCCTTTGATTTTGCTAGTTTGAGATTATTTATTCCCTATGTTTTAATGGTTGTAGTTAACCTCCATACATTAGAGTTTTCCTTCTAGCACCTTCTGTAAGGCTAGATTTGTAGATAGATAGTGTTTAAACTTGGTTTTTATCATGGATTCTTCAAAGACTTGAAAGAAAAATTTTCATCTTTATTTGGAAACAAAAAAGCTCAGGACTGCTAAAACAATCCTGAACAACAAAAGAAATGCTGGATGTCTCATCCTTCCCAATATCAAAAAATAGAGTAATAAAAACAATATGATATTGGCTCAAAAACACATGTTAGTCAATGGAATTGAACTAAAGACCCAGTTATAAATCCACATGAGTATGTACACCTGATTTTTCTTTATAAAAAAGACAGAAATACACTCTGGATAAAACACAGCAGCTTCAACAAATGTTGCTGATGAATTTGAATGTCTGCATGAAGAAGAATGAAAATACATGCATACTTTAACTCTGCACAAAACTTAAGTCCAAATGCATCAAAGACCTCAACATAAGACCAGATACCCTCAACTTGATACAAAACGTAGTGGTGGTAGTCTTGAACTCATTAGTACAGGAAAGGAGTTTCTTAACAGATCACTGTTGGCACAACAATTAATAAATGGGACCTCATGAAACTGAAGGTGTTTGTTAGGCAAAGGATGCTGTCATTCGGGCAAACAGCTTGCCTAGAGAGTGGGAAAATCTTTTTTCACCAATTCTACATTCAATAGAAGAGTAATATCCAAAGCACATAAAAAACTCAAGAAACTAGATGTTAAAAAAATACAATTTTAAAACAGGGTACAGATCTAAACAGAGAATTCTCAATAGTGGAAAAAAGGCTGAGAAACCCTTAAGAGATGCAAGTAAATAAATCTAAATAAAAGTGCTTTGAGATTCCATTTTATACCTGAACTGAATGGCTAAGATCAAGAAAAAAAGGGACAGCTTATGTTGGCAAGGATGTGGAGTAAGAGGAATAGTCATACATTGCTAGTTGGATTGCAAACTTGTACAGTCACTATGGAAATCAGTGTTGCAATTCATCAGGAAGATGGGAATTGATCTTTCTGATCCAGCTATAGCACTCTTTGGCATATTCTCAAAGGCCACTACATCCTACTGCAAGAACACTTGCTCAACTATGTTTATTGCTGCTCTATTCATTATGCCCAGAAACTGAACACAATTGTGATGTCCCTCAATAGAAGAGTGAATAACAGAAATTTGCTACATTTGTACAACAGAGTATCCCTCAGCTGTTTTAAAAAATGGCATGATGAAATTTGCAGGCAAATAGAAGGAATTAGAAAACATCATCCTGAACCAAACCAAAAAAGATAAACATGGTATGTTTCCACTTATATGTTGATATTAGCCACTAAGTAAATGCTAACCTAGCTAAAAATCTGTAGATCTAGAGAGGATAGACAGAGAGGAATGTCATATATATATATATATATATATATATATATATATATATATATATATATATTTCCTGAGAGCAGGAAATAAAATTTTATAGATGGACTGGGGTGGACTGGCAGGGTTGGTAGAATCAAGTGTGAAGGAGGAGGGGAGATGTGGTTGAGAGACAGAGTAAGAGAAGGGACAGTGCCCTCTCAGACCTTACCTGAAAGTTTCTTTGTGAGTTGAATGTTGGTTAATGCAGAAACTCACACCTAGTTAAAACAGAGAATAAGTATCTATGAAGTATTCAGAGACTGATGGTAGTTCTATACCACACCTTCCCCACCAAGGCTCAGGAATCGTTACAAAAGAGAGTGTAGAGTGTACAAAACAGTATATGATAGGAGTACAGCACTAATAAACTCACAGCAGGTATGGTTGCCTGCACAAGACATGTTTGAGATAAAGCCAGTCAGCATTCTAGCATGGATTGGATACAGATTCACAAGCTGTTATCCACAAACTGAGAAACTATGAATGATTGATTCATGGCATCCTGGAGAGGAAGAGTCAGTTTTAAACTGTTAGGAGTGAGGTAGGTAATCATTTATGCATATGTATCCTTATTGTTTTCAGAAACAGGAACTTCTTTGTGATTAATTATCAACTAAGGGGATCCCAAGACATTAAAGATTATTTGCCAAAGCTACTGGTTAACCTTCACAACCTGATATTAAAGCCCTATTGCCTACAACATCTTACTTTTGACATCAAACAGAGAAATCAAGCTAACGTCCAACTAGAATATTCATCCATTAACCCCTGCTGACTAGCACTCATGGTGCTAAGTGGCTCTCTGCACAGTACTGGAAGAGAAAAGTAATCATCAATATCATACAGCTACAAATCCTATGACCTGCAACAGTAACCTGTCTGCAAGATATAGTAATGTAACAGTGGCACAAATGTTATGAGAGTAAACAACCACTTTAAAAAATCAGATTTAAGGCCACTCCATGTAATAGTACACATGCCTGTCACTGTTAAAGTGGATAAAAACTTGAGATTAGATAGGCCATTGGTCCTATGGCAGAAGCCACTACTATTATTATACTAAGGGAACATAGTAATAAAATGACTCCTAGTGGAATATTTCTATAACTATATATCAGTACATTGTTCAATCCTTATCAGGAAAGCTTCTTCTTGCAGTGTAGACTTTAACACAGAGACCTACAAATGGACAATATGCAGAGAGTGAGAGATTTTGGCGTACTCTGCTCTAAATGGGATTTCATAGGCTCAGAGACCTATGTGGAAAAGGAAGTGGAAACATTGCAAGAGCCAGGAGTGATTGATGACACCAAGGAAACAGCATCATCCTGACACAACAGGACTGTTATGAAATATGAACTCAATTAAACTATAAAAACACACACAAGACATGTACAGGTTCAAATCCAGAATCCCAGCATAGAGAAGAGTAGTGAACATAAATTCCCACCCCTAACCAAGAAGCTATTTGCAATTGATAACTGATGTTAAGGGGATATTTTTTTTCACCCAAAGGAGTGTCACTGGCTATAGCAACCACACTCCAGGGCAGATGCCATGCCAAGAAATAGTTGGTCAACACAAAATGGACTCTACGGCTTTGAAGGGTACCTTTTGCTTTGTTTTGTTTTTTTTTTTTTCCTCCTTTTTGAGATAGTGAGAAAGAACCTGAAGTTGAGGGTATGGGGGAGGTGAAGGTGGGCAGGAGTAAGGGGAAGGGTAAGAATATGTTCAAAATATATTGTATGAAAATTTTAACACAAAATTAAATTAATTTAAGAACGGAAATTTTCTTATTAAATTTTATTCAAGCAGACTCTGTATGCTATACCTCAATACTGTTTATCAGGTCATTAGTTGACAGACATTTGAGTTTTTCCACTTGTGGGCTATCATGAGTCATTCTGCTATGGGAATTCCTAAAATGCTTTGATAAAGATGCATATTTTAGTTTCCCCTGGCTCTATCACATGGAGTAGAACTGCTAGTTAATGTAGTAATGCTGTGTTTAATGTCTTAAGGAATTGTCATATTTTTTCTCTCATTTTTCTTTCCTCCCGGAAAAATAAAATCACAAAACTTTCAGGTAAATGGATAGAACTAGAAAATATTATACTAAGTGAGGTAATTTAGATCCAGAAAGACAAACACTATATGTTATCTCTTATTTGTGGTTTCTAGCTCTGAATCTGTTGATGTGAATTTAAAATCTAGAGTAACCTGCAGATATCAGAAAAGTTCAATGCAACTGTGGAGGATAGGGACAGACAAGGATCCACAGAGAGGAGAATAGCAGGATATAGGTGTTATGAAGAGATAAATATAAAAGACAGTGGTGGGATTCTCTAACTGATAGTACTAAAAGGTGTTATGCAATTTGTTACAGGAGAAAAAGCAAATCAACAATTCTACATAGCTACAATGCCAATGAACCACAGCAATGACCAGCATGGCAATAGATCTCCAAAGGCATCCACAGTTATTCTTTCTTTCTTTCTTTCTTTCTTTCTTTCTTTCTTTCTTTCTTTCTTTCTTTCTTTCTTTCTTTCTTTCTTTCTTTTTCTTTTTCTTTTTTTTTTTTGGTTTTTCAAGACATCGTTTCTCTGTTGTAACCCTGGTTGTCCTGGAACTCGCTCTTTAGACCAGGCTGGACTCATATTCACAGACATCTACCTGCCTCTGCCTCCCCAGTGCTGAAATTAAATATATGAGTCACCACCACCTGGCTGGTATCCACATTTATACCTTGAGGTAACCAAAGCCATTTAATTGAATTTAAAGCCCACTCAATAAAAGGAAGTCCATATCTTGTGCTATAAACCTAGCTAGATACTCCTGGCTAGGCCATGGACTTAGGGGAAAAGCTATTACTCCCACTTTCCTAACTCAGTATATTTTCTAACTGCATTCTAAATACTTATACACAGAGGTAAGTATAGCTATCACCCTCATTAAAGGAACTTCATGTTGCAGCAGAAAGATAATATTACAGAAACCCACAACTGGTCAAAATGCAGTGAACAACTGACCATAGCTACACAGCCCCATATAAATACATTTACATCAAAAACCCTATACCTAAGGTTCAGGAAACATTTCAAAAGAAGGAAAGATAGATTGTAAGAGTCGGAGGATCAGGATATCAGTTGTGAGATCAAGTCCTCTATAAATGACAAGAAAGTTACACTGAAGAAATATCAACAATATAGTTGCCTAAAGAAAACCTGACATGGCAGCATGATTTGGAAAAGTCTTACAAGATCTGACCCGTAGATGAAGAGCTACACACAATGAACAACTGATGAAAAAGGGAAGTCTTCCCCAGGGCTGACCACCAAGTAGTGAATGAACTGAATGAACACTTCAGGGTGTGTGTGTGTGTGTGTGTGTGTGTGTGTGTGTGTGTGTGTGTATGTGTATAACAATAGCAATTAAAGAAAAAGAAAAGAAGATTTATAAATTTTAGATGGAGTAGAGAGTTCTTTATGAGTTGGGGTTAAGAGAGGAAGAGAGAAGTCATGTAAATTAAGTACATACATATTAAATTCTAATAAGAAAATAAATAAAACTAACTCTTTCTCCACCAGAAGTTATCATCAATTGGCAATAAGTTCTTAACTAGCTTTGGGGTATTATGAGCCTTTCTCCCTTTCATGTTGGGAATTGACTTCATCTTGCACTAGTCTTGAGAATATAGTTTCAGCTGTCTTAAGTTTATGTTTTTTATATATTGCTTTGAAACAGATGTCTTCTACTTCTGACTCTTAAAATCACCCCTCCCACACACACACAATGATCACTGAGCCTCATGAGGAGCAAGTTTGATATGATGTCCCATTTAGAATAGAGCACTCTACAGTCTCTTATTCTCTTTTCATTGACTAGTTTCGACTATGACATTATCATCATCTTCTGCAAAAAGAAGTTTCTCTATTTAGAGACAAAATATGCTCTAATGTATAGGTATCAGGTAAGAACTTTAGAGGAAGTTTATTTCTAAGTCTCCTTAAGAGAATAATAGTGCTAGGTTTTCTCCTATTTTCATGCCACCCCCAGGATTTTGGGCCATTTAACTGTACCAGGCATGAGTCCTAGTGTATGGAGTAGGCCATAAATTTAAACGGTGATTGGTTACTCACATAATATTTCTGCCACTATTGTACCAGCTGGCACCACATCTTACCAGGCCAGTCAGTGTTGGAGCTCATAACATTCACTGCTGGATAATACTATTGATTACTTTCCTTCCTTGGCAGCTATATGGAACCTTCCAGCATTGTAAAAGCTAGTCTATTAGGAAAGTTTATTTTTAGTTATGTTTGAAATTATTTTATGCACTGATGGGCAAGGGGCTGCCTAGGCTTTTGGCATTTTGTATTGTCTGAAGGTGTTGGATTTCTGTGGAGGTTATTTAATTGCTTATGAGCTGCACGTGTTATCACCACGTGCTCTGAATCAAAAAAAAAAAAAAAAACAAAACACCTGAGCTAAGAGCTCAGGGTTCCACTTTTGAGTCTGGTTGCTAGCCAGGATGGTGGTTCCCTCTGTAAAGGTCTGGCAGAGTTTGCACAAATGAATATGCCTCCGAGTCCTTCTTAGTGAGCTAGAGTAGTGTACTGCTACAAATGGTGTGCCGACGCGGAGCATGACATCACACTAGCTAATCCAACATGGAGACAAGGAAGTTGAAGACTCAAAATGAAGAGGTCCTGTAAAGAAGTTGAGGTTTGGCACCATGAAGAGAGCCCAGGAGAGGCCATTAGTGAAGGTGTAGCCAAAGTAGCAGTTAAAGGCCCAGACTGAATGGGTCATGAAGAGAAGTTGAGGCTTGGCACCATGAAAAGAGCCCAAGAGAGGATATTGGTAAAAGTGCAACCCAGTTGCACCAAAGGACCACAGCAGTGTTCTGAGGATGCCAATATTATGGGAAGACCACGAAGAGCAGCTGCAGAGGAGTGGAGGCAGCCAGAGCCTGGAGGACAAACTGTGTGTGCTGCAGAGGGCAGAGCCCGAGAAGTAACCTGAGTCCTTTGGAGGAGCCCAGAAGACCATGAATGAATTCTAGATAATGGGACATTGATAATGTTTTTCTGCTGTCTAAGAACATTGTGAAATTTTGATAGATGTTTGGTTTAATTTGGTCCTGTGCATTAGCAACTCATGATAGTTCTTCTTGTAAATAGTTTTGCTAGTGTAGTATTGAATTGTGTTGTAAAGGTAAAGCAATTTTTTTATACAGAAAAGGGGAAATGTTGGGGAAGTTTACTTTTACTTATGTTTGAAATTGTTTTATGCACTGATAAGTGAGGGGCTGCCTAGGCTTTTGGTGTTTTGTATTGTCTGCAGATGTTGGATTTCTGTGGGGGTTGTTTAATTGCTTATGATCTGTGTGTGGTATCAGTAGAACACCTGAGGAGTTCTGAATTATTAAAAACACCTGAGCTTAAAGCTCTGGGTTCCACTGTCAAGTATGGAGCTGGCGATGATTGTGGTGCCCTCTGCTGAGGTCTGGCAGGGTTTGCACCAATGAATATGCCTCTGTCTTCTTGGGTAAGCCACCACAATAGGTGTACAACTATACTAGTCTGTAGAGATGAAGCTTCCAGGTTGGTATCAGAAGGATTTCTCAATGACCTATGACACAAGTAGGTATTGTCTTCAGCAGTCCGGTCTGACCACTAAGTTCTGGACATTAACTAAAGGCAGTAGCAATAGCCGATAATATTTAGGGATCTATGGAACCCCACTGAACAACTATTCAAAAAGAGGTACCCTATACCTGTTACTGGTTTTTTATGTTTGTTTTTTTTGTTTTTTAATTTGATAATAACTGGGGTAGACATAGTCTCCCTATTACAGAGTGATTCCATTTGAATTTATTTTATATATGTATATATTTTAGGAAGCTTCTGCAGTAGTGGGTTTGCATATGAATTTTTCAAATATTTTTAGTCTTAGTAGTTCTACCTGGTTCTCTCACTCCCACACCATTTAATCATTCCTATTCTGTTTTTCACCTTCCCTCTTCACATGACCTGCATTCTGTCTTCCTTATTTTAAGATTCTCTCCATCATCGCCCCTTACTAGTCTCCTAACTTCATAAGTACCCCAATTATCTATCTATAAATATCTATATATAGTATCTACATATTTAAAGCTACTATCTACAAATGAGAGAGAATATGTGGCATTTGTCTTTCTGAGTCTGTTATTTTTTATTGAAAAAAATGATTCATTTTCAAACTCTATCCATTTATCTTGAATTTCATAATTTTATATTTCTTTACAGCTGAGGAATATTCCACTGTGTACATAAACCGGATTCTTATTATCCATCATCTGTCGATGGATATCTAGGCTGTTTCATTTCCCGGCTATTGTGAATAGAATCACATGGATGTGCAATTCCCTCAATAGTATCAAAAGCAATCATTGCAATCCCCATTGAAATTCCAACCAAATTCTTCACAGAAATTGAAAAAAGTAATCTTAAAAAAGAGCCAAAATAATTCTGAATCAAAAACACTGCTATAGAGATCACCATCTGTGATTTCAAATTATACTAAGGAGCTGCATAGTAATCTAAAAGTATGGAACCAATATCTGTTGGAAAATATTTTGAGTGTATCTCCAAATATTGTGTTTACTGATTGCGGTATGTGTATCCCTGTATCTTTAAAGATACTCACTGTGTCAGCAGTCTGAAGTGCTGGATAAATGTGTGATTTTTATAGCAACTCCAAATGGATCAAGGATCCCAACAAAGGTCTGTTACCTTGAATATGATAGAGGAGAAAGTAGGGGATTTTCTTGAATTCTAGGCACAGGAAAGGACTTTCTGAACAAGTCCATAGTAGCATGGGTTTAAGAACAACAGTTAACAAAACTGAATACATGACATAAACTTCTCTACGGCAAAGGACAGCATTATTTGAATCAAGAGGAAGCCTACAGAATGGAGAAATTACTTACCAGCTATACACCTGACAGAGGGATAGCACCTAAAATGTACAAAGAACTCAACTAATGACAGTAATTTTGTTTTTTCCTTGAAATAACTGGCTGGTAATGGTTTTAAGAGAAAATATTTATTGGTATGAGTTACTAACAGTCATATCATTTGAATGAGAAATCAACTATAAGATAATAATTTTACCTCTCTTCTATGAAATGATATATAATCATATTAAGTAAATCCAGAAATAAGTTGAAATTATGTGTTATTCCTTATTCTCTTTAAATATACATTACAGACTATAATAATATCAGTATTTTTTTCTATTCTGAAAGAAAAACCTTCTAACTGAAAACTGCAGAATTATATAACCTATATTTTATTGAGGGGTCAGGGGAGAGTGTCTTAAAAATGGGAATTTCAAACCAGCATTTCCTTCAAAATGCAGAGTAGGCTTTCTTTTCAAATGTGACCTTTTTCTGAACTTCTCTGAAATATGTGAAATAGTATTAGTAACTAAATATAACTTTGTGCTATTATCAGTTCACATGAATTACAAATAAATATATATTGCAATATAATATCCATAATATATCTTATATTGTAATATAATGTCATAATCCATAATCCATAATATATATAATATAATATATATATATGTATAAAATATAATCCATAATAATATTCCATAGCATCTTTGTAAAAGAAGACAGGATTAAATATTGCTGCTGGCAGAAAATATTCTGTCTGCTCCTACGAATTCCTGAACACAGTTCTTTTCACTATAACTGAAGTTTAATTCCCTATTGTATATTATTATCCCACATCCACTTTGGGTATGGAAAAGAAAATCAATTGCTAATTATTGTGGTCACAGTTACCAGGGTATGTAGGCATTTTTAACAAGTAAATGGAGTAATATAAGCATAATTTTTCTTTCAGTGAATTCTACGTAATTGATCCTTGATGAAGGATTTACCCAGTAGTATTCCAACATACTATGTTACACCAGCACATTATCAGAGTGCATTCCCAATGATTCAGAGGGGGAAAACAAAAACAAAACAAATACAGAAATTCCTATGAGCAAAAAAAATGAACCAACAGGTCCTAACCTGGCAGAGAAGATTATTTAACAAGTTTTAAATGGTTTAATGATTTTATTAAAGTGATTTAATGAGTTTTAACATTCACTGACACTTTGGTAGTGATATTTTTAGGTAAATATCCCAAAGACTTCATTTACAATCCAAATGTTGACAAGCCTCAGGAAAAAAGAATAAAGGCCTCCAAGGGAGCAAAGCTGTCCATCTTTTGTTATGAATATTTACATGCCTGAGAGCATTTTATACAGGACACTATAGAGAAAGCTCACTTGGCTCACACATCTGTGTTCTATTGTGTGTTCCTGGATAAATCAAGTCATTCAAGACCTATAAAAGAAGAATTCATATAAAAATGCTTGTAAGGAAGACACATTACTCTTTTTATATGCTCATTCATTCATGATGAAGCTATTAAAAGTAGGTTCAAGTTAACAATAAAAAACAAGGCATAATTGTGTAAATATATGTGGTGGGCAAACCCAGATAAATGGGAAGGGGTTAAAGTGATGGAGAGCCAGAGACTAGACAGACCATGAACATGTCCCCAAGAGACTTATTTGTGAAGAAATAAATAGATGAAGATCTACACAGATGTGTCTAAGACACATGGTAAACAGCCGGCAGACATTCTAGTGAGAAAAGTGCTAAGGACATCCCAGGAATTGACTGAAAGAAGCACACAGTAAGCAATGTACAGAAGTTAAGTCAGATTCTAGGAAGTGGAGTGCTATCTTGCATGGGGAAATATTCACAGGCACAGGTTCTGAAGAAACAATGACAATACAGAGATTCAGGCAAAAGAGCCCCTCCTTCTGCAAAGAGCCCTAAAAGGAGTCTCAAAATGGGGTGATGCCAGCTCTTCCTAAACAGTGCATACTGAAAAGGGCAAGCTATTTTCAAATCACAGGAATTCTCAGTTCATATGCAGCTGACATTATCTCAACAACCTATTGTTACTGGAAGAGGGAGCTTTTGTTACACAGCTGTGCTAAAGTTAAAAAAAACAAAAAGGTGGACTGCTGAAAATCATAAACCATAAACCAAAGGCTTGTTTCTGAAGGACACTAAGCAAAAAATTCAGGATATATACTTACCTAGCTTGCTGTCTGAAATGGCACTGCATTTAGGTAATCTGGATGCAGATCTGGATGTAGAACACTAAGCTACCTTTCTAGCACCATGTCTGCCTGCATGCTGCCATGCTTTCTGCCATGATGATAATGAAATAAATGTCCAAAACTGTGCACAAGCCCTAATTAAAGGCTTTCTTTTATAAGCATTGCCTTGATCATGGTGTCTCTTTGCAGCAATAGAACATGGACTAAGACATACTTCTATCCACATACTCTCTCAAATACATATAACATACATAAATGGACACTACAAAAAGAAGGCAGGAAAGAAAGAAGGTAGGAAGGAAGGAAGAAAAGGAAGAAAAGGAAGGAAGGAAGGAAGGAAGGGAGGGAGGGAGGGAGGGAGAGAAGGGAGAGGGAAAAGAAAGATTGTGACTTGAATAGAGAAGTAAGGATTGACTCTGGCCAGTTTAGAATCAAAGGAGGATAACTTCGACCCCAAAGAAACAATTACTCTGTCTCTGGCCAGAGGTGTTTGGATTTACCACTCTCTTTTTGCTCTTTCTAGACCCCATGTCATTGGAGTCAAGAGTCTCTTTATCCATTTGCTTCTTTATTCTCTGATGAATGAATGATTGTATCTAACATTTAAAATAACACAAATAAATACAGAATTATAAATCAAGATATGTATTAAATAAGAACAATAACGAATGGAAAGGCAAAAAGTCATGAAGTCTGATCTCAGTACAGAACCACTGGTATGCAGAATTAGGGAGTAGACAAAATTGAAGTTAAATATTGAAAGAGATGGAGAAAAGGAGTTTCTAGATAGAGGGAGCAGCGTAAATTCTGTTTCAGCATCCTGTGTGATAATAACTTTAGGATATGGTTCTTTTTACCTGTCTCTGTTATAAAAATCAATCTATTTCATACCAAATTGTCCCATGTATAATTTGACACTTGAAAATTGAAAATAAAACTAAAAATCCTAAATATCTTAAATCACCAAAATTCTTAAGGAATGAAACCCTTTAGGAACATCAAATGAGAAAATAAAACAAATAGTAAGTATATGGATCCATCCCTTTACACATTGTCTAACATGTACATGATATGTATCCTATCTCATCAAAGGGAAGGGAGAAATAAAATATTGAGATATCAGTAATGTTTCAAACTGTCTTCTGTTGTGCAAACTGCTCAGCTTATATACCAGGGAGGTATCTCAGATCCAACAACACTGAGACAAACTCAAAATCTTGTCAGCTGCAGACATCAGTTATGAAGGCAAGATGACCAGAAGATTTTGCTGCAGGAGGAATATTGCCCTAGATTCTAGAGATAACAGGCACCATCATGCCTGGGGACCTTGACTTTTGTCATTAGTATAGCCTTATGTACATGTTAACTTAGGTCACAAACTCAAGATACTAACTTATAGAAAAGAGGGACAAGGGATTGTATGAGGCTAAGTACCTTATTTCAAGAACAATGGAAAACTTAAATAAAACATTTGAGTCAGATAAATATGCCAAAGTTTTACTCTATCTTTTGATAATAATAAATTTTATGAGCCCCTTAAGTTGAATGGTTGTTTTCATTTTGCACGTTTCTGTCTAAAAAATATGCTGTTTGGTGAATAAACAAATATTACTACTTTAAATTTCAATGCTTCCCAAAACCCTAGTGTGCACAATACATTATCTTAAAGTCTTTTCCGATTTGCACACCTCCCTAGCTCATTGCTCTGGAAATATAAATTACCTTCAGCAAGAAAAATCAAGTCCATATGATTGGTTTCAATACAGGAAGGTTTGTTTTCTGACTTTCTGTCATTTTTGTGTGTTGGGTGGAGGCAATTACATCTAGTTTGCAAAATTCTAGCTATAAGACATTGTTCAGTCACCACACAAAGGTTCACGGAGGTTGTGTCTTCCAAGAATAATCTCCCAGGGCCCCATTAAACAATAAATATTTCCCAACTTCCCTGTGCAGAAGTCAAAGTAAGGCTGCAAATGCTAAAGAAATTGCCTCTGTATCCCGCCAGTTTGGCAGGGTGAGTGCCCTTACACAAAGAAGTTTTGTCTCTGTTTGTTTTCCTCCTTTCTGAGCAAAAAACCATAGAAAGTCCCAGAAAAGCCTGGGAAAAATACATTAGTGACTCCCTCTTCCTGTAGAAGAACTAGTTATGAAAATATGAAGATTTGCTTCTGCTGGTTGGACTGTCTCGAGTCTGATCATTGAACATGCTAAAAACACAGATTTCCGTAGCCTTCCCCTAAATAGTCTGTGGAGAAAAGGCACAGAGCCTACTCTCAGTGCTCTTTCAACTTTGTTCAGCGGCAAAGCCAACATACAAGCAACCACCACTTATAGCTAACGGTCTTGTTACCCAGTAGAATCCCAAGGGACCTCCTGGTTCCAGTGTCATTGAGCAAAAACCAGAAACCCAGTAGTCTCTGATATCTTTAAAACAGATACACAAACAAAAGAGCAAACAGGATTTGGTACAATTGAGACAACAGCGTGAGAAAAGCCACTCTTTTCCTGTATGACATTACCTGTAGTCTCTTACCTCTCCCATTATAATTTTATGCATAATTAAGATCTAGGAAAAGTGTTTGAGATTTTACATGCCAGATTTTCTGTGTATTGTTAAATGGAAGTGACACCTGCACGTTTTGGCCTTTGATCCCAGCATTCTGGAGGCAGATGCAAACTAATCTTTGAGTTCAAGGTCAGCCTGTTCTACAGAGCTAGTTCCAGCACAATCAGCTGGAAAATCATGTTTGGAATAACAAACAAGCAAACAACAATAACAACAAAGACAAGCTTCCACAGGGCCCAGGAACAGGTTGCTGAGAGGTTAAAAAAAAATATGAGGATTTTTTTTCATAAAGACAATAAACTTACCAACAATGCAGAAAAAAGAAGAGTATTTGTACATTATTTTCCAAACACCCTTATTGAATTTATTATATTGAGTTATCAACAAGCAAAGACTTTCCTAACACATTATTTGGAAATTTTAAGGTCAGCTTCATGTGGGAAATATCAAGTCAATACTTAATTTTTTCTGATAATGCACAATTCATTATGAAAACTGAAAGAGCTGGACTGGAGAGAAAAATCAGATCAGAGAGTAAGAACACTGGCTTCTCTTCCAGAGAATTCAGGTTCCATTTCCAGTATTCACATGGTGGCTCGTAACCACCTGTGGCTCTAGTTCCGGGAGATCTGACTCTAGCTTCTTGCCTTTTGGGGCACCATGCATGCAGGTGGTACACACACATACATGCAATCGAAACACCTATATACTTAAAATAATAAAAATAAATAAAATGAAAAAAATTAAAACTTTTATAAAAATAAAATTTTAAAAAAAAGAGAGCTATGGCTGTTGATACAGTTTTTAATTTGTGACTTTCTGTGCCAAGTGCTGTGTATCTGTCTCTTCTAGATAGCTATGTTTTTATGCTAAAAAAAAATGAGATGCACTTAGTTGGTGCTTTCAGCTGAAATAACGAATTTACTGAAATCAGTCTTGGTCCATTTACTAAATCGTGGACTTTCTGAAAAGCAAATAACATTGTTAATAAAAGGCCTCTCATGTTTTATAATCTTTCTGCAAGTAATCTTGGTGGTCTCAATAAAGCATATAAAGCATTTCTGTTGAAGAAAGAGCATCAAAGAGGTATTCAGGTAGAAAATAAAAATGAGGCACTCGGGGCTAAGAAATGCCATGAAAGTATCATTAATACTTGCTTAGAACCATACATACAAGTGATTAAAATTATTATCATAGTTTGCACTGAGTATTAAAAGCATACATTAATTTATTTAAATCATTTACATATTAGAAAAAAGACATATTTTTACAAATTTTGATAAAACATCTATTAGTATTTTTTAGATAGCAGTCTCTATATATTCTGAACATACTATTCCATTCAACACGTACATGGCAAATTAAATTTAGTTTTATTAACTTCTATATTTAGCAACCTCTCAGATCTAGACTCAGGTAAAAAAAAAAAAAAACGAATACTAAGCAGACATCAGAAAAGAACAGCGCATATAGAACCATTGGTTTTCCAATTACAGGTGTTTAAGTTCCAAAAATAATGCAGCAATCCCTTAACGTTAATTCTACTTTAATGTCTATTGTCCATTTTTGTCTCTTGCCAGAAGCACAATAATTATCCCAGGCCTAGGCTCTGTAATGAAGATCTGTGAATAGTTTACTTGTTTGATATGTTCTAAATATGAACACACTGAACATGTGGTGTTCTACCACTTGGCTTCATTATATGAGACTCTTCCTAGTTCTACACCAGCTAGTCACATGCTCCAAAGTACAATAATTCAGATAATAATAAGATATTATTTTACTTTTGGCTCAACCTACTATTTAAAAAGCCTAAGGAAACAAATTAAACTATCTGTTTGAAATAGGTTTAAAAATGCTTCATTGGAATTTTACAGAAATCACACTAGTATTTGAAGTTTCAAAGACCTTCAGCAAAGTATTAGAAGTTTATAGCTTAATGGTCAGCCTCATAGAGAAAGAAGAGAGAAGATTTAGGAATCAAATGCTCACATTTTAACATGGAACAGGGGAGGGTGATGAAAGCATATTAAGACTGAAAAAAACAAAAGAGTAAAATACTAGCAGATGTGGAATATTGTACAAAGTCCAAGCCTGATAGGCATCCGTGTAGAGGAGAGCCACAGAAATGAAATGCTACAAGCAGTTTCCTGGGGCTGTTTCAGAGTATTTCTTAAGAAGTTTGGCTTAGTTGAGTTTGCCTAGAAATTTGCATTTGCTTGCCTGACCTACCTGAATAGACCTTGAATGTAGAATTAAATGATTGGCATGATGTATCAACATATGGACTGGAAAAATTATCAGTGCTAGAATATACTACACTGTATAAATGTATTACATGATATAATTTTGATGATGCAAAACCTGATTCTACTAAATAGTTTTCTATGGACAATAAATGGGGTTGCTAAGTTTCTCTGTCAGTTGTCATCTTGGTCTAAGGTGAGTGTGTCTAATCACAAACCACCAGATAGGTGATTTCCTTGGGCTATCACTAGCTTCATTAACAGATGACCCTTCACATGGAGCCTCATACTGTTCAATAGTTATGACCTGCAAAGCTCTCTTGTAACTTTAGCTCAGCCAGGCTCACTAAACTCTGCCTGGACATGCTCTGACTGCACTTCTGCACTGCTGCACTGGACTTCTGTTGGTTTCCAAAGATGTATCTTTCATGTCCTTTTCTTTCCCCTTTACTTGGCCTGAAACATCTTTCTTCAAGGTTTATCACATGTTTTAATTAGTCCTGTTATTCAAACTTTATTTTAAACTTGACTCTACAAAATCTTCTGAAAATAGACATTATGTCTATTTTACATAGAAAAGAATCATTATTCAATAGCATCTACAATTGCCAATCTTTACCTTTCTAGTTGTCAATCTGTTTACTGTGGCTCTTCTCTCTTGAGTACAGCCCAGGAAGAAACAGTGGCTTTGCTTATCATTGTGTCCCTGAGCCTAGTTACACTTGTAAAACATGGCTTGACTCAGAACAGTTCTATAAGTGAATGAGAAAAAGCATGAAAATTTTTATGGAGAAACTTTACAATGGACAAAATATATTCAGATAAGAAAGTAAAGAGAATTCAAAGACCATAAGTTTTTCCATTTGAGCATTTAAAAACCTTTTTGTTCTCCAAAACCCCACTCAGGCAAGAGGTCTTTCAGAGATATAACTGTGGACTCTGACCTTAGAAAGAAAGAGAAAATCAGAAGAGAACACTTGAAATTATACAAAAATACAACTCCTTAAAACCCCTACATGGTAAGTGTCTTGACCCACTCACTGTGTTAGTCACTATTGTCAATGTAATGAAAGCCCCAATAAAACCAACTTAATGAAGAAACAGTATATTACAGATCATGGTTTCAGAGATGTCATGCCATCATCAGCTGGTTCCACTGTTACAGGCCTTTGGTAAGACAGACTATCATGGCAATGGATACATGAGACCTAGGAGACTAGTAACCTTGGGTGGCCCCAAAGCAGAGTCATAGACAAAAATGGAACAGAGCAAGGTATACCATTCAAGAGCCTGCCTTCAGTAACCTTTGTCCAACCAGATCTCTCCTTCTAATAGTGCTTTTATCTATGTTCTTAGAAATGGATTTATTGATTGTTTACATGAGTATTGTCACAATCCAGTCTCCTCTCAATATTTCTATCATATGATGGCTGAAACCTTCAATACCTGAACCATTGGTGGTGTTTTTATATCTAAAGCATGATACTCATAGACTGGTTATCTTATTGCTTTTTCTGTGAATTAAATACTTCATTAATGCTAGTGTGTTCACTCAAATGATTAATATAAATTGAAGGCAAAAGCTAAGCCAAGATTTGGTAGGAGAACAAAGAAAGGCAATGAGATGAACACTTATTATAACCATAGTATGCAACTGTTGAGAACAGTGTAAAATCAGAGATGTACATGTGAGAAGGTAAGAAAGAGGAAAATGTGGCTGAGAGTAACCATGTCATGCTGCAGAGTCAGGTCCCTTTAGTGACAGAGCGTCTCAGGTCAGAAGTCCAGTGGTCTCCATTAGGCCGCACTGATATGATGGGTATTTCCACTGACACTGATGACAGAGTAGTTTTTTTCCTGACCTTCACTAAGTGAGGCTTAGCCTGGAAAGCAGCAGCAAACCAAATGGAATGGACAACCTAAGTGTTTTCCCATGAGCACTGAGCACGGGGCTCTCATTCATCCTTGGCAGGAGCTTTGAGTCAGTCTTCATTGAAAGGCATGATGAAACCCTACTGAGCTGACAGCTGCCACTGGCCTAGAGCCTGCCGTGGACCTGAAGAGAATAATCCTCCCCACTTCACTCAGAGCTTAAAATAAGACTGAATTCCCACCTTGGAGAAACACAATGTGCATCCTATGGAAGCTGAGGATATTGTCTCTAATCTTTTGCCATCAGACTAGAATCAAGGGGCTCACAAGGTTATGTGTATAATGCAACAGAGTCATTTTAACTCATATGTTTGAATTGCCTTCCTGTTTACTATGCACTATGGATGTATGATTCTTTAAAAAGCCAATGTGATTCTGCAGCCATTTTGGAGATTTGAAACATAATTATAAATTAATGCTTTCTAAAGCGATCAGAGAGATCTCCTAGATCAGGTCCAAACTACCAAAGGAAATAAAGGCTGCAGGGCCAGGCCATTGTCAGACACCTGGAGTTTCTTCCCTATAGCCCCAGGGTAGTAGTAGAGCTTCAAGACATAATTTCAGTCCATATTTTCACAAATGAATAGACAAGAAATTAATCAAGAGAAGAAAGATGAAGAGGTAGCACCTTAGAAAATCAAAATAATAAAATCACAAAGGTTTCCTGGAATGCTATCAAATATTCATTTTTCTTTTTGACACAGAATTCTTAAGTAAATATAATATTTTACCATATACAAAGGCAGTGTGTCACCAGAAACAATTTATGAAACAGTAGGAGGTTGTATGTGTCAGTGGATTAGACACTTTCAGATTCATGAGCAGCTGGGGTTTTTATATGTAAATAATTTAAGTTTTCTATTAATCATATCAAGAACTACAGAGGAAAAAAGGATAATACAGGCATAGTATGAACATACTAGAAATATTCATATACTTTAAAGTACAACTAAAACACTAGGCTGTATTTTAAGGATATGCAATTTTTAATAAACCAATTATTTCAAAATTAGTAAACCATCTGTTTTGAACAGAAGAATGTAGATGATTCAAAATTATCATATCAAGAATATATAAAAATAACCCTTTTCTATTAAAAATAGTTTTGGTTAAGTGTCTGTTGACAGTCGCTTTGTGTTAGACACTGGGCTGGTCATAGTATCTTTAAAAATAAGGAGACAGAGACAATACATGTCCTGTATAGCCAAATATCAGACAGAACAGGCTAAATTGAATAATTATATAATTATATCTATGAAGTTACTCCCAAAAGGGATCACTAAAACAGCTTATCATGTCATATCCCAATAATCTGGAAAGTCAAATGGTGCTGTCTGAGGGAGTGACAATGATCTGAGGTCACAAGAAAGATACAAGATATAAAAAAGGGGAGAAACATTTAAGGCAAAGCAGCCATGTGGGAGGAAGATTTAAGACTGTAAATTGCCAAGATTTACTCCAGAGTGTAGCTGGAACATCAAACACAGGGAGGCAAAGGGAAGTCTTGATATTAAATAGGATCTTTGTGATTGGATTTATACATTTAAGATTACATATCCACATTTAAATGTATATGTAACAATATTTAAGTAGAAAAGTCACAAATTTGAGAGAGAGCACAAAGTAAGAGTATATTGGAAGGAAGAAAAGGAAAAGTGAAGTAACTATATTTGAAGATTGCACATTGAAAACCAACAAGAAACATTTGGGGTATTTGATACATTAAAGGTATGATTACACATGTTATTTGTGTACGAGAGGGTGGGTGAAGAAAGACAAGGTCTCCTGTTGATTACACTGACTACAAACTTGTTATGTAGCCAAGGCTGGCCTCAAAGAGACAACAAGTATTTATTTAAAAAGATGCATTCAGTAGCAACTGCAAGAGTTGAGAAGAGTAAGAACACCAGCATGAAATGTGGTGGAATTGCAGTGGAAATAAGTAAAAGTAAATGGGTCTATAATACGGGAACAAACTCTTGCTTTTCCTGCTACATTGTCAGTAATCAATGTGTACTTTTCCAACAACTGACAGGCTGGTTAGAGAAGGACCATTTACCTTGCTCACACTGGTTTAATTGGGAATTCATACATAAAAGTGTTCTCTAATCAAACCAGCAGTGTTAACATCACCTGACAATAAATGTACACTCTGACCATCTCCTCAGATGAATAGAGAATCTGTCTGCTCACATCTCCAGATAATTTACATGCACATTCATGTTCAAGGGATATGTTCTAAGAGAGACAGAATTGAGACACAGACACACTAATGTTAAGAGAGTATGTCCATTGCTGCTCTGTTCACAATAGCTAAGAAATGAAGACAACATAAATGCCCTTCAACTGATGAATAAATGATAAAATGTGATACATATATATACACTATGGAATAGTATTTATCTGTAGAGAAAAATGAGATGAAATTTGCAGATAAATTGATGAAACTAGAAAAGATCATATTGAAAGAGGTAACCCAGACCCAGAAAGACAAGCACTGTGTGTTCTCACTTAGTGGCTTCTAGCTCCAAATCCTTAGATGTGAATACATAAACTGAAGTAATTATAGAAACCAGGAGAGGTATAAGCTAAGTCATTACTACTGAAGACACCATGTATTACAAACACAGGGCTCAGAGTCGTTTTTGTAGTATTTACAAATTATCCAGGAAACTTATCTTTACAACAGACAAAACCATTAAAGTAAACTATCACCAATCAAAACATAGTGTTATGGAAGTCAATTTCAATTGACAGATCTATAACACAACTACTGCACCCAAGCTTCAGAGAACACCACAGAAGAGAGAGCAGAAAGATTCTAAGGGCCAGATAAACAGGGAGTATGCTGTGAGATTGTGTCTTCTAGAAATGATAGAAGCTCCACCCATGAAGTCTCAACAAACACTGCTGCCTAAACATGACCTAAACAAGGTGACACTAATAGGCATGCTAACATGTAAGGGGGAAAGCTCTGAAAATATATACTTACACATAGCATTATGCATAGAGAGTAAGCAGTTTGTACTTATATATAGATATACATACATATATATACATTATATATGCATAATATAATATAATGTACACACATATACAGTATATATACATATATATTCTTAATATATATGAGTCTATATATATAATATATGCATTTTATATATATTAAAATAAAAGAAGGCATACATTTAAAAGAAAGTAATGGGAGATACATGGAAGGATTTGGAGGGAGGAAAGGGAAGTGGAATGATATAATTATATCATAATTTCAAAAAGTAAATCAATTCTTTATAAAAAAGAAAGAAGAGAAAATATGTTAAGAATCCCAATGAACAAAAGGAAATACAGGAATAATAGTTAAGAAATTCATAAAGATGGGCTTGAGTGCATAATTAGGGGAGACCTCCAATGTGAACACCACCCAAAAATAACCACAATGGATTTTCTAAATTATAAGTAACAAAAGTAGTAATAAAACTGTCTCCTTCCCAGTGATAATAATTAGGATAGAAATTGCAGGGAACAACTAAGTTGCACTGTGGCTTAGAGTTACTTAGAGTTACTTTTATATGATCTTTCCACTAGACTAACTCATATTAAATAAAAAAGATGTTGGAGAGGGAGAAATATATGTAAATATATGTATTATACAAGAAAAGTTGAAATTTTTAATTCCAAATATTTTCAGATACTAACTGAAATAAATGGAAGTCACCACTAATGTTCTACAGATTCTCATCAACTCCGTACGCCTCATATGCCATAAAAATCCAGCTTCTATTTCTACAAAGCAAGCACAGAAACATTGGACTATAGAAAAGATGTGTTTCTGGTATTGTTTTATCAAGATGAATCGTGATAGGAGGAAAATGCCAAAAATAGCTGTGAACTGCACCCTAACCCAAGGTGTCATGAACAGAGATTTCTAGGCTGCTTAATGCCATGTACCAGATCAATCCCATGCTCCCACAAACCGTAGACAGCAGGGCAGAGAAGCTACAGTACTTTGTGCGTCCTTAAATCATTGCCAAGAACAGACAAGGTTCAATTGTGCTCAATGGTTCCGGAGGGTACAGAACATCATTCTTTTCTGAAGTTCCAGCTGGCAGTTACATTCCCTCTTCCATCTGCTCCCTTGTGTTGATTTTATATCCTGCATATAACCATAAAGTTACTGACTCTGCCCATGCAATCTTACAATTGCAGTTTTCCAAGGAAAACCAAGCATTAGATCAACAGTTGAGCAACTTAGGCAGTTACTTAGTATCATATACATCTAACCTGAACAGAGCAAAGAAGAGTGACAAGAATGTTGCAGTGTATAAAAATGTGACAGAAATGGAACGAAGAAAAGAATCGTTTAGTCAGCCTTGGCAAAAGAAGGCTGAGGAGGAAATTAGAGCCTAAAATATGGAAAGACAAGGCTTTGGGTCTTAATATTGATGGGTGTATGTTCTACTCTTCCTGGCCTGGGTAAAACTGACCATGTAATTATTGAGAGAAACTATGGTTAGTGTTTTTGTGACTGTTAGAGAGAGTTAGAACACATCAAAATGAGGCTTCAATTATTTGAATGATCTCACAATACGAGACTGAAACACAATTCAACTCGGCTTTGTGATTCCCTCAACCACCTGGAAAACTCATATTTCTTCCTTTTTGTTTTTTCTCATGTAATGCCTTTCTTTCAAGGACATCAGCTCCAAAGTCAAACTATGTGGATTTAAGTATTTACTAATTATTCACTTGTTTGAAGGCTTGACTCAAAACTTGTGAAACTGAGATAGTACTGCTTACTTATATTTTCAAAAACTAAAGGACTTCTTTCAAATTGACTGGGATATTAGCAAACACTCAGTGACCACCAATTGTGTCTGGTGTTATTCCTTACTGTACATTACACTAAGTACTTGTGGAGAATTCAAAGACAAAGTTTAATGGTAGAATACTTGCTTGGCATGTTCAGGGCCTGGCACCATCCTCAATACAAGAAGTAAAACTCAAAGACAAACTACATAGTGAACAGCTTCTGTGTAGAAACCTTGAGAATCCAAAAAGTGTTTAAGACAGATGCCTCAAGAGAAAAAGTGGTAAAAACAACACTGGCATTTAACACAGACTATGACAACTGACTTTCAGGAGACAGTAGAGTAGATGAGTGAAGAATTTGTAGAGGAAGTAGCTTCTGAACTGAATTACAGAACACAGAGTTTGACCATCTGGAGAGGGGACTGATATGCGTGGTGGAAGGTCAGTGAGATGATGCAGTGCTGTGTGGGGTACGAGGGCGAGCTCAGTCACAAAGTGTCAGAACTGATGCAAATATGGCAGTATGTTTCAGCTAATTCTCCACTTTAACAGATCTTAGTACTTTGCTACACTTTTCAACAGTCAATGGCATCTTAAACACTACTCTCTAGGACTGGTATGTTGTTAGAAAAGTAACAGCCACTTTGATGAGAGACCCTAGTCCAATACTGGTACAACCCCCAAAACTTTTCATTGTTGTCCATTCTGAACTTCTTTCAAATAAACATACTGTGAATGGCAAGTTGTTTATTCATGATTGCCAAATGAAGGAAAAATTAAAAAGTCTACTGGAAGTTGAGTCAAAAATTCAGTGCATCTTTTTAGAACTGATGCTCCATTTTACACATTGATTCAAATTAAAAATATATAAAACTCTGAACATTAACAAATAAAAGAGGTTAGAAATGATTGAGTCCATTTCAGAGACACAGATCACTTCTTAGAATTAAAATATTATGGGAAATATTCTTGTCCCAATACCGTGGATGTTTCTGTAGGCAGCTTGGAAAATTTTGCATTACTATAAGGCAAAGACTTAGAGATAAAGTTTAGCACTTGCCTCCCCAAGCATCTCCATCCATATAAGCCTGTTCTTTATTTATAAATAAAGAATATATATGCATATATGCATATATTCTGACTACAGATGAATAATAGAACAAAATCTCCAGTGCTGTAGCATGGGCGCTTGAATTCTTTTATCTACCCCAAGGTGGTCTTACCTTTTTCAATTTGGTACAAGTCACAGAAGGTGCCAGTCCCACCTTATTTGCTTGAATTAGCCCATTCTGTGCATCTGGGAGGAAAACAGAAGAATTTATGGTTAGACTAACCCACCCTGAGGAGTAGTCATAGGTCAGCTGAGGTGTCCAAATGAATCAAATATGCTTTCTTAACATGCAAATGATGGCAAAGCTCAGATGAGGGTTCAGGATGAGATGATGGCTAACACTGGCCAGAAGGGCTGCCATTGCCATCTCCTTTAGAAAGAAATGACCTGGAGTTTCTTTGGAAGCCTCTAGCTATTATATGTACTGCAGTACTGCAGGACCATATTACCTATGGAAAAATATTCAAACATAGAGTGTTATTAGGACTGATAAGTACTAAATCCAGTTCAGGGTGCAATCCCCCATGGAGCTACATTTCTACTCCGTTTCTACAGTATTCTAGAACTGCCTCCTCTTCCTTCCTACTTTTGAGATAGGATTTTTGTATTTCCCTTTTATTTTTCCAAGACAAGAAAAAGTTTGGAGAATGTCTGAAGCAGGAAAACTCTGAGATTTATGAAGGACATAATGCCTTGGGAAGCTCACTTTGGTGTGAACATTTGAAAAAACACTTCTGTGAGATGGACTGTATACACTGTGGGAAATGGAGGTTTCCTGCCATCTGCGTACCACATGACAGATGAATAGCTGTGGCATGCAAAGACACTTACCCTCTTGTTAAAAGTGATAACTACATCAGAGCCACACTTTCCAAAGAAGCCACACCAAAAATGGAGAGCAGACTGAGGATTATTGAAGGTGAATGAGGGGGAAAAATCACTGGGGAATTAACTTTATGGGAAGATCAATGAATTCTAATTTTTAGGTCATGAGAAATGCTGAGTATTGAGAAAGGAATGCTTTGTCTGCTGAGGTCAAACTGAAGACACAGAAGTGTCTTTAAAAAAAGAAAAAGAAAAAAAAAACATGATCATGAGAAGGCAGCATTGCACAGTAGAGAGAGCAAACAAGAATATTAGAGTCAGAAATTGATAGCTGGGTTTAGACTCGAAGTCTACAGCTTTCAGGAAGTCTGGATTTCAGTAAATTATTTACTTGAACTCCAGTTCCTTAAATGTCTAAGGTAGAAATAGTAAAGGCTTTCTTCAAAGCTAATTGTGGAGGCACAGGTAAGATCACCCATGTAGTTAAACTGATACTGCTGGTGTCTCATTAATGACAATAATGCAGATTTAGTGCTTCTTACCTACTGCCTCATGAAGGAGGGCTTCTGGTAGGTTACCCAGGTCTCACCCAGGTACTTTTTAACAACCCCAGAGAATCTCCTGGTGATAAATATTTATCAATAAAATCTCCTTCAACAATATTCTCTGAGCACAAAATGTTCTGTGTGCCCACACAGCTGGTATACATCCAAAGAAGATGAGGAAATGTGCTGGGGATGTAGGATCCCATTGCCAAGAACAGCCTTAGGGTGTTTGGGACAACATCTTCCTATGAATCCCTTCTTCATTGAAGACAGAGTAAGACCTCTCAGAAAGTCTTATTCCTTCTGAGAAAGGAGAAAGGAGACACTTTGTCTCAGACTCTGTCCCATTATGTCACCGGAGACCCAAACCTGTTGTTGCTACCCTGGTTGGAAAGTAACTCACAAAACCTCTTTCTTCCTCTTTCTGTGTATCTGACTGAAAATGATACATTTGAGCCACACACACACACACAAAAAAAAAAACAGTTGAATGACCTTAAGCAAGTCTCTAACCTCTGGGAAATACAATATCCTGGTGTGAAATCTACATGTTGGAATAATATGTAACAATTATAACAATGATGAAATATATGTAAAAATGCATATTTAAAGCATTATGTAAGTGTTAATGGTTATTAGCACTTACGTCTTTCTCAGAGTTTTCCTGGAATGTAGGCTCTAGGTGGAAGAGAACAGTGTTGGAAAAGTTATTTGATGACTCAAATTATTTAACTGAAATAGTTAAAGGATTAACATTGTATCTCTAACTAATGTAGTGAATCCCAAACTGTAGGATCGAATTTTAAAATAATAAAAGATTCAGGGAACAAAGAGGAAAAATTTTCTTAGGGATGCTGACAGAGAGCAGGGAAGGGTTCTGGAATGATTTTTGAAAGAACAGAAGATGAGACAGAAAAGACAGAGGGCTCACAGGTTATGACTGTAGGGGGAATCCTGAAACCAGGCACATTTGAAAACATGGAAGGTCCTCAGCAGAACAGAAGTAGATGATTAAGGTGTGCCCAGGTTTGAAAGATAAGCTGGCATTGTTGACAGCACTGAGGGGCAATACTAAGTTAAATTTCCCACATTAATCATGGGAATCTTATCCTGCCATTTATGTTCCAAATTCACGAGCCAGTGTCCATATGACAAATTATCATTTTAATGGCAAAGCTTGCTGGATTATTTGAAGAAGTGCTGGCATCTTAGTGTATATATTTTAAAAATGATTTTTATTTTATTGCACTCTACCTTTTTCTTTAAAGTGTTAGCTTTGGTCATAAGCAAAAATCTCATGAGCTAAAATGACTTGAGAGAGAGATGGAAATCATTGGGTCAAACAGAAAGCATTATGCCTCCTCAAGTAGACACTCACTGAACCTAAGCATGTTGACTACATGACAAATTAGGAAGAAAATGAGCAAAGTTAAAGAAATGCTAAAATGCATTGAAGAGTGTGTTTAAAGGTTGAACTGCACAAACTTTGGATTAACTTTAAGTCATATAAGGATAGTTTTGTTTTTTTTCCTGATAACACATATTTCTGTAGCTGGCTTGCATACATTCCTGTTATTTACATTTTAGAAGCTATAGAAGAAGGTCTTTTTAGTTTTGATAGCTACATGGGGAAGAGAAAATGCTTTTGTTATAACTCAAAACAAGAATAGTAAAGCCCTAAGGCAAAAGCAGGCATAACAAGAGGTTTCATCAGAGCTGCCTGAGGAAGAGAGGGAAGGTCAGAAGGGAAAAGAATCTAGATGGTAGATTGTGGCCTGCTCAGTGTGTTTCTCCAGGTTTCTATGAGCTTGAAGCCAACATAAGTCAGGGACAAACAAAAGAGAAAATTGTGGCTCAGCCTGTTTGCTCATAGACATAATGTCCTAAGAAAAAACATTTATGAACCAAAACCAACAGCACATAAAACGTAGGGCTACATTGAATTTACTCCAAGAATGAGATGTTCACATCAAAATTTATGTGTATCATCACATTAACAAATTGTATAAAACATACTATTTCAATGACTACAGAAAAAAATCTTTAAATTCAGTGTCCATTCATATTTATCTTTGTAATAAAAAGTTTTAGCAAAATAAAAATGGAAGAAAACTGAAGTAAGCTGATATTACCAGTCATTACCAGGGCCATGCAGGAAAGGGAAGGGAAATACTAAAGAACATAGCAAATATGAAATCTGTCTCCATTCTTAGTGTTGGGCCTGGTATTATGTGGAGTTCAAGGGAAACACCCCACATTCACGTGTCCATTCCAGCTGGGACTCAGACCGCCCAGACCAGTGATTCTCAACCTGTGGGTTATGATCCCTTTGGTGGTCAAAAATCCTTTCATAGGGGTCACCTAAGGCCATCAGATATTTACATTGCAATTCATAACAGTAGCTAAATTACAGTTACAGAATACCGACAAAAGTAATGTTATGGTTGGAGGTCACCACAACATAAGGAGCTGTATGAAAAGGTTGCATTGTTAAGAAGGTTGAGAACCACTGTCCTAGAGGCTGTTGATGGAGGTTGTGATGCACTGTCAGAAAAATGACTAAAATCTAACCCCAGGAAATCTACATAACCCTGCTGGGGAAATGTCATTTATACACTTCGGGGGAAATGCAATAAAAAATGTAAGAGAGATTCCAGAGGCAGTTGCTGAGACAACCATCCCTGACAACTGTATACTATAATAGCCTAGTTCTACTGAATTGGTGTGGGCTATAGGAATTGTACATGAGAAGCTGATATTGGAGAAGTCATTTATGCTTCAGTACCCTGGCCCTGGAAAGTCTATCTTCACTGCTAAAGTAAAAGCTGCCTTTGTAACAGGAACCAGACATTGGATTATCTAATGAGCAGAAAAATGCAGTTAGCAGTTAGAAATCTCTTCCTGAAACTCTGTAAGACTCTGGAAAACTGTAGCATCTTCTCATCATGTTAAAAAAACAAAAGGACAAAAACAAAATGAAAAATTCATGTAAAGGAGTTATTCAATTTGCATAGTCTAGGCAATGAAGGATGAATTTAAAGCTGAGAAGCAATACTCTGACAACCACACACTAATTAATGGGAATTTACTGAGGACTCTCAGACATATAGCATCAAATGTAATTTTATCATCACTTAAATTTAATTTTATTAGCATGCAAAGTAATTTGTTTCATTATGACATTTCTATACACATCTATCACAGTACTTAGATGAAAGCCATTCTGCCCATTATCCTCTTGTCTCCCTCCTCCCACTGGTTCTTTCCCTTTCTCCTACCCAGTTAGTTTCTTTTTCATTCACATACATGTGTACATACACAGACACATGAATTGTTCTAGTCTGATCTCTATTGGTGTGACAAATACCATGACCAAGAGTTTCCTGATAGCAAACAGTAAGTGGATTTTTGAGCTTACACTTCTAGGTCACAATCAGTTACTAGAGGAAGCCAGGACAGGGAGAAAGGCAGCAACCTGAAGGCAGGAACCATGGGGGAACACTGATAGCTGCCTTGTTTTATGTCTTATTCTTATGCTTAGATAGCTTTCTTATACAGCCTATGGCCACAATGCACTGGGCCTTCCTAAATCAATTCAGGCAATCAAGTTAATCCCTCACAGGTGTGCATGCTAAAGACAACTATTCAGTTGAGATTCTTGATTATGATGTATTAGGACCTGTCAAGTCTATGATAAATGCTAACTAGGACACACACATAGTTTACAATGTCTGTGCTCTTCTTATGACATGTTGTTTTTGTCTTTCTTGACCTAGCTAATTTTTCATATCATGATGATCTACATTTCCATCCATTTTCTGGCAAATGATGTGATCTTATTCTTCTTTGTAGCTAATTACAAAATTGTCCTTTTTGTCACTATTCATTTCTGATGAATGAATGAAATAAAATCTAATCCTATAACTGCTGTGAATAGTTCAATAATAAACATGGTACATAGGAATCTCTGTTTTATGTTGTCTTTTATTAAGTTGGGTTTATAAGCAGGATTGTTACAGGTGGAACATATGGCTGTTTTGTTTTTAGATTCTAAGAAATATCTCCATCTTGATTTTCTTGATGGCTGCACCAACTTACATTCCCAACAGCAGTGTGTAAGGATCCATTTGCCTTGCTCACTATATTCTTCCAAGTATTTGTTCTGATTTGTTCTTCTAATGATAACCATTCTGATACAGGATCACGTGCAATCTTTTCACAGTTTCAATATGCATTTACATTATGGCTAAGGAAGTTGAACCTATTTGTGTTTATTTATGAGCCTTTTGAACTTCTACTTTTGAGAACTATTTGTTCAATTCAGTGATCCGGTCATTGATTAGATATGTTGTGATTTGTTTATTTAGTTTTTGACTTGTTTAAATAGAAAATGCATTCATGTCCTGCTAGGTGAATACTCAAAAATATTTTCTCCCATTCTATAATCTGTCTCCTCAATGTGTTAACAATTTTAGTGTTTTAGTTCATTTTCTTAAACTAATCAAGAATAGAATGAGATTTCAGCTATTACTACTTCTATTAAACATTCAGCTGTGAGATCTAGCAGATAAAAGAAGATAGAAAAATGAAATAGAACATGTAAACATTGAGATCAAGAAGAGAGGATGACTATATTTGATATAAAACATAAGAGACTACAAATAAGCAATTACAATTTAAATGATCTTTCAAATAAAGCTATTGAACTGTACACCTAAATCTTTAATCATCTTCTATGATGTCCTCAAACAATCGGTCCTCTAAATATTTTTGTGTAGTGCACTTGTAGTTTCCATGTATTACATTCTCTAATGGCTGGGAAGCACAGGTTATATTTATACTATTAAAATGTATCTACTATGCCACTTACCATTGGATATTCTCTATATCTATGAGAATTTTATTAAACCACCATAAGACACAAATAATATGTGCACACCCATGCATACACACACACACACACACACACACACACACAAACACAAAGTCGAAAGAGTTGAGAAAATGGATTAAATTTCCCATGAGCACAAGGTCTAATTTTTACTCTATCTGGGTGTCTGAAACAGTATTCATTATATGTCTCTGGTTTTATAGGTATGCTCAATATTCAACAAATATTCATTGAGCAATTGTTATGGGTCAGTTTTTAAGATGCTGGGAAGATAGCAGTAAAAAGATGGGCAATATCTTTGTTCTCTTCAACTATGCTCAAATTGAAGTCCTGGTAGTAAAGCAAAACAAGTTGATCCACCATGTGTCTTCGTACACTTAGCAAAAGTCCTTCTGCTAACAGAGAAGCTCAATATATATTTTAGAATTCTATCATCAGTTATGAATTTTAGTACTGGTTCCAAAATATCTTTAATAAATCATAGCCCATCACTTTCTGGATTGATTAATGTCCGTAAACTTTTGTTTCAGCACACCTAAGTTTGAAGTCTACTACTTTCTGACTATTTGGAGGACCTGTACAAAGAAGATGATATATCACAAAATATATCATATCCTCTACTATGATTTTTAATCAGGATTGATTGGAGCTCTACCATTAACGTTCTCAGCACAGTTAATGTTAGCTGATATAGTAGTCAGTCAACATTGAAGATGATAGTTTTATTTTTATAGAAAAAAAATTTTCATCTTAATTTATTTTCCAGTTTCACAAGAAGATATCCTGTCAAAAAAAAATCCCTTTGAAAGTTACTGGGTCTGCATCCAAGTAAATTCTAAAGGGCTTTTCTGTGAACAGAGTTATTAAAGCCAGGGAAATGGTATTCGACATGTTTCTCACCATTGAGTGTAGGCAGCTCAGGTTTAGTGAAAACACATTTGTGGGCAAACTTACATAAAAGTATACTTTAGATTGACAAAAATAGAAAGAAATAAAGAAAGAAAAAAAAAAACTCATATACTGTCAAGGCATGATGTGATTATTTCTCACGTTAATGTGACAGAAAGCCAAAGCTGCAAGGTAGCTGTGTTTGGGAAATGTTTGTCAACTAAGTACAAAGAAAATAAAATTAAAAGTTCTTAGAGAACTTTTAAAAGAAATTCCTCAAAACCTTTGTATGTATGTTTATGTTCTTACTGAATTGTTGAAATTGATCTCCTGGGATGATTATGTTAGATGCAAACATGATATTGGTGGGCAGGTCTGTTGCCAGCACCATCTTACTGGGTTCAGGCATTGGCAACAATATTAAATTAAAAGAAGAGAAAAGGAAAGGAGAAAGGGAGGGAGGGAGAACACAGGACAAGTCAGAGAAAGATCAGATAGCAATAATGACCTATTCAGTGTTTCTCCTTAATGCTATTGTGGAGACCTTGTTGTGAGTGGATTTCTTTCCTTTCATTAGCATGGTTCCGGCTGCCTCTTATTTGTCTTTTCTTAATCTACCTAGATCCAAAGCTATATCTTTTGTTGTTCATTGCATTTTACTTATTTTTATAAAGAGCCGTGTTTTCTCCCCTTATAAACATACTACAAACAAAGCTTTACATAAAAAAGGAATTAATTGATTATCTTAAAAGTTCATATAGGGCTTGAACCCAGCCTTGTTCCATCTTGATATGCCCTGGTAGAATGGCAATCCTGGATGGCCTGCTCTGTTCCGAGGGGAAGCATGGGGGAGGGGGAAGTGGGGAGGGGGAAGTGGGGGGATCTGGAAGAGGATGGGATCGGGACGTATTATATGAGAGGAAAAATTAAATTTAAAAAAATAAAATAAAAGTACATCGTCAGTGAGAGGAGCATGGATGCTATATTTTCTGGGCTTTAAAAAACTATACAAAGAAAATAGGAATATTTAGCGATAATGCATTGCTAATGAACTCATCCCTAGGCTATATTGTACATAAATTACAGAATCACAAAATTATTATTGTGTAACTAAGTAAATTTCCACGTGCACAAGGAATTATCTACTTTTTTGATCCTGTCTTGGTTGCTGTCTTAGAAGTTTTCTTCTCACTGTTTTTCTAGGAAGGAGAAAATGCTTCTTTTACAGACCCAGAGGTCAGGACTCCTCTTTTTAGTACCTGTACCTCCTATGTAGAATACTGTAGAAGAATAACCCTGTGTAAAAGCTAAGGCTACATTCTAGGGTCTACATTCAGAGGCCTGTATGATCTGGGTGGAATGTAGACACACCTTTAATCCCAGTATTCAGAAGGCGGTGGTGGTTCATGCCTTTAACCCCTAGAAAAAAACAGTGGAAGAATATACAGGAAGCAGAACTCAGAAGTAGTCAGTGTCACACAGGAAGTGACATCTGAGATGAGTCAGAGTGAACAGCAATCAATGTGACTAATCAGAGGAAGAGTTAGCAGAATAAGGACATGCCCTACCCTCACAAGAAAGGCTAGCTTTCAGCTCAGTTAAGGGTAGTTACGTAGGAGTTAACAGGAGCAGACAGAAAAGTTAGTTGAAGCAGCCAGTTGCAGAGCAGGCTGAAGAGTCAGTAGAGGAACAGTTAACAGAGTAAGTTGAAGCAGTCAGTTACAGAGGCAGGATGGAGCAGAGAGACCTCAGTGAGAGACAGAGACACAGCAGTGCTCTGCAGAAGAAACCCAGAACCCAGAACAGAGAGTGAGTTGAACCAGAAGAGTAACAGTTCAGAAGGAGCCAGTCAGAGTGGCTCAATTAGCAGTAGTTTTCAGAAGGCTGAAGCTTTCTAGGTCTGGGCTAGTAGTTTAAATGTCCTAGATTGTATGAAGGCTGAAGCCTTTAAGTTCAAGGAATAACAGTGGATTATAAAGAGACTGAAATGCTCTAGGGCTCAAGGGCTCTGAGCAAGAACCAGTAATTTAATTAGACAAAAGAATAAACACCTTTGCCCTGAGTCAATGTCTACATCTGGGTGAACCAACATCCACATTTACATATACAACTACAAATATGATGTAGGCCAGACCAGATGTGAGTCATAGTCAGAGATTGTTCATTACGACTACAGTGGTGACATGATGCCTAAATTCCCTGCTGTATGCCATTCTTCTGTGATCTCCAAGAGGGGTTCAAATAAATAATTTCTGCTTAAAATAAGCAGCATAGATGTCTATTGCTTACCATAAAAAAACCCTTAATTTTATAATTGTTGATTGAAGGAAATCTTGGCAGTTCCACTTTAGGAAAGGATGAACATGAACTTCCATAAAACAGAGCTCAGAAAAATTAACCCTGTCCTGAAGCATCCATCTTTCTCCATAGATAAGAACAAAAGTTTTATCTGGATTCTATAGGAAGTTTTATCAAGACAAGGTCATATCGATGTCAGCCAGTGTGCACTGAAATCACATTGGGGAAAAGAAGTCACACCTAGGAAAGAATAGTCGATTCTTTAAAAAAAAATACAAAATAAAAAGAAGGGCCGGTGATAATGCATAGATGACAAACTGTCTAATCTTCCAGAGGATCTGGGTTCAATTCCCACCACCCACATGGTGGTTCATAACTATCTGTAACTCCAATCCCATGGTAGCGGGGATTTTCTGGCTTCCTCACCATACAGATGTGGTGCACATACATACTTGCAAAAATCAACTGTTAAAACAGCAAGATTAAAGTGCTGAACAAAAGATACATAAAAAAATAATAAAATGATTTTGAGTTATTGAAGTCAGCCTTTTAATGGTCTATATATATCATTGTATATATTGTATATTTTATATAAACACTGTGTATAAGCAGGAGGCATGAAAAGAATATGTCTTTTATTTTAAAACCCTACATTTTCTAGTCTAAAGGTAATTTAAAACAATATAGGGCTAAGGGGAGAGAAAGAAGTCTAAGAAGGGAGAAAGACATTGAGGTAGGATAGAACACCTAAAGAGGGCTCCATGAGACTTTTCATATTGTTCTTATGCCAAAAATTAATTATCAAAGAGTAACTGCATGAGCCAAGACTCTGAGTGAGCCTAAGGATACAGAAAACCTTCCAGAGATCCTCAAACCTAAGTATGGTTATCAGTAAAACTAGAAAGATGGTACCACAGTGGCTAGGGAGAAAAGCTGAACACACCTCATCTCTCCAGGTTCTGATGATATGACAAACAATCGGAAAATTCCTTAAGTTCTTAGGAAAGGACAAAAGTGTTTCAGGGAGGGATGGCTTCTCTGTGCAGCCTATAAGAGGAAGTATATGTAGACCATATAGGAACGGAAAAGGCTTTTTCCCAGATGTCAGTGGAGACAGACACCAAAACATCCAGAAAGACAGGAGTGAAATACATTGTGTGGATCCCAGTGTGAACATGAGAGAAACTTGGGTTGTGCTTCTGATTCCCAAGCCCGAACATCTAAAGCTTTGATGCTATATAAGCCCCCTGGAATGCAGAACATTTCATCTTCAAGGAGTGAAGGGGAAAATTCCTAATTTGTGTTTACTTGGAGTTGACATGATTACAGTTTCTACCAGCAAGAATGGAAGCATAAGAAAGAATCTGTTTGAAAATGCAGAAAACTAAGAAAACCATATTCTGGATGAAAAATATTGTGGGCCAAAAATATTTCACCTATTACATGTAACCAAAACTACACCATTTAGTACTGTAGTCTCTTTGCCTGTTGCTGAGATCAAATATTCCAACAAATGCAATTTAAGGGGGGGATAAAAGTTTTATTTTGCAATGTCCAACATATCACAGCACATTGTAAACTCACAGCAGTGTGAGCTTGAAATGTTACATCTACAATCAGGAATAGACACTGATGAATGCAGACTGATTCTCAGTTTCCATTCTCTCTTCACACAGTTCAAGACCCCAGCCAGGGAGTGACACCATCCACAGTGGATGGGTCCAGTCTTGTAGGAGAAAATGCAGGCATGACTTGGTGTCCCTCCTACCTGGCACAGTGAGCTCATAAATAAGAAGCATAGCACACAGTGGTCCTGAAGTCAGAACACCGTGTTCTGAAGTACCAAAAGTAGCTTCTTCCACACAGAGACTCTGGTTACTGATATGAACCTTCACTGTCTGTCCAATCTGAGGTAATGTGCTAATCAATGAAAGTCAATAGGTTTCTGCAATGTAAAGTGGTTGCTCATATGGAATAAAGCAGAAGCTGTTCCCTGAAACTGTCTCCAGAGTGGTTTACCTACAAGCCCTTTACAGATCTGTGGGCATTGCAGTCTTATGGGGACACCTCCCAGTAATGATATCATAATCTCAGCATAAATCAAGAAACCCCTCACAAGAATGCCCAGAGATCCGTTCTGAGATTCTCTCAAGTAAATAATTAACACTACCCATCACATTTTCCAGAAAATAAAAAAATAATAAAACTTGAAATACTGGGTAGAAATCTTTGGCAACCCCGCCTCTGGCCAGATACTATCTCTTATTCTGTAAGGAACACTGTCAACTTCCCTTTTGGGAAGCCTTTATCTTGGACTCTGTGGCTCTAGGATCATGCAGATATAACAAGTTAAAAGAGTGAGCTTCAAAATCAATGAGTCTCTGATGGTTCAGATCAATAATAAAAATGATGTTAAGAAATTACCATTACATACAAAACAGGTGTCATTGGGACAGTGCCATAATCAATAATAATAAAGAATACAATGGGAAGATAAAAGTTTGTTCAAGACTGAAGCCAAGATGGAAAAGGGGGAAAAGATGGAGAAATAATCTGAAGTGGATTTATTAGCAAAGGTCTCACTTTGAATTAGAAATTATCCTTATTTTGTTTGCTCTTCATGTTATGCTACAGTATTTCTTTTAATCTTTATTCAATTAAAATTTCTTTATTATGGCCTATTCTAATTTGCTTTTCTGCTGCTTTGAAAAGCTCCATGAACAAAAGCAACTTGGGAAGGAAAGGATTTATTTCAGATTGCAGGTAGGTTACTACAGTTCCTCACTGTGAGAACCCGAGGAAGGACCTTGGACCAGGAACATGACCAAATGCTGCAGTCAGGTTTCCTTACAGCCCAGGCCTACCTGTCTGGGGGTGACACCATCCATAGAGGGAAGGGTCCTGTTGTATTAATAAAAAATACTTTTTAAAAATGCCTCACAGAGAAATCCACTGGCCAGTCTGATGGAAGCAATTCCTTAAGTGAAATTCCATCATCCCATCTATGTGTTAGGTTGAGAAACAAGATCAGCCATCATAAAACCTAAAAAGTTATAAATGAAATTCATTCTTGTCAAAATTAAAAATAAAACCCTTTTAGCCTGACCTTCCAGTCCTTATCATCAACTCCTTGCTCAACCCTCCATCATCTTGTTACATAAGGTCACATTGGCCCCACACATTCTCCAGAGGCCCTCCCCCACATAAGCTGCTATGGTTAAGCCATTTGGTTAAGCAGGGAAGCTAAGATTCACATCTGGCAGCTGGCTCTCAAATCACTTCTTTCATTCTCCATGCCTCACTTCCTGAGTGACTAATTGAATGATTTAATAAACAAGTTGCTACTGAGAAACAGATCCTCTCTAGGTGGGCTGAGTATGTTCAGTGCAGGGTGCAAAGGGTACAGTTAGATATTGGAATTCAAGACTACCTGGATTTGAGCCCCACCAGAGCCTGCCAGGGGCTGTGGGAGTATTCCTCTCAACAATTGCCACAGTATCATACATAGTTGGGGGAGTTGTTAAGCTGCAGTAATGGACTGAGAGTACTTGTAAGCTGTTTTATAAGTGTTTCACACTGGTGCATGACTTTAGTCAGTAAAAAAGATACTGATTGGATCATTCATGGGGAAAGGCTGTCAATGAGAAAAGACCCAAAGGCGTGTTTCCTGTTCTTTGCAAAGCAGCCTTAACATTTCATAACGTTTGAGTTTGACCAAGCATGTTATAATTGATGCTTTCAGTTTTTGCAGTGCACTTCAAATCCTGCCTCCCATTTTCTTTACTAATTTTACAATGTTTATGATCTGACACTTCTCATCTTCTGGAAATCCAGCGGCTTATAATAGAAAATGATGTTCATTTTCATATTAACAAAACTTAAAATGCTATGGGTATATCTATTTCTTTCCATGGAGAACATTCCACTTTCCTTGTTATAGGCAACCATTTTTTTTTCTTCCTTGAGTACAACTTAATCCTTACAGAAACGACTTGCAGCTGTTGTACAAATCAATATTTTCTGTACTGATAGGAAGCAGCCAGACATTTCAACTATTCAGTTTTGTTTTAAAGTAAGTTCACAGTTTAGTTCATCCTTAAGACACCAATGAAGGAATGGTAGAGGAATGTGTTTGTGGCTGACTGGATGTTTGTGATTAAAATACTGTGAAGGCAACACAGATAGACTTGAAAGCAGTTACAAGGCTCTGCAGACTGGGAGACACTCACTGAAGAAGAATGTAGTATCTCTCAAATTGGTAGCTTTTGACCTCTGGCACTGGTAAATACCAGCCAAATGATGAACAGATTTCACTTCTGAGTGAACTAGCCGTTACATAATTTCCTTTCATTTGCAACTAACTCCTCAAATGCTACAGAGCTCGGGATTATAGAATCATATACAGAAAGATTCACTTTGATAGCAGGCGTCCCTAAAACCCAACCATTCTCTCTTCCTGTCATCATTCCAGACCCTAAACCACACTGATTTCCGTTTCTGAGAACTTATGAAGACTTAGAGAAACCAAAATTTTGTATACTTTTATGACTTCATATTTCCCACTTGGAACTCACACTGTGTTTAATCTTGAGATAGTGGTAAGAACATAGGCCTGAGGGTTAAGGTTTAGAAGAATAGCACAAACCTATGAAGAGGAACTTCACCACCCAACATCTGTTTAATCCAAAGTGATTTAGATCCCGTTTCTGATATTCACTTTAATTTATTACTGTACAGATGAAATAAAATTATTCATTTCATGGAATTTGGAAAGCATTAAAATAATCTATAATTTAATATTTGATATCTAATAATTCATCGACTAGACCAACAAATAGTTATAAATATCCAAACTTAACTTACATTCAAATACATATTTACTTTAGGCCTACCAGTTTTTATGACTTTAGATAAATATAAATTTGGATTATCTTAGGGAAGAAAGCTCATTTGCAATAATTAACAATTATATTGAGTCATTTTAGAGAATTCAGGTTCCAGAATCTCCCTAGTCTCAAGAGCAACTGGAAAAGGAACTTCAAAGGGAAATGAATTTTATGTCTCATCTCTTTATGTTTCTGAGCATCTTTGTCCTTTACTCCTCTCTGGTTTCTTTCCCTTCTGTGGACCACATGGAGGAAGCTGTGGTGATTAATATCCTTCAAGAGTTGTAAGTGGAGCCATTCAAGAAGGAAAATTGTCCATTTACATGGTGAATCTTGCTTCCTGATGAAACGTTTCACATGTTCACTGGCTGAAGAGTCCAGGGAGACATTTGCAATGAATGTGTTGACAGAAGAGACTAGAGTAATGAAAAAAAAAAAAAACCTAGTTCCTTGGGAAGGATTTTTGTGGGTGGCCATGTGTTACATGAATTCCTTCCCTGGGGAAACATAAGCAATGTCTACTCTCTTCTCATTAGGTCCCAGTAACAAACCAAATAAAATTCCATCAGTATCAGTGGGGGACAAATGAGTTTATTGGACTTCTACAGCATGGGTGATGAATTCCTGGAAGGGATTTGGGTGACCTCCAAAGCAGCCACATTAGAAAGTCTTCACCCACCATGGGTTATGGCTTCCCAACAGCCTCATAGATGGAGCCCTTTTCAATTAACCTCTCCAAGCCTATAATCTTCTAGCACCTCAGGAGACCTGAACCCCATACACAATGAAGGTAGAATCACAAGCAAATGTCTGGGGGCAGGGGTGAGTTGCTGCAAAGTAGGTAAGGGTTCAGTGACTCTGCCCACTCCCTCTAAAGGAATTTCAACAATAAATAGCACCATTCTATACAAAACCCTTGCAAGCAGACACAACTGCTCTGATAAAGATAGTGTCTGTTTTACTTGGAGACCTGTGGTCTACAACATCATGAAAATCACCAGCCCTCTCCAGTCTTCTGTGAGGGCTTCTCTTATTCTGGAACATGTATGCTCTGAAGGGAAAGCTTCCTTCTTCTTGTGTCATCCCATGGAGACTCCAGGTACTTTTGTAGATGATGCCATTCCAATGGCAAAGAACACTTTGCAGCCTTTGTTTTATGAGCACAGCCTCTGTCATTTATGCAGCTAGCACAGTTGCTCACAGTTTCACCTGATTCAAGGATCCTTTTCTTTCCTCCTGATGTCTTCTAGAATCTCAGCACCTCAACACAATTTCAGAAGGATTCACCTACATACCACTTTTGCCAAATACACATCCACATATTTCAGTGATAAAATCTAGACAGGTTAAATTCTTAGTAAATATCACAGCAAACTAATTAAGAATTTAGAGACTGTAACCCTAGGCAGAAGACCTTCCATGGGAGCAGCTATGCCTGCGCCCACTCACCCATAAAACCAGCCCTTAATAAATACCTTTCCTACTTCATTTTCAAGTCTTGAGCCAGCTAGTCTAGGCTATCTGGGACCCCATCCTCCCTTCATTCTTTGAGTCAAAAGACAGTCATTGAGGACCTGCTGTGAGCTGGTGTGGGTTGAAACTGCTGATAATGACCCATAACTGTGGAGGGCCCCAAGTCTCTGCCCCTTGATCTTGCCTAGTGGAAACAAGCAGCGGAGAGCATCACCCACGAGTTCTAGTGAGTAGAATGAACCAGGGAAATAGCAGTAAGGAATGTGCAATTTTAGAAAGAGGACCCTTTTCTAAAGGAGGCAGGAGGAGCAGGAAGCATGCTTGTGGTTGCTGATGAGCAGGGGCTGCGGAAGAGAGACTTGCAGGGCAGCAAGAAGAAGGAGCTATGGGCTGGAAGAGTCCTTGAAGGTTTTCTCTGAACCCTGCTGCACCAACAATGAGTGGTTCAGAGAGTAGCACTGAAGGCCACTCCAGGGCGGGTCCCAGCCTCAGCAATGGTGATAGGCGGCCTCATGGTGGCCAGGATTCCAGCCTGAAAGTTTCTGCTTCTATCTCAAGCTGGTGTGGAAGCTGAAACCTCCCTTCACAGGGCACAGGAGATGTATCTTCTGAAGCCATTCGAGTGCCCCTGACTCAGAGACACAGATTCCGGTTGCCCCAACCGGGTGTTCGAGCATGGCAACAATTTATGGCGTTTCTAAAGTAACAGGACAAAGTCAGAAATGAGCAACCCTTTCTAAGAGATGGTGTGCAGGAGGACCTCTGCGGAGGGGCTTTGCGTTGGGGTGGGAAGAATCTAGACATCTGTTCATGCCAAAAGGTCTCACACACAGAGATGGGCAACACTTGGCTGTTTGCAGAGCCAAATAGACCCAAAATCATTTGGTTCTGGACTCACAAAGTTCCAACTACCCACAATCACTAAGGTCTGATCATAATCAGCTATGGAGTACTTTTAACTCAGATGTGACTTCTTTCTAGACAGTGATTCTCAACCTTCCTAAGGCTGCCACGCTTTAGTATACTTCCTCAATCTTGCATTCTCTCTCACAGAGTGAGTTACCTGACATCCATTATACATTTTCTAGTTATTATAATGCTATTTGATGCTTAGTACAGGACTTTGAACATGCTGTTTCTGTTACAATATTTTTACATCTAAAAATAACTTTAGCATAATCTAAATAGAAGAATGCATATGAATGTTAATATTTTTGTTTTATATAGAAAATTATAGGAACCCATACTATAGGAACCAAAACTAGACATGGTATAACACTTTATTTCCTGGGAATTATTCAAAATGGAATATTTTTTACTTATTCCTATGGCACAAATTAATAAATTTTGGTTAGAGTGCCTTCTTTTATCATCAGGATAGAATACCCAGGATTATTTGTGCTTTAGATAACAAAGCCTTTGTTAATGATATAATTTTAATAGAAATTCCATATATAGTTCTTTTATTGCACATGTTAATTAATTGTTTAATCACTCCTTTTATTAGAAAACTAAAGATATTGGCACTTGAGACTAAACATAGGTTTGGATTTTCACAAGAGCACGTAAAAATATTATTGGAAAACTAGTAGATATTTAATATTTGTAATACTTTCATGATGGTTAAGCTAAAGAGCAGTTTCTAAGCTTGCATTCACCCACATTCAAAATTTTATAGCTATATATTTAGATGTAAGGGGTAAAAAGAAGACTGAGAAATGTGGAAGGGAGAGGAGGAAGAAAGAAGTATAAAGAAGAGAAAAGATGGGGGCAGGATATGTGATTTGTTCTTTACTTCTAAAAGTCATTACATTTCTACTCTTTCTCTAGAAAAAGAGAAGAATTTGAAAGGACACATGTATCTTAAATCAGAAATATAACCATGACTTGCTTGTCCATGAGCTCCTCCCTATGACCCTTTAGGACATTTGAGAGAATTAGAACCTGTTGCTGAGATGGAAACAGTAACATTCATTTGCAGGGCATTTCCCTGATAGAAGTTTCCACCTTGAACTTCTTGTACTACCTTTTAAAAAGTTCCCCCAAAGTCTCATTTCATCCGTAAAGTTCTAGAAATTCCAAACCTATTGCAGCCTCAACTATTTTTAAACAATACTCATACAATGAGAAACATATCAAATTGACCTGAAGCGTTAACCACTGTCTTCAAAACTAAAAATAATTGGCTATCCAATGTTGTAAGGGTCAAAGCTTCTCACTGACTCATAGTTTTATTCAAGTTGCACAGTTTAAGTTTATTTTTTATCACTGAGACCATATTATCATTTCACAGATGGTATACTCTCCTTTTATACTTCTAAAAGTTATTTGGTATGCTCATTTGATTCATTGTCTCTTATACATTTAAATATTGTTATTGTAAATGTACTAGAGAATATTTTGTTTGAAAAGACTAACTATAAAATCATCTTATATAATCTTCAGGACTCTGTTTGTAGAAGAATATATCCTATGAGGCATGTGCATTTTATTTCCTTTTTATAAGGAGATACATATATAATTCTAGTTTCTTTAGAAATGTTTGAAGTCAAAGCAAACTTAGCCATATGTTTGATGTACCAAATACTATATTACTTGGAAACACACAATGGGAGGACTGGAGCCACTAGCTTAAGTGAAACACCCATCTTCATTACTGATTTATTATTAATCAGGTGGGATAATTTCCACATAGTAATCAAGTGGAGTAAGTTACCAATCTTATTGCACCAAAAGCTTTCTGCTTTTAATACCCAACCACCAAGAGGAAACAAAATCACTCTTTCTGTTGTCCTTAGTTCTGAGGTTGTTCTGTATTAGAAAATTTATTGCATTTCTCCTTTTTATTTAGAAAATAATATCAGTGCCTCAAGTACTGTAAGTTTGCATTAAAATCTTTATGTACCACAGAATGACCTTTAACTTCTGATCCTCCTGCCTCCATCTCCCAACTGCTGGGATTATAGGTATGTACCACCACACCCAATTAATGAAGACTAGGAATTGAACACAGAGCTTCGTGTGTGCTAGACAAACATTGCATCAACTGAGGTACATCTCTGGCCTATCTTTCATACTTTAACAGAAACTAAACATGATTCACATAATCTGAAACACTCAAACTGAAGAGGGAAAGAAAGAATCTTTGCACAGAAACTCTTCTCTTATCCTAACATTTTCCTTCTTATACTATTCATTTTCTATTTTTGAAAGTCAAAATAGGCAAGACTATAAATTACTTAGGAGTAAATGGCCATTATATCCCTTTGCTTTAGTCCGAGTGATTGAGTTCCAGAACTATGCCTCACTTAGAGGCATCAAGCAGATTGAATTTGTGTGAGACTGTCACAAGGGAGACTTTAATCCAAAGTCTGTGAGGTCATCAAGTCACAGCACTGAATAATTCAGGAACCCAGGGGTCATGTTATTGACACTTAGAATAAAACCAACACTGGAACCAAAAAGATGAATAGATGAAGGAACATGAGGTTTGTAGCATTTGAATCAAGTTCATAGAAGTTGGAGGACTGACTTTTGAGTATTTCTGATGCCAGTAATGAAGCTACTCAAGCTTGTAATAAAGTCACTTTTGCTATTTCTCATTATAAGCTGAGGAATTAGAGTTATAGGAAGATTTCTGAAAGTACTGCCTGAAGGATCTTCTAAATATGTTATCCTGGGAATATTTCATGGGGTCAGTTTGAGGACTCTGTGGTGGAGTGTTTACCTAGTGTATACTGGTCCAGTTTGATTTCTAGAATAGTTTAAAAAAGAAGTCCATTTTCATGGCCAACTATATTTGAGGACACTAAATGTCATACTACAGTTTCTTTAAACAAAATGAAATTCGAAATACCATACTCCTCTTAAAAAGTTTTTGCCATTAGGAGAAGAAACAAAACAAAACAAAAACCATTTGTAGGACCTAAGATATGTGCAGAAATTTGCCTTTGGTTGGGTTCCTATTTCATCCTAGACCGTTGTTGTTCATTGTGACTTCACTATGTAGATCCACCATGTAGACCTCGCCATGTAGAGCCACTGTGTATACCCACCAGGTAGAACTTACCATGTATTCCTTACCATGTAGACATAACCACGTAGACCTTTCCATGAAGACATCACCATGTAGACCATGTAGGCCTCACTATCTTGACCTTTTCTGTCTTCCAACATTGGAAACTCCCTCTTCCTCCAAGTTTTGGGTTTGCTCTTTACTTTGCTTAGATGCCAACTTTTTTAAAGAAATTTACTTTGTTTTTATTTTTGAGACAAGACCTCATATAACCCTGGCTGATCACTATGTAACCAAGAGTAACCTTGGTGTTATGCCTCCCAAATTCTGGGATTGTAGGCATGTGCTACCACACTTTGTTCCTACATCCCTCTTTATCTAGCTAATCTTTTTTTCTTGCTTCTGTTTAGCTCAGTTCTTATGAGATGCCACCCCTAAATCCATCTTCTAATTAAATTGATACCCCTTATTGTTCATTCTTGTGGCATTTTGCTTTTTCTTCATCGTATACTACAATTTACCATCTAAATATTTATATCGTTATTTGTTTAATTCCTGCCTTCCAATTAGAAACTCTATGAAAACTGAACCCATGTAGGCTTTGTTGATGTTCCTTTGAACAAAGCATGGTGCTGTTCCTGGCGCATAGTAGGGACTGGATAAATATTTATTGCCTGAGTGTTGTCTGTAGCTGTGAAGTGGCTGAGCATATAAAGAAAGAATCCTGTTGAAATTTGTTAAAACCAAAGTTTCTCCTTTTTAAAAAGAATAACTTTTATGAGCATTTCATACTTAGTAATATTAGTACATGCTCCAGAGCTCCAATTTCCAAAGACACTGTGTTGTATTGTTTAGGTTATTTGTAGTTTAATGACTAAACTCTAAAAGCTGGAGCTTTATGAGAACTGGCCAAGTCTAAGGATTGAATAAGGTTCAAATGAGTTGAGGAAACAGTCACATTTGAGTCTGTTAACCCCAATCATTTTAGAAGGCATTGCATAGCATGCTCATTTGTTTCTTTTTCTGCTTCTTATAAGGAAGAGTTAAAGAATACATTATAAAGACCATGGATATGGATATTTGTATATATTTGTACTAAAATACCTGTACAAACTCCCTTAGATGAAGAAGTTGCTTAATCATTGTTCATTAACTAATATGGTTTTGGCTTTTAATTCATAGACATCCTTAAATTAGATAATAAAAATCAAATGCTTTGTTATAAGAATTAGATACTACCCCAGAGCCAGTTCTGAAATTCATGTAAAAATAGACAGAAAGCCTGTTAAATGGTGATGATTTTAGTCATGTCTCTATTTATACTTCAAATGTATGTTTTAACAAAGACACAAAATTTCATATAAATGGGTGTCATTTTGAAAGAATCTCCAAAGGACTTAAAACTTGGTGTTTGAATTCCTTTCCTTTCAGAATTTTGGGCTTAAAGTTCTAAACGAGAGCTGCTAGGAACCAATAAGATGTGTCCAGGAATATTACAAATGCCCACATACATCAAGGATCAAATCTTAAAGCTACGATTCCCAGCTTGAGAGCAGAATGGCATGCAGAAAGTACTGGATACAACTCTCAGACACGGCAGGTATAAGGAGAGGCATTATTTGCTCAACCGGCCGGAAAGCTTCTCTTATGCAGAATTCCTTCAAAAGCCACAAGTCCCTCAGTAATCACACACAGGGATAACATACAAATAAAGAATGGGAGAAACGTCGTCGCCTGAACTTGACACTCCTCATCCCTTCTGTCCATTTAGATCCTATTTCCCAACTTCATTCAGAGCCAATGAATTTCAAAAGAGAACTCAGCAAGAGATGTTATGGGTTTTCTCTTGTGACTTGTTCAGTGCCATCTATGATTGCCTTTTTGATGTGTCTGAATAAGTTTTCAACAGCTGTGAATGGTAGGTTTATATCAGGCCACCACACTTGAAACTCATCTCACATTTTTAACTTTCTGTAGCTTGACTTTAGAATCTAGACAGCAAACGCTATCCTGTACTGCAACTGAGCGCAATAAAAGAGACAAGGTCTCTGGAGTAAAATGGAGCTCAGATGTTTTGCAAGGCACACACCTTCCTCATTTGCAACAGTCAGTTTTTTTAGTAGAAAGTTGACACTGAGAGAAAATTAACAATAAGAGGTTTTTAAAAGATTTTTTTTTATTATTTTATGTGTATAAATGTTGTCAGCATGTATATATGTGCACCAAGTGTTTTCCTGGCACTTTCAGAGGCCACAAAAGGGCATTAGGTCCACTGAAACTGGAGTTACAGATAGTTGTGCACCTCTATCTTGGTGCTGGGAATCAAAATCATGCCTTCTAGTAGTAAGTGTTCTTAACTGTTGAGCCATCTCTCCAGTACCACAATAGAAGATTTTTCTAATTACTTCCTTTACAATATTTCAGCCATTCTTAGATTTGAAGGCTCTTTACTTTCATCTATGACAAAGAAAAAAATCCACCCTCAAGGGGAAAAAGTCAGAAGGGTTTGAAGAAGGCTTCAGTGATATGTGAAATCACAGATGTAGAAGGCCAATAGTGGGGTGGCAGAGAGAGAGAAAGAGAGAGAGAGAGAGAGGAATCCCCAAAGAAACAGCCTTCCTGTGAAGCAGAAATAGAGGACACTGGTGCTAGAAAGGACCTGCCAAGGAAAAATCTGCTGTGAGCAGCTGGTACTGAAGGAAAGATTGCTCTGCGTGTTTGTATGGAATACATGTGTGACTCATCAGTGAAGTCAAAATCTTATCAGAGGGGGTTTATACTATTCAAGTCATTCAACAAAGTTAAGATCAAATTAGGGACATTTCTAACAAAGGTTAGAAACAGGACCTAACCTGTCAGCACATAAATGGATAAGGAAAACATGATGCATATACACAGTGGCGTGCTATTCATAATAATAAAATCATGTCACTTGAAGAAAAGAGGGTAGAAACTGAAGATTATTTTTTTAAGTAAAAGCAAGCCAGGTACCGACAGATGAGTGGTGAGTGTGTGTGTGTGTGTGTGTGTGTGTGTGTGTGTTTTCCCCTATGTGAAAAAGAAAAAGAAGAAAATAAAATTAAAATGATTTGCAATCTTAATGTAGAAGAGCTAAGAAGGGAAGAAAATGAGACTACAGTGGGATAAGGAGCATGGATGCTAACAAATCACAGTATGTGCGTGTGTGGGTGTGTCACAGTGAACCCTTTAACCTGTACAGTAATATGACTTAGCAATTATAACATACAAGCACCTCATAAAGGTGAATAAATATATCCTGTCATTGGCAGATTGAATGGCTATTTGAGAACACAATTTCAAATCACTTTATACAACACCAAGCATATATATACAAAGGTGTACAAAAATTTCAGGCACATATGAATTCAATGTATGATGGAAAACAATTAAAAATAGCTTGGCAAGATTGCTCACTGGGTAAAAGCACTTACTGCCAAGCCTGAAGCCTTGAGTTCTATCCCTGAATGAACCCACATGCTAGAAGTAGAGAACTGATTCATGCAGGTCACGTGCGTGTGCACACGCACACACACACACACACACACACTGTGGCATAGAATTCCACACACATACCCCCTTCAGTCAAATAAATAAACGTAAATTTTAAGAATAAAAAAATGTAGTTTAGACCTTACACACACACACACACATACACACCCTCATGCTTCTAAAATTACCTTTAAAATGGTGCCTCCACTAACAAAACTGACTAATGTCCCTCTCTCTTTCCTTTCTGATGCTACTTTGCTCTCCCATGGTAGACACAGTAATTCAAACCAGGAAACATTACTACTGAACTGTGTGGTACAGAAGTGAGAATAAAGACTATCATATTTATATTTCTGCAAATTCAAGCCAAGTTTGGGATTGTAAAGGGTTTCTCTTCTGTTCTCTGGTGTCAGTGGCAATCTGTCTGGGTGGAGGCCAGCATTGTTTAAGTCACAATTTGAAAACCATTTACCATGTTTTATCTGTGACACAGTCACCACAGGTCCTTACTTCCAATTTAGGATGTAGAATGGATTAATCAGAATTTATAAAACACCTGAGCACCAGTGGTTAGAGTTCCACTGTCGGGATGCCACTGGCCATGACGGTGGTTCCCTCTGCTGAAGTCTGGCAAGGTTTGAGTCTATGAAAATGCCTTCTTGTCTTCCTTGGTTAGATGCAGCAGCAGCACACTACTACACAAGGAGACATATTTCATTAACTTCAAACTCTGCTAGACCTCAGCAGAGGGAACCACCATTGACGCCAGTGCCACACTTGATAGTGGAACCCCGAGCATCTGAACTCAGTTGTTTTATTCTTTCAAAACTCCTCAGATATTCTACTGATAGCACACACAGATCATTAGCAATTAAACAACCCTCACAGAAACAACACAAAATGTCTTAGATACCCCATCACCCAACATTGCATAAAACAATTATTTCACGTATAACGAAAAGTAAACTTCTGCAACAGCTAGTCTCTGTGATTCAGGAGGCTCCAGCTAAAACTAATAGTAACAGCTCTAGCTTGGAATTCTCCATGTCTACTTAATGAAGTTAGAGCTTGAAGGATGGACCAGAAGGAGTCTGTTCATCTAATGGGAAAAAGAGCTACCTAGCAATGACATCATTATAAAAGATCAAAGAATGGGTACTTGAAATTACTTAGTAACACCAGTGGAGCAGGCTTATTAAAAATAGTATGTATGTTCCATTTTAAATCTGCCATACAGTATACATCCCTGTAAATATGCCCTCAGTTGACACTTAGCAATTAATCACCTCCGTGTCTCTGCCCCTTCACATTCATTCCATACCTGCATCTCAGATCCATTGAACCTATCAATAACCGTAAAATAATGAACAAAGGAAACAATAATCATGAGAGGCTTAATTTCCCTAGTCCTTTAAAGATTCCTGAGTAGTATTGAGACTTGAAGGAAGGATGGTATTTCTTGGCAGAGAGTAAAGCCAGGGAGAAAATATATCTACCCAACTCATTGCAATAACTCCCCTTGAGACCAGAAAGGTCTACAAATCAAGGCTAGTATTCTTTGTAAAAAGGAAGACACTAAATGCTTACCCAATTGGACAATTACACAGATTTAATAGCTAAATAACAAATTCACCACCTAGAAGTAGGAGTTTGTACTGACTTGAAAATTTGAGTAAAGTGGAAGTCTGGATAAGGTTGGCTTTCTGTTATCAAGGCCAAGAGATAGTCATAAGCATAATCAAAATCATAATCATAATTCAAGAGATCCTTATAATAGCATAAATCATAATTCTAACCCAATTTCCCAGGATCCTGATCATAGTTTCTTCAACCATCTGTCCTCAAAAACTTTCTGAAGGTGAGTAGCACATGAATAACTAGGCCCACCGGAATAAGAACTGTGGTATGGCTTGTGCAGACATCACACTTTAATTACCTAGTTTAAACCTTGTGGCTTCCTTTGGTAAGCACATTGTTAAGCACATTGCCTAAGATCATTGAAATACTGTGTTTACCATAATGGTATTAGAAAGTTTTAGTTAGGAAGACATAATGTAGATTAGACATAATTCTGCAAATCACATAGTCTCTTCATTAGATTGCCCATGTGAAAAGCTTTGCAACTCATCCAAATATATTATATTAATTAGTAAGTCACTATATTGAAAACTAAGAAGTTTTATCAAAATTTTATGGCTATTATATTACCATTAATTACATCAACACATACTTATGGGGTATCTTATTTGTATTGGACTTTATTTTAAAGTTACAGATTTAGAGATTAAAAAAAATTGCCCTCTGGGCTTTATGCTCTAGTATGGGATTTAGTCAATAAACAAAAATATAGACATAATATTGCATTTTAAAAGGCAAGATAAGATATGAGGGGATAGAAGATTGATAATTTAAATAATTGGAGAGTCAGAAGGGTATCTTTGACATGATGTAATGACAGCAAAGGAGTCATAGGGATGCTGAATGCCAAGAGGAGGTAAAGGGCCACTCCCAGGCAGAGGTGACAGAAAGTGCAAAGGTGCTGAGGCAGGAAGGAGTTGAGCATCTTCCAAAATAAGCAAGAAGTTGACATGGCTGATGAACATGAACAGAGAAAGACTCACAGACCCTGGGATCAGAGGCACCTTCAGGCGTCAGATCAGCCCATGGTGAAAATGATTAATTTAGGGGTAGTTTTGGGTACCTTTTTATTTTTCCCTGTGATGTTTTAGTTGCTGATTTGCCTCTGTCCAGAGTCACCTGAGAAGACAATTTGAACAAGGAATTGTTTAGATCAAGTGGGCAAACCTGGACAAAACTTCCTGTCTTAGTGAATTATGGTGGGAAGACCCTTCTGTTATGGGCTAAGCTATCCTCTGCTCTGTGTTCAGGACTATACAAAGGTACAGAAAATGTGTGGGACACAAGCATGTACACATTTATTCTCTCTGTTCTTGACTATGGATGGGAGCAGCTGCTTCAGCCTCCTGACACCTTAGCTTTCCCATAGTAATAAACTATAACCTGGTTTTGTAAACTAAAAAGAAACACTTTTGTCCCCTAAATTGCTTTTGTCTGGTTGTTTGTTTATTTGCTTATTTGTTTGTTTGTTTTTAACAGCAAGAGGGATCAAAACCAGAGCAGAAGCTAATATATTCTTGTTTCAGCTAAAATAAGTAAGCCACAGGGGTTTAAAAAAAAAAAAAACTCCAGGTCTGGAGAAAAGTAAGTTATTCTGTAACTAGAAGACTTTATATGCTAAGCTTCAGCTGCAGCATATGAAAATGGGGATGTCACTGTGCGCAGGTATGAGAACAGGGACCTGAACTGAAAAAGGACCGCCTTAACACTTCTTCTGAGTAAAGCTGCCAGGCTATTCGCTCCTAGGAAGGATGCACCAGGGGTGTACACTAATGGACAGATTATAAGAAGTAACTTGAAAGCACAAAACTTTGAGGTTTAGCTTTGGACTCAGTATAGGAAGTCAAAAGTAAAAGTGACTAGAAATGTACCCAAACCATAAATGAAGGGGTGACATTAACATCTTCAACAAATGAATTATTTTAAAAATAACAGGAAAAGACAGTAGAAAATTAAGTCTGACTTCCTTTTAGTTCTAGGTATACTGAAAGACAAATCAGTGTGAAACTAAATCTCCCTTGACAAATTCCAGCCATAGACCATACGCAGATGATGTTAGTGTGGGAATTCACACTCACCATGTAGCAAGGGGGCAACCAACAAGTCTCAAAAAAAAAGCCAACACTGACACCATCTGAAGGAATGTGCTTAACACAAGATTTCACAGAAATTCTGCATATAAAATTGTGTAGAACATTTTAATTTAAAATAGAAAATCCCCAAACACGCAAAAAGCCACAAGTAGAGACAGTCAGCAAGAGCACAACTGTAAAGCCAGACTTGCAAAGCACAATGAAATCATCTAGAAACATCATAAAATAGTATTGTTATCAGGCTCAAAAATAAAAGATAATATATAATGGATCAAACACATTGTCAAAGTAACCAATCAAAACTTTCCTTACAAATAAAAAAATGGAAATAAAATTCCATGAATAACTTCACCAGATAGTTTAGAAAAAGTTATCTCAAGAAAGAGGTGAATGTCAAATGGAAAATAGACCTGAAAAAATTAGCTAGAGTTTTATGCAGGGATACCTAATGGTGGGAAGTTTGATGGACAAGACATTTAATGTAGAGTTAATTACATGGAAGACAATGGTTAGATACAATATGAACACAGAACAGAGAATATGCTGAATTATTATTTTCCAGGAGAAGTTTAAAACCCAACTCTAAATTAAAAAGAAAAAAACAATGTATTTACAGCTACATTTCATTAAAAAAAAAAAACAGAGAAATTAACATACAAAAGGAAAATGATTATTTTATTTAGCTCATGGTTCTAGACGCTGCACTCCAAGATTTGGCTAGCATTGGTGAAAGTGTGTATCAGAGCAAGATACACACAACATAAGCCAGCAGAAAGATGTTGAGGCCCCATAATTCTCTTAAGGGTATATCTCCGTTAATCCAAGGATTCTCATTAGAATCCGTTTTTCATGGATACACAGAAGCTCCCAACTCAATGAGAACCAAATATTTGACATACAGGTTGAGGGATATTATCAATATTCCAATCATAGCAAACTACGAATATCAAGAAGAATATTTTGCAAAAATATACATGTGGGGCTGGGGAGATAGCTTACTGAGTGAAGTATTTTTAGGACAGGCACAAAGGCCTGGGTTTGACTTTCAATATCATGTGAAAAGGTGGACATGCTGGCATGCACATGTAATCCCAGTGCTTGGGAGACAGAGAAGAAAAATTTCTGAAGCTTTCTAGACAGCCAGCTTAGCCAAATTGAGAGAGTCAGGTCCCAGTGAGAAACAGTATCTCAAAAATTAATGTGGATGGCTCCTGAAAAGCCCAAGGTCTACTCTAGCCTCGACACATGCATAGACTTGTGTGGCAAGTGCTTCTACCAGCTGAGCTACCATGGCCCTAAAAATATTTTCTATCTCCAAATCAGAGAAAAATATAAAATAGTGGGAGAATAAAATTTCCATATGTTCTAGGACAAGCAGAAAAAGAAAACGGTCAACAAAGAAAATATAAAATGGCAGAAACTGATTAACATGTATCAGTAACCACAATGCCAAATGCTAGACTTTATGAGAAAACATTCAATTTGTGCAGTGCAAAAGAGGCGATCTATTTTAGATAATCTGCAATAAAGAGATTTAGATTTGATCATGAAGTATAGGGCTGACCTCTTAGCAATAAACACACAAGTCAGGAGGGACTCTGATACATGCAGAGAACACAAGAAAGGTTGGCATTTTATTGAACAGAAATATGGTGCAAGTTTTTGTGAACAAAGTTCATTGTTCTTTTAGCATTTGAGGAAACTAGTGAGCCTGAACCTAAGATTGGTTTTAAGCCGTAATTGGCGGTTTTCCTAGCAATTGCTAAGAAAAATCATCTTAAAGGTGAGACTGACTGTCATTAGCTGGGCTCTACCCAAGTTTCAAGGATAATAACTGTGAGTTCATTTTTGCCCCTGTCCGGTGGCCTTCCTACATTGTAATGGGGCATGGCGGGAATGACTCCATATCACATAATGAATTTGCAAAGACAACCTGTAGTAGTTACTTTCCTGTTCCTGTGATGAAACACTGTAAGGCCTCTTAGAGAAGGAAGGGTTTTATTTTGGTCTATGGTTCCTGAGGATTAGGATCCATCATGGTGGATAGACATTACAGTAAACATAGTGGCACTTGCCATACAAGCCTATGCATGTGTCAAGGCTAGAGTAGACCTTGGGCTTTTCAGGAGCCATCCACATTAATTTTTGAGATACTGTTTCTCACTGGGACCTGACTCTCTCAATTTGGCTAAGCTGGCTGCTTAGAAAGCTTCAGAAATTCTCCTTTTCTGTCTCCCAAGATCTGGATTTAGATCTGGAAGCTGAGAGCTGGACTCTTGAAATGCAGGCATGAAGCAGAGAGAGTAGAAGTGGTAGGAGACTTCAAATTCTCACAGTCCACCTCCAGTGACATACTTTTGCCAGGAAAGCCACACCTCCTAACCCCCACATCCAAACAGCACTACCAACTGGGACTGAGTGTTCAAATACAGGAGTCTACACGGGACTTCCTCATTCAAACCACCACGCAAACAGAGTTTAACATATTTAAATAAATAAACATGTGCTATGCAAATGGAAATCAAAACTAGGTTCCTTGAGCTCTATTAACACAGAAAATCAAGTTTAAAGTTAAAAGTAACAGTGATATTTACAAAAAGGAAAACAAATACCTATACATGCACATGTGGAACACACACACACACACACACACACACACTCTCTCTCTCTCTCTCTCTCTCTCTCTCTCTCTCTCTGAGGGAAAAGATATGTTGCAGGGATACTTTGCAGAGAAATGGAAAACAAAAGGCCAGGTATTCATCAAGTATAGACCCTTCCTAGCTTTCACACAGGCCCATTCCTCTACAACCAAGTAATATATAGAAGAATATGGAGATTTCTAAGTGCATAAAACAATGGCAAATGGATTAAAAATTGAAAGATGAAAACTTAAAACATTAGAAAATTTGGGGGATGATAATTTTAGGAAGAATTAAGACTAAGATGAAAGTGGGAGAAATATTTCTGCAAGTTCAAAGTAAAAGTCAACTCAAAGGAAAAATGAGAAAAGATATTATAGGCATTTTCTAGAAAGGAAATGTAAGTGACTAATATAAATATAACAAAAACTAAGCTTTCTGCTGGGGGCATGACTAAGAGGTAAGAGATCTTACTCTGCAAGCAAGGGGAACTGAGTTAAAATAAACAGCGTCCACATATAAAACCAGATATTTCTGGGTATATCTGTCACACCAGCATTAAGGTGTGGCAACAAGTAGATTCTTGAAACTTCCAGGTCAGGTCAAGCAGTCTCCCTGCAATGATGAGCTTCCTGTTCAATGACAGACTCTGTTGTAGAAAATGAGATCAGACTGACAGAGTAAGAACTACTCATGCACCTCTGGCCTCCACATGTACAAGTACAGGTGTGTGCATCTTGTATAAACTGACGTGTGAAAAATGAGACTTACAGATGATATATTATATTCAGACTTCAAAAGTTCAGAGTTTTAACATATTAATCAAGGGGGTTTCCTTTGGACCTGACACACTTGTATATCCATATGGTGATATTTCACACTAAGCTGAGTTGCAAAATATTTAGATGTTAGACAAAGTGCTAATACTGTTATAATTCAAAAAGAATTTTAATTCACTATTGGTGGGGTTATAAACACTGACATCTTCTTTGGTAAACAATGAGCTACACCTAGTAATATTTAAATGAAACTATGTTAGTTCTATACCATCTATTTTACTCTGAAGACATATTTATGCAGAATTACACAGAACATGGATGTTCAGAACAGCATTATCTATATTAATAAATATTAGTAAATGATGGATAAGATACTTAAAAAAAACTAGATGGTTCTATGGAAAGAATGTTTAAACTGGAAGAAACACTAGCTCAAATGCCATTTAAATAAACCACAGTTTATAAATAAACTGTATCTCTAAATGTGAATGAGCTTCAAAAGTACATACTTAGAAAAACAAGCAAGTCACAAGAAGTCATATGCAAAACAATTGCCATATTCTTTTTTGATATGTGTATTATTGGAGGACGTGCTAGGAAGAGCAAGAGAATGGTCTTCAGGTTGGTGGTAATCACAGAATGAGATTCAGTAGTCAGATTCTGCTTTCTATTCTGACTAGTAGGTTCATTTCCTTGTTCTTGTCTAAACATACAAATGCACTATTTTATTTTCAGTTTTTTGAGACAGGGTTTCTCTGTTGTAACTCTGGCTGTGCTGGAACTCAATCTGTAGACCAAGCTGGCCTCGAACTCACAGAGGTCCACCTGCCCCTGCCTCCCAAGTCCTGGGATTAAAGACATATGCTGCCACTGCCCAACCACTATATTAATTCTATATATACAATACATTTTTTTTCTTTATTGAAGTTCCTGTGTGGCACATTTTGTTAATTTTTAGAAGTGGACTGAGAGGCTGTCACACTCTCCTAGGGGTGGTGAGGCTGAAGCAAGGAAGCTGGAGCTGTGAGTGACAGGAGCACACAGCTAGAGAAGCATCTGGGAAGTTTTAAATAGTATTGGTTCAGGGACAGGGGGTCTAATCACTGAACAGTTAGTACAAACAAGAGGATAAGAACGAACGGCACAAATCTGATGAAAAGGAATTCCCAAGCAGCCTCTGAACCCAGGGCAAACAGGTGTTGCTTAGACTGGGAGACAGTGTCTTGGGATACTCAGGTTCCTCCAATATTGTTGGAGGTGTGCTGCCGCTGGGAATTATTAATTTATTTCTGTTCTGCAGCGTACTAGAGGCTATGGTGGCCTACAGAAAAGCGACAGACTGTACAAATGTAATTTAAATTAAACAAATTTTCTCACATTGAAAGTTAACTTTGTGAAACTTTGAGTCTTTAATCATTTAAAAGGAAACTCCATGACACAATCTGCATTTGAAAAGAAATATAAATCTGTGAAGGTTCCTATGCAATGCTGTTGTTCTCTACAGAGTTAAAATTAGTAAGGAATATACTCTGAAACCATTAACACATCCCCCAGGAAGCAAGCCTCTTCCAGGAAGACTCTTAACCTCAGGGTGGTAAAGCCTTTCTGTTTATTCTTCAACAGCTATAAAATGAGTAGTGCTTCCTGCTTTCCTTAAGAGATGATTGTAAGTGATTGTTGAAGTGCTTAAAAGGAACTTAGTGGTTCTAGGGAATGAAGAACAAGTAGAGTAGTGTTATACTGGGTCTATTTTGTTTTGTCTTTTTTCCTAATGAACTCTAAAATTTTCTTGATTGGTATCATTCCAAAAAATTATAAATGAGGAAAAAAATATGTGTTGTCTCCCAGAGGGCAGTTGAACTTTGTTCAGAATGCTTAAAAAAACATCCGGTAGGATGTTTGCTGATGGAGCTATGTCAACTCATCTTTAAAATTTCCTTTCTAGAAGAGTACAACAGCTACTGAGTCCAAATGCCAGGAATAGTTTTGTATCACTGAGATCTTCTCTCCTACTCACCACAGAGAAGTTCCAACCAGCTACTGCTGGGGGCCTGGAAGTGTTGTTTATTCAAGTGCAAACTGAGGTTAAAGGATAACACAAAATTGTGAGAGTCAGGGTTAGGCTCAGGAACTCAACATGAGAGTTTTACCCATGAGAAGTTCATGTGTGTATGTTTAATACTCCTCCACTTAACAGCACTTAAACACCACACCAAACAGCTATCATGGAAAACCCATATGATTTTTACAATTAAGGGCCGAGGCATAGAACATTTGGTCCCAGTCACATGAGATGAGGTTATTATTTGGCTCAGAGACTCCTTCTCTCATTTCCTCGTGTCTTGTCCCCCTCCAGGGTTACAACAGCAGGCATCATTTGGATGGACAGACTCTGAAGAAAGGACAGAGGTCATGAATGCATGTGTCTACAAAGAGAGGAATTTAAAAGGAGATGACTCAAATAGCTTTTCTGTGCTTTTGATCTCTTAATCAAATTATATATAAAAGTTACATGGTTTCAGGCATTCCAAAAACAGTCTTGATTTATTTTTCTTAATTCAGTTCATTTCCGCAAATACTATTGCACACTAAACATGAATAACTTGTCAAGGGCAGACTAATCCAAACTTAAACACAAATTTAAATGTGACAATCATCACATTTAAATGCTGTGAAAACTAAACGCAAATAAACGCTAAATAAACTCTTTAGCATGGGACTAGACATTTAGGGGTTACAGTTATCGCTTACTTGGAATTTATAATCCAGTGAGATTAGTTGTGATTATGCTTCATCACACAAATTCATAACTAGTAATTACGTGAGCTTCAGTGAGAGAACCACAGGAAAGACTGTGGTGGGTTGAACTTGAACTGTGTCAAGTACCATAGGTTTCCAAAGTTGGCAGTGTTCAATTTCCAATCTGAACATGGAAAGATGTTAGCTTCACAACAGAGTAAAGAGTGAACGATGTGTGAAGATGGTTATAAATTTTTTAATATTTTTTCAAGATGTGAAAGCAGGGAAGATGATGTTTCAGCAGTGCATAGTATAATACAACTGCCTAGAGACACTCATCAATATAACATGTACTATATATACTCTCAGATGTGAAAAATTGAGAGCAGACTCAATCTCTAAACTACTCCTGGACTCTGGAGTAATCTCACCTATAGACAACTTGCAACACCAGTGACATGGAAAGGATACAGGGAAATTCCTAAGGTTCAGATATCTTCAAATATTGTGACACCTTCATATCTTGTCCCAAATTTGCAGTTTTACAAAATTCCTATCATCAGTTTCATTCCTTTCGGTTACATAACCCTCAAAGTCATGCACCATGATTGCTCAGGAACTGACAGGGCTGGCTCTTATCCATCCCCCTACCCCACCCCCAGCTGTCTCTTATCTCCTCCTCTCACCCTTCCTACAGCCCATGCATTCCATCAAGCCTCCTACCTCACCTACTGCCTCAAGTTCCTCCCTCCTCATAGGTCTTCTCTTCTCTTCCTCGTGTATATTTCTTCACTAACTTCTTTTCGAATTAGTTAATGCCTTTAATGAAGAAGCCAATGAATCTCTCAATAATATTTCCCAAAGGAATGTCTGTCCTGACTTTCAGGCCAGTCTACACTCATTCTAAAGCTTGTTAAAAATCCTGTACTTTTCCATTTAGCAATTATACCAGTTGAAATAACCAGTAGCCACTGATGTCTTCATTCCTTGTTACAATAAATACAATAAATATTAAGTTTTACAGAAGCAATGCTCTATTTGTTTTATTCCCGACATTATAGAAAAAAACAAGAGTGTGTGTGTGAGAGACAGAGAGACAGAGACAGAGACAAAACCCAAAGTGAGTCCGTCTGCCAATGAACCTTCCTTTAAAAGCTACCCATGGCCACTTCAGGGAGCTTAAGTATAACTGATTTCAGCCGAGAGCATGTATATGCCACAATTCTACACTCATATTCATATACAGTCCCATAATTTATTTAGAGATAATCAAATAGCTCAAGATGAGCCAACTAATCATCATTCCCTGATAGCTTCTCCAAGGCTTATAAAAAATGTTCTTGTTTCACTCAAAATCACAACATGAAAATGTTGTGAGTCGCCGAAAGAATCGCCCATTCCCTGCCCCTTATCCTCCATCTATGAGTTGCATGCCAATGTCCTGAATCATCCCTAATGGCTAGCCTGACATCTCTCTGCACATGCTCCATACCCACTCATACCCACCTAAGCTGTCTGTCTTTTTCCTTTCTGGGAGGCAATCACGTTCTCCTTCTCTCCTTCTCTCCTTCTCTCCCTCCTTTCTTCCCTCCCTTCTGCCTTTCCTTCCTCCCTTCTTCCCTCTCTCCCTGTCTCTCCCCCACTGGCTCAACTCTTCCCCCAAAATAAATCTCTCACAGAATCTGTTTCATGCTGGCTTTGTCCCTTTAGCCTTAAAAGTCATAAAAGAAAATGCAAATGAATGAATTATAATCTTTTTCATTAACCACTCGGAAGAAGTCAGTCATCATGGGGAAAGAAGAATTAGACCCAGACTCAAATTGTAATGTGGAGGTGGAAGAGCATAGCAACAGACTGGAAGGGTAGCAGAAGCACACTCTACTGTATCAATAGGGCCTCTGGTTCAGCCATAGCTGAAGGCTAGGCTTCCTAAGTATCCAGTTTTCAGTCACACATATCAATTTTTTATATTAAATTTGAGTTTGATCCCTGACAAATACAGGAGGGAGTAGTCTGTTTAAATAAACAAACAAAATTCCTTCTGAATGTAAATTGCTATCTTGTCCTCACAACTTTGGAAGGGTCAAGAGCAATGTCCAGCTGAGTCCAGAAGAGCAGAGCCAATGCAGAATAAACTAAGAGAAAGCAAAGAGTCAGGCACAGACGATTTACCATCTACAGTACAGAGTTCAGAAGACAGCTAGTCAGAGTGAACTCAATCAGCAGTAAGTCTCAGAGGCTGAAACATTCTAGGTTTAGGTTTGAAGACTACAAAGGCTGAAATCTTCATAGGACCAGGGATTGAGTTAGTAAACAATAAGCTGTACATCTACTTCTATGGACCTGTATTAGACTCTGAATTATTGAAGTAACAGAGAACCTGATTTATTATATTGTTAAGTTTGATATAGTAAGTATACTAAATGTTTAAGTGTAGTAAGCTTTAATATATTTCACTTTTAGCATCAACTCATACATCTGAGTTGTTTAGAGTCAAATTAAATTGAGTAAGAGTGTACCTATTTAAAGGAATTTAGACATCAACATTTTAAAGCCCATTAATTGTTATGTTGATGCTTGTAAAAATGATTAATGGATTCAATGATAGAATATACCAACTACTGTTTGCTTAATTGAAAGGCTGAAGTTAAACTAAGGTCTAAAGCATTTTTCAAATTAATAAGCCAACCATTCAGATCCTATGTAGCTACAAAGAGTTATTAGCTATAATGATAGAATATATATCAAGAACTAATGTTAAACTGAAAGGATAAAAGAAAGCTAAGTTTTAAATTTTTGTCCAATTTAATAAACTGAATATTAATACAGATTCAAAATAATTACAAAAAGTTATTTTTCTCATCAAGAGCAGTCACCCCAAACGTGAACAGAAAGTTTATGGTCATAAATGTATTTCTATTGGTTGCTCTGAAGGTAAAATAGAATACTATGTCTATGAATCTCTCAAGCTCAAGGAGTTCATCATCATATGTTACTACATAGTAAACCTGATTATTAGCATTTTAGTAAGCTTGTTTAAATGAATCCATCCTTAATTTACCAAGAGTATATTTCCTAGAACATGGGACAAGCTATTGGTCTTTTAACATTTTCATTATGCTTTTGGAAGTGAGTGATGTACCATTATTAACAGGTTTGAGAATGTAAGTCTTCACTCACACTGGAACAAAGAGAGTGGTTACCTGAGGTCTGGAGAGACCCACAGAAAATAGCATCTGACCTGAATATTCTTCCATATATGTCCTATGACAAGGCACTACTGAATTCCTCATCCTAAATCTTCTCTCTGATTTCTAAATATTCCTAGAAATATGGTAAAATATCTTGTTGATAAGTTTTTATTTTCTGACTTTAAAATATCATTTCAGTGATTGCTGTATAGAACTACAATACAATGCTACAAAATTCTCACGCTTGTAGAATCTGGGGAAGTAATCTGCTTTTTTTCACTGTCTTCTGATGTTCACACTTCCGAAACCAGGGTGTTTATCTCTGGGAATTCATGGCCTCCATCTACGTATGCTGGTTCCTTCAAATGTACTAGCTATTGCACAGAAATAACACAGAAAGTGAGACAACTTTCAATTCACTTGAAGTCTCAAGGCATCTTCTTTGCAGATGTTTTCTACATTTTCAAGTCTGGAACTTGTAAGATTAATTGTCCTATGAAAACTTTCCTCTCTCAGATAATACATTCTGTTTTTACAAAACAGAATAATTCTAGGTATGCTATTTATGTGAGTGGGAGTGGGGTATAGGTGTGTATTTGGTATGCTACTTTCTAAGCATCATATTTTATATAATTTGGGTCACAGCTTTGTACTTGTCAATATGGTGTGAGTGTGCATGTGTGTGTTCTTTGAAACTCTTCTAATTACTTGTTGCTGTCATTTTATATAATTGAAGTTAGCCAGAGAAAATTTGTGGCAAAAAGTCACAATCTAGAGAATTTGTTTCATCTGTTTCTTTCAAGGCATTTACAAACAAATATATCATTATGTTCAGAACTATGAGGAAAAATAGAAGTACACACGATCTTTATTAGAGATCTCTGCTTCAGAAATGGAGACTTTTCTAATAAGGAATCTGAGCATAATTTCTCCTCTGAATAGAGATGTCTTAAAGCATTTGATATCAATCAATGTATGCAGGAAATTAACATGCTGAAGGTATATAAACAAAACAAACTATAGACATCTGAGGAAGGTTATCTTGGCTACAAGCAATTTAGGAATGAAACTTGAGTGTTAAATCTACCACTGACCTGCTTCACGTCACTCACACATATTTAAATGGGAAATATTAATGCCAATATTCCTTAAGTTGATTCTTGAGAGGTAAAAGTTCTTAAATATAATGGTTTGTGGTTAGAGATAAACACAGATATCTATGTATTATATGCATTACATATTATATGTATTTACGTTATATGTAATATATATGTTAAATTTTCATGAATAAGTTTAAACATCTTTTGTAAGTAGAATAATTAAATCAAGTTGAGAAAAATGGGCTGGAATTTTGGCTACTTGGTAAAATTATTGAAACTCCATTTATCCAACATTTATCAGTCCCATCCTAAAGTTTGTGCTTCCTGGGCAGATTCCTTTGCCTATGTGGCTGCTCTTCCTTGGATGTTAAAGTGTTGTGACATTCCTTAAGACCACATATTTGTCATTTTGAATTAATTAGATGTGTTGGGCAAAAGCTATATATGTGAAATTCAAAATGATTTTTCTGATGAGTCATTTGAATAGATTTAATTCAACTTTTTAGTGGGCTAAGAAACTACAGATGATTGAACTACATTGACACATAAGTTGTAAGTACTTGTTATTTGTAAGAACTCTACCTATTCAATCTTCAAGGCCCAAGCCAAGCATTATCTTTTTTTAATTCAAAATATTACTTCAATATAAAGAGCAATATTCCTTCTAAAAAGGCACTTTAGAGTATTAATATCAACTTTCATACTCATCACACTGAAAACCAATCTGAAAGCAACTGGTTAACCCAACAACACATCACGCACCACTATTGTACTGTAGGACACTTCTTGCCTGACATGTCATTACTGTAGTCCCCAGGACTCACAGCTGAGTAAGACTGCTAATGATTTTCTCTACCAGTAGTTTACTTTCTGGCACCATGAAGACTAGCAAATAGGTAGGAAGTTTCCAGTTCAGTTCTAGCTTGACTTCTGACAAGAAACAAAATGTTCAGGGTCTTCAGTAGTAAGATCTTATTGCCAAGTGCTGCTGGACCACTAAGACCAGTGGTTATGGCTTTGCTTGTTTAGGGAACCTCAGGGAAAGGAAGATAGCCCACAGTCTATGCCTTTTCAGAGGACTATTATTTGTTCATTCAGAGCACACCTATTCAAATTGCTTTACATATTATAACTTATTAAGCTTATGAAATAGTAGGCTTTCATGTGGCTTTTTTATATGTCCTTTTTTAGTTAGGCATCCCCTCTCTGCCTCTCTTCTTTACCATCCCACCATTTCCTCGATTAGATGCATCCACTCTCAGCATTCCACCCTTTTATGTCTGATATAGGTTACTAACTCCTCTACATTAAAGTGTCCCCCAATGCTTCTTTCTATATTTCTGGATTTTATTGTCCCTCAGAATTAAGCATACTACTCTAGAAACTTATTTTTTTAGGTTTAAAAGATTAAGGAAAATTTGTGCCAACTCTCTTTACAGGCCCAGGTTAACTCACTCAGTTTAATATTTCTCAGAACTATCCATTTTTCCACTGTGAATTTCATAACCTCATTCTTTTTTACGACTGCCTAAAAATCCCACTACATATATATACCAAAACGCATCAGTTGTCGGACATAACACTGATACCATTTCCTTTTGCTCTTACGAATAGAGCCACAGTGAACATGAAAGTGCATGTATATATAATGTATATACAATATATAAGGTTTTTGAAGAATATGCCCAAGGTGGTATTGCTATTTCCTGTGTCTGGACTACATTTAGCTTTGAAGAATCCTCCACACTGACTTCCATAATGCCTGTGTCAGTTTATACTCCTCTCAGCAGTGAATAAGCGTTTAACTCTTCCTCTACATTCTGCTTAGCACTTCTAGTCATTTATTTTTTGTTTTTGTTTTTTGTTTTGCTGCTGCTGTTGTTGTTGTCATTGTATAGTAGCCCTTTTGACTAGAGCTAGAATAAATCTCCAAATGATTCTAGCTTGCATTTTCCTATTGGCTAGGCATTTTAATAACTTTAACAACTACTTATTAGCCAACTGTGTTTCTTTTTTAGAGACCTCTCTGTTCAGTACCATTGATCATTTTAATTGTTTTTGTTTCTTTGTTTGTATTCTTAATGTGTAGCTTTTTAAGCTCTTTGTATATTCTAGACACTAAAGTTCTGTCAGGCATGTATATCTACTAAAGATTGTCTACCATTAGATAAGCTGCTTTGTCACTCGATTAACAGTTTTATTTGTAGTACGGATACTTTTTAATTTTATAGACTTCCACCTGATGAATGCTAGCCCTATTTCCTGGGTGACTAGGGTCCTATTCAGAAAATTCCCACCTATATCCATATCTTTATGTATGCTATCTGCTAGTAGATTCAATGTTTAGGTCTAACATTAAGGTCGATGATACTTGTATAATTTAGTATTGTGCAGAGTGAAAGATGATGATGTTTCCTTCTGCATATACATAACCAGTTTTTTCTTGAACCATATGTTGACAAGGCTAACTTTTCTCCACTGTGTATTTTTAGCTTTCTATTGAAAAACTCAGGTGATTGAAGTTGAACATACACATATATCTAGGTCATCTATTCTATTCCAATGATTTGTGAATTTTTGCGCCATACCATGTGGATTTTATTACTATGGTTCTATATCATAACATAATTAGGTATGGTAATGCTACCAAGAGTTGTTGTTGTTGTTGTTGTGATTGTTGTTGTTAATCGTTGCTCAGGATTGCTTTAACAATATTTTGTACTTCTGTAAGAATTTTAAAATTGTTTTTTAATATTTCTTTGAGAATTGAGGTGGCATGTTGATTGGAATTGCACTGAATTTGTAGACAACTTTTGAAACTATGGATATTTTCACAATACTAGGTCTTTAAATCTATAAGGATAAGAGGTCTTTCTATCTTCTAATATAATCTTACATTTCTTTCTTTAGTGTTTTAAAGTTGAAAACTTTTTTGTGAAACAGGGTCTTACTCTATATTCCCGGATGGCTTCAAATCTCCATCCTTCTGCCTCATTCCTTAGGAATTATAGATATTTACCAACATCCCTTATTAGACTGTGAGATAATATTCTAAAAGACTACCTTGCAAATTATGCTTGCAAAAATTCTCTGCATCTATAAATGAAATAAATTTTGAATCATACACTGTAGAACTATTTGAGAAAGTAACAGTAATCTCATTTTGTCTCTCAGAAATGGCCCTTAAAAATAAAGAGAAGCCCCAGACTTGAAGAGCCATCGTTTTTCATACAGAGCAAGCATTTCACAGAGGGGACAAGGGTATCATTTGTTAATACATAGCAATATGTAGAGTCCAGCTAGTGCCACCTCTTAGCTCATCTTATCCTGACAGACAAAAATAGGTTTTCCAGTTCCTTTTTTAATCTCATTGTTATCAATGAGAGAATGTTCATGGCCCAAAGGAAAGATCTGACCCTAGGAAGAGTTAAAGTCACCATCTTACCCTAGATATTATATTCTAGCCAAAAATAACACTGTTGAGGGTCACTGGGCTCCAAGCTAGAGAACCCACTGGGCCATCCATCCAGCCTATACAGCACAATTTGCAGTAAAACTAATATCATTTCAATGTTAAGGAAGAAACCTTCAAGGAGTTTCAATTTTTCAAGGTTCAATTTTCATAATTAAGCCAACAATTTAAGGCACCAAACTATATTTAGTGGGAAAACACCCTGGTGACTATCTATGCAGAATAGTCATTCTCACACACACACACACACACACACACACACACAAACACACACACACACACACACAAACACACACACACACACACACACACACACACACACACACACACAAACACACACACACACACACACACAAACACACACACACACACACACACACACACACACACACACAAACACACACACACACACACACAAACACACACACACACACACACAAACACACACACACACACACACACACACACACACACACAAACACACACACACACACACACACACACACACACACACACAAACACACACACACACACACACACACACACACACACACACACACACAGAAATTCACCAATGTACACTTTTGCTTGTGCAAGCAATCCTCTACAAGAGGTTGTACTCTGTGAGGTCAAATCTCTTTAAAGCATTCTGGAGCCACTATGATTTAGCTGGCTGTTATTCACCTAATTTTAGTAATTACATCCCACATGCATACCAGAGGCAAAATTAAGTTCTTTATTTTCTTAGACGAAAATATGTTCACTGTAAAAAAACAAACAAACACAACAACAACAACAACAAAAAAAACCAGAGAATTTACAATTAGGTGGGTTTATATTTAAAATATTCCTGGTAAAATACTCGAAATGTCCAATCTTTATGATAATTAATTTTTCTACGTTTGATTCTTATGTCCCTAAATTGTTGCCATCCAACAGTTAATGAAATAGCCTGAATTCTATCTGTAATTGCTTTTATTTACCCTATGATGAATCAGCCACTGAAATCACTAAAACAAACCCCTAGCAAATGCTTATAGAAAATTTTTGGGCTCAAACTGGGAGGAATAAATTATTCAAAACAGTAATTGTAAAAAATGGCTAATGTCATGGCTGGAGATGTTGTTTAGTGGTAAATCATGTGCCTGGTGTATGTGAGGCCCTGGATTTAAGCCACACTCAAAGATAAAAGTTTCTAATTTCAAAGAACAGCTGTTGGCAACAATGATCTTGCTCTATGTATGTTGAACTGAGACTATAGAAGTTACTTTCTTGATTTGGTCACATCTTTTTGCATCCTGAAAATTAGAATTACAATTTGGAGAACATTCTCACAGTGCAAAGAGCTTAAACAGTTTCTTTATATATATTTTTCTCTCTTTTTAAAAATGTTTTAGTTAAAATATATCATTTCCTCCATTCCTTTTTTCTCCAATCTTTACCATGTACCAACCCCCTGCTCCCTCTCAAAAAGATTGTCTCTCTCTTTGTCTTTGTTATTGCTACACACACACACACACATACACAGAGAGGGAGAGAGGGAGAGAGAGAGAGAGAGAGAGAGAGAGAGACATGCCTAAATATAGAAATATAACCAGATTAACCCATTAATGTTACCTGTATACATATAATTTATATGATTTCAGGGATGACCACTTGGTATTAGATAACCAATTAGTGGGGAGCATCCCTGAGGAAGACTATTTATGGCTCTCAACATTCCTTAATGTTCTATAGTTTTTTGTCCAGGGTAGGGTCTCATGAGATTTTCTTTTCCATGTTAGTATGTATATTGTTAGTGTATTTCTTCAGGTCTTGCTTAGGCAGCCATAACATTGAAGTACCATGGGTGAAGGTTTTCCCTGTTGGATCAAAGAGACACTATCTCTCAGCAGATTTCCTGGTCCTTTGACTCTTATAGACTTTCTGTCCCAACTCTCATGATGTTCCTCAAGCCTTGAGTGCAGATGTTGTATTGTAGATGCATCAACTGAGGCAAGATCTCTGTCTACATATTTGTAAGAAACCCACAAGATAAAATGCTCCATTTACCTTTAAGATAGTTAATATATAAATGATCTTTTCTATGATTCTCTAGCTAGTCTAATTTATTCTTTAATTCCCTCTTACACCATGAGAATTTGATGAATTATGAAAAAAACATGGAAGAGCTACCCTTACTTAAAATTAACAACTGTATTTGCCTGTTGAAAACACAAAACCTCATATGTAAAGTTTGAATACATATAGCACACACAATGTTCATTCAAATAATGACTGATCAAAAGATACAGTATATACTCACAAATTTAGATTAACACTCTAAGGAATGATGGATAAGGGACAGGGATGATAGTAAAAGAATATGATAAACCATTTTTAGAAACTTAAGTGACCCTTCAGTGAAGGAGATGGTATATTTTCTTAGAAAACAGTTCAATTTAATAGCTATTTGAAATTTTAGTGGCAGATATGACTGTTCACAAAGCAGATTAAAAAGTGATAAATGAGAGAAAGCAAAGATAACAGCAAATAGAACAGGGTATGAAAATTTATTATCAGTAATAAGTACAGATCATGAATCAAGATGTTAATGCACTGTCCAGAATAGAAAACAAATAGTATGACTTAATGATTAATTCTGACACAAAGCAAGTTCATGCTTTATCCCAAGATACTTGTAATATACTTTTCTTCCAACCAGCAAATCATATTACGAGTGTTAGAATTAATGGGACATTTTGCCTAAAGCAATATAAGTATCCAAGTAAGAGTATTAAAATACCAAGAAAGGAAAGAAACTCTTAATTCATAAGGTAAAAAGGAAGATAGAAAGTACAGAAAGACAGACTTCTGGTCATCATAATCTAAGAAAGAAGATTTAACAACTACCAGTGAAATTGACTCCGTATGTCTTTCTGGAGCTATGTGTTCTTTGTCACAGATGTTCTGTACAGTTGTAGCAGAGCATGGATAACTTTTTTAAAGAGGAATTTGTATGATAGCATCTTGTATTTCATTTTCTGCATATTTATCGACTGTCTGTCATATGCTAAGCATTCTGAATTATTAAAGCCAGGTGCAACTAGGAAAGCAATTTTATTTTGCATCATGTCTATCACTGGTATATTCCACATCCTACCAATGCTATGAAATGTAGTCAAACCTGAGTTCAGCTTTAACACCAACACTCCAAACTTTCGCCAATCCTGTTCTAGCTGTCAATACAACTCAGGGAAGATTAACTCTTGCCTTTAGGTATAATGGATATGAGGGACTGGAATTTTGATGTCCTACAAATCCAACTAAAATAACCTTCCAAGACCATGTTGTATGTCTGGAGCAAATGTGTGTCCCCATTAGTGTTGTCTATCACCGTGATTATCATGACTTACCTTTTGCCCTTCACCTAACCTAGTTTAGAAACATTGGATCAAGGTGATATATATTTATTTTGCCAGAGAAGATCCCCATTTATGTGTGTTTCCCTAATATTCCCATAAATGGAACCACTGTCATTGTCAAACCTGTCCTAAGCTTGAATAATTTTTCTGTCCATGTAACCACTGGAGTAAATGCATATGCATGTCATAAGTGTTTCCTAGCCCTGTGTAGAAAATAAAAAACAATAAAACTCTTTTAATACATACAAATGACATTTCATATACTGATATACAAAGCAAAGCCTGCCTCTATTTTGTATGCTTTATGACAGATCTCTTTTAAAGCAATTATATCTGATCAACTGGAATTGCATTTTCCCTTTATACCCTTGCTATGTTGTGATATCCACATACAGCAAAGAGATTTTTCTAATTTGGACATGAACTACTTCCTATGATTTCAGTTTTCTAATACTATAATACGTACCAGAAATATCAAACTTATAAAGATAATAAGGTTATATAAATTTATATTGGTTTGTGGTTCCAGAGGCTCCAGCTCATGATCAGTTGTTACTACTTGTTGGATACTTGAAAAAAGCAGCATATCATAATTGGGGAACTTATGACACATAGAGATGTCCATCTTATGATCAAGAGTCAAGAATCAAGAATTACCAGGATCTCTTTGTGGGCATGTCCCCAGCAACCTAAGGCCTTCTGGTATGTCCTACCAAAGTTTAATTTACCCCCTAATAGCACCATGTTGGGGAACTAAGCATATAACACATGAGGCTTTGAAGACATTCCCTAACCAAAACATTGCATTGAACCTCACATCACAAGCGTTAGACAGCAACTGACCAAGTTTCACAATCTGGAGATCCTCTCCCAGTAGACTTTGCTCAAATTCAATATTGATAACATTAATTTACTATATTGGGTAATACCATATCTACAAAATCTCAACTTCTGAGTTTTTGTCTAGATAATTCATATATCTAGGTTCTATAAACTGTAGATAATACTGTGTCCTGTTAGCTTGTGAATGGTTCTTACTCCATGAACTATTTTCCTGGGAAATACAAGAGGTAGAATATATAAGTGTATTAAAATGGCATGTAATAGTTGATGTATTTAGATTTAACTCTTAAATATTATTCAGAATTTCTTACAAAAATACTCAAACTTCATGGAGCATAATTATCCCCATTTTAAAGCTAACTCCAGGTAGTATATTTTATCCATATAAACTATAATGTTCCAAAATATAAATGTCACATCCATTAATAGACATCTGTACTCCCTTGGATTATGTCCTACCTAGCAAAATAGCATCAGGATGATCTAATGACACAGTAGAACTCCAGGTGACACACATTTCTTTTCTATATCCTTCATGTACTATTAAGTATTGCTTCTAAGAAGAGATCCCTGAGAATCACAGGAAGCCTCTTCAACTTCTTTATTTTTAATAAATTTTTTAATAAAATATATTTTGGTCATGTTCTCTCCATTTCCTAAACCTCTCCCAATCCAGCCTGTATGAACCCACCCAACTTAAAGTTCTCTTCCTCCCTTTCTCTCTCTCTCTCTTTCTTTCTCTCTCTCTCAAAAATAATAAAAACCAAAAAAAAGGAAGAAAATACAAAAACTAAAAGCAAACACAAAAGGAATAGGATAAATACCAAAACAAAAGAATAATGCAGAGAGAGAGAGAGAGAGAGGGAGAGAGAGAGAGAGAGAGAGAGAGCATGAAGTCTATTCTGTGTTAATCAACTACTCCTGGGCATGGGCGCTTGCCTTCGAGTGTGGTTGATATATCCAGTGACACTCCATTATAGAAAACTGATTTTCCCTTTCCTAGCAGGTATCAATTGCGGATGGAAGCTTCTTCATTCAAGAAGACTCAAGGGCCAACTAATTTTTCAGAGTTGATCCCAAATAAGGTCCTCTGTGTTCTTTAGGACAATCAAATCTGCCTTCATCAGGCTACACCCACGGTTCAAGCATCTCAAGATCAAGATTTGGAGCAGATGTAACAAACATGGAAAGTCTTTCTCCTGTGGTGAGACATGCCAATCTTCCTGGATCAAGTACATCTGGGTCTGTTTACTTCAATCTGATTTGCCCAAAGCCTCTTCACATAGAAACAATTTTAGAAAAAATTTATCAAAACCTAAATCTAAAATTCAACACTTTTTTGAAAGTTTCTGCATTGTTTTGGATATCTTATACTTTTCATCATCTCCACAAAGATTTAAAAAAACTTTTTGAAATAAAAATTGTTTAAAATTATATCCATTTTAATCTTTTCCCATCAATACTTGCAATATTTACGACACTTTGAAAAGTGAAGGTGTAAACCTGTAAGAAGACTTTTTGCTATCTTTGAGAGCATAATATAACACCCAAACTAAGAAAGAGGCTTTGTCAGATTTTAATTAATATATTTTAATTTTAGTTTACTTATTTCACACTGTTTACTAAATCCTTAAATACAAAGGAGTTCAATTTTAAGCTTTCTAACCATTAGATGATTTAATCAACAAATATATTAGAAGAGATAAGTTTTGGCTGATTTTGGTATTATTTCCTGCTTCCCCTTCCTTCCTCTTTTTTTTTCTTTCCCTCTCTTTTAAGGCCAGAATTATTCCTTGAAAGTCATAACACCAAATGGAGAGTAAAGCCCCCATCTCAAAACTGCCCACTCTATATTACTCTCCCCCAACAGAATAAGAGATGGAATCATGTAGGTAAAATCAATAAATTATATAAGAAAAAAACAATGACAATAGTGATTGATATGCTAAAATGGAAGGGGGAAATTTCTATGGAGTCCTACCCCAGATAAAGAACTATAGGAAACTATTGACCTATGGAAGAAGAGTAATAGCCTCTAGGAATGAGTGTTTTTTACTGGTTGTCTTATGGTCAAACTCTGGAGGCCAGTGAAGGAATCAGATCTCATGAAACTGGAGTTAAGATAATATACACACAAACATCGGAAATGGAGTCAGATATATATATATATATATATATATATATATATATATATATATATATATATGAATATATGTGTCAAAGAAAAAGAGGGTATCATCTTGAGAGTGCGGGTTATGGTAGGGTCTTACAGGAGGATTACTGGGAGAAGGGGAGGAGCTAAAGGGAGCAAAGAAAGAAGGGATGTAATTCTATTTCAATTTAAAACAAACAAATTTAAAGGCTTTGGGACATTTAAAGTTTGAAATAGTTTATATTGCTGTGCTGATATGAATATGAAATCTTGGAGATTAATATGAAAAGAAAAGTTCTAGTTGACTAGTGAATTTTTGTGTGTTAAGATGACAAGAAGTCAATTGTACTGGCCAGTTTTATGATATTTTTGCACAAATGAGAACCTCAACTGACAAAATACCCCATCAAATTGGCCTGTAGAAGAGCCTGTGGGACATTTTCATGACTAATGATTGATGTGGGAAGGCCCATCTCACTGTGTGTGATGCCACCTCCTGGATTTGTGGTCCTGGGTATTATAAAAAAGCAGACTGAGCAAGCCATAAGGAGCAAGTCAGTAAACAGTATTCCTCCATGGCTTCTACATTAGTTTCTTCCTCCAGATTCCTACCCTGAGTTAAAAAAAAAATCAACTGAAATTTTATGTAGTTAAATGATAGTTCAAGAATTAAATTATTGGACACAAATGAAAAAGGATAGAAAGCTTCAAAGAACGGCTTAATGAAGTTTTGAAAATATTTGGAATTAAGTGGGAGAAAGGGACTGTAGCTCAGCATCATGTAGAGTCATTCTTAGCATGCATGAAGTCCTGGATCAGCATTCAGTACTGGAAAAACATGAGGTGGCACTTCCATTCTATCTGGAAATGGAGATAATTGGGAAAGTCATGGGCATTAAGGATAATACAAGTGAGAAGAGAACAAAAATTGCAATAAAGCAATAAGTCAAAGAAATGATATAAAATAGGAAGAGGGCCTCGATGAGACAGAGAATGGGGAAAGAAAAATATGGAAAGAACAGTGTCAAATTGAGTATCAGAGACCATCTCTACTGGGTTGTACAGAGTTGTTATATAACTATTGGTGATGTGGAAATCATCACAGACGTCTGAGTAAGGAAATGGTATGATGGAACAGATTGTCTTTATTACAGAGTAAGTTTCAATATTGAATGGAAGGGGAGGGAAATTAAGAGGAAAGAGCAGTTAGAACACTGAGATGGCTTGCATAGCATGGTGTTTGCAGGCAAGGACAAACATTTTTGAGGACACGGTACTACTGAGACAGGTGCTGTCACATAGATAGCAATGTAAGGTGCACTTTAAAAGGTGTGAAATTGACATTTTTATGAGTTGTATTTCATCTGCAATTGATGGCCTTGCACCAATTGTATAGCTTATTAACACAAACGTTGCAATCTGTTATAAACAATGAGAAGATTCAGAAAAGAATGAATTTTAGGTTTTATTATATTTTTAACTCATAAAGAGATTTTAGTTGTTCTTACAAGGGCAGTTTTTTACCCCAAATTTTGGGGTCAGAGACAGTTACTGATGTTGATGAGAAAGTCCATATATCTCCAGACATTAATAATAAAATCTTAAAGAAATATTTTTCTTATTTTTTATTGTCACAAACATCTAATTTCTTTTTTAAAAGAATCTTATTTTAAGATTACCATACTAACAAGGAAGCAATGTTACATCAGTATTTCTTTTTTTGATAGAATAACAAATGGGTTATTTTACTTGCAGTGTAAGTTGTGGGTTAACATTTCTTTTACTACCTCAAGAAAAATATTAGTTTTGAATGGAGTGTTGATTCTCATTATCAGAGAAATCCCCCATACAGAACAGAATGTAAAAAAGCTGTTGTTCCTGAAGTTTCCATGTAAGTGCATAATCTTATTCTAATGTGTTTTGTGCTTATATTTATGGGCTTCTTATCATTGTGACATACATATATTAAATAAAATTTGTAATTTAAACCTCCCTAATCCAAAATGTGACTGTTTGAAATTGAGGTTATATGATCAAAAACAGGCAAATGTCTGTTTCCTTGAAATTCTAGTTAAGAGTAATAAGATGTGTGTCGGTTATGAAACTTAGCCAGATTCCTGGGTAATGTTAAGTCACAATTTATGTAAGCTACTTCATTAGATAAGCAGACTCCTTATAAGCCAGACCTCCCAAGCCAACAACTGTAATTTAAAGAAGAGGCCGTTAATTATAAGTCCCTCATTTTTTATAGAATGCCCTGTTTTAGTTTTGTTTTGGGTTTGTTTTTTTTCCTGTTTGGAGAATTATATTTTTTTTAAGATAAGTAAGGCCAGAAGATATTTCTAATACTAAAATGGTGGGGAAAGGAACTCAAAATGGTTGGAAATGAAGAACATTGTCTAATTCTTCTTACACAAATAAATAAATAAATAGTTTATGCTGAGGGTATAGCTCTGTTGGTGAAGTACCTATCTAGCATGTGTGAAGCCTTGAGTTCAATACCCAGAATCTTAAAAACCATGAGATGGTGAGCACCTGTGATCCTAGAACTTCAGAAATAGACGTAGAAGCATCAGAAGTTTGAGCTGGTCATCCCCAGCTTCAAGGCAAATTTGACATCATCCAGAATACAAGAGATCCTATCTCAAAACAAAAAGAAAACTTCTATAATCTAAGGATTTGAAAAAAAAATTAAAATAAAAATTTTGAAGTCCACATTTTTACTCATTAGCCTTCAGAACAAGAATGACTAGTAATAAAACAGTTATAATGATGATAGTCCAATAAGTAATGAGTACAGAGAGCTAGCAAAGTACATAGATAAATGGTAGATAGATACATAGATAGATAATGATGGTGAAGATACATAGATGATAGATGATAGACAATGGATGGAACATTAGATAGAGGACGATTGATAGATAGATAGGTAGATGATAGTTGATGGATGATATAGAGACAGATTATTGAGAGTCACAGTTACTTGGACACAAAGATTAGTATTAAAGGAGGTTAAGTAGACAGAGAAAGGTAAAATAGCCCATCTGTAGCAATGCTGGGAGTGTTACATTTGGAGTGGGGAATATGAGAGTGATTAAGCCTATGTAGAAAGCCAAGTAAAAACCACTTCATTTTTTAAAAGTGCTTGAGTTTTATGGAAGTGGTTTCTTCTCTTCTTTTCCAAAAATGGTGTTCAGAAAGCAGTTTCTTGTGATATGTTTTCTAATCAGATATCTCAGATACTTATCTTTATGGTGATCTGTCATAAAATACGGTCTTTCCTGACCCAGCCACTACAGTAGATAAATGAAATTTATTACACCATATTATATTACATTTAATATATGTTATTAGACACAAAGGAGGTATGGTCTCAAATTCTCTGGCAAGGAAACTCCCATACAATCTCCCATCTTCCCTGCTAGATTGATTCTACCAGATGCATACATTAATATAGAGATAGTCTTCTTGAATCTTTGCCTTATATTAATGTAGAGCTGGTCGTCCTGAATCTTTGCCTTATTCTTCCTCTAAAAAAATGACACCTATCTACAATTTAAATTGCCAGTTTTAGTTCTTCTGAGTGAGCCCACAGGTACCTGAATAGTTGGTAACTTCATTGCCCCTTTGAGTTAGAAATTCTAATATCGTCTTTAAGAATAAGTATCTAAGAGGCTTTATGTTTGAATTTTGAAGTAAGGTGTTCCTGAATCCAGACACTGCAGAAGATTCTATATATTAATAGAAGTCAATTCTACATGTCCTGGTTGGTAAGGTCACATCAGAACAATAAAATATTCAAACGTCAGGCCCATAAAACTTTACATTGCAGAATTCTTTTAAATTTATTTTTCTTCTCTCATACAATATATCCCTACCCCTCTCCCCTCCTTCCTGTTCTCTCAGCTCCCGGCATCTCACCTTGCTCTCAGATCTACCCCCTGTCCACATCTACCAGCCAAACCCCCAACTCCCACTTCTCCCTAGACAACAACAATCCTCCCATGGTTACAGCTCAAAAAGGACATGGTTTAACAAGATGGAACTGCTCCCTATATCATAGGTATACTAGGTAATCCAGCAGAAGAAAAAGAGTCCCAAGTTCAAGCAATAGGGCCAGAGACTCCTCAACTCTGTCCCACAGGAGTTTAGCTAGAATACCAAGCCATAAAGCCAGCCATAAGACATACTTAGGAGACCATGCAGGTTCCATGTCTGTCGCTTCAGTCTCTGTGAGCCCCTAAGAGTGCTGGTCAGTTTACACTGTGGGGCTTGTTCTCCTTGCGTCCTTGATCCATCTAGTCCCACAGTCTCTTCTCTCCCATTCCATGGGGTCTCCCTGAGATCTGTAAGGTGTTGGACTCTAATCTCTGAATATGCTTCTATCAACTGCTGGTAGGGTTGGGGTGTCGGGAAGGGTTCTCTGATGAGGTCTAGGCTAGTCACCAATCTATGAACAGAGCATGACATCATTAGAAATCATCTCTGGGCTATCCAGTCCCTAGTTTCTGGCCTGACCTGCAGTATTAGACAGGAGTTCCCTCCTTTGGCATGGGGCTCTGCACTTCCATTATCCCAGTGGATCCTGTGGGGCAGATACGCCATAGGTTGGAGGCTTTGTGGCTGGGATGGTGTCCCATTCTCACCACTAAAAGCCTTGTTTGGACAAAGGAGATTGCCTGTTCAAGCCCACATCGTGAGTTAGTAGAGGTCCTCACTATGGTTTCCCTCATAGTTTCCAGTGAGTTTCTACTACACTAGGTCTCCTGATTACCCCCTAATTGTTTCTGATTTCAGTCGTCTCTCCATACATTGCAGAATCTCAACAATCCTCTTTCAAACACAATGTGTTTTCCACTCAGCGTTAATGATGTGACTATGTTGAATATAATTTCTGTGTCTTTAGCTTGAAATCATTCTCTATCTATGACCATTATTCACAGACTTGGTTCTTTAAAGGTGTTGATAGATCTCTCCTGCTGTTTATATATATTTTTTTCATAAATATTCTGACGAGCTATTGTACCTTCAAACTTGATCTTTGTCTCCCACTTTTGCTAGACCAGGCTCTCCCACCGAATTCTTCTTCTGATTTAGTGAGCTTTTCTAATATTTCAACTTGATTTTTTAATTATTTCTATTTCATGATTGATTTCTACTTTCATACACTGTGTTGAGTACCTTATTTCACTTAGCTGTTTGTGTTATCTTTAAATTAATTCAGTTTATTCATGTTATTTTTGATTTTGTTAAGCATTTTATAACAATTCTGTTAAATTCTTTATCACTGGAAACCATTACTTTGGAATTGTTAAGTTTTAGAGGTGTTATGTTGCCTTGGTTGTTCATATTTCTTGTGCTTCTGTGTTGGGACTTCTGTATTTAGGATTAGGCCACCAGTTGGAATTTCTTTTAAATCACTAATATTCTTTGGTTGGACATATTTGCAATTTTGAAATGGGACTAGGCTGTGAGAATTGAGGTGCCATTTCCATCAATTTGACTAGGGGTGTACCTCCATTGTTAGACCCTCAACTATATGCTCAGGACACTAGACTTAATTAACATCAGCACTACTATAAGAATAGGATAATGTTTAATTAACCACAACAAAAATTAGGCACATTATGATGATACAATAATCCTTTAAAACCCTTGCTCTTCAACCTCAATACTTTGGAGGAAATATAGGAAAATGTCTAATACTTTGTGTATGAAGGTAATTAATTACCGAGAATAAAGGGAATAAGTGGAATGCAAATAATGATTAAAAAATGGGAGAAGCCTGGCTGTGGTGGCACATGTCATTAATTCCAGCACACAGGAGGTAGAGGCAGAGGCAGATAGATCTCTGCGAGTTCAAGGTCAGCCTGGTCTATAGAATGAGTTCCAGGACAGCTGGAGTTACAACAGAGAAACCCTGTCTTGGAAAACCAAAAAAAAAAAAAAAAAAAAGAGGAGAGAAGAGCAGACAACTCTGGCTTCTAACTAAAGGAAAGATGATAAGAGGAAGAAGTAGAGTAGTGCAACCAGATAGTCTAAAATAATAATAACCTTGCACTTGGGAGGCAGGGGCAGGGAGATTTTCACCTCCGTGCCAACTTTTGTCCTTACAAGCCTATCAAATAGAGAGAAGTAGGGAAAGAACAGAGGACACAGTAGGCAATTGACAATAGATACAATACAAGGAAAGTATAAAAGTGGGAAACGAAGGGGCGTGGTGACTAGCTCGGGCACTAGTGCTGACCCCACCTCTGACCGATCCTTTCTAAAGGACCTAGGGTTGGCAAACCACAGACAAAGCAGGGATCTTTCTAAAGTGGATTCTTGCTACTCCAGTCAGTTGAGGGCAAAAGAGACAGTGTTTTCCCCAGTACCTCCCTTTTCTATATAGGCACAGCTCTGTGATACAGCCTTCATATTCTTTCTCTCACTGCTCTTTGAGATATATATTTCCATCTCTCATTTGCCACTCCAGAAAATAGGGAAGGCTCTAACTAGGGAGAGAGGAGGGAGATAAATACAGAAGAATGAGGGAGGGTGGTAAAACAAAATAAGGATGTGTGGAATTTTTCTAAGTTTGATAGAAAAGCTACCTAAAATACTAACTATACACATAAATTGGGTATATAAATATACACATATAGTTTGAATAAAAATTTCCCAGGTGGGTTGATGATGTTCTCCCCAAGTGCAGCAGGCCATGTAACAAAAACCTCAATAGGAGTTCTTGGTCAGGATTGTCTAAGAGACTCCCAAAACATACAGACTATTGTGGTTGCCCTTGATTGCCTCCCTGAGGTAGAAAATTGCGCCCTCTTGTTGAAGACATCATGCATTTCAGGTACAGAGCCCAGGGGCCTCCTGAGCTTGATCAGACCTGAAATCCTTCTCCCTGAAGACTAGTTTTCATGATATCAGAAGGGGATCATGCAAGCTGCAAAATGAGAGTAGGAACCAAAAGTCCTACACAGCTATGATATTTATGAACCACAATAATAACCAGCATAACATGATAACCCTAAGGGTGCAGTATTGGCACACATGTCTTGGTGGTAACCAACAGGACCCTGATTAGACTTAAGACCTGCTTAACAAGAAGAAAACCACGCCTGGCACTGGAATCCTAGCCAACTGCCCAGGGCTAGTCAAGTCATGGATCTTTGGGCAGAATCTACAATTACCACTTTACTAATCATCATAATCCCTACATACATTATAAATGTTATAATCCTTATACCTACAGATATATAGTCCTCATCCCCCAACAAGGAAACTTCCCTAGATGGATACCATTATATAAAACTACGGTTGATCAAAATTCAGAATTGTGGAGTCCAATCCTGACTGATACATCTATAAAACAGCTCCTGCCCTAACGCTCAGGGATCATTGCAGAAGATATGACAGATTGTTTGGAAGTGCTGGAGGAGCAGGAGTTTACTGTAGACTGCTAGAAATTTCAGAAGCCTCACCCGTGAAGTAGCACCAACAGGGCTGCTTTAATATGACCTGAACAAGGATGATATCAGTAGATGTGATAATGTGGAAAATGGAAAGCTCCCCAGGCCTCAAACCTAGACAAAGAACTATAGGCAGCTGAACAATGCTGAGAGCAAGAAAAAAATCATCTATCCTATTATATAAGAGCAAAACAATTGGTTATCCAATACCAAAGGGTCGGGACTAAAACTGTATACATACAAATAATATTATTTTGTGTAGTTTGGAATACACGCAAACACACATACACACACACTCACACACACACACGTACATATGTAGAAGACATATATAAGGTAAAAAAAGTAAATATATGTGCATATATATATATATATATATATATATATATATATATATATATATATTCAATTAAAGTAAAAGGCCATGAATTTGAAAGAAAGAGTGTAGGGGCAGGATACATGGAATAGTTTTCAGTGAGAAAAGAGCAAGTGTTGTAATTATAATCTCAAAAATTTTTAAAAATGTATTTACAAAAGATGTTTAGTACTGAATTGCAGTGCATATTTTTAAGTACCTCTTTGTCTTGAGCCATAGCTCTGATCTTCTGCACTTGGGTTCCTTATCACTGGGAAGAGAGTGCTTCACAACTGGGTGTAATTGTCCCAGTAAGAAACTCAACTTGATTTCCTTCTGTTCTTCTCTGGAGAGTTCCCTGTCTTAGTTTACTTTGCTACTATAAATAGTATGTTGAGTTTGTTTGTTTGTTTGTTTGTTTGTGTCTCTTTATCTCCAGTTTATTTACCAGAAATTCTAGCAATCCATGCATGGGTATTATCTGCCCAAACTTAGAATTCTTAAAAGAAAAATATATCTTCCATCATATAAGAGAAATGTATCCTTCATTTCTTTCCATGCCAAAGTGAATACTACAGAATATACAGATAAACCTCAAGATGTAGTTGTTAATCAGACTTGTTTATAGGACATTTTACCGGGCTCAGACAGACGTTTTGAGGAATGAAGTAACTAATGAATGTGAGATATCTCACTTAAGGAAATGCCCGGTTATTACCAGTTTATAAACAAACTCAACAACATGAATGCTGCCTGTATTCTCGGCTGTGGCTATCACTTCTGCTTAGCAAAATGCTATTGATGGTTTCAAATACATGTGCAAGTAATTCTCAAAGCAAGAACAGTGCCTTTCCTTCAGGTTTCTTTCTCAAGCTCACTAATCACAAACTTTTATATAAAGTTGTCTCCTAGAAGGAAATCGCCCTGTCAGACAGAGTAAAAATATTTGTAGCAGCCTATGACAGAGTTTCATTTTAAGCCAGCAATGGCTGAATATCTGGCAAAGCATGAAATGGTCAGAGTTGGAGCAATTTGATCATTAAAACACATAATAATAAGATTGTACCAGAACCCATAGAAAAAAAAATATACAGAGCATCATACCAGGACAAATATCTGATTAAAGCAAAACAAACTGGAAAAGGAGGCCAGCTTTTCCTTGCAGAATTAAAGTTAATAAATGTTGAATGAATGAGAAAAATATAAAAATCACTCTCTCAACTCTACAGCAATAACTGTTGTAAACTTCATTAAAAGGAAGCCATATTAGAGAGACAGAACATATGCATGACCTCAGAAAAGGCTTTATTAATTGCTGTGATATTTTTGGCATCTCAACATGTTTTGTAACAAATTCCTTCTCTTCCCACCTCTAGGAAGTGAAGCTCAATGCTCTTCCCTTTGAATGAAGTTTTTATTCAGTGATTTAATCTCAAAGACTGGAGTATAAATAAAAAGGGAGAAATAGTAAACTGAAGCAACACAACGAGACATGACAACAGACTGCAATGTGGTATGTAGACTAGTGTGATGCACCAGCAAAATGATGCTGGAGAATGTGTATAAAAATCCATAGACTGGAAAATAGTGTTATACCAATCTTATACATCTCATTGATCATTTGATTATGCAGGATGAAAGATGTTAGGTCAGGCAGCCACAGAACTCTCTGCATCATCTTTGTAGCCCTCCTTGAAACTAGATGTATATCAAAATAAAAACATCTTTTTAAAAAGTTGGAAGGACTCTTAAGGGAGAATCAAAACTATTCAACATCACACCTTGCATGAGATAATGCATCCCATCATTTATTCTAAGAATGCAAGCTTCATAAGAGGAAGGGCCTTCCTGTTTGGCTCACCTCCATAATCCCAAAACATAGGCACAAGGTGCAAGGAGAAGATTTTTTAAATTTTTTTTAAATGAAATAACATAACACCTAGGAGATACAGTTTACATTTATATCAAAAGTAAAAAGCTAACGCTTCTAACAACACCTGCAACAGACATTAGATCTATTAAGGGTTATTTCCCAGGATCCATACCTTATTAATTCAATCAAAATCTGCTAAGCCATTTGCAGTATTTCTAAGTCACAAGTACACAGCTATACTGGAACTTTTTTAGAAAAGCTTTAAGGATGAAGTTAGATATGGATTTAGTGAATATCTATGGAGGCTTGTGGCAGAAGACAGCCAGACAGTGATCTGGAACTCATTCCTGGTCACCAGGAGCTTGTTAAATGGTGTCCTCTGTGACTGATGGAGGGGTTTTTGAGTTAACACTCCACAGGAAGCTGACAGGGCACAGGTTACACTCTGCTTTATCTTCAAACAGGTTTTCTGAAGAAGGGAAATAGAGGGAGATTACAAACACCTCTGGTGAGAATTCTTTAAATGTGAGAGAGTTTCACCCTGCTGTCAGAAGGCTTCATTCCTGACACTTCACTCTATCTAAACAGAATCATCTTGGAGTGTAAAAACGACATGATGTGGCTTTACTGTCACAGAAAGGCTAACCATTGGTGAAGGGTCTCAACCTTTGTCATCTGACACAACTAGAAAACAATTTTTGTTCTATATTCTAAATGTGCTATTTTGGAGCCAGGATACAAATAATATGTCTGCCTAGCAACTGAATTAGCCAAAATAAATAATCGTTCCCTTTCTGTTTCTTACCTCTCTATACTACATATAATTCTTACTGAAAACCAAAGAGAACATACCATATGGAATTTTTTTTCTAATCTCATAAAATTACAAGTAAAACTTTCACAGAATCGCAACATCTGCTTCAGTGTTACCCTGGGGAAAAGTCATCCTTGCAAAATTGCATGAGGACATGCAGTTTAATGTCCAACTTGCCTTCTACATTTAGTATTCATGTTGTCTCAGAGAGGCTCAGAGGACATCAGGAATAAATACCAGATGAGGAAAGCAGAGCCTCTGGACATAAAGTACTGTTCGCTTTATGATGCTGATAGTATTATCAAAACTGATGTATGTATTCTTCACTTGTTCACAAGAGTACTGGGTAAGATTTATAGCACCCATTTTCTTGAAAAGCAAGTTGTCTGAATGAATGTGCAATGTGTATTTGAGGAGTTTGACCTTTGCTTTCAAACTTGAGCTACTTGACGATTGTCAAGGGGGAAGATGGGCTGCACGTGAACCTGGTGCATGCTATGCCTTCTTCAGCTCCATGTCTACTTCAGAAAGAGAGATATCTCCTACATATTTTTCAAACACTTCATTCCCCAGTACGACCACCAGAGTCCAGGCCAACACATTTCTGCTTACCTACATTGTTTCCATCTATTCCAGTGGTGAGATGATAAAATGTCTTTCCACAACATCAGAACTCAAACAACAATCATTGGCATGTTTGTCATTTTCCAATGTTCAAATGCTTGCACTGAGTCCAATTTTGAGCCTCTAGTAATTTCGTTCTAAGTCCTCCATGTTCTCAAATGTGTAAGTAGTGTGAATTGAACTGTGCATGAAGGGAACTGGCTCAAACAAAGCATTTCTTCATGCACAGTTCAATTCACACTACTTTCTGTCAGCAACTTGCACAAACTTTCAGCATCTCCTATTTTCTTTACACAAAGTATCAAGTTTCTTGTGAAATTTATGAGGTCTTCTGCCATCAGACCCATGACCACCTCTCTGATCTCATACACCGTCCCACTTTGAATCACATCATGTTTGTTTTGCTGTCTTTGTTGGTTTACATCTCCTTTAACTTATCACATGGTATTTCTAGTCATCAGACGTTCAAATATGCTGCTTTCTGTTCTCTTAACAACATCAATTTCTACTTCTTCAAACCTCAGCTATTTATCATCCAGGTTGATCCTGGTCACTCTGAATTAAGTATGTGTTTCTAATGCTCATATCTATGCCTCAGCATCTCAATATCTATGGGATTGCTTGCTTAACTACCTTTAAATCCCCAAAATATAAGCTCTCTGAAACATCATGTGTGTCTGAGATCATCAGAAGCATATAGAAAAAAGCAATTGGTACTTAGCTATTATATTCTTGATGGATAGCAAGTCAGTGGAGATTTTCATATAGCACATTTCCTCTTTGGGTAACACACATACTTATAAATAAAATAAATTCACAGTTATATTCAGAGTTAGGATATTTGCCATTTTGGAGACAGATAAACAATAAAAGGGAAAGTTCCCCAAACTCCTGAAAGAAAAAGATAATTTATAAAGTAATATATTCTGAATACTGTGGTCTTTTGAAATCAAAAGTCATACCTCTCAAGTGATTACTGAGGATTGCTATCCTTACAGGGGCTTTATGAGTGTAACACAGGAGGAGCTCATTCTTTCTCATTCCATTGTACACACTTTTTTAATCCTGGAACACAAAAATAAATTTTAATAAATTTGTCAGAGCTGGTATGCGAGTAATCCATGCATTAAGAAAGATGCCATGCTAAATACCCTTAGTTAGCTTCCAACCCAAGGATTCCATATTTCATGAATGAAATGGTCTGGGTGCTAGTATAATAATATAATGCTGCTCATCAAACCTTACTTTCTACTTTGTTCTGGTTCTTTGGCAGGGCCCATGAGTGTTGGGAGAAATTAGAATTGCTAATAGAGATACATTTTGCCTAAGCAGTGCCCAGAAGGAAGAAATAGGGTAGTATTGTGAGAACAGTTTGCTGTACAACTTTCAACCCCTTTGCTAATGTTAGCATTGGAAAAAAATATATTCAGAGATTTTAATGACTAAAAGTAACTGTAAAAGCAAAACATAAGATGTCTAAGACACTGCATGTATATTCTTAAACTTTATAGACCTCTTGATGTGGTTTTTCACATGAATCAACCCAAAAGTAGAGCACTGTATAAACAATGCCTTATAAATATTAAAGTATATTTTTGAAAGCTCAACTAAAATTATAGTTCCAGAAATAAGAAACAGTCCTTTATTCTTTTAGGATACAAGTACTCAGTGCTTTCTATTAGAGACCTAAAATTAGCTCTTTAGGTACTGCTGTTGGTTGACATCTAAATAGGACAGAATCAGTGCCCTCTGGGTGTTTACAGTATAATAAAAAAGACAGACACAGTGTAAATACTTGTAATTCTGAGTGATGAGTTGGATCGTCTGGGTATGGAAGAGCTATCATGTGGATCAGGGACCAGGTGCCATGTGTTTCCTTTTAATTACTTACTTTTCTCAATACCCATAAAACGTTTTTAAATGTGTCTTTAAATGTATTTTATGTTTCCCTCTTCAAATATGAATGCACCTGAAACACTCTTAAATTAAGTGTGCACACTGATGTTTAATTCATATCATGTATTCAAAAATGTTTAAAAGTGTTATGTTTATATAAACTTTTAGAGGAAAAATAAATGGCTATATAGATGGCTATTTCTGCTTAGGAATGCATTCTATTAGTGAAGAGACATCATTCTGCAGGTATAATCAAAAGTGACTTGGTCCTGAAGATGCATTTTTCTTGGGTACTGGACATCTGGCTAGGTGCTTTGGGTTCAGGAATGAAAGCAAAACAGAACTATATGATTTACAGAGTTTCAGGTTTTCCAGGACAAATCCACAAATGAGAGTAACAGAAAACGAAAGATGAAGAGAATAGGAAACGTAGGGAGAAGACTCAGGGAATACACATTTTGTGATTTCTTTACCACATTCAAACTAATCAACATATCCTCACAAAATTTCACATGTGTATGTCTGTGTGTCTGTGCATACTGAGAACACTAGAGACCTACCATCAGAGCAAGGTTCATTATATGATACAATATTGCTACCAAGGTCATATTGTTTTTCTGCATTAGAGCTCCTTAAATAAATTCAAATTTTTATTGTCAACAATATTATAAGAAAACTGGAGACTGAGCTTCTAACTTATAGTATTGTGAGCCCCATCCTCTGACCAACCCTGTGACCCATGAGAATCCAAGACGTAGCCAATGGGTGTCTTGAAGATAGATAGTGAGAATGAGACTGTATAATGAAATGGGAGATAAGATGAAGATGTGCACATGCACATGCCACCTGCATGGTCATCCTGCACTCCCTCTAATGCTCAACTCTTTTCATACTGAAATTCTCTGTCTATGAAGATGTGTTCTAGGTGAAATCCAGTGGGTCAATGGGCCTGGTACAAATGGAAGGAATATAATCAATGTTCATCCACCCCACCTTGCTGCCTCATTTGCAGATAGTGGGTTCAGTGTCTTAGAAGCATAGAATTTCCATGGACCCACCCTGTATCCAGTATGATGTGTGTGTGTATGGGCATGTGTGCTTGTGTATTATATTGTTGGGTAAGTGAGGAGATGTCAGTTCTCCCTCAGAGCCCTCCTTGCTACTCAGAATGAAAGTCCATTCTTTTTTTTTCTTACTATTTATTTTTTATAAACACCCTCCCTCAGATACCTGTGTTTTCCCCTTCAAATCTTTGTAAGACCTTCCCCAAACTCTCTTTTCACTGAGCCATATCTTCTTCTATGCAGTATGATTGTCTCAAAGCACATAGATCATTGAGCATATTATACATTCACTTATTTCCATTTTCAGTCACCTTCTCCAGAATGCAGATTCCATAGGGACAGGGATTGCTTTCTGCTTCTACAATGCTATATCCGTCTGTTCAGAACAGCAACTAACAGTCAATGAAAAATCAGTAAACACTTGAGGGAGAGATGGATAAATCATGATTCCCAGCACACTCATAGATGAGTCCATGTCCCTTAGAAGGTTCTAATAGGACAGAGGTCCTGGGTTTTATGCATTTGGGGAAATAATTGTGAAATCTCATACATCATTATAACCAGCTCCTTTCCTTGCCTCTTTAAAAATTTTTTTTACTTCTGATATCTTCACCATAATTGTCCTAAATCCCTTGTCACCAAGAGGTGGTGAGGTGTAGAAAGCCACATTGCAGATACTTGAGGGACTGTAGAGGGGCTGTCAGGTCTATAATCCAGCAGCTTAGTCAAGCACTTGCCTTGATTAACACCTTGGAATATTCTCAGTATGTCTATGTTATGATTTTCATAGTGGTGTTGACTTCTGGGTGATTCTTAAGCCAAGAGGCCTCTCCTGTTCCAGAGGTGATTCTGAGAATAGAAGTGAGCCACTCATTCCAATATTAATGTTATCCTAACACAGGAAATTCACATCCCACTTTGTAAACTTCATTCTAGCTATTAATAGTAAAAACCTCAAAAACTAACAGCTCAAAATTATTTTAATAAACTCAAATGTACTATTGCTTTAGAAATTATAAATCTATAAAGGAACATTCATAGTTATTTTAATATTTAAAGTACCTTTATAAAAGGTTAATTTTTTTTAACCAAAGTAGCTTCTCTTGGAAGGTAAAAATGTGCATTCGCAGAATGCCTTTCTTTACAAATAAAACACACTATCTCAAGGCAGATGAAGAATGATATGAAGAAGTCTAAGGGCAAAAGTGCCACTGGAATATTTGTATTCAAGAATTCAACTAATACTATGTGGTTCTCAGTGTCCCTGTCACTCTGTCTCTTTCCCTCCCTCCCTCTCTCCCTCCCTCCCTCTTCCCCTCTCATCTCCCCTCCTTTTTCTGTCACCTGTCACCCCTTCCCATAGTTCTTTGATACATGGTAGGCAAGGAAACTGATGGGATTCCTGTTCTATATCCTGCCATGTTATCAATCCTAACAGAAAGAGATAAAATCACTAGCTTGCCTAACATTTTCTGGTGAAAAGCTAGGCAGTAGTTTGCCGAGTCCAAGAGTAAGCTACATGTCTACCTCTTAACCAACCTCTTCAGCTAAAGCATGGAAAACCTGATTGGCTGTGACTGAGTGTGGAATTCAGATCACCCTTTCATAGCTAAGTGGAATCACTAGGGTTATCTCAACTAGAAAGCCACAGGAAATAGTGTTTCTTCTAACAAAGCTCTGCCATAACACTCAATATAAGAACTCTTAAATTATCTAATGGGTTGCTTATGATAACTTAATTTAGGCAGGTTTGGGGATCTCAGATATGAGAAAACCTCTGGAAATCAGAGGACATGATGTGGCACTGGGGTGGGCATCCAGTTGTGGTGAGTACCTGATAGGTATGCCAGAAGGTACTGCCAAACTTTTCATTTTTTCATCCTTGACGTAACCCTAAGAGGTAGAGACCAAGAATTCTAATTTCATAGTTGAGGAATTGATTCCCAAGATCGCAAATTTAAATGGTAATTAGAGCCCAATTTTTGAACTCATATCTAATTCTGAAATCCATATGCTGTAAACATATAGTCATAATCTTACTTTCCAAGTAAGATTATGTGTCCTAGTAGAAATCGAGCCTTTATTTACTTCCTTTTTTCATTTTCTTTACAAAAAAAAAAAGACATTGTCCTTGCTATAGATCAGCTTTGGGAAAGTGATCATCCCTGGGATCTAGAAGCCTGGGTTGCAGATGGCTAGGTCAAAGTTGTCCTTGAACCTCGGATTTTCTCATCCTGAGAGTGGTAGGAGATTGGGTGCTCCTCACTTTTCAGCTTTGGCCAGAACCCAGCTAAATATTAAATATTGCCTGCTGCACAGAAAGTCATTAGCAAAGGAATGTGACTTGGTTGGTGTTCATCCACCCTCTAGCGGGAAGCCTAGGGCTGAGTCCATTTACTGATAAGGTGCCTTCCTCTTTTTCCCTGTGGGACCACATCTTATGCAGAAGGTGCCCTTGCAAGACCTTGGTGCTTAGACTTGAGTACCACATGCAAATTAGGCTACTCCAGTATCCTTGTCCTAACCAATGGCTTCCATCCCTGGGTACCAAAGACCCTTCCCATGCCTGTACCCTATAAATGTAACCACCCTTACTTTAATAAATGAGAGATATGCTCCTCTGACAGCCTTTCTAAAGATTCTGTTTTGCTCTAGTAGAGTCTTAGTCCTCAGATCTGGGACCTGCCAGGATGCTTTGAACCAATCCCTGTGCTTTCCTTCCTGGGGGCTGAGCTGGCAGCCAATAGCTCAGCTATGCTCCTGGGAGGAAGCAAGAGAAAAGAAAACAAGTTCCTATTTCTGTGTGCTGCTGACAAATTCATTATTTTTACCAATTTTACGTAAATAAGTTCATGTGGAAAATAGCACAATTAAAAATTAATATAACTATCACTGAATTTTTACAGTGGACTAAGCATAAAAAGGAAGACACTTATGAACCTAAGATATTTGTTAAAAGTATAAAAATATAAACCAGTGATAAAGATAAGTAAAATGCAAAAAGGAAATGTGGAAATTTGAAAACTGTGCACAGGCCATGCATGTACTTTGACTTTCTCATTCTCCCAGGTTGAAAGGTAGAATACATTATGGCCAAGTTCAGCTATCATTCTTTGTCATACAAAATCACAGCACACTGTGATCAATGTGGGTTCCAAACAAGTGAAAACTTCCCACAATCAAGTTCCTGACATCTCACTACAGAAAAAGAAAAATTCTACAGGATCTCAAAATTCAACCTGGAGAAATGAGTTGTCCAACCTACATAATCTTTTGGTTATTTGGAACAGTGTTCAAGGCATTTAACTAAAGCTTCAAAGAGCATTTTTTTAATGTATATATATGTAAAGATTCAAAAACTCTGAAGGCAGTTAGACAGAATTGCTCAAGCCAGAACAGAGACATAATATTTACAAATATCTATTCACAGATATCTGCAGTTATTCAATTCCTACTATACTACATCCTATGTTAGAACTCCCGCAGGCTTGAGTTTCCATTTTCAAGCCTCTCCTACTCCCCATCAAGTTCAAGTAACACATGATCCCTTGGGATCAAGAGAGCAACTTGTTGTTTCCAACATTGTCCTGCTCAGTTCTCTGTGCCTTTAAAGACTTATCCCCAGGAATATGTGTGTGTGTGTGTGTGTGTGTGTGTGTGTGTGTGTGTTCACACTTTTAGAATTAGTCTACTCTGGTTATGTACACTTGAATTGTAACAAAATCCTGGGTACTCTCATCAAAGGGAAAAAAATTAAACCCAAGTATCTGCTCTCCCAAGATTTTACATGCCTCTATTATCATTTTAATTTATACCAAATTGTCTTTAAGTGAAACGACTGTGTATTTATTTCACTTAATTTGCCTGTTGTTCACTTAATTTGACAACCAGGTTGCAGATTTTAAGGGCATCATCTTCTTTCTTTGATGTCCTCAACTCCAGTGTTTGCCTAACACAGAATAAGAACTCTCTTCACCCTTGGTCTACTGTTTTTCTGAGCATCAGATATATGCAGATATTCTAAATATTGAAGACAAAATGAAACATAAAGACTGCCTTGACCCTCAAATGGCTGTGCAGCCATGTTGCAGCAGCTACTCCAGAGACTAAAACAGGAGGTCACTTCATGAAAGATCTTTTAGAACAGCCTGCAAAACACAATGAGATCCTGTCTCTATCAAAAGAAAATTTGATAGAGGTGATGCCTCTGGCTCCAGAAAGTTTGTACTTTTGCTTTTACAATGAAAGACATAAAAAATACCTTATGATAAAATATGAAATATATTTAAATAGCACATACCATAAGCTAGGGACTCCAGATGTTTTAGAACTTCCACTTGATTTCATCTTCATAATAGTATCTGTTCATTTAGGAAGATGCAACTTTACCAGTGAGACAACTGAGACGGAAAGACTAGGGGATTTTTTTCAAGACAGAAACTAAACTGGAACAAAACCACACAGTTGATATTTAAGTGATTCCTAACTGACAGATTATGCTACAAATGAACAAAAGTTCATTTAAATGACTGAATACTAAAATGCTATGCACTTATCAATGCATGCAAAAATGGTTTTAAATGAACATTCAACAGGGTTGGAGAGATAGCTCAGCAGATTAAAACATTTGGTGCTCTTGCAGAGGGCCTGAGTTCAGTTTCTAGCACCCACATGGCAGCTCACAATCACCTTAACTACAGTTCTAGGTGATCCAATGCCCTTTTCTGACCTCCTTTGGCACAAGGCACACACATGATGCACATGCATACATGCAGGCAAAACATTCATGCCCACAAATTTTTTTTTTTAATTCAATGATTCTCATTTCTGCTTTCAGCCAAGTGTTGTCCTTTGACTCCATGTTTCCTCTTACCCATTAAGCTTTACTAAGAGCTTTCTCTGAAGGTTTTCCTACGAAGGAAGAGTACACAGTAATACCACATGCTACTGCCCCTCTGCTAGGGCACTCTACACACATATATTTTATGCACTGTGGATTCTTGTACAGTTTGACCCACTGATATTTTGAAATACACATTTAAAGTCACTTGTGTATCTGATACATGTATGTAAGACACAAGGAGTATTTCCAGATATAAGCAAAATATGAAGTAGAACATGCCTACTAAGATCATAGGGACATCTTCTTTCTTCCACTCACCATCGTGCTAAATATTACATCCTCCACTGTCACTTTCAAACATATATAATAGTTAGAACAATCTTCCTTGAGAAACCCTCTCCTGAACGTTGCCTCTGAAGTAACCAGACCTAGACTTCTCAAATCTATCTACTGCCTCTGCCTTGAATAATATTGTTTTCAAATCTCTGTGATTGATTCTTGTCCTGTTTTATGAAGCAGCATTTATCCTTGGGTGTGAATGCAAGTGCAGGCTTCCTCTAACCCTCACTGCTAAAGCCCTTATTTCCTAAATCATCCCTGAAAAACCTAAACCCTGGCCCAGAACATCCTTTGGTGTCACTCCAGACAGCTAGTGTTCACACTAAAATTCGGTGACAGAGAGTTTGTATGGGGCTGTGGCCTTAGTTAATTATAGATCCCCCAACTTCTAGGATTATAAATCTTATGGGGGTTCCTGTAACGTTAAAAGAATTGGTTCTGTTAGTAATTTGGAGCACTGATGGAAGTTTGGACTTCAGAGGCTTATCTTCTAGCACCATAACAATTGACTGCTATCTTCCCAACTCCTGCAAACGGCAGCTAGGGTGTTGTCCACCTCTTCTATTTCTCCCAGTTATTAGTTACCTTTCTTGTTGCTGTTAGAACACTTAATAAGAGAGAAGAAAGGAAGGATGGAAGGAAGGAAGAGAGAGAGGAGGGAGGGATGGAAGGAAGGAGAGAGGGAGGAAAGAAAGGAGAGAGAAGGGAAGGGACTAACGAAAAAGAGAAGAAGGAGAGGAAAGAAGTGAGGAGAATGGATGGAAAGGAAAGGGATGGATAAGATAAAGGGAGGGAAGGGAAGAGAAGAGGAAAATGTTTTGTTTCATAGTTTAAAGAGATAAAGACTATCAATATGGGAAGGCATCATGATGGGAGCATGATACAGCTATGAAATTAACTACAGTCAGAAAGCAAAGACACATAAATACTGATGCTCAGCTAACTTTCGCCTTTTATAGTTTTCAGTCAGTCCAGGATGCACCACATCACATATGGTTCTCAACTCTAGAAACCATTACTGGATGGCTTTGAAAGAAGACGATATAGTGAAATGCAGTCAGAACTAAAAAGCCTAATCAATTAAACCCTCACACCCTAATTTGAGATCAAAATACAGTACTCCATATTTGCTTTAAAACATCAATAAGCTAACACTAGCATCCTAGGTAGTAGCATAAGCTGCTTAGGAATAGTCTTTAATAGCACTGTGGGTTTAAAACCATGCAATCAGCAATAGGGAAACTCTTCTTTTTTATTTTTAAAACATGTGAAATTATTTTAATTTATATGCATATATGTGATTCTGTGTGTGAGTGTATGCACATGTACACATTGTATCAATGCCAGATGAGGCAACCCAGCAGGAGGTAAAGGGTCCCACGAGTAGGCAAAAGAGTCAAAGACACCCCAACTCCCACTTTCAGGAGCCCCACAAAAACATCAAGCTAATAGCCATAACATTTATGCAGAGGACCTATTGCAGACCTACTCAGGCTCTGTGATTGTAGGCTCTCTTCTGTACTACTGGAATTGGGTGTGTGGCTGTGGAAATGTATGATTCTTGGTCTTGATAGTTGAGCAAGAGGTACAAGGGCTGCTGGGTGTTCATCACAAAGGCTGAATACAAAATGCACAGAAAGAGAAAGGGCTGAAACAAGCATGCAAAAATAGGAGATGAAACTGTGGCCATCAGATTCTGAGAACACAAACCCAGTGTCCAGGCAGTGCAAGTGGATGATTCTTACCAGGGGCGACAAGAATCTTGGTGAGGCAAGATTCCTATGGTCACTACATAAGGTAGCTCTGTGCAGTTCAGGAACCTCTGTAAACAACTTTGATGTGGTAGGACTACTCACGTATACTGACTGAAGATTCATTGTGTACATCTTTAGGGAGTGGAGGAAAATCATTTCAGATTTGGAATCTTCTCATTCAAAAATCACAGTATGCTCAATACTTTCAAGTATTTGCGGGAAGGCGTATTGGAACATGTTAGCAGGACATAGGATTCAATTATTTGATCATATCTATCTTCTTTTGGACCTTTTGAATTCTAGTCTTTTCATTACACTTTTTTCTCTATATATTCACCATCCCTCAACAAAAATTAAGTTCATACTCTATGCCAAGAAAGTTGTTAGGCAGCTCACATGTATTCCAGTCTTTTCCGTATACAGTATCACAGTCCACACTACTGAAAAGCAGTGTGTATACCCAATGGGTCTTAAAATTACATAATACAGGGTCTAACTGTGCAAACTTTAGCAAATTAATTAGTTTAGTCACTGTATCCTTATTTACAACCTGAGAATAATAGTTATATACTGTCTCCTAAGCTAATAACAAATATCAAATGAGATGATCCATGGATAGAATTTGAAAATATACCTGATACAGAGGACTGGCTTAGTAAATGTTCAATATTATTATTAATGCTTTTAAAGCGTATTGTAATCCCCCAAAGCTGAGCTGTAACCTTCTTAGGTCTCCACAGTTCATGTGTGGCTTTCACAGTGATGTGAGACATTACTCAGCTACCCATACAAGGAAAGACTTGCCTCTCAGCTTCCAAGGAGAATGTCCACATGCAGCCTTAAGCTATCAGCTTCAGTGTCTGCCTCTTCTGCCCATAGCAACCGTGGTCTTATCAGAGGTCACACGCTCCCCCAAACACGGCTAAGGAGAGAGTTAAAGCACTTGGCTGATGTGGGACAGGCCTCCTAGAGCTCTGGTAGAATATAATACATGTTGGATTCTCCACTTGCCCAGTTATGTTCTCTCTACCATCTTCTTACAGTGCTTACCTGTATTCACCCAGTGTCTCCTTCCAGCAATCATAACCTCAGGCAACACAATCGGCATATTCTGTTATTTCACTTATTTCTTTACCAAGGTCGCTGAAAGAGAAAATCTAATTTAGTTCTTTATTCCCAGAATCCAGTAAGTAGTGACTAATTGGAAAACAACCACACATAAATTAAAATTAAAATCAGCTTGGGTGGAAATTAATCATTAAAAAATACATACAGAAAAATCAAAAGATCCCAAAATCAATCATTATGTTTCACTGTCATTAAAATGTTTCCTATTGATGAAGTAGTTTTCATGAACCACACAGGCACTTTTACAGGAAGTTAATTTTATCAGTAAACTCAGCACTCCTCAGAATAGAATCGTCTTAATCACTTCATAGCTGTAGCAATAGTTTTCTGTCTTTCCAGTGCTTGCTCTGTACTTGGAGAAAGCAAAGAATGAGCAATGTATGTACGACATCTGCTGGCTCGCAGATTATGTTACATCCACCTTGCAGTAAGGCTGAGCCACAGAGACTGGGCATTCTACAAAGTTGAACCTTCACTTGTACTGAACCCTACACATGATTAAGAGGACTAGATTTGTCTGAGAAAGTGGGGGGGGGCTATTAATTTGCCAAAGATGCCACTTGTGATGAACATAGCAGCCCCATTCCTTAAGTCCTTTGATTATATTGTCTCCAGATTAATCATCATTCAACCAATTAAATGCTCTGAGTCTGGGCCTCTAGCCAATTCCATGTCATAGATGGTGATAAGACCTATTAGCTGTAAGGTTTAAGTTAACCAGAAGAGGACTCGAGGGAGGTATATTGCCCACATGAGCCGCCTCCCTTCTACTTCTGCATCATCCTGCTTAATGCTAGCAAATATCTTTATTTTACTCTCATGCTCTGCACACCAGGTTTTCATGATTTATTTATAAGTAGTGAGTTGAAGATTTCATAATATTTCTCCAACTACTGGTGAATCAAGTTTAAACATTTCTAAATCTATGCAAATATTACCCTACACAAAGTTGTGCAAGCACAAACATTTACAGGTAGGAATACCCAATAAAAGTAGTAGAAGAATGTTATCCACTGCTATTATTTTTAACACACTCTGGTGGCACACACTATCTTCTCAACTTAAAAACATTCCAAGAGAAAGATAATTAAACTGTTTTGTTACTAACAGATAACAGGATGAAAAGTTAACTTATCTTTATATAAGTTTGGATTTGGATAGTTAACTTTTTCCTAATCCTGGTTCAACGTGCATTTGTATAACTTTAACACAAATAAGGGTGGAAATGTTTTACACATTACTGGGGAAAAAATGTCAAATGCAAATTTTCTAACTACCTGCAGTTTCTTGGGGATGCAAAAGAAATCCAGCAAAGCCCCTTAAACATCTGAGGCACATGGATTTGAGCCTCTGCTCCTTTGTAATGGGCTAAACTGTGGGCCTTCCTTTGAACTCCAAATCCTGAAAAATAGGAACTGATGAAAAGGGTCAGCGGAGTTAATCACCATGGCAATCCTGGCAGTTTTATACTCTTCACTTTAGAAGCTGACAAGTGTCAGTAGGTTGAGGTCAACACTGCTATTCAATAAGCATGTATCAACATCCCTCATAACCTCAGAATGTTATTAGTGGGAATCTCAAGAAACCATCAAGCTTTTTACATTTCTTTAATAAATATGGAGAAATTCTCTTGAATCATGATACTGGGAGAGATATCTCTATTAGTTTTAATATAAGCACATGAATTCTCTAAATTAGCATACCGAACTTTATTGAACATGATTCAGAAAAGGCCAGGAGATATTTCGGCATCAAGTTACTGCTCCACCCGTTGTATTCCACTTGATTTACAATGATTTGGGCTTAACCACATGATTACAGAGCTTTCCATACATGCTTTACTAGTGAAGATATGAAAGAACATTTGTTATTATCCATCCTCTATGGGAAAAGTCATAAATTCATAGATTATTAAAATGATTTGAATATAGGTATGCACATTAGCCTTTAATTGTCTTTTTATGTATTATACTTTTTATGTATTAGTATAATATCATGCTTCCTCACTTACCATGCTGACTGAACTTTGAACTTGAAATCCTTCTTAAAAATTACCCTCATTGTTTCCTATCATGCATAATCTTTGGTAGAAGGGATATCATACCTATCTATCTGCTGTCTATATACCATCTATCCATCCATTGAAATGGTTGCTAATATTATTATTTTTGTTTGTTTGTTTGTTTGTCGAGACAGAGTTTCTATGTTGTAGCTTTGACAGTCCTGGAACTCCCTGTAGATCAGGCTGGACTCAAACTCGCAGAGACCTGCCCCTGTCTCCTGAATTCTGGGATTAAAGGCATGTGCCACCACCACCCAGCTGGTTATTAATATTATTAAAGTTATCTAAATTATAGCGTTTCATTATTTATTCATTTATTGTATCTGTGTCAGTGGGAAGAACATCTAAAATAGAATGTCTTCATACTTTTCATGATGTAATATGATATTAACTGTAGTGTTCCTGATATACATAAAATAGTTATTCATCCAATATAACTGCTATTTTTACCCTTTACCCAAATTTCTTCATTTCATTCTCTTCTAACCCATTAAGTGTCCTTAGACTTTCTATTTCTATGAATTCAACTTTTTTTTTAAATTTATACATATTAGAACTTACCCTGTTTTCTTCCTTTCTGTGTTTGGTTTATTTCAATTAAGCACAGTGTTTTCCAGGCTTCTGTTTATCATTGCAAATGATAGTTTTCTTCCTTTTTAAAGGCTGATTTATAGTTTTAGTGTGTGTACTCTACATTTTTTGTTCATTCACTAATATATGGGTATTACGTCTTAGTCATTGTGAATAACACAACTATAGAACAAAGATGTATATACAGGTTGATGATTAGTCTCCCAAAGAGAGATAATTGCTGAATTTGAGATCAGTTCTAGTTTTAGCTTCATGGGCAATATGGGGAATCTCCATGCTTTGTTCTGTAATGCCTGTTCCAATTACACACACTTTTATCTTTGTTCTCACCCTGTATTATCTTTAGTAAACTATCCTAAACACTAAGAGTGGTTCTGATTTACAGTTTCTCGCTGATTAGTGATGATGAGGACTATTTCTCATATCTACTGTCTGTTTTTACATCTTGAGAAAATTTTGTATTCAAGTCTGTCATTTTATTTTGGGTTACTTTTTTGCCTTCATTGACTTGTGTCAATTTTTTATACATTTTTAATATTAATTCCATTTAGATTCATGGTTTGCAGATGTTTTCTCCCAATCTATAGTCTGCTTTTTCATTTTGTTGTTTCCTTTACTGCAGAAGCTCTCTAGATTTATGTATTTCCAAAAGTATTACTTAGTTCTGTGGCATTTATTTACCCTATTGAAGAACTGTTTTCCAAGAGGGCTCTACCATTATAAAGTTTTCTAAAGGGTGAATTTGTTTATTTGTCTTGCATATGAACCATGTTTGACTAGGATATTCTAATTTCAATGATTGTCAAATCAATACAACAGACAGCCTCCTAAGTCTTTCTGAGTGAAATCCCTTACTTTTCTTTTTCCCTTTGTTTTTTGAGATAAGGCCTAATTGTATAGCCCTGATTATCCTGGAACTTACTATGTAGATCATATTGTACTTGAACTCACATCCAAGTACTGAGGTTAAAGTCCCATGTTAAAGTTAAATAATTGGGTGAATAACCTGGAGTTTCAAACAATAAACAAGCAAACAGAAAAAAACATAAACAAAACAATAAAAATAAACTTTGCTAAAAACACAAATGTATACTCAACCAACCAGCAGACAATTCATAGCACTGATCCTGTTTTGTTTTGTTTTGTTGTGTGTGTGTGTGTAACTATTTTCTTTGTTCTGCTGAATTGATGGAAAGTATTAGGTCACTAGAATATCAAATTAATCTTCCCATTTCAAAAGTAGTTATCTATGATTCACCTAGGTATTTTTATGCATGTTTCATTTAGACTTTTACATAATTAGAGTTAGTCACTTCTAACAAACAAATCTAATTTTCAAAATGCTTTACACTTGAAAATAGGAAATGAGAGGGGTATATGGTATTGAGGTTAAGTTTATATTTACTCTGTAAAATGAAAGAATAAGCTACTGAAACAATGAATTTCAATTAATGAGGTGTCATCAATAATCTACAGAACTGTTTGCTTATTTAACGGTACTGGAGACTGAACCCTGTGCTTTATGTATACTAGGAACGTGCATTTATAAATGGGGCTCATCCCATGCAATTCTAAAGGAATTTTGCATCCTCCAAACAAAGTGAACATAACATTTTGCAGATCACATGCTTCTAAGGCAGCTTTGTGTGGAATTCTGGCTCTGTAGTCTCCAAACTGGGTGGCTTGAGACAGCAAAACATCTTTAATTTTTTCATTGACAAGACTGGACCATCATTAAGACTAATAAAGGGGATTTTTTCAGTAATTAGAGAGAATGTACTCAAAGCTCATTGCCCACTTTCTAGAAGACGGTAAATGCTCAAGAGGTACCAATTATTACTACTACTGGCTATACTGGCACTACTCAGTAGTTGAAGATTTTCTCTGAAAAAAGTGGTTTCTTCTGAAATGGTTGTTTTAAGGGCTAGTTCCAAATTCTGGAACTGTATCAAATAACAGAAAGAGCTATTCAATAAGCAAAATACCATTCAATACAAAATATCATATATATATATATATATATACACACACACACACACACACACACACATATAATATGTATGTATGTATATTGTATTTTATATATATATTGTATTATATATATATACATATATATGTGTATATATATATATATATATATATATATATATATATATTAATAGATCCTAGGAATCCATTCATTCCACATCAAGTGGTGTTTCTGCATAATTTTAGGAAGCTTGATCATCATGGCTTTCGACGGGAAGAGAGTGTTCAAATAGTATATCTTAAACATGTGGTCACTAATGTTTATAAAGTCAATGATGTGACAGATAGGTGTTCAAGATTCCTAGATTTGAAGCTACTGAGAAAGTAGCAATTTCAGCTCTATAGGCATTTCAGATATCCACAATTAAAAAGATGCAACAAGAGAAGTTTAAAGCCAGAGAACACAACATAATTTTAGAGAAGTCCAATGTGCTATCCCTTGTACCACTAAACCACCCAAAACACATTTTAGATGTACCAAATATATCTAAATAACATTTGCTCTACTCATTTTTGTCCTTCGTAATTTTTTAGACTTTGATTAGGCTATCATAACATTATAATACTTTTGAAATGTTAGCAATTAAATGAGGACTTAGGTGACTGAAACACAGATATTTTAAAGATATTTTAAAAACATAAATTTTGCAGATGGGATTCATTAAGAATTTAAAGCTGAGTGGTGGTGGCGCCTTTAAGCCTAGCACTTGGGAGGCAGAGGCAAGCCGATCTCTGTGAGTACAAGGCCAGTCTGGTCTACAGAGTAAGTTCCAGGACATCAAGAGTTAAAACAGAGAAACCCTGTCTCCAAAAACAAAACAAAACAAACAAAAAAAATTTGAATTATATCATTAATATACCATTCAACCTGAAAACTATCCCACTGATGAAGGAAGTAATGGCTCTGCTCTTCAGAGGTTGAGGATGTGGGAGGAAAGAACACATTTAAGCCTCTTCATTATACAAAATAATAAGCTTCAAAAGATGAATTAACAGGAGAGAGGCTTTTTCTTATTAGCAATGGTAGTGAAGACATGGGGAGACCATGGTCTCTCCCCATTCCTGTATTTCATATGTCTCATACATATAACTCATGCAAAAAAAAAAACATATAACTGATGTCCAAGCTGAAACACTGTACTGTTAGAATTGGAAATACTTGGGACAATGTGTGATCAAACTTGGTATTTTCCAGCCAAACTTGGAAGACCTATGCTTAACATGCTAAGCATGGGATTTTTGAAAATTAATGCTAATAATTGTTGTTTACAAGCATCATGGCAAGTTTTAGTAAATGAAATGAGTAAGCCAGTTCTCCAAAATAGATTAGAGGAAAGTGCATCCCAGCCAGTTGCCCTCCCCATTACTCGATTGGCCTGATTTCACTAGGTCTCTCCCTTGTGTCTTGTCACCACTGTGACGGTACAGGGCTCTCACACTTAACAAGAGTGTTGACATGGGTATTCCCATGAAACACCTGAACCAATCTTGAGAATTTCCTCACTGTGTTGGTTGATTTTCTTTGCTGTAACAAGTATCCCATAGAACAAGATTGACTACCACAAATTGTACTCAAAAGATTTGTGGCATAAATAATACTGATCTTAAATCTCTATGTTGGCAATTCCAAATAGATAACCTGTTTCATTAGTTACAATATGGTGGAAACTGTCACCTTTACATATTTTGACATAGTCAATCTTCAAAGCACCTTTATGAGTTTTATCTTATCATTACACCTTACTTACTGGGTTTTAGAGAAGTTGATTAGTTGTGCTAAGATATGCCTACTCATCATGAAAACCAGAATTCAAATCCAGAAGTATATCTTTGGACCCCATGAGCATAGCCAATACATTATACTAGATTTGGAAGAATACTTGTTTGAACTTGTAATTGACATCTATGTACTAATAATTCTTATCATCAGTCCAACTGAAATATAAGTAGAGTGTTATTAATCTCTTATACAGCTAAGTATGTTTTCTTTGTAGTTGATTACCTCCCCAAAGAGAATGTATGCCGAAAAATGAAGGAATCTAAAATTGCTTGAAGGGTACATTATCCTTCCACAAGATAAATACATATAATGTTCTTGGAGAAAGGCAGAGGTCCATATTTTAAGGGTCAGAGAAAAAATAGCTCTCTAAGCTCCAAAACCCACAGGAAATTCATAATTCTTTATCCAATGGTGCAATCAGTTGAGTGGTCCAAGTACCTATCACTCTAAATATACCACCCGAAACACCAAATGAAGATGATTAGTTCATCAAAATATTCAGTCAGAAAGGCTCTCTAATGTGCTGGTCAAAGACGTGTGTCCAAGTCTAAATATGTGTAATTATTAAAGTAATGTTAGATATTGCAAGAGCATGAAGAGGGCTCACATTTCTTTCTTCCATTTGAAAACAAATTGCATTTTGTAAAATTTTTTTAACTTCACCTCATAACTAGGTAGTTTTTATGTGTTTTCTAAGAATAGTTAGAGATTTGTTTTTAATTCTTTTATTAAAAATATAATTTTTTTCATACAATTCACCCTAATTCCAGTTTCCTTTCCCTCTATTCCTCCCAGTTCCTCTCCACTTCCCTTCCCATTTGGATCCACATCATTTCTGTCTCTCATTAGGAAACAAAAAGGCATCTAAGGGATAATAATTAAATATAGTATAAAAGATAAAAAACACATCGTAATCAAACAAAACTAACAAATTGAAGGAAAAAAGCCCAAGAAAAGGCACAAGAAACAAATATAGATACAGAGACACACTCAGGAATCCCATAAAAGCACAAAACCAGAAGCTAAAATATATACTCAATGACCTGTAGGGTAAAAAATAAATGAATTAAAATAGAAATTTAAAAGATAAACTTTTTTTAAAAAGCCTTGATACCACATTATGAGACAAGAAAGTTACAAAAATGCCATTGAATTCGATTTCTGTTGGTCGTCTACTGCTAGGCATGCAGCGTTCTTTTAAGAGTGTGTGTTTTTCCAGAGAGATATTCCCTGGAGAAAACTAATTTTTCATTTGTATGTGATTATCAATTGGATATTGCTTTGGGATTAGGGAGGGGGGCATGTGTCAACTTCTTTTAGCCCTAGGACCCCATCCAGTATGGACACATGCGGTCCCTGTAGATACTGCACCAATCTCTGTGAGTTCATATATGTATCAGTCCTATTGTTTCCTTGGTGTCCTCCACCCCTCCATCTCTTTCTACTTTCTTTCTACTCTTTCTACTTTCTCTTCAGGAGGCTTCTCTGAGCCACAGGGAGATGGAGACATCTCCTTGATCTTGATGGAGACATCCTGTTTAGTGCTGAGTGTCCCAAGGTCTCTCACTCTCTGCCTAATGACTGGCTGTGGGTCTCTATATTTGTTTCTACCTGCTGCAAGAGGGCACTTCAGAGTATTCTTGCTCTTGACCTAAATTGTATCTGTTCAACTTCCTGTCTTCTTTCATACGGACAAAAGTCTACATGTGCTTCTGTGAATTCCTGAGGGAGTCATACAAGGTAGCAAATACAGAATAAAATATAGAATAAAAGATTCACTTGGTGTCTCTTCCTCTAACTTAATAGAAACTTTTAAAGAGAAAAACTGACTTTTTATGCCCTGGATTCTAAACAAAATATAACGTTGATATGGGAAGCACCTAATTGTAAATGTTAGTTCAAAACTTAAGCAGTTCACTGCATATACACATACTTTGTAAATCACAAGGCACTATGCAAATATATTCCACATATTAAAATGAAACATAGTTACCTGCAATGTGAGCACAACCTGAGGTACATCCTGAAAGTGGTTAAAAATTTCCTGTCTCTTCTATGAGGTTTTCTTTTTCTTACAATGTTTGACTTAAGAACAAATGTGTTTGAGTAATGTTACTATTCGTACCGCCTCAGCTTGTCTCCCTGGGTTGTACATAACTGGTTGCCATCTACATGTACACATTCTGTTCAGTAACAAAAACAATTAACTCTCAATATTCAATGCCATGGACAAGCATTCTTTGGATACTAAAGTTTTTGATTATTAATAGTTACATCAGGAAATTGTGTCTAAATTTGATGCATCTTCATTCAAACCACATCAAAATTTTTAGAATTTCAGTAAATGTGTAGACATTTCAGTGAGACTGTATAGAAAACATTTGTCATGCATGGTTAGATTTCCCATGAAAAGCATCAAAATTTATTAAAGCTCATACAAGTAAAAAGAAGCTCAGAGAAGAGAGATTCCCAATACAATGTAATTGAAGTCATTTAAAACAAAGAATGTAAGCCATTTATTGTCTAAAAATATTTTTAATAACTTTACTTTGAAATAATCTCAAAATTGAAGAAAAGTAAGAAGACTCAGATAGAAAATTACTATAACCATTTTGGCCATATTTATAAATTTTTATACTCTTGCCAATCATTAAAAATAACAATTTTTTACTACCTCTGTAAACACCCACATACACACACATGGACTCCTTTCATTATACTTTTGAGGTTATTTCCAAGTAAACTGTGTATATTATATGCCATTTTAAGCCTGTAGATTTTCTATGAACAAGGATATTCTCTTATGTAACAATAGTAATCAGCCTCAGAGAATTTAAACAGGTTTATGTAATATCCTGCTTGCATCCCAATCTTACAGCATCATTTGTTTCTTTTCCTTCAGTCTTTCTCTCCCTAAAATAGGTTCTAATGTGGAGACACATACTGACTCTGCTGTTAGTATCTCACATTTCCTTTCAGCTGAAAAGTTCATCTGTTATCATTCTTTACATAACTCACATTTTTAATTACTCAAAATAAAATTTGTAGTATTTGGTAAGCCTTAGATAGAAAGGTTAAAATAGTATGTCAAATACTCACCTTAGCCATTTTGTTCTTAATAAAAATGATCTACCCATTGGTCTTGGCATTTTACCTATTTTTAAAGTTATTTTGATGACATTTTAAACAAGATACAAGCATTTTTGTGTATCTATGTGTATGTGTGTGTGTATGTGTTCATGTGGGTGTACATACGTGCTTGTGGATGTTTCTGTAAATGTGTGTGTGTGGCAGAGGTCAAAGCTAGGTATCCTTCTCTCATACATTTCATCACATTTTTTGAAATGGTGTCTCTCACTAAACCTGAGACTCAATGATTGGCTAAGATGCTTGGTCAATGAGTTCCAGAGATCTCTGAGACTGCATCCTCTGCACTAGGGTTGGAGATGTGTGCTGGTGGAGCCAGCATTTATGTGGTTTCTGAGTCTATAACTCAGCTCCCTGTGCTTACAGGTTAGCCATTGAAATAACTACACATTGGTTCTTCTATTCTTTCACATTTTGTTAAGTTTCAGAAGCTGAATAGTTACCAGAAGATAAACACATAGTCCCACTTTATAAAAAGCTTTGCTTTTATGTAAAATATTAAGAAATGGTATAAAGACATAGTCTTGGTCTTTTAAATAGGTAACTTTATTATCTTAGGATATCTTTTACCAGTGAATATTGCATATGCATGTGGAGACCAGTACTTAAAATTATGCTATTTTGGTTTGATTTTTATAAACAAGAAATATTTCCTTATATTGTCATCTATTAACTCCTATGAATCTCTTAGGGTTACTGGGGACCGATCTTAGCACAAACTGTGGTTCACTTGTCTGATATCATGACACCTAACAGCTCCTATCAGTGTGGGCCGCTGATGGACCTGCAGATATTTTGCGGTTAAGACTAAGCTTCCATGAGTATATATTCTTGCCTATTTTACATCTTTTCTAATTGACTTATTTTCTCATCAGTTAGCATCCTTTGTCTCTGGGAGACCTCTAGGTATTGCTGGATGCTGAAACACTGACCTTGACAATACTTCTCTATGTGCACCCTCTCTCCACAAAACCTCCCCTGCCATATGGCTTAAATATCACTGACAGCAATATCATCTAGGTTGCATACCTCAACTGAGATATAGACACATAATAAATAAACTTAGATATAAAATTGCCATCTCTTCTTGAATATCAAAGAATGGTCATTGATTTGTATATTGTGTATTACATATCTCTACAGGAAGATAATGATATGAATGTCTTGTCTTATAAGAATCATTTATATTGTCTCATTCATATAATCATTCAGAAAAAGACATCTGGTTAAAAATGTTCTAGGGTTTCTCCTTACACTAAAACTCTGTAGCTACCTAGTCTACTTTTACTCTATCATTCCTATTTTAAAGAGATTTGAAATTTACCGCTGTTTTACTCTAATACTTAAACTAGGTACTAGTGATAGGTTTTAGAAATTATATAAGCTATTTGTGTTAATTAGAGTTCATTGCTAATTTGACTACATTAGCATCACTGTGGGAAGTAGTGTACTCCAGTATCAATGAGCATTCATGACATGGACACAGTAATGTCAAGGATGTCAGTCCCTCAGACTCATGGGAATGGCAGGGCCTTTCGCAGGTCAGGATCATAGGAATGGCAAGGCTTTCCCCTTGTATAAGTACTGATGTTGAAGAATGGTTGACCTTGAGCTAAAAACAGTATGCACAGAAAATATCAACCATAGCTTCCTCCTCCCAGAATACAGTAGCCTCAGAGTGCCCCCTTACATAGATCTTTACTCAATTAATTAATTAATCTCCATTAATTAATCTCAATTAGCCTGCCTTCTTCAGCTGTATATGATAAACCTGTCTCCTCAGAGCTGTGAATAATAAAAGTACCGAGTTACCCAGCCACTTAAGCATCTATCAGAGCTCAAAGCCTTTCTGATCCCAGCTTGTCTGTGTATCCGTAATTTCATCATTCACAGTTCAGTCCAGTTACGTCCATCTCAAGGCTATACAGGTTACAAGACATCCTCACAGATACTAGGATGTTAAGGATGCCAGAACTATGGGACAAAGGACCTGGTCAAGAATGAGGCTATATGTGCTACAGGTGGCAGATATGGAGGGGTAGGGCTAACCAAGTCCTGTGGAGGCCAGATGATTCCATCACACATCCCAGATGCCCAACATAGAGCTGCAGGATTTCACATTTTCCCTGCTAGATTTTGATCTTTGGTGCAGTCTTTCTTTGTTATACCACCATTCCTCCTTTTCTGATGGAGAATCTTTATTAGATATAATCATTTATTAAAAGTATACACTGGTTTTTGTTTTTCCATTTTAGGGGCATATAATTAAGAGCCTGCTTCTATTTTCAGATGAGACTTTGGACTTTTGAACAATGTTGAAACTGTTAAAGACTATGAGAACTTTAGAGATGGACTGAGTACATTTTTAACTATGAGATGAAAATGAGAGCTCAGGAGCCAGAGGGAAAAGTTAGCAATAAAAGTGATATGTTTGTTGTGTCAGACTGACAAAAATAAAGCTTTGATGATTGAATCTTCAACGTTAACTTGCTTAAATTTAGAATTGCCATGAAAATGTACCTCCGGATGTTTCTGTGAAGCTATTTTCAGAGAAGTGTAGCTAAGAAAGGAAGAACCACCTGAAGGTGTGCTTACCACAAAGGCTTGGGCCAAATAGTAAAGAAAAGGGAGAATAAAAAGAAGAAAGTGAGTTAAATCTCAGGATGCATCTCCTTTGCTCCCTGACTGTGTGCGATATGATCACCTGTCTTGCATCCCAGCTGCAATGCCACTTTCAACATAATGGGAGGCTACACTCTCAAAATTGTTGGGAAAAATATATCATTTCTTCCTGGAATTTCTTTTGTCAGGTATTTTTTTTTCATAGAAAACAGGGTAACTAATATAACATCTAAAGTTTCTGAAGTGCATATCAAATTATATAATGGTCAAAGCCTAGAGAGATGATCCAGTGGGTATCTTAGTCACCTTTCTATTATTGTGACAAAACAAACACCATGATCAGAACAACTTATAAAAGAAAGAGTTTATTGGGCTTATAGTTCCAGAGGGTTAGAGTCCATGGTCTTCATTGTGGGGGCATGGTAGCATGAATGTCTGGCACTGGAGCAGTAGCTGAGAGCTTACATGCTGTTCCACAAGTAGGAGGCAGAGAGAGAACTGACAGGAAATGGCATATATTTTGAAAGCTCAAAGCCCATCCCCAGTGACACACCTCCAACAAGGCCAAACCTCCTCATTCTTCCCAAGTGGTCCCACCAACAAGGAACTGAGAATACAAATACATGAGCATATTGAGTCCATTCTTATTCAAGCCACCAAGGTAAGTAATTTTCTACTGAGCCTGTTGACTTGAGTTTGATCCTCAAAACTAACATGATGAAAGGAGAGATCTAGCTCTTATAAGGTAACCTCAACACATCAGTCACAACACCTGCATGCCCCACTCACAAAATAAATAAATAAATACAAAGAAAGAAATATTTCCTGCTCAAAATGAGTAAATGAAATTTCAGAAAGCATTCTTCAGTTACTGCTAATAAACAAATATAGACAAGGATAATTTTAATACATATACTGATGAGCAAAGACTCAGTAATATTTTGGAGCACATATACTAAACACAAAAACACTCATTCCACAAAAGAATAGCAATTAAACTAGAACGTTTCTAGTTTCTCAGCTATCTTGAAAAAGAGTCAATGAGGGACAGTGTTGTACAATTCATTGGTCTTATTATTAAATATCAATTATCAAAGTAACCCCGTTGTTTGCAATTGCTGTTTGTGAGAGATTCCAGAATCTTCAAGCTCCATCATCCATTTTTTTGATCTGTTCCAAAATCTGAAACCCATAATCTCACTTGGATACTCAAATTCAATAAAATTAAATAAATTCAGTACTAGTATTTTCTAAACTAAAGAGATTATAATTAAAAATGAGTTTGTGATTATATTGATTAAGGTGTTATCCTTGGGTTTTCAGAGTAACTTCTTTATTACTCTTATAACAAAGACACCTTTCTCAAAAATGAACAGTAGAGAATTCAAATTCTAGATGATTTTGGGACAAGCCTTTAGAATTGAGTAAGACATAGTAAAAATCTATTTCACAGACTTGGGAAATGAACTTGTGTTTATAAAAATGTTTTTCCCAACTAATCAACAGCACTATTTTAGTAATAAAATTGAAAAGCAAGGGCATCTGTAAAAGCCACTCATGTCTGAACTCACTTAACTAAGCTCGCAATGTCAAGGTTTTCTGCCCTCACACAGAGATTTGTTATTCCTTTCCTGACCAAGTCTAGCGCTTATACGTCTGACCTTGACAACATTTGTTGAGGGCCTGTCAAGCACAATCTTGTTGTTAATGTTTTCCACTCTTTCTTCATCTTCAGTTTCATGCTCTCCACTGAATCCTTCCACTCAAGCGCTAAACTATGAAAATCAGACCCTATTCAAAAGTAAAGAAATATAAAGCAGAACCTTGTGATCTTGTATATCCTAAATCACATACTTTAACTTCACTCCCAGAGCTTTGAAAGTCTTGAAAGAGAAATTTCCGTGTCTCTTTTGATTCCATCACTACATATTCCCCTGTAAAGAAAAGAATTTTACCTCCAATATCATTTTCACCAAAATGCTTACTTTATATAATTCCTCTCATCCTTAATACACTTGCATATCTATCAATTTCTGTGTACTTTTCTTCCACACAATATCAACAGATTTCCTCCAAAAGTTGCCTTGCACTTTCATGTTCCTTTTCTCTGCACATTTATCTTTCTATACACATTTATTTAGTTAATACAATTATGACTGTCATTCTAAATAGGCAGCTCTCACACTATATGTCCAAGCTGACTTCCTACTAAACTCTAACATTTAACATCCATCTAACTGGATTTCTTCACTTGTGTGGTCTAGTATCATACAATTCACCATGTCTAACACTTAAACTCCCTCAGCCTGTATCTCTTATACTCATCTTTAAATCACTAATCTCTTAATGTCTCAAGCTTAAAAACCCAATGACCTCTCTATTACATTTACACCCTCACCTGTAGTTGAACATTGTTGTGGAGATTAGCAAGGAAGACAAGGAGACATATTCATAACTGCAAATCCTGCCAGACCTCAGCACAGGGAACCACTGTCATGGCCAGGGCTGTACTTGACAATGAAACCCTAAGCATCTCAGTTCAGGTGTTTTTATTGATTCAGAATGCCTCAGGTACAGATCATAAGCAATCAAACATCCCCCACAGAAATCCAACAACTATAGACAATACAGAACTCCCTAGACAGCCCCTCACCCAACAGTGCATAAAACAATTATTTTATATATAACTAAAAACAAACTTCTGCAACACTCACCTGTCATGAGACATGAAGATTTGATAACTGAGTATCTCTAATTTACTCCTTTCTGGGTTCCTCTCTCATGTATTTTATATGTTATAGCTATCCTAGACCCAACTGAAAGAGGAACTGACTAGATCAGTTCCTGTGAGCATGTCTATGGGGGAGTATCTTGGTTCTGTGTTGATGTAGGAGGGTCCAGCCCACTGTGGACAGTATCATCCTCTAAGTAGTGGTCTTGGTCTGCACATTTATCTTTCTTTATCTATCTTTCTAGAAAACTAGATAACTAAGGACCGGTAAGTTAGGCAGCAAGCAACATTCTTCCATGTTTTCTGCTTTAAACTCTTGCTTGCATTATGCCCTGACTTCCCTCTATGGTGGACTGCAACCTGTAAGCTGAAATAAACACTTTCCTCCCCTAAGTTGCTTTGGTCCGGGTATTTGTCACAGTAATAGAATGAAATTAGAACAACAGCTCAATTTTTATGGGGCTTAGTTCTAAGCATTCACTTTCTTGTCTAAAAACTAACATGACTCTGTTATAGTCAGGAAATAATATTCTGACTCCAGTCCTGTTACTCTTTGATGGTCTGCCTCCAAACACTTGTGTTGTGCTGTTTCCCACAGCTTCCCTGTTCTTCAACATGGAACACTGATTTTCCCTCTTTGTATTGGAAGACATTATTACCCCAGCCTAGAATCCTCTGTGCCCACCAGCTCTTCTCTCTAGGCACGACCAGATCTGACCTGTTCTTCAGGGTATTGGCTCAGATTCCTTCTTTATTGTGAAATAGTTCTTAGCCTTTCAGCTGGAAATAATCATTTTTCTTTGAAGAAATCCCATATCACTTTTTAAAATATAATCTATGACATTGTTCACTTTTGGCTTTGTTCCATTATAATTATTTTTGTTTAGAACCAATGAACAGTTAAGCATCCACATGTACCAGGTACACAGGTAAATATTATAGATGAAATATTTAACATACTATATTCAGACCCTCAAGTAGTCTCCAATTGTGGGTATAGATTTATTTATCTTCTTCAGTAAAGTAAAACAAAGCACTTGAATAGAAGAGTATAGTTATTCACATGGGATATTAAAAAACTGTGGAAACAGACTGGAGAGATGGCTCAGCTGTTAATGTCTAGGCTCACAATAAAAAAAAATGTGAAAACCTAGGTTATAGAAAAGGTAATAGTAATGGGAATATTTCAGGGAAGCAAGGAAAATAAACATTAATATCAGTTCATTACTACATGCAGAATTTCTCACAATGTTTTTAGTCTGCTGATATACAAGTCTATAATGATACTTTCTCTTTTTTTTCTTTTTTAAAATTTATTTTTCCTCTCTTATACCATACATCCCAAACCAGCCTGCCCTCCCTCCACTCCTCTCAGTCCCCCCACCCAGTTCTCTTCTCCTCCAGATCCTCCTCCCATCCTCCCACCTCTTCCTCTCAGAAAAAAGCAGAACTATTTAGGTTATGTTAATCCTCAAACGGGGCATAACAAGATGGAACAAGGCAGGGCATAAGTCCCTACATCAAGGCTAGATGAGGCAACCCAGCAGGAGGAAAAGGATCCCAGGGACAGGTGAAATGTTCAGAAATCCTCTTATTGCAACTTTTAGGCGGTCTAAAAGAACACCAAGCCAGACAACCATAAAACATATGTAGGGGACCTAGCACAGACCTATGCAGGCTCCATGCCTGCTGCTTCAGTCTCTGAGCCCCTAAGTCTTCTGGTAAGGTGATGTTATGGGGCTTCTTCTCCTAGTGTCCTCAGCCTGTCCCTTCCTGCAATCCCTCCTCACCCTCATCCTCAGGGTCCCCTGAGCCTCTGCATCTGCTCCCATCAGCTGGGCACCGATCTATGAGCAGAGCAGAGTATCATTTGGAATTGTCTCCAGGCTCTGCAGGCTCTGGTTCCCCACAAGTCTTGTAGTGACACTACAAGACATGGGCTCCCTCCCTTGACATAAGGTTCTGCTCTCCATTGCCACAACAGATCCTGCAGGCAGGTTAGGTTATAGGTCATAGGTTTATGGCTGGATGGTTGTCCTCAGTCCCATTTTCTAGCTCAGAATTCTTCTAATTTTTCCTTCTTTTTTCCTTAAGGTCTAAAGAAATTAGGTGTTTAGAAATTAATTTAAGAAGAAAATTCTGTTATTAAGCATGATTTTGAATATCCTCGCATGAGAGTAAATTAAAAAAATACAAGTAAATTTATACTTGGTAATAAAGAAGGGTTTCTTTAAATGTTGAAAAGGACTCTTATAATGAAACATATGGTATATTTTGTTGTGATTTGAGTATGCTTCTTCTAAAATTTAGGAATTATGAATAAGGCAGTGCTAAAATGTCAGGACTTGGAAAAGTTGTTAGCCAATGAAGGGTCTCTCTTTTGTGAATGAGATTAAGACATAAAAGGGAGTTTCATATAATATTCACTCTATCTTTTTTCTGACCTTTTACTTTTATTGAAAATAGAGTTTTCTAACAATATATATTATATATATACATATATGGTTGTCTTCAGTCCCATTTTCTAGTTCAGAATTTTTCTATTTTTTTTCCTTCTTTTTTTCCTTAAGGACTAAAGAAATCAGGTGTTTAGGAATTAATTTAAGAAGAAAATTCTGTTATTAAGGATGATTTTGAATATCCTCTCATGAGAGAAATTAAAAGTATAGCTAAATTTATAATTTAAATTTATAATTAAAATATAAATTAAATTGATAATTTAAAATTAAAAAATACAACTAAATGTATACTTGGTAGTAAAGAAGTGTTTCTGTAAATGTTAAAATGATTCTTATAATGAAACATATGGTGAGTTGCTTTGATTTGAGTATGTGTGTATATATGCATGCATATATATGTGTATATATGTATATATATATATATACACACACACATATATATGCATGTATATATGTACACACACACACACACACACACAATGATTAGGGATTCCCTTCCCCTTTACTCCTTCTAGTTCTTCCCAACCTCCCCTCTCAATGAGATCCATCTCTTTCTGTCTCTACTTAGAAAGCAGACAGGCATCTAAAGGATTATAATATAGCATAATAAGATAAAACAACAACAACATCAACATAAAAACAATATTGGAATTGGACAAAACAAACAGGAAGATAGGAGCCCAAGAAATCCACAAGAAACAGAGATCTACTCATTCACACACTCAGGAATCCCATAAAAACACAAAACTAGAAGACATAATATATTCACAAAACCTATAGTGTATCAAAAACAATTATAATAATAACAAAATCACTAAATAAAATTAAAGCAAAAATAATAGTAAAAAATTAAAATAAAAAAAGCCCTGACATAGTATTATGAGACAAGGAAACATCTAAAGAAGCCATTGAGTTCTTTGGCCATCTACTGCTAGAGACAAAGGCAGGTAGATTTCTGTGAGTTCCAGGCTAGCTAAGGCTACACAGTGAAGCCCTGTCCCTTCAAACACCCAGATTAGTCACACATATACTACAGTAATAATATTGCTGCCAATAAAAAATAGAAAAGTATCTTCATGTGCCATTTTCTAAATTGCTGTCTAGGAAAAGTAGTAAATTTGCTATCGGCAGTCACTAGGAAAACTAGGAAACTAGGAAAAATAAAATTAAAATCTTGATAAAAACCCACATGTTAAAGTCCATGTCCAATCTCCAGGTCAAAAACATATATATTTTAGAGGCACAGCGGCCAGAGGAATTCATTTTAAACCCCAGTGTTGACAGAAGACCAGCGAGGCAACATTACAGAAGCACAACAGCATATAATAAGATACTTCATCTGTGTCACACTGAAGTTAAGTCAAGATGATGGAACTGAGTCAAGGCAAGGTTTGAAAGACCTACCATCATTCTAAAGGTAAAAAAGAGAATTTCACAAAGAACTCAAAGCAGTAAATAAACCAAGACACATTCAAGGCAGAATGACAGCTCTAAGGAGGGAAGCCAGTGGAAGGTCACATGTGAGGAGCAACCGCATCTAAATACAAATAACTGTGACTGATGGACAGATATGCAAGCATTCTGTGTGTGCATACATGCATATGCTATGAGTGATGCAGCTGTCACCAATGAATGCTTATCCTGTCTACCTCTGACTTAAACATGCCCAGAATCCTGCACACTTTTCCATCTACCCAACAGAAAGCATCCCCTTGTTTGGAACATTCATCTTTGTATAGATACATAACCTAGTTTAACAAAATTCCATTCTGGCAAGAAAATGGTAAAAGAGCCAAAGCCTTGCTGATATAACAAAAGCCAGAGAAAACTGTCACCTGTGTTTCTAAATGTCTCCTACCTAAGCCTACCTTAATCATAAAACTCGGGTTCAAAACCAACAGATCCACAGACCCACAAATTCTCTGTTGCAAAAAAAAAAACAAAAAGACAAAATTCCAGAATGAACTTGAAAATATGAGCATTAAAACAAGGTGTGATGGTCCATGCATTTGATCCCAGACCTCAGGTTACTGTGGCAGATATGTTGTCATGAGTTCCAGGCCAGCCTGGCATGCAGAGTGAAATGGCTTAAAAACAAATAAAACAAAAATCAGCAAAGCAAAGCAAAGCAACAAAGTACCTGATTTCAGCTAATTGTCAAGTGGACTGTAACTACCTGACTACTAATCACAGTACAGATATTTCAAAAATGCTATGGCTGGCCTCATTTTTACCTAAGAACAATTACAAAATATAAACTTGATTTTTAATAATTTAGGCACAGAGACTGAGAGAGGGCTCAGTGGTTAAGAGTGCTAACTGCTTTTGCAAGAGACCTTGAGTTCAAACCCAGTATATCCAAATGGCAGCTCACAACTATATGTAACTTTAGTTCCAGGGAATCTGAAGACTTATTCTAACTCTTTCACACACAAGATGCACATACATACAGTCAGACATACACATAAATAAATAAATAAATAAATAAATAAATAAATAAATAAATATTTATTTATTTTTTCAATAAATTTATTCAATTTATTCAATGAGACACCGTATATTATCAAATAAAACCCCCAGTATCAGGAATGGTTTTCATCTTTTTCGAAAAGGAGTACCATAGGACCCCCCACAAACATTGCACTCTGTTGCCAATGCTATTGGTTAACACCCATAGCACTATTGCTATAGGACTCTATTGCTGGTGACAAATACTTATGTCATTGAACATGGAAGAACTGAGCCAGTGCCCAACTAGAAGCTTCACCCCAGCTGACTCACTTCCATAGCTCTGAAATGTATTATATATGCTATAGAAAAATAAAAGTAATCATCAATCTTACTCAGCTACAAACACAGTAACAATTAGACTAAGATATACCCACTGGTGCAATGGTGGCATGAATGTCATGGGACTACTTTTTTTATTAGATTTATGGCATGCTCCATGAGCTAGAACCCACACCTGACACTGTTAATGTGACCAAAAACCTAAGACTAGATAAGTCATGGGTCCTGGGGAAAAAAAACTACTACTATTATTCTACTAAGTGAAAAAAGTAATAAAACAGTCCCATACACTCTAGGAACCCCAAGCCAGACAACCACATAGCATTCTTCAGGTTCCCTGGCTTCCACCTCAGGCTCTGTGGGACCCTAAGAGCTCTAGTCTGTTGACTCCCTGGGGCCTGCTCTAGTGATGTCTCTTACTCCTCTAGTCCTGAAATGCCTCCTTCCTCTCTTCTGAGAGTTTTCCAGAGTATGATGTTTGACTTTGAGCCTCTGAATCTGTTCCCATCTGGTGCTGGCAAAAGCCTCTCTGATGGAGACTGAACTAGGTACCCATATTTTAGTAGAACAGGATATCATTAAAAATCGTCATCTGGCTATCCTGTTCCTGGCCTACTCTGCAGAATCAGGCATTGGTTCTCTCCTCTGGCATGGGGTTCTGTCCTCCCCTTGTTCCAGTGGGTCCTGTAGGGCAATGGATTATAGGTAGAATGTTTTGTGGCTGGGGTTGTGTGCCAGTGCCTCCACTGAAAGCCTTACCCGCTACATAAGACACGTCCTGTTCAGGGTCCAATTATGTCTGTGAATTCCTTTTATTTTTTTCCCATAAAATCTTATAAAAGCTGATGTTCTTTCTTGTTTTCCTGTCTTTCTGTTAGAATCTACTTAACTCAAGAAATAGCCATATTTGAGAAGTACCATGGAGCTGCCTGATCCTACTGTAATAGCTTGTGCCACCTCTGGAGTGTCTCTCTCTCAATGTGTAGCAAATAGATTAAACTTGAGCAAAAAGTATTTTGAGATAAAAGGTGGCTCACTTAAAAGAAAAACTCAAACTTATGAACACTTACAGATAAGAACACAAGGTAACAGTTTATTGCTGTTGATTGTGTGTTTATTTTTGTCTGTGTTGTTTTTTAATGAAAGATAGCCACAACTATGAAGATAATAGGACTTCAAAAAGATTGCCATCACAATGTAAGGTCTCCAAGCAGTTCAGTCCAGACAATAATATACTTTCTGCCAAAATTATTTAGAAACATCTCAGTTATTTTTATTTCTTGAGAGCATTTAAAAGGAGTTGCATAAAAGACCTGTACTTTTTTGCAACCCTTGTTTACATTAATGTAAACATGATAGAGAGAAAACAAAGGCAGTGGAGTTATAACTAATACAACTCTGAGAGAAAAATTATGTATCCTTAACTGGGTAAGTATTGAACAAATGCTGGCAAGTATCTGCTGCTCTCTATAAGAGCTCTAGTTGTAGGATATATAAAACAATTATGTAGGTTGGAGGAAGAAAAGGAGCTTAGAAAAAGATTCATGATAGACCAAGATTTAAAGAGATACCTCCTTCCCATGCCCAATTAGGAGTTTTACTGGCAGCAAGAAAAGATATGATAAGTTAACCCATGTTTCAATGTAACCAGTTTCTAAATTCCTATAGCAATAATAATTGTAGAATATGAGAGGTCATTCCAGAGGGAATGGGTGAGCATCAGAGGAATTCTGGTGAGAAGACAAAGGGATGAAAATGATGTAAACACAGTACTCATGGTGAAATTAAAAAAAAAAAAAAGTAGCAGCAGCAGATATGGAGCCCACAGCATACCCTAAATATATCTATGGCTGTATGGCTTTGTGTTCTTGCAAAATTCTTGGAGTGAATGGGGCCTCTGACCCTTTTACCTGGTCCTGGTGGATCTGCCCCCGCCCTGGTCTGCCTCATCCACGCTTGATATAGGGGTCAGCACCCATCCTTGCTCCATCTTGTTCTGCCCTGTTTAAGTGATAATCCTGAGAGGACTGCTCTATTCTGAGGGGAAATGAGGGCAGGGGTAGATCTGGGAGAGGAAAAAAAAAAGATGGAGGGAGTTGGGAAGAGTGGAGGGAGGGAGGAGGGGGTTGGGATATATTATGAGAGGATTAAAAAGAGACAAAAAAATTAAAATGACATTTGCTAGAAAACTCTATGATCAAATATCACTCTATTTTACTAGTGTCAAACTCAGTGGCTTCAGGTAGGTAGAAAAAGCTGAACCATGGCATTCCTGCCATGGATTTGCAAACCCAGGCTTACAAAAATACCACAGTGTCCAAGTGATTGCTTCCTATCAGCCACTGAGATCTAGAAACTGAGTAGACTTTATACCTTTATTGTCTTTAATTGTTATTGGATACCTAGAACATCAATTCAGAAGCTTTGTTCATTGCTTAGAAAGAGCATTCAAAGAAGAGAATTGAGTATGCAACTGCAGTCACTACCCAAGTCACTGAGCGTCACAGAAACTGCACTGTACATGACAGGAAGAAAGCCAAAATACATAGACACCAGCATCTGTAATCACATTTTAAATGTAACATACACGTTTAACCTTTCTCAATTTAGTAATACATTACCCTTTATGTGATGATGAGCTTTTTCTGAGTGTCTACAATTAAAGTCGAACATCATTTTAATAATAGTGGCATTTTAAATTTGTACGAATGTGATATAAATTAGATCATGCTGAGTTTGTCTTTCTGGGACTGGGTTACCTCAGAATGATTTTTTTCTAGTTCCATCCATTTGCCTGAAGAAAAAAAAGAAAAAAAAAAGCCAGTGTAGTCATTCTAACATCTAACAAAAATAGACTTCAAACCAAAACAGACAGGGAAGGACACTATATACTCATCAAAGGAACAATCTACCAAGAGGACATTTCAATTCTTAGCATTTATGCTCCCAACACAAGGGCTTCCATGTTTGTAAAAGAAACATTGCTAAAGCTTAAACACACATATTCGATTTTTTAAACTGACAATCTAATTACACAGAAAGAGATTTTTCTTACTCCAATTAGACTAAGTACCTCTTTTATCCATTTCTTTATTTAAGCTTAATTTTTGATATTATAACTTGATTTATGCATGAGCCACAATGAAATTACATTAAAATATATTAAATTTAAACATTCATTTATCAGCAAAAATAGATACATAGCAACATCATAGATTATCAACAAATTAAATTAATGATTTTGTACTGAAATTTGTCAGTTCAAGAAGAACCAAATCAACTCTAAAAAATATTTTTACAATAATAAATTACAGGGCATTAAGTATAGTTTACTAATGCTCAGAATTTGAAATTTCAAGGCCTGTTTCAATGTATTAATCGACCTCTCTGCTACTGCCTTGGATTAACATGGAAGCACTACTTTGGAGGAAAAGAACAATCTCTGAATAGAACTAAAATTCATGTCCTTATTTAATGTGGAGCTTGGATTTACAGGCTTTCTTTAAACATTTCTACGAAAAGTAGAAATGTTAGCATAAGCCATACTACTGCTGTGCATGCATTTGAAAGAAATGTCTATTACAAAATATGAAATGGAAAAGAACACTAATGATACCATATTCTCAGTTAAAAAATCTAACCACAGCTCTCTGGTAAAATAACCTTCATTAGTTGTGAAGTTGCATATGACCAGAGTGGCCCATCACTTGAGGAACAATATCCATCCTAGGTTTTTATTCTAATCACTCACAATTGTATTTATAAAATATCATCAATGGACCAAAAAGTCTTATGAAAGTGCTAATACATTACAGCAAATTTTATAATTTCATTTTTACTAAAAACTCAATAAAATCCTATTATCTAGATACTTTCAATATCCACTCAACTGTTGGTGACATCTAGGCTAACTCCATTTCCTTGCTATTGTGTATAATGAAACAAACCTGGATATACTCTATGGTACTCTATGTATTCTATAGGTCTCTCAATGGTAAGACATAGAGTTCTTTGTATATAAATCCAAGAGAGTATACCTGGATCATTCATAATTCTGTTTTTAGCTTTTTAAGAAACTGCCACACTGATTTCCATATTGAATATATTACTTCACATTACCACTAGTCTTCTCTGCATTCCTGCCCCACTTTTTTTTCTCTTTCTCTCTTTTTTTTATGTTTTATTTATTTTTTAAATTTTTCTATGGTAACCATAGAGCAGGGTGTGATAGAATCTCAAAATAATTTTGACTTCCATTTTCTTGAGGGTTAAGAATGTTGAACATCTTTAGAATTCTTATTGGCCCTTTGTAATTTTTTTTTGAGAACTGTCTGCATATTTCACTAGGACTCTTCTTGACAAGCATAATTTGTGTGTATTGAATTTTTGGAGTTCTTCATATATTCTAGATATTAATCCTCTGTCCAAGAACCTTCCCTACTGCAAACTTTCTAATCTCATTTTATTCATTAGATTCAGTAAGCAATGGACCCAGGCCAATCAAAGAACTGCTTAGAAATACTTGGTGTGTAATCAAAAATTACCTACCAATTCTCATTAAGTCCTCTCTTCCATGCTAAACAGGATCCATTTTCCATGATATGTCCATCTCACAAACCACTTAGATGCTCAACTTGAGAAATACTTCATCAGTCTTGCTGTTGAAAATCTACCAAAGAATGAAAATCTCAAGAACAAAAACCACATTTTCTATACCAAGTGCATTTGAACTATATTCAACATATCCAAGGAAAATAAGGCTTTCTTCCACCCTCAAGATTTAGTGTACTTGAAAAGATACAGGACAAATCAGTGCCCGGGTAGAGAGCACACTCAGGGGTAGAACCAGATATGTTGAAGTCAAAATAGATTTGTTGAAATATTATGCTATACCTACAGCAAAGCTAGACTTAATTTTCCAATTTGGTCATAAGAGACATCAATACATAAAGTCCTGCAGATAATGAAATGTTATTTAAAATGTCTCTCTTTTGTCTTTAAATAGCTAAACAGCGATATTAAGCTTCACAAAGCACCAATGTCCATTTATTAAAATTTACATTTTATATTGAATTTATATTGAATTTAATTTTATTTTTTATTTAAAATAAAAATAAATTTTAAAACACATATTTAAATTGGACATGAGACATATAAATACTAAAATATTATTTGAAATTCAATTTTTTTTTGTATTTGGTGTTTTATTCGGTGATCTTAGGCAAAGATTAAAATTACATTACTGTCATTAGATTCTATATGAATAACAGAGAACTAGCTGAAACTTGGATCCCAGGCTATTTGAAAGAAGGAAAAATAGATTTCCTTTTAACACCTAAAGTTCATGGCACATAAATTTAAGTAATATAGGTTGAGTGTGACATAAAAGACTTTATAGTAAAATAAACACCTCTCTAAACAGATAATTCTGTTTGTTCTTACAAGTTTGCTGATACATGTAAAGTTACAGAAAATTATAGCAGACAAAAACATCCTAAGAAACTGAGGAGTTCAGCACGGTTGGTCAGCTCAGACTTTCCTCCTCAGTGCCCCCAGATGTTCACGATGCTCCTAGACTCTATTGCACGCTTCGGTTCCTCTTTCAGGAAGTTCTTACCTGCTTGAAGGGAAGGTCAGAAAATCCTTCCTAGGTTTTATCTGATTTGGGGAAGAAGGGCATGGTCAAGGACAGAAGAGAACATTCTGCTTCTGCTGTTTTCTCACATTCCTGTAGCTTCCTATTGTAACAGGACACTACTATTCTTTAAAAGTATATTGCCATGAAATTCATCATGACAAAACAAAGAGATGACATGCTAAAGTCCCCATGAAATGTTGAGATCTGGGCCGTAACTTCCTGAGCCCTTGGATTAGGAACATAAAAAGTGCCATCATCTAAAGAAAACAGAGCAGGGTATTATGAGAAAGATTTCTGGGAACAAACTTGGGCTTGGTCTCACGTGTATCTCCCAACTGGAAGGGAGTTCTTTGTCCCTTTCTCTAACATAGGAAAGGTCTATACTGTGGAGCAGATCTCCTCTGCAGTGGGAATGATATGCACTAAGAAAGTCAATGTGACCTATGCAGAACAGTTAGAGACAAGAGACAGTCATGTTCATGATTCAACTATATTTTTATTAGTTAAAAAAAAAAGAAAAATCATGTATATTTCCCATGCACTAGATGCTGGGATATCAAGGAGAGAGCTGGCCTGGACCCATGATATAATGCTATAGTCTTAGAAAATGTTGGTAGAAATGTTACCTAAGCTACGAAATCTGCTGCCGAGTAGGGTCAGTCCTGTCTCTCCAATGCATTCCCTACAAACACCAGCTGGAATAAAGTGGCAGCCACTACCATCCTGCGACTCTTGATGTCAAATACAGAGCTATTAGCACTCTGAAAAGCTTGCCACATGCCCCAAGGCACGTTGACACATTTAGGAGCCTGTTATCTCAAACACTTTTTTTAAAAATTTCCGAAAATCAGCAACCATGATGGGGAAATATGCTTCAAACTATGTGTCAGTTTGTCAGAAAATTTTAGACTTAATTTACCTTTGAGTAACATCATAAGTTTCTCTACAAAAAATCCCATGAAACTTTTCCTCATTTTTTTGAAAGTTTTATTTTCCAGATTTTAAGGATCCCTATTCTTTCCTGTAAGAAAAAGAAAGATGCTGGGCAGATTAGTCCCCAGAAACTGAGAAAAGGAACAATATAAAATCATATCTGGAATCAATAACAAAATCCATTGCAACAATGTATAGCACAAGAAATTCCTGACATAGCCAAGAAGTGATGTTAACCATGTATTGCACAATGCTAAACATGGACATTTGAAACTAAAGGTAGTAGAATTTGGACAGACAGAAACTACAAATTCTTGAAATGTAGTTACCTCACTGGCAATGCAGATAAAGAAAAGCCAAAGATGCAACAACCTGTCTTACATGTCTATCTAAAAAAAAATTGTTGCATTTTCTTTTGTTATTTCTAATAATAAAAATATTTTTGACAGAAGTAAAATTTTATGTACTATCTTCTGAGCACATTCCCAAAATCAAGCTTCATATATTCAAAAGCATTATTTTACTTTCTTATTCTTTATTTAAAATATATCAAAAGCCTACTTTTAGTGTAATCAACTGGAAATATAATCTATTGTAATTTCAAACATTTCTAAAAAACTAAGCAATAATAGCTACCAGTCCTTTGTAAGCAAATAAAACAATACTGTTTGTAAGTCACAAATTAGAAGTCCTGGCTGAAATGTCCCAAGTTGAATCTCAGTTAAGCTACTGTACAGAACAGGAGAGAACCTGAGCAAACTTGGCCCAAGCTTGCGCATGCACCAACCATTGCTTCTGCAACAGAGACAGTTTCGAAAAGGACTGTTCATGCCAATAACAAATTCCACCTTGGAGTCGTAGTCTAGGAAAATCCCTAATCTGAAACACATTTGTCTGTAATTTCTCCATACTCTCCACATCCATCCTTTCCCAATACAATATTAGCTTTTTCAGTATGATGAGGAAAGATGGAGGCAAGATAATAAGAATTCTTGTTTGTCCATTTAAGAAATCATGACAAAGCATGTTAGTCAATTTATTAAAATTAAATCAGGCTCTACCATGTATGTAAAATGCTTCATTTCCATTATGTGCTTTATTTTGAAAGCTATTCCTACAGCAGATAAACTATATGTATAAACTAGAAAAGTAGAAACTAGAAAACATATAGCAGACAAAGTATGCATGCATGTATGTAACATATTTGTGTATATACATATGTATATATGCATGTAACATATATGTATATGTGTATGCATACGTATATGTGTATGTAATATATATGTATGTATATACATATGTATTTATGCATGTATGTATATAACATGTGTGTGTGTGTCTGTGTGTGTCTGTGTCTGTGTAACAAGTAGCTACTGGAAATGCTGAAGGTGATTTTGTGACCCTAGGGTGCCTTTCTTCCACTTCAGGTGGCACTGAGGATTCACAATTAGACACCTCTTTTGAGAAGGGATGCCTTATCTGATCATTCTCCCATGCAGACTCTTCTCTTACATTCTTAACAGAACCATCATCCTGTATAATCTTCTCCATTTATTTACCTGGAGTGGAAATCCTTCTCCCTGTCACTGGTAAAGAACCATGTTTTGCTCCCAGTTCCTCATGTTTCCGTTTCCCTACCCTTTCTAATCCCCCCTATAGATTTCTTCTAATAGTACCACCAATTCCTTTTTTTCTAATCCCCCTTTATTTCTTCTAGTACCACTGCCAATTTCTTTTTTTATAAGTTCTGTTTTCAAAGACAAACAAAAATTATCTCTTTTTTATTTCTGGAACTTCCCTTTGGATTTGATGCTATATTATAAAGAATCAGGTTTGTTCATTACACTTCTCTTTCCTGACAATTATATTTGTACTTTTGCTAGTTCATATAACTTTTTTTTACATTTGAAACATTCATTAAACAGACACTTGAAAATTCACATTAGTAGAAAAATAATCAGGAAAAATTACCACAGATCTTGCCTGGCTATTAACAACTATTGTTAAAATGATGTTAGTTTTGTCTCCTAAGTCTTTGATGAGCCCAAATGCACTTCCAAATATGCATTTTGTCTTTTTATAAAAAATCTTGTAGGCATTTTATATATGATTTATGCCTTACTATTTTGTTTAATATCATTGCATTAGCACTTTCCATCTTATTTTACAGCTTTGTAAATGTTTTTACTGGCACTTAATTATTTTATTGAAAGAATGTCCTAGGAGTCATTTTATCAGTTTCTTAGAATTGGATATTCTGTCTGTTTCCAGTTGTTTACAATTATTAATGATAATTCTATGAATTTCAGCAAATATAATAGTTCTCTTCAACGCTTAGGATTATTTCACTATGGGAGGTTATCGAGGTGGAATCTCTGTTCAGAAAGATCCACAATTCATTGCCAGTAGCAATGACCAGGGCATTCCATGGCATATTCCCAAGGGTTTTCATCCCAGGCTCACTAGCACCATTAATTTGATCAGCAAAGATCATCTTGACTTTTAGTACACATGTTAAAAATCATGTATATGTATATGTATGTGGAATAAACTCTTAAGAACTTTATGGTACCTTTAAAAATAATATTTCAAGTATTCCTAGAAACTTTCATTCATTTATACAATGTATAATGGATCATGTCCATCTACAATAACCTCCCTCCAGCTCCTCCCTGTCCTTCCCAACCTGTTACCTTACCAACTTCATGTCCTCTTCATTTTTTGTTATTACTAACTCCCTGAGTCTACTTTGTTTTGCCTGTACACTCATATGTATGGACCATTTACTAGGGCCTGGGCAGCCTACCAGAGACTCCATCTCCAACTGTGACAAATAAAATTTAAAAACTTGGTAATTCAGCGTTAATTTATTCATGCAGCCTTTCCTTGTTCCTCAGTGGCAAAGATGTTCTAGACACTGTTAATATCCTTATGTTTTACCAACATGTGGGCAAGTATATAAGTCTGCCTAGAGCAATATGAGTCCTTCTCTTCCTATTCTCATGGCTGGCTGACTTACCAGCATAACAATGAGCTAAAAGCAGTCACTCACAAGATGTGCTATAATGTCCCCAAGTTCCAGATGACCGCGTTAAGCAATGTTTGTCTTGCCTTTTGCTCTTTTAGCTTTAATGGCCCATGCCCTGGCCACTCTTCAGCTGACAGCAGACCAGGAACTTCCAAGAATAGTGTCATAGCTGATCATTCTTACTTGGCTTCCTTGAGGAGCTAACTCTCTTGATCTTCAATTGTCTATGGACATTTTCTTAGTTACATTGAATCACTCCTTTACGGGGGAGAGCATCTCATAGATATTGACCCACTCCATCACCTATCTTTGTTCCTCTATGGTAAATTCATGGAAAAAGAACATAAACAACTGGATGGGCCAGTTTTCACATCTTTAATCCTCTGAACGTGACCTTAGACAAATCCCCTAATCAACAGTTCCATTTTCTAAGCTGAAAAATAAGAATAACACTACTTTACTTCACTGGGCTAGTATAATGATTATATAAGCTGTTGTACGCAGCATAGAAAATATATCTTGCATATATGTACCATTTGTTCTAGCCTTAATTATAATTCAATTCCACTTAATTCTTACCGTCTGTAATGAACATCCTGTACTTTAGTTTTTAGTTTCTTGCTGTAGTTCTTTCACGCAACTTAACTGCATAATGCTTCAGAGAATAGAAGCTCCCTAAGCGTTGTGCTTCCTCTCCCACCAGACTCTCAGAGATTCAGCACAGAGCCTTATGCTTGGTCATAGCTTTACTGTTCAACTATCATCACTGACATCCTAAATTCTAAGATATACACAGCTGGATTTATATCAGCACTGATCAATACCCAAGTGAGTTTGGTGAAAATGAACACATGTACAACAGTTAATCCTCTGCTTAAGACATGACCCATGCTCCTGATCTATGGTGTCAGACCAGATTCTCCAAGGGGAGCAGGAGCACTATGTGTAAACTGGGGATTTTGTTAGTGACCTGGATCTCACCCAATCATGTGAGTTTGACTGCACAGCATCCTTATGAGTGCTGAGCTGTCTTCTAGCTCATGCTGGAGCCCAAAATCAGTAGAGCAGGAAATTGGGAAGGGAAGACATAGCAGAGAGTTCTAAGGACAAGCTGGAATCCTCAAAAATCAAACAAAATGAAACCCATGTTAATGCTCACTACCTGTCACCTGGATGAGGTGAGTATCCTACATGGTACTTGGGCATCCTCTATCATAGAGTGGAATACAAAACCTGTGAGGGAGAGGAAGTGGATCAGGAAAGTTGCTAGCGAGCTTCCTTCCCCAGAGATTTGTGACAGAATCATGGTATATGAATGACAAAGTAGTTTCTGACTAAAGACAATTTCCAAAATCTCCTAAAAATGTCTCCATTGGCTCAAAGTAAGTGGAAATGCACAAGAAAAAGAAATTCTGGAAAATTTACTCCAGCCTAGTCAGACAGACACTTTGCACACCCCACCAACATCTCACTATTTGCAAATGAATCATGCACATCTGAACTCAAAACTGTTAGTAGGTGTGGCCAACAGTGATGGAGTCTGTCCATATTTATTTTATGTATTAAAAATGCTACCCCATCATATACTATATATATTATTATAATTCAAACCTAGATATTTAATACTTCTGTCTGAATTGAAGCACTTGAAATTATATAGAATAAAATCTGAAACTGTACTAAGCAATCCCACCTTAAATATAAATCTTAACAAATCCAGAAGTAGTGCCAAAAGTGCCAAACTACATGTTCTCTTGTATTATTTTTACATAACTTCTCACATCTCTAATACCTTTTTCTGGAGTGGTCTCCTTATACTACACCAAGCAAGTACCAAAGACAGTGTGACTTTAACAGCAGAAATTTAGTTGTTCACATTTCTGGAAGCTGAACTCCATATTCAAAGTGCTGGGTGATTTAGCCCAGTGGTAGTGAGCCCTGACCTGACTGTGAACGGCAACCTTTCCACTGAGTCATCCTTGGCAGAGACAGAAAGAAAAAGCTCTCTGGTCTTTCATTTTACAAGGGCACTAATTCCATTACATGGTCTCTACCCTATGACCTCACATGCGTGAACTCTAAATGCTATATGATTTTGTGGATTATGGTTTAAATTTATGGATTTTAGAGTGACAAAATTCAGTTGATGCCATACCTCTTCCTCTGTATAAGTAACTTATTCTGATTCTTGTATATTAAATGGCAAGAATCCTAAAAGAATGTGTACATAAGTGTGCCTATAAATCTATCAATTCATCCAAATGTGAACTTGTATAATCTAGTGACTGCTATGGTGGTTGTAATACACACACTTCATTTGGGTCCAGATGTTCCAGTGGTTCACTAGACAGCATGTTCTCTTGCTCACTGAATAACCTCCCCACAGCAAACCATTCCTTCTTCTCCTTTGATGTTGGATTTACACATCTTCTGAATCACTCCTGAGCAAGCATGCTGTACTATTTCAAAGACCAAATGATCCTTTCCCTTAACCTCATGTCTTTTGCAAGCTATTGTGTTTGGAACAAAATCCAGGAGTTGACTGCAGCCATTCTCTCCATTTCTTCCCTTCCAATTTTCTATTGGTGCCACTCTAAGCAATCTCTCACTGATACATGTGCATAAAGTTGCCAGGACTTGGCTTCATCACTAATGCACTAATTCATATGTCATCCCACTTGACCCTCTGGCACCATTTAATATTATAAATGACTCACTCTGAAAAAAATTCTACCCTATTCACTTTTGGGACATCAGGCAGCAAAGCCTCTATGTTTTTACTGGAGGTTTTTCAAAATATCCTTTGTTGGATCCTCATCACTGTCTCTACATCCAAAGATCAGAATGCCTACCTGCCAACTCAGTCTTCTTTTGCATCTGTTCCCATATTCATTCTTTTAAAAATAATTTACTTGTCTTTATTTTATGTGTATGAGTGTTTTGCCTTCATGCTTATATGTGCACTGTATGTCTACCTGGTGGCTGAGTATGTAAGAAGTGTAGATATTTAATTCCCTGGAAATAGAATTATATTGATGTTAGGAACCAAATCTAGGCCTTCTATAAGAGCAACACATTTTTTAAACTTCTCAGCACTCTCTCTAGCCCCCAGCTATATACATTTTAAGTGATCTCATCTAGGTTCTTCACACTCATACAGGCAACTCTCTCTCAAAATATACCTCTTAAAATGCTTAAAATCTCTCCTCCCTCACTCCCAGTCTGCTTTCTGCCAGTATCAGTATTCCTTTCCTAGTAAATGAACCATGCCTTTTCCAGTCCTTTTCTTTCCTTGTGGAACAGGATGTGAGCTCTAAGGCACTGCTTCAGAACCATGTCTGCCTACTTGCTGCCATGATCCTCACCATGATGGTCATGGGCTTACCCTGAGAGTATAAACCTCCAATAATCTTTCTTCTATAAGTTGTCTTCTGAATTATATTTCATCACAGCAACAAAAATGTAAGAAACAAGCCACCCTCATAGACATCCTCACAGGTATACTTCACTGATATTCAACATGCTTCTAGGGCCAGTTAGTTTGAGAACCATTAAACATCATACAACATGATCTCATTTATATGCAGAGGAGAGAGGTCAATGTCAAAGGATACATAACTACAGTTAGAAAAAATAGACACAGGGGCTCTATGCAGCAAATAAACTGTAGTTAATGATGATAGAGTATCTGATGGTTAAGGTTTCTATTGCTGTGAAGACGCATCATCACCAGAGCAACTCTTATAAGCGAAAACATTTTATTGGGGCTGCCTTACAGTTCAGAGGTTTAGTCCATTATTGTCATAGCAGGAAGTATGACAGTACACAAGCAGGCATGGTGCTGGAGAGGTAGCTGAGAGTTCTACACCTGGATCAGAAGATAGCTTGAAGAAAGAGACACTGACCCTGGCTTGAACATTTAAAGCCTCAAAGCCCACCAGTGCTCCTCTAACAAGGTCATGCCAACTCCAATAAGGCCATACTTCCGATTTCCTGTCAAGTAGCACCATTCCCTAATAGCCAAGCATCTAAATTAACAAGCCTAAGGGTGCCATTCTGTTTCTAACCACCATAAAGTATAATCTTGAAAACTACAGAGTTGACATGGGTCCTCTCACCACAGTAATGTTAACTATATAAACTATATTCGTCACTGCCCTAGATCTCACCATTCCAGAATATGTATATATATATCAGAACTCCATGTTATACCAAAGAGTATGCATTACCTATCAATATAAAAATGTTAATAGAATCAGTCTTGGGACTTACTACAATTCCTTTTTTTAACATAATACTATGAGAAAATAATTTATTTTCCTATGTTTCTTGGTAAATCAGATGGAAACTGAAATTAAGCACGCACAAGTTCAACTCCTTCCTCCATCTTTAAAGCCCAAGGACTGAGCAAGACAGCAAATCTCTGATTCTACTTGTATTCATACTTTCTCAAAATTTACTTTCACAATTGAATAAAATAAAGGTAATGCACTTGAAATTATTCATAAGGAATATATTGATATATTATAACAAACTAAATACTAAGTATCTCTTTTCCTTTTATTTCTAAAAATCATTCAGTTTTTATGGTTGTCTATTTTACTGATGTGTACAAAAATATACTATATATCAATCACTGATCCATCCACAGAGACAGTCTGATAAAAGAGATGCCTTGTTAAATAATTACAGTGCAATGTAAAATGTTCTAAGTGCACATATTCAATTAATTTTTAGCAACTGACTCAGCAAGGGCCTGAGTGAGACGCTTAACCTTTAGCATCTCTTACAGTTTAAAGTTACTATTTATCTCACACTAGTGAGTGTAGACATTTCCAATTTACATTTGTAGTATTAGTATTTGTATCAAATATTATCACACCAGTTCATTTATATCTGAGGTTAGCATAGGAGAAGGAAATCTGGAGATAACCTAAGATATGAAAACTAAAGTCTTAAAAGGATGCCGTGGCTTTAGTGCTTAGAAAAGGTAAATAGATTTCAAAATAGAAAAATATTCAGTGACTTACTTTGATAAATATCCAGTTCCCTCCATAGCAGCACATTTGAATGGTTACATAAGGAAGTGCAATTAGGACAAAATGAAAAAAAAAAAAAACATAAGATTTCTAAATCCCCTTCAACTGTTTCTTTTCCTGGATTTCCAGATAAGGCACAAGTCCAAAATACCACCCTGTTATTTTTCCAATTTCAAGAAAAATAGACAGCAATAAAGTTAAGCCTAAAAATATTATATTCACTTATCACCATCCAACATAACTAAAAACCAATGGTGGACTATCCAAACAGAGCTTTATTTATTCTAGGCTCTCCCAATCCTCCCAATCTGGAAAATGGCTTTAGATAGATGCTTCATCGATGACAAATTGGTCTTGAGGGAAATACACCCACCTTGGGGAAAGCCATAGACCCAACCACTTTTAGTTGCAGAAACACTTGAAGCTGTTTTCTAATCTTAAATTTCTAAGTAAACTTTAGCTAAAATAAATATTAAGAACCTTTTTAAATTAGATTTAAATAAATCCACTAAAGGCTAAGATTACAGTTTTAAGTAACCCACTAATCAAGTCTCCAATTTTCATGGCAATAAAGTTATTGGAAAGATTTTGCAGAGTGGTTGATGGCAACAGCCATAAACCTCTGTTTGTAAGCACACATTATCACATTATGGGTGCGTTGTTTTGATATTTAGAGAATTCCATTGAATTTCTGATCTTGGACTGATCTGATTAATACTTTTCCTAGAGGTGATCATATATTGTTTCTGAGAAAACTCAGTGGGGACAGATAAAATTTTCCACTTCAAATTACTGATTCTGTAACTCTAAAGTTAGCACTGATAGCACTAAGGGGTATGCAGCTTTCTCCTAGCCATTCACAGTGCCTAGGTGGAGAGAGGAGATAAAAACACAGAGCACACTGTTCTGCTCAACAGCAGGAAACTCTAACCACAGGACTATGTACTCAAATGTGCTCACACTAGATGCTGAAGTTCAGTATGCTAGCCTGTTCTCAACCTGTTCATTCCATCTTTTGTGGTTGTTATTTTACTCATTTTGTTTTCTATTTGCAGACTGCTAATTGCTTTGAGACCCATTTTAATCCTTTTGGAGAAAATCAATTGATGAACTCTGAAATTAGCAGAAGAAAAAAAAAAGAAGCAATTTGCCTAAGCTTCTCTTGATCTCACAAAAGTAGGTTTCTAAAAGTGTTCTTACACATACAAATGTAAGTGTGCATAGTGTTTGTAGGGTGAAACAGTTAATTATTTAAATGTTAAAGAAGATATAAAAACACCTACAGAGTTGGACATTCTGATTGAAAAAAATGAATAAAACATATGTATTTACTACCTTTTGTAGAAGATTCCAGTGAAATAAAAGGGATAAATTATGATAGCAAGATTCTCACTTCTTCTAGATTACCAGTTTTAGAAATTTTACAGCATGACAAAAAAGTATTCTTGTGTGTCGGGTAAAATAACATAGCTGTTCTTTCCTGGTACTGACCAAATCTTTTCTCTGTCCACCTTTTGCGGGTTTTGATCTTCTGGACATCCCTCACTGGGTGACAAGTATCTCCCTGTTTCTTTACTTGGAATCCTTTATAACCCTCTTTTTATTCTCCTAAAATATTTAGTGAATGACCTCGTATAGTCCAGACATCAACTGTTTCCTCATCCTCACAACTCAATCATGTTTCGGGGGGGAAAAAATATCAGACTGAGTTGGCTCTGAAATCATACTCAACTATTAACATAAAACTGTATTTTTTAAAGTATTCTGGCCTCTAGGATTTTCAATTCTATCATCACAGAACTTCCAGAAATAAGGGGCACCATCAGTAGTGGATAAAACAAGGCAATACAAATAACAATATTTCCATCTTCTCAAAAACAATCAGAAATTTTCCAAACTCAGTCTTCTCTGAGTGTGATCTTCTGAATCATTTCAAACACATCACAAAGGAAAATGGTGCCCCCTACATGAGGACTTTATAGTTCTTTGGTCTGAGCTCTAAAATGTACTTTCTGCTATATCTTCCATCTCCATTTCCATCACAAATTTCTCATTCACTTAGCCCTTGCTATTTTCCTTCTTTTTCCTTTATGGTGTCACTAACTCACAGTGTCTGCTTTCTCAAAACTTTAGCCTTACATTCAATCACCATTTCTACATAGATTTTTTTTTTAACTTCTTCTAATACTGCCTATCTCAAATATCCCAACAAAGTAATCTGACAAGGCCTTATCAGCTCTTAGAGATGGTCTTACCATATGGATCATTGGTCAACATTAAAATTGACTAGTCTCTGCATGAGGTTAACCCAGCCCTCCAGTCTTATTTATTAATTTTATGGTTTCATCATTAAAAATAACCATCTACATTTACCCTTTCAATATTTGTTTCTGAATGTTTTCCTCTTCATAGAGTGAACAAGGCGTAAAAAACTATACCAATCAATGATATTTTTGCCAATAATACAGCCTCTTCCTTCATTGAATGCAATAGTGTGGCAGTCCACAGCCCCCAGCCTCAGTTTACCTATCCACCGATTCGTGTGAGTATGGCTGTGAAGGATTCAGAGTTCTCTTCCTGTTGGTGGAACTGCCTTACCCTACAGCAGTTTTCTCCAATCACCTCTTTTTTTCCCTGCTTTATTTTCGCCATTACATTTTCTTTTCCAATAGCATTACCTCAGTAAATCTGCCTTCAGCCTTATCTCAGGTTCCACTCGTAGGGAACATAATCCAAAAAAGTTGTTCAATAAGCCAAGATACCCTTGTGACTCTCCTGAAAATAAATAATCATCTAGCTATATTTGATAGTAGTAATACTTATTTAGCATATAAGTTTTAAGGTCCAGAACATAGACTATCTTTATGACAATCACAGTGGCATTCAAAGAGTAATGTATAACTGCAAAATACATCTAATGAAAGAAATCCACCACCACACACACACACACGAAACTTTTGTGAGGAAATCAAATGAAGTATAATTCACTTAATGGTTGCATTATACTAACCATGTATTTAAAAAAAATTTCCAGGACTCAGAGCCTTGAACTGCCAGTCTAGTTGAAACTAGTTGAAAATAAAATGAAAACATTCTTAAATTGACTCTGTAAGATAGAACAGGATAGTAATATTTTCCATCCAGAAATAGTAGACAAGGGACTAAAGGGAATCAAAATAGAAATTTACTTTATATATTGAACAAATCTGGAGTTATAGTTAGATTCAATTCTTAAAACTAAATCATTCTTCAAAGAATGATAATTAGATATAAAACACACTTTAATAGCCACATCTGAGTCTTTTAAAAAGCTGTTTCAGAAAATGGATGTAGAGCCCAGTTAAAAGAAATATAATTTCAGCACAAAAATTCTCATTATGGAGTAAGTGATCCTTCTCATTTTATAAATAACCTTTTCATAATTACTTGACTAGCAGACACTGAATTTCAATCTTCATTTAAAAGCATGTCAATTTTAATGTTATTGTCAGTTTAATTTATAGCATTAACATTACTACTTCTGAAAACTTTAAAAGTTTTTATTCTGTTAAATATTTAGTCTTCACACTATTAATTACATCTCTCTACAATAACTAACAAAAAGATTAATTCTCTGCATTACTGATAGTTTCTTTTGATATAAGTTTAGCATTTTCTAACAAGATTCATCTTTCTACCCTATTCCAGCTTTTTAGCATAAATAGGTATTAAATTCTACTCATTGCTTCCTTCTACTGGAGTCAGAATAGCGAAAGCTACATTCCAGATCACTTGCTACTTGATAAAGAAAAATCTTTTTCTCAAACAGTAAAATAAGTGAGGCAAAACACCCTGGCCTATCCAGTAGAATAAGACACTGACTATTCAGATAATTGAGGAATGCATGTGTTATGGAAATTCTATGCTCCACTTTGAAAAACTTAAAATTCAACATTTATTAAACATCCTTTGTGTTGAATATAGAAAATTGGTGGCCTCCTCACCACCACCTGCTTTGCTAAGTGGGATTCTGTGCAGCCAATAACATAAAACTGAAAAGTTGTAGTTCTGTCTTGCAGACAAGATTCTAAATGTAATTCAGGTTTTATCAATAAGAATGGTCTGTGAAAGATCCAGAGGTTGAAAATAACATGGTACTCAATGAATGACCTATTTCATTCTTGTTTCCTGTGGGCGAGTTTTCAAGGGAACACATCCTGTCTTGTGCCCTTCATGCTACTCCTCTGCTTCTGGACTCCACGGCTAAACAGACATTTCCTCCTTGTGATCCCACCAGCACCACTACGTTCTGCCTTACCATTGGCTCTGAATCAACAAAGCCAAAAATTAGACTGAAATTCTGACTCTGTGCGCCAAGATAGACCATTCCTCCTTAAGTTGTTCCCTCACATAATTTAGTCACAGCTTTACCCTGAGATGGCATGGGGGTTTCAGTCCCTTAAGTGTTCCAGAGAGAGGCAAGTCTTCAGATCAGAAACTCCGTCACTGTTGTTCTGTGTGTCATGAGAGATCTGCCAAGAGGAACACTCTAGCCTTATTTTAGATTGTGTCTTTTTTCCCCCCTTCAAACAGCAAGGATTCCTACAACTGCATTGCAGCTAACTGGAAGAACAGCTTGGGAAAGAACAACTTAGGAATAGCTGCAGTTAATCAGAAACTTTGAATTGGAAATTTGGAGTCATCTCCAAGAAACATAGTCATGGAAGATCAAACTTTGTTGTAGTCTGCCATGTTTAGTGAAGCGGCAATAACTGATTAATTGTGATGATGGGGTGTGCAGCAGGGTGCAAACAGCTGAGACTTTGAAGTAAGACAGGAGTACACAGTCTGATGGGTTCCTAGTTAGGGAAATAGTTTCCAGACAGTCTAGGAAAAGGCAACTAAATCAAAGAAGAAACTTCTCTTAAGGTAAGAATCAAAGGTCTCTGGTCATCACTGAGGGATCAGTGGTCCAGCCCTGTGCAGGTAGCCCATGCTCATCTAGAGCAGGAGGACAGAAGAGAGCACAGCAAAGACAGTGAAGACCCTGGAATAAAGGCTACCATCTAGAGGTCTTCTGTCAACCATGCTACAAACTGGTAAATGGACACTTTCCTTAATTCCTGAGCCTTGATTTGCATGATTTAAAATATGCAAGTTCATAGCATATATATACGTATATATATGTATATATATGCTTTTTATTAGAATTAATGTATTCAAAGTCTCTATAGTAGAATAAGATGGATATTGAAAGCTTCTAAACTATATCCTCAGCTTTTAATTTAATACCCAATGCAGTTTAAAAATAAACACAGAAGCAGAAAGAATGAAATATGAGAATTGAAATATAGGAATGTGAAAACATAAATAGCTCGAAATAGATCCAGGAGGACTAATGCTGCCTCGTGAGCCTTGGGACATAGGGGAAAGGGAAATATTTTCCTATGGTGAGAAGAAAAGAAATAAAGTGGTCTAGGACCATGTGAAATCTCACCCAGGCCCTCCTGCTGCGTTAACATCAGGTGACTACAGCAGAGCGGCTGCTTTCAGCAGTTGAGGAGTGTGTGATGTTTATGATTCTGTTTTCATTCAATAGTTGCCAATGGTCCTCCTTTTGAGGTGAAATAATCCAGTATTTTCTATACCTCAAATTGTTTATTTGGGGCATCATTCAGAGGAAGTAAATATATACTTGTTATAAGGATATGAGGAGGTAGAAGAAGAGACACAAATAAAAAGATGTCTCATAAAAAAGTTAGCCATGTTATAAAAGGGGAAAATCTCATGCAATCCCTTGCCTACACAAAGAATTATAGGCAACAAGGGAATGCTGAGAGTTGGAAAGCAGTTTTCTCCAGGGGTGAGTTCCCTAATAGTTTGTCCAATACCAAGTAGTCAGCCTAAAAACCAAAAAAAAAAAAAAAAAAAAAAAAAAAAAAAAAAAAATATATATATATATATATATATATATATATATATATATATATATATATATATATACATACATACATGCAGGTAACCATAACTGTACTGAGTAAGCTGTATTAAGAAATATGCATACACAGACATAGACATATCCCAGGCTATCAATTCAGGAGGGAGCAAGAGTAGCTCAGTACATTGGAAGGAGAAAAGAAGAGTGAAAATGATGTAATTATATTTTACTTTTAAAAAATAAAACTTTTAAAACGCCATGTTAGATTTCCCATGCTATTAGCTAATTGAAATTTAGCTAATTCTTTCATTGATATTAATCACAAGGAAGGGTCCAATGGTGATTTTTTATTGCTTTCTTTACGTCTGAGTATGGACAATACTCTCATTCCATATAATGTAAAATTCCCAGGTAAACTAGTCACGCTCTGTGCTTATTTTTGCCAGCATGACCTATGTTCACAGCCTGAATACAGACACAACTTCTGCAGTCAATAAAGCATGAAAACAACTAGTTTACTGAGTCAAAATATTGGTCAGTTCAGTGTAAGAAAGCACCACAGGTTTCTACCTCGTAAATCAAGCTTGTTTGTATATACACAGATCTTCAATTTCCTAGGTAATTTAATTTCCATCTTTCTAAAGGCCATGTCAAAATAGTATAACATATGCATCCTTGTTATAAACTCTTTAAATGTGGATTCAACTAGAGTTTTAGGAACAGCTAATCATGTTCAATGAAGTTTAATCTTCATCCAATGACACTTTCCTTTAAGAAAGTTGACTTTAATTGGACAGAAGGAGGTCTGAACAGTACAACTGTCTGGAGCTTGGCTCAGAACTCCAGGGTTCTCTGAGGAACTTTAAGCTCTGGTCACTTCAGCAGATACCAGCAACCAACACAATGAAATGGATATAATTTGGAGGCCTGCCTTAATTTAGAATACCCTTCCAAGAATCTTTAACAGAGTAGAAAGCAGGAAAGCAAGTACTCACACTGAACTATACGGTCTTGGGTCTTGTGTACCTGGTTACAGGCAGTCTGGATCTGTGATGTTTGGACAACAGTGAGGTGTTAGAAAACACCATCTATTTCTGCATGCTGTATTAGTTACCTGTTGCCTTGACCAGATACCTGACTAATAGAAATTCAAGAAAGAGATGGTTTACCTGCCCTTACAGTTTGAAGGTCTAGTCCATGGTGGCAGTGAAGCCATTGTTGCAGGAGCATGAAATAGCTGGTCACCTTGTAACTTCAGTCAAGGAGCAGAAGAGAAATGAGCTTGCTTTCTTTTTGTTCAATTGGGAACCATAACCAAAAGGATGGTACCTCCTTCATTCAGGGTCAGTCTTTCCTCCTCAATTAAACATTTCTGGAAACACCTCAAAGAGACATTCAGATGTTTCCATGGAGATTCTGAAACAAGTTGATAATGCAGGTTAACCATCAAGATGCTACCAGTCTTGTCTAGGACCCTATGGTGCTTATCAACACCAGTTCAAGGCTCCAAAGAACTTCCAGCAATTGACTTTAATGCATCTCTGGTAAAATAGAGCCCCCTCTTTTTTTTACTTAATTCAAGGTTTCTCTCCTACCAACCAGCACGATGACAGATTTATTCAGATTCCTAGAAGTCATAGTGTAATGCAATCCCTGTAGCTAAAATTATTTTTGCTAAAGTCTGTAAACATCTGGGGTCAATATTTTAAGCAAGACTAGCTTTTTTGGTCTCCCAGAGTTTCTCCCTGGACTCCCGCTAGGGTTCAGGTAGCCAGCATATCAGATATGGAATTTACACCATCCGTTCAATGAGTGTACACAGTAAGACAGATCATTTGGGTGGCAGCATGAGCATTTCTCACTTGTAATATAAACTCCTGTGCCTGAAGTCAGGTCCATGGCAACCACTGCATTCTCACTGCACTGGAAAAGATAGCAAAACTGACAGCATGATGGCACTTTTAATCATCATCGCTGCCATCATCATCATCATCATTATAATTACTATTGCTTTATTTGGTTTTATTGCTGTTCTTTTACACTTTGTGGAACCAAACTCAAGGACTAGAATAGGCTTGACAAACTTTAGCATCAGACTACTTCCCTAGCCCTTTTGTTTGTTTGAAACAGGGATTTGCTACACTGTACCAGCTGTCCTCGAATTTGTGACTTTCCTCACTCGGCTTCTCCAGTACTGGTTTGACTATAATGATGCTGCTTTTATGACCCTCCCTTCACTTCTTTTTTACTTCTTCATCAGATTTAGTACTCAATCTCATCTATCCTCAAATGCATACTGCGTCTTAATACTAGATTAATACTTCAAAAAAAAAATGTAGCCTCATTCTGATTCGGCCTTGAGCAACAGTTTTACTTAAATGTTAGGTCCATAAGTAGTTCATCACATACATCTGTTGTATCAGTGAAGATGCAATTTGATTTGAGACCAAAGATAAAAATGATAGGATTACTTTATATTTGGTGTTTACTACATTCCAGGTACCATAGTAGATACTTTGTTTGCACAAAACTGTATAAAATGGTGGATAAGCGCATCTGTCTAATATTAGTACAGGTCTCAGTGTAGGCGTTTATTAGTTTTGAAACTAGACACATGACTATGAAAGGACTTTCAATTTTCTCCTTAGAAGAAAATTGCAATAGTATCTACCATAGAGCTCTTTTAAGAAATAACTAAGATGACATATATAAAACAGCAAACATGGTTCTCCATAAACAAGAAATGCAATACAGTGTATTAAATAAAAAAGTTATTTGTGTGTGTATGCATGTGTGCACACACACCCCACACAGCCCACAATTCACATGTGGAAATCAGGGGACTACTAATAGAAGTCTGTTTTCTTATCTTTTACATGGGCCGCATGGTAACCTAGGATGTCAGGCTTAGGAGCAAATGCCTTAACCCACTGAGCCATTTCATGGCCTCAGTTAATTCTTCCTGATGGCAATTTTGAATCTTCATTGATGGGGATTGTCATTAAGCTCCATCATACAAAGGAAAGCTAAGAAAAATATAAGTAATTTTCTCAGACTACAAAGGTACCAGTTGGCTGCAAAAGGCTTTCTTTCAGATCTGGCTGCAGGACCTAAATTCTGACACAGCATGTTCATATTTGGTTTCTTGTGAACCATGTGTGTCCACAGGGCTTCACTGCCATGAGTCTGTAAGGGATAATTGGACTTTGTAATTATTACTGAGTTTCATGTATAATTTTGATGAGGCTAAACAAGGCACCCAGCCTCTCCTATAAAAAAATGTAAGAGCATTTACTATGGTGTTTTTAGAGGATAAAATGAGAAAAGGCATTTGAAAACCACTTGTAAAGTGTTGGTCTCTCTTAACACCTGCTACCTGTGAAGAGGTATTATTTTCCTAACTAACAGATAAATGGATAAATGTGGTTCTTAAGAATAGGTGTATACCCCAAAGGAAACTCTTCCTTGTTGGGCAGAAATCTGTATACCCAACAGAAAGGATACTCACAGACACTCAGAGCAGGTGAGGCTACTTTGTGTAAGTTGTATTATAGCTCTGGAAAAAAATGCCAAGAACTCTCTTAGAAGACACAAAGCACTTGCTCTTTGGGATATCACAGGGGTTAGACACACTGTGGCTTGTTTGACCATGCTCCCTGGCAACCCAGGCCATAGCAGTTGCTAAACTTCTTTGATTCCAGGCCAGCTTTTCCTTCCTTTTCCATTACTCTTAAACTACTCTTTGGGAACATTTTAGAAGTCTTCAACTATGTTCTACTCCTCCTACCTGATATCATATCCCTGCTCAGATTTCTTTTACTAATTCAGCAAGCATCTCATTTGACAGACAGGATGTCATGACCTGGTTCCAGCATTAAGTTTCCCTTTCCTCCCCCCAGCCACACTTCATTCTTTCTCTCAACTGTGCTTTAAGTATACTACTCCACCTACCTGCAGATCTCTGCCACATTTCCACATATTCCAGTTCCAGGGGAGGAAGGTCTTAGGCCAAGTTCACAGCATCCTCCCTGATTCCAATAAGCAAATATGGTTTCTTTCACAGACTTGGAGAGTCAGACTGAAGCTCAGCAAAGTCCTAACCCTTCCCTGAAGCTTATCTGTGCTGTGAAAACCAGAGAAACTGAGAGAGCAGGCCAGCTTATGGCCTCAAAGGTTCCCAGAATCCTTACTCAATAGCTTCAGAAAGACATTTGCCTTAGTACTCTTGGGAACTACTAGGAACAACTCATTTCCCAAGGACCATTCAACCATCTAAACTTGTGAATGGATAAGAACCCACATCAATATCCTGAAAGAGTGAGGAAAGGGACACAATAATAAAACTATTTCAATGGGTTGTCTCTGCTTCCTTCTTCAATGTTTACTAGTATTTTGTATACCAACTATTGATATTTATAAAAATAAATGTTATTTATCCATGCACCCATATCTATAGGAGAGGAGATATAAGATGGTGGTAATAAACAATCAATCTCAATGGTGTTGATAAACAACCATAGCTCTTGTGTACAAATGAAAGCATTCAGATAAATTCCACACAGAATAAACTGCCAGATATGATGATAATTTAAGTTAAAAAGTACTGAGTATCAGCAAATGCTGGATGGGCTCTTCCTTGATGTTCCTTTCCTCCCTAAAAGTTCAGATCCAACAAAGATGAACACAATTACCTTTATTCTCTATGCTGGCTAGTTTTATATCAACACAAGCTAATGCCATCTGAGAGGAGGAAACCTCAATTAAGAAAGTGCCTTCATGAGATCAGGCTATGGGCAAAACTGTAGTACATTTTCTTGATGAGTGATTGATGGGAGAGTGATCAGCCTATTTTGGGTGGTACCATGCCTGGTCTTGGGTTTCTGAGTTCTATAAGAGAGCAGTCTGAGCAAGCAAGAAGGAGCAAGCCAGTAGGCAGCACCCCTCCACAGTCTCTGCATCAGCTTCTGCCTCCAGATCTTTGCCCTGTTTGAGTTCAAGTCCTGAATTTCCTGAATGATAGACTATAGACTGGAGATGTAAGGCATATAAGCCTTATCTCCCCAACTTGATTTTGCCCATGGTATTTCATCACAGTAACAGTAACCCTCACTAGAATACTCTACCTTTTGAAATGTCATTCACTTAAGATTAAACTCATACTACAGAGGAAGTGGTTGAAAAGCAAATAGTGTATCTAGAACCCAGTGGACTTGGCATAAACTACTGCCTTTTCCTTAGAACCATTCATTTTCCCTAAAAATTCTTTACTTTGTCTCTAAAATTGTCTATATTCCCACTTCTCTTTTCCTTATGAAGGCATGTATGAAGGCATGAAACACTTTGCATTACAAAGTACTTCTCTTTTCCATGAGGCCACTGTTAATAGGTTTATACCTATTGTTAAGCTACCCATTGTCAATTTATTTCCATAGACTTTAGACTTGAAACTCCATATAAGAGAGAAGAAATTCCTTTCACAAAGATATACACCAAAATATATTTGGTTGAGCAGTCATCAACCATGTGAATACATAAGTAGCCTCTATCTTGTTTAATTGAACACACAAATGAGTAATGGTGCATCTCTATCTTTCTACTCAATATCTGATGAGAATTGGGAGGATATAGTCCTGACCTTCAACACACTTCCTGAATAAGACAAATATTCAATCTACAAGTATAACTCATGTTGAATCCTACGAAGAATATCAAGTAACAGAATGTTAAGCACTGGGACCGGTGAAGCTCTCCATGACAGAGTAAGATTTCAACTGAGATCTGAAAAAAAAATCACCTGTGAAGACCTTGGTTCTGAGCAATAAGTGTGTTGAAGAGTCTAAAATAAGAATACACAGCAAAACATTATGAAAGGGTAAGCTGTCACAATGATGGAGATATTTGAATGTCTTCTCTTCAGCAGGTACTGAGTGAGTACAGTAGGCTGGGATACAGGGTGAGGACATATCTAAAGGTTCTGTTCTGGTTCTCACACTAAGATGAGAGAGACAGACATGGAACATGAAATCACACCTGTGAGAAGAAGCTTATGATCTTATAATATAAATGGAGGGAGCAAGTGGATTCACTAAACCTAGAAGGAAATGGAAAGTCTTCAGCAGATCTGGTATTTAACCCAAATTTGAAAGGATAAGAAGTCAGAAGATTTCTTACAGAGTAGCCATATCTTCTGATGGACAGTTTGCATGTGCTGATATGTAAATCTGTGATTTCAAAGAAATAGTATCATTGTATATATGTGCAGGAGTGTATATGTGGTAGAGACAGAGGGGTTGTGATACTGAACATGAAATGAAAGATTGGAAAAGGGAATTTTAAAAAAAAAGGTGAAAGCTACAAATGTTTTGTAAGAATTAAGCAGATTTTTCTTGGCTGTCAAAATGATTCGGCGGATAAAGTTGCTTCCCATGCAAATCTGGCCACCAGAGTTCAATACCTGGAACTCTGCTAGTGTCTTAGCCTCTATTCTATTGCTGTGAATAGACACCATGACCAAGCAACTTATAAAGGATCAAGGTGACAGGCAGACAAGCACTGGACTAAAGCAGTAGCTGAAAACCCACATGTGATCCACAAGTTGCAGGCAGAGAGAAAGACAGAGACATGCAGATGGAAAGAGAGAGAGAGGGAGAGGGGGGGGGAAGAGAGAGAAAAAGAATTGGCATGGCATGGGCTTTTGAAAATTCAAGGCCAAACCCTAGTGACACATACAATAAGGCCACACTTCCTCCCACAAGGCCACATACCCCAATCTTTTCCAAAAAATCCCATCTACTGGAAACCAAACACTCAGGCATATGAGCCTATGAGGGTCATCATTCAAACCACCATACCTAGTAAGGATGGAAAAGGAAACTACCCCTGCAAATTTATTCTCTACCCTCTACATCTGAACCATGGTACCCCACCCCACACACACATCCTCCAAACATACACACACATCATGCACACATGTACACACACTAAAGAGTAATAAAATGTTTTTGAAAGAATTAGGGTTTTAATACCTAATACCTTTAATACCTGTCATTTCATGCCTTTGGAAAAACATTATTCACAACACATTTTAATTCTTTAGAAAACTGCTAGCAACAGGACATTTGGTATTTTTCTTTTTAGGGTGCACTGTTTCTTTCTTTTATATGGAGCTGATTTCCTGTTGGAAAACATGGATCAGATTTTATGAGACTTAAGTATGTTGCAAAGCAACAATATATCCTTTCACTAAGCTACTAAAGTAACTTAGAATTCAGAACACCTCCATTATTATATCTGCAACAACTGGCATGCATGAAAGTAAGCATAGAGTTTGCATCCCTCAGCTTGAAAGCTTGGTTTAAGGGAAGGAATGCATTATTTATTGTCTTTCTGGGAGCTTTACTATGTGAAGCAACACCCTTATGATAACTAATCTGATATTTAGCATCGTGAGTAGATAGAGTTGTCCAGATACTGCCTTCTTATCAATTTTTTTTTAATTTCAGAAACTCTTTTAAATACAGTTTTATGATACAAAAAATCATCTCACAAATTACAGATCTTATAGAATACTGCATCATATCAGCACAACTAAGTACAATTACTAGAAAGACCAGAAACCTTGAACTCCATGTCTGCTCCGTAGAGTCTTTACTGGAAGGTGTTGCCTTTCTACCTGGTCACCATTCTCATGATCACAGCCTGCATAATTGATTGTAGGTGTGATCTACATGCCTGCCTTTCTCAGTAACTGAGTGAATATCAGACTTTTATTGCAATAACATTTATAAAACTTAAAAGGGGTTGTTCAATATTAGAGAGAGACCACCCATCCCCCACAACTGAGCCAATATCTAAACATCCCCTGGGCCATTTTGACACCTAGTTCTTTTATATGTTTACTCTCCTACTATGTCTTCACTCTCAGGATCCAGTCAGTCTAGGAAGCTCAGCCATGTTTAAACATCTGGGATTCATCATGCTGGTTCTGTTAATCAAAGTCCTGAAGATCAATTCCAGATGCTAACTAAATCTACACAAGCATTGCTCACATTTTTAACTGCAATCAGACCTGACTTCCCTTATCTAGAAAGTAGCTTAATTTCTATAGGTGGGAGTTATCCTTCATAGTATTTTTAAAATTAATTCCTAATACAGAGATAGAACTAATAGGTTACCCAGAAATGAATGAATATCAAATAAAATTTCAAGAAATAACATTGAAAATTATGTATTTAGTCACATTAACTCAAAGGTATTTTAAGAGGGGGGATGAATACTACCCAAGTGTCCACTATGCTTTGGACATCATGATCAGCAATTACATATGTGTTACTTTATTTGACTGATTTAATTCCCACAATTAACTGTGAATTCAAAATTATCCCCATCATAAACATGAGGTTATACAGGCTCATGGAAGTTAATTACATCTAGTTTTTTGGATACCAAATTCACTATTCTTTCCATGTACTGTTTTTTTCCTACGCTTTTAGACAATGGGCCAGAAGGATGAATTGGAAAGAGAGAAAATAATGCATGTATAGCCTGTATGGAAACCATTTCTCCAAAGAAGTTCATAAATGTAAAACCTAGTCTCCTTTTCATACACGGCTTAGTGTTTTTGCTCATATTTTATTCAAATAGTTTAATTATCTGATAACATAATTGAATTTTCTAGAAGCCCTCAGAAGTCTAGCATATGAAGGAAAGGAATTGAATCAATCTAATTCCAATGCCGGAGGCTCAGTAATAAGCATTTTATATTCCAGAGACGATGTAGATCTAAGGAATCTGGTGCTGTGGACAGACATGTTTGACTCCTTGTGTTAGGCTTACTGTGGGACATAGTTCCAAATGGCCCATCTCTCACTATGCAACCTGGTCCTCTATCATTTCACCAAATATTCTTAAAAGTAGTGTTTGGGACTGAGAAGGACTGTAGGAAACTTCCAAAGGTGAAGGAAAACAAAGATGTTGAGGACTAAGAGGAAGAAGTGGGCAAACAGAGAGGAAGAAGAAATAGGACAGAGAAGGAGATAAATGCCGAGTAAAGCAGTGAACCAAAATAGACATCAAGATTCCCGGTTCTAACAACAGTCTTGGGTTCAAGAAACATCTGGTAGGCTTTTCTTTAGGGTCAGAATTTCCCCAAGCTAAGGCAGGATTCTACCCAGAAACAAAAGTGTATAGATTTTTGTCTCTGTGGCAAACTATATGTAGCAGTGAAACACACATTAAGCCTTCAGAATTAACAAAGATTAAGTATAATTAAAGTAAAACAAACTCACAACATTTTAAAATCACCCAACAATGAATTGATAGATTGCCATGGAGGACAAACATGAAAACAAATCATACTCCCAAACTGACGATGCCATAATTACCTGATAGAAAATAGAAGAGGATCATATTTTGAAATATCTAAGGAAAATTAAAATCCCAGTGTCAATACAGATCAAATACTAAAACCATAGGAAGCCTCACATTTTTAAAAGATTAAATATTGGAAGTAAAAATAAGTTCACTCTAAAGAAAGACTCAGTGGCTACAATGAACATTGTATTTGACACAACCAGAGAAACAAAAATAGAAGTAAGATCTAAAGATCTGTAACTCTGGAAGACAAGGGAAAGATAAGAGAAAAGTTACAGGCTATGGAAGATAGAATTAAAATGATAAGCTCAAACTTACATCTAATAATAATTCTTCAAAACAGCACCAAGAGGATGAAAGGAGACAGTCGGGGAAGAATTAGACCAGGAATTGCATTAGTACTTCTGATGGAAAAAAAAAAAATCCAGAGACACAGAATAGTATATTGCAAGCAGATCAAGAGAAACGTGACAGTCTTCACTGTCAACCTGACTGGTTAAGAAAAGTCTAGAACATTCATGACATATATCTCCAGGTGTCTGTGGTGGAACTTCCAGAGACTATCATACTGCAAAGGCTCTAATATGGTGACTGGATTAGTCCTTGATGAAGTCATACAATGATTGGGAATGACCACATGATTGGGAAATGGTGGAATATAGGTGAGGCCTGGCAGGAGGAAGTAGATCACTGAGAACATGTCTCTGGAGCTTTAACTTGTCCTGGCTACTGCTTATACCTTACCATTTCTCTTCCTCTTTTCACCAAGAAATTCTTAGGCTATTTTTGTCAGGTACTTTGTAAATAAAACTAATACACGAAGCAAACTCTTATGGTAAAGCATGAAAAAACTTCAGAAAGCCAAATACAAAGTGTCTAAAACAGCAAAGAGGAAATCCAGAGCACCTTCAAGGTTGCTGATACTGTCTGAAAGTAGGTTTCACCTGCTTGTTTGGAAACCAACAGTCCTAAGAAACTTAATAAAAGAGCAATTAGCTTGAAATGTTCTTGGTTAAGGCTGGAGAGATGGCTGAGTGGGCAAGAATGCCTGCTGGGTAAGCATGAAGACCCGAGTTTAAATCCCCAGCACAGAAAAACCTTGCATGGCCTGTGACCCCAGCGTAGGTCAGGCAGAGAAGGGTGGAATTTAAGAACCTGCTGGCCAGCCAGTCCATCCAACATGATGAGCTTTGGGTTCAGCAGGAACCCCCAGTACAGAGAGAGAGCCAGTGAGTGGTAGAACGGGTACCTAATGTCTTCCTGTGGCCTCTGTACGCATCACACGTACACCTTCCTGAACACATATCCACAACACACACACAAAGAGTTGTTTAAAAATTTATTTTTCAAGGGCTTCATCAAACAAAATGCTATCAAAATTTACCACAGATAGGCCTTCCACACTGTAGAAGGAAAGAGTTTTCTAGAAGCTTCTGAAATACACCCAGAAAAGTTTGTGAAGCAATTGATTAAATGTGCACATTAAACAGAAAATAATGTTTTTGAAATAGATTATAATTAAACAGAAAATAATAAAATCATGAAAATAATAATAAAATGAACCTCTAAGTTTGCAAAATCAAACAAAATGTCAACCCTTACACTATAATATACAGTGTCTAGTAGTCTCAAGGTACTACTTAAAGTAAAATTAAGTTAAAAATTCTGTCACAGTGGCTACATTTCTGTTCTTTCATGATTAGTATCAACATATGAATAAAGACACAGAAAACAGAAGACATAGAATATTCCTACCACTGTCCAAAGTTACACAATGTTCTGTTGAGAAATTATAGTTACATTTTGAAGGCAACAAGTCAGAAGCAGGTTACTTGCAGCCCCTGTATTCTTTGGAAGGCTTGTCAGGAGATGAATTACCTTTCAATTTTTTTAATTGCTAAATATGGCAAGCAAGATTTTATAAGCAGTAAAATTGGAATGGCAGAGTGGAGAGAATTAAAATCCAGCTACGAAAACAGAAGAAACTGAAAGAACAGGAATCACAGGGCACAATCCCAGTACATCTGTAACCACAGCAACATAGAAATGGATCCGGCATTATGGAATAAAAATTATTATACCTTTATATTAAGATGTTTTGGTTAAAATAAAAAAGGTTAATCAAATTTCAGTGTGCATTCAATGATAATTTTTTATAAACAAATAATTTAAAACCTATTAAAAATACAAGAGTTTGAGTAAAACTATGAACAACCAAGTATTTCCTGAGGAGGAATATTAACAGACAAGTTTTGGGTTATAAATTATTTAATGCTGGAGAGCAAACCATGCCAGAAGTTTGTGGTTTAAAAGAGCAGCATCTATGTAGTTCCAGCTCTCTAGTCAGAGCAGGGATCTGTGAGGACAGCTCCACTCTGCACTCAGTATTCATCACTTGGAATACTCAAAGTTAGGAGGAAGCCAAGAACCTTCAAAATCTCAGTTGCTTACCCATCTGGTCAATTGAAGTGAGACCTAAGTTGACACCAAGTGTCAGCTAGAACACCTGCTGTGACTCCATGTGACTCAGACTTCTTCACAACGCGACGGCAAATAAAGTAAGCATCCACAGAGAGATCCTCAGAAAAAAAAGCCATTTGGAATCTTAGTATTTAGCCACATCGGCACAAGTTACATCAAATTTTAAGGGAAATTGAAATAAATGTCACTTCTTAAGGATGGGCAAAACAATATTCTGGCAGAGGTGGTATTGAAACTGCTATGACCACTTTTGGAAAGTACAGTCAGCTGCAATTTTCAATAATTTACAGAATCCATCTGAAACTAGGAAAGAGTGAATCAGTTTCTGTTCTTTTAGTTTAATTTTCCTCTCAACACACACACTTGCACACAGGCACTTACTACAAGTATAGGCCAATTGCAGTTGTAAGCAGCAGTTTAAAATCCTAAGGAAAATAGTAATCCAGTTGCAGTCCCACTGTGAAAACTAAATCAGGGCATCAGAGAGCCATCTGCATTCCCAGGTTTATTGCAGAACCAAGCACAAGGGCCCAGATGTAGACTCAATCTTCCAGGTGTGTAGGAGAAGAATATGTAGCATCTCTGTACAATGGGATATTATCTTTCCTTTAAGAAGAAATGAATTATGTCATTTGAAACAATGTAGCTAAGATTGGGGAACATTATGTTGTACATAATAAGCCAAGCACAAAAGACAAACACCCAGTGATGTGACTTTGAAATGGTGTCTACACATCTGGGCTCATGAAATCAGGACAAAGGATGGTGGGGACAAGGGGTTGGAGATGGAGTGAATGGGATGATCCTGGTCAGAGAATGGGATTCTGGTAAAATGAGAAGCACAGGAGATCTACTTGATAATTCCGTGTTGGGCTGTTACCTTGAAGCATAAGATAAAATAAAGCCTTTCTTCCCCAGGTTGCTTTGAGTCAAGGTGATTTTTTGCAGCAATAGAAACCCTAAGAGTGTGAAAACATGCAATTTATATATCTGTCAATTGAAATAGTTAAAATAAATAAATGTACTAATTCAAATGTAGTTGAAAATTAATTAAAAGTAAAGAAGTCAAAGGAGATTTAACACTGAAATTTATAAATGTAAATCACTATACTTCAAAGCTAAATGAGAAAATTGTATGGTCAGATTATTAAAGGCAGAAAAGTGGTTGAAATAATAGAAAACTCTTTCTAACAAAATTAAACATCATTCTTCATAAAGGAGGTATAGAAAACATGGCTGTCTTTATCTGATAAAAGACATATACAAAAGAAAGACAGCAAGCATTATTATATCAGTGGTGGAACATTAATTAACATGTTATTAAGAATGGATACCACAAGTTACTGCATGATTATATATTCTACTCCAGTTCCTAGCCAGTGTCAAAGAGAAAAATTATGAATATGGAAAGAAATTAAATTATCACTTTTAAAAGATAAGATAGAAATACAAACACAGATAAATAACTGGAATTACGAGTGCTTCTCTAGATGGCTAAATAGCAATATTAAAAAATTAATGTGTTAATAATAGTTATGAGCATAGAAAACAATTTAAAATAATATTTGATCACAAACATTACTACAGTAAGATGTCTAGTTCTAATGAGGATATACAAGAAACACCAGAGGAAAGATTAAATCACTGTGATACCTGTTATTGAAAAATATAAATGTAAAAGGAAATATATCATACTAATAATTGACATAAATCAATATAAAATGTCACCTTAAATAGATACAATTTACTTGCAATATCATGATCTCAGTGTCATAATAAAATGTCTTCTTCATGGTTTCTAGTCAAGTTGACAACCAAAGTTAACCATCACACCCCCCTCAGCCTTACCAGATATCACCAAAATTAAAGAATGTTTATTCCCATCCCTCCCCCCTTACCTTTCTCTCTAGGTCACTTTCTCTTACTGCCACAATCATAATGAGTTCTTGGATATGCAACCAGTTCTGAGGCCACTGTTACTGGTGCTCTGTGAGTTTACCAAAAACCGTCTTATGCTCAGGAACACTGGATGCAAATGGGCATGTGACCAATTTGAGAGTAATGAAGAATGTTTATCCTCATCTGTTGTTAGGGTTTGAATATGGAATATCACTCACAGGCTCATGTGTTTGAAAGCTTAGTTCTTAGCTGGTAATATCGATTTGGAAGATTGTAGAACCTATGGGACCTAAGACCTAGAGGATAAAAGATCACCAGATCTATACCTTCCTAATTCTCGTTTACCTTTCTCCGCTTCACATCAACTAATAAATAAACAGCTGTGTCATCATCCCACCCCTCAAGGACTAGACTGTTCTCACCAAATCGTCATTGCCATGAGGAATAGAAATCCCTCTGAATCTGTGAACCAAAATAAACCTGACTCCTTTAAGTCGTTTTTGACAAGTACTTGGTCACACTACTCTGAAAAGTAACTAATAAATTAAATCAATCAAATAAATTATTGAATAATTTATTACATAAATTTAAAAATAAATTAATAAAAGTAATAAAGTAAGTAACATCTACAAATAACCTAAGGAAAATACAGACATACAGGCAGGAAAACACTCATACACATAATATCAAATTTTTATATTTTTTTAAATGATGCCAGGTGGTGGTGGTACATGCTATTAATCCCAGCACTTGGGGGACAGATGCAGGTGGATCTCTGTGAATTTGAGGCCAGCCTAGTCTCCAGAATGAGTTCCAGAGCTACACAGAGAAATCCTGTCTCAAAAACCTGAAAAAAAAAGGAAGGGAAGGAAGGAAGGAAGGAAGGAAGGAAGGAAGGAAGGAAGGAAGGAAGGAAGGAAGGGAGGGAGGGAATAAAGTTGGTTTTAATTTTAAAAGAATGTTACTAAAGCCATAAAAGATAGATTTTATAATGCAAAACCCAGTTAGCATGAGACCAAAGGTAAATTTCTAAAGAAGAGCTATTGAATGATATAAATTAAAATATAAAAGAAGCAAAGAATAATTAAATTCTTAGCCTCTGAAAAGAACTTGGTAAATAAGGGAAATTTCATAAATCCCAGGATATTATATACAAGTTAACAACTGGGAAATTTCCTGCTGTGATTAAAGTGACGCAGTGAGATTTCACTTTAAATTTAGGTGGTTGTAGATAGAAAAGAGTAAACAAAAGATGAATCTTTATTATTTAATTGACTAGAAAAAGAAGGTAAGAAACAAGATAGCATTTTATTAGCCAAAACCTCAGGGGAGACCTTGATCATTTTAAATGCTGAAAAAGTAAATGAATCAGATAATTACACAACTGGGGAATCTTTGAACACTAACTGTTGAGTTTTAATTATTATTTACTTGGGCTTTTCATTTGACTTTTGTTTCATTTGATTGTGACTCCTGAGATATTTGAATTAAAATAATTCTTTCCCTCATAGATAAAGCACATAAGCAAATGAACATAAGCCATCACTCTGTTCAATCCCATTATCCCACTCTTAAGCAGTTAATGGTTCCAAACCCAAGGGGTTTAGATTGTCATAGGAAAATATACCAATGCAAGTAGGCTTGTGTTCTTGCGTTACCACCAGTGTCCACTGAGCAAAACAATGGACATCTGCCACTGTGATTAGAGCCTTGCATTACTTTCTTTTATCAAAATAAATGCTTTTGATCAAGAGCAAGATTCAGCATTCTGGAGAATATGAGATCCAGACACAATAAAGAGCTTTTTCAAAACATGAAGATGATTAAGCTTATAGGGAATGTGCCTTTATAATCCTACCTTAATCTGTTTCCTGCTGCTATAACCGAATCCCTAAAAGTATACATTTTTTTAGTAAAACAAAAGAATTTTTGTTTACTGGAGCTAAAGAAATGGCTCAACAGGTAAGCATGCTTGCTGCACTACACAAGATTGGGGACACCAGTACAAATACCAACAGCCACCTAAAATAACCAAGTGCTGTAGGAGGAGGGGACAGAGGTAGGATGTCCACAGGGGCTTGCTGGCTAACACCAGAGCTCTAGGCTCAGTGAGAGAGCCTGTCTCAAAGGAATAAAGTGGATATTGATAAAGGAGAACACCAAAATCCCCTTCTGACCTCTGTGCATGCAAATGGGTGTTCATATATACCACACACAAATATTTACATCTAAACACAAAGAAAGAAAAAGTTATAATTATTACAACATAACTATCATCAAATTACAAAGATAAACCAAAAGCCAATGTATTGCTATACTTTCTATAGCCAAGGCAGAACTATGATCTAAACCAATGGGTTTATATAGAGTATAGGTTCTATAATCGTAACCCTGAGAATTTTCCCATCTAACTGTTCTTAAAATGCATTCACAGAAGGCACCTTAAGAGATCCTTATGATGTCACAGGAACTCTCTGATGAGTTCTTATTAGAAAGGCTTATGCATAAACGATGAAAGTGGGCATTGCAGAGAATAGAATAAAACTGTCATTGAGGCTAAATGAAGAGCCTTCCACAAATAACAAGGGCATTGTTAATCACATTTGGAGGAGAAGGATAAAAAGATAATGAAAATTGAGAAAAAGGGGATGGGGGTAATGTCCAGGAGAAAAATGTTGTACTTCCAAATACAACAGTAGCATCCAAACATCCTAGTGCATGAATGTTTATGGGGATAAAATGTCTGTATCCTATGACCCTTTGCTACTATAAAATTTTTAAGAGCATTTGTATCCTTTTCTGTAAAGACAAGAGAAGATTTAGCTATTATGGTTTTGGTTTTGGTTAAGTTTCAGAGGGTTAAAAAACCCAGGTTAAAAAGCTGTATCTGTTGAGCATTTCTGCTAGTGGAAAGTCTACAGAGTAACAATGCAGCCAGCTCATCATGTGGTGAAAAGAGCACACTTGCTACCTCAGGTCCCCTTCCTCTTTATAAAGTCACACATGTAATCATGGGGGTCTTACCTTCATGACCTCATGACCTAATTACTTCCCAAAGGACTTGCTTCTAAATACCTTTAATTTCTTATTGAGAAATAAGTCCAAAACATGAATTCTTAAACACACAACTAAATTACAGTATCTACTTATTCTAACTCTGAGTAATAGTTATCTTCATAAACCTGTGCTTTGTTGCAGCTCCTAAGTTCTCTGCCTTTCTCTTCATTAAAACAAATCCTTAAAAGTGCTTACTAAGTTAATTGGTACATAATTGGTTTTCCTTTTTTCACTAGTCCTAAGGTTGTCTGGCAGACACAGTTCTGGGTCCCTATCCTTCCATACAAATCATGGCTTTCCTTTAGGTTGAGCTAAACAGAGTAGTTACATCTGTGTAGTATGTGGGCACAGATTTTTAAAAACAGAAATGTAAAACAAAAGGTTCGCAGACCTTTTTCTCAAAGGAAAATACAAATCAGTTCCTGCTTTTTATCCAGGCAGAAAGCCAAACCTAAAATAAGAGAACTCATATGTAAGTATTTGAGAAAAGTTGTCTACGTAAGTAAGGATTTCCCCCAAATAATCAAGTTAACATTTTGATGGCTTTTGGTGGATGATGGAAATGTAATGGTCAGGCTAAAAACTTGAAAAATATTTTCAAATACCTTGAGGTAATTTTTGAGAAAGAAGAAACAACAAGATAAAAGAGCCCCAGCATTCATCAGAACTGATTAATGCAAAGAGGGCAGTTATGGTATTTAAAGGTTCACTAGTTTCCCTACACTGCAGTGCAGCTGAAATTTGTTCCCAGATATTTTTATCCATGTCCCAAAGATCAAAGTTCTCCGACTCAACAGAAGGCAAGCTGTAAAACTGTCCACCCTCGTGCCTTCTGATCTTCTGTGCTTCAGGATGGCAAAGACAAGTCAAAGGCAAACCCTGTCTGAACACTTCAGGTAGACTGAATCCAGTGACTAGAAACATCTTCCGAAAGAGTGCTTCTTAACAAGGAGGAACCATTTTACACTCTCAGAGACATTTTTTGATGGTTGCAATTGGAAACGAGGAAGGTAGTTATTACAAGCATGTGATAACAGAAGCTGGGAACACTGTAATGAATCCTGTACATGAAAGAACTCTAGCACAAAAGACAGTGTAAGGGTTGAGAAATATTCTAGAAAAATTCCAAAATCTGAACAATGTGAGAGAGAACTGCCCTCAAGGCAGAATGATTTTAATCCTATGGGTCTTGTGACAAGAGCCATAATCAGGAGCCACATTGACCCTACCACGGAGCCATCTCGAAACTGCAGGTTTTCTTCTTGTTTCAAGCTGGAGTCACTACATGTAAGCATGTATTTGAAGCCCTCAGTTCCTCTCTTCTAAAGATCCTTGTTCTCAGATCTTGACCTGTTCTACCCCCCACCCCCAAGAGACATGGGTTCAGCTAGAGCTATTTTTGAAGTTATTCTTGGACTTTTTTCAATCTACCCGAACTACTTAAAATTAAGTGAAATTATATTTGAAATTCACCGCTTCCTCCAGATTACTCACAAAGTATGCTTGAGTCACACGACAAAGTAAATTTCAAATATACTCTAGACACTTAAGTTTTATTTCATATTATACTGTTGTATTCATGCATTCCCAAGTTAATAAATTAAGAACAAAATTTACCATATAACAAAAAGGAGAATTTGATTTAAAAATTCTCTTTATTTTACCTTATTTTAAAGTATCTGAGCAGATACTTTGTTTTGTGGGTGAGAGGGGTGTAAATGTGTGGGGGCACATGTGTGCTCACGTGTATGTGAAAGTCAGAGGACAATGTACAGGGGTTGCTTCTCTCCTTCCACCACACGGGTTCCGGAAATCAAACTCAAGTCACCAGGCTTGGAGGCAAGCACCTTTAACCACTGAGTTATGTCACCAGGCCTGGTGGCAAGTACCTTCAATGTCAGCAGGCCTAAATATATGTGTTTATCTAAAGTATCAGTTTAAAGTGGTCAACTTTCACTTAAGAGTAAAAAAAAATTCTTTGTTAACGTATTTCATTATCTTGGTATTAAGATGCTCTCAGATCCATGATGGTGGGAATGGGTAATATCCACTTATGTTTTGGTCGTTTGATTGTAACAATCTTCTTTACAGGAATAATTTACAGAAGTAGAAATTCCTTGACCTTTCAAGTCCACATATCCAAATTCTGGAGTCACTATCCTGGTCTAGAGAATAACAACCATTTTTATAGTGAATATTTGTTTTAATCAAGTATTTGTTCCAAGCAACTCAGTAGTAAGGAGCCCACTGCTTTTTGGGGAAGATCATGCCACATGTAGCCAATCCTACCTCTTCCAATCCTTGGAAAGATTTTTACATTTAGATTCCACATAACTTGGAAATTTTCTTGCAGTTTTAATCCTTTGCCATCTATACTCTTCAGGCCATATCAAAAATTCCAAACACAAGACCTTAGAGAAGACTTTCCCAGCCCTCCTGAGCCTCATTCTAAGCCAGTATGCCCTGGAGCCCTTGATTCACTCTGAACTCCTCCCATGGCTCTGTCCATTGTCCTCACACATTTCCAGAGTCAATGCAACTCAGTAACATTTACTAGTTTCTGTAGAGTTGAGAGTGCTCTCATTTTCCTATTGTAGAGCCAGGCTTACACTGTTCAACTTTAGTATGAATTAGGTTTTTGGCAAACTTTAGTAGTATTGATACAAGAAATTATAGTCAAATCAAATCTAGATATTTAAACAAATTCTTATTTTAACCCACATACCCCCTACTGTGTAAGCATCCAGCAAGTAAGATTTCCATTTGACTCAAGATTAAGGATTTTAAAATTCTTCCCTCTTAAATTTTATCTTATTATTGTCAGCACATTGTTCTACCCTGCTGAGATTTTTTAAAAAATATTTTGTTATAAAATAGTTCAAGCATATGGAAAAATTAGAGACTAATGCAATGAAAATCCATGTTCCAGATTTAATAAATATTAACTTTATATTATATTTTCTTTAATTTTAACTTTTTTAGAAAAGCAAACATTAAATATACTTGCAGCCTATTGACAGTTCAAACCCAAGCTTATCCCTCTTTCTCAACTGTATTCTCTCCATCTCACTGTAAGTACCTCAAATTATGCCCATGTATGCAGCTATCAATTGATCAAATGGAGCACAAAACATAAAAACAGAGTCATTCTGTAACTTATTACTTTTTTAAAAGTGACTTAGCTTTTATCTCTGCCACTTAACCTTGTTGAAACATGAATCAGTAATTTCATCTACACTTTATCTGTCTTCTCCAGTTCTAACAGCCCCAACAGGGAACATCCTCACACACAACATCATAAACTCCTGCATAAAACTGACTTGAAGGCAGACGGCAAGAAGTAAAACTTCTGGCTTATAATTATACATCATTTTAAAACATATCAGCAAATGTTTCCAAAGCAATGATAGTAACTTATGGTGCCACCAGGTGTGCACAGGAGCTTGCTGTTCTCTGTATCCTTAGTGACTGAATCATAAAGTCCCTCCCAACACTATGGTGATGTCTTATCCCACAGCACCTGACAATGTGATCATATTTGGAAACAGAGTCAGAGCAGGTAAAATTAAGATGAACTGCACTGGGAGGTCCAGTTGACTGTGTTCTTAGTAGAAGGGAAACATGAATACGTATTTGCAGAGAGAGAAAATCATGTGAAGGAGAAAGCAGATCTTACAGTCATGCAGCAGAATTTAGTGATTGTTGTTGATGAAAGCAAATCCCTCACAGCAAAGATAGGGACATGGGAAATCCCCAAACAACCATGAAGATGAAGAACTCTCAAAGTCATAGAACTATAAAATAAATTTCTCTTGCCCAAGGCACCAATTTCTTCTACTTTGTTATGAACATCCTAAAAAGACCAAAATGCTGGTAGAGTCTGACTTTTTAAATGACTGTCAATCAGAAGGTTATCAAACAGAAGAGCTTTCATTTTTATTTACTTTCATTGATGATACTGAACATATATGTTTCTCATTTCTCTTCAGAGAGTTGTTTTTTTATATCCTTTATCTACTGGTTTATCTCCAATTCTATGATGATATATTTTGTATAAATAATCCTTTTAAATTACTTAACATTATTTACTTTTCTCTAAGCAGTAGACTTTCAGGGTCATGATCAAAAATGTTTCCTATCTTGTTTCATAAATACCTTCAATAATTATTTCTAAGAATTAAAGTATTGCTTTTGAAAATTTGTTCCTTAGCTGAACTTGATTTCAATTTTCATATGGAATGATGAAGAAATTTAATGTTTTATACTTTTGAATTAGCACTTGTACGGGTATATTCATAAATTTCATTTCTCTGTTCATTAACTTACAATGCTTCTGTATCATAGCTTCTTGGCTTTATAACTATGTGTCTATTTGTCTATGCTAAAATACCTCAACTATTTCAGCTATATATAATCCTTCCCATAAGATTTCATGGATCTACTTTAAACTGAATTCCATTTTCTTCTCAAATTTTAATTTCAGTTCCTTGCCATTAGAGAACATTATTATTATTAGACCAAGTCTATAGTAGAATGCTAAAGTTGGCCTTTAAGAAGATTCTCTGGGGCTATTCCAAAGCAATGGGTTAATTACCTGTGAAACAGTCACTAAATACCTGTAGATATTTGTGGTAATCACTACATTAAGACAAATAAGTACAGGCTAAAGAGGAGGAAGCAGAACTCTACTGTGAAACGTTCATACTCCAACATTTGCTTCCTCATCATCCATAAAGGAGAATGTAGAAAAGTTTCCCTTATTACTTGGCTGTGGCTTTATAAAACAATTATAGAGCTTAATATCAGCTTTCCAGAGCTGGAACAGCACAGCTACTAACTTTGTTTGCTTTCTGTTGTGATATCCACCATGACCCAAACCCAATTTGAGGAAGAAAAGGTTTATTTGGCTGACAGGTTTGAGTCCGTCATTGAGCAAAGATGGGACAAGGATCTCAAGTAGGAATCTGGGAGCAGGAGCTGAAGCAGAGATCATGCTGTTCTCCATTGGCTGCTCAACTTGCATTCTTATAAGACCAAGGACCACCTGCCCAAAAGTTGGACCCTCCCACCTTAATCATTTATCAATAAAATGCTACACACACATGTCTACAGGACAGTCTGATGGAGGAAATTTCTAAGTTGAAGCTAACAGAGTATTAGGCATAGGTATAGCTTGAGTTACGGGGCTAGAGCTAAATGTTTCCTGCTGAGGGTATCGAAAAACACTTGGAACTATGCTCTGGATCAGCAAGCTTTCAAATGATAGAAGAGGAATCAACACCAGCCCTCCTTAAAGTCTTCCAAAGCTTAAGGAGGAAGAGCGTTTTCCAACTGTTTGTGGAATGTCCTTATGGTAACCTTGCAGCCCAAAAGCCATCTCAAGAAAAATACCATTCAGTGTCTCTTATAAATACAGATGCTAAAGTCTTCAACAAGCAACACAATTTCAACAATAAATAAAATGTGTTATAGGAACTAATTATTGATTATTATTTTAGGGATACAAAATTGATTCAACATGTGAAAAGCCATCAAAGTAATATGCCAAATTAATAGCTTATAGACCAAAAAAAAAAAAATCTTAATAGACTAAGGAAATGTTTTGAAAAGGAGGAAAAAGAAATATCCCTTATTGCAAAAACACTCAATAAATTAGGAATAGATGGAGAGTTTCTCAACCAGATGAAGCATATCTATGGAAACCTCACAGATAACATTATAACAAAATGTTCAATGACTGGAAGCTTTTTCTCCCAAGGAGAAAAACAGTGGAGCAGAAAGAGTGTGTTGGATTTCACCACTTCTGTTTAACAGTGTGCTAGGGTTGTAACTGGAACAATAACACACAAGAGAAAGTAAAAGGCAGTCACACAGGACAGACACATATACTTCAAAATAAAGTCAGAATACCTCCCAGCAACAGTGTTGCTTAACATAGTGTTAATGGTGAGTGTTTTAACATGTTTAACATAGTAGTGTTTAACATAGTGTTAAATGTCCTGGCCAATACTAGATAGTAATGACTATGTAAGATGTAAACCATGGTGAAGATAATAAAAATGTTCCGTGTAAATCATATTAACGAATATTAACAACAAAACATCTAAATAAATAAATATTAATAATAATAATTAATGAGAAATTCTAACAAGACTGTCAACCGAAGTTTTTAGATCTCGCCCACACACATACATGATAATGGGCATAGCTATGCTAAAGGCTCAAAAACATTGGCTGACTGATTAAAACCTGAATAATTGTGAAAAGTAGGAATGCTAAAGATTCATAATCATTGTCTTGGGCTATCTTTAACCCCTTTAGTAGCATTTATTGTCTACCCCTGTGTTTGACCTAAGATTGTCATGTGACATTTTTTAGATATATTAACAGACTACTAGATTCAATCAATCTAAGCTGAGAATGTTCTCAGGTAGCCCCAGAGACATACAACAGAGTGGCTCCCACTTGGTTGTATCTGATACTCTCACCAAAACCCCTTGAATAAATATTTTTTGTTCTGTAGCTATAAAATCTTCATGAAACTGTTATCACATTGGAACATATTAATCTATGTTCCTGGGTCATAGTCACTCACTTTTTAACTCCAGAGTAATCTCTTATCCCCCTTCAGGTGAGATCTGTGTTTCTGTATTATCAGTTATCAGAGGGGAAAAAAGTTAATTTACAAAAATAAAGGCATTTCCTAGAAGAGAAAAAAAACAATTAGAAAAAATATAAAAAATATATCTTTCCAAGCCTGATTTGTCTCATTTAATAAGTATTTTCCATTTTCATCCATTTTCTGAAATTGTTATAGTATCAAGTTGGTGTTCAAGGGAGTCCAAGATTCCTGAAACAATACATACTTTTTGTTTTTTACCCTCTCAGAGGTTAAAAGTAAATCTCCATTACAGGAGACATGTACTTTGGACATAAGACCTGTAGAATCCACTTTGGCTATGACCTAAGAGTACTATGACAGAGAGTACTGTGACCTAATTAGTATTCTCTGAGGACTAGCTTTCATAATAACAAACTGTGCTATGCAAATGTCCAAAGGAAGGAAGCAATCAACAGACCCACCTAGCTATAACATCTATAAACATCAACAACAAGCATGCCACGGAACTCCTAAAAATGCAATAGTGGCACTCATGTCTTGGCAATAAACAATAAGTATACAGTTGGACTTAAGGCCTTCTCAACAGAAAAGAACTCAGTCCTAGTGATAGAAATGAAGTCAACCATCTGGAGCTAGAGAGGTCACGAATCTTAGAGAACTAACTACTGCTACTTTACTAAACAAGCACAATTCCTAGCCAAGTTGTAAATATGTATCTATATATCCTCAGATAAGTTTTCACTCCTTATTAAAAGACAAAAAATAAACAAATAAAACCTTTTCCTTGCAAAATAGATCATAATAGAAAATTACAGCTTGTCATAATGCAGAGAACAAGTGACCAATCATGGGGTAGCTAACTTCAGGGGATGAACCTACAATACAACTCCATAGCTAAGACTCAAATAACATCATGGAAGACAGGACAGAAAGTTTGTTATGAACCAGGGGATCAGGAATTGCATATGGGATTATAAATCCTAGAAATGACAGAGAAACATCACCCATGATACCTCAACAGCATGACTGCCAAAATAAGACATGAAGAAATACAATACCAATAGACATGCTAACATGGAAGGGGAAAATCCCACAGGGCCCCACCCCTAGACAAAGAGGTATAGGCAGCTCAGGAATGCTCAGAGAAGAAGAAATTGTCTTCCCCAGGGATAAGCCTTCTAAGTGGTTTTCCAATTAGACTAAGTGATTAGCTCTGAAATCATATATATACAAGTAACAGTAAACAGACTAAGCAAGTTTTATTTATATATTTAGGCATATGTATGATATATATATATTGATTTCAAGAAGGAGCAATGGAGGACTGTACAGTGAAAGGATTGGAGTTGAGAAAATTGTGTGTAATTATATTTTAATTCAGTTTTTTATTTAATAACAACATAAGTACCAAGTAAATAATAATTTCACTAATATCAGATAAATAACAAAAGTATAAAATAACTATGAGTGACCTTAATATATTAAATGCAAGTGAAAGAGCAATATTTTTCTAAAGAATATTTTGGTAAATATCAGAGTACCAAATATTGTAAAGATCTGTATTTCACTAGAATAAAAATTTAAGTTAAAGTCAATGATTTAAAAATGTATTTAAATTTGTCTGAATATGCTTAAACTTGAATATCGAAAATATCTAGGTTATTTTCATTAAAAATAATGAATTGGGAATGTATTTTTAAATTTAATTTAAGATTAAATTTATCATTAAATTGAACTATTAAATTACAATAGTTAAAATAACATAAGATCCATCCCCAAATCCGTAGCAAAAGAACATTTCCTGATACATATATGGCTTTAGTATTTGATAAATGAACATTGACAGTGAAGAAAATTGGTTATTTTTTTCCAGCAGAGATAGAAAATAATCATAACTAGTATTGTAAACTTAGTCATCTACCTGTGCCTAGGAAGGCCATTGAACCCAGAGAAGAACCTTCTACTGTCACCTTCCTAAACCAGTATAATATCTAACTGCATTCAAAATATATATCTTTATATTATACACATATAAGTGTAGATCTCACCTTTCATGAAAGAATGTTATCTTTGCAGCAGACAGCGACAATTACAGCAAAGCACAACTGACAAAAATTCAGAGAACTACTAACTGTGTGTTATTTACCCCCAGTTGATGCATCTACATCTAATTCCCATACCTAAGGCCCAGGGCACATTATAAAAGTGGGTGTGGGAAGATTGTAAGAGGCAGGGGACCAGGCCATTTGCTGAGAGCTAGTGACTTCTAAACCAAACAAAGAAAACTAAGAAGACACAAATTGAAGAGGAACTGGAAGAAGTGGATGGATCTTGAAGAAATATTGGGGAGAGTGTGAAGTGAATATGATCAATATATGTTGTATGAAATTCTCAAAGAATTAACAAAAGAATTTTTCAATTTAAAAAAATTTTAGATTTTTTTTAATTTAAAAGAAAAACAATTGATTGACACCTATGTATTTCAAAGTAAGTATCTTATTGAATGCCAAGTACCATAAAAGTGAGGTTGGAGTAAGAGAAAAAGAGGACATTGCAGTGCTTTTTCTGCCTGACTGAGTCAGGAGAAGTGCAATAATGATATTTTTCTAGGTCTTGTGTTCTAGTTGACTTTCCATTGTAGTGATGAAAACCATGACCAAAAGCAACTTGGGGATGAAAAAGGTTAATTCCAGCTTCTGCTTCTAAGTCAGAGTTCATCATTGAAGGAAGCCAGGGCAGGAACTTAAGCAGAAACTGAAGTAGAAACCATGGAAGGATGCTGCTGACTGACTTGCTTCCTCTGACTGGTGCTCAGCCAGCTTTCTTATACTACAGTGCATCTGCCCAGAGGTGGAACAGTTCCTGGTAGGCTGGATCCTCCCATGTCAATCAACAATAAAGACAATTCCCCACAGGGACAGGGCCACAGGCCAATCTGATCTCAGAATCTCCTCAATTGAGACTCCCTCATCTCAAGTATATCTTGGTTGTGTCATATTGACAAGGAAGATTAACTAGGGCAGCCACTAAGAAAATGCCACCCACAATTCACATTCCTTTGAGTGTCAGTTTCCTACATGCTAAAGAATTGGGCATGAGAAGGAAGACAGAAGAGGGTAGACATCAAGAGATGGAATGGGGTGTTTTTTGTAGCACATGCTTGTAATCCTAGCATTTGGAGGTAGAGACAGGAGTGTCATGATTTCAAGGTCATGCTCTGCTACACAGTGACTTCAAGACAGCCAACCTGGTCTAAACATGGGAGAAATTGGAAAAAAACAGTGGTTGGGAGGGAAGAAGGAAGATAAAAAGAGAGAGAGATGGAGAGACAAAGACACATAAAATATGAATGAATAGTAAGAATAGAGGGAAAGTTATCGTTATAATAACTAAGAACCAGAAATATGTTTAAATATTAGAAATGTCTTGTCTCAGCACTGGAAGATACAAGTTTAAAATCAAAGCATCAGCTGGGTTATGGCACCTTCAAAGCACTAAGGAAAAATCTGGTACAGACCTCTCTTCCAGCTTCTGTTGGTTCTTCAACTTGTGCCAAGGTATCTTATTCTCCACATAGAATTTTCCCTGCATGTGTCTCTGATTCCCGAATTCCACTTTTTATAATGAGGGCACTGATCATATTGGATTAGGTTTTACACCACTGACCTCACTGCAACTTGATTATCTTTGTTAAGATCCTATCTCCATGGTCAAATGCTGTTACCAGAGATTAAGACTCCAATATTCCATCCCACAGATGAATGGAAGCTTTATTTTATGGGCCAGTAGAGTAAGTATAGCCTAAGTGTTCTGATAACAACCAACTTAAGTGGTTTGAGTTCAAGGGAAAAATATAAAACAAGAAGAAGAAAAACAAATATGTTTATCAATAGCAAAAATGTTAGTGTAAGTAACAGGGTCAGGATAATTTAAACTATAATGGTTTACATGTGCTTTCTTATTTCTTTTGGAAATTAGGAATGTGTAGTTCAGATCATGGAAGATTTACAGCAAAACACAAATCATAGCAAAGGCAACATGGATACTACCCAGAAAAGCAGAACCAACAGCCAAAACAACAACAACAAAAAGCCCATAGCAATAGCAATAGCAATAGCAAAGAAGTCTGATGGAGGACACGGAAACATTCTGCATGCTCTAACAATGAACAGCAGATGATACTTAGCTCAAAGAGCATGGAGCGAATAGAATAACCAATGGTTTCAATCAGTTGGAAAACTGGAATGTTAACTCCAAATCCTATGTAAACCAGTTCCTACAGAGCAACTATTTTTCTTTTTAAATGAAAACATATTTGCATTTTGATGACACATTTCCTCCAAGACTTTTAAGCATTTCCATGGGTAGATTTTTCAGTCTTCTGAGTCACTTGGAGCAGATCATTTTCAAGATGGTATTCTGGAGTTGTTTTCATTGTAAGTGTGAAGGGTATATTTCAGATACACTGCAGTTTCCAGAGCCAGAGTTTCCTGGGTAGGGAATCACCATTAGTTTGAGGCTTTTATTTGAAAATGAATACAATATATGACTAAAGTACAAACTCCAAAAATATAAGCAAACTTTAAATATATACACTTGCAAATATGTTGATGTAAAATGTATCTGGTTCAGTCCACTTCAAGTCTTTGTGCATTCTGCAGATAGATTTGGCACAAATCTATGACTAGTAACAGATTATGCAAAAATTAATCCAATTCACAAAAACATTTACATAAACTCTACAAAGATTCTAACACTGACTAACAAAGCACACAAGAGCAAAAATTACCTATTGTCAAAATTGCCCTCAATAATCAAGCCCTCAGATCATCTACAACATACAGTGTATGTTTTTGTGTGCTTTCTTTCAACACAAAACCAAATTGCCATTTTGCTTTTGTTCTTCATCCATTTGAGTGGATGACAATGAAATAATTAGCTACATGATGAGGTTCATATCCTAACAGATAAGTATTAGGTAAACTGCAGAATTCAACATAGTTAAGGGACAGATATAACTGGGGCAGGGAGGAAATGAAGAAAAGACAATCACACAGACAGAAAAGCTGAGATCAAGTGACCTGGTCTCTCAGATGGAGAAACTTCAGTACCCTGAAGTTCAGTGTGTTTATTATATACAGTTGGGCAAGAAGAAGTGTTATTACATACAGATAAATGCTGGGAGCATAGCATGAAGGTCCTTGTGCTTAGAGGTTCCCAGAGAAACCAGGAATGTTAAGCACACAGGATTGTCTTTCCAATGGGAAAGATGTAAAAAAAATCCTTCTTCCATCCAGAAATCTGAGAGTTGGAAGTGATTAATAACCTGGTGATCTGTGTAATCTGTTGAGCCAGGTCATATTAACCTTCCACAATCAGGACCAGAAGCGGCTAATAGCTCAAATGACCTCTACACTATCTGTATGACTGAGACCAGGCCAGACCCTTCCTTAGGCCCTCAAGCTAGTACAGCTAGGCTATCTCTAGAACCCATCCTCTTGGAGGAAATGACATCTACCCTGAGTTGAGTTTCTATGTAATTATGGTTTCTTGTGCACTGGATATTGTATTACACCAGGAACTTTTTCTCCAAATTGTACTGGACTTAAATATGTTTGGAATAAACTGCCTGGTATCAGACTCCCTGAAGTCTTGATCCAGGTTGACAAAGTCAATCTGAACCGGGTCTTCATTCTTAACTCTTCATGTGGTGCTCTTCTCTGCCTGACACCTTCAGAGACCCCTGAGATAAATAAGGAGGTTGGGTTATGGCATGCAGATGGATCAAGAAGACAAATTTAGCTAATCCCAGTAGGAGCAGTCTCTGTAGGGAGGCAATCTACAGGCCATAGAATCAGTGGGGGCAGCTATGATGAACATTTTCTACACATACTGTCAGCATTCGTATTCAAACACCCTAAGAGCATTTTGACATTCCGCTAGGGTCCTTGACATGGCTGTGCCCCTGTCAACTACAACCATTGATTCAGTTATTCACACACTTGGGTTTTCCTACAGTAAATGCATTTTCAATCATTGAACAGATGCAGAGAAACTGCATAAATGAAACCACTGTTTCATTTTTTTCTTAACATAGTATGATTATAATTCACTTCATTTTTAGACAATTGAGTCAAATATCTTTAAATTATGAGCTAACATGCCTCTCCTCCTCTCCTTCTCCCTCTCCCTTTTCTTCTCCCTCTCCCTTTTCCTCTATTGTCTTTGTCTGTTGGTCCTTTGTTATGGTTAAGTCTTTGTTTTTATTATTCTTTTGAGGCCCACAGGTCATGTAAGGTATTTTCAGTGTTGAAACAGTCAAGTTATGCCACTAACCAGTTACATGGTCTGGGGAGCTCAATAGGCTTCTGGGATTGTTACCATGATGTCAGAGCTAGTATCTCATCTATATGGTTTAGATAATATGGAATTTTTAGACCCAATGTTGAGACAAACAGTAGATACATATAAAATGACATTTCTTTTAAGGCCAAGATTACTTTGATATGAAATTGTGGTTTAATACTTTAACACAAACTTTTATAACTCTAGGGACAGTTTTCACTCCTCCATATTGATAATTTAAAATGTACAGATATAGCATACCTTCCAACACATCTATTGCAATGAACTTAGAATTCAATGTGTGCATCTAATAATAGCTGGGATGGCAAACCTCTTCTCTTCTGTTTTCTGCCATTATTTCTGAAAATTCAATACCTAAACTATCATATGCTGCAAATTCCCCCAACCATTTCAGTAGAATGTGGGTCATATAAAGCATATGAAAGAACTCAACTCACCACATTATGAATGGAAATAAGGCCAACTAAAATGCATGAAGATATATATATATATATATATATATATGTATATATATATATATTACATATATGTCATATACATTGTTGGTCTAAATTTTGTAAATCACCATAGTATCCACATATAAATGATTAAAATTATCTTAAACATTTCCCTTCTTTAATAAAATAAAAAACAATCATAAAAGAAATTGATACAAATCAACATAATTCATAAGCAATGTTCTCAGTAATATTAGCCACAGAAAGAAATAAAATTACTGCATGCCAAAATCAATTTAGAAAGAAAACAACAAAAATCTCTGAATTTAAGGAAAATAGAAACAAAACTTAATTGTGGTGTTTTCATTCTAACTAGTTTAGTTTTGCTTGTAATGATCTTTGAGGATGTACACAAAATTTTTCTTGGATGAGGATGATTTCTGGATGGTCACAGGCAGAGAAGACTATCACACAAACAGCAAAGACAATGGAGCAAATAAAAAATACTGAATTTCTAGGTGATGCTTACACAGATGTAATCGATATAGCATTTGTTAACAGGCATTAAAATTCATTCTTACTCCAGATATTAATATGACAACCATTAAAGAGAATTACAACAAATAAGTTATAGCTTTGACCACAAAACAGCCTATCTTTCTTTGAGTTTCCTGCATGTAAAAACATGGCAGGAACAGTGAATTCTCTTGTATCCCCTTTGAAGTAACCTCGATTTCACTTAAACATTATCAAGTAAAACAAACTAAAATCAAATGGCAAAACCAAGCAAAAAATGAATAATAAAAAACACAAGACAGATCGGTGATCAAAATTTGTTTTTAGGGTTTTTTGTAGTTGTTTGCTTTCCTGTGCTGGGAATAGAATCTAGAGATTCACATATACCAGGCAATATTCTCATAGCTTTATTTTTTAATTAAAATAATCTACACCTTTCAGATTTATAAAATCTACTGAGGAAAATATTTCAGATTATCATGAAGATGGGGGTATATTGTCTTCATCTGTTCAGTGGGCATTGACTCAACAAATATTGCTGTTTATTCAACCCGTTTGAAGCACAAATACTAAACCTCAGGCACTTTTCTGGATTATGAGTATGAATCAAACAAATTCAAACTCCCACCCTCAAAGACATTACATTCTAGTGGGGGAAGAAATGATAAAAATACATAAATATATTTTACATATTTGAATATATATTCATGAATATACTATTTATATATTTACCATTTGAAAAGGTGATAAATGTTTTGAAGGAGAATGCAGCAGAGAAGGGAGAAGGAGACTAGTGGGAACCAATGTAATTTATGTAAGGTGGTAAGGGAGGCTTTGCTAGCAGCAAGTAACAAAAGTTTAAAGAGATGACGAAATGAGTCATGCCTCAGTCTGAGAAAGGGAATTCAGACATTTCTCATGTGCCCTTTGTCACTGCCTCAAAGGAAATACATCAAAAGAGGCTTTAGCAACAATGATTACTTTTCACTTGCAGTATAGAGCTGAGATTACAGCCTATTTGTCATAAATGACTGTCATCACACATCAAAAGTACATGCCACCAGACTTAACTTTACTCAGACAGGTCTATTCTCAATATCTCATCAGTTCTTTGATCTCTTTGAAAATTCAATGAAACGTGTGAAACAGTCACAGACAATTCAGTCTTATTGTAATTATAACCAAATTATGAAGTCTTGTATTTATTTATATTCTAGGAGGAAACTTGTAGGGCATGTATAATGGTTTTTAGCATCTGACACTTGTATCTTGTTAAAGAAACCACATAAAATCTGAGATGAGACGATATGTTCCATGAGGTATTCAGCTGTGATTTGGTTACAGTCAATTATAGTCACTAAGTAATTGACATACCATAAAATACATGCGTGTATGTGGTGTGTGTGTGTGTGTGTGTGTGTGTGTGTGTGTGTGTGTGTGTTTGTAGTGTGTGTAGAGAAGGAATGGTAAGGAGGTGGAGAGGAAGGAAGAAAGACAAATGTCTGTTTTGTGATACAGGATCTCATGTAACTGTAGGTTGGTCTTTAACTTGCTACGTAGTTGAGGTTGGATCTTTTATTTATTATTTTATTTTATTTTATGTGTGTGGATGCTTTTGCCAAAATGTATGTCTGTGTACCATGTGTGCCTGATTGTAAGGCACCATGTGAGTGCTAAGAATCAACCCTGGGCCCCTTGGAAGAGTAGCAAGTTTTTTTAATCGCTAATACATCTCTCCAGTACCTGACATTGAATTCTTGATTCTCCTACCTTTACCATCCAAATGTTAGGATTCTAAAGTATGTCCATCAAGATCAGCTATAAAGAAATAGAAAAATCCACAATAGATTGGTATATAATGTATTCTAATTTTTGAATGATGTCAATTTTCAATTAAAATTGAAACATCATATACCAATAATAGAGAGCCAGGTTTATCACTGGTGTTTCTACCTGAAAACCCTGAATATTGCCTTAGAAGCAGGTAGCATGTGTTAAACCACATCTTCTGAACAGCCATTATCTTGGCCTTTTCCCAAGCAGATCATACAAAGACCATTTGGATTTTGGCAAGGTAAGTCATGGCAAGATGCAAGGTATGAACTAAATATGGAGAATTTCAAATGAATCCCATAGGTTATTCTTTAAGATCAGAAATTGGAAAAGGTCATTTTTTCTACATTTTAGATACAGATTTTGAAAGTTTACAAGATGCTTATCCAATAACATATGAAGACAAATACACCAAAACTTAGAGCTATAATGAATAAATCTGTGACGTCCATGTACCTCACCACCCATGGGAAAACTGGATCATCAGTGACAATCAGACACATGTGGACAATGGTTCTGAGGGGGTCAAGAACATCAGAAGAACAAGCCCATGGAATCAACTGACCACGACTCTTAGGGGCCCATGGAGCCTGAAGTGGCAGATAGAATCTGCAGGATCCCCTAGATAAGTCTTTTTCTTTGTTTTGCTTGATATTCTTGCCAAGATCCTATAGGCTAGTATGTGTATGCATGTGTGTGTGTGTGTGTGTGTGTGTGTGTGTGTGTGTGTGTGTGTGTGTATTGTGGGGGGAGCGGTTCTCTGACGCTTTTCCTCCTGCTATGTTATTTAGTACACCACTGATATAAGGATTTGTACTAGGCTTTGTTCCATCTTGTGTTCTGTTTGAGCAATAATTCTGGGAGGGCTGCTCTTTTGAGGGGAGAGGCAGGGGTGGGAGAGGGGAGGGTAGATTTGGGAAGAAGAGAGATGGGGGGCTTGGAGGAGTGGAGGAAGGAGTAGAGGGGTGTCAGTATGTCTAGTATAATAACACAAGAGAAGAAAATAAATAACTAAATTGGGATATCACTAACTCATAGAAAAGTCTTCTGAGAGACACCAGTCTATCTCTCCTTAAAGCAGCTCTCTAGGTTTAGACCTTCTCACCAAATTGATGTACAACATTCTAACTATTTCTGGAAGTTTTTCTCTTAGCTACTTCTTGGGACAGTTCTAAGAAGCAAGTTGGGGTTCCCTATGTATAATTGACTTACAAAGGAAGAAAACATTATGCATCTTATAACCTATCCTAGGGTCATGTCTACACCTAAAAGTCAATGGCCCGTCATGTTTGGTGGTTTATCAGACAATTCACCCTTGAACTGAATCAAGGAAAACTACAAAAATCACCATGTCATGGCATAGGCAGCTCTAGAGGCACAGCAAGGTAACTTTAAAGATGAGGCTAAAATTGCTCTGATGATTTGTAATTCTGTCAGCTGCTACCCCACAGCAAATAGCATCTAAATTCATAACTACCAATGGCCTTTAGTCTGTGCCAGCAGACATCCCTTATGAGTATGCCCTTAATAATCCAACCCTCCATCTGACCATGCAACTAGGACAGTAACAACAACTCAAGAATACATCTTAGATTTCAGCCCATTACATAAGAATGTATGATTCTGAAAGTATCAGAATAAAAATTTGCCATCTCTAAGTTTCATGTTTATAACATCCCACTGATTATAGCCATCTCCGAGGTATCTTATCAGGGAATCAGTCTTCCAAATTACATTTTAAAGTCAAACCTTCCTTCTGTGCTGTAATCTAAGGAAAACAGGTATGTAGATATTTTACTTCCAGTGCTTAATACTGGAGATGATGGATATTAGGGGATCAGTCTTACTACTTGATTTGTCATACAACCTCATTTTACAACAGAATATTCTCATGTATGTTCTACTTACATGGGCTCCAGCTTAGAATATTATTTATTCCAAAATGGAAATGCAGAGCTTGAGAATCAACATTTTTCTTCAGTGATAAAGTTCTTTCCATAAGATCTGTTAAGAAATAAACAGGTACCAAGAGAATGGTATTACTAACAATGCCAGAACACCCTGAGCAAGGCTATGCATGCCTGCCAATGTTCCATTCTCTGACTTTAATAGGTATACATAGATTAGGAAGTCTTGAAATATGCTTGGTATCGATTCCGGCCCCACATGCTAATCTTAGGCCATACAGATGCCCGCCACAAGTCTTCAGATTTTCAATGTGGGTCTCATAATCACATTAGACTTTAAAGTAGTTCCTAAGTGTCAGAAACAAGGAAGTCACAGATGTGAGGCAAAAAGAATGACCTGAACCTTCAGTGGCAAGAGATCTGAGCATTCTTTATGATCTGAGAGAGCTCCTGGATATACACAGCATGGAATAGGGCAAACTTGGTTCTATAGCCAAAAGGAACTAAACTAGAAAATGATTAGCCTGCCTGGCTTCTGACTCCAGGAACTGGACACTAAACACTATATAGGTGTTTTAATTCACTAAACTTGTGGCTTTTGTTACTGTGTAAAAGTCAACTAGCCCAGTAATTTTGTTTCTCTATGTCAATTTCAAGTTCCATTCCCATTTCACATGGCAACAAAAACTCAGTCATTTCAATTTTTTCTTTTCCTCAAGATTGCTTCCAGGTTATAATATGTGACAATCTTCAAGCCCACTGAAGGAAGTTAGGCTGGGTTTGCCTGTCTTTATGGTTATATCACCCAGGAACCTTTTTTTCAACAGTTAGGTCTAGTACATATAACTCAGAATTGAATTATCATTTCCAAGTCCTTTTGTAATGATTTTGTGTTCTCTTAGCTGTATCTGCATTGTTTAGGGTTATCAACTCCTTTTGCTCTTGGACATTAGTAGTGCTGTGAAATTATCTGCTTTCCCTGACTAACCACAAATTTAGCGTAGAAAAACTCTAGCTCATTCTAAAAAGCAGATTCACCTTTTCTAGGGTGCTGAGCAAAGGGCAGAATAAATAGCAGAAAAGGCACAATCTAGCCAGTCAGACTAGTTCAGGCCCACAATCTCTGCCAGATTGACCACTATGAGTTTAAGGGTAGCCTGGGCTAGAGTATAAAACTCTATCTCAAAAAGAAAAAAGTGTGGGCGTGTATATGCATGTGTTAGGAAGGGAGAGGGGGCAAAGAGGGGAAGAAGGGAGGGATGTAGGGAAAGATGTGGAGAGGGAGGGATATCTGGCCCAATTTCCAAAACCTAAGGCACTAGACTATCATAACACACTCTTCTACTAATTTTAGACATCCAATAGAAGAGGTAAAATTATACTCTACATAAACCAAGCAGGAATACAGCAGGAAAGTCCTAGCACCTCCCTCTGAAGTATCAATGTGCTCGGGTGTTAATCTTGACAGTTGCAGAAGTCAAGGTACAGCCTAATGGTGGTTCCATATTTCATAGTCCTGGGTATGGGGGCAGATCCTCAATAAAGTGAAGGGAATAGTAGACTAGAATTTCTGTCAATACCCTAGCTCAGTGACTAGCTAAAGGTAAGTAGTCATAAAATGAAGAAGAAAAAAAATGCAAAGCATTGGGTCATGGAAAACAAAGTAGAAAAGGAGAAGCAAGTATATAACCAAAAGCTGTGCTAAGACTAGCACCCTCCTGCTAGAGATTCTTTGAACCAATGAGTCTGATGAGTTTTTTGTTTTCATGGCAAATAAAACTTGCATGTATGATTAAGGATCTTGGGATGAAAAGACTAACCTGTATGATACAATCAGGTATTATGTCACCACAGAGGTTTTTATCAGGGAAAGAGAGAGGCAAGATAGCAGATGTCATAATGATACAGTATGACCCACACTCCACCAAATCGTTTTTGCTTTAAAAGCAGAATGGAGCCATAATTTCAGCAATGTGGGCAGCCAGAAGTTAGCAACGTCAAGAAGATATTCCCTTCTAGAGACTCCAGAAGGAACACAGTCATAAGATAGCTTCACTTCATAACCCACCAAGTATCATTTCAAATTTGGGGGTTTCTGACTATAAGGCAATAAAGTTAAGTTTTCAAGTTTGAGATAAGTTGTAATAGCAGCAATCACAAATTGAAACTGAGATGGTAACCAATAACAATAGTGACACTAAGATGGCTGCTAATTCAACAATTGGTAGAGCTCTTACAAGAGTCCTCTTCAGTGAATTTGCTGGTAATGATCTCTCCCACTATGTGGAACTTCAGGAAGTCTATGCTTACACTATTTTGCCACCACTTTTCTTTCACAGCATTTTAAATTTAAATGTACCTAATTATTTGATAATGATGATCAAATAGAGGGCATAATGGGAACCAGACAAGCTGTCTACTAGCAAAGCATTGACTACTATCATTCCTTTCCAAAACAAAAAGTAAAACCTGCCCCAAAATTGACAAGTAGGACCTATTTTCTAGAAATGAGAAAAAGTACTCTTTATTTGTTATGGTTATTGAAACAAGTGAAAGTATATATTTAGCTGTTTATTTATACATGCATGAGAGAGAGAAAAGATAAGAGTGGAGAAGACAGAACGAGAATCCCCAGGCTCCCTAATCCCTGGCTCAAGTCTTCTGTAAATCTGAGATGCATTCCTGCCTTTCACTCCCATGAAAAGTTTTTATTGGTGAACAGTTGCATAAGCCAACTTCAGGTGGTTTCTTTTAGTTAAAATACCAAGAGTCCTAATGACAGTAGACAAAAGAGAAGTGTGAGAGAAGAGATGGTTGGGCCTTGTAGCTAAAACTACCAGGCAATAAATTATATTCAAGTGTGAGAGAAAGAATCAGCAACCTCTATGCAACAAGGCATTATATTTACATTTAAGCATTAACCATGAAGATAAAAATGGCTAACCCTACATAGGTGAAATGCCGTGTCATGTTCTACTAAATTACTCTTAGGAATCTATGAAGAGACAAAGGCTATAGAAAGGGTCTATTGTAAAAGCGATTTTATTTTGAAAAATCATTTTGTGAAAAGAATGTTCTGAAAGTGCCACAGAATACCGGAAGGCTTAATCTCAAAGTGAAACACACCACTATGACTGAAAGATTCCTCAGACACCTTAACCTGGGGGCATTGGAATTTAAATCATAGTGAAGTGGGATGCTGCCAGGGAGAAAAGATGGTATTATGTAGAGGCAGGGCTAGACCTGCTGTTTAGGTGACCTGGTAGCAGATCCAGGACACTAGCTCTTTACTGCTATTGAGTATATGCTTAGTATTTGTTTAACAAAGAATGTGTGTCTGCATCATGCAAGATGATCTTTCCATTTCCTACATGAGAAAGAATTAGTGGAAAGACTTATTGGATGTTATGAATGAGGATATCTTGCAGCAAAAGATCAAAGGTGGGTATGTGCTCACAGAGGTCAATAAATGAGGCTCAAAGTCATTAGTCTGCTGGACAATTTGCCTCTGAGTCAAAGGAAAGGGAACTAAGAGAGCCCATATTTAAAACTGCCTCAAACAATATATAAGAGAAAGAGTGGGCTACAAATATGCAAAAGCCAAGGAGCACAGAGCTATCCAGCCAAAAATAGTGTTCCCTTCAATTCTCCTCTTTCTGCATGCCTCATCCTGCTGGTAGACAACAGCCGCTAGAGAGTGGAATACAAAAGAGGAGTGTGCATATGACTGGACCTTACCTAGGATGGGAGAGGTCATGCTTTCAGCAAAATTGAAGTGTTGGTTATTTGTTTGTGCCACATGCTGTCAATTTGTGCCTTATGACTGTGCTTTGTTACATAAACTGAGACCAGAGCTATCTGTTATCATGTGTCTATTAAGAAGCTGAAAAAATTCTTCCCTGCTGCATGAAGTTGAAAGGGAAATTGAAAGACAAATCATTTATTGAATCCCACAAGCCATGTATTCAGTTTATCAGTGATGCATACTTACTATACATATGTAATCTCCATTATAAATGTTGTGGTTTTGCATTTAAGACATCTGCAAGTAATTATGTATGCATAATGTACATTCCATAGTCAATATAATTGTACTCATCCATTTAGTATGTAATCAGTTCTTAATAAGGAATGGATGGTTCTTGGTCTAATAGACTGTGAAACTGACACCTCATCTCTACCACAGAGCTCTGAATTCACCTTTGGGTGAGGTCCAGCTTTTCCTTATGACTCTCCTGTCTGTCTGTCCATTTCTTCTTACTCTCTCATTTCCTAATGTGCTAAAGGATGCATACTTCACAAAAGAAAGGTTTCAAGATATATTGTTTAATTATCAATACAGAAGAATATGTGTATATTGAGTTAAGTAGAACTACATGCCTGAACACACACACACACACACACATACACACACACGACACAACTTTGGGAACATCTCTTAAATGAGCCAACTGTTTTCGTTTCATCTGGACCATTATTGTGGCCTTTTCTAAAGAAATGGCAGGACTGATGTGATCCTCAGAGTGAGGACTCTCTTCCAATCAGAAGAGGTTACTGATAGATGATATGATGCTGTGATAAGAGCCTCTTCAATTTAAACCTAAGTCTTAGGAAGCACATTTAATACGTTGGGAAATAGCTGAAAGCCAGGGGCCTTGGAGAATAGTAAAGCAGTCTTCTGAATAGTGGGTTTCCAGGGGTAATTAACCAAGAGGGAAAGACCTGTCACAAATGCTATAATATAGGTGGCACCTTCCAATAAGATAGAACTCCAAATGAAGCAAAAGGGAAGACAGAGAATGCTTTGCTAATACAGACCATCCCCCACTCTCCTCTTTTCAGGCCTCCATGCAGTGAGCAATTATTCTTGCCTGTGTTCTTTTGCCATTGTGACACTCCAGCTCCCCACAAGTCCACTCAATGGGACGAACCAACCATGGACTGAAAACAGAAGATGAAATAAAGCTTTCTTCCTTTCAGTTGATTTGTGTATTTGATCACAGCAAAGTAAGAACTAATAACACAGGCAGGCAAGGATGGAAGGAGAAAGCAAAGAACATAGTAAAGTGCTGACAATGGCAGCTAGCCACGGCCTCACCACATATATATTATAAGCTGGAACTTTTTGTGCAATCTAAAGCCATTGAGTTCAGCAGCAGGGCCAGCAGTGGCCTCCTAGATAAGAATCACTGGTCTATAGAGTTCAAAAGGGGCTGAGAAAACAACCTTAATACTCTCATAGATGTAAAGCCTTCCTTATTACCAGGACCCTCCACACATCACAAAGACACAAAGCTAACTGACCCAAAACAAAGTGGGAAAGTTGTGAGGAGTTAAAATATGTATTTCTCCCACCTCAGAGACAATGTTGTGAAATTACACCTCCTACAACATTGGAGAGACCTTCCATTCTTGACCTCCACAGAGACACAGAAACATGCTGTCCTGGTTCTGTGTCAGTATTACATCATACATGTAAATTCTAGTCAGCTAGTATGAAACCAATTAATCAAAAGAACATACGGTTTAGATTGTGCTAATTAACTTCAAAACAAACATAGATCTTGAGAGCATGCCCTGCACACAACAGCAGCAGTGCGTGGAATGCTTCATTGTTATCCCAGCATCAGCTCTGTGATATTTCAAGCTGCTCTGCTCCCTCTAATGGAAGATAACCAGGTTCTTCTAATGCTATTATTCTGTACTTAATGGCAAAACAATGACCTGAAAACTAAAGTATGCACTACCTCCGTGAGTTACTTCAAAAATGCTTCTCTACAACTTAGACAGAATCTGAGTTGAGTCGGGGGGAAAGTCCATTCCTGCTCTCATTACGGATGCCAGTGTAAAGGATATGCAGGTTATAATGAGCTATGAGTGACTTTTGAGCAGGTTATAAACTGAACCCTGAGTCAGTATGGTATGTAAGAGGAGCCATGTCAGAAAGCAAATCATGCACAGCAAGGATTAGTTTTACAGGCAAACAGATCTGAATTGATTACCTGTTTTTGTTTTCCTGTTCAGTGAACGATTAATGACTTGGATCATTAGATATAAGCAAGAGACATTGATTATTAATACAAAAAACGTTTTACATAAAGGACAATGCCTCACACAATTATAGAGTCAATAAAGGACGAGCTTCACTGGCCATCCAACTATGCAATAGTCACCACATTTGCTTTTTAGATACCATGGCCACCTCTAGGAAATGGCCATTCTTCTACCCATACTGCTTCCATCATTCCTCTGAATAAATTGGTTTCCATGCCTCTGTTCCATGGGTATCAAGTTACTGTGTAAGTTTCAACGTCTTATGCCAGGAGAGATAGTCTGTGTTCAACAGGCAGGTGAACAGCTACACTGAAATTATATAGATGTTGATTTATCCAGAAAGAGACATTGACGTTAATCTAAGACTGGAACATAGTGGATGTTAAATAAAAACTGCTGACAATGAATATTTGCAAGGCAAGGAATGGATGGACAACACAGCTAAAACCTCTTCTATGTACACATGATGGAGGAATCATGTACACCTTGCATCCTCCCAGTCATGTCACTCAGTTAGCTAGAAACTAATTTCCATTTATTCTTTATATCTGGCAATGAGAAAGCAAGTTTTATGATGTTTAGTTTAGTATTTTAAGTAGCAACTGTACTTCACATTATATCAGTTTAACAACAGAAGGAATATGCACAACATGCCAGAGTTTAATTTGATGGATATTTTTCATGCTTAATAAGTTCTACGTATTACACATTTGACAGTAGTTTTTACATACTATTCATACTGTGATGCTAAAATTACGTGCTATATAAGACTGCCTCCCAGACTATCTTTAATTATTATTTGGCTATGAAATGTGCCACATATACATTTAAATTCTTTCTAATTCAAGTTTTAAATACATAGTTTGCTTAGTGACAACTGGGAAAATAGTATTAACACTTTGAAAAGTATAAATAATAATTTTTTTTCCATTTTTAAACAAAAGTATTTCATTTTGAATAGAAATAAATGCTATTTTCAAATATACAAAGTACTTCTAGATTAACTCATTTTTTATCTTTCATGTGTATAATGAAATATTCCCATCTTCTGAACAACATCTTCTGTATTAATTAATGAAATGAACTTTATGATAGGCCCAATTCTCACCCTAGTCAGTTGCCTTATCAATTCCATAACTGCATTACAAAGATGTTATGGTTTTCTAGGCAATGAACTGAAAAGTAGAGAGAATATAATTTACTATAGGAACTGAAAATTCTTACCTACCTCTGACATAGACAGGGCGACTATAAAATTACAAAATAAATGTAAAAGTAATTCAAGATGTTCTGCAACATGGTAAATCAGAATCAAGCAGACCATGCAGCAAAACTATTCACTCCACAGAGCATTTGGGGCCATCTGGATCATCTTTAAACCAACCAGGCAAAACAGTGAAATGCACACAGCCAGGACCAAAACTATGCACAACAGTCTCCAATGCTTACCTCAGCTCTATGCATGGCTCCAGTAAGAGAAATGACATAAGACAAAGGCCTTAAGAAAAGGACTGCCTTTTCACACACAAAAAAACAGCTTTATAAAACAACAGCAACAGACCTCTTTTTAAGTAGACATTTAAGGAAAATACAAATAACAGAAATCAAAATGAAAATCACTGTAATTCTATCACCTTAAATGCCCTCTGTTATTATCTAGGCATACTCCCATGTAAGTGTATGTGCATGTGTATAGATGGTATACACCTGCAGTTACTTTTCATAGTTTAATTTCCCTACCTAACAATCTCTATGGTGTTACAAGGTTTATTTATACAACTCTACCTTTATGCATTTAGATTGTTGGAAGTGCTTCTCCATGCAAATATAATTATGATAAATATTCCAGATTATAAAATTTGACTTCAATTTTTGTTTGGCTGCTCTCAAATATACTCCATCCCCCCTCCTCTCTCTCCCCACATCTGGACAAACCAATTAGAAAATCTGGGTACTGCTTCTTTTGACAGCAGAGATAAACATCAGAAATCACACAAGGTTCAGGAACCCTCACACCCCTGTTCCAATCCCCAACCACAAAGCCACCTGTCCCTCCTTTTGTTTGAGCTATTCTATGCAATCCTGTTATTTGGGTATTAAACTTTTTCCTACCCTTCTAGTGCATGTCTGGAATCATCAATTTCAACATCAGGATCAATTTTAAGTGAAGGCTTAACTTGGTCCTCCAGGGGGCAACCACAGCACAATTGGCAGTGTAAGTAGGATAGCCTGGGCCATACTTCCACTGCCTGAGATCCTTTCCCTGTTGCTTTTGGCTTGCTAACTGGACCATCTGCCTGCTGTGAGCAGGCATGTACAGTCAGTTTCTGACTCAAGGTGCTGTCTGCTGACAAACTTGCATTTCAGCTATATTGTGTCCTGATGCATTTTCAGAGTTCTGCCAGTCTTTTGTTAGATATTTACCATACCTAGGTCATACCTTTAGCAATTTGTATTTAGGGTCAGAAGACTGGAAGGGGACTGTACCTTAAAAAGGACTATTTTTGACTAGAGGCTATTTGTGTGTCTCAGAAAAAAATTGTGTCCTTGATTCTAGAATAATCTGTAACTTAAGGTAGTTCCATTGGCTGAGCAGTAAATTTGACCATTTTAATTTGGATCTTTTGGCAGGGAAAGGAGGCAGCATTCCGGAATCTATCTCAATTGTCTACATTAAGTATACGTTAGGCACCACCATTAGCATCCCCAGAGAATACTTCACCTTTGAGAATTAATCCTTTAACAACTCCTTCTCTTGCCTCCTGGAGTCAGTAGGGCAGCTGCTGTAGTAATTAGTATAGTATAGTATAGTATAGTATAGTATAGTATAGTATAGTATAGTATAGTATAGTATAGTAATAGATCATGATTGCGCATGAGAATCTTCCCTCCTCGGGTACCCTCCAAAAGATCAGAAACTTTTGACATCATATAAAATTGTTCTGGAGAGAAAGAGCCCATGAGCTGGCAAAACCAGATGAGTGTTATGCCTTGGCTTATGAGGGCAGAAATCTGTGGGCAAATAAGGGCCAAAGCTTCCTTATTAAACCATATATTCTATCTGTTTAATACGTTTGTGATATATGTGTGACACAAGTTGAGAGCTCTTTATTTTTTTACCCACCAGCTCCATGAGAAGTCCTTATAAAACACATGAGGAATTCAAAAGGGAGGTGGTACACTTCACAGGTGTGCTGGCCTCCCCAGAGTGCTGTTTCTATCAAGCTCCACATTGGAGCATCACTGATAAAGACAAGACACAGGGATCAGTTCATTTTCACAAGCTGATCAGACTAAAGGCAATTGTCTCCACAGTTGAGGATGGTCTTGATAGGCTCTCTCTACATGTTTTATAGACTCTTAGGTTATGTGTCCCAATCAATGACAGTGGAAAAAGTTGCCACTCAAGGATCATCTATTGTACTGAAGAATTCTGAAAATGATTTTCCCTGCAGAAAACCAAAGAGTAAATCTGACCACACATCTTGTTCCATGTACAAACACTACAATTCAAGGCCTCATCAAATTTGCCCTGTTCTACTTAGCTGCAGATATTGTCGATAGTGACCAAGGCACTCAGTTAATTTCTCAACTGAGTCAACACTAGGCTTGCCAAGAAGGCATTTGAAGAGACTTTCATTTGCTTCACCAGCCTCAGGGTTCAGGCATCACAAGATGACATTCTAGCTCGCTAAAGACAAGATCTGGGAGGGGGAAGCACAGCACATTTCCATGACTGATCAAATAGCAGAAATGAACTTTAATATGGTCTGACCCCATTTTCTATGTTGATCCAGGTATCTATAAAGACACACACCTCTCTTTTCCCCCACATCAGGGCAGGCCCAGGGGAAAGCCTCTGAGTGTGGGCAGGAAATTTAAACCATGTATGTGGCTGATCCTGCCCAGGAATGCTGGTCCTAGCCCCATCGCCTAACTCTCGATCTAACCAGAACCTTCACATGTTTCCTCACTGAAGCCTTGGCAATCATGGTGGCCTGCCCTAATGTGGGGCATCTCCTCTGAGGGTCCCATCATGTGGATTACAAACTTTTTCATACCATCCACATGTGGCTTCATCAGTCTCCACATCTGAAACTATTTTGGGTGGGGGGTTGATCCTGGCCCCAAATGGCAACCATAGAGCATATACTGGATCACTGGGTTCTTGTCTAATTATTTCCATAGGAAAATTCCCAGGAGTAGAATATATGTGGCTTATGATTTTTAACAGTTGATTCTTTACCTTGTGATGTAAATGGAGTATCTGTTTCATACAAATATCAAATAAGGTCTCCTTTATCTTTGCCATTCTGACAGTTAACAATTAATAGCATAAAGATTCTTAATGATGCTAAACATGTATTTCCAATTATTTTTCTGTTATTCATCAATATCTTATAGACTTCTAATTTATATAATTTGTCTTGTCTTCCTTTTTTAAGTCTTTCTCCACTTTATTACCACTGAAGAGACTTGTATTAGTCTCTTTATTAGTGCTTTGTACAAATACACACAGAGATATATACAAAAGTGTATGGGACAAATAAAATCACAAAAATGAAAAGGCAGTTTGCCAACTGTAGTTCTCACCTTTTTTGTAATAGAATGGATTTAAGGTTTTTTATATTAAATAAAAACCTTTCTAATATCAGTCGGGGAGTATACTTTTAGATGGAGACTTCTAAAACAAGTTGTAGCGACTTGAGTCATTTTGTTGCTGTTACTGTTAATTTGAGACAGAGTCTCAAGTAGAACAGGGTGGCCTTACACTCATTAGATAAAGATGGCTTCTAACACTTGATCTTGCTTCCACCCCTCACGTGTTTGAACGCATCACCATGCTTGGCTCAAGGTGCACAATTTTTAACTTTATATTTTAAAATGAGGAATGGGTAAGTATATTTGAATTATCAGTGATTGCTACTAATTTTCTGTAACTGTGGTTTCTTTGCCTAAGTTATGTGTGATACAAGGAGAAGAGGTTATTGATTATGACGACAGGATTTTCACTGGCAACACTCAACTTAAAATTCAGGATCTAATATATTCTAAAATGACTGTATGATCTCTCTTCCTTCATCTAGTTTGTAGTCAAATAATGACTACTAAATTTTAAATTAGATCATGCTCCTTCCCTTCAAAATGTTTAGATGTTTCTCATATCACTAGAACAGTGGGTCACAACTGGAGGGGATTTTCTCACTCAGGGCCTACTTAAAAGCATGCTTAATTTGACACTGGGAAAACATGGCTGTCATCTAATGGCTAGATGAACTCACTATGGCAAAACATGTCCTACCCAAACCACCCTGCAATTAGGGGTCAGTAGTGCCCTGGTTTGAAAAATGTGAGAGGAATAGCCTTGGTGCTCTGTGTAAAACTCTGCAGTGTCTGCCTCCTGTTCCCAACTGTTGCCTTATAATTTATTCTGATCCTACCCTGACCCCTTACTCTTCTCTAGCCATAGTGACTCCTAACATCCCATCTTACTGTCATTCAGAAAGATTATATCACCAGAACCTTAGCACCCTTTTTCCTTCAAAAACTCCCTCACATCTCTCAGAGAATTATTCTTTCCTCCCTGGTGTTCCTATTCTAAGGCTATCTTCTCAATGAGTCTTTCACAGATCTTAAGTTCTGAGCACTCAACATTCTTCACTTCTAACACTTCCCACAACCCCAAATTCTCATTTACATGGTATAGACTGTCTTCCTCTCTAATTAGAATATGATCTCTAGCAGGACAGATTTTCCTGTCAGCCAAGTTCCCCATACTTAGAGCACCCTGATACTCTGTAAATAGCTGGCTGTATCACAGAAATAAACTCTCTCCATTCCTCATTTCAAAGCTGTGAGTTGTATCTTTCTTTCCTGATGTCAGTTTAGGTGAAAAGAGAAAACTAATGGATTCATTAACTACAATCCCATTTTTGCTTCAGTTGTTTGTCTATATGAGGTGAAATTTCTTCTGGATTTAATAATTTACAAATTAAACATTTGTACAAAATATTGGAGCCAGAAAATAAGAAAAACAATAATTCAGACAAGATGTTTTCTTAATATTCTCTAAGAATCACTTAGAGATTTCTATCCAGTTTTAAGAACATGATTTATTTTATAATTTCAGAAATCTGAGCATAGAAAATTTGATGTACTTTGAAGAAAAATGCTTTGAACAAATCTACTTTCTTTTTCAAGGCTCTAGGCTGACACCTGACAACAGTGTCCTGAGAAATCTGGAATGAGAACCACCCAGCTCTGAAGCACAGTTCCCCTTTCACAGAAACTATGCAAGAGTACATGCTCAGGGCTTTAAGCTGCTGAGTTTTGTGACAGCTGGTTCTATACCAGTGGGTAACAGCTGTGACGGCACTGAGGGAGTCAGGAAGACTTAAACTATTTGTAATTAGTAAAGGCTTATTTAAATATTAATTTTCTAAAGAACTAAACCTTATTTTTACCCTTTAAACATGATAGGAACACATGTCCCATAAGCTATTGCAAGTTCTTACTTGCATGAAAATACACACGTGTCCAATTTATGATTGTAATTCAGAACACATTTGGTTGCTTCTCAACATCAAAGTGTATTTTGTTTTTCAATTTCCAACTTTGTTTTGAGATTCCCTTATAACAACCACAAATATTAGAACATGGTTGGATTCAAAGACTTGATGAAATGTCTTTCCTTTAAAATAATATAGAACAGGTATACAAAGAGAATGATTTGTGCAGTCAAAATGTTAAAAGCTAAATGTATTCAGTGGTCGATGGCTATCATTCACCAGCTAATCTTTTTAATATAAAGCATCTATGGACTCATTCTCTGCCATTGACACAGAGCTGTATACTTGATGTACATACTTCCTTCTACTGGCAGATTCCTAACTCAAGCACTTGAATTTCTCTAGAATTTACTTCTTTCAATGACTAGAAATAGAGAATTCTACGTATGGGACTTTAGGGAATAAAGGAATTTTATTTGGGGGATTATTTTATAATTCTATTTCTCCCTTCCCTTTCCTTCTTCCAAACCCTCTCATATACCACTCTCCTCTCTCCCTCAAATTCATGGATGGCCTCTTTTTTCATTAGTTGTTATTGCATGAATATATGTATATACATATGTATTCGTAAATATAACATGTTCAGTCCATATAACATTGTTTGCGTGTTTTCATGACTGGCCCTTTGGCACTGGACAACCAACCAATTAGTGTGCTCTTCCTTTAGGAAGTGGCACCTCTACCACCCCAGCTTCCCTCAGTTGCCTATAGTTCTTTCTGTAGGGTTGAGGTCTCCTGAGCTTTTTCCCATTCACTTTGGCATGCCCATTGGTATCATCATTGTTGAGATCATGTTTGGTCAGCCATGTTAGTGAGATTTTATGGGTGTAGCTTCTGACATTATGAAGAGACACAGTCTCACAGCAAGCTTCCTGAGCCTCTGGCTCTTACACTCTTTCTTCTCCATCTTCTACAATGTTGCCTGAGCCTTAGGTGTGAGAGTATTTTGTGATGTATCCACTGGAACTGGGTTCCATAACTCTACATTTTGATTGGTTGTGGTTTTCTGAAGTGGAATCCATGTGTTACAAAGTGATGGTCTCTTGGTGAGGAGAAACCTAGCTAAGTACTCAGTGCTAGTAAAGTCATGGTTATTGGAAGAGAATCTACAACCACTAATTTACTAAACCAGCATAAGCCCTGACAACAATATATAAATATTTGTCCTTATATCCACAAATTAGTGTAGTTTTCACCATTCACCCAGAATAGTTTGATTTTCAATGTTGTTTGAGAAAGTTCCCCATGCATTTCCATGGCTCCATGGCTCCATCAATCCTAGTAATATCATGTAGGCTACATCACTACACAGATCTGCCCATCTCAGTGTAACTTGCTTTCTCTTTAATTACCACCTTTCCAGGCACCCCCATACTCTCTGAAGTGCTTCTAGGGGAAAGCAGACCACTGTGTGTGGCAGGAGAGAATATACCATGGAAGGGCTGTGTCAGGTCAGAGAAGAGCTACATGGGATGTGCAATAAGGCTCTCAAAGTCAAGTATTTAGAGATCAGAAGTTCAAGAATGCCCAAGCCTAGAAGGAGGGTTGAGTTTTGACTCCACAAGTCTCTATATAACCATGAATGAAATTTCCTAAATTACTGAAGCCCTGGGTCTCAAGTTAGGTACTTGGAAAAATTATAGGGTTCTGACTTCAAAAGTGTTGATCAATTTCTATCACTGATTATAGCACAGATTAAAGGTAACTCATAAGCTAGCAACTCTGTGAAGTATCAGCATTCACTCTTTACTAAAACAACTTCACAGAGGAAAATAATTACAGCTTTTTCAACAATACACAAACATTAAAGATCAAAGTTGGAACTTGAATCATGTGTTTCAAAAATCCAAAGGCATTCTTGATCCTGGCTGTATTAATCTTTCATGTTTCTGGGTTTTGCTACTCTCAACATACAAAACAGCCATGCATTATCTATAAGGGTGCATTTTCAGATCCCTAATGGGGAGGAACCTGAGTTAAGTGATAGTGAGTTCAATACATATTATATCTATGTATCCTGTATCTACACACACACACACACACACACACACACACACACACACAAACACAGGCACACAAATTCAGTGTCATTTGGTGCTTTTTTCTGGATTTTGTTTGTTTTTCTTCTGAGACAGTATCTCATTATATAGCCATTATGTAGCCCTGACTGGCCTGAAACTGTCTAATTCAGAGAAATCTGACTGCCTCTGACTCCTCTGCTTTGGTGTTAAGTTTGTGGTCTTTTAAATATTACCTATCATGTCTTATGACTGTAGCTTTTGATGTTTGAGATCTGATATTAAAAGTAGATCAAATGTATTCTTTCTTCTTCTCAATTCCATAGGCAAAAGATTCTCTCGTGTTATAGATTTGGTATAGTATAGTATTTTTATTTTATTAAATTTCACTTGATGCACTTTCTATATATTTAACACATCTAAATTTCCAGCATCATTCATCTCATATTATGGAGCCACTAGTAAGCAAAAATATTTGTTGGTCTGATAAAAATATATAAACATATTATAGTTGGTCTGATAACAAAGATGACCACTAAATAGCTAATGGGTCGGTAACATACACAACATGGACACTCTCTACAAAAGGATAATCCATGTTCTAAGCAAAATTGTGTGGGCAGGTACGAAATTTCATTACATTATTTAATTATTTAATTAAAACCTATGAATTATTTATTTCTAAAATTTTTAATTTACTATTTTTAGATTTTTACTTTCTATTTTTACATTCACTTGACTGTAAAAGTGATATTGCAGAAAATAAAGTCACCAGTGAGAGGAAAACACTGTGGACAACTTAAGACATTGAGGTCTTAAAAATATGTCAGCAGAAGTCTTAGTGCAACCGTTTCACCAAAAATAACCAGCCTAAATGTAATAAGATCCTAAGACAGGACACAAGGGCCATGCCAAAAGGCTGTGTAAGTCTTTCTGCATATCAACCTGCAACAGAAATACTGGCTTTCCAGGAAAACTATCCCATATGCCTCTCACAATAAAATGTTGACATACATCACCTTACCCTAAGAGCAGCCATGTAAAACCCTGAGAAAAATGTTCTTCAGCTTAGTTAGCTGAGTCTGTCACTATCACATTATGTACATGTGTTATAAGAATGTTATAAATTTAAGGAAACTTTACAGAACAATTCATTGCAAAGAACTGACATTGGAGGCTGTTTGACATAATCTCCTTCTGAATTCTTCAGCTTGCATTGAATATATTTTAAATTATAAAATCCTACATGAGTAGTAGCTAGGAGGAAAGGCTCAGATATTCATAATATGGCCATTCTTAGAGTTCAAAGATTCTCAAACATATGTGCAGCCTAAGCAAAAACTTCACCAACTCCATTTCAGTGCACCAACACACATCATGCAAATGGAAAGGTAACCAGGGTTTTGTCTTTAACAATTAATGGGTTAATGGTATAGAACAAGTTGCCAGAAGAGACAAATGAATGTACAGATTGAGAAATGTTGGAGCATCTTTGTTCCAAACATACACTGTCTTGTAGATTCCTTCATTCCTAAAATGAAATGTCAGTGCAAACAAGACAAGCTTTGCTGGAAGTCACAGCAGCTACCAACAGCTCTAGGAGTATCCAGTTGACATTCAGTGTGGAGTCATCACAGCAGTTAGATGCTGTGTATCCCTTATAGGTGACCAAAATCTCCAATAGATTCACTGTTCCACTTACTTAGTGAAAGTTTAAGTGGGAAATTCACTTCTTTTCTTTCTTACAGAAATTATTTTAGAGACATTTTAAATTCAAAGGCATAACATACTGGAAGAATAAGAGAAGAGAATCCCTAAGTATCTTCCCTTACCGTGGAAAAAACAACAGTCTTTCTCAAATGTTGACATGCTATATCAAAGAACATTTCTCTTACAACTCTTGACCCTAGAAGGACACTCTACTATTGTCTAAAATCTGTAATTGGCATTCAGGCTCACTCTTGCTGTTGTATACTCTATATGTTTTGATAATTAAATAATTTAATACAACCACAGTGATATTATTATGGTATACTTTTGGTGTCCCTAGGATGGTTTAGGAAACATGACTGCTCATTCACACAGATCCGTAGTAGCCACAGAACCATTTCCTGTCTCCAGAGCTTTTATTTTTCAGAATATCATGTAGGGAGAATTATGCAGAATGGAGTCTTTACAGATCAGCTACATTCACTTAAATATGCAATTTAGAGTCCTCCATTTCTTTTTATGGTCACATTGTTCATTTTTAGATTCCTCCAGTTCTTTTTATGGTCACACTGGTCATTCTTCTTAGTGTAGAATAACATCCTATAGTTGAGAGGTTTCTTAGCATTCACTTCTGGAAGGACATCATGGTAATTTCTGTGCTTCTTTAATTAAAAATTAATCTGCTATAAAATCTATGTGCAGATGTGTCTTCATGCAGACAGAAGTTTTCAACTCAATTGGATAAATAACAAAGTATAAATTGAAGAAACTGTCAGACTATGTTAAGAAATTGCCCTCCTGTCTTCCAAAATAGCTCTCATTTCTTTTTTATCCAGAGAGAAATTATCTTGGGGCTCCAAATTCCTTCTGTTCTTTACATCATCCTCCTCCAAAGGACACCACTGAATAGAGCCAAACCTCTAGCTGGGTCATCTCCCTATTTTTCTTTACTGTTCCTATGTGTGTAAGCAGGCTCTCTGCAAAACAGGCCAGCACTGCACAGCACAACACTAATCAGGTGCTCAAAAACCACATCCAGAAACTCCCAACATCTGTTTCACATCAAGAAGAGGCTATGTGCCAACTGAAATGCAGTCAACATGTATTGGCAATAGTTTCTGCAATATACACGCCAAACTTAAGGACTAAGACTTACAAGAGCTAGGAGTCAATTTGCATATTTTGGTCTGCTAGGTTTATTTTCCATCAAACTCTTCAGGACTTTCTCAGTTTAAGAAATACTTTGCTGTCAACAGTTAAATTGAGTTTCTGGTCAGGAGAAAATTTACAGTTCATGATCTGTGGACACAAATTTCACATGTATATGAATCCTTCAATGAATAAATGGGTGGATGAATAGAACCATTTTTCATTGCTATCTCAAACATGTACACATAGGATTAGATATATCTCTCTTACAGAAATATTGTGGTATGAGTGTGTGAACACGCATATATACCCTCATATATACTCCAAGAGGCATCGTTAACCCTGTCAGTCTCAAAACAATGAAAATCATCTCATAAAGAAAGAATCATCTTTATTCAGCCCTGCTCAGGATTTTCCTTAAAGATATATCATTGCCAGAAAATGTCAAAATACTCATCCCATAGTCTAAAGAGATAAAATAGGAACCTAGAAATAAGTAATAAAATGCATATAATGATATCTACATAATGTGTGGATGACCTCTGATTATTAACGTGTTTAATAGAATATTGTACAAATTTAGAATAGTCAACTTATCCTGTGTGGGTAGTGGCTTTGATTGTAGAAATGTACCACACAATTTTATTTTATTGAAATCATCTAAATATTATCCTGATGGTGTATGTTTTAAAGCACCCTGTGTTGGAATCATGCTGGTGAATACTGGGTACCTGGTGTCAGCCGGTATCTTACTAAATATGCAGGGCAGAGTCAAGCTGGGTAATGAAGAGAGTTTGATAGTGGGTGGCCAAGCAATGTTCACAGAAAAATAGGGAAGTGGGCCTACAGGGGAGCCATTACCACTCCCAGGCTGAAGGGCTATAGAAAAGTAGGAGTGCTAAACTCCAGAGAGAGAGAGACAGTATGAAGGGACTTCTAGAAGATACCTTCAACAAAATACAGTCATTGTGAACAACAGGGAGCAGAGTGAATAAAACCCAAATTCATTCTCTTCTCAACTTTCATATTCTGGTTCTGCATGCCCAAAGAGAGCCAAAGACTCTTTGACATAGAATTGAGTCCTAGAGAGCACTTGTTTACTTGAGCTGAAATCAGTACAAGTTCTGTTTCTTACCAGTGTGATCAAAGCTTGTCTCTCTAATACTCAACTGCTTAACTAACCTTTTGGTTTAATCACAAAGAATGTAACATTCAACCATAAAGCTTTTGATAGCTGCAAGCCTTGTGAAGTTACTCTCATTCACCTAAAAAAATGTTACTAATCAGAGGTTAAATGTATACACTTAACTTAGAAATGTGCTTACTAGCCTCAGCCTTACTGTTAGATCAGCCCTATGTCGATGAACTCATGCTTCTTAGGGTCTCTTAAACAGAGAGTATTCCAGCTTACCTCTTTCTGTGGTTATGGAAAGAAAAACTTAATCTCAATTGTCAAAATCAAATATGCCATAGAATTAGTATGCATTTTTCATATAAGATTTCTCTCTCAAGTTATGATTAGATAAACTTGTCTGCCATTTGATATTTAGGTGTTGAAATGCAGAAAGATCCTAATCACCAAAAATTTACAAACTAAATTGTCTTTTACTTACAATGTTCCAAATAAAAGCAACTTCAGACCTCTGCAACACGTGTAAAATAATTACCTGGTATCAAGCAAGTAATAGGATAGTCTTTTATTTAAGGTTACTGTTAAATGTATAAAATTTTATCAAATAATTTAACAAAAACTAATAAAAATAATGATAAGACTAATTAAAAAGTCTAATAAAATAGTTATAAATTGGTAGAACTATAAAATAACAATAAGGACATCTTAAAAAGTCATGAGGAATCATACTATTAACTATTTACCTAAAATCCTATAATAAGCCTCAGTATTTATATAAATATTCATATATAATTTATAGGAATTATAAATGATGTTCTCTCTAAGCACCAAAGATCAACCAACAAAAACCCATTGCCAGATATAAGAAGGCATCTTTTTAGTTATTGTTCAGGATTGTCCAAGAGAATCCCAGAGCATCCAGGCTATTGCTGTAGCAACAGGAGGCACCGTGAAAGCTTGAAAAGGAGGGAAACAACCAAGTTCTACCCAGTTATGATTTTTGTAAACCAGAACAGCAGCCAACATGACACAATAACACTACATTTGCAGTAGTGCCACACATACCTTGGAAGCAACCAACAGCTTTCTAACTGAACTTAAGACCTGCTCAATAAGAGGGAAATCATGTCTGGCACTGGAAACCCATACAACTACCCAGGGCTAGTAAGTCAATATCTTGGAGGAAGACCTACAGTGGCCACTTTATTAAACAAGCATAATCTCTAACAATAATCTATGTCTATTTGTCCTCATACCCACAGATAAGTGTAGTTCTTACCCCTCATCAAGTAATTTTCTTTTTACAACAGAAGAAGACCATTACAGAAAGCCACAACAAATCAAACCACAGAGTTGTAGAGCCCATTCCCAATAAATACATCTACAAAACAACTCCTGAAACTAAGGCTCAGGGAACACTGTTGGAGAGGGAGGGAAGAGGGTGTAAGATCCAGAAGATGAGGAAGTTTGTTGTGAGACGGTGTCCTCTAGGAATGTCAGAAGCTACAAACATAAATCACCACCATGACTGCCTGAATGTAAGCTGAATAAGGACAAAACCAATAGGCATGCCAGAGTTGGCAAGGAAAAGCCACAAGATCACAGCCATGAACAAAAAACATACATGCAAGTAAAGAATGCTGAGAGTGAGAGAAATAGTCTTCCCCATGGAAAAGCACATCAACTGGCTATCCAAGACCAAATGCTCAGCCGTGAAAATATACATACAAATAACAATATGCAGACTTGGCAGATTATATTTAGTGTGTGTTTGTGTGTGTGTGTATGTAGAGAAGAAACCAAAGGCTGAAATGTTTTAATTATAGTTTCAAAAGTAAAAGAAAAATTAAAATAGTTATTAGAAGAAATCAATAGGACTAACAGAAAAGATAACAGATTTTATATGAATTGAAATTTAAAACACACAAATTTTCACTGTAATTGTCTTACTGATAAATTTATAAATAAGTATATATAATAGTACAACCATTTATGAACAAATATGTACATATAATTTTCAAACATTAAGAACAACTTAATTATTGCTTAACTTCTTCATAGGTATTAGCTCATATTAATCAGACACACAGCTGGTTTCATCATATTTCCATTCATGTTATATCCTACTCTGATCATATCCATCCCCTATCTTGACACTCTCTTATCCTCTTCTCACTCCCTCCTCATAAAAGACAAGTACATCATTACACATACTTCCTCTCATTTGCAGACACTGAAAACTGATTCCTAAGGTTTTAGGGAAAGGAATGAAAATTAAAAATGGGAAGTAGGCTTCCTATACATGGACATCTTTTTCCAAACTCATCTACCAATAGAAAATGTCAGTGGAAGGATAAGTTCCAGAGGCAGATTGCTCAGGATGTGCAGTTGCTTCTCTAAGTCAGAATGTAAGATATATTAACTTTCTAATATCAGAAGTTAGAAGTGACTTAGTGGCACATCTTAATATCTATTTGCTGTGAAAGTTTATTTTTAATTGTATTTAAAATAATTGTTTTATGCACTGTTGGGTGAGGGGGTGTCTAAGGCATTTTGTACTGTCTGTAGGTGTTGGATTTCTGTGTAGGATGTTTGATTATTTATGATCTGTATTTATGAGGAGTTCTGAATCAATAAAACACCTGAGCTCAGATGTTTGGGGTTCTGCTGTGGTATGGTACTGGGCATGACAGTGGTTCCTTCTGCTGAGGTCTGGCATGGTTTGCATGTGTGAAAATGACTCCCATGTTGCTTCCTTGCTGATCCACCCCCACAGATGTACTACTACATCTATTTATCCAGAACTCCTTGAAAATCCCCTTCATCATACAGATAATCAGAAAGGAGCTATTGGAATTAAATGCTTGCTTTTACCTTTCACTTAAAAGTGCTAATTCTGTATTTTTCTTGTAACTCACATATAACTGTCTTAGTTTGCTTTCTGTTGCTGTGATAAAATACAGTCTAAAAGCAACTTAGGGGCTGAAATGTTTTATCTGGCCTAGGTGGATACATTCCATTATCCACCAAGAGAAGCCAAAACAGGAACTCAAGACAGAAACATGGAGGAAGGAACTGAATCAGAGACTATGAAGAAACTTTCCTTAATGGCTTGCTCCCTGAGCTTGCTCAGGTTACTATTTTAACTAATGAATATCTGCCCAGGGGATGTCCACCACAGTGGACAGAGTCCTCCACCATGAATCAATAATCAAGAAACTGCCCCCACAGGCCAATAGGAGGAGGGCAATTCCTTCCTCTAAGGTGACTCTAGCTTGCACCAAGTTGACAAAATCTACCCAGGTCAGTAACCCATAGAAAAGAGCTTACTCCTTTTTGTGTGGTATGGATGAACAAATCATTGTAGGCCGGTTCTAGAACATTTCTCCAGGTACTTGTTCATGGCATCACCCAAGCTCTCTTTCTAAATAAATCCCAGGCATAGATTCCTGGGTTCTTAGGAGGGATCCAGTGCCAGAGGAAAAAGGATAGTTGACTGCCTTTGTTTTGATGTCACTGAGTCCAATTTTCCTTCCTCCACCCTTCCTTTCTCCTGATCCTATATGAGCTGATACATCCCTTTCTAGGTGGACTATATTAAACATGAGTTTGCATCCCTCCCCACCTCCCCTCCATATCAGATAACTACAACCACATGTGTACAGCAAATTATCTTAAAAGTAATTAATATTCTCTGTATCTACATTTTATACTTGCACATGAAGTGTATCTCAAGAAATGACTTAGACCTCATCTCTCTCCCTCTCTCCCTCCCTGCCCTCAACCTATCTCTCTCTCTGTCCCTCTCTCTCTCTCTGTCTCTCTCTCTGTCTCTCTCTCTCTCTCTCTCTCTCTCTTACACACACACACACACACACATACACACACACTGGATGCTTCTGTTATTAAATTTTATCTCATTTAATAATATCATTTGCCTTTTATAGTCTTTCATTTCTGTTCTTCAAAGTTTATTTTTTTCTACTTATTAAGCTGACTGTATTTAGGTATGTTCAGACCTATTCTGAGTTTCAATCATTCAATAGGACCTATTTAGTGTAAAATTAATTCAGATACTTCATTTAGCTCTCTATTGCTACAGTTTAATTCTTTCTTTGTTATTGATTAACCATTTTGTCTTCTCTTATTTTTGATATTCAGCTATCTTTGATTTTCCCTGATGCTAATTTAAAATTCTGCAATGTTTTAAAACTATATTTTTTAACTTGCTCAACACTGTTATGCCAATCATTTACATCTCTATATGATATGAAAGAAAGAAACATTTCTCCCTACTAGGATTTTTTTCCTACACTTTTCTTTCCCAAGAAATCCACTAGGGGTTCCCATGCCTTACACAATGTCTACCCTTTCCACTCTTCCCCATCGTTGCCCACTGTGCTCCAGTTCCACTTCTCAGAGAGGATTTAGTAGTTGCAGGTCTCCTTCACTGTGTTCTCTTCTGTTTCAGCAGCTCATCTTTAGTGTATGGTATTCTTTCCTTGTTGCTTTACTATTGTTACTGACCTGTTTTTCACTACATGGACATATTCACATTTAGATACATTTTAAAGTCTATTCACTGTTTTTCCTACTGTAGGGTGTTGGTGGCAGTTGTTTTTTTCTGATAAGTATATTTCCGTTCAACATTATGCTTTGACATTTTCTAAACGTCCTCCCAGATCCACAGAAACATTCTTTTCTCTCTGTATTTTAGCAGATGGACTCTGTTGGCATCCTCAGGTCAGTGATATCTCCTGGTAGTACACAGCAGTCAGTCAGCTTCCCCTACTTTTAGGATCAAAGCTTCCTTTTGCTTCTTTTGCAAATACTCAATTACATTTAACCTGGAAATCTGCAAGATTATCTCTCATGCTTCATCTTCTCAAATGTTTTTCTGGGTCTATTTGTAAAATTTACTAATTTTTTCTCTTTTTCACATTTTTTCTGAATTTCATTTCTAATTACTTATAATCAGGCCAAGTTAAAAATTTCCCTATTTTAAAATCATCATTTACTCATCTCTACCCTCAACATGTTGCTATACTCTCTCCATGATTTTATTTTGAAATAGGATCTCATCCTTTAGCCTGGGCTGGTTAGAAACTCACTATGTAGCTCAAACTTTCCTTGAACTCACAGAAACTCTCCTGCCTCATCCCTCTGAGTACTGAGATTATAGTCATGAGCCACCACACCCAGCTTTATGTACTTCTTAAGAGAGAGGCAGGCACTGAATGCTTCCACGTTCACTCAGTCTCTCAAGGGGCGGGTACAACTATGGCTCTTTTAGGTGCTGGTGATACAAAACTGTATTTTTTAAAATAAAAAATTCTGCTCCTATTGTCCCAGTTGTCTTCATTTTCTTATATCAACTCGTATTTCCTTCCACTGAAACTTGCAGTCCTCCAGTCATCTGAGTCTGCCTAGCAAACACCAGGAATGAACCACACACTCCCTGCACTCACACTAACCTCAATTCTCCATACTTGATGTCATTTTTACTGAACTCAGACCATTTTTGTAACTCTAAAATATAACACAAAAAGCTAAAGGTAATAGTGAAACAATTATTATAGTCAAGCATATTATTCATTTGTCAACTTCTATTGTAACCTTTATTGTGGTAAGATCAACTAACATCTACTGAATTATGCAGTATTAAGGTATTATCTACATTCTTCATCTAAGACATACTTCATTTTAATTTTTTAAGATTTTAATTAAAATATAATTACATAATATCCTTTCTTTCTTTGCTCCCTTCTTTTCTCATGCATCTTCTACTCTTTTTCAAATCCATGACCTCTTCATTATTAATTTTACATTTATATGTATACACACACACACACACACACACACACAACCTTCTGAGTCCATTTAGTGTTCTTATATATACATGATTGCAGGCCTGGCATTGAATAACAATTGCATTTTTATCAGTTGAGAAGCACTCTGTTTCCAACAAGGAAAACTCAATTAGAATTGCCCTACATAAGACCATAAGAATGATACATAAGTTATATCAACTGAGATTCTCAGTGAAGGCCGATTTCAGATTTGATTTGATCAGGCAGCTCATCAAGGACCTATTTCTTTCCCTTCTCTTCTGGTTCTCTACTGTCAGTTTCAGCCCATGTTGTAACATTACTTACTGCACCTTTCTGAACATGAAGATTATTTTTCATAAGATCCCCCCACCCAGAAACCTCCAGCAAACTTCCCATCATGCCTAATTATATTTAATTAAGTCTTTGCCCCTTCCTAAACAAACTCCGTCATCCTGAAAATGCCACATTCTGATTACACTGGGCCTTGAACCAATCCTTACTATAGTAGTATAAGATTACCTTCTATTACCATGTTGGCTCATCCCTGCAGCTGGGTTTGAATAGGCTTCATAGGAAACACATCAGAAATGTGGTGGGAAAATATACAAAAACCTCAACAAGAATCAAGATGCTGTCATGAAGAGGAGTCCGGAAATAGCTGTTTGGTCAATCATGACAAATGACAGTCATTACTAGTTTCAGTTTCTTCACTGACCATGAATCAAACTCTGTGGCTTTCTACAGTTTCCTGGATAGCAGTTTGGGGTATTTCAACCTACTACCCCAAATCTAACAGTGATGTGATGAGCACTCTCAAATTTATATCTGTGATCTCGATTTCTCTTCTAAGTAACCCAAATTTCAATTTCCAACTCTGAGATAATTATCTTGGGTAGGCCACACTTCATACTTAGCTTATATAGGACATGTAGACATGTTGTCCAAAACAATAACCTCCACTTGCCTACCCTTTCTGCTATAGGAGTTTCCCCTAAGCTAGAGCACCTTATTGGTATCCCCAGTCTAGTCATTAAGGTACCTGAGAACTTTGCGAAAGAGAAATTTATTATCAACTATTTGTTTCTAAATATATCTTTTGTCCTAAAAGTCTATCCACTTTCACAATATCAAGTCAGCAAGGTAAGCACTTTAGCAGTGCAGGAAGTTGAATATCGTCACACTGTGTGGTTAGTCTTCCTTGGATTTTCAGGTATAGCTAATCAACAGCAAATACCATAACTCTTCCAGTCTTTCTAACACTATTCATTATTCATGCCTAGAATATTCTTTGCCTGTACACTCTATGTGAAATCTTTATTTACTCACCTCCAATCTGATAAAATTTCAATATTTTTAAAAACTTTTACATGGGCTTATTCTTTCAATACAGAAATGGTGTGTCCACATCCAAATATACCACACCATGCTCAGTTATTCAATTTTGTCTCATTTCATAGCAGATAACAATGCTGTTGTTGAGTAAGTAATGGCTCAATAAATATTTCTAAGAACAGAAGAAATGGAAGGAGGAATGTGGACAAAGAAACATATGACTGAAATGGGAATTCTCCAAGAATAAAAACAAGAATCTGAAACTCAATTCTTCTGTTAATCATAATGTGTACTATAGCTCTTAGACCCAAAAAATAATATATATATATATATATATATATATATATATATATATATATATATATATATAATGTAAAAGAAAACCCTTTTCCTTTCCAGATTCAATATCAGTGATTTATAGTTGTAGATGAATCTAATCAGTGAGAATTTGTAGGTTGACTGTGGAGTTCTATGGGTGCAGTTCAGTGAAAATGTTACCACTCAAATGAAGCATAACACATTGGTAATATGTATCTGGTTTCATGTATCACATATGGTTCTTCACAGACACTGAATTAGACACAAAATTCACAAGAGAATAACAGATATCTTTCTACCCCATTTAACAAACACAACTTTTTCTTGTTTCTTGGAGATTGAACTCTTGTTCCAACCTCCTGGTGCCTATCAATCAGCTTGAGAAGACACTTGCAGTTGTGCTTCCTTCATGAAGATAGAAGCCCTGGCAGCAGTAGCAGACATTCATCTGAAAGCTCCATTCCAAATTACCTTTGTCAGCCTATGTAGAAAGCTAAAGGCATGCTGCAATCTTATTTGATTAAATCAGAAAATACGCCAGCCAGCCAAAGAATGGAAAAATCCTTTTCATTTACATGCTCCATTAACTGCACTTCACTGAAAAATATCAATCTCGGTGTAATTTTTTACCTCTGTGCCTCTAATTGCCACTTACAAATTCTTGCCTTCAATCATGCTATGCCTTATAAATCAGGAAGCAAAAGCATTTGTGGCTGAGTTGCCGTATCTTATTTAACATGATATGCTTCTATTCCACCATTATGCCAAAAGACCCATAGTATATCAAGTCACCATGGAAACCAGGGCACATCAAGGTGAAAAGCCTCCCTTACACAAAATGCATTGGAATAAAGAGCTCTGTGCTCCACCAATGTAAACGGCCTGCTATTTTGGCAAAATCTTCAGACTCAGCCTATCATTCACTCTAAAGAACTATTAGTCCATTTTATACTCTCTGAAGTTTAACCTGTATTGTTCCCCAGAAGCCCCAACACCAAAGTGAAAGAAAGAAAAATTGCAGGGTGATCATATCATTCACCACACAGAATATTCATTTTATACTCATCTTCAAGAAGGACAACTTATTATAAATATTAATAGAAAAACTTGTTGTAGAGATCAAATGAAGATTAACTGCTGTCTCTGAATTATTTGACTTAATTTTTCAAATGCCTCACAGTTCTACCAAATGCACTTCCCAGTTCTTAGATTCAATCAGAAGATATGTCATTTCTAATCAGAATCGTGCAAACATTGATCGAAAACAAAAAATCAAATACTTCCGTGGCTATAAACCATAAAGGAAGAGATATTCCATTTTTTAGATGAATAATGCACACAGTATCTCCATTTCAAAGCTTATTGACAGTGAGGTAAGTGTATTTGAGCACATATACCAATGCCTAAATTCCTTATATTCAAGGAAAGAACTCATATCTACATCTCAATAATTTGTTTTATCCTTTTCTACTTAAGCCATATTCTTTGGCTTTCACCTAATGTTAACAGAGAAATGTCAATTAAAGAAAATAGGAACTAGAAGTTAGCTCAATGGTTAAGAGCACTTGATACTCTTCCAGAGGTCCTGGGTTTGATGCCTAGCATTCACATAGTGTCATACAAATGTAACTCAAATTCCTGGAATACCCTCTTCTGTCCTCCATGGACACCAGGCATACATATGGTACACAGAAATACATGCATTAAAAACACTCATAGACACAAAAAATAAATAAACAAACAAAAACTTAAACATCACTTTCTGCCCTTCAAGTGGACTCGAGTTCCATTCCCAACACCCAATCAGGCAGTTCACAATCAACTGTAATTTGAGCTCCAGGGAATCTGATGACCACTTTTGGCTTCCATGAGTGTCTGCATTCACATAATACACTCATGCAAGGTACAAATACCTACGTGTTAACAATTTTTAAAAATGTTTCCAAAAGAGAAATAATTGAATTTCTACCAGAAGAAAACATTTTTGAGAGTTAAGGGGGGAAAAACAAGCAAAAGGACCATGTTAACATACTTGGAATATATAACAACTTTGGAGGAAAGTAAACTCACTTGTATCTTCAGTGTTAACTAATATCACCGTTTTATTTTCATACAAAGTTTAGTTCTATGACATCAAGAGCTAAAAAAAAGTCTCTTTTATTACTGTTCTACAATATTTAAGGTCAAAATCAGTGCACAAATGACATTATTTGTGACCAACAAAGCTAATCTTTCTTACATGTGTTGACTTTTTTGTGATCCTAACCCCTAATAATAGTCTTGGCTTTACTTAATTCAAAAATTTTACATAATATCTCGGCTCTTCTATTTTAAAACCATGTGTACATTAACTAAAAATTAGTACTGATGACTGGAGAGATGACTCAATGGTTAAGAGCACTGGCTGCTCTTCCAGAAGGCCCATGTTTTATTCCCAACACTCACATGGCAGCAAAGAACCATCTGTAATTCCAGTTACACAGAATCAACACCCTCTTTTGACTTCTGTGGGCAGCAGACATATATATTGTGCACAGACATATTTATGGTGCACAGACATAATTGTACAAGAAAGAAAAAGCAAAAGCTTCCATACCCCATGCCCTATTATGTGGACCGATAGCAGAAGGTTTGGCCCAGATCTAAGGTTGGTCTTCCCACCTCATATGATCCAGTCAAGAAGTCCCTCAGTGGTGTGCCCAACTGCTTGGGTTTTAGTTCATTCTGAATGTAGTTCATATTCCAAATCCAAGTGTTCAGTGGACATGGAGAAATCGAGTTGGTACTCATTAGAAAGCTCCTTTCCTGCTGCTTCCATAGTATAAGAAGGTGCTGTGAAGGTGGCTAGAGGAAAAAAAAGGTATCAGCAGTCTTACTTGTCTCTGAATCCTGAAAGCTATGACAATCAGCTTGGCAAGCTATGCCCATCAGTGCAATAGATACGCAGATGTTATCGGAACCACTTGCTTTCTGGTTGGATTGAAGACCCACTCCACAAGAGGAAATGCGTGTCTCATACCATAAATCTGGCCTGTAACACATGACTGGGTAGCTTTGGCTCCATGGATAGACCTAGCACTATTATTTTGCTAAATAGATTCAAACTGCTGTCTAAATTTGTATGTCTACCCATTGACTCATACAGCACCCACCTCATCAAAGAAGATTTTATGAAGAGGATAATTAATGCAGAAACTCATAACTAATTACAATGCAGAGAATAAGTGGCTGTGGTGTACTCAGTTTCAAATGGGACTATCTATAGCACGTACACACATACATACACACACACACACACACACATGCGCACACGCGCACACACACTCACATGCACATACATATCAGGGAACAATAAGGAAGAATGAAAGATTGTAGAAGCCAATGTCAATACAAAACCAGACGTCCACCAACACATGAATGGATAATAAAAGTGTGGTATATATTAAAAAATGGAACATTATTCAGCCATAAAGAAAAATGAAATTTCCAGGAAAAATGATGGATCTGGCAACTATAATATTAAGTGAGGAGATCCAATTTAAAAAAGACATAAACATGTGCTCTCCTTCATATGAAGAGTATAGCCCACAGCATATGCATGTACATATGTTAATAGGTATGAGTGTGAGTCAAGTCTAAAATTCTACAAAGGAGAGCAAAAGATTTTACCATGAGTCATGAAGAAGAGTATAGGGCAGGCAAATGAGACATTATGGTATCTAATACATTATATGCTGACTTCACACACACACACACACACACACACACACACACACACACACATACACTACATCATGTTTGAAATAATGTGAATAACAGATTCAATTTCATTAGCATTCTGTGTCAGACAGCCTGCTTAAAACTACCTACAGATCGTCTTACTTATTTTTCAAAACAATTCTGGGGTTGGTAAGACATCTCAGCTAGGAAAGTCAATTGTTGCTGTCCCTTAGGACTTGAGTTCAATCCCAGGAAATGATCTGGTAGGAGAGAATTAAATCTTGCACGATGTCCTCTGAACACACATGAGTTCGTGGATGTACACATGAACACATATATGTGTACATACTTATGTGCATATACACATACGAAATAAGTAAGTGTAATCTTTTTAAAACCAGTTTTATGAGGTAAAAATGAAATATCTCAAAACCTTTCCAGAATAAAATATCTTAGAATGCAGATTTTAAAAGAATGTAAGAAAAACTATCCATGCTGACAGATCATTTTTTCATGTATTAACATCTCAAAGAAGAGACATCCTAGAAAATATGCGATTTATTGAGATCAAGGTCAAGACCAGACAGCCTAGTCATCTGAGAACTAGAAAGGTAAACAGTATAGGACTAAATATTGTACCAGACTCAGCAAAGCAAAACAAAAACACAAGAGATTAGACCTTCTACTCAAATATATCATAGTCTATATTTTCTAATATTACTATTTCTGTAGATCTTCACTTTATTAGCAGCAGGTTTAGTCAACCAGCTCACTTTGAACAATGAAGTATGAACAGAAGGGAATCCAAGTCCATCACAGCAGAAACACTGAGATCCAGCGCGAGCTACCGTGTGCCTATTTCCCTCTCAGGAACTGAGCAACAACACTGACAGGCCCTTTTCTCTCCTCTGGAGCTCAAGAACTGAGGCAGCTTCTTACAAAACCCCAGCTAGTCGTGGTAACCAAGTGAATGGGGGTGAGAAATAAACCTTTGGTGTTTAAATGTACTAAATTTGGCAGGTATTTATTGTTTCACACTGATTTTCTCCTCCTCACCAGATACAAACAATAACAGGCAGTGTTTCAAAGAATGAGATCATCAGCCAAACTCCCTGGACTGTGAATTGCCACCATTGCTGTTTACACTAACAAATTAGTTTTAAACAAAAAGAATATATAATGAATTTCATTTTGTGCCATGAACACTCAAGGGCTAATACTGATACTCAAATAGGCTGACTTATAATTGGCTTACATTAGTCAAAACAGATTATAAGATTAATATCTCTCAAAATATTTTTAATTTCTTCCAATATAGAGCTATTTTTAAAATGTTAAACTCTAAGTATTTTTTAAATTTTTATACCATATATTTTGATGGTGTTTCACCTCCCCCAATTCATCTCAGATCATCCTGACCTCCCTATCCACCCAATTTCATCTCCTTTCTCTCTCCACCACAAAATAAAAGCAAAAACAAAAATCAAAGCAAGTAGAAACAAAAAAATAAGACAAAATGTCCATATTCTAATTTCTATATTAGCAAAACTATAAAATTTACTTATTATTAGAAATATTTATTATCATTTTTTCTCCTTTCCCATAACTAGAATAACATAAAATTAAGACTATCCTGTTTCTGATATTCTTTATACTATACTTTGGAGTACATACTCAAAAAATAATGGCATGTGATTTTCTGGTATGCACTTTGGCACAGTTGATAATTCCCTCTTTATTGCTGTTTACCATACTTATAAGCTTTGATATGGAAAAAGCATATAATTTGTTCAGGTAATTACACTCTGCATGCTTTCAAAATGATTTAGATAGCACACTAAAATCAGAGCCAAGAACAAATCATGGAATGGCTGAAAAGAAGAATGATGTCAGAACTCCTATCAGTTTAATTGAGTGCAAAGCTTTGAATCCTCTAAGAGACTCTATGGCTATTAAAATTTGTTTTAAATTTCAGCTTTGAAATTCCTGATATCCAGAGAAAAAGTATAAATACAATGACTTAGCATACATATAATGTCCAAAAACTTTTAAATTCAGTCATTCATGGGAAGCACACATTTCCATGATGTATAAACCTGCTGGGTATTTCTTTAGTGGATCTGTACAAAGGGGAACTGTGAAATGGCATCCTTAGTTACGTCTTTAGCAATAATTCTACACATATGACAGCAAAATTCAGGAAAAGACTTCTCACTCTGCATTCTATTAAGAGTTGAATTTCATCATATGGCTGGAGGAGATAGCCAGTCTAAGACCATAAGCTCTTGCCAGTTATATCACTGCATTGAACTTATATAGTCATTTAGGCAATGTCAAGTTCATACACAATATTCCATATGACATTCTGAACCAAATACCAAAAAAAAAGGATTGAAAATATGCTTATTGTCACAAATGTTTCATGGTGTATGCATTGCAACTTCTTGATGCCTAGATATTAGGAAAGCATTCTGGTTGATCTGTGAAAATATTCTAAGTCCCCATGATCATATTCTTTTATTCAGAGTGAGAATCTTTACATCTGTTACTGTCAACACTTTTTTTTTCTGTTGTCATGTCCAATTCCATAGTTGTTTCTGATTTGGATTCTCTGAAGCTCTCTCTTACTTTACAAATCCATCACTAGCTGGGTATTTGATTAAAGGTGACAACCATGTGGAACCAACACAGAATGTTGTGTTCCAAAATAATATAGTTTATCATGGACACATTGTATTGTTGTTTATATAGAGATTCTGTAATAACATAGGCTTTGGCCCTTCTCTATACAGTACCTGGCTGGCTATAGAGTTTCCTGGATCTGCTAGTCTATCTATATAAATATCAATTATTTTCATAGTAAATTATGCATCCTATATTTTTGTTAATTCTTTAAGAATTCCATTCAATGAAACTTAGTCATAGTTATCCTAAACGTCTTCTAGATTGACTAAAACCTCCCTATCCCCAACGTGGTGTCACCATTAAAAAAAGAAAGACAAAAACATTGAATCCAATATATGCTACGCATATACTCCTGGCTGTGGAGCCCCTGCTGGAGTACAGAGTTAACCTGTCAATAATCATATCCTTAAAGAAACTGACCCTCCTTTCCCCAAAAGCCTTCAACTGCCCATAGCTCCTCAGATAGGATGAAGAGACTCATGAACCCTTCCCCATGCCGTGCTAGAATGATGATTGGCTTTCTCTTGTGCAGGTCTTGTACAGGCATCCCACAGCTTCTAAGAGTTAATGAATGACACCATCCTGTTATGTCCAGAACTCATTGCTTTGCTCTATACCTTTGGCTCTTCCAATCTCCTGACACCCTGCTCCCCAGTAGACACTGAACCTTGGAGAGGGGTATGATACAGATATCCCATTTGTGGCTTAGTACTACACTAATACTTATTCTTTGCACTTCTGGGCAGTTGTGACTTTTTGTGCCAACCACTGCACAAAGAAATTTCTCTGATTAGGTAGTTCTGAGGGCTACACTAATCTACAGACAGATATTAATTTAGATGTCAATTTGATATAAATGTAGCCTGGGAGAAGGAAAAAAACAAAAAATTAATGAATATATTTCTGGAGAACTCAGATTTTAATTTGTGAAACTGATATTCAAAGTCACTATAATAGATTGATGTAAAAAACAAACCTACCTTAGACTAATAAAATCATCTTTGTTTTGTTATCTATTTCATACTTCAAGACGAAAATGGAAACTAGTATTTAGAGGTACTCCCTGTAGTCTGTAGTTTGCACAGACTAAGTTGATTGCTGCCATGAGGTTCTTTCCTTACCATTAAGACAGATTATAAGAGCACCAACCATGGAGGTTCTAGCAGAGGTTACATGCAATAAAATGTAATCTCCATTTAAGGCCACACTTGCTTCACAGGAATATGATCGAGCTTCTGCTGAGATAACTGCTATTGAAAAAACAATGTTATCAATCCTTGCAGTTTTTCTTCATTGGTTGTTCAATATTATGATAAGATGAAAATGTGCACTATGAAAATTAAGCATAGTTTTCACATATAAATGAATTTCAAGTTCTGTCATATTTGGACAGAATGGAGATATAAATTTTCTTTTTATTATACAAACTACAAGTATGAAATTTCAAACATTTCAATAATGCAATAAAAAAGACTTTTTGTTGCTCATGTCTCTTCAAAGTTTAATGCTGTATATTAATAGTCTAAGTAAAAGTAAATGTGTCTTTGATTTTTGTTTTAATTCTGAAACTCTTTCCTGTACTCCATTCAACTCATTCTCAAAGACATTTTTCATCCATCCCTAGGTTGGTCACAGGATGCAATAAAAGAAAGCCTTCATGTGGAAATGAAAAACTTGTTTTGAACTGGCCTTGGTATTCACTTCTTCTATTGTTTAAACAAAGGAAGTATTTCCAGTTTCTTAGACAGCTTCCTTCAGAGAATGAAGAGAAGGCATCCTGTGTTCATTTCTGCACTACTCACAATAGTTAAGACACGCGACCAGCCTAGATATCCATCAGCACATGAATAAGTAGAGAAAATGTGCTACAAACATATACAGTGGGGAGATTTATTCAGCAATAAATATAATGAAATTATGTCTTTGCAGGAAAAGTCATAAAACTGAGGTTATTAGGCAAAACAAGCCATATTCTGAAAGTCAAACATCACATTTAATCTTATGTGCAAAATCTAATGTGTCTATGTGTATAACACAAAATTAGAAGGTGGACTCTGAATGTGAAGGAGGGATGAGGGAGATCCGTAGAAAAATAAAGCATCGTACCTCATGTCCAGTCTTCAGATTTAACCATAAAATGCAGATATATGAGTATATTATGCCTATGTGACATGAAGGCAGCAGGGTCATATGGGGAAAGGAAAGGAACCATCAACAAAGTGGAGGGATGAATAAAGCAGTAAGATCAAGCAAGAGCAAAGTACAGTGATATGTACGTACGAAAATGACATAATAAACCCATTATTTTGTACTCTAACTAAAAAATTAACGTTAAAATGTGGGCATATTTAAGAATAACAATGGTTATAAAATTCCCAGAAGGCCTACAAATAAAATAAGAATTCACAGATTTAGCATGAAAATATATCTATATTAGACATGCAATAACATTACAAAAAATAAACTCATAACAATCAGACAAAATACATAGTCATCTTCCTTCCCAAAAGGAGATCATCAGAATAACTAGAGACTCTTAACCAAAAAATTTAAACTGAACAATGGAATAATTTCAAAGTGACAGAAATTAACTGTCTACTGGATTATTACAGTAAAAGAAAAATGAATAATTTTATATCAAATCACAAGTGTATCTCTCTAATGTCTCCAATTTAAAAATAATTAAGAACCTATATGAGAATGCTTGACTGGGAGATTCTAATTTACATATTCGCTATATATCTTATATATTAAGACACATAGAGAGTCCTAAAGGAAGAAGAGAAAGAAATCTCAAAACAAATGTTTTAATGTACATTCATTATATAGGAATGAGATCAAGGCTACAATCAACCATAAAGCTTTATTGAGTAAAATGGAGGTTAAGATCTATAAAAATAAGCCCTATAACCCAGGAGCTACGCTGATAAAAATCTACATAGCACAGACCCAAAAATCTTGACAAAGAAGAATAGAAAAAACAAAAAACAAAATGTCCTCTATGCAATAAAAAAGTCAAAATTGAATAAAATCATGAGTGAATATTTAAAAAAATGGTAGAGATGTTTCCAAATATTTTAATTATTATAATAAATACAATTGGAGTACAGTCAATCATTAAAAGACAATGTTTTGTTGACTCAAAGGAAATTAAACATAAGTATTTATTTTATCTTTATTCCCACTTTGGGTAATAGAAACACTAAGGAGCTCAGAACGTCTGAAGGAGACACCTCTTGTATGTTAATGAGATGACTGGTGGAAAGGTACAAGACAGATTCAGGACTGCAGACTACTGACAGAAAGACAAGGCAAAATCAGTTCTAAATCTCAACTCTAGGAAGGAGAAGAAGATGGCAACTGACAGAGTGAGCAATAGCCAATGATTCAAGCAATCATGCCTAGCCAGTAAAACTTCCATAAATGGCTCAGGAGGCCTTCTAATTTGAAGAAAATAGCAAAAGGCTGAGAGATTAACATGTTGGAAATTACACAGGTTTTCTTGACTTATATATACCTCTTCAACCAGCTGTTTATGATGTACTGACAATTGTAAGTAAGATATTTTCCTGAGGTATTCGAGCCATTCTAATAAATTACCAAAATTGAGGAAGCCATCATGAAACCTTGGAAGTCCTACTGGCTGGAGGTTGTGCTGGTAACCACAGCTATAATGAATCATGAGCGCAAAGGCCATGTCATACCCTTAAGACAGTATTACTGAACTCTTACTTGTAGTCTGGCTCTTACATTCACTTCAGCGACGTTCCCTGAGCTTCAGGTGAGGCATGTGACTCTATGATTTGATTTCTATGAAGTCATAGAAGTAGTCTGGGAATATTTCCCAACAATGCTCAGAGGAAGAGGCAGGGAAGAGAAGGCAGGAGAAGAATGGCCTACTGCAATCACTGGCTTTGGAGATAAAGGGTCCATAAACCACAAAACTCTGGTGACTCATAAAAGCCAAGGGCAACACCAAGCTAACAGTAAAATGAAAATTAATACCTCCATTCTACCACTTCAAGAAGATGTACTCTGTACCACAACCTGAATGAACCAAAAAAGAAGGTTTTTATGTGGAACATCCAAAGGGAACACAGTCTTCTGGACACCTGGGTTTTAGCCTGATGTTGGTAGAGAGCTAATGCAGACTGTTGTGTGTCTTTACTGTATATTATTAGAAGACTTTTATACCTAACTAATCATTCATACCCACATGGTACATTTTGATACAAATTACAAGAAAAAAATCTACATTCTGTTCAGATGGGTCAGAGTGTGAATATTTAATCATTTCTCTTTAAACTTCATGTCTATTGTTGATACCTGCTATTGAGAATTCTCCCAGAAATCTGCCTGAAGCCAATATGCAGCTTCCAGGCTAAAGTGATTCTCTCTTCTTATATTTACTGGCAAATCTCAATCTTCTTTTCAAAACTAGAACTTGTATTCCTTCAAAGCAGCTCTGGGCAAATCCTCAGTATGAGATGTTTTCATTTAATAAAAAGACATGATCCTGAATATAATTACTAGAGAGATCATCAGATAGAAATAGAAAAGTAGAATGTTACCTTTAAATTCTTAAAAATAGTAGTTAAATATTTTTGTTTTCACAGTTAAAATTTCAAAATGATCACAAATATTGTAACTTATTCCTAAAATGAAGGTTTAAATGATCCCTTCAGATGTAATACATTCTTGTCCTTAGGAGATATTCATACCTATATTTAAACACTTCATTAATTCACTGTGAGATTTCAATTTGCTTAACACTTTACCTTGTGATGTGCTTGGTGACCGTATCTACTTCACAGAGCTGTGGTGCAAAAGAAAGACAATACTACACATATCTCCTGTGATGATACTTGGCACATATTAAATATCAATATACAATATATTTATCTTTTGTTTCACTAGTTCATAAAGAATAAAGGAAAATTATTATCCTACTTTCATAAATTACAGCTCTATAGATATAAATTCAGTCCTCATTTTGGTGATTCCTGTGTAATAATCAGAGCAGTATTTTGCAATTAGATATAACTTTATATTTTAAAATACCCTTAAAATATCTCATTTGATACATATCTATAGCAGTAGCTACTTCATATACTTTCAAAAATGTTTAAATCGAGGTCCTGTAGTCGTTTAAATAATAATGAACTCCATAGGCTCATATATCTGAATATTTGGTCATCAGAGAGTAGATTAGAAGGATTAGGAGGTGTGGCCTTATTGGAGAAAGAAATGTGTTACTGGGGTTGGTTTAAAAAACCCACACCTGGCCACAGTCTCCCTGTTTGCCTGCAGATGTGGATGTGGCTCTCGAGCTACTGCTCCAGCACCATGATGAAAATGGACTGAGCCTCTGAAACTGTAAGCAAGACCCCAGTTAAATGTTCTCTTTTATAAGAGTTGCCTTAGTCATGGTGTCTCTTGCAGCAAAAGAAGTAAAGTATGCGAAAGGAATAACCACAAATAACTACCACTGTTCTTCAAATACCCCTTTTACCATTTCATGAATTTAAACTTTGATCCTGGGAAGAAAAAATAAACCGTAAGGGTTAGAGTATCAAATTTTGTACATACAATAATATAAGACGTTAGAACAGGAAATGGCACAAAATGTAGAATACACTCATATCCTGAAACTACTTCAATTCATCCACATGTGTTACATTCCAGCTAGCAAATATTAAATCCCTTAGACTTGACCTAGTCCACATAGCCTGGCCCATCCACAAGATTGAAATTTCAGATATTTAGTCCCAGCCACCAGCTAACAACCTGGAACATGTTGAACCTAGCAAAGTACTTGCTCATGTCTTAGTATAGAGATAATATAGACTATGATGCTTTCTTTTAATTTACAACTTAAGTTCTGTACATCTCACCTGCTGCATGCTCACTTAAATAAAACCTACCCCACAATGAAATTGTCTGATAAAGTCAACTGAACTAAAACAACCCCAAGAGGACAACCATTCTGACCAAAAATGTATCTTGATTCTGTATCTTTAGGAGCTAGAGTAGTGTGTTTAATCCATAAAAGGTATTCAAATAAAGTTTGTTCATCATCAGAAATAAGATGTTTGGGGATTCCTATAGACTTCACATAGTCATCGTGTCCAAACAAACCACTGATGAGTACCTTGTCTTCTGATGGAAATACCTAGGATCGGTTAGTCATGTTAAGGTAGATACTACACTGGAAAACAAACCTTGCCTAAAAAAAATTCCCTTTATTCTTCTGTTTAAATCATTCTATTATAGTATTATTTTACATGTAAATTATATTGTTATACATAAAGTATGGTTTAAATTTTTAATTAATTTATTTTTCTTCTCTTGTATAATACATCCGGACACCCCTCCTCCACTCCCTCTACTCCTCCTAGCTGCCCCCATATCCCCTCTCCCTGAAATCTACCCTTCTCACCACCTTCTCACCTCACCCCCACCTTCCTCCAAAAAAAAAAAAGAGCAGTCCTCCCAGGATTACTGCTCAAACAGGGCATAACACTATGGAACAAGACTGGGCACTAATCCCTACATCAACAGTAGACTAGTTAATTCAGCAGGAGGAAGAGGGTCCCAAGGGTAGGCGAAAGCATCAAAGATCCCCACATACACTCTAACCTGTAGGATCTCTTCAAGAACACCAAGCCAGACAAACACAGACATATTTAGTTGACCCTACAGGTTCTATATCTGCCACTTCAGGCTCAGTGGGCCCCTAAGAATGCTGGTCTGTTGACTCCATGAGGCCTGTTTGCCTCATGTCCTCTCCCTCTCTGGTCCCCACAATCCCTTCTTCCCCACTTCCATGGAACTCCGTGAGCTTTACATGATGTTTGGCTCTGGGATCCTGCATCTGTTACGATCTTTTACCTGAGGAAGCCATTCTGATGAAGACTTAGCTAGGCCCAAATCTGTGAGTAAATGAAGATATCATTAGAAATCATCTTCCGACTATCCAGTATTAGTTTCTGGCCTACTCTGCAATATCAGGCATTGGCTTCATCATTTGGCATGAGGATCTGCCCTTCCATTGTCCCAGTGAATCCTATATGGGGGATAGGTCATAGGTCATAGGTTTTGTGGCTGGAGTGGTGCCCCAGTACCACCACTGGGAGCCTTACCTGGTTACAAGTGATGGCCTAGTCAGGCTCCCCATCCCCCATTGCTAGAGGTCCTTGCCAGGATCTCCATTGTGGAATCCACTGAGTTTCCACTGCCCTAGGTGTCCAGATCACCCCTTATATGTCCTCCAGTTCTGGTTATCTCTCTATACATTCTCTTCCTCCATCCCCCCCTCCTGGTCCCTTCATTTCCCATTCCTGTCCTCTTGCAACCTACCTGCAATGTCTCTTCTATTTCCCATTTACCTGGAAGAAAATGTTTTAAAGAACAATTATATAGAGAGAAAAAAAGAGAAAAAAATTCAAAATTTATGTTTGACCATTGTTTTCTGAAATTCTTCAAAATAACAAAGTTAACTGCATAATAAGATAGGCATCTAGTTCAAAGCATATTCAGAAAATTCTACTTATTTTCATGAATGGAGAATGAGACCCTGATATCTATAGTCCACCAAAGGACAATAGGAACACCAAATATTATCCAATGGAAATGCAATATAAAACCAGCTACAATCAAACTTTGAGTAAGCATTCACATCTCATTGGCTGCTAACTCAGATTTGGCAATATTATTGCAGACTATTACTCCTCAAAACCAAAGCTATGTTTTGCCTTGTGTGAGTGGCTGTAGCTATGTAATAAAAGCTCTCTCAAGATATATTAGAAGTGACAGTGATCAAATAAAAGAATAACACAGTTTTTTAAAATGTGTGCTACTCAGATTCCACCTGCAATTTAAATGGTATGAAACAAATGATCCCCCCACTAGGTGACATCAATTTGACATAAGCAATAACTCCAGGAGAGGAGCATGTCTAAATATACTCCTGTCACAAGTTCTTAGCCTGAATAGAGGCAGTAAGGAAGCCCAATATTTTAGTTTCTATCAAACGTTTGACACATTGTTTTCATCCCATTGCTGATCTTGGCCCTAGAAGCACTCTACTCTTTTTGTTGGATTCTAGGAATAGTGCATCTCTAACCTACAAAGGCATCTGAGGAACTATCCTGGCATAAGCACTGCCTTACAATGTGGATGCCTGGGATATTGCCTCACACTTTAAAAATGTTGAATAACATATTGTCCAATAAATGAATGTCTAAACTAACCAATTGGTTTCCAGCTGATTCTATACATTAGACTTCTTATGTATATATTTTCTCACATCTCAAAACTGATTATTAACATGCATCCATAAGCAGATCAGACAACTTCTACCGTGGCTTGAATTTAAAGTACAACTTTCTCAGAATATGCTTGCTGTGTATGTCATATATAACTCTGTGTATTTACAGATGTGTACTGCTGAGACATAAAAGCCTTCTCTGGATGAGTTTAGTATTTGAATACGAACATATTTTATAGCTTTCAACAAATATGTAGCAAATTTCCATATTTCCCAGAAAACATTTTTTCATTAGAAAAGCAACAAATAATCATTATACTAATATGCTTAATAATTAAATTGATAAATTCCTCAATATACAGAAATATACTCAAAATAAAGTCTGTCAAAAAAGACAGAAAACATCAATATCCTTATGTGTGGTGTATGCATGTGTGGATGTGCTAGTGCAGTAACTTAGACCTGCACTTGGGCCTGTGGAGGTCAGAGGTGGACATCAGTTATCTCCCTCTTAAGCTCTCCACCTTTTTGTGAAATGATCTCTCATTGAACCTAAAGCTTGATATTTAGACTTGGCTGGTTGATCAACAATATCAAGGATCTACCAATCTCTGTGTGTCCAGTACTGGAGTTACAGGAAGGAGCCCCCAGCATTTGTGTAGGTGCTGGTATCTAACTAAACTCAGGCCCACATGCTTGTAAAATAGGCATTTTACCACTGAGATATCCACACAACCCAGTAAGTATTGTTAAACCACAAAACCATTATATTGTCAAGTGAAAATCTAGGTAGGTACTCCAACGCATATGAGTCTATATTCTAAATGAAGCATAGTAAAACAGTGAAGAATTTGTCAACATCTTTACAGAGAAAGGAGGAAGGGTAAAGGGTTTTGGCGATATTATACCTATAATGCCAATATTAAAGTGTGAAAAGTCAGTTTTATAATGAAATTACGTATAAAATTAGGAAAAAATGCTAATATACATTGGGCTTCTACCATGAGAATCAGAAAAAAAAAGAACAATGTTATCTATATGAGGAATCTACAAAACTCAATATTATAGAGTGAGTAGAGGGGCATTTGCCAGAGGCTTGGAAGGGGGAAGGAAGCACAAGGCACAGGCAGGACTGAACAGTGGGCAGGCGGTGCCATGAGCATGACAAGGTCATGGAGGTAGATCAGCAGGTAAACACACTTTCTGTCACATCTGCCAAGCTTCATCACTGGGGTCTAGATAGTAGGAAAAGAAAACAGACTCCCGCAAGTTGCCCTTTGACCTCTTCATGTGCAGTATGGCATGCATGCCTCCACACATATACTTACACACAAAATAAGTAAGTTGATTGAGTTTTTAACGTCCTGCTGCACATCTACACAGTAGGGTAACTCAAAATAGCAATTATGTACTATATATTTTGAAAGGCCAGAAAAGGAAATTTTGAATGTTGTCACTGTAATGATAAATATTTAAGAAAACCTGCTTCACCTGGTTTTAAACTTTATGCAATGTATACATGAATTAAAAAGTCACATGAAACACTATTAATATGTGAAGTTTTGTGTTTTAGGTAACGATACATAAAAGTCTTCTTTCTCTGTAGGAGCTACAAACAGAAAATAAAATCTAAGAACAGAAGTTTAAATAACTACAAAAATGGTTTTAAAAATTTAAAGGATTAAAGTATTCCTTAGAGAAAACTATACACTGTTATTGGAAGACACCTTTAAATAGATCTGTTGATGAAGAGATATTCAGAAATAATGATTCTCAAATGCTGTAGCTATACATTTGATCCATGTGAGAATTTGTAATGACTTCTCACAGACATTATTATTTAATCAATCTAATATGTACATAGGCTTTGGGAGTTTGTAAACCTCTGCATGTAATTCAGCTGGGCAACCAAGTTTAAGAACTCATGTTTATCCTGTGCTAGAATGTACACTCAATTCCAACTGTAAGAACCACCGGTCTCCTGCACGTTCTCACCTGACAGCTCTCAAGTGACTCTCCTTTGCAGAACTCTCAAGCACTTCAGTTGGAGGTTCTCCATGAGAACACCACTGTGCTCCCTAATCTAAAGGTTACTGCAGCTACATTAGGCATTTCTTACCCCATGTCTTCTGTACCTTTTCCTATAAAGACATGCCCCTTAAATTTAAGCATTTATTATCATTTAAGCAGCTTAAATAATTCAGTGTTAAAAGCTATCATAGTGTGTCTTGTTTTATCTTCTCAACTAATGTTTATAAGTCATTCAATTCATACTAATTCTTTTTTATTGAAAATAGATTCTTCTATCATACAATATGTCCTAAGGAGTTTCCCTTCCCTTTGCTCCTTTTATCTTTCCCTACCTCTCCTCTTCCCCAGATCCATACCCAGACCATTTCATTTCAGAAAAGAGCAGGCCTCCAAGAGACAACAACGAAACACAACAAAACAAGGAACAGTAAGACAAAGAAATGCCCTCATATCAATGCTGAAGAAGGCCACCCAATAGGAGGAAAAGAGTCTCAAGAGCAAGTAGAAGGGTCAGAGTTACACCCACTCTTACTGTTAGGAGTCCCACAAAATCACTAAGCTAACAGCCATAGCACATGCACAGAAGACCTAGTGCAGACCTATGCAAACTCCATTCTTGATGTTTCAGTCTCTGTGAGCCCCTATGAGCTCTGCTTAGCTGATTCAGTGGATCATGTTCTCATGATGTTCTCCATCCCCTCTATGTCCAACCATCTTTCCTCTTTCTCTTCTGCAGGGATCCCAAGCTCCAAGTGGAGAGACCAAATGTTGACTTCCAATTTAGGCTCCCTGCACGATGTCTGGCTGTTGTTCTCTGCACCTGCTCCTATCTTCTTCCAAAGGAAGCCTCTCTGTTGACAATTCGATAAGACACTATCTATGAGTACAGAAGAATATTAGGGATTATTTCATTATTTATTTATTTATTTGCCCATTGTATTTGGTTCTATCCTAGGTTTCTGAACTATCCAGTCTCTGATTCCTGGATCCAGACAGATGTGGGCTCCCCATACGAACTCTAATTAATTTATTAGAGTTCCATAATGTATATACACATATGCTACAGTTTAACCTGATGGATTTTTATTTTTCACTTAGTTGAATCCCTTGCATTTTAGTGAATCTGAGTTCTCTTTAGAAGAGATCTGTAAGATTCAAGGACCCTGAAACAAGTTATAATTTCTTGAAAGTTAAAAATCAAGTAATATAAAGCTCTGATAATGGTACAGAGTCAAGGCATATAGAATCGTAAAAGGACCAGGCAGAGTGACAAAAGGTGAGGGCAAAGCTGGGATGAAAGCTAACTGACAGATCGTATGAGGCAAGTTTGAGTATTTATTTAGCTAATATATAACAAAGCTTTCCTTCATTTTCCTTCTCTTTATCAAAAACGCCTTAAGACCATTTACAAAATACATCATCTCTTGTCTCCCACTGTAGCTCTGTCATTACACGTGACTGAAGTTGGATCCTGTCATTATAAAATTCTTATGTATCTTGTGTTCCCATGTTTTTTTTTCTTACTCCTTCATGGGGCAGCAATCCATAATAGTAATAGAACTGTGGCACTCGTGAATAATGACCTAGATTGAATACAGATTGATTGCCAAAGTTTTATCACCAGGCAGCCTGAAATGACATCAGGGTGTTTGGTGGAGTTGTGTGGCCTAAATTTTAATAAATAAAATGCAGATTTTAGGTTATACTAAGACAAATGAGATAGTAACTCTTAAAATTACTGGTCTGTACTTGGTTCAGATTAGGTACATGGACGACTTTGTTTTCAATTTGTTTCCTTCCCTATATAAACTGACAACTATAATTATGGACTATTACCAACTAGTGAGTGTTGCCTAAATGAATTCCCTTGTTGATGTGATCTTACAATCAAGGCATTTCTGAGTTTGGATGAATTCTGTTACAATGTCAAACTGATGGAATAATCAACCAGGAATGCACATTAACTAAAGTGAATTTAAGGTATCCACCGATAAACTGGATTCACATTCATCTTTATAATGCCTAATTCATAATACTTTTGATGGAGTCTAATTCAATAAATTCCACAGGGTGTAAGTTTATTGTAACACTTAAATAAAATGAAGGACTATTACATAGTTATGGAATGATTACATGTTCTGGATCCATGTTTTTATAGTGGCATCATGAAAATTGAGACTGCCCTGGAAGTGCAGGAAAGTTGATGTGTGTGCACACATACATCTTCTAGCAACTGTTCCTTACTAGATTTCCTCACTAGATTTCAGAAAGCATGAATTTAGAAGATTAATCAAAGCTAGATTTCCCTAAACAAACTCCTGTGAGTAACTGGCCATAATCCGGAGTTTCCTTTTCTGTTAGTATTGGTGTTCTGCCATTTATAAGGTCTTTGCAGTCACACAACATTGATGTACCAATTAGTTCCCCTATGACACAACAACATATCACTTCTGACAATCAGGTTCTCTGTACATGGGCTGAAGAAGCCACATCTATACCAACTATAGGTAGGATAATCTACTACTTAGAGAATAGAATACTCTAATTTTGCTCCCCACTCTCCCTAAATGTAATTATTAACAGTGTTAATGAGTAATTTTGAATAATAACTTTCATGATTGCTATAAATATGATTCACGAACTACTGAAAAATAAAAGTAGACATTTTATATGGCAACATCCTCTCATTTTTTAAGGGAACTCCAGACAAGCATAGCCATTCTTTCCAGCAGTTGAGAAATGAATAATGGTCAAACAACATCCAGAGTACTTTCCACAGACAATAGTTACTATTTCCCTAGAAAAGACATTTACTGAGGAGTACAATGAGACCAGGTAGTTGAAAGCAAGCCATTCTCTACACTGTATTTTAGGAGAAAACAGTGTTTCTATGACAATATGATGCTAGGTCACGTATCACAATATTGCCCTTTCACCAGCCAAAGCACCTGAGCTCTAAACAGAGGAAACATCTTTTAGCCTCCAGATTCCCAGAATTCCTAGTTCATATTGCCAAACTAAGTTTGTAATTCACAGAAAGAAAATATCCCATGGAAATTTCTGTAGTTCCACCAATAATCAACATATGCACGTTTTAAAAGGAAAATGTTTGCTATATTTTTCTATGTCTATCCTCAAGGTAGTAAGAATGCATAAATATAAGAATTTAAGCAAATGTACGCTTCTACAATTTTCAAAATGTGGTAAATTATAATCCATCAAAAGCACAGCATTGTTCTGAAAATGACATTAAATAAGTGGCCACAACAATGTGTTAAGTCTTAATGAGGTAGAACTCATAGTTAATATGAAACTCTACTAAAGAGATACAACCCTAAATTCATAAACATAGTATAGTAATAAATATTACTAGAAAGAAATGAAGATATATGTTTTGAATCTAAATTTATGATTATGGGAAAATATGCTAAGTAGAAAGATTTTTTATCATGTGAAAATCTCCTCAGTGAAATTCTTTTCTTTCAGAAAGTTGCTAGAGCTTTAAGTAAATTGAATTAATGTGGATATCTGATGCCAGTAAGGGTTAGGTAAATACCACCAGAATCCACCTAACTTAAGAAATAAATATCCTCTTGTTGAAAGGACTCTATTAGGGAAAGAAAGGCTTTCAACTGTAGAGTCTAGAAGGGGAACACCCTAAGGCAAAAGCACAGACATTACAAAAATGTCAAATGATCTGTGTTCTGTTGAAAGTGCTGGTGGGCTCACTAAGACACATCTTCTGCAGTTTGACATGAATGAAAGCCCAGCCATAAATGGCCTATGGGACTCACTCCTTATTCAAAACTCGATCTCACAAATTAATGTAAAACCCTATAGTATATCAACCTTGAAGGGGTGAGTGGTTTTCATTTGACTGAAGAACTCGATTATGTAGAACATGCACTGGGAACATACTTTAGTCCAGTTCCCACCCTAAAGCCCAAATCCAAATGGATCCCTTTCAGAATTTATTCACCAGGTACAACAGAGGCTCAGTTAAATTCAAAGAATGCTTGACATGACAGACTAAGTCAGTTCTCCCTAGTGTTGAAGCTGGTGCCAAGAAATTGGAATTTTTATTGGATAAAACTATACCCTGCTTGTACTTCCAGCCATTGTTGATACATAACTATCCCTTTGGAAATTCTAGGAAAGGGTTTACTATTCTGTTCTGTTCAAGAGCATGTAAGCAAGATTGCATACATTGCCAACTCTAAGTTCAGTAGTTCTGGAACCTTCTATATTTGTCCATACTGTTAAGCAACCCTGCTTTCCATTCTATTAACAAAGGCTACTCTCTCTGATAGCATATGGGATTTGAAAGAGAACAGATGCATCCTTCCTACCACTGAACTATCAACTCAAGCCACTGATATGTCAAAGCAAAAGTTACTTCCCATACAAGTTCAAATTCACCAACCACACTGTTTCTGAAGAAGAGGAAGAAGCAATTTTATTTCTCTCCAACTAATGTGTTTGTTTATGAAAACAACCTTTTGGGACCTCATTATGGTACCTCACAGAACCAGAAATTTTAACTGACTTTATATTTTCTATAAATGTCTGCCTTTTAAAGTTTAAGTGAAACTTAAAGAATGTTAAGATTATAGTGGCTGCGTTAGGAATATATCTCCCCTCACTTTTAGGTAATTACAAAGTGGCATCTGGCTATTTCAAGTTATCTAAAAACGTAATTCTAAAACATCCTTGACAAAAAATAGGAACAATACTATTGAATCATAGATAAAATTGGGCGTTAATGAACATCAAATAGTCAACATTGTAAAATCCATCTGTGTAAGTAGGAACAAAATACAGTATGCTCATACAGCTGCATTGTTCCTTCTCATAGAATGATACTTCAGTTTACTATGCTGTAATACAAATACAGAAGGAGTTTTTCAATGAGATTAATTTAGCTCTCAGGTTGGTTGAGCTGAGAATGTCCAGATAGTTGGTCAAACATCATCTGGGTGCATTGGGGATACTTGATTTCTAATGAGACTAACACTTAACTCATTGGCTGTATAAATCAGACTGTCTTCTACAAATGTCAATGGCTACCATCAAACAGCTGAAAGAACAACTAGAACAGAAATACCAACCGCTTGTAAGGAAGATTGCCTTTAGCTGAGCTCCATTTGATTTGGGAAATCAGGCTTTCTCTGTCCTTCCAACTTAAAGTGAAATATGGCTCTTCTTGGGGTCAAGACAGGACTTGTCTGACCACGGCTTCCTGTATCAATTATCTTATTGTATCATCCAGCAAAGAAGACAAGGGAGCATTTTCGTAGGTGCAAACCCTGTCAGACCTCAGCAGAGGGACCACCTATAGTGATAAGCTCTATACTGGACAGTGGAACCCTGATCTTATGATTTCAGGGGCTTGTATTGGCATATAACATCCTCAGATGTTCTGTTGATAGCACATGCAGATCATGAGGAATCAAACATCTTTTACATGAAGCCAACACCTACTACAGACAATACAAAATGCCAAGGCTTAGGAATCCCTTCCCTCGTCAGTGCATAAAACAACCATTTCAAACATGACCCAAAATAGACTTCTACAACTTGCATCATTGGCTCTCTTGCCTTGTAGGTGTTCAGATTCAGGCTGGGACTTTGCATATGTTCTCTTTACTGTTGATACTGAGACTTATCATTCTTTATTATTATAGTAAGCTAAGAACTTGTAATGGAGTTCTGATTTTTATCTTATTTCTCTGGATATCCTTGACTAATACACACAAGGAGGGCATCCAAAATAATGATAAAACCAACAATTATTATAAATTAGGACTTTGGGATTCAGTTCTAATTGAACAAATAAATCTTTGGCTAAATATCTATTGAATAGATATTCAAGAGCAGAGCTGCAAAACACAGTAGTCTACTGAAAGAAAGGGGTTTACTTTCCAGTTTAGGATAAAAGAAACTGCTCCATAGATTAAAAAAAAAGTAGAAGAAAAAGAAAAATTACAACTGAAAGGAGCAATTACATGAAAAAATACAATCAAGTGCTAAATAATCCCTTCAGTGTATAAAACAACTTTATGCTGATCAACATTAATATGGGCTTATAAAAATGAAATTATTTCACATCTGCACTTCACACCTTATTCAATTTTTTGTTCTCTTGAAATCCAAATTCCTCAGTCATGTTTATCACACTTAAGAAAATGAAAAGTCAAGCCACAGTCTGGGAAAATATATCATGGTCTGTCAAAGAATTTACATCTTGATAACAAAAACTTCCTACTAAATATTTGAAATAGGGATATCATCTGAGTATGTTACGAGAAAGAAGGTCAGACAGTGTGGTAGTACATATCCCAGCCTGTGAAAAGGAAGATAGAATTCAGTCAGGGGTTAAAGGTCATCCTCAGCTACATAGAAAATTCAAGGCCAGTTTAAGATAAATGAGATGCTGACTCAAAAAATAGATAAATAAAATATTACTACTAGGTAGTATAAACCATGATCATGAAAAATGATAATTAAAATCACACTGAGATACTATGTCATACTCAGCAGAATAGCTAAATTTTTAAAGCCATCACTGCCTATGGTTAGCAAGGTACAGTAACTGGAGGTTTCATACATTGATGCTGGCAATTTAAAATAGTGTCAAAGCCTTGGGACAGCTTGACAGTTTCTTGTAAAGTGAAACAAACATTTATGTATGAACAAACAAGATCTCAAGCTTTTGTACTACAAGAGGAATGGGAATATATGCCCTTGTCAAGCCTTGCCCTATATTTACTAGTGAATAAAAAAACCTAGAAGTGAATCACCAAAATTTCAGTCAAAAAAGCCAGCAGAATATAAACTGCTGTTTATTAAAAAAAATACTATTTATACAATGGGAAAATGGCATAGCTATGAAAAGAGGGATTAACTGCTGAGATTCATAACTTAAAAGATAATAAACCAATAACAACCAAAACATCCTGAGAAAAAATAGACACATAGGAATCCATACAGTATAAGTTCATTTTTCTAAAACTCTAGGAAGATAAATGCATCATAGTTTCCAAATACATCAATGTGAGAGTGAGAATAATAGTTAGAGATCACAATAATAGAGTGAGATCACTCCCAAAAGTGAGAGATCAGAATAAACCACAATGACGGCAAAAGGCTTGACAATAACAGCAATGATTTGTATTTAGATAGTAATGGAGACAACAGTGTAGCAATGGATACATACTTGCAATTTACCAGCTTCACTGTTATGGTAGCTGCATTTAACTGTATGTAAATTGCACATCAATTAGGTTAATTTTGAAAACTCAAAAGGTAATGTTGTTCTTTTCCCAAAGTACTCAGACAAACACATTCCTAACCTATACCAAGTCTTTGCTCAATACCTTCTCTTTTGTGTGTGTACATGTGTATGTGTGTGTATACATGAATGTATACTACATGCATGCATGCATGAGTGCCTGTGTGTGCCTGTGTGTGTGTGTATACATGAGTGTATACATGCATGCATGTGTGTGTGAAAGTACTTGCCTGTGCACATAAGCATGTGCAGGATAGTCATTGCAGGTGTCATTCTTCAGGAACCATATATCTTTATGAGAAAAGCTCTCTCCCTGGCCTGGAACTCACTGACCAGGCTAGGCGGATAGGCCAAAGAGCCCCCGAAATCCTCCTTTCTCTATCTCTTCAATGATAGGGTTACAAAAGTGCACCTCATACTAGCAAAGTAAGCATCTTACCCACTGATGTATCTCCCCAGTCTTTGAATGTCATGCTCTCATGGAGGATGTCAGATTACTCTTTTGAAAATGTCTTCCCTACTTTCCAACTTGGCTCTCTGAACTTGTATCTCTGGTGGTTGTTGGCATAGAAAATGGACTGTATAATTTGCATTCATTGTATAGTTCATCATTTAACATCCACTTTTTCAAACTTAAATGAAATCTCCATCAAAGCAAAGATGACTTACTGCTTCTGTTTTGTTCATTGATACTCCTAAATTGGTAGATGCTTCATACCCAGCAACAATTTTCATTGTACAAGTAAGGTGCTCAAGAGTGAATCTTCCTAGAGCAAAATAATTGTAACAAGTCGGTAGATTAAAAAGTATTTAACCTCTGAGGGAACCTCATTTTCCTATATGGTCACAACCAAGAGTTATATTTCACACATATTCCCCATGTGTTATAGGTTGACTCTCAAGTCCATTACTGATACCTTATAAAATTTAATGAGACTCATATAAAATAGCTATGAACATCAAACATTTACTAATAACATAAAAAATACATTTAAAAATTATTATTTTGGGCCAGAAGCACATTTACATACTATTGAGATGTATGTGCTTATTTATCTAACACAATACACTACAAAGTTTGACTATTTTGATAATTTGATAATTACATACTAAAGAATGATGGTAGGAAAAATACTAAAAGTCTTTGTTTTTGGTAATGAATCCATTATGTTTCTACAGAAACAGAAAGCCTTGCAATCAAGAAAAACATACCATAATTCATAATATTCAATAGTATTGAATATGAGCCAAAGCATCGGGCATCATTGTTGGATATACGTGATGTGACTACATGTATGCTATGGAGTCACATATTCTGAACCATGGCTTCAGTAAAGTCACACAACACAAGGGTAAGCACTGGCAGAAACATCTCAGACCCACTCTGAATTTAATTTTAAATTATTTTTGTTTGTTTCTCATTTAGAAAACTTACTGTTACCAAATTTTCATCACCCCCACATTCAGCTACATGAGGGGTACAACCCACAGTTTGAGAAATTCTGCTTTAGGCAACAATGGATGCATATGCCACCTGGGTACTATTGCAGATTCAGAAGAGCTGAGGGATGTTTTCAAAGGCATAAAGGTCTTCAAATCATACTCAGTGTCAGCACAGGATCTGACACAATGAATCCACCAAATGTGGATCACATTCCATCTTAGGAGTACTTGAGAGTTTAATTGACTTCCAAGCCCATTTAAGTATATCTACTTTACAAGTAAAAAAAACTTTATTTTATATGCTGTAATCAAATTAATACTATTCAACTTTTCTTTCATCTGTAAATGGAGATTTCAGATTACAATTGCTGAAGTCTGAAGAAAAATGTTCAATTTCTAGAAAGTGTTTTGCAAGAAGATTTGGGCTTTGGTAATTACAGAATTTTTATTTCTTTTTCAAAAGCACATCAGAACATCAGAGAATTGGAAAGAAGGTCCAGTGATTCAGGGTGATCCTCTACATCCCCCAGTCTAAATAGTTTCAGTCACCTTTTGATCCTATAAATTACCAATGATCTTTTTTCTCTTTTTTTAAGATACATGTTTTATTTATTCTTCTCTGTACAAAACATTCCAACCACAGTTTTCCTGCCCTCCACTCCTCCCAGTTCTCTGACACTCACCTGCCCTCTCCCCTAGATCCATTCCTCCTCAGCAACCCTTCAAACAGGAGCAGGTCTCCCAGGGATATCAGCCAAATATAGCATAGCATAAAAAGATACAATAAGACTAGGTACAAACCCTCATATCAAGGCTGGATGCGGCAACCCAGTAGGAGGAAAAGGGACCCAAGAGTAGGCAAAGGAGTTAGAGATACCCCCTCCACTCCCACTGTTAGGAGTCCCACAAAAACAAACAACCATAGCATACATGCAGAGGACCTAGCACACACCCATTTAGGCTCTGTGATTACAACGTCAGTTTCTGTGAGCCCCTATGAGACCTGCTTAGTTGATTCTGTAGAACATGTTCTCCTGGTGTGCTTTACCCCTCTAGCTCCTACAATCCTTCACCCTCCTTTTCTGCAAGATTCCCTGAGCTTCTAATAACTCAAGCCTCTCCTCCTTAGACTCATACTAACCAGAGTCACCCACAATGTTGCCACTGAGAGTCCCAAATGGCTAAGAAAATGATCTTCAGAAGTAGGGTGTACATGTGCCAAATTTTTTTTAAAAAATGTATTTGGCAAGTAGGATGGTAAACACTGAGAATTTTTCACATTAATAATTGAGAAATTTTGAGTTCCTTGAATAAGTTACCATTAATTATAGTTTGAAACCTAAATCACATGGCTATGTAGAGTTTCAGCCTGTCTACCAGGAAATGGTGGCATGATGAAAATGTCAGCTCCAACAGTGGCTGGACCATTCACAGAAGAATCAAACTGGAATCTATCAGTGGCATATTTAAAAAGTACTCAAGACTTAAATGCATGGTCTGAGACCTGAAAGCTACTAAAAGGAAACATAGTGGAAAAATGTAATGACACTAATCTTAGCAAAGATTATAGATAGGCAGATAGATAGATAGATAGATAGATAGATAGATAGATAGATAGATAGATAGATAGATACACATATAAATACATATATGTGTATATATATATATATTATATGTTATATATCATATATTACATATAATATATTACATAATATTTTCTATATAATATATAAATATATGTATATACAAATATGTATTTATATATGTATTTCAAAAACAGTAACAAAAGTATTCACAAAGGAGATGACAGAAAATTCAGAAAATTTAGTTTCTGCACAGCTGAAAAAAAAAAAAGACTAACAGGAAGAGACTCTTTACAAAGAAAGAGAAGATTTACCAACCACATGTCCAACAAAGGTTTAATGACTAAAATGCATAAAACATCCTAACAAAAAAATGGCAAAATAACAATTTATTAAATCTGAGCAAAGGACCTAGAAAGACATTTTTCAAAAGACATATAAATGAACACTATTAAACTCTTGGTAACAATGTAAATAGCACAAACGTATGAGAAACAGTATGCTAGTTCCTCAAACAGTGAAGAATAGAAATACCATATCATAACAATCCTACTTCTGGGTACTCATTCAAAGGAAATACAATTAGTTTGCTGGAGATCTCTGTGTCCCATGATCTGCAGCTTCATCCAAAAACATACAGAATCAACAGAATCAACCTAAGTGCCCACCAATGGATGTGTGAAAGCATGAATTACACACACACACACACACACACACATGCACACATACTCCAAAATGTTTTTCAACCTTAGAAAGCAAGTGACAACAGGATTGAACATATATCATATTAAGTGAAATAATTCAGGTATGAAAAGACAAATAGCATGTGATTTCCCTTACATAGGGAATCTATAAAAGGTGAGTTCATAGAAATAGAGTATAAAGAGAGCATTGAGAGATCTGCTGGTCTGTGAATATAAAAATCTCTCAACATGACACAAAGCTCTCATGGGCTTGAGTATCTCCACCATGAAAGCCTCTGATTTTTTAATGTTTTATAGCCTGTATTTGTCAGCCTCCCTTTGTGATGAGGTGGCATTACTAAAAGGACTACAGTGAAAGAAAAATGACAATCATAATAAGACATTTAGATGAATCCTTTGCCTCCTCTCTGCCTCAATTCTCCGATAATATATAAAATTTCAGACTTCTACAGAGTCTTACTGAAAAACAAGTGATTAAGTGAGACAGAGGTACTTGTTCCATCAGCTTAGCATCTTGACAATAGGCAGGATTAAATTGTACCTGCTGCTTGATCCAAATCCTACAAAATGATTTAAACTATTTATAAGATAAACAACTTCCAATAGTTTGAATTGTCTTAATTTGAGCAAGGACTGAGTTACTTACTAAATGAACTGCAAAGAGAAACACAGCTGTTTCCATCTAAACGAAAGTAATAAGCAGCCCCCCAAATAGCTCATTGTACTATAAAATATAGGTATCTTATTCTCCTTCATGCAAACTCTAAGAACTTGAGCAATGAATTATAATTATAATGCATTTTAACCAGAAACACTCCATGAGAGTTTTGTTATAACTGTCATTTTAAAGAATATAACATCCATACTGATGAGAAACTGAGAACACTGTACTCAGAATAACTCACATGAAAAGCAGCACAACTCTACATCTTAAGAAAATGGACACAGGAAAATTTTAACAATGGTATGACAGTAATACTTACAGATGTGAATTTTCAACACGATGAATTCACTTAATGCAGAATCTCACACTTCCTTTTACTTAATGCTCTAGAAATATTCCTTTTAGTTGATTCGTGCTGTGCTCGTTTTCTAGTCCTTTTTTAAAATTTTCTATTGTCGATCAACACACTGTCTGTCCTCACTGTGCATGGTGATACAGAAGGACGTTTCATATGACTATATTTTGTTCATTGAAAATATTTTTCTCCCAATTATATTTTATTACTCTTAGTGGAAAAATGTGTAGCAAACACACATTAAAGCCAGCACATGTGGGATTATCTGACAATTACATGAAAAAATTGCAACATCCTTGTTTAGAAATCACAGAGTTAAAACATGTACAAACAGACCTGTTGTCACTGATACCATTCTCTTATTGCATGACTTTGATTACTGTCACCTTTTTATCCTAAGCTACCCTTATCCAAATTTCATTAATGTTCTTGGGAGAAATAAAGATCTTTTTATCACTACAGTAGTAATAAAATCAAACACCTCAAAGTTAATGAATTTCATAGGAAATCAATTGCTATTGTGGTCTCAAACATATAGCACATTAAAATCAATCTCTCTCTTTCCCTCTCTCTCTCTCTCTCTCTCTCTCTCTCTCTCTCTCTCACACACACACACACACACACACACACACACACACACACACACACACACAAACATATTTGAATCCTACCCAGAAAGTTGATGTACTTAGTCTTGGCAGATACTTGCTCAAATTCCAGTACTTTTAAGTGATAGTTCTCAGTCCCTAGTTTATATCAGAATCTAATGGGTGGTTAAGCAATGCCATGGCAAGTCTAAAGCCAAACTGACTCTAAGGATGATATTCCATCTCAGTTGTTTGTAAAAAGTTTGCATGTGGTGGCATGAAACCTGGCTCAATCACTAATGTACCTGCCGCATAAGTACAAGGACTGGAGTTTAGATTCCCAGCATCGACATAAAGCTAAGTATGGTGGCACACATCTGTAATCCTAGTGCTGGGAAGCAGAAACAGGCAGATCCCTGGAGCTCATTAGCCAGCCAGTTAGCCAAACTGAATAGATGCAGGTTTAGTGAAAGACTTGTCTCAAAAAATCAAATAGAAAACAATTGAGGGGGGCCACTTCTCCACATACACACACACACACATGCACATGTAACCACCTTCAAATGCACATGTAGCCACATAAGCAATATGTGCCTACATGCTTGCATGCACACATATACACAGAGGGGGGGGGAGAGAGAGAATATACATGTGTATTTCTAGCTGGGAGCTGAGATTAAGAATCTTATAAAACGCTTTCTCCAAATTGTGTGGGAGGTCCCAAACCTTGCCTTTAGCAAAATGTTGGCAGAACATACTGTATTTTTCATATCTGTCAATAAAAACTGCACTGTGGTCAGATACATAGAATAGTGAAGCTGTCATTTCTGAGGGACTGGACAAGTCAATATGCCCAAAACTCAGTGCTGACACATGTCACAGTATACTTGAATATCATTATTTGGAAAAGGAATTTTAAAGACTGAGAATTCCTAAGGAAAGGCCAGAAATTGCTGCTACATGAAAACCAAATACACAAATGTAGTAATTCAAGAACTCAATAATGTTGTGATGACTTATAAAAGGACTGTAGTCAACATATAAGAAAATAAAATGCTGAGTCAGAGTTAAGACTGAGTGATGAATAATTCTATCAGCTTTTGTTTCTTCATCTGTGTAATACCCATACCTATTTGACACAACTATAGGAGAGTCCTCATCAATATGTCATTCTATGCCTTGGCTACTCACAGTGTGACCCTAGGATAAACAGTACCATTATCACTTGGGGCTTGTTTAAAGTGCAGAGTACCTTAGCCTGCACCAAAGACAACCTCAACACTTGACACTGGAAGTTCTGCTGTTGGTCTAGTCAACCAAGTGGGAAGCATTCCTATTCTCAACCAACTTAAAGGCTCCTGCCTGTGTGGTCACAGCATTGCAGTAGAGGGGTGGTTTGTACACCATATCCTAAATAATAGCCTATCCTTTGTGTCCTAGACCAATGTCCAAGCATGCTTTCTGAGATTCTGTGGAGAATGAGGCTAGGAAATGAACTGAAACTTATTGATTTGAAAAATCAAGAAGCTGGGGCTGAAGCTCAAGGGTTAAGAGAACATATGGATCTTCCAGAAGACCAGAGTTTAGTTTCCTGGACTCAGGTTGGCCAGTTAACAACTACCTAAAGCTCCAGCTCTCAAATAGACGCTCCCTTCTGGCCTCTTTGGGCACCTACATGCACACATACATACAAACACACACATAACTAAAATTAAAATAATGCATTTTAAAGCTCAACAACCTACTCAGGAGAACAACAAATCAAAGAACTTGCAATTCTACAGGGAAGAAATGAAGCTATAATTTTTAACCTTTACCTCTATCACATTTTCCCTTCCCAGGAGCCTTCTCTAATATTCTTTCCAGCACTGAGTCACAGTGATTCAGTTTAAAAGTATATTGTTTATTTTTATTTTAGTATTTTACATGTATGGGTGTTTTCCCTACATGTATGTCTGTACACCACATTCTTTTCCTGCCCTTGGAGACCAGAAGATACCATTGGGTCCTCTGGAACTGGACTCCATGCTCATTAAAGGGCTATCAATTCCACTGGTATCATAAGGTAAGCATTTTCTTTACATGTATAGATAGATATAGGGCAACTCTTACAATCCGTAATGAGAAAGGGACATGATACAGAAAAAGAAAAGAAATTATAGTGATTTATTAGTCTATCAATAGAGATGAAATACTCTGAACATTCTCAAATCCTACTTTATATATGCTCTCACACACCCAGAATAAATCATAAAAACTCCGTTTAGGTACATATCTGAATGGGAATTTTCAGTTAACTTCACTGTAGAGACTATTTGTCCTACTAACAAGAGCACGGAAAATAGAAATCTAGTTGCATTCAGATTGTAGAAAACAGGCTCTCACTCAGCAGGCTTTCAATTCAAACATAGTCAACTTCATCACATATAAACATTTGAGGTTCAGAAATAAAAATTCACAAGGGTGAAAATAGCAGTAAGCATTTGTCTAAGACCCTAAATTATAGCTCTAAAATGTTTCAAACATTAACACTTTCCACCAGAAACTAACAGACTATCTTAAATGTTGTGCTCAGAGGTGATGTAGTATGCTAACATTGGCCAGTACATTGTTGTTTTCTCCTGCCATGCAAGATCCACTAGGCATTTATTGTATTAGTTGCTTCTTTTTTCCTGTATAGTGTATACTGAAATATGATACAGTCTTCCCTACATGATAAGTTTTTCTATTTCTTTTTGTGATCCAGGAATTTGTATTTGTACATATTTGGAGACCTTTTTTTTTCCATTTAGAATTGTTCTTTATTTCAAGTAAATCAAAGATTTTAGTCATTATGGAATGATGTCATAAAATAATTAATATTGAGTAATAAGTAAGTTTTAAAATTATTTTTCTTTTGAGTCTATTTTGGGAGCTGGAGAGATGGCAAAGTAACTAAGAGCACTGGCAGCTCTCCAAGAAGACCTAGGTGTGATTCCCAGCACCCACATAACAGCTAACAACCTTCTGTAATTCCAGTCCAATGGAATTACAGTGGGTCTGATGCCCTAGTCTGGCCTCTGTGGGAAACAGGCACTCACATGGTACATAGACATATGTGTAGATGAAACACCCCTACATGTAAATGATAAAAAATAATTTTAAAAAATAAAGTATATTTTGCTTGATATTAGTTCAGATATTCCATTTTTGTTCATATATAATCATATTTTATATTATTTTTTCCTAAAATTGTTTTATTCTAGAAATACTACAAAGTTACCTTTAAATTTAGTCATAATTGTTGTATTTTAATTAAACATAATTACATTTCATTATAATTTAACTTAATTATTGATAGGTGTTAAAATGATTTCTATTGTATTTGTACTTTCACGGTAGCAAATTTTCTATTTCTCTCTCTCTGGCCTTCATTTGATTAAATTGGATACTGTGATGTTTCTTTTGCTTGTTTTTTGTTTGTTTTGTCAACCTGACACAAACCTAGACATATCTGGGAGATGAAATCTTAATTGATAAAACACTTCTTATGACTGACTAAAGACAAGTCTGTGAGCATTTTCTTGATTGATGATTGATGTGGGAGGTTCCAGCCCACTTTGGGTGGTGCCATTCCCTAAGCAGGTGGCCCTAGAGTGTATAACAAACCAGGTTGAGAAAGGCAGAGGAGCAAGCAGTATTCCCGAAGGCCTCTGTTTCACTTCCTGACTCCAGGTTTCTGCCTTATGTTCCTTCCCTGACTTACCTTCATGACAGATTGTAAACTGAAAGTTGCAAGATGAAATAAATCCTTTCCTTCCCAAATTCCTTTTTGTGGTGGTGTTTTATCACAGCAATAAAAATCCTAACTAATAAGATATCCTGTTTGCTTTTTTGAATTCATTTATTCTCTCTAAGCTTGTACAATTTGTTTTTTCTTTAACTGATTCCACACATGAAATCTAGACCAGTCTAATCTTCCTTAAAACCTGAACTTTAAAGTTATAAACTGTAACACTCTTTAGAACATTTTTATTTCAATGGCTACTAACTTGGGTGACATTTTTTAGTATATGAGTTGTATCTTCTTAGAGTGATATGAATATAGATTCACTGATAATTGATAAACTTTATTTCACTAACTTCTTTCTTTTAATGTCTTACAGTTGTATGTGTTCTATCTTTTCACATAGTCAAAGAAACCAGATATACTCATATTTTTCAAACAAACGTTTATTTAGATCTTTATTGTACTTTTAGTAATAACTCGATTCATAGTATTAGTAAAATCTTGGCTCGTCAGTTAATAAATATATTTGGACAATGGGGAAGTAGCAAGGACCTGCACCATTCTTTGGGAGTCAAGACTGACTTCCTGGAAGTAGAAACTGCCACATTCATGAAAATCCTCAGGAAGCTTCAGATGGTTGAGCCAGACAGGACATACTAAGGAATGGAGAGATGAAGAAAAACAGATTATGAAAAAACTTCTTAGATGAGAAGCAGTGTTTGGCAATTTGCCTAAGGGCAATGGTATTAAGAAGAGGGTCAGGGAAAACCAGAAGTACAATAGTCCCTTCCATTCACATTTCACTGGAAGAAACAGTCCTAGGCCTTACAGCATCATGAGCAGGTGAATGGGGTCACTTGTGAGATCAGGAAAAGAAAGAAGGAATAAAGGAGCAATTCCTACCACTATGGGATTCCAATTATTGCTGATGGCATGATAGATACCAAGACACCCAATTAGTCATCTCCATTGATAGAAACAGAGATAATAAAAAATGACTTATTGAAAAAAATATTCCGGCTAGACAGTGGTTGCATGTGTGTTTATTCCTAGCACTAGAGAGGTAGAGCCAAGCAAATCTATGTGAATTTGAGGCCAGTCTGGTCTACAGAGTGAGTTCCAGGACAGCCAGATATACAATAGAGAAACCCGGTCTCAAAAAAAAAAAAAACAAAAACAAAAGGAAGGAGGAGGAGGAAGAGGAAGAGGAGGAGGAGAAAGGAAAGAAAAGAAGGAAAGAAAGAAAGAAAGAAAGAAAGAAAGAAAGAAAGAAAGAAAGAAAGAAAGAAAGAAAGAAAGAAAGAAAGAAAGAAAGGAAGGAAGGAAGGAAGGAAGGAAGGAAGGAAGGAAGGAAGAAAAAGGAAAAGAGAGAAAAAAGTTCCATTGTGAATTAACACATTTTCTATTGCTTTATTATATAAATATGTACAGACTGTCACTAAATCAGAGCTCTGGCCTCTATGCCTCAGTTCTTGTAAAACAGAGATCCAAGATGCAGTTCACATCGAATTGCTGAATATGCTAAGATACTAGGGACAGAGAAAACACTGGCTTTGGATCTGATCCTCAAATACAAAAATCACAAATATAGACACCTCCAGCTGCTGTGAAAGGCTCTGTGTGGGGTGGGGGTGAGCAAGAGAGAGGGTAAAACAGAGACTGATTTATAACGATGCTTATGATTCTCCTGAATGACTATAAAAGTCAGCCACCCTTTCTGCTGCTGGGAAAGTCATCTGTGAACCCAAATTCAAATAAATCTCTGCTCAACCATCCTGACACTGCCCAGTCTGCTGTTTCTATGCCTCCGGTCAGGGAAGGGAACACGAACATGGTGGATATTTTGGTTTGGATAGAACCCAACAGAACCCAAGGTTATTACTTGTCATCTTGGCCAATAAATTATAACTTTATGACCTTTAGATATTTTATCTAGAATATAGTCACAATAAGTATTTTACTATATCATTACAAGAGTTAAGATTTCAAGAGCTGTAAATCAGATAAAACCATTGGGGTTGTGCAGAAGGCTCAGTGGATAGAAATTCCCTGGACTCATTTTTCATTTCTCTATACTCAGGTGTAATGTTGTTTGGGTAGAGGGTGACTTTTTTCTTAAATTAAATTCAAAATAATATTATTATTTTAAATATACAACATCATTTTAAATGATATGTCAGAATTTTAATAAAGTTCATTTTAATGAATCAATTTTGTTATTTAAAGAATGACATGAATCCAACTGTTAGATCTCTTGTTTTTCATAAAGTGCTGACAAGTAAAATATTTTCCATATGTGTCCCCTTGGTAGAAGCTTACAGATGTCCTGGCATATGATACAATAAGAACCACAGTCATGCTTACAGGTTGAAGTATATAAAAACAATTGATGTATGGAATCAAAGTTAATGGTGCTTGGAAATTCAAAAATGTCCCACAGGCTTGGGCTATGTCCTTTGAGGAACCTGTAGATACCTCTAGAATTCTTCCCTGGGAGCACTGATAGCATTAAATGTGATTCTTTGTTCTTGGTGTTCTCCAGAAGATTGCTCTGTTATAGGGTTCATGTCACAGAACAAATCCCAAAGATAGACATTCAGAGTTTCAGGACATTTGTGCTTACTTATCATTTCTACAAGTCCAGTGATGCTGAGTATAAGATGTGGAAGTTGAAAAGCACCATATCAACATAAATGCAGATCCACCATTTTGCCAATATAAAAAAAGCTGAAAAGCAGCCAAAACAGAAATTCACATCCTGCAATCTGGCTTCAGAGAACAAGATGAAAGTAATTGAAGCAACAGTTTTTGAAACAGTTAAGGCTGACCTAAATAAAACAACTCATTCACTAGTAAGTATTTGAGGTAAATTCATTATATGCCTACTGTGTCTATATATGTTCAGGGAAAGAGGTAAAGATAAAACAAAACAATAAAAAGCAACAGCTTCTAAACCCACACCAGAGTACAAAATCCACCTTGTTCCCAAAGTTCCACCAGTACAATTTGCACAGCATAGGTTTAGTTTCTCTTTTAAGGTTAAAACATAAAGATACACTAAGGAAGTGTTTGGAAACAGGAGTCAGGTTATCAAAAAACAAATTGGCACCACCTCACTGAGAGCCCAGTTTTAGAACTACCCTGGACCCAAAATCAGGCATGACTGCACTAAATCGCACTGTGGAACTGTGGTTATATTTCTTAACACGTAACCTGAATGGTTAACTAGTTGACATCTTCATACATTTCCCTAAACCACAGAATGATGCCAGACCTGTTATCCTAAGCTATAATTGCTAGTAGTAGTAGTAGTAGTAGTAGTAGTAGTAGTAGTAGTAGTAGTAGAAGAAGAAGAAGAAGAAGAAGAAGAAGAAGAAGAAGAAGAAGAAGAAGAAGAAGAAGAAGAAGACGACAAAGAAGAAGAAGAGGAAAAGAAGGAGGAGAAGAAGAATGCTTCTCATTCTTGAGAATATCCTGGACTGAAGTAGTATGGTCTATCCTGACTCTTGTATCTTAGTCACTGTTCTATTGCTGTGAGGAGACATTGTGACCAAGGAACAACTCTTACAAAAGAAAGCATTTAATTGAGGGCTTTCTTACAGTTTCAGGGATTAGTTTATTATCATCATGGCAGAGAGCAGTAGCCTCCATGGTACTAAAGCAGTATCTGAGAGCTTTATATCCTTATCCAGCCATGCAGACAGAGACACTGGCCCTGGCAAGGGCTTTTGAAACCTCAAATTCCATTCCTAGTGACACACTTCCTCTAAGAAGGCCACACCTCCTAATCCTTCCTAAACAGTTCACCAACTGGGAACTAATCATTTGAGTACATGAACCTATGGACGATGTTTTCATTCAAACCACCACACTTTATCTTTTCAGCTCTAAAATTTCATACATTCTTATGAATTGTTCAACTTTCATTTCAAGTATTTATGCAAAGCAATGTTCTTAACAGGGAAATTACAACTGATGCATACTCATTTGTCTCGGTAAGAAATTTAGAGTAACTGTTCCTTGAGTGTTGGTCTTGTGACAGAAACATTATGGCTCCATTTCTGGAAGTCTGGGATACCATCTGCCTTACAGGATCACACTCTGGAAAATTTGATGCATTTATTTATCTGATGAAATAAACTAATGCTGCCCATTTGCTTTTCTATGTATAAAGTACATCAATGTATGCCCAATGGCCTTTCACAGACCAATGTATTATACTGATGAACTTCTAAATTCCAAAGATGCACCTCACTTCCTATTTACCTTCTGATTCATATATTTCATAAAGTTCAGGATTTTTATATTTTAATACTCACTGGAAAAATATTTGTACACTATATCATTTTTGTGTAATGTTTTTAAGGTTGTAGCAAGCAAGAAAACTCAACATAAATATATCCTAGTAGTTTTAGCATACTTGTCTCCAAGTTAGAGGGTATAATGATTAGTCACATATGTTTAAATGCTTTAATGTTCAAAAAAAGTCTATAATTTAAATCTGTCTAGAAAATATAAATCTCAAACTTGCCAATTAAAAAACTTTTGTAGCATAGGCTAAACCAAACAATTTCATTTCTTGTCCCTCTGGCCCATTGTTGATATTTCTCCTTGCAAATTCAGAATTCCTCCCTTCCTTCTCCATTTCATTGGCAGCCATGATTGCTTTCTATCCTCTGTCCAGGCCTCCTCTATCCTCCCCCAAAATGTCATGTCTGGCTTGCCTTTATCTAAACCTGCTGGGAATTTATATGTGTAAAATATGCTTTCAACAAAGCTGAGTTTTAAATATTAACACAGCATGTGTGTGGGAACATTGCCAGTTTGTGTTCTGCCATCAAAAAAATAATAATAATGAAACTATAAGTAAAATGAGGATGTTTTCTTATAAGCAAATACTGAAAGAATGTGTTACCTGAAAGCTTGTCCTACTAGAAATGAAAAAAGAGTATTCCTCAGGCTGGAGGAGATAACACCAAATCTATAGAAAATAATAAAAAATTATATTCAGTCATAATGACATATATATATATATATATATCTCCATATAATATCCAATGTGGAATGATTACATATTATGCCTATATGAAGTCTCTATATAGCTATATGTTATATAATATTTAGGTCTATACATTACTTTACATGCAATATATCATTATATAGAGTACATTACAATATGCAAATACTTAAAGCAAAAACAAACAAACACATTAGAAGACCTAAGGTAGAGTTTCTTCCCAAGGTCATCTCAATCATATCTTGCATTTTCTTTTCTTTACAAATTAATCTTCGCACTTATCATTCAAAAAGAAGACACAAACCCCAATTCTATTAATCATCCACATACATTCATAAATGCCAGTCTATAGCTTACTTGCTACAGTTAAAATGATTTCCTGGGATGATTATAATATCTGCCACCTGGATGCTTCAAACAAAATTTCAAGGGATTGATGTGTACTCTTCACACTATGTTATTCATAGTTTAATGAGTCACATTTCATATTCTAACATGAAAAGACTTAGAAAGTCCGAAAATAAGAGGGTAGAGTTGGGTGAGTTGGTACAAACCTGTACCCTCAGCTCCCAGGAGGCTGAAGGGCAGGATTGCAAGTTAAAAGGCAGCCCTGGCCACATTGTGGGACCTTGTCTTAACAACAAAAACAAAACTGAAAAAATACAGAAAAATGAAACTGATGCATTCATATTAAATTTAAAATAAACTGATAATACTCATTTCAGTGCTTCAAGTATATAATTATTGTGCCTAACATTTAGTCAACACTGCCTAACATTGAGCTAACACTGATGCACACCAGACCTTGATCTAAGCATTTCTGACACACAAACTTATTATCACCACAATTCTAGAGGCTAACAGTTTTACAGGGCAGAAAACTAAATAAAAAAGAATGAAAATGACCCCCCACAACTTCTCACTACATACGCAGCAGAAATGGGATTCCATGCCCAGACCAACTCCACAGACTTTGTTTTTCACCTACCTCCTTCTTCAATGTAGACTAGTGACTTCTGTTGTTCTAAAACCAAATGCACACCTTGAAGACATATGTTTAATTTTTTATTTGCACTTGTCATAATACAGAGACATTAGAAAGAAAGCAATCAATAGAGAAATAAGTCAATATATAAATATACTTTTACATTGACCCCAGCGGACACAGATATGGTGCACTTTTATCCCAAATACCATGACACCTATGGCAAAGTCTCCAAGTTTCTGCTGTAAAGTTGCAGACAGCATGCTCGACTCCCTGGGAGTTCATCGTAACCTGCTTCCAGTACTGCTGCTCTGAGGTTTGGAGGAATCTTGACAAAGGAAACTGTGAAGGCCTTATCTCATGAGAACCCTTCTCATCACTTCTATTTGTTGGAATACATGATAGAGGGATGTGGCATACACTGGCCAGACATGCTTCTTGAAGGATGACATATGTAAAACCTCTCCTCAACTCTGCAAAGCCATCTCCAGACAGGAACAATGATGTCCCAGTATTGTCTGTGAGCAAGGATGGCAGGCAGCATATTGCCTGTACCCCACATTGTTAAGGTATACAGACCCTCTGGGAGCCTAGGATAAGCCTTGAGTTAATCCTTCATTTACCCTCAAGCTGCAGATGCTTTGTTTTATATGTTTAGTAGACTTTCTTCAGTTATTTAACAAGGAATAGTAAGTTCATTTGCTTCAAAAAAGGGAACATAGAAGGACATTCTGACCTACTACAAAGACAGAAAATACACTGATGTTTTTGTCATTCTGTAGCAAACATCATTGGCAGAGCCAGGATTGTACTGATAACAGACTCACAGAAATAATGCCTGATCCAGCTACAAGAAGAAAGAAATCCAAGGGTTGAAAAGTGAGGTGTCTAGGTGAGAAAAGTATGCCTCCAGCAGGGTATTAAATTTAAATGTCAAAATCAAGAGAACATGCTTTCATGGAGCCACCAACTTAGCTCTGCAGGGGCAAGACTGAAGTGATGCCTAATACAACCAGACATTTAGAAGATACAAGATCTTACAGAGTTATATGTGGCTTTCTAAAGAGACTGGAGTTTACTCTGAATGCCACAGTAGCCCATTCATTGTAAATATTTCCTTATGAGATAGGCAGTTGAGAATGATCATTTTGGTTCTTTTTGGAAAATAAATTAAATACAGGCAATGTTGATGAGGCAAGGAGATCAGTAACACAGACCTGGGGAATAACTAACACACACACACACACACACACACACACACACACACACACACACACACACTACATTGGCCAAAATACTGCCTCTTTCAGAAGTGGTGCTGTGAAAACTGGATATCAACATGTAGATGAATTAAGCTGAATCCCAGGCCTTTTCTGGTACAAAAATCGACTCCCAGTGAAATGAAGGCCTAAGAATGAGTCTTGAATCTATTGGAAGGAAAATATTTCAACATCCAGGCACTGGAAAGACCTTCTTCAAAGGCCTCCTAGAAATCAGAAAATAATACCAAGAACTGACAGATGGGATTACATGAAATTAAAATACTTCTACACAGAATAGAAAACAATCACTAGAATGAAGAAAAGAATATCCAGAGCCAAAGAGAATCTGATAGCTCTATATCTGACAGATGACAGATGCTTAAAATATATAAGGATCCAAATAGACACACACACACACACACACACATATATATATATATATGTATGCATATATTTGCATTAAATATACAAATATATTTGCATTAAAACTCTGACAGCTAAGGATATTGAATATTTTTCATAATTATTATATAATTTCATAACCACATACTTACTCCATGTGTGTGTATGTGTGTGTGTGTGTGTGTGTATATATACACACACATATATGTATGTATTGCAAATGAAAATACTAAATGTGCGAATGTTACTTTGCCACCATGATTCTATTGTATAACTTGAAATCAGGTATTTTGATGCCTCCAATATATTCTTTAAGTTCAGACTTGCTTTTGCTATTCAGGGTCCTTTGTGCTTCCACATGAATTTCATAGTTTCTTAAATCTATCCCATCAGAATGATTATTATTAAGAAAACACTTAACAAGTGGTGACAAGAATATGGGCAAGGGAAATCCTAAATTAGCCTAGCTACTGCCAAACTCAGGAAGTAAGTTCCCCATAAAACTATATATGCCTAAAGACTTCAGAGTCAACACACAATACAGACCCTTGTTTATAGAAGCAATATTCACAATAATCAATTTCTTGGATCAGCCTAGGTGTCAATTCACATATAAACAACAAAAATAAACAAAAAAATAAACACAATAGGATTTCATTTTTAGCAATAAAAACAAAATTATTACATTTGCAGACAAATAAATGTAACTGGAGAACATAATAAGTGAAATAACTGAGATGCAAGACAAAAATGTTTTCTCTCATTTTGTGGATTTTAGACTTTTTATAGATATAAGACAATTCATTACATGTGCAGTGTGAGTGTGTGTTTATGTATGTGTCTTTGCATATGTGTGTATATGTGTCTGTGCATTTGCCTGTGTATGTAGGTGCCTGTGTGTGTGTGTGTGTGTGTGTATGTGTGTGTGTGTTTATATGATGAGAGATAAATACAAAGGAGACTGCGATAATGAGATAAAATATTGGGAGATATGTCATAAAGATTCTATTGCTCTATTGCTATGATAAAATGCTATAACCAAAACCAACTTGAATGTGAATCAGTTCATTTCATCTTACAGCTTTATAGGTCTATCACTGAAGGCAGTCAGGGCAAGAACTGAAGTTGAAAACCTGGTACTGGAGAGTGACACAGAGGCCATAATGAAGTGCTGCCTACTGTTCTGCTCCTCATAGTTTGCTCAATCTGCTTTCTTTGCCACCCAGGACCACACCAAGAATGAGGGTATCTACACTAATTGTCAATCAAGATAATTTACCACATCCTTGCCCTCAGGCCAATCTGATGGAAGCATCTTTTCAACTGATGTTTCCTCTTCCAAAATGACTATAGCCTTGTCAGGTTGATATAAAAACTAGCCATCAAAAAATAGAAGGCTAGAGAAAGGAGAGGGTGTGAGGATGAATGTGGTTAAAGTATATCATGTACTTTCATGAAAACATTTATAAAATCCATTAGTATTTACAATTAATATATTCCAATGAAATTTACAAACTAAGAAAACATAAAGAAACATTAGTGCACAAGACAGAAAGCAACTTAATCTCAAACTCAGATCACTGAAATTGAGTCACATATGAAAGGAAATGCTGGAATCAGATTCTCCAGGATTGACTGCTGTTCAGCAATGCCTTACAGTTGTCTAACCAACTTCTTAGTGTTATTAGCTAGATATCAGTTGCAAAATGTTGCACAATTTTTGGCATAGAGAGATTGCTCAAAAATGATCCTTGTTTCTCATGCTAGTGAGCTCAGTCATTGAGTGAAGACTTTCATAAATGGGCAAAAGTACTATTCAAAAATTTTGGTTAGACTGCTGAGGTTGAATACTCAAGTTGGGCAACAAAAGACATTAAATTAATTTGTCTGATTAATGGCATAGCATCATTAGTCAGACAACTTACTTGAATGTCTTGAAGTTTGGTAACCTAATCTATAAACTGGAGATAGAATCTACATTGCCACTTAATCCAAATATTATATGAAATGACTTGGAAAATATATAGAATGATCCCTGCCATGTAGTAGATGCTCACTAGGTCCTCATGGCAGCATACAGAGGTGGTATTTTCAAGTATTCAGTTTAGAAAGGAGGCCATGATAAGAGTTCTACATTGGATCTTGTACACAGATGACAAGTGGCACACAGTTGAGAATTGGAAAGAAAGATGAAGTGGGGATGCCTGTGGAAGATTTGCAAGCATCTGATGCTTTAAAGAAAATTGGGAGGAAGATAAAAAGAAGGAAAACAGAATCAAGTATTAATGTGTACCAAGAACTATCAGTCTAGAGGAAAACAAAGGGTTCATCAAATAATAAATGGAGTATAGAATTGGATCATGGGAGAAAACAGGGAAAGATGCTAACTGTGGAAATTGATGTGAATAACAAAGCTTGCTTCTCACAAGAGTGAACCACCACATAGTGAAGAAGTCAACAATACATACTGAAGATCAAATATTTCTGGATTTTGTACATATGAATGACTGTTCAGAGGATTTTATGAGGAGGGGAGGGTTTTTTTTCTTTTTTCTTTTTATTCTTTCTTGACCAGGAGGCTTTTTCTGATTTTGGTAGAACTTTTAATTATCTCTTACATATTTTCTATTAAACCTAGGCATGGATGTATTCATTGATTTTTATTTGTTAATTAATTATTTATTAATTATTCTTGTGGGTCAATCTTCAAGATGCTAGCCCAGACCAATAACGCTTCAGCCTCTGTACGATCCAATCTGCAAAGCTAAACCTAGAATGTTTCATCCTCTAAGACTTACTGCTAACTGACCCACACTGACTTTCTGAACTCAGAGATGTACTGAATTCAATTGACTTTTCTGGTTCAACTCAACTCACACACTGTACTGGCTCAAACTCTTCTCCAAGCTGACTGGTTTAAACTGACTTTCTGAGCCAGTTGACTGTTTCTGACTGAACTCTTCTGACTTCTGGCTGACTCTGGCTGATGCCTGCAACTTCTCTGACTAAACTGCTCCGCTAGGCTTCAAGCTGACTCTCACTGTTAGCAGACTCTTTCTCCAAACTCACTCTTTCTGCTGAACTGCCTCTTTGTCTTATCTGACTGATTCTCTATCTGCCTCTCTGAGCTGAGAGCCTGCTTTTCTATCATGAGAGTTGGACATGTCCTCACTCTGACTCACTCTGTTAACTCTTCCTCTGATTCATCACTCTGCCAAGTCTTCACTCTGATTCACTCTCAGACTTGGGAGTAAAAGTTTGTACTCACTGTGTACTTTACTCTCTCTGATTTTCCACTTCTCAATTGACTAGCATGTTCTGACTCAATCTCTTTACATTCTCTCAATCCCTATTGCTGCTCTCCTAACTCAAAACTGACTGTGCACTCTGAATTGAGAACCATGAACTGAGAGACGTGAACTGAGAACCATGACCTACTAATGAACATCCTGAGAGCTGGGATTAAAGGTATGTGCCACCACTCCTTCAGAATTGCCTTACTTAAAGGTGTGCACTGCATTCCAGTCAGTCCTCACACAGGCCTTGAATGTGATCCTTTCATACAGGCCTTTGGATATAATCCTTTCCTAGTTGTCACACAGGTTTTCAATGTGATCCTTTGCTAGAGCAGCCATGCTGCTGGATTAAATGATTAAATGTTCCTCCATACCTACAAACAATGTTATGTCTATTTATGTTGGTTTTAGATTTTTTCACATTTTCATTTGGGCAAATGCCAACCTTTTCATGTATATGTGATTACTAGGGGTCTTTTCATATGATAAATTTTCTACATTTTATTGAAAGTCCAAAGAAGATAGTTTATAAAAATTAAGTGTTCTTATTTTTTAGAAGTCTTAATATTCAATAGAGCTTCACACACACACACACACACACACACACACACACACACACACACACTCAATTTCCATTCTTAAGATTAGGATATTTGGCAAGCTGATTATTCCTTGTGTCTGTTTTCTTTTCACTAAATGGAGTACTCTATTTGGAATACTCTATTAGGTGGTTTCCATAAACCATGAAAAAAGAATCCATGGGAGACCAGGCTCTGTTTGTTCCTTCATGTTCACATACCTAAAAACTATCTGGTACCCACCAGCCACTGTCCCATTGTAAATGTGTGCATTCTTGGTGGGTGATACAACAGATGACATCAATCTCCAGGTTAAAAAAGCCTTCATTTTCTCAGCAGGAGGCACTTCCAGGCAAAGGACAGTACAAAGATTCCCTGTACAAATCTAGAGCCCAACTGCCCATAACCCACTGGTAGTGTTATCACATAAGAGTTTTATTATCAGCACATCTGCCTTGTAAAAAGGCCTCTCTCTGGAGCTATGGTAGAAAATATATTTTATAAGCTTCAATTTTCTTGTCTTTAAAATATGGAGGGTTTTTTTTTTTCTCAAACGGAGTTGTGAGGATAAGATGAATTATGAGATGTAAGTCTTTGGAACAATGCTCAATATGTAGTTAGTGCTCAATAGCATGCTTGCTACTTTTACTAAGCATCCACTCACAGAGGTATTCTAAATAGATGCAAAGGCTCAACATTTCTTCATAGCTCACTCTCATGCAGAAACTGAGTCAGAGAACTTGGAATATGGACACTCATGTAGTAAGAAGAAAAATCTTGAAACATTCAATGTCTACACAGCCCTGAAGAAACTGTTATGTAGAACAAAGTCCTCTGAATGTGCCATCTGAGGCATCATATTCTCACAACTTTGTAAATTCCTGGATGTATATCCATGTCTATTAAAACTCTTACATGAAAACATGGACATAATGATATAAATATTATTACTATCTGGCCAGCAGTGAACAACAATGGAAAGCAATGACAGCTGTGTTTTGGAATTTGAGACATCTGGAAATGTGATGAAGTACACTCAAGGAAAACGTGAACTAGGCAGTGGATAGATGAAGGGCTATAGGCTGTGCAGCAGAGAGACTTTAAATGAATTGAACAGTACATAGAAAAATGCCAGTATCCCTTCAGAAATACACGATAGAGAGAAAACAGGTTCTATAAGGACAAAAATGCCCCAGACCATGTTACAGAGGATATTGGAGAACAGAGTGTACCACAGTATTGCCTGGCTCAGGACTCACACAGCGAGGTCAACTGTGTGCCACGTACCACGGAGGTTCAAAGTACCTAGATATAAAATCAGGCATGTGAAAAGGATTCTTTATGAAAATAAGTAAAGTCATGGAGGTTTTTGGTGGGACAGAGGACAAGAATAAGGGGGAAAGTATGATATTCATAGTGGCCCCAAACACAGCCAATCCCATTCTGGTCCTGCTATTTGATTACACAAGGTAAGAAGGCCAAGGGCAGCTCAGATGTTCCTGTGTTCAAACAGCCTGTCCTTCACCTGAGAAATTCCCTTCACTATTTCTTTATTGTCAATACTCATCTCCTTGTCCCAACCTAAAAACAGATTTTAGGAAAACTAAATAAACTATTTGAATGAAATAGAATTTGACCCACAGACACTAAAGAAATGAAAATTCTTTATGAAATTCCAATTCTTTATGAACTTTCACTACAAGTCTAGCAAATATAAGTTGTTTTGTTTAAAATTGCTTCAATAATGGGATTATTTCAAATGAAAACTCTATTCTCATCTGGGCAATTCTTTCAATTCATGTCCACTTAGGGGAACTCCAGTGTTTCCTCTGCCATTTGCTGTGCAGCATGGCATTTATTTATCCTCTTCACAAAGAACGAGGTGCAGTTCTCACGGTGTCCTCACGGTGGCAGGCGGGGACTTAGGCTGTCTTTCACAGAGCTGCTGACTGGCTCTCCTAGTGTGAAATGAATCAACAAATCTCTTAAGGCCTTTCCTGTGCCAAGAGCTATTCTGGATTCTGTGGGCCACCACTATCCAGTTTTTAAGTGTACCTTAATGTTTTTAATGAGTTTTTATAACTTTTTCTGGGTATTTTGGAGGGAGGAGGGTTTTTTTTTTTTTTGTTATTGCTGTTATAGATTTTTTGGTTTGTGAGGAAAATCAATAATTATTTAATACTACACTAATACAATTAGATAGTACCCAAGAGACTGTAATTAAGCATCATGGAAGGAATGCAACGTGTTAACTGAGTCAAAATATTGGAAAAATTGGTGATCTCTTCCAAACTGTTTAAATCCTACCAAAATTACTACCTACACACACACACGCACACACACACAAGAATTATCTGATGACTTATTTCAAAATCCACTGTCTTTTACTTTGAAAAGAAATATTTTCCTTTTTTAACTTACAATCGTAAAACTGGCATATATATAATATATACACATGTGTAACATATATGTGTATATATGGAGATATATAAATAGAAAGAGAGAGAGAGAGTCTGCAAAGGAATAATTTTAATAAATAAATATCCACTATATTGCAAAGAAGTTAAATAGAGCTACAGTTTAAAACAAATGATATTTGAAAGGTCAAGTGTTTCCAGAGAAAAAAAATTTCTTTCCCAGATTCTTAAATTTTTAATCTAGTAATTTTCCTTTCCACCATTCTAATAATATATTTAAACAGAATTCAAACCACTGTATAATGTAGATCTTTTCCCTTTAATATATTAATTTCCTTAGTTTCCTCATCATCTAATACTACAAACTAATTATTAAAATTAAAATCATAAGAAAAAATTTACAATCATATGCAAGGATAAAGAAGACTAATACAGTATGGTAAAATTCAAGACAGTACCATCAAATCAGTGTTGGAATAGAAAGAAACTGATGATTAGTGGTATGAATGTCAATTTATTGATTTCGACAAATGAGCCCTGCTAGAGGACATGTTAATGATAGAGCAGGGAGAACTAGATTAGAGTTACAAAGGAAGTCTTTACATTCACAGAAATTAAAATTGAAAAAACGGGGAGAAAGCAAAAGGAAGACGTGAGGAAGAAAAGATATTCTGCCTTCTAAAAAAACTTATTTCCTAGATAAATGATCCAGGACTCTGATATAAGCTGAGCCAACCCACTGATGCTCCAGCTGTGACCACTGGCCATTACCTGACAAACCAAGTCATAAACCCTACACAGAACGGATATGAGGGCTCCTTGAGAATGTAGGCTGGCAAATGCACAGAAAGTTTTAATTCCACCTTCCTTTTATTATCCAAAAATGATGTGGTACCACCCTGTTGGTTTCTAAGAACTGAACAAATAAGATTATTTTCTTAATCATATCAGAGTCTTTGTAATGAAACATGTTCAGTCCCAGGAGGCATAAAATTTAGTAGCAGCAAAACTGGTGTCTTTTAAAATAGAGTTGATGGCCATCTAGAATTTCATAATAAGTATTTCATAATAATGTAGTATTTTACTAGAAATCCTGTGTCATCAAAAACTCAGTTAATAAAGTGGAAATTTTTTAGAGAAAAGTAACCAAAGAAGGTATGTCAGAGGAGAGAGAGAGTGTGTTAACAATTTCGAGATATGTGGGCTTAGAAAGGTGAGGCTGAAAAGGCAGCAGACATGCATGGGGTGGTCTGTGAGCTGAATTCACAGTCTCACAACTCAAATTCCGCAACCCCAAATAGGGTCTAAAACCTATGTGAAGCGCGGCTACAACATACAGAAATAGTAGGTCTTTTAACTGGGTAATTTATGAGATATAGGAAGTGATAACAATTGGGAATCATGGGTGTTAATTCAAATTTATTTGAGGAAGAGTTTGACTAACGTATCCTAAGTGATCCTGTGTAGTGTTTGGTCCCCTAGAGGAAACTGATTGTTTTGTACATCAATATTTGCTGTGGTCTTAATCAGCTAACCAACCTGTTATCTAAGGAAGTTCCCTCCCTTGATAGACCTCTAGATCCAAATCAGATGGAAGACAGTTGTCTCTTGGGAGCCTGGCCTGTAACACAGATACCCCAAGAGTTGTTAGAGCCATGTTCTGCCATGCAGTAAAAGAAAGTAGTTTATAATCATTGTTAAAAATAAACCTCAGTGGAGAGGCACAGAGAGGAAAGTCACAACAAATCTTGCCAAGGGTTCAAATCCCTGGATCTTTGCAAGGCATTTCCTGAAACTCCATAAGCAGCCTGATCTCTGACTCTCTGCTAAACCCACCATACTTTCAACAAAATTCCCTGAAGTTCACTTGATTTGTCTCTTTCAGCTAACATAATGCCAACTACACATACACACACACACAAATTATTCTCCCTTTGCTTCGCTTTGTCTTCAGCTCCCTCCCTCTTTCTGTCTTGCCCTTTTGCCTTTGATTGTACACTAAATGTTCATATCCCTCCCAAATTCCCATGCTGGAACCTAAATGCTAACATAACAGTACTAGAACACGAAGTCCTCATGAATCAGGTCAGTGCCCTCATAAAGGAGGCTTTATGAGATTTCTTCCCTGTTCCAGTATGTGAGGACCTAATGGGAAAATAAATGGGAATCTGAGAGCCAGGAGTGAGTCCTTAGCAGTCACTGACTCTGCCTGTACCTTCAAGGACATCTTCCAAAGTTCTAAGATGCTAAATGTACTGTTTATAAGGTAGCTAGGGTATAGTACTCCATTATTGTAGCCCAGAGCTTCACCTCTACAGAATGTTCAGTTCTTGTGTATATCATAGCATGGGTATGAAGCATCCCTGAAGTTTCTTCTGTTGAATGCTTGTTATACTGATGGGGCTTTATTGAGGTGATTGGATCATGAAGACACTATCATTGTCAATGAACTAACCCTCATGAATTTGTAGTTGAAGAGGCTATTCCAAGTTGGAGGCTGGATAGAGAAAGTAGTAATCGAGGGTGTGCCATGGAAAGACATATTTTGTGGATAGCCCCATCTTCTCTGCTTCCTAGCTGTCACGGGGTGAGTGAGTCCTCCTCTGCTATTCCTTCAGCCCTGTTTCTACTTTGCCAAGGGCCTGAGAATAATGAAGCCAGTTGCCATGGACTAAACTTCTGAACAATGAACCTAAATGAACTTTTCTTCTCTTAATTGGTTTTTATTCATATTGGTCTGTAGATGGTGGGTAGATGTGTAGGTAGGATACGGGAACTGGCTAACACATCATGTAAACAATGTGCATAGCAAAGAGTAATCAATGGAAACAGTGTTGTCCTTGTGGTCTATACGCTACTCTTTCACGACTATTTTAGTTACTTGGGTTTCAGGAAGACTCAGTTATATATACAAGGGCACTAACAAAACAAAAAAGACCTTTAGTGATGTGTCCAGTCTGAAATATCACTTCGAACTTCTTCTCCTACCAAATACAACAGAGGTCTCTACAAGGTCACCCAGTGCCACCGTGATACTAAGATAGTGTGTACCATATAATGTATGCACTGAAAGAGAACCAAGGGATGGGAAGATGGCTCAGTGGGTAGAGTGATCGTCTCACAAGCATGAGGACCTGAGTTCAATCCCCTGTGCCTATGTAAAAGGTAGGTACAGTAATATGTGTCTGTAATTCCAGTTCTGAGGGGGTTGGAGACAAATGGAAACATGGAGATCCCTAGCTAGCCCAGCCCAGCAGAATTGTGAGCTCCGGATTCCATGGGACATCGAGTCTCGAAAAATCAGATGCAATCTTAAAGTTTTATTCTGCATTCCCCTGATGACTAAGGAAGTTGAACACTTATTGAAGTATTTCCTAGCCATCAGTATTTCTTCTTTTGAGAACTTTCTGTTCAGTTCTATAAACCTAGCTTTTTAAATTGGGCTGTCTGATTTTTTTGCTTGTTTGTTTGTTTGTTTGTTTAGAGACAGTGCTACTCTGTTGTAACTTCTTAATGTTTAGATTTTTGAGTTCTTTGTACATTCTAGATATTAGCCCTCTGATAGATATATAGTTAGCAAACATTCTTCCAATCTGCCAGCTGCCTTTGCTGTTCAGAAGCATTTTAGTTTCATGAGGTTCCCATTTGTCAACTGTTGGTCTTACCTTCTGCACTACCTGAGATAAATTCCCAAAGTCCTTACCTATGCCCACAAGTTGAAGTACTCTCACTTCCTTTTCCATTAGCAGTTTCAGGATATAAAATCTTATATTGAAGTCCTTTGGCATTGAGTTTTATACAGGCTGAATGGAAAGATCTAGTTTTATTGACTGTCATGATGAAATTCAAGTCCAGTATTCCCAATACCCTTTGCTGAAGGTGCTGTCTTTTGTCTAATGCACAATTTTGTCATCTTTGTTAAACTTGAGTCCTTTGTTCTGTTCTATTCTGATGATCTATATGTATGTTTTCTGTTGGTGACAAACTGTTTTAATTACTGTAGCTCTTCAGTATAATTTGAAATCAGATCAGATGATAATCTCTAGCAGTGGCCTTTCCATTAAGGATTACTTCAGCTAACTTTTGCACCTCCATACAAAATTTGAAATTGTTACTTTTGTATCTTTGAATAAAGGCCCTAGTGTTTTGCCTGGCATTGCACTGAATATAGATATTGCTTTTGGTAGGATGGGCATTTTCAGGGGTTAGTTCTTATTCCTAAGTCTGGGGGAGGGGGTCTTTACATCTTCTGGTGTCTCCTCAGTTTCTTTTTAATATTCAATCTCACTTCAGTCAAAATGGTCAAAATCAGGAATATAAACAACAACAAAAAATGCTGATATTTCTATGTGAAAGAGGGAAACCATATATCCTGCAAGTGGGAATATAAACGAGTGCAGTCACTTGGAAATCAGCCTGTACATTTCTCAAAGAGACTGGAACTAGAGCTACCATGACTCAACTATACAAACACAATGCTTGGATATATTCCAAAGAAATTTATATCTTATACAGAACTATTTGTCCATCAACATTCATTGCTGATCTATTCACAATAACTAGAAAATGGAATCTATCTAGATGTTCATCATCTACCGAATGAATAATGAAAATGCAGTACATATAGAAAGTGGTATATCACTCGGCTGTAAATAAAAATGAAATCTTGAAATTTGTAGGCATGGATGACACTAGAAAAAAAATACTGAGTGGGGCTTCTCCTTGGGCCCTCAAAAGTCAAACTCCACATTGTTTACCTCATATGTGGACCTAGTTTCAAACCTTTGTTTTGTGTGTTTAACCTAGAACACATTCAGAAGCCAGAAAAAAGAATCACTAATACAGGAGTATGTATTAAAAGAAAGGGGTAGAAGAAATTCAAACAGGTATAGAATAGAGAGGTAAGAATATGAGGAGGCAGGGAAAGGGTTAACCAAAATGAAGTATCTATGATAAACCTATATGGAAACCTGTCATGTTGTAACTCTAGTCAAAACTATAATCAGGCAATAGTAGTACAGATGTGATTTGAACAAACAGGAGAAATACTGAGAGTTAAAACTGTGAGTGGGGATGGAGCCAAGGGTGAAGGAAAGGAGCAGATAGCAGCAAGTTAACCAACACTAAGAATTGTGAAGAGGCCCTATAAAACCCACTCATTAAGCTAATTAAAAATATAATTTTAGACTAAATGTGGTGAAACACATCCTTAAGCCCAGCATTTGGGAGGCAAAGGCAGATAGATCTCTGTGAGTCTAGACCACCGCAGTCTACATAGTGAGTTTCAGGCTAGCCAGAGCTACACAGTGAGACCCCATTTCAAAAAAAAGAAGAAAAGAACCATACATAAACACGCATATAATTTTAAGTGAGTTTGAACAGAGTACCCTTCATAGATAAATGATGCTGCTCCCAGAAGACATGGGTTACTAAATGAAAATTTTAACATCAAGAAAGTTACCTCTCCCTATTGGTCAGGGAGATCCCAAAAGCACCCAAAATAATAGATGCTCTAGGTTGTCTGCCACAACTAGATGGCAAAATTCTGTTGCTATATACCATACATTTTGGATGCAAGACGTAAGAAGTCAGTCTTGAACTGAACAGGAAACTCTGTCCCTGCTGACTAGATTTCATATGTGTAAGGTGTTTGTAGGAGAAAGATCATCAACTATCTTACCCAGCAAGGCAAGATGTGCCCAATAGTTCAATGGTATCGAGATGATTCATGAAAGTAGACGACCATTCTCTTTATTTGAGTGCCTCACATGAAGAAATGCCTGATACTATAAACATGCTCAGAAACCATGATTAGGGAGATGTCATAGACCCTAGGAAGGAAGCTATTGTTGATATGCTTCTAGCCATAGGTTTGTGCTGCACTCAACTTTGGTCAGAGAAGCCTCATATTGTACTGGGATGTGGTTATGCAGAAGGTTATAACTGTTGAAAGAGCTAAGTGTAAGAACCTGGATGTGTTCATCTGTACATAGGACATTTATGTCAGTCTGTCCCGCCCAAGACTCAGGGAACATTGAGGGAAATAGGATGAAAAGAATATAAGAGCCAGGAGATGGAGAGGAATACTGTCAAATGTTCTCTTCTGGACGTGCCATGGTCATGGTGCTGAGATGATAGGTAACAGTTGCTATTGCAAAAGAAGATCAAAATCAGCTGAAGTTCCATCACAGATGGTAGAAGGACTACTGATGTCTCACCTCTGGCAGATTGATGGTTACTGGGGAAGGAAAGTCACCTTTTTTTGGTGGATTACCACTGGTAGTTTGAGCACCACTGGTAGATTGTTTGCCCATTCTCAAGTAGATAAACTGACATTCACACTCAAATTGGCAACACTAATTGGATTCAGTGGATTAAAATAATAAAAATTGATAATAATAATTTTAAAAAGTAGATGATATGCAGCTGGAGGGACATGCGTTGGGGAAAATTTTCAGGGGGGAATGGAGGTGGCTATTATCAAGATATTATATACATGTATGAATTTTCCAAAGAACAGATAAAAAGCATTATTAAAAGAAAATGAAAGGAAAAGCAATTGAGGTAGACAACTAACTGACCTCTGATCTACATGCACACACACACATACACACACACACACACACACACACATGCAATTACACTCATGCACAAACTCAAAAAAAAGAGAACCAAATCTTAAAGCTTAATAATTGTCTATATCTTATCTTGTTGTATTAGATCAGAAATATCCAGATTTACAATCGAGTTCTTGAAAACTCTAAAGAGAAATAGAAAATTTTCATATCACTTTTATTTCCTGAAAGAACAGGGTGGCAGAATTGATGCAATAATGTGGACTGCTAGTGAATTGATCACCGAAGATGTAGAAATGGTCTCCTTAGGACTCAGTCACCAACCTTCTGGGTCATTAAGAAAGGTATTGCCTTACACTAACACTACTTGCTTCTAGAAAGAGACAGAAGTCTTTGCAGATAGGGCTGGTTACACTAGATATTTCAATTTTATCCTTGCAGCTATGCATACAACTGTGCGTTTTATATTCCAAAATGTGAAAGCACTTGAGAGCAGACAGCATCAAAAAGCCATTAGCCATGCCAATGGAGGAAGTGAAGACTTGTTAGCAAGGCAGAGGACATGAGCACAAAAGGCTATTGTTTCATTACAAAGGGATTTTTGCTGTGGAGATGTGTGAAGCCTTTAGAATATGTCAATTCAAAATATTTCCATGGAATGGACATTGCGATCTATAATGCAAGACCAAATGTCCTGTTTTATCCTCACCTTACATTAACCTACATTAAGAAATAACAAATATTCACTTCTATAATGTGATATGTAAATACGCATTTTCACACTTTCTCTATTTTGATATGTTGAAGACCCAAAACTTGCTCTTTCAGCAGAATTTCTCTTTTAAATAAGATGGAGATGGATTAAAGTTACATGAAAATAGCAGAAACTACTTTCTTGAGAAGATATATGGACCATGAACCAAGTTTTTCTTTGGATCCTATTGTTGATTTTCCCTTTTAGATACGGGCTCCCACTCTGTGGCATTGATTTGCGTAGATCCTTCTCCTTCTGCTTCCTATATGCTGGGGTTGCAGCTAGATTTCAACACACCAAGATTACTAGGCAAATCTGTAATTCTTCATTTGTACACGGTCCTCATCATTCCATATGAATCAAGTCCTTCATATTATACACCCTTCAGTGAATTAGTAAACAGAAGTACAGAAGTATCAATCTTGCCCAGAGGCCCATGTCTGTCTGGGTCAAGTGCTGAAATTTGAATTGGGACACCTGCATTAAAGGTTGCACTCATAACCTTTATACACAGTTTCTATGAAGCCATTAAAAATTTATAATATCTGTTGCTTACAGGCTTCAGCCTTGTTGAGATAACCACACTGAAAACAACTTCCATGAGGGAGATGCCAAGACCAAACTGGAACGAACCATTTAGAGAAGATCCAGTGAATTTATATCTACTTGGTAAAATGATAAATGACCAAAGACAAGTTAAAAGCCAATTCCACTCGATTTATTTTCTGTTATATTGGGAAACGGCATTAACTGCAAAAAGAAACATCTGATTCTCATTTTAGTTCCATTAAATTCAAAACTATTATTGGGCCATCAAGACTCACCAATGTACGCCTTCTTGAATGACTACAGACTGCCTTATTCACCTATGTGAAAGTTAATGGAGCTACACTAGACACCCCACTCAGGCCCATGGTGATTTCCAAACTCTTCAGATGACACAAAGAAGCTCAATGAAGGACGAGAGAAATACCCCAATTTCTGTTTATAGGTACTACAAAGAGAATGTGCCTTGTGGAGTGAAGCTACAGATAAGTCTGCTTCTCTCCAATGTTTTCAACATGGTATAGGTATCAGTCCAGATCTCCAAGTCCAATGGCTGTGGAGAGTATTGGGGAAGGGAATAGAAGTGCCATGCTCTCATCCACCTCTGAGTAAACTTGTTTGAATTCCACCAGTAGTTCTTAATGTCTGGTTGGGAGGACCTATAGTTTTACAAATACAGCTTAAGTTTTAAGAAATTTTCATTTTAAACTGATCTTTGTCAATTCTCCTTTGGATATGAAGTGGATAATTGGGATTACAAAATGAAATGAAAGCATGACCTCCCAGAATCCAGCCCAAGACCATCTGAGCCTTATCCAAGTAGATCCTCACCTGTAACCGTAAACATCCTAAAAACCCGAGTGAGAGGAGCATCCAAATGACTCTTTGCTGGGAGAAGAAAGAAGAGATGAACAATTTAAATGCTTTCACAGGATTACTAGTTTTTAAAACATTTTCAGAAGACAAAAATATAGAAAAATCTATATATTTAGTATTTAGTAAATGGAGGGCAAGTTACCTGAGGAGAAGGGAAAATAGCATACTGTCCAAGGTTAGGTATACACAATAATGAATTTAGAATAATCAAGTTATAGTCAGTGGTAAGAAAGACCCAATTCCAAATGTTCAGTCCCTCTTTCTTGCTTTCATGGGCGAACTTCCTGTTTTAACACAAAAGCCAATTATTCTTGATAGTAACATATCCTCATATTTTTAGGCCTTTGAAGATTTTTAGTATTGAATATGTCTTCTCTCTGCTATATCATCCTGTTACTGGATCCATGATCATTCCAAACAATGACTTCATTATTAACATTCTTTAAAAGACCCTATAACTTCCTCCAGCTATCAACCCTTCATTCTGTTCCCATTCACAGAAAAAAATCCTAAGTTCTGATTAGTACAAACTATCTCTACTTCATTCCCTCCCATTCTTAGGATGACACTTGGGATGAATGTGATCCATTCATCCTGCCCTCTTCCTAGAAACATCACTGAAGTTGTCAGTGGACAAATCTGAAGGTCTGTTCTCATATTTGGCCTGAGTATGACTCAGCACATCTGATGCTCCTCTCATTCCTGAAACACATTATCAGTGGTTCTCCATAGGAGAACTCCGTAGTCTTTACATGTGTTCCTTCTCCATATCTGAACAAATAGACTTCAAACCAAAATTAATTAGAAGAGTCAGGGAAAGGTGCTAACATCAAATGAAAAATCTACCAAGATGACATTTCAATTCTTAATATCTATGCCAAAGAGAAGGGTACTCAAGTTTGTGTAAAAACACTTCTACAGCTTAAATCATATAATGACCCTCACACACACATAGTAGAAGACTTCAATACTCAACTCTCACCAACAGACAGTTCATCCAGACAAAAACTAAACAGATAAACTTTTTAGTGTAGCTTTTAACTGACCTCATAAACCAAATAGACCTAATAGATGTTTACAGAATATTTTTCCCAAACACAAAAGGTTCTTCCCAGAACCTCATAGAATTTTCTCAAAAATTGACTGCATATTCAGATACAAAGCAAATCTCAACAGATACAAAGAAAATTGAAATAACTCCCCCCCATATCCTATCTGACCATCATGTATTAAAGCTGTATATATCCACAACAACAGAAACAATAGAAAATTTACAAACTCATGGAAGTGGAACAACTCACTATTGAATGAAAAATGAGTCAAGATACTAGAATTGAATGAAAATATGGCACAACATGTGCAAACTTACAGGATATAATGAAGGCAGTTCTAAAAGGCAAGTTTATAACACTAAATGCCTATATAAAAAAATGGGGAGATCTCATACTGGTAACTCAATACCACACTGAAAAGTTCTTAAACAAAATGAAGAAACCATACTCAAAAGGAGAAGGTGGCAGTAAATCATCAAACTCATGGCTGAAATGGATAAAATAGAAACAAACTCAACAATAATAATACAAGGAATCAATGAAACAAGTTGATTCTTTGAGAAAATCAATAAGACTGTTAAGCTCTCATCCATATTAACTAAAAGGCAGAGATACAATATCAAATTAACAAAATCAGGAAAGAAAGAGGAGACATAACAACAGACACTATGGAAATCTAGAGAACCATAAAGACATACTTTAAAATCTATCCTCCAGCAAACTGGAAAATCTAAAAGAAATGATAATTTTCTCAATACATACCTCTAATGAGAATTAAATCAATATCAAATAAGCAATGTAAATAGATCTAGTACCCCTAGTGAAATAGAAACAGTCTCCTGTTGTAAGTCTCTCTAACAACAACAAAAAAGCTAGATGGTCTTACCACAGAATTCTACCAGACTTCCAAAGAAGAGTTAATGCCAATATTCCTCAAATAGAAACAGAAGGACACAGCCCAATTTGTTTTACAAGGCCACAGTTACCCTGATACTGAAACTATATAAAAATCCAATCAAGAAAGATAAATTATAGACCAATTTTCCTTCTGAACATAGTTACAAAAATACTCAATAAAATACTTGTAAAACTGATCCAAGACATCATTCATCTTGATCAAGTGGCTTCATTCCAGAGATGAAGGACTGGTTCAACATATATAAACTGATAAATGCACTCAACCATATAAACAAACTGAAAACTAAAACCACATGATCATCTCATTAGATGCGGAAAAGGCCTTTGACAAAATCTGAAAACCCCTTCATGATAAAAGTCCTCAGGATATTTGGGATACAAGAGACATACATTAACATAAGAAAGACAGTTTTCAGCAAACCCATAGCCAACATCAACTTAAATGGAGAGAAACTCAAAGCTAATTCAACTAGACAAGGTTATCCACTCTCTCCATACCTATTCAATAGTACTTGAAGTCTTAGCTAGAGCAATAAAACAGTTGAAGGAGATCAAGGGTATTCAAATTAAACAGGAAGAAGTCAAAGTATCTTTAGTTGCAGATGAGATGATAGTATACATAAGTGACCTGGAAAATTCCACCAAGAAACTCCTGTGCTAATAAACACCTTCAGCAAAGTAGCAGGATACAAGATTAACTCACAACAAAGCCTTTCTATATACACAAATGACAAATGAACTGAGAAAGAAATCAGGAAAACAATACCTTTCACAATTCCTCAAATAATATTAAATATCTTGGGGTAACTCTAACCAAGGATGTGAAAGACTTATATGATTAAAAACCTCAAGACACTGAAGAAATAAACTGAAGAACTCAGAAGATGGAAAGATCTCCCATGCTCATGGATTTGTAGGATTAACATAGTAAAAATGGCCATCCTACCAAAAGTAATCTACAAATTTGGTGCAATCTCCATCAAAATTCCAACACAATTCTTCACAAATCTTAAAAGGAAATTTTTCATCTTCATATGAAAACAAACAAACAAAAACAACAACAACAACAAAAAAAAAACAGGGAAACTAAAGCAGTCCTGAATAATCAAACAATTGCTGAAGGTATCATCATCTCAACTTCAAATTATACTACAGAGTTATACAAATAAAAACAGCATGCTATTGGCACACAAACAGATATACTAGTCAACGGAATGGAATTGAAGACCTAGACAAAAACCCACACAGCTCTGAACATCTGATTCTTGATAAAGTGGCCAGAAATACACACTGAAAAATAGAATGTCTTCAAGAAATGGTGTTGGTCAAACTGGATGGCTGCATTTAGAAAAATTCAAATAGATCTATATCACCCTTCACAAAACTCAAGTGCAAATGAATCAGAAACCTGCACATAAAACCAGATACACTGAACCTTATAAAAAAGGAAGTGTGGAATAGCCTTGAACTCATTGGCCTAGGAGAATACTTTCTGAACAGAACTCTGTTAGCACACACACTAAGATCAACAGTTAAAAAATGAGACCTCATGAACCTGAAAATTTTCTATGCAGTGAAGAACACCATCATGCAGAAATGTGACAGCCTACAAAAAGGAAAAACTTTTACCAACTGTATACCCAATCGAGTGCTAATATCCAAAGTATATAAAGTATTTAAAAAACTGGATAACAAGAACCCAAATAACCCAACTTTAAAATGGGTACAGATCTAAATAGGGAATTCTCAAAAGAGGAAACTCAAATGGCTGAGAAACACTTAAAGAAATTATCAACAGCCTTAATCACCAGGGAAACGCAAATCAAAACTACTTTGAAAGGTCATCTTACACCAATCACAATGGCTATGATCAATAAAACAAGTATCAGCTCATACTGCCAAGGATGTGGAGTCAGGGAACACTCATCCATTGCTTATGGGAGTGCAAACTTGTACAGCCGCTATCAAAATCAGTGTGGTGGTTCCTTAGGAATAAGGGGTTCAATGTACCTCAAGATCCATCTTTAACACTCTTGGGCATATACCCAAAGGATTCTCCAGTCTATACAAAAACACGTTCTCAGCCATGTTCATTGCTGCTAGGTGTTCTTCAACAGACGAATAGATAAAGAAAATGTGTTACATTTACACAATGGAGCATGACCCAGATGTTAAATAAGGAAAACATGAAATCCTAAGGTAAATGGATGGGACTAGAAAAAAAATCATCCTGAGTGGAAGTATTTCAGACCCAGAACTAAAAATATGGTACGTATTCATGTATATGTGGGTAGTAGTTGTGAAGCTAATGATAACCAAGCTATAATCCATGGACCCACAGAGGGTAGGTATAGAGTAAGGGACTAGGAGGGGCAGATAGCACTCCCTAGATAATGGAAATTGAATAGATAGTTATGGATGGATGCAGGATGACTGTAATTGGAAGATCAGTTGGGTAGGGTTGTAGAGAAGGAGGGAATATAAGAAGAAACAGCTAAAACTGAGGGGCTATTGAGGGGTAGAATGGAAACCTAATACAGTAAAAGCTTTCCAAATTATACATACATGGAGAAGATCTAAATGAAATTGCCAAATAGATCCCCCAATTGCCTATCTCTTATCAACAAATGAAGCTTCCAGTATCAGGACAGGGTTACTGCTAATTGAATTGATAGCCAAAGGGGTCCCATGGGAACATCCAAACAAAACAGGCAGTTGCCAAGACTAGGGTTGCTCTCCACAAACTGACAAGGCACTATTGTTGAATATAACGTATATACAACTCATTGAACATGGAGACATGGTGCTGGTGCCTACACAGAGCCTTTATCCCACTGATATAGCACCCTTCAAACAGGAAGGTTCTCTGGATGCTATCAGAAAAGAAACATAAACACAAGGCCAGCCACAAACTCTCTGATCTACAATGGTATCTTGCCTGTGATATACGCTGGAACAATGGTGGCACGAAGTTAGTAAGAGTAACCAACTGGTATTTGAATAAAGACATGCTCCATGAGAAGGAACCCATACCTGACAAACACTACTTGGGTGACCAAGAAAGAACCTGAGACTAGATAGTCCACAATCCTACAATTAAACTAGATAGTACTGTCCCCACCCTACCCCCCAAAAAACATAGCAATAAAATGACTCCTAGTGACATTCTTCTATATTCATTGATCAGTACCTTGATCAGTCATCATAAGAAAAACTTCCTTCTGAAGCAGATGGGGTGAATACTGAGACCCACAGCAGACAGTATGCAGAAAGTAAGAGACCTTGGAACACCTGGCCCTTAAACAGGATGTCTCAATCAAATCCCTTCCCTCAGGGCCCAGGGTTTTACAATAAATGCACACAGCGGCTGGTTTATTGTAAAAACCCTGTAACTGAAGTTCTATACAAGTGATGTATTAATGCTAATGTTCACTGACATATTATTTTTTTAAAACACTTGGGGCCTTGTGTAGCAGATGAACAAGAGCTTTCTTTCTTATCTTGAGGGATGTTGGAAATAAATATTTAACATGGGAAGATGCATGTTATGTACAAAGTTTTGGCAGGAGACCTTGCTGTGCCACAATAATGGTGTCTATATCATGGGAGGGTTGTGAAGTTTAGCAAAACTCATGTGATGCACTCAGCATGCTGACTGGGTTGAAGCAGTTGCTCCTTAACTGTCTATTCATCATTATATCTTGTCATTACATTAAAGCTATGTTCGAATTACAAAAAAGAATATATATATTACATAACTCTTAAACAGAAAAAAAAACCTTTAGGACATTGATCATTGGATTTGTCAATGACATTTTGGTTATGATTGTAGCAGTTAATTATTTGATAGGCACACCTTATATTGTTAAATTTAAAGGACAAGAAAAGTAACTCACTGAGTGGAAGAAATCTGCAAATCATACAGCCAATAAGAGTTATTCAAATATTTCATACATTAGGCCTCTAGCATTCAATAAAATCACGACCCAATTTATATGTGTGCTTTAAAATAAATATAAACACATTAGACTGTGTATATCAGTTAAGTTTATATGCTTATAAATAATTCTGAGGGTTCCTATGTATTATAAACATATTCCTAATTTCAAATATACATATTATTTATAATACACAAATTTGTACATAAATTGAAAACACAATGTATACAAATTTTAATAGAAGTCTACTGACAGAAGCCAAAGATGGAAATAACCCAAATACCCCTAATGAAAACATAAATTATTAGTACACACACATACTGGAAAACTATTCAGTAGTAAGAGAAATGCAATAATATACATGCTGCAGCATGGACAAACTGTTGAAGCACTATGCTAAGTGAAAGAAGTCAGACGCACAAGACCACATGATGCATGAGTCCATTTACATGAGGTATCCAGAATACACAAAGCAGTAAGTCAGAAAGCAGACTAGTAGCTGAGAAGAGCTGGTACAGAAATCAATAAATGTATAATGATGACTAATGTCTGCTGAGTTTCTACTTATGGTGCTAAAAACCTTCTAATACCAGTGGGATGGCTTTTTATCAGGATGATCGTGCCCGTTGTACTGAATTTTATAGCATGAAAATGGTGAGCAATGCTTATTTTGTGTTGCATGGATTTTTACCACAATTTTAAAAATACAGATTTGTTTTCAGAGAATATGATGAGAGTTAGATGAGAAGTTACGTGCCAGGTGTCAGAAGGACAGAGTATGAACTGACAGGAAAAGCTCCAAACACCATCAGAAAGGTATTCTGAGACCAAATATTTACAGAACCTTGAATATCATATTCAGGAGAACATTATTACACTAACAAAATAAAAAAGCATGGAAAGGGTTTAAGCAATGGTCAGCTGCTATGAAAGTTCTAAAGTTCCTGCAGTATTTTTAATTGATGGCTGGCATGACATCTAAATAATGCTTGAGAAAAAATAAAAACAAACATTAAATTTGTGCTAACAAACATAATTCTCTTGTGCTGTTTTCAGAAAGCTAAGATAAAAAAAAATCACACTTCTAATGTGTTTTTATTTTACAAATTCCTACTATAAGTTAAAAATAGCTTGATCAGTGATTATTCCAATAAAATGTCTCAAATTGTTCTTCTAGAACACGTTTACAGAAAGTATGGGGAGTGAGCTCTCCATAAACCATTAACAGATGAAAGGCCTAAGCCACTTTTTAAAACAAGAGCTATTTTCCTTGCTTCCAGGCAGCCCTGAAGCTTCCTCTGAGATGTGTACTGATCTCTGTTTGTAAGAACAAAAGTTGGGGTTGCTAGCAATTCATGGCTGAAAGTCAACTGTGCTGCCTGCAAGTCTAGCACATAAGGCTTATAGATCTATCTTTAATTTAAAAAAAAAAACCAGACAATTGGCACATTGGGCATGCCAAGAATGCAGGCAGGAATTCTCTACGATCCAGCACACAGTGACAAGTACATGTGAACACCTGATGTTGAGAGACTCCTGGGGTCTATCTCTCATTACTTATCTAGATAGTCTAAATGCTGTCCTATCATAAGTCAGAAGTTGACCAATCCTATAGAGAGACTTTGTTGCATACCTCCTCATTCATATACCTAATTTCTAAATTACTGCTACAAATTCAAATTCAGTTGCCCAACTAAGAAACATTTCTTCTATTTGAAAATGGTTCATACAGCAAACAGTTTTCATATATGGCTCTTTATGAGCTCCAAAGCATCTTTCTGCTCTTCTAGACTATCTTCCACTGTTCTCCCTCATTGCTCTCCCATTTTCTGGCTCACGCTGTGCCTGTTGATATGAGTAGTGCTAACAATGAAGGAATGTTTCCTGCCTTCAAGACACCACAGCCGCCCCACAGTCAAATGTCACACTGTTTCAGGAACAAGCCATCTCTGCAGCAATGTTTCAGAAATGGCAAAATTCTGTGCCAAGCACCTAACATTAGAGACATCTCTCCATTGTAAGCAGGCTCTAACTCTGTTTATTCACAACAGATTGGAAATTTATGAGAATCAGACAGGGCCAAAGGGAGGACTATATCTGCCAAGCTGAGTGCCAGCAGCATCCAGGTTTATACAGATCTCCCCCTTCTCTGAAAATGAAGATATGTGTACTCCTGCCTGAACAACCCAGGGCCCTAACAGCTTATATGTAAACCACAGTCATTCTTCATGGCCATGAGCAGGTGGTGCTATTAAAGGTCTAGTGGGTATTACCTCTAAAAGTCTTGCTGTATTACCTCCTGAGCATTAAACTGTCCTATACATTACAACCTGCTACTTCTTTTGAGTCATTAACAAGCCAGTCTCTAGGTAAAGTATTCTAGAAACATTAAACATTATGCATAATTTGGGGATGTATGGAGCATTATGCCATTTTACAAGATGAACACATTCTCTCCCTTTGTATAATAAGCTACTGTAAGATAAAGCCTATGTATTTAAGATACAGATACAAATTGGTAAATCCTAAGCTGTTCCCTACTAACTGAGCAATGTGGTAATAATCACCTGTGTAAGTGTCAGGGAATCTTAATGAAGACTTCCTATAGCAGATATGACACACAGTACTGACCTCACAGAGAATTTATTATATATGTTTGTTGTGTGGGTGACATATGATAAATGTGCAGAGGGACCTGGAAACACCAGGAGAATGTGGCCTGGAAGCAGTTAGGCATGCCTATGTTCTTTCCTTGCTGTTAATGAGCTCAAATGATTATAAGAAAACCCAGTCTGCCATTGTGGTTTTGGTCTTATTTGAAAATTAGAGACTGAGCTTAACTTCCAAGACTCTTTTCCACTCTGAAAACTTGTTTTTCTACACACCTGAACTGCATCTTCCACCATCCTCAGCCTTCCCTCCACATGAATGATCCCCAGTCTTTTTGGTCCCATTAGATCTAAAACTCTACAAGGGCTTCTCAGTATAAACTTCCAGTCTGGGACACACAGTGTAGACACTTTACAAAGTTAATTTTGTCATTCATCAGGAAGACAGCATTTCCAACCCCACATCTGAGCTTTCATGGAAAAGGATTCAATGCTTTTTATCTCAGTTATTTGGAATTTCACTGGGTTTTTCCATGGGACATTTTTTCCCATGAGCATTACATCATCTCTATTTACATAGAACAGTTAAACAGAACAATTCTCAATCATGCACACCTTGCAAACTAAAATTAACCTGTCATTTTGCATCAGACATCATCAACTATGCTTTCTTGTCTATTTAATATTCCTGAGAGTAGTAGTAGTTTGACACTGTGGCAGCTCACCTAGGATGACAAGGAGACATTTTTCAGAGGTGCAAACCCTGCCAGACCTTAGCAGAGGGAAGCACCATCATGGTCAATGGCATACTGCACAATGGAACCTAAGCATTTGAGCTCAGGTGTTTTTAATTCATTCAGAACTCATGCAGATCATAAGCAATCAAACATCCCCTAAAGACTCCAACAACTGCAGACAATACAAAATGCCAAGGCCTGTGCATCCCTTTTGCCAACAGTGCACAGAACAATATTTTAAACACAACTAATAATAAACTTCTAAAACACCTGAGTGTCCTCCATGCTGATGGGATAGAAACACACAGATACTCAACTCTATCTGAAATTCATAAATAAAATTCATGGGTTAATACAAAATGCATTGTGCAGTACCTAGTAACCATGGATAAGTTTTCATTGTAACATGCATTAACTAAAGGAGCTCATTATGTCAAGGCTGATAAACAACCAGATAGATAGATAGATAGATAGATAGATACATACATACATACATACATACATATATATGGGATTTAATGTCAAGGTCCCCATTTGTTGCTTAAGATGCTGTACCTGTTGCTGAACCAGTCCCGGAATCCTTGGGAGGCAGAGGCGAGTTGGGACAGAGTCAATGACACAGACTCCGGGAGTCAGGCAAGCTGCAAAAGCAAATTCATTTATTCCAAGAAGAGGGACCCCATTTAAACCCTTGTCCAGTGTCCCATTGGCTCCTGGACTGCAGGCTGCTGTTGTGGCTCTTTCTCATTGGCTTGTGTCTCGCCATGTAATCTGTCTCTGGACCCCTCAGCAGGTTTTCAGGTTGGCTCAAACAGGGAGGCTTAATTGCGCATATGACAACGGTGGGCTTATCCCTGAGCATGCCTGGGCATATCCTGGGCTAGCCCGGAATCCACACCATGTGCATGCACTGTCTAGCAAACTGTGTACGCGTGCTGCTTATCAAGCCATGCATACACACTATTTAATGGCAGGTCACGTGCCTGCCACAGCCATTCATTCTCCAATCAAGCAACCAAGGCAAACCAAGGTCAAGATTTGGATGATGGTAGAAAACAACTTCTAGTTTTGTCTTAATTAACAGTCAGGGAACCCAGAGATTTAGGTTAGAAAAATAAATTACTTTTGTCTTTTGTGTGCCCTAGGTCTAGGTCTGTTTTGTATCTATTAGTACTCAGAGCAGAACAGGGATGAGTAACTGAAACCCCAGGAGCTGAAAGGTTTAAAAAGCTCAATTTCAGGGAGAAATTTTCTTCCTAACCCTGAGAACAATGAAAAATAGTCATAGAGAATGAATAGGGATGCCCATCCAGCTCTCCCTGTCTCTCTCTCTCTCTCTCCCTCCCTGTGTGTGTGTGTGTGTGTGTGTGTGTGTGTATGTATGGGTGTGTGTGTGTGTGTGTGTGTGTGTAACCCAGGGCATCTGGAAGAATAGCCAGTGCTCTTAACTGCTGAGCCATCTCTCCAGCCACAAACCAGTAAATATTATCTGGTCTCTAATACTCCCCCAAGAAGCAGGAGCAAAATTCTATGAAAGTAGAAACTAGAAGTGCTGTGGGAAGAGAAATAAACTGTTAACCATATCAGCTAGGGAATCAATTCATCTTCAGAAATGAATGCTTGAATAACAGAGAAGCTTAGCAAAGAAAAAGGCCACCAGCAATATGTCCCCAAAGGTAACAGCTATGCTACAGTGTCAAAAGCCTAGAATAAAATGCATGCCTTCAGCAAGAGATGAACAGTTCTGAGATGCAAACACACTTCACAGGCAGCAGACACCTGACTACCTCCAAACCAAACTGCAGTGAGAATGCTTCTTGCTCACAACGCATAAGAGGCCACCAGGTGTCAGTGCCAGCTAGGAAAATAGAAGCTTCAGGGGCATTTGAAAACAGTTTGTGTAAATTCTCACGACGTTATGTTGTATACATGTTTGGGATGCAAAAAAGAAAGAGAACCTCCGATGTTGGAATTCATATGCACCAAGAAGTGTGTTAATAAGCGTGATAGATGAACTTCCACCTTGATCATGAAATAGGAGAACATACATTGGGAGACTGAAGTAACAGCTTGTGGTGGACAGTAAATCATTTTGATAAACTTGAATCTCAGCAGCAGTCCGGTTCGGGATTAGCATAAACATGTTGTGCAGGGCAGCTGTCTTGGGGCACGGACCTTGTTTAACTCCAAAGGATATTAGGGTTTCCCAACACAGCCCATGCTACTGACCTTGCTTCGGGATTTTGTATGTTTGCTGGTTTTTTATTTGGTATTTTTTTTAATGGTGTATTATGAAAATAAAATGCATTGCTGAGAGTAGAAGTGGGCTAGTGATCTGGGAAGGAGACAATTGTTCAAAAGCCCAGCACCAGGAGAGTTCTGATTCCTTAGACTTATTTACATACCACTTGCACAGGTTGTGTTAAACCTTGCCGAGATGGGAAAGAGATCTAGTCCTTCTGCCAATCTGGCTTCTTTCATTTGATTAGTTTCTTTGTTCATTTGTTTGTTTGTTTTGTTTTGTTTAGACAAAGTCTTGCTATTTAGCCCTGGCTGGCCTGGAACACAATAAATATAACAGGCTGGCTTCCAACTCTCACACATCCTTCAAGTGCTGGAAAAGGCCCGATGCCGCCACACCCATACTCCTGTGCTTATTTAATACGCATGCGTCATCTCCACATCACTCCCTCCCCAGAGATATGGTCTCAGGAATCTTTCTCGGGGAGCTGAAAGTTGTTTCAGATTCTTAATGAAGAAAAACTCAGTTCTTTGGAGAATTGCCTCTACCACCAAGAATCTAATAAAACAGTTCATACCCCTCCCACATGAAAACTGAATTTACCATGCTCAGAACTGACAGGTATTTCCAAAGAAGCAATTTCATGTGTTTCTACTTGATCAGTGGGAAGGGGGGGGGGGGGGGATCTTAAGGGAACCACGCCTGTGCTTCCAAAGGGGCTTTATTTTTCATAATGAGCTACCAATCATTCACTTAAATATCCCCCAAGAAATTAAAGAAACAAACAAAACAGTATTACTATGTCAGCTTACACTTATGCAGCATGTTTCCTTCTGTTCTTTGATATTAGCTGTTGTCTTCTGCAGTAAAATACTACCATCCCCATTGTATAAGTTAAGAGAATAAAGCTAATGGCAAAGTGCTAACCTATTAGCTTTAATGATCAATCAACAAAAGTTTCAAAAGCAGATCCAAGAGCAAATGCAAACAGATATGTGCTGGAAAAAAAAAAGTTTTCAGAAACAGACACTGCACATGCCCAGAAGCAAAATTTTCAACTAAGAGAGCTTCTTGTCACGTTTTATCTAAGGAGATTAAATCTGTTGCAAGGTTACACTATTGTAAACAAAACCATAAAATTGATATTTTTTTAAAACGTTGGCATGAGTGGAGCAGGATAAAGTTAAAGTTACACTTAGTGTTTGTTATGAAGTTTAAATTCATATTTCTCAATTTTATTATAAGGAAATAAGGTAGAAAAAGCATAAGCTATAGAGATGTGTGAAGGAACCTGGTCAGACAAACTGGTTCCTTATCTGGTTTCTGAACTGGATCAGAGAAACTGGGTGCAAATGCCTTTTTATGATGGAGACTATGGGTTAAGCTGGAGGTAGCTGTGGTTCCTAAATAATGACCTCACACTCACCCAGAACAGAATCAAGAGAAGGAAAACACTGCAACAAGTTACAAGAATTTTTTCAAGCATGGCAGTCTGAGACTTGGAGTGAGAAAAGAAAAGATGAGAACCTACAAAGCCCCTGTTGGCAAGCCACTTGCAGCCTGAGGCAGCCCGCATCTAATCTATCAGAGGACACCCTAGAGAAAGCATGGAAAATACCTGGAGAGGTGTGTGTGTCTAGTAGGTCACTTTTGTTTGAGGCCAGCTCCTAAGAATATCAGTTTTTAACCTCAACTCAACAACATCCAGCTTGTTTAACATACAGAGCAAGAAGGCTTGCATGTCTAGGAGACACCTCCCACTTTCCCCCAGAAAAGTGCAGGTATCTGTAATAAGCAATTGTCTTGGTAGAGTGGTGAATTCTGGGGAAAGAGAGAAGAGAAACTAAAACATTTATTAAGGCCATCAAGTAATGAGCAGCATAGGACAACCTCATGTTGCCCCAGGGCCAGCTCTTAGACTAAGGTTGCCACTTGGCCAAGAGCAGATCAGACATTAGGCCTTCCTAAACTAGGGACACAGTGGCAGCATTGTACTTGTTTAGTTTATCACCCAAATTCACATCAGAAAGGGTTGAAGGTGCAAAGGGAATCATGATTATACACTGGTGAAACTGGGGAACATGGAATCTGCCAAAATGAATTAGAAGAGAATCGTGCAGACAAGAAATACACGTTTTAATCTCCTTGCAAAATTTTCATGCACATTTGAACCTGCTATAGAAGTTTATTTTTAGTTATGTATAAAATAGTTGTCTTATGCACTGTTGGGTGAAAGACTGACGAGGTCCTGGTGTTTTGTATTATCTACAGGTGTTGGATTTATATGTGTGTGTGTCGGGGGTATGTTTGATTGGTAATGATCTGCACGTGTTATCAAAAGAACACGTAAGGTGTTCTGGATCAATTAAAACACCTGAACTCAAATGCTTATGGTTCCACTGTCAAGGATGGCATTTGCCATGATAGTGGTTCCCTCTACTGAGATCTGGCAGAGTATACAATTATGAAATGCTTCTGTGTCTCCTTGCTGAGCGATACCATGAATGTACAACTTACATGTACCTCTTGTTCTTTGCCTAAAATAGTTACCAGAGCAAGTCACATTTACCTTAATGTGGTTTACCATTAAATGGTTTACCTTAACTTCAATAAATCATTAGCACATTTTTACAGAAAAACAGCAGGTATAATTTAGGCTGTAGAAATCCAAAATACATACATATGAGAGAAAGTCAACTGGCATGAAAGTCTAGTACTTTAACATATGTCCTCTAAGGGGAAGAAAAAAATCATAACTCAGCTATTCAACTATAAATTCAGCCTCTGGCAAAATATCTTATAAATCCCAGGGATCAAGTAAATTGACTTTACAAAAAAGTGAGAAGTGGATAGGCAAAAGTAAATGCTGTGAACAGCGATGGTTTTCTGCAGAAGTTGTCAAAGTAAAAGATTTATTGGATTATAGTATATTTGTACTAAAAGTAAGTAGCATCTGGATATGGCAGGCCAACACACCATTAAACACACCTTTATTAGGAGACAGAAGCCTTTCTGATATGAGACATATATCAAGATTTATAATAGTCTTTCAAGTCTATGAAAAAGTAATATAATCAATGGACTCTCGAAATTCTCACACAAAAGCAAGTGGGAACTGTGCGAGATGGTAAAGTTCATTGAGGACCAAGAGAATTTATTCTCTCAGCAGTGATTAGATGCCTTCAATGTAGGTAGAAGGTTATGGAAAAGACAGGAAATGGATTATGTTTAACATCTATTGCTGCATTACAAATTAACAGCTTAAAATAACAGGAGTCAGTTTCTTCATAGAGCTTCTGAAGGTCAAGAATCTGGCTGGGAGAATAAGATTTGTAGTGAGATCACATTACAGACATAAGTCGCAGCAGTTACCATCTGATTGGAGAATTCCACTTCTAAGATCACTCACAGGGCAGCTGGCCACATCATAATCTGTTTTTACCAGTAGACTTCTTCATAGGACTACTTACAGTGGGAATGCTGCTTCTCTAGAAGTATGTGAAACAAGAGACTCAGCGACCAAGAATGCCATGGTGATGCTGAGAATCAAAGATGATTTGGAGCACAATGAAAATACCACCATTATTGCCCTCACATTATACCAGTGACATATACCAGCCCTGGAACAGCGTGCGAAGGGACACTCATGAGTACTGTATCTGCACTACTAAGTAGGAAATTAGAGAATAAAATGAAATAAGGGTACACAATAAGCCTTTGCTTGAGAAAATTCCTACTGTGGCCAAAGAGGTGACCTCCTTTAGGAAGAGGAAACCTTTCTAACGTTTCTGATTCCTGAGAACTTAGAGATGGTAAGAAAAGCCTAGTACACTAGAGGAAATAAGCCATTGCCCCAACAGGAAAGATAAAAAACATGGTAAAGGAGGAACTTGGGTGAGAAATCAAAAAGATCAATTGTGAAATAAGTATGCTCTGGGAAAAATGCTGCCTCTTGCTTAAGATGTTTTGTATCTGTTCCTTAGGACAGAAAGAAAGAAATCTACAGTTCCCTTTTCTCCTAGTATAATCCATCTACTGATCTATATTTCTAGGTGGTTAAGTTGGCTTCCAGCTATAAAACTGGTCCTGGAAATCTCAGGACCCACATAGTTGGAGAGGTGGAAACCCATCAGCCACAGACCTATCAATGAGTTCCAAATAGAATCTCTAGAGGTCATCAGTAACAATCTTCATAGCATAAGTGAATCATGAACAGTGATCCACAAAACATTCCCATTGGAAACTGCACGCTGCAAACAGAACCATATGCCTGAAAAGGTTCTAAAGGAAAATTGTGTTTGTTATGGTCACTGACCTAAATTACAGGTTTTACGAGAACCAATGTATTTGGGGTTTTGTCTGTACAGAGATCAAGGCTTTGAAAATCAAGTATGACTGTGGTGGTTGTAAAAGAGATCAGCAAATTCTATGGTATTTCTCCCACCACCTACAGTGGAATCCCTCTTGCTTAAATTATAAACCAGGCAATCTGGTTTAACAAGCAAAATGGAGATGAAGTGCTCAGGTTTTATGACAGGCTATGACTTTCAACTGGTCCTTTCTTGAATTGCATGTATCTGGAACCCTCAGGTACTATTTTCAATGTCCAGCTATCTGGAAGCTATAAATAACTCTCAGAGGGGCCATCAGGGTTCAAAGAAAGAACCTGGAAGAGCTCCTGAGATGACAGCCACTTGGTCTTCAGTGGATATGAGACTGAATGTTTGCCAAGACCCAGACCCAGCCACAGGGAGACTATGGTATCCAAAGAGACTCTGAGGAGACCACCTCTCACTCCTTCAACCCTCAGTATCTGAAACAGTCTGTGTCAGAAGTGAAAACTGCATTAAATAGATCTTACTTGAGAAGGAATTTGAAAATGTTTACTTGTATCTAAAGTACTTCTGTGTGTTTCACTTGAATTTTGGGGTCCCTAAAACCCAGTTATTAAATTTTCCACTTCTCTCTTCTTTTTATATGCAAGATTTTTCCAGAACTTTCTCAAGTGCAGAACTCTCAACTATGTCAAATCTTTCCATGACATGACTAGTGAGCCTCTAGTCCCTCTATTCTGAAATTCTAGTAGTAATCACATAAAAAAATGACTGTTTTGAGAATAGAAGACACTCAACCAAAATTATATGATATTTTACTAGAAAATGACAATAACAAAAGAATAATTTTCAACATAGCCTTAATATGATCTTGACAAGTCCCTTCACGTGAAGTTGAAGAGCCACATTAACTACACAGGTGGTTCTTTTCAAGAACCAAGGCATGTATTCTGCATAATGAAATATTCCCAGCACAGGAAATTATCCCAATGAGTTTTTCCCCAGATCTAGACATACAGACATAGACATGGCTCAGGATGACAAGCACAATATCTGTCAATGAAGTGTCAATGAGAGGAGAGTCCCCAGCACTCTTGTCAGGGTGGCCATGAGGAAAAAGGGAGAAGAGGATGGATGGTAAGCTATGTACAAACTCTGTGACAACAGATGACATCAGACACCTCAGCTTCTAACTCAAAAAACTTCAAATATTTCTCTGTTTAAATGTATGTACCTCCCACTGCATTGGTGCAACTACATATGGCCCTTCCTTCTGGGCATGCAGAACATCAGAAACTTTGCCTGAATGCTGTTTTCTCTGTGGGATTTTTGTAGACTTTCCATATTTGGTCTCTATATACTGGCCTTATCTCTGAGTCAGATCTCCTGTCAATGACAAATACAATATAGAAATGTAGTCCTGTCCTTACGGGTTCACATTTATTCTACAGGTCAACTTCTGGTCCTTTATACAAGCACAGAAAGATAATTTGACTTGAACTGATCTTTACTTCCTAAAATCCATGCTACTGGGCTTCCTTGTGTCAATCTAAACTGAGTAAATAATAAGAGACTATTAAAGAAAATGTGTATGTTCTCCACAGATGTAGCTATATGACAGATCTTATCTGTATGCCTGATGATCATCATTCCTATGAAAGTGGTCCCCATGCCTGCAAACACATTAAAATCATCTGGAAAGCCTTTTTAAAAGTACTGATACCAAGCCAGCCCAGACAAATTATATTTAAGCCACTAATGAAAGGGCCTAAGCACTGGTGTTTTTAAAAGCTCCTTTAATGATTCTAATGTCCAAGTAGGTGAATTTATGATCTGTATTATTTTTGTGTCTAATCAACCCTCCATTTTTTTTTCATAATAACAGCTGTCAATGTCTTCTGGTACTTCATGTCTGTCCATATCCATAGGTCATCTTTAATACTACAGGTAATACTGAAAATTGTCCCAAATCTTTGTTAAATGGTATTTCCTAGAAAGGAATATAGAAAACCACTAGAAATGGAAGGGCACTGAGGAGAACTTCATTTGTCTTGAAAATGAAGGTTCTATAACAACAGTATCCTCAACCTATTCATTTTACCTCAGGGATTTGATAATGATTCCCAAGACTCTTATGCAACCCAAATATAAGTGGCTGCCCTCTAGACTGGAATTGACATCCTATCAAGACAACTCATAAATATTTGCAAAATAGCTCAGACTATTACTGTCAAGCTTACATTTCTTGAAAGGTACAGAAAAATTAGATAGCAAAATAGGCTTAAGGATACTGTCATCTTATAACTGTGTACCACAATAATATCATATTATTGCCCACATAGATCCAGAAGCCCCCATTCTTAAAAATGTATCCTCCTCTGGATTTTCAATTTCCTTCTCTCCTTGCACACTGAAGACTTGTTCCTGTGTATATAGCTTTCTATCTTTGCATTTTACCAGTGGTCTACAACCTTTGTTTTTCATGCCTAGAATTTATAATTTACTTTTCTCCCAGCTTTATGAACTCTAATTAAAAGTATACATATTTACTGACATCAAGTTCTCATTGTGCATGCTTGATATATGTATATATTATGAAATGATAAAATATAGGTAATTATATATTCATTGCCTCACACTGCTTATCATTTTGTAGGATAACTACAAAGAGAAGATAAAATCCATTCTTCTATCAATCAATTTTCAAGTATATATTTTAGTCATTAGGCTACATAACAGCCTTCCAAAACTCACTGGTCCTAACTGAAATGCTGCAACTTTCCCAATTCTTGAGTACCTGTAATTTCTTTCTTTCCTTTCTTTCTTTCTTTCTTTCTTTCTTTCTTTCTTCTTTCTTTCTTTCTTTCTTTCTTTCTTCTCTTTCTTTATTTCCTTCTTTCCTTCTTTCTTGTTTACTTTTCTCATATAATATAGCTCTATACCCCTCCTCCCCTCCCTCCACACGCCCAGCTCCCCCCATCTCCCCATCCTTCAAATCTACCCTCCCCAAGCCCCCTACTAATTCCTCCAACTCTCCACCACCCACCTATCCCAGAAAAAAACAGCAGTCCTCCCAGAGTTGTTCCTTGAACATAGCACAAGATGGAACAAGCTCAGCACTAAACCCTACATCTATGGTGGACTAGACAACCTAGCAGGAGGAAATAGGTCTCAAGGGCAGGCAAAAGCATTGGAGAACCCATACACACACTCTAACCTGTGGGATCTCTGTAAGAACACCAAGCCAGATAACCACAAGATATATCTAGGAGACTCTGCAGGCTCTATTTCTGCTGCTTCAAGCTTCATGGGACCTCAAGAGTGCTGGTCAGTTAACTCCATGTGGCTTGTTCTCCTGGTATCCTCGACCCCTCTGCCCACACCCCACAATTCCTCCTTCCCCTTTTCTGCAGGGTTCCCAGAGTTCTGCAGGATGTTTTGCCCTGGGCCTCTGCATCTATTCCCATCTACTCCCAGAGGAAGCCCCTCTGATGAAGACTGAGCTAAGCATGGATCTATGAGTAGAGCAGGATATCATTAGAAATCATCTTCTGGCTATCCAGTCTCTGAGTAACTGTGATTTCTTACTGGAGTAATAGAAACACTTCCAGAAAAGTTTTTCACTGCCCAATCGCTTTGATAGTGTTTCTGAGCAACAGACCTTGCCATCATTTGCAGCCAACAGTGACCTCTTTAGCTCTAGGACCTTCTCAGCCAGGCCAGAAAAAGACTGTGGAAAATTCCAAGACTGTTTATTCCAATAAACAAGACTGAATCCCTTTCTTCTGAGGTTACTACTTAGACTATATAAGTCCATAAATGTCAAAAATGACAAAAATATAACTTGTGGGTAGAAATAAAATACACTTATATGTAATAACATCAGTCAAGTATGTTAATATCAAATGTACTAAGCTTTTTTATGCAATCTAGCTGTTCTTTGGCAAAAGCTATCATGTGTGACAAATACAAAAGACATTGAGTTGCTCTAATTAATATCGGGTTAGTTTTCTATAATTTGACATGGAAACTATCTAATATAGACACTAGTTCTTGGAGAAAAATGATGTTATAAATAGAAAAACAGAATTGGTCAGTCTGATATGGGAGATGTAAAGGATATGTCTTTACATTAGTATTCTAAGAAGCTCAAGTTTCCAAATGATTGTTGATCTGTCATCTGGTATATCTAAGGAGGTTGAAATACTGAGAAACACTGAAGAAATACTCTAGACTCTGGGGCTGTGACACTTCTCCTTGGATCCTTCACTGAGTTCTAGCAAGAAAAGAGACTTGATTTACAAAGAACACCTATGCTTCTGAGCCACATAGAAACAAGAAAAAAATCATTAAAAACTTCACAAAAAATATCTTTCTAACTACAATGAATGGAGAATGTTTTAGAGTCTGTTTATCTTATTACCTTCCGGACTAGGGAGTGCTAAATTTTCTCATCCAACTAAGTTAGAAGGGAGGCCAAAAGTGAAGCAGAAGAACAGATACGCACTTTTGAGAACACATCAAACATTTTCTCCCCTTGCCTTTTTCTAAATACACCAAACTGTGATCTCCCTGACAACAAAGGAAATAGTAACTCAAGGAAAAGTCTTGGTCATTGACTACAGTTTGATAACAGGGAATAAATGAGATTGGACTTTTGAACTAAACTGAAATACAGATAAGCTGGAAAATATTAAACTAATCACTACTCTAGAACATATTGGCTAGACAAGATAATTAGCTTTATCAACGTTAACTTCACAAGCCTCCTAAGCTTCAAAGAGACTTGTGATTTCAAAGAAGCCTGAGTGCACCATTCCTTTTTTAAGTTAGCTATGTGTCCTGAGAATAGGAACATTCCAGTACCTTCTGGATTTCTAAAAATGTCTCAAAAGTGGTATTTATGCAAAGTTTCTTTAATATTAAGTCCAGTATTGCTAATAATTGTTAATCATCTAATTTAGATATATCCTAAAGAATGCTTCACTGAATATCACTGACTATACGTTTTAAGATATTTGCTTTTGTTTATCCCTATTTTGCTTAAAATACACCTGGAACGATGAAAATTGTAACATAGCCTAGTTTAAGAAACCAACCAAGGATTTTTTTTGGTAAAAGTCCTGATGGCTTTGTTAGCACCATAAGTGTTGAGTTTAATACCCAGATTTGATGTCTTATAAAGATCCTCCCTAAAGAAAACACCAAGTACTTCTAAACAGTGAATCTTGGTCCAGGCCTCCCCTGCAGAGAAAGCTGACCACCAGCACAGTGTCTCACCCAGCCTCTCTTTCTTCTTGCTGCTCTTGTCAGAGTTCCACGGTCTCCTGACATGCCAGCAGCATGTTTGCTTTTCATTTGTTTGTGGCTTATTAAAGCCACAGATGTGGGTGGGTGGCAGGAACTCAGCGCTTTCCTTCCTCAGAGATAAGGACGGCCATCAACAACACACATATGGCTCCTATTAGAGTAAATGGAAGGCACGTGTCTAATTTGGAGGGTTAAATTGGCAAAATTGAAACAGCTGCAGCTAGTGACCCTCTGTTCTGAATGCATGCTGGGGGAGGTGAATAGTTCAGTCCCTTCTTCCAACCTGCTTATATGACTTCCTTATTACACAACTGTCCTCTCTTTCTATTTCTTTCTTCTTTCTTTTCTTTCTTTCTTTCTTTCCTTCTTTCTTTCTTTCTTTCTTTCTTTCTTTTTCTTTCTTTCTTTCTTTCTTTCTTTCTTATTACAAAAGAAGAAATCTGGGGAGTTGTACTTCACATTAAGTCTATACCAATACCAATGGTAACCAGTAACACTCTGGAGTCAGGAGAAATTGTGTAACCAGTGATCAAAATATTTTTTAGGGATCCATATATTTGATTGAGGAAGCAGAGTGAAGGCAGAATTTATTTTGATCTCAGTTGTGAGTGAGTGATGGGTTAATCCAGTGAACAATGTTGAACATCCCAACATGCAATAACTGGTAGAACAAAGAAAAATTTCATTCCTTTTGCATTTAGGAAAGACCATCAACACAGTTATCTCACATAAAACCATAGAGGCAGAGATGTATTGCTATTCATTGTTATTTTGTCTGTGCTCAAAAAAATACTGTGTGTATGAATAAAACAATTATAATATATGTAAAAAGATCAACTCAAGACAGTGAAAACAGCTGCAAAGTTGGATGGAAAATGAAGGATCATCAGCCCAGAAGTTAATGTCAGTATGCATGAGACAGACCAGGAATGATGTGAGCAGTCTGGCAAGCATTGGAGAGGCTGACCTCTAAGAGATACAGGATAGGAGAAATCAGGATGTTCTCAGAACTGTAAGATGAGAAGCAAGAGAGTGATGTCATAGAAGAGGAAACCAAACAAGTACCTGCTTCATAAAAAGGACTTGAAAATGAATAAACCCAAGCTAAATTATCTATCACTAGCCCAGGGGTGAAAGAGGATGAGGGGAGAAGGAAGGAGAGAAGGGAGAGGGAGAGAGATAGAAAACAAAGACAGGGAAACAAAGAAAGAGGGAGAGAGAGCTGGAAAGGAGGGAGAGGGAAGGAGGGTGACAGTCAGAGACAGAGGAAGAGAGGGAGGGCAGGAGAGGAAGAGGGGGCAGGGGAGTTAGTGTGAGTGAGCAGTCAGGAATAGCTCCCTGGCCCATCTCTATGGATACAATCTTCCCTTACAACCCTCAGCAAGCCACAACAAAGACTGGCAAAGTATTTTCAAGTATTATCTATGTGGTTCACATTTGCTTCAAGTGAGATGTCACTAAATAAGAGACTCTAGTAACTTTTCCCAATAGTCAAGAAAACTAAATCAGTTAAACATGATGTGTTCTCAATGTTGTTTATCACATGTCTGAACTAGATTTTTAGCATCCATTTGCACATGCTATCAAGTAACAGAGGATGAGAAACTATGGGCATATAAAGCAGTAATCATTCAAGAAAACTTCAGAAGCGAATGATATTGGTTCAGTGACTTTATTTCATGTTTTAAATGTGATTTTATGTTATAAACTTAAAATACATTCTTAGCTTGTACATCATAATTAATCAACACAAGTTTCATGGTGTTTTGAAAAGTACTACGAAGTTTAGATTCTCCTCTCCTGAACAAATTTGACAAAAATCAGCCTAACAAGTTGATTGTCACAAGAAAGGAGACTCCTAAATTATTATTTATTATACATTTCTGTGGTTAAAAAAAAGAAAGGAAATAATGGGTAATAAGGCGCTAAAACTGATAAAAAATGTAATTTTTTATGACTTCCATTTCTTATCAGAATTCTTACAGTGAATTCAGTGTAGAATGTATCCTCTGATTAGAACACAGAAGTTTACCTTGATCCTAAATTAAAATGTTTATTACCAAAAACACAGAATAATCTAAAGTGAGACATGAAATGATCAAGTAAACCTAGTGAGTCTAGATCTTCAAAAAAAGGAATAGTATAAATTTTAATAACTACTACATATATACACACAGGCACACACACACACACATACACCACATTAATATTCTCAAAGCAGCACAAGTCAGGTACACAAATTTTTCAGGATTTCTTTTAGATGAGGCCTAGATTATGATTTTGGCCTGTTAAACTACTATGTAAGTGGGACTACAGTGGTTCCTAGGTTCCAAGGTGCCACATCATGAACTTTAGGACCATATAAGTTCATTTGGGTTTAATACCACTGCCTACCTGGTCAAAGGACTTTACTCCGGATATATTCACACATATCCTCCCATGTGCTGTTGGGTGGGCTCCAAACCCTGGGTCAACTCTTTAGTTCATTACTAAGTTTAAAAATAAGGCTTGCTATGTATCAGGAACAGGTATGACCTGTTTTTTGCCTGTACCTAAAGAAGCCTGGATATCATGTCCACTGGTTGGAAATGCTCTCTAAAAAGGCAGAGCTATGAGGAGGATATGTGAATACTACCATTACGGTTGGTTTGTGTGATAAAAGAAAAAAAAAGGTCTCCTTAGAAATGCTCAAAGCTTATGATTGTTCATGTTAAATATGAGGAAGGGAACACACACAAATCTACATCTCAAAATGGCAAGTCTCCCAGGCTAGGGCAAAACAATGAAAAATGGCTACTGCATCACTAGTAAGCTGTCATTTTCTCCACAATCACCTAATAAGCTGTGCAGCACTCCCACCCTTGGAGAATACAGAGCCACTGAAATGATTTGTAAATCTGGACAACCTTTGCCACTTACATGAAAAATATTTCTCACATAGCTATTCTCAGCTGTCACCTTTTCCTGGCAGGGTATCAAAGGCTCTGGCAGGTGAATTCTGCACCCCTGTGGCAACTGCCAGGTGTTGGCATTTGTAAAGGTGTATATTTCTGTCATCGTCCATGAGCTGAAGCACAGAAGAGAGCTCCATGTGCACAGAAGGACGGGCAGCTGTTGCTGTCTGTGGAAGAAAATGCAACTAAACCCTTTCAGCACAGAACCTCAGCATCTCATTTCTGAGAATAAGGGAGAGCTGGAGAGCTAAAGTGCTTCTGTCTAGATCAGTGGTTCTCAACCTTCCTAATGCTATGGTCCTTAATACAGTCCCCCACATTGTGGTGATCCTCCAATCCTAAAATTATTTTTGTTGTTGCTTCATAACTGTAATTTTGCTACTGTTATGAATTGTAATGTGAATATCTGGTATGTAGATGGTCTTAGGCAACCTATGTGAAAGGTTCATTCAGCCGCTCAAAGCAATTGCAACAGACCCACACGTTGAGAACCCCTGATCTACAGAATGATTGGACCTTGGATCAGATACATTTTTGACTAATAGCTTAAGGAGAAGGGAAAGGGGAAAGATCAGGAATGAACTCAATGCCTCCTTTTGTGTAATGTCTGAAGTAGTACTCAGAAACTGCTTACTTTGAATTTGTGTAACAAGGCACTGAGAAGAAGATAATTTCTAACATTGTTTATGCTGTGTAGACATAGGATAAACTGAGTTCAATAAAAGAAAACAAATGTGGAGAAGGTATCCTCCGCCTAGCTGTGTTACCTGTCAACTGAAATATCTATTACCTTACTGAAGGGCAATTAAAGGCATTTTTTTTTTACCTTGGAGAAAAGAGAGGAAAGAAACAGAGAGAAAGAAGAGGGTGGAGAACAGAGAAAAAGGGTGAGGGAGTATGTGTGTGTGTGGGGGGGTAACAAGGCAACACTTTATACATGTGTTTGTTTCTGGAAGGTTAGAGTCTGAAATTACTACAAAATTCAAATTTCTAAATCCTTCAGTTTTGGAGAAGAAGATGAAGCTCAGTACATTCAATTCCAGATCAGCACTGAAGTGAAGCAATTACCATGATAAAGCTATTTAGCCTCAAGAAGTGTGGGTGCAAAGGGGAAGTAACTATGTTCTGTATTCCTGGGACAAAGTATTTCTAGTTTCCAACTAGGGTTCCATGATCATTGATGCATTATTAATCTTGGAGGATTGGTTCCTCCAGACACAAGGTGCAGAGGAAGCACAGGGACTATGAACAGGTCTCCTCTAGAACAATGCAAGAGTGTCCACAATGTCAACCCCTCCATGAATATCTGCACCATGAGCCTGTAAACTTACATGCCTTAGGGTAGTTTATATGAATCAAAATTGTTACACCTACTACAGAATTATGTGAAATCTCACATCTGTACAACTACTATAAAGGAGATTTGTGTACATATCATAAATACCCTACACTTGGAACCTATGAAATCACATTTTCTCTAACATGCATATCACAACTTCTGGATGACTCTGTCCTTCTAGTAGCACTCCTTTTTTCCAAGTCTTCCTCCTCTTCACGGTTTCTGGATATCTCAGTACCTCAGGTGCCCCATTCACTAGTCAAGGTTCTGAAAGAAATGAAGCCAGTGCACACAAGCTATGGTGATTACTGCCCACTCCTGTCAGTATGGAGTCTGAGAAATCACACCAGATGCCTTCTGCTAGCTGGAAGCAGGTAAGCCAGTGTTGTGGTTCTATCCAAGTTTGAAGGACATTCTCAGAGTTCCACATTTGAGGGTAAAATATAGTTATCTCAGATTAACATGTTCTTGTTCTTAGGCCCTTGATCAGATGATGGCTGCCTTCCTGTTTCAGCCAATTGATCCATGTGCCAGTCTCACCCTCAAGCATCATCATCAACACACCAGAAATATTTGACCAGCTATTTCCTGTCACTAACCCAGGCAAACTTCACTATCTTACTTCCCCAATCCTTCTTTCAACAGCCATCTGATTATGAACTTTAAAGTCTTTATCTTTGCTTTCTAGGATAATCAACCTCAAGTAAAACCAGAGTTGTTTTTTGTTGTTGTTTTCATTTTTCACAACACTGTAAAATAAAGATGCTTAAAAAAGAAGAAGAAGAAAGAAAATTTGGACTGGCAAGATGGTTCAATGGGTAAAGGCACTTGCAGCTAAGCCAGACAAACTGAGTTTGATCCCTTGGCCTCACATGGTAGAAGGACAAAAAGTTGTCCCGTCTTCCATACACATGCCACGGCAAGTGTGTGTGTATTTACACACACACACACACACGTAGACATGTAAACACACACACACACACACACACACGTGCGCGTAGACATGCAAGCACATTTAATAAACGTAATAAAAATTAAAGGAAAAAGAGTAAAATCTTTCTAAAAGTAGTCTCCACTGCACACTCTGCTCCCTCTGGGTCCTTTACAAAGCAAGTTCACACTGTTCCTTTTGTCCTAAGCCACTCACTCAAGTCCAAGGGTCTGTCCTACTCCAAGTGCTGAGTGTGCTCCAGGCATATCTGTACTTCCTGATCTGGGACAAAAGAAGACATGGAGAATGAAGAATGAGTCTCCTTCACATTGCTTTGATATTCAGAAACAGCTTTGCAAAATGACCGACACTGTGTGTATGTGTGTGTGTGTGTGTGTGTGTGTGTGTGTGTGTGTGTGATGTTTGTATATGCTGACATTGAGCAATAAATCAAGGATTTTGCCTAGGCTAGGCAGCTCCAACACTGAGCTACCCTTCAGTCAATAACTGATACTTGAAACGTTCATTCCTTAGAAGAAAAACTACTCTTATTTATAAGGCTGTGGTCAGCCTGCTCAGAGGAAAATTCTAGAATCTGGTATTATTGTAAGTGGTCTTTTGGGGGGGGGAATAGACAGAATAATGCCTGAAAGGCTTCAATATCATAATTCCTGTAACCCGTGAACACATAGAGTACCATGTGGAGTACCATGGTACAAGTACTCCACAGCTAGGATTTTGGACCAGGAGATGGGGAATTTATCCTGGATCATCAGAGCTCTTAAAACAGAGATGGCACACTTTGTAGAGATCTTTCTTTGTTTTGTGTTGGCATGGTCAGAGAAAGATGGGAATATAACAGAAGGACGATGGATGCAGCACCAGCATGTATCAGAGACAGAGACCCAAGCACAGGAATGCAGGTAGCCAGGAGCAGGGTAGGAAAAGACAGGAAAATAAATATTCCCTGGAGACCCTAGAAGGAACACAGTCTGCACTTTAGTCCAGGGAGACACCTATCTGATTTGTGGCCTACAGAACTATAAGGAGGAAATGTTTTTAACCATTAAACTTATTGTAACCTTTTTTTTCTTGACACAGACCTCTTTAAATTATCCTGGCTGTCCTGGAACTCATTATGTAGACTAGACTGGCCTGGAACTCACAGAGATCCATCTACCTGCTTCTGCCTGGGATTAAAGGTTTTCATGACCACATCTGGCTTTTCTAGTAGTTTCTTTTTTCTTTTTTTATATTTTAAACCCTTCTGTCTGTCTGTCTATCTATCTATCTATTCTGTTCTCATACAATACATCCTGACTACAGTTTCCCCTCGCTCCACTCCTCCTACTCCTTTCTTCCCCAGTTCCACTCCACCTCTGCTTCTCTTTAGAGAGGAGCAGGTCTCCCAGAGATATCAGCCAAACACAGCACAAAAAGATACAATAAGTCTAGGCATAAAGCCTCATATCACAGCTGAACAAGGCAACCCAGTAGGAAGAAAAAGGTCCCAAAAGCAGGCAAAAGGGCCAGAAACACCCTCATTCCTACTCCTAAGGGTCCCATAAAAACATGAAGCAAACTTCCATAACACATATGCATAGTACCTAGTGTAGACCTACACAGGCTCTGTGATTGTCACTTCAGTCTCTGCTAGCCTCTGAGAGTCCTATGAGTTGAATCTGTGGGCCATGTTCTCCTGGTGACCTCGGCCCCTCTGGTTCTTATAATCCTTTCTCTGCCCCTTCCGTGAGATTCCCCAAGCTCCAATGGGGGAAAACCAATGGAGATCTCCAATTTTTTTTTAATTAATTTATTTTTTCTCTGCTATAAATATATCTTCTCAGCCACACCTCCCTCCACTCCTTCTACCCCCTCCTATTTCCTTTCTCCCCCAGATGCTCCCCCCTTACTTCTCTCAGAAAAAAATCAAGCCTCCCAGAGTTACCACTGAAATAGGGCATATCTAGATGGAACAAGGCTGGGCTGGAGCCCCTACATTAAGGCTCTGTACCTGCCTACTACTCTCTGGCAGAGCCGGGCCTTTTGATAAAAGAGCAGAGTTGTTCTGTGTAGAAGGACAATTTGAAGAAGTTTTTGTTTGTTTTTTTGTTTTTGTCCTGTGCAGCCTTCCTTATGACTAGATGCCACTTGGACATCTGGGAACATTGCTTAGAATATGAAAGAGAGCAAGGGGACAGTAGACAGTTGGTGGGTTGGTTTGTGAGATGCTAGTCCAGTGCTCTCAAATAGATGCTAATTCTCTCTGTAGCTCCTGTTATTCAAGTTAAGGACAGCCAAAACGGACAGTGAATATCTCCTCCCTTTCTTTCTTTCTCCCTTTCTTTCTTTCTTTCTTTCTTTCTTTCTTTCTTTCTTTCTTTCTTTCTTTCTCTCTTTCTCTCTTTCTCTCTTTCTCTTTCTTTCTTTCTATCTCTTTCTTTCTTTCTGTCTTTCAAGACCACCTGAAAGAGCAGTGATGATTTCTTTCTACTCTCCTGAAGTAGAGGGTAAAGAGCATAGTGGGAATCTGTTATAAGTTAGAAATTAACTTACAAGTTAGGAATCAGCTACAGTAGTGTTCTACTACACTCCTGTGTAGTAGTTATGCTGCTGTGGTGACTCACCAAAGAAGGACACAGAGTCATAATCACATGTGCAAACTCTGCCAGACCTCAGCAGAGGGACCACCGTCCTGGCCAGAGACATACTGGACAGTGGATCCCCAAGTCCTTGGACATGCCCTGAGTTGAGGGCATTGTGAAACTCCTGCCTTCAGAGTAGGAGAGGTTACGACACCTCCTCTTGCCATGGGTCATGGCGGGTGGCTCCCACCCTTCCCCCATGGTCATGCAATCCGTGCACTAGCGATTAGCGAATTGGGTACCTGTTCACTTCCCACCAAACACCCCAATATATTTGTGTGCACCCCGAAATAAAGTGTCTTTGATTTGATGACCAAGCTCGAAGTTCCAGGATAATCATTATCTATCCTGTCTGGTTCTCTGCGCCTCGGCCAGGATCTCCTGGATAGTTCGAACCCATGTCCTCTTCCCACCCTCGTTTTTGCATGCCTCTGCCAGCTCAGAACCACCCTGATCAGAGCAAATTCCCTGGATCCGGCCAGCTTGGGAACCAGGATGGGTGGGAGCATGGGAGAGAATTAGGTCCCAGAACACTGGATGGACATCGAGCATCTGAGCTCAGGTATTTTTAATTGATACAGAATTCCTCAGATTTTTACTGATAACACTTGTAGATCATGTGCAATCAAACACCCCCTACACATTAATCCAACACCCACATACAATACAAAACACAAAGAACTAGGCAGACCTTCACCCAACTATGCACAAAACAATTAAACTTAACTAAAAATAAACTTCTACAACACTTCTGTGTCAATAAAAACCCCTGAGATCAGGCAATCAGGGTTCCACTGTACAGAATGGTGCTTGCCATGACAGGTGGTTTTCCCTTTTGAGGACTGGCTGAGTTTGCAGATATGATAATGCCTCCTAGTCTTTATTGCTGAGCTACACCTTAGGTAACTACTGCAGTCAAATGGATGGAATTAGAAAAATTATCCCGAGAGGTAACCCAAACCCAGAAAGATATTCATGGTATGTATTCACTTATAAGTGGATATTATTAGTGTACTTCAATCTCCAGATCCTGAGAGACTAAGCAACAAGGAAGTTCCCAGTGGGGAAACATGGATCTCCCTGGGAAGGGGAAATAGAACAGATGTTGCAGGTGGGCTGGGGGAGGACAGAAATGAGAACAGGATGGGTTGGTTGAGGGGAGAGAGATAGAAAGAATATAGTGAGAGATAACTGGAATTGGCGGACATTTAAGGAATGATTTGGAGATCTAGTGCAGTGAAAGTCCTTGGAATCTACGAGAGTGACCCTAACTAGGACCCCTAGTAACAGAGGATAGGGAGTCTGAACAGCACAACTCCTATAACCAGGCACGACTTCCAGTGATGGGACTGGGACAGCAGCTCAGCCACAAAACCTTCAACCTATAACCTAATCTGCCTGCAGGATCTCCTGGGGCAATGGAGGGGCAGAACCCCATGACAAGAGATTTCCAATTCTTAATCCCAAAGAAGTACTCCCTTACTGTTTCTCCTCATTAAAGTTTCAAGAAGCCTGGAAAGGCTTGTTACAGTTTTCAGATGAGTACATCTTGAATGTGGTATGTGGATGAATAGCACTTTCCTTCTTGGTCATTATCAGATTCAGAAAAAAATTGCCCAAAATAGTTAATACGGTTGAAGTTGACAGAAGATATTTAACGCAATTCAAAATAAGTTCTCAGGCCTACTATGGTAGCACTTGCTTTTAATCCCAGCAGTTCCAGGCCAGCAGCAGCTACTTAGTGAGATGCTGTCTCAAAACAAAACAAACAAACAAAAACAAGTGTGGGGGTGAGGTAGGGGAGGAAATTGTTGCAAAGGAAATGAAAGAAGGAAAGAGTTCTCCAACTCAGACATTTTTAGCCTCAATGTGAATGCTACATAATCATTTGTTGGGGGTGGGGAGCTCCCCCGTGCATTGTAGGAGTCTGTAATATCCCTGGCCTCCACCTAAGAGATTACAGGAGCAACGTTTGAGATGTAGTATAAAAATGTCTTATAGGCATTGCCTTGTCAGATTTCATATCTAAAATCAATTGAAAGCTAACAGCTCCCAGAATGCATTCTACTCCTCATTGGGGTCTACACTGAGGTGACAGCTTCTGGCAGAAGGTTACCTTTGGAGACTTGCACGTCATTGGTTCTAAGAAACTGTTTTCTATGGGAAACTTTTAGATTTAAAGATAAGGTGTTTGAGCAGAGAAGTATGAACCGATAGGACTTATCAATCCTGTAGACATTTATAATCTAGTACCTGGCATAAACAGAGTCAGAGTCATGAATATCCATTTCAAAACAATTTAGACATTCTCAGATAAATTCTCTGTGTTTTCCTCCACTTTTGATAGCAAATCTTTTTGCATGAGTCAAACATTTTTCCTGGCAAAGTGAGCTAGACACTGCAGCATTACTTGGAAGGCACGGCATGAGTTCTCATGATGTCATTCACCAACACAACAATGTACAGTTGGCTTCAAGTTATGCAGCTCAAGCCTGTAGGCAAGCATGGGATGTGGAAAGAGCCACTGACCAAGCAGAGAATGATGTCTCACCAGAGATGAGTTAACTTAAACTAAAGGTACTTGATTGAGTCCTTTATGCACTGAGATATCTCAAATAGAAGCAGCCACATGCTTTTATTCAATGGATAAGACTTGCCATACTCCTAAATTCATGCTTAATGACATGCTTAAGAAACCAAAGGTTATCTATTCTTTTCAAATCCAGTAATGATCTAAAAATAGGGAGTGATGTAGGAGCTAAACAAAGCAATCTAGCTAGTTGTTTATATTCTGTGAATAAGTCATCATATGACTTCAACTGTCAGCAATTTGAAAAGAAGAATTCAGGCCAGAGAAAAATGTAACCTCTTGTCATGATTATAGTAACAAATTAATGGAACAGGTGACCCAAGATTCAACTCCATAGAGAAACAGGTGGGATTTGGATGACGCTTTTTCAAACTATTAACAAAATCGATTGAGTTTCCTGAAAACTTACAGGGATTTGCTTTGAAGTATATTCCAAGGATTGAACATTGGTTGCATATGAAGTCCTTATGAGTTTCTCTAAACATAGCCCACAAAGATAGATGTTCTAGGAAATAAATTTTCAAAAAAAATGTTGTAGAATGAGAATCACTTAGCAAGAGAATGAGATTAATTGTACATTTTTCCAGAGAAGGCTAATGGTAGAGGCAGTAATAGTTCTTTGCTTCGTTGTCCATTAGCCACAAAAAGCTTCTGGAACTCTCTATTCTCTTCAGAGAAGTCCAACTGAAGAGGTAAATTTCACAGTATGGTCTCTCAGCCTCCTGCCAGCTCCCGAATCCTGATCCTACCTACAGGAACATATCCAGTCGAGAGTGTGGAACAGTGACTTCAGTTGGGTGTGCTTATTTTTAGCATGATTCTTCTGGCATTGCCTTACCAAGGAGAAAGTTCAGTAAGGGATGAATTAGTAAGACAGTATGTCCCTTCCATGCTGAAAGGACTTCCATCCTTTCCTCCTTGTCTTTTAGCCAGGGCTTGAATGGAAAGAATATTCTGGAATAACAGATACCAATTCTGGCCTTTTTCTTCCACTCTTGATTGCCAGGCAATCCTATGTAGGAGAGTGGGGATTGTGTGTACATGCAGCTATGACTAACACCATCTCTTTAATCTTTACTTAGAGTCCTTATCCACACACTACATCATAGACCTTATTAGTGAGGATAGAAATGCTTTCTCAGACTGCTATTTAGCCACTGTCTGTTAGTCATGTTCCCCAAGGACTTTGTGGACCTTCACAGCCTATGACCTTCTTTATTCTTCCGACAAGCAGCTTTCTTGGGCCTTGATTATGACATTGATAATATAGTGAGAGAGATCTGAACTTTAGAACAATTCAAATGTTTATCCATAAAATGATTTATTGTCTGGGATTCATTCCAATGTCACCTGACAATGGAGGGAAACAATGTAAGGTAGAGAACAAGAGGGAAAGACAAGCTTGGCCATTAGCTTACAATTGCTGAGCTTGGATGCTGGACATCTGGAGTCCATACAAGTTATGCTATCAGCTCCATACTGCATCTGAATTTTTTCCCCATAAAGTCTTAAAGGGTATAAGTAGCCATTATGCTAGAATACTTTGAAGTATCTGACATTTTTTAAAAAGGCTTTGATAAAAGGATTTCACATGATGAATAAAATCAAGGTAATGTCTTCAGGGTACACAGTGAATTCAGAAAACCCAAGGCTGGTTTTGTAAGACCTTCATTTGAACACAGGAAAGTGAAATTTTTGGCTTGCAAATTTGTAATTAGATCATGTAAAAAGGATGTAAAAGAGAGCAGAGATGGTAAACACTTTTTTCTGGCAATGATGCTATTGAGTTTACCAGTAAAATAGCAGAATTGAAAATAAAGGGGCACTCATGCTTATTTCAAAAACATTCTCAGTTCTGGTGTGCTTAAGGTATAGTTCCAAGTGCCCTTGGACCCTTAATGCCTCTAGATAACTGAGAGATAACATGAAAATTCAGACCCAGTCTTTCTATCTTGCTGACAGCATGTTAGAACAAAAATTAATAGAGACGAATTTCATCATTGAAGGGACTGGATATACCCAGGTTTAAATCAATGTCTTCACGATGTGGAAAACGCTGGCAGTTGGTCCCAACCTCACAGGCTGAGAGAGAAATGGTGAACTTGTAGTTTACATTGTGTAACAACCCCAATTCCTAGGGTATGTGTTCTGAAATACTGTGCTGAGATTTTCAAGACATATTTCAAATGCTGCTGAAGAACAGCATAAGGGAAGAGATGGGGCTGCCACTGCGCAAGTGTCCCAGCCAGTTGCAGGTAGGATCAAAGTATAACAATTAACCATTGCATGTTGCTGATATCACCCCAGCTTAGGCCTTTTCAGCATCCTGATACATCCTGTTTTACAAATAAGGTACAGGAAGCTCAGGAAGTCATCTGAAGCCACACAAATATGAAGCCATATTAGTAAGTGGCCAAGTATGGATTTAAAAACCGATCTTCCTGACTGCAGAATCCTGCCCTTGGCTACCAGGCAAGCCTATTTTATTCAATACAATACAGACCAATGGAATAGATCAGAGGTCATGTTCTCTCTGTCACTTAATGAGTAAGCACATGCCCTTTTGTTGATTTATCAGGCACAGCATCCAACTCTATCTTTTATCCCTCACTACCCTTAGTCTCCAAGGATGTGAGAGTCCTGTCCTTCAGAAGTTCACTGGGTTCCAGTCTTGGACCCAGGACATGGCAAAGAGCTGCTTATAACAGCCACCTCCCACCCACCCTCTCTCTCTCTCACACACACACACACACTAATTTTGGTAAGTCGAAAGACAAAAGGATATCTGAAAAGGATGATGGAGACAGTAAAATTTTGTTATTAGAATTATAAAGCAAACATCTATACGAGATTGTGGAGTGCTGCGCTTAGGATGGATGAGACATCTGTATATACCACAACCCCTGCACCCAAGGCCCAGGGATCATCAGGGAAGATGGGGTATAAAAATTGTAATAACCAAAAGGACCTGTGACCTATCTAGTTTCAGGTGCCGAATGGACTTAACAATAAAATGACTCCTGTACTCATACATCAGTGAATCACCAACCCCAAAACAAACCCGAATCTATTAGCAGTTATTACCTCAGCTCCTCTTTTCCACAGTCCTGAAAGATGTTAACCTAATTTCTTTCTCTATGGATTTACCAGTTCTGGAAGAACTATACATATACAATCAGAACGTGGTGTTTTGGTGGTTGGCTTTTTACCTTAGCATGATATTTTCGAGATCTCTTTCTATTATAGCAGATGCAATTCACTTCTTTTTTAAGACCATAGGATGTCCCATTATATGAAAAAAAAGCACATCTGGTTCTTATTCCTCAATGAGTTATCTTTCTCTCTTCTCTCTTTTGACTATTACCAAGAATGCTACTATGGGAAATCATATCTGTGTTTTTAATGTGTATACATGGCCTCAATGTTTGTGTGTAAATCCTTGAGGAAGAATTTTTAATATCATAAGGAATCACAATGTGTAACTTTTTACACATATACTCATATAAAAAGACATATACAGTGACTGGGAAGCAGCAGTCTTTGTTGGACTGAGGCATTAGGTAATGTTGGAAAATAATGGTGTACATTGTGTTGGTGTGTGGATTTTCTGGTATAATTTTTAGAGTAAGAAGGCAAGTTTAATTAAGAAATAGTTGTTCCATAGGGAAAACAGAACTTACTATACAATATAAAGAACCAAGTTCCCCCCAAATATTTTTGTACTTTAGACCCTAAAGTGGGACTAAAATGCAAAAAAAAATGTTTGGGTTATAATTTAAAAACATAGCTGGACAGTGGTGGTACACGTCTTTAATCTCTGCACTCAGGAGACAGAAGTAGGCAGATCTCTGTGAGTCTGAGGCCAGCCTGGTCTACAGAGTGAGTTCCAAGACAGCCAGAGTTACAACAGAGAAACCCTGTCTCAAAAAATATAAATAAATAAATAAATAATAAATGAATTAATTAATTGAAAAACAGAATTTTGTTTGTTTTTATTTGTACCCATTTCACTTCTTTTAAATCTATGCCTGGGTGCTTTAAGTTAAAAGCTCTTCCATTCAACTCATTTATAAATGGTAATTTAATCAATAGCACTTGCTTCAGACATAATCCTTGGCTGATATCTTGAGTTGTTCTATAACACTCAGTGCATTGCCATATTTTATGGACATCTTATGTAGAATTTGAGAGCCCCAAAGGCATTCAGAAACATGAGTGAGTCTAAACCCTGCTCTACTGAGGTTTCTAATCAAAGTTCTTGACATGTTTAAAACACATTAGATGTACAAAAAGTACTTGATGGAGGCTCACTGTGAGTGCCAGCTAAACTGCCGAGGTTGCTTTTTTAAATGTCTCATGTCTGCTGGAGAGCTGCCTTTCCCAGGTACAGCAGAGATGCCTACCAAGCAAAGGACCTGGTGGCCAGTAAAGTGAGCAATCACATCATCTGCCTGTTGCTACACAATAAAAAAGGAGGTAGCTGATAGCCCAATCTGCCTCTAGAGACTTTGAAGAATACAGAGGTCAGGCTATTCAACTATATTTTCAGACTAAAATGCAGCAATTGTTCTTCAATGTCAAGTCCTGTGGGGGATTATAACAAGCATGGGAAAATGAGATCGTATTGTCTAATCACTACTTCAAAACTCATGATATAATTTTTGGGATCTGCTGTTGTATCAGAAAAGATAAAAATTTGCCAATACACTCAGCAGAGGGCTGTGAAAAGACTAATGTTTTAGCCAGAAAGCTTGACTTATTAAATGTGGATTGGGGATATAAGAGCGAATTAGTTCCTGATGAAGAAAGTCAGGTGACCCTATGAAGAACATAGGTTGAGACTAAACTGTCCTATGCAGCATTTTTGAATAACCTGTGCTTTGGACACTGATATCTACACTTTAGTCCTTATGGTGGTTTGAACAGGAATGGCTCATATATTGGAATGCTTTGTCACCAGGGAGTGACACTCTTTGAGAAGGATTAGAAGGATTAGGAGGTGTGGCCTTTTTGAAGGAAGTGTGTCACTGTGGGTGGGCTTTGATGTTTCAAAATCCCACACCAAGTCAATTTTTGTCTCAGTCTCCCTCCCTCTGCTTAGGGATCAGGATGCAACTCTCTACTCCAGCACCTGCTGCACACCACTGTGTTTGCCACCATGATGATAACAGACTAAACCTTTGACACTGTAAGCAAGCCCCCAGTTAAATGCTTTCATCTGAGGTCTCTTCACAGCAATAGAACAGTGACTAAGACAGTGCTCTCTCTCCTTCCCTAACAATGACCCACGGAATTGGAGTTTTCACATATGATGGGAACAAAGAGGGACCTTTTTCCCACAGAAATATGACTTCCACACTGTTGTGTCATTGTAAAAGGGAGACAAGAGGAAGGATTCATTTATAGATTTTTCAAACATTGGCTACCAGTCTTCCATCTAAAAGAAAAGCAACTCAGGAGCTTTATCTAATTCACTTTATAGAGTTTATTTATATGCCAGTCAAAGCCCCTTTTCCCCCCACGTTGCTTAAGCCACTATGACATCCAATAACATCTGTGGTCAAGGGAGAAAGTGCTGGCATTCTCAAGAAGCTATTCTGATAATATTTCTGATCTCCTCTGATGATTACTGATTTAAAACATACTTAAACAATCTGCTTCCTGCCTAGCTCTCTTTCCTGTCTCAGCAAGAGTTTTTTTTTTTTAGCAGATCAAATGAGGTATTCAGATTTCCAAATCAAACAGCTTTCCAGGCTGGAAATTTACAGAGCAGAGGTAGATTAACTGATGTTTGAGGGAACTAAAGTGAAACTAGTGAAAGTCTTCACAGGAAAAACTCAAAGAAAATACATCATAATCCTTTGTCATTCACCCACAGGTCACTTGAGGCCCTGAAGCCTCTCTAGGATACTTTCTAAACAGTCCTATTCATAATGACATGGAATTCTGATCTATGGGGACAGTTTGTGTAGAGTTCAATCTGGATCTTGAAGGTGTTGCTGTGCACTAGGTGCTAACCTTCAGCTTCTAGATCTGGGACATCCAGATGTCCCTGAGCAGGCTAGGATGTTGGGCCATAAGTGTGGTTTATTCAAGTATAGATATTTGCTTCACAGTATTCCTGTATATATCCTGTGAAATTCCCTTAGTTGTTTTTACAAGTTAAAGCATGAAACAAATATCTCAATTTTTATAGCATTGCAGTGTTTTTTATGATTGTGCATGGGTCTTAGTTTTTCTTATATAATATTTCCCACTCTCAGATAAGACATCCACATAAAAGCTGATTTTGAAAGCCTTTAGAAGGAAAGGTTATTCGCTAAGAAATTATTTATTGTTTTCTAGTATTGTTGATTTTAAAGAGATTCTCAAATAATTTCATCTTTTAACTTTCATAACACAATACATTCAAGATGCATGTATGGTACTTAATCTGGATTCAGATTTTAAAGAGGTACACTTATTATTTTTTACAAGTATCATTAGTATTGCATGTGGTATTAATTAGGGTTATTATTGCTGTGATGAAATACAATGTCCAAAAGCCATTTGGGGAGAGAGGGGTTTATTTTACTCACAGTTCCATATAACAGTTCATCATCAAAAGCAGTGAGGGCAGGGACCCAAGCAGAGCAGGAACCTGGAGGCCTGAGCTGGTACAGATGCCATGCAGGAGTGGTGTTTATTGGCTTGCTCCCCTGGCTTGCTCAGCCAGGTTTCTTATAGAAGCCAAGACCACCAGCTCAGGGGTGCCCTCAACCACAATGACCTGAGCCCAATCACATCAATCACAAATCAAGAAAATGCACCACTGGTTTGCCTACAGCCCTATCTTATGAAGGCATTTTCTTAATTGAGGTTACCTCCTCTCAGACGACTTTAGTCTTTTCAAGGTGACACGAAACAAGCCAGAAACACATATATTGTGTTACTTAGTTATGTTTACCCTTAATAATAGTCTAGAGGAAAGCCTTACATGGTGTTCATTTATTTCACCATCCACCAAGCAAGTACTTTTGAATGTGTTAAAAATATACTCTATAGTTGTATTGTGGATGGATCAGTTGGTGCTGGGAAGCACATATTAGCTTGTTCTTTGTATTTTAAGTGGTTGTGTTTTTCTGTAATGCATAAATTTTAAAGAGAAGTTTCTTTGTTAAGAGGCAATAACTACACTTATCGGTGGGCATACAAGTAAATATTTAGAATGTGGTTAGGAATCCCCACTGGTTTATCCATTCTTGCATCCAAGGCTCAGGAAACATCATGGAAGAGGAAGGGAAATGATTGTAAGAGCCAAAGGAAAAGGAAGTTTGCTGTGAGATTGCCTCCCCTAGAAATGTCAGTGAAATTTCAACAATTTGGCTATCTAAAAAAACCTCAACAACAAATCGGTAGACATGTTAACATGGAAGGGGGAAATCTAACCAGGCCCAAACACTAGACAAACAAGGAATGGTCAACTAAGAAATACTGAGAGCAAGAGAAAATATTCTTACCCAGAGAAGAACGCCAAAGTTGGTTATCAAATACTAAGAGGTCAGCTGTGAACTCATATAGTCATCTAGAAGTAACATGATATAGACTGAGCGGATTGCATTTGTGTATATAAATGCTAACAACAATTAAAGAGAAGAGGCCAGAGGCCATAAATTTGAGAAAGAGCAAGAGAGGGAGAGTTTCATAGGAGGGGTTGAAGGAAGGAAAGTAAAAAGGGGAAACTGGTGTGATTATATTTTAATTTCAAAAACATGAATATACATATATTCATATTCTGTTGAGCAGTCCTTGCCACACTAAAAGTAGCTAATGATATTGGCTGGCCATATAGACATGGAGTATATTAGAAATCCAGAGACTTCTAAAACAAAACAGTATAAATGGCTGCTAATATCTTCGTGCAGATTCCTATATATTGCTTGAGACATGTTAAATCAAGACTGTCGTGTTAAACCAATTAATAAGAAAATACACAGTCTATCACACTAGCACAGGCTGTGATTCAATTTTTAAAGCTTTCCAGCACTTGACACTCCTTCAGTGGGTCAAGATGAGAACAGTACATTTGCATTAGCAACAGAACCTAAAACTGTTTCTGTAGACAGTTCAGGTATGTCTGAACTCATCTTTGACTGTGTCTATCTGGGGATCAATTGAGGAATAATCTGCATCCAACCTTATTCAGATTACTGACAAAAAAAAAATTCAGTCTTTGGATCTGCTGGATGAAGGGGTCTCATAGTTGCTGGCTGTTAGCTGCTGGGTAGAGCCTACCAACACATCTTCAAAGGCTTCTCCATCACAAGAAACACTAATTTCATCAAGTCAAAGAGTGTTATGAAAGGTCCAGTCCTCCTTCTAGGGCCTGTTTACCTGATCAAGTCAGGCTGATACGAGGTGTTTGCTCTTTCATTGAAAAACCAGGAAATTAAATTCACCTGCAAAGCCTCTTTCTTCACTTTTGCCATGTTGTGTTGGACAGAAGCAAGTCCAAATCCCCACCACAGTCAAGCAGAGGAGTTATATGAAGGGAGTCATCTCCAGACTGCCTGTTAACTAGACAAATGCTTCTCAAACATGAAAGTATATTAAAAGCAACTGGGAAACTTGTTACATGCAGATTTTGTATCAGTAGGTCTGAGGCATGAGAGTCTGCACTTCCAACAAGTTCCCATGTGAAGCCATTTTAAGGGGCTGATCAGAGGTCACCAGTACCACATAAATCTTGAGTTTGAATCAGCTGTTTGACCTCTTGAGTGTATATTCTTAACTATTTCCCATGTACTTGTCAAATCTCTCAGGACCAAACCTTGATTGTTGCCCACAATGGGTCTAGTTTTATTTCTGTTCCTGTATTTACCATTGGAATCCTAAGGTAATTAATGTAGTTACCATGTGATTATCTCCTTTCGCTTTTATGGAGTTTATAGAACACACTTTATCATGGTTCCAATCACAGGTTCAGACACACTTCAGGGAGTCCAAGTACAATAGATAAATATGATTGTCAAGTTGATTAGATAAATGTATGTCTAGTCTAGACTGATAAGGCTCACCCCTGGGTGTGTCTATGATTGCCTTTCTCAGAGACAATAAGATCATCAGGGCTTTGGCCTGAAGGATGGATCAATCCTTTGATGAATTCATAATACTGTGGCAGTATTTGAAGTTGTTAAAGGTGGGAGAAGAAAACTAGCAGGAGGAAGTAGGTCAGTAGGGGTGTGTCTTGATGGCTGTATCTTACTCTGGCCCCTTCCTGCATTCTCTGTTTCCCTACCAATCATAATGGAAACTCTCCTCTCCTGCTCTGCCACACCTTTCAGGTACATCTTAGATCCCCAGAAACTATGAACAAAATACATTTCACCTCATCTAAAATTCTTTTCTTATATACTTTGCTCACAGCCTTTTATAAGAAACTAACACATGATGGGCAGTGGTGGTACATGTATTTAATCCCAGCTCTCCAGCGACTGAGGCAGGCAGATCTCTGTGAGGCAAGTGAATCTCTGTGAGTTCAAGGTTTGCCTGGTTCTCAAAGTGAGTTCCAGGACAGCCAGAGTTACAAACAGAGAAACCCTGGCAAGAAGAAGGAGGAGGAGAAGGAGGAGGGAGGAGGAGGAGGAGGAGGAGGAGGAGGGAAGAGGAGGAGGAGGAGGAGGAGAAGGGAGGAGGAGGACGAGGATGAAGAAAAAAAAGAAAGAAAGAAAGAAAGAAAGAAAGAAAGAAAGAAAAAGAAAGAAGGAAAGAAAAAGAAAGAAAAGAAAGAAACTAACACCTCACATGTCCTTCAACCTCCTTCTCAAAACATGACATCTACCTTTGACTAACACGAGAATTTTGCCTGCTGATATCGGGCGATGATGCCCTAAAGTCTAGGCCATCACTTCCTCTTCCCAAAGAGGAAATGCTTCTCCTTGTTCAAGTTGCTTTTTGTTGTGTATTTTTAAGATGTTTGTTTAAAAAGGGATGTTTTTGCTATAGATACACATGGTGAAATTATTGTTGTAGTCACACAAATGTAAGTTATCATGAGAAGATTTGTACTGATTCTAGAGATTGAGCCTCCTAAGAAATTTTCTTTCATCTATTTACCAGAGAAGCCTTTTCTTTTAAAATAAAATAAAATAGAATAAAGGTTAGTTTCTTCTTTTTTTCTCTGAAGAAATGATTTATGAGGCCTAAAAGCATCTTAACTGACTACAAGTAACCCCTCCCTGGACTGAATGGGTGGGAGGGGATCATTCTCAATGAAAGAATAAAGAATTAGTGAATGCAAGATTCAGCAATCTCTCCCAAACAGGAAGCTGCTATCTGTCCCTTGTAAAGCATGCTTAGACCCTTAACGGCTTAAATTTAGCACTCAGGCATCCTCTCCTGTCTCCCTGTGGGATATGAGTGGTGTTAGGTGACTGATAGATATGAAACAAAGCTACTCCCCTTTCACAGCATCCTTTGACTTTTTAAGTAAACTCTTATCTCTACTCAAAGTGGGAGGAGGAGTTGGAGATAAGCCAGTTAAAGGGCTCTGAAATTAACATAACTCAGACTTTTGTCCAATGTCCTAAATCTTAAAATAGTGAATTTCCAATTGTTGGTCAGGTGGCTTGCAAGTCTTTGAAGCAAGGCTAGCTAGCATCCTGTTACTTAACTACAGTTAAGTAAGTCTACAGGGCTCACTTAACTCTGGGAAGATAAAGATAGGTAGAACAGGATGCATGTCTCTTTGTATCACTGCATGTTGAAAACATCCAGTCCTTTTGGTGTCTCCTGTTACAGAAGCAAAAGGCAACGAGACAATTTCTCTGCATATTTACTGAGTTGTCCCAATAGCTTTACATCCTATGTTTCACTTACTCTTTACAATGATGCTGTCCAATGTGCAATCATGTGTGGCTTAAGATGTTGTACCTGTTGCTGAACCCAGTCCCAGGACCCTTGGGTGAACTGGTGCAGAGTCAAGGATACAGACTCTGGAAGTCAGGTAAGCAGCAAAAGCAGACTCATTTATTCCAGGAAGAGGGACTCCTTTTAAACCCTCGCCCAGCATCCCATTGGCTCCTGGATTGCGGGCTGCTGTCATGGCTCTTTCTCATTGGCTTGTGTCTCTCCCATCATCGTCTGTCTCTGGGCCCCTTGGCAGGTTTTCAGGTTGGCTCAAACAGGGAGGCTTAACTGAGCATGTGTCAACTGCGGGCTTATCCCCGGGAATGTCTGGGTAAGCCTGGGCTTATACTGGGCTGGCCTAAGTGGGAGCTCAGCCACGCATGACGTGTATGCTCACTGTCTTGGCAAACCCCATATGCATGCATTTGTCAAGCAAGCTGCAGGCATTATTCCTGCCACAATCATGGCTTCCATTTGGACAGAGTATTCAAGCAGGGAGATGTTAAGTAACATACCCAAAGTTGCAGAGCTATCTAGTAAGCTAGGGCTAATTTAACCCAAGGCCTTCCTAGAAAATACAGAGCAAATATTTAAAATATAATATGGGATGGTTAATCATATTTTAGTGTTCAACAGCCCTTGGGTCAGAATCTTATTTCTCAGAGTTTTCTCTCAGTATTTCTTCATACTAGCTTTCCCTTTCTCTATGTGTGTAAGGACTGATGAAATGTTAGAGCTTATAGTATAAGGTGAGAAACAACTGTCATTTCACATCTGTATTTTAATTTGACATAACATTTAATAAAGTGCTGTAATCTATGGAAAATCATATATATACATGATGCTGAAAGATGGTAAGAGGCCACCCTCAAGAAGTAGGTTGAATGGTTACCCTCCAAAAGTACACTCATATTCTAAAGTCTGTGGATGTGACACCAGTTGAGAAAAGAAGTTCTTGCAGATGTAATGAAGTTAAAAACCTCCAAATATGATCATTCTTGGATTATTGACCCTCAGCCAAATGGCAAGGGTCCTTTGACAAAGACACAGACAAATGTCCTTTGACTAAGACAGACCTTGTACAGATAAAGGCAGGGAGGGGAGTGATTTAGTCATAACACAAGGAAGCTTGAGCATCAAGAAATGGAAAGAAGCAAGGTAGGATTCTCTGAACAGCTTTGAGAGGGAACACAGCCCCGCAGACACCTAGATTATACATTTCCACCTCTAGATCTGGGGAAAAAAATGTTTCTGACCTCAGTAAGCAGATTATTTGGTAACTTACTACAGTTGCCCCTACCAAGCTAACACAGGATCATGAGAGGAAATCTGAAGTTAACTCCTAACGTCCCTTGTAATTAGCATTATTTTGTGTCTCCTTTACTGGATTGCTCACCCTGGGAAGGCACAGATGGCTCTGCACTCACTTTGGCAACTCTAGGCATCGCGGTCCTAATGTGTAGCTCAGTGGATGGTTACTGAAATGGTAACAGATGGAAGCCTAGAAAGTAGAGGCTGAGGAGACGTTGAGCCTGGAATGATCTGAGAACATGAAAAGGTTGTGACAAAGGGACAGCAATCTGAAAATATCCTGTGACTCCTATCTAATGGAGAGATAGAGGTGCCCTCAGGATGTGCAGAACAAATGAAATGTTCTCAGTCCTTGTTTAATCAAGAACAATCCTGGGAATAATATTAAATTCTATTCATTAAAAAGTGGGGAGAAAAAAAGGAGCAGGGGAGTGGGGTAAATCTGATACCCAGCTATCATTTGTTCTTGTTAATTTGCTTTTCAGATAATTTTATTATTGAGATATCCTAAGCTATGCTGTGAAATCCTGCTTCCCACTAGACTTTCATTTATTAAGCACGTATTTGTCTAGTATGTGTATGTATTATTCTTGCCTTTTGAGGTGGGAATGTAAGAGAACATAGTAGCTGTCTTGGTGGTCTTCACGTGGGTGAGCTGAGGAGCGGAGGTTAGCGCTGGGAGTAGGGAAGACTGGCAGGTGGGAGTTAGCTAGTGGGCATCTTCCTCTACAGCCACTATGGTTATGATTCATCTCACCTGCATGAAGCCTCCTTAGCTTCCTCTATAGATGTGCCACAGATTCAAACATGTGTGTTCCATTTCTGATCCTTTAATGTAAAAGACACATTGTATACAGCGTGCTTTCTCCATTAGAGTATCTTGGGGCTTCTTATCCAGTAACTGACAGAAAGTGACTTTTTTTGTACTTTTGTACTACTAAAATTGTCTGTGCTGGTGAGTAGGTGGTGACGGAGTTAGTCTCCTATGATAGATTAAGTTGTTGTCAATCCTCTACCATTGGGGAAAATGTGGTAATGTATAACTTTGTACAAACATCATTTGAAGCCCTTGGATAATTTCCCAGAAGAGGAGTTTTGGGGATATATGGGTAAGTTTGACAAATTCTGCAAGATTGTCTTTCATCACGATTTTGCTAATCCCACAGGGACAGTGGAAGAAAGTCCTGCTTTTCCCACAGGTTATCCATAGAGGTGGCGGTCACAGGAAACTTTGTGTGGGTTTGGGTCTCTTTGATTGGAAAAAAATGATACTCTCATGTAATTTTTAATATTCATTTGTCTTTTTCTGAGTAATAGTGAACATTTTCTCATGCGTGTAAGAGTCATATGCAATTCTTTCCCAATGAACTCATTATTCATATTTTCGTCCAATTTTCCACTGGGAAGTGGGACTTTTTCTCATCAATTTCTATCTGCTTTCTGTGTCTTATGAGAGACTGTTTTCTTTTAATTAGCTGCAAGAGTTCTCTCATGTGTGTAGCCTTTTGGCTTTAACTATAGGTTTCTTTCCCCTCACAAAGATATTTGTGTATGTAGAGCAACATTTACCATTTTTTTCCAGCTTCTGGATTTTGAGTCATGTTTAAAAAGATTATCCCACTTCATATTTATAAAGGAGTTTTCTAGTATGGTCATGATTTTTATATTTTATAGTTAAGTCTTTGATCTATTTATAATATATTCTGCTATACAGTTCAGAAGATGAATCTGTCAGTGCTTCCCAAAAATCTTATAGCTTTTACATATATATATATATATAATTTATAATATATAATTTCTTTTTAGCTGATACATAAAATCATAAACATAGTAAAAGTACCATATAATGTTTCAAAACATCCATGTATAGTGTACATATATATATGTATAGTGTATATATAAATATAAATATATATATATATATATACATATATATATATCCTCAACTATTTATCACTGCTTTGTGATGAAAACTATAAAAGTTCATTTAATATTTTTGATATAATACTTTTAAATTTAGTCATTGAGCATTGCACATTTTGATCTTTTTTCTCCCCCTCTATCTCTCCAGATTTTGGGAAACTCTATTTCCCCTACTGATTTGAGAAGACATTCCTGAGTATATTTTCATATACAGATGCTCTATTTTTAAGCATGCTGCTGTATTTGCCAATGCAAGTAAATTTATCACTGTTCAATAATTGAATATCCTTTTTTTATATGTTTCTCTGACCAAGCTGTTTTTGTCTATCTTTTTTTCTTTTTGGTTGTTGTGTTGAGACAAGGGCCTGAGCCTGGCAGCCCTCTGCCTCCCATCTCTACTGTGCTGGGATTGCAGATGTGCACCACAGTACTGGGACTGAAAATGTCGACCCTGTGCTGGGATTGTAGATGTGCACCACAGTGGCACCACAGTGCTGGGACTGCAGATGTGCACCCCTGTGCTGGGATTGCAGATGTGCGTCATTATGCTGGGATTGCAGATGTGCACCATTACTTCTTGCTTTCTGGCTGGTTTTGATTGTTTAATTTTTCTTATGACCTTTAAAACAAGTGCATTTAAACTATGAAGTAATTGACATTTTATGGAATAGAATTAAACTTACTGTTGAGAGGAATGATGCTTCTGTGGTGTCAAGTCCTCCAGGGTAAAATTAGTATTTATTTTCTTCGGTTTTCAATCATACTCAGTTCTTCAGGAGTACTGCAATGGTCTTAATTTAGTTTTGGGATCTGCATCAGTAAGTTTGCTCACAAGCATTTTATCCTCATTACTGCTATTGCAAATGGTTCACCTCTTCCATTATATCTTCTGATTTTGAAAGATATTTACATTTTTACATACTGATTCTCTGTCTCACCATTTAACTGAATTATGTGTCTTCCACATACCATCTCCCATTTTTCTCTAGCTTATCTTTCCTTTGATATGTAAGCATTTTGTCATCTCTGTTATGAATTCTCACACATGTACTTCATGCTCATTTTTGTTCTTTCATAGAGATGTTTAAGTATTACTGCCCTTTGGGTGACTGTTGATGTTTGTAATGTGCTTTCCCACATTTTTCTAGCATTCTTGGGCTGGCATTGGACTCTTCAGAAAGTGTTCTCTCTCAATGAATGGTCTGAGTTTTTCTGAAAACTCATGCACCTGTGTGTGTACATGTGGATGCGAACATGCTTAGCAAATATTACAGAAAACTAAAATAAGTTTAGAACTTTAAAATAACAGTTAAAATGTTCTTTAGATTTAGACACAGGATGGTCACCTATGAGTAGATTGACTTTTGGGTGAAAACAAGAATTTTATTGGAAAACCTGAGAAATGACCAGGAGAAAGATTAACAAGCACAGACTGCGTTTCTAATATCCTTGGCTAGTAAGTAAAGGAACGTTCTACGGGATCAAATTGAAAGTCACAGCTAAGAAACTCTATATTTAGATCTTCATAAGAAACCTATTTAGAAAGTGGTGTCACAAGCTTGTGGAGTCCTGTCCTTCAGGGTGGGGGAGGAAAGTAAGGGGAAAGCATGGAATTCTCTTAGGGCACAGCCTTCAGCAGATTTCACTTTGGAGTCATAGTGCATGAGCTTGATCCTTTGGAACTCTCCCTGGCTCTGAGACTTGAGTGATAGATATACTTTCTGACCCTAAAGAACAAACCTATGCAATAACCAAGAATCATTTCCTGACCAACCTTCTCATACTATTGAACCACGTCCCCTGGATTTCCTATAGGTAATTCAAAGTCAATATACCCAAGTCATAATTTAATATTTTGTCCAATTTCAAAACTTGTACATCTCTCTTATATATTACCATTCTTAGTGAATATACAATCATTATTTACCTAGAAACCCTAGCAAGACATCCGTGTATATATCAAAGGCCCCCATTTCTTTATATATATATTTATATAACTGTTACTATTATTTCAGAATTATTTTCTCATCCTCTGCACATCCACATACTCTCCTGGAATCACCTTCCACACTGCTAAAAATATTAAATTGTCAAAATGCATTCTAATGATGTCATTCCACAGGTTAAAGCTTTATTTCTTACCAAGGCAATATCCTTCAGGAGTCCGATTGTACCTATGTCTCTTTCCTGCTTCAAACTGCACTGTACCAGATACCTTAATATCCACATTAGAGAGACCAAGTCAAGGTTTTATCCAGACTATTTATTCTAGAGAGAAGAAAGCATTCCTGCTGAAGAGAATATCCTGTTTAGAAAGCTATTTTAGGGAGTCTTGAATATGCTAATACAGAACCTTAAGCTTTTTGGAGATCATGAAGGCTAAACATGATTAGAATGCTAAAACAAAGGGAACTATGGTATGAGTCTTGAGACAGGGGCAATTTAAAGTCCTTGTGACTTGTGACTGTGGCAACACAGGCAAATATAGATAGCCAGGGATCTAACGAGGAGATGGAGAATTTTCCAGACTACTGAGAGGCATTTCTGTGGCTCTAGGTAAGATAAAGCCATCAAAAGGTTTTGAGCAAAGTGATTTTATCTATGTTTATAACGGCTCTGGGTGAGGAGTACACTCAGGACATGAGTGAAAACAGAGAAACCAGTTAAGTAGACTATGTAATAATCCACACAAGAGTTGATGATGGTTTATACCTGGATGGTGGTATGTGTGTGTGGAAGGGTGACAAGTCACTCATGCCAGTAAAGATGGTAAGAAGTGTTCAAACTTATGATAGATCCAGGATGATATGCTGGCGGACTGGAAGTGAGGTATGAGAAAGGGAAAGAAATAAAATATTACTTCAAAATATTTTGGTAGAATAAAGTTGACTTTAAGCTAGAAAGAGAATACTGTGAAGAGCTCAAATTAGAATGAAAACTGAGAGCTTAGTATTGCTCAAACTAAGGCTGAGTGAGCCATCAGACAGTTGTCCAATAGGGATTCCTAGAAAATTGTTGACTATGTAAGTTAGATGCATATGAACACTGCTACCTTGGAGACACTTATATGGGAACTGTCATCATAAAGATAGCAACTGAAGAATGAGATCACCAGGCAAGTGAATGTACACTGAGCTTTGCTCACTCTAGCATTAAAAAGTTGGTAATAAAGGAGACAAAGGAGTAGCCAGTAATGTAGAAAGAAAACAGCAGACCATGTTGTCCTAGAGTCCCAGTAAAGGATCTGAAAGAGGAATGAGTGCTTTGGTGTATCAGATGGTGTTGATAGGCCAAGCAAATTAAGGACAAGTAACGAGTCATCACTAGTAAATAGTAAAGCTACCACCTGCTTGAATTAGGTTCAGTGGAAAATAGGGGAAAATTGGAGACAGGCAGTCTACATATTTATTACTTGAAGACATTTTGCTCTTAGAAAGGCAGGGGACTAGCTCTCATAGTAACAGAAAGAGATATGAAAGCTACCCACAGAGAAAAACAATCAATAGTTGTATCTAGCTGTAACACTTATGAACCCCAATAAGGACCAGAATGGCAAGATTTTCCAGATGGTACAATAGTGGCACTTACATGATGGGGTAACCAACAGCTATATAATTGGACTTAAAGCAGATTCAATAGGAGGGAATTCATGTCTAGAATTATAAACTTAGCCAACTGCCTATGGCTAGTGAGGCCATGGAACTTTAGAGAAAAATCTACTACTGCCACTTTCCTTAACCAATGTGATGTCTAACTGCATTCAAAACACTTGTCTTTACATCTACAGACAAGTAGCTATTACCCTCATCAAACAAGCTCCTTTTTGCAGCAGATGGAGGCTACCACAGAAAGCCATACAGGTGAAAATGCAGAGAACAAACTGCTAACGAAGTGCCTGACTCCCATTGGTACATCTACAACACCCAAGACTCAGGGAACATTGCAGAAGAAGGGGCTGGAAGATTGTAATCCAGATGATCAGTATGTCTGATATAAGACAGTGTGTATTCTAAAAGGCAAAAACAAAAAGACATAAAATACAGAAGTAGACAGAGGAGGAGATAGAGGGGAAAGGTTGATCTTAGAAGAACTGAGGTGAGAAGGGAGGGGTAAATATGATTAAAATATATTTTATGCAATTTTCAAGAATTAAGAATATTACATAAAAATATTTTAAAAGTTTATTTTTAATTTTTTGAAATTAAAATGTAATTAACATCATTTTTCTTTCCTCTCTCCAACCTTTGCCATGTGCCCCTCCCCCTTGTTCTACCTCAAATTCATAACCTCCAGCCTCTTTTCCTTTACTGTTTTTATACAAACACACAGTTTCCTGAATATATAAATACAATCTTCTCAATATGTATAATATTACTTGTATATGTATGATTTCAAAAAAAGAAGTATATTTTAAAAGGGAAAATAGATACTGACTTGTTTGTATTATGATGACAATTAAAAAGAGGTAACAACCTAGAAGAAGATGGCAAAAAGACAACCTCGGTGTCTCCATGGAGTTGAAGATGCAAAACTTGAGGGGCTGCTCTTCCTTGGAGCTCTGACTACTCATCTGCAGCATCTACAGCAAAGGTGACTATGGGTATGGGTGAGGTAAGTGGGCAGCTTCAGAGTAGGCATCTGGGGATTTGCTAGTGTCTAAATGAAGTGAATGGCAAGCCTGATGGGTGGAACTGTGGATGGGGGAAGAAATGACAGAAGTCGTCAATACAGCAGAAAGATGAAGAGACAAGGGGAACATAGAAGATAAAGGAGTATCGTATGAGGATCGTGATCAAAATTTGAAAATGAGTCTAATCGAATCTCAATAGTTCTCTTGTCACATTCTGCTGTTGCACATTGGCAAAAGGAAGGTCCCATATTGGAAGAATTACACTCTGAGACTCAAGGAGCAAAGAAGTTAGGCAGTAATGTGGTGGTACATAGAGTTGGATTAGCCTATTCCTCAGAATTGAGATACTTATCGGAATTAAAGAGGCACGGAGTTAATTAGACATGAGCTTAGCCAATTTGGTGTTACAAACATAGAAATGCTTGCTGAACAGCTGTTATTCAAAGAAAAGTGTATAATTACAAAGCTGATTTCCCATGATCTATTTTTGTATTTGATTTAGGTATAACAGGTGATTTTGTGTTTGATTCCTGAGTTACATTAATGTAACATTTGCTTTCTGAAATTTTCTTTGGGCTTTGATTATGTAACTTGTTATGGTCCACAGTGTTGAATTTATGTTTTGTATTATTTTGTATGTTGACATGTTGTCTATGAGGCTAACCCTTTATTTTCAAAGTTGCATTGTTATCCTTCATAATATAGTACAAGTAATAATATTAAAAGCTTACATGCACTGCTCATGCACAGTATATTGGGCTCTGGGCTAATTTCTTTACAGATATCACATCAAATAAGGTGTTAGTAACATGGATTCAGAAGATATTACTTAAATACTATGTTCTGGCAAAGTCATTAAGTATCCAAGAAGTTAAACAACCCTTTTAGGGATATACATTTTCTAAAAGATGAATTAGAGGACAAACCATACCGCCTAACCTCCAGCTGGACACTACAGCCTTAAGGCCTGATGCTGAGTGCCTGATAAATTCAGAGCACTCTAGCAGCATGAGGCATAATTCTCAATCATGGCATATTAGATTTAGATGGTGCCAGAATGCTACTGGAGACCTGTGTATAGATATAGTACATTAATTCTTCCTTAGTGATCCTATTGTGATTTGAGATCTGGAACCATTGCACTCCACATTCCATGGGACTTCAGGAGAGAGGGTCTGCATAACTCTTCAGTTAGCACTACTGAGTAACTGAGAACTCATCTGACATTCTCCACCAGGCTGAGAGAAACTTTTGAGACAGCACCTTAAATGTCACACTATGGGTTACCTTAAAATAAGAACATTGTAAATAAACTTTTCTGTGCAGTCTCTACTCTCTATAGTACTCTCTACTCAATTTGACCCTCCACCTGAAGACTTACTGGTTCTGATCTGCAATCAATCTTGTTCTTAGTCAGAAATATATATCACGAGTTTTAATGTTCTAATTTATTTGATTGAACTTCAAGATAATAATAACCTCTTCTGGAGAGTTTATATGATGTGAAGTGAGTTACACAGGTGACTTACACCTTACAGAACCCTAAGAAGTAGATGTGGTAATAAAGCTCATTTTGTACATGAGAAATCAAATCTTAAAGAAGTAAAATGTCACAAGCCATGCAGCTAACCAGCAGAGCCTGCATTGTCATCTGACTTTGCCTAACCACACAGTCCAGACTCCTGATTACTCAACATCTCCACTGTGTCCCAAAGCTTCCATAGTTTATAACATGACTACAGAGCTCACCATAGTCCCCTCCCTTCTCCCACCTTCTCTTGAGCTGATGGTACCATCTCACTCTTCTCACTTCGCCTCTGAAATCTCCACTTCATCTTTCATTCTCTTCCCCATGGGGCCTGTTCAGTCCTTATATCTTTTATGTTATCTTTGGTGACTCTCAAGTCTTTCTTTTCAGACCTTCACCTGGTTCTTTCTACCCAAGATTCTGTTAGTAATTCTTCTGGACAGTCTTCTTATTGACTATTACTTTTCATATCCAAACCCCAGCTTTCTGATTTTTGGTTTTTTTTGGTGGATCATTTAGTAACAAAAATTTGCTACCACATCATGACTTAGGCTTACTTAGTGATTCTCAGACAATCAGACACTGATTGCTCAGCAGCTTTGAAGATCAGATGCACTTGATTTAGAAGGGAAGTGTGTATAAATATCTCTTTGCCCTCCATACTACCTTTCACATAGTGACTAAACCAATATTTTTTTTATGTGTTCAAGCGTTTTGCCTGCATTTAAGTATGTTTACCACATACATGCTTGGTGCCTTTGGAGGTGAGAAAAAGGTATTGAACGTTCTGAAACTGGAGTTACAGACTGCTTGTCCTGCTGTGTGTGCACTGGGAATTAACTCAGGGTTTCTGCAAGAGCAGCATGGACCTAAACCATCGAGTTATCTCTCCAGCCCAATGACCAATATATTTTATTTTTTTATTTTTAAATTTTAATTTTTCTTCTCTCATGTAATACATTCACAAACCCAATCTTCCCTTCCTCCCCTCCTCGCGTCTCACCCACATCTCTCCTCTCCCCCTGACCTAATGTATTTTTAACTATTTACTCTTATGCCAAGTTTCACAAGTAATAATTTTATATCAAGCCTCTATTTCCACCAACAGATTTTGTTTGTTTGTTTGTTTTGTTTTTTGAGGCATGGTTTCTCTGTGTTTACTCTGATTGTCCTTGAACTCTAGAGACCAGGCTGGCCTTGAACTCACACAGATCAGCCTACCTCTGTCTCCCGAGTGTTGTGATTAAAGGCATGCACCATCACCTCCCCTCCTTCCACCAATAGTTTTAAATCTTATTTCATGAGGCTTTCATTATAAACTAGTACTTATTCAAATCTTTGCCATTTTTTATTATTTCCATTTTCTTTTGTGCTGCATAATTAGAGCATATATAATTCCTAAGAATTTGGACCTTGATTGAGCACATGAACCTAATATTTTATAGTAATCAAAATATTGGCAGCACGCAGACCTTATTTTGGATAGGAATGCCCAATGTGCACATTAAGAGGAAAAGAATTCTAAACTCTTCTGTAAATGTCTGCAGTTGTCATCAGAGCTGAATCTCAAAGGAATGAACAGATCTTTTTAGGGGCTTCTCCCTGCCCCCACAAGACCATCTGTGGACAGTCTCAAACCCAGGCAGCTGACAGCAATGCCTGCTGATATCTAAAGCACATTGGCATCTTGCTGTCCATATTTCTTCTCTAGTAGAATGGGAGCCGAACAACAGTTAGCAGGAGGGCAGAAGAACCCTCTCCCAGCTGGAAATGAACCTGCTCCTGTACTAAGATTCTGAAAGTCTCAGAGGAACCCATTCTATCCAAGACCTTCCAGTGTGATGAGTAGAATCTGGCCAGAACTCAACAGTGTTTAAAATACCCACATCAGAGGAAGGCAGGGCAGCAATTTAAGCTTAGATTTAAATCTTTTTTTTTTTTTTTAAATAATAGTCCCCTAACCTTGTGATCCCATTTCTGCCTTAATTAATAAAGAGGAATTCTGTTTCTGTGCTGTGGATGTTATTGCATGCTGCTGAACTCAAAGAACATATCTGACAGATTTCTAGGTAGAATTTTAAAACATTTCCCAAATTGTTTGGCTCCTAGGGCATGAATAAGTGGCATGATTTAAAAACGGACAACAATTTTTTTAAGTGAATGTGTCTATCAGAAGAAATTAACTTTTATACTTTTCATAACACTCATAGGCAAGTTTCCAATCCACAGGTTGACTATATGTCAAAACCGGAGAAATGGGTAGAATTTAAAGCTTAAAAGTAGTGGCTAATGAAAAAAAAGTGTATTTGTCCTACCTCAAGAAATCATTTAACACTGAGCCCTGTACATTTTTATCTGGTCTAATACAATGAACAGGTTGCAAATTTCTCTGATCACATGGCTGATCTTTGCAGTCCTCTTAAAAATATTTATTTCCTCAATGTTCTAAAGGTTTAAACAAATGTCTTTTTCTGCTAACAAAGTTTATATTATTAAAAACAAAGAGAAATGTTTTCAGAGCTGACCATTTGATATTGAATAACCAATTGGTGAACTCTTCCCTGAGTGTAGAGGAATTTCTAATCCTTTAATCCAGCAGACAACATAGCTGCTCTAGGGTAGAATGAATATTGGTACATACCTTTAATCCCAGTATTCAGAAGGTAATGTGCATATCTTTAATCCTAGCACTTGGGAGACAGGAAACAGAGCTCAGAAGGAGTCAGTGTCAGACAGGAAGTGATGTCTGAGATGAATCAGATTAAAGGACAGGCAAAGTGACGAATCAGAGGACGAGTTAGCAGAGCAAGGACATGCCCAACTCTTATAAAACCAGGCTCTCAGCTCAGAATTCAGAGAGGCAGAGAGAGGACAAGATACAGAGACAATGAAGCATTATGACTAAGGATGTGGCACAGAAGCAGAGAGGCTGACAGAGGGAGGAAGTATGGAGCAATGAGAGCTCAGAGAGGGACAAGACACAGAAGCAGAAACACATAAATAGTCTGAGGAGTCTGAGGCAGAAGCACTGATGCAGTTCAGCAGAAGAAGTGAGTATCAAAAGGGAAGAGTAATTCAGTTTGATGCTGGGTAGAGCAGTTCAGTCTGAGGCAGAGAGTCTGTTGGAGTCAGAAAAGTTTGATCAGAAACAGCTGGCTCAGAAGGTCAGTTTCAACCAGCAGCAGTTTGGAGAAGAGTTTGAGCCAGAACAGGGAGTGAATTGAACCTTAAGAGTTGGAGTTCAGAAGTCACTAATCAGAGTGACTCAGGTCTAGACAAAGTTCTAGACTTAAGGATTAGATTGAAAGAAAATAATTTTTCATGCTGTCAACATTCCTTAGTTGCCTGTAGTTTTTTTGTATAGGGTTGAAGTCTTATACAAGTAACATTATATAGACTATAGCAAGTTTACTTATTTACTTATTTATTTAGCAAAAACATATACATGCATGTGTGTAGCAAAAAATCATGAAAGAGATCATGAGTTTTAAAAAGAGCAAGTATGAGTATATGGGAGATTTGGAAGGAAGAAAGAAAAATGATGTATATTATCACCTCAAAAACAACAAAAATGTTTTTTAATGAATTAAACTAGTGGTTATTCAAACACTTATAAACCTGGAACTCAAGAGGCAGAGACAGGTGAGTCTCTGGGGGTTTGAGCACAATTTGTTCTATATAGCAATTTCCAGGCCAATTAGGACTGCATAATGAGAACTTGTCTCAAAATAAAATAAAATGGAGGGCAAATTTGTTGTTTCTTTGTATGGATTAAATCATTTTTGTATTTGAAAAGATTGAGTCTAGTAATAATTTCTAAAATGTGTGAAAATAAATTTTATGTGATTAGAATGGTTTTACTATCTTAATGTTAATATATACTAAATGCTCATGTATATCAATAGGGTTTCTCTCAAAAGGGGGATAGAAAACAATAGTTAGCCTTTTGCCATCTGGACCTTATTTTTCCTCTGAGCTTCAGTGTTTCCAGCTGGAAAATGAAGATTTGATCAGACAATTTTCTAAGATGTATTTCTAATGGTTACAGAATAAAAGGAAGCTCCAGCATTAAATCTCTCAATATTTACATCTCATATATTATAATCCGCAGGAAATTAGATATATTTTCACTTGGCTATGAGTTGGGACCAAATAAAAGCTGTATTGAGGGCTACAAGGATTTACGTGAGAACTAGCCCTGAACACACTAGGACAATTTGTGCACAAACTGTATGCTCCTATAAATGGTAGGATCGCATTTTAAGGTCAAGGAAAACATAAAACTGAGCACATGAGTCAATCTAGTACTTTCCATTCTGGCACTTGGAGAAGAAAGGAGGGGACATATCAGTGTCCTTTGCCACCAAGATGTCCCTCGGCCGTGATGAAATGGGACCTGTCAGGGTTTAAAAACAGAACGCGGTCAGGGCAGTGGCACCACATCTTGGCAAGAAATGCTTTGCATAGTTTCCACAGTCACAGGCTCTCCTTCCCACTCACACCCTGCTTCTATTTAAATCCCAGGCACCTCTCTCACCCACATTCCCTCTTCAACCAGTGCCCAGGCTGTCAGCAGAGAAGAAACAGGTAGCATGGCTCCTGGAGAAAAGGAAAGGGAAGCGGGGCCAGCCAAGAGTGCCCTCCAGAAGGTACGGACAGCGACCCTGGTTATCAACTTGGCCCGAGGTTGGCAGCAGTGGGCGAATGAGAACAGCACCAGGCAGGCTCAGGAGCCTGCAGGCTGGCTGCCTGGAGCAATCCAAGACTCAGCCCACACTTCAAAACCAGTGGTATGCCCCACTCCCCACCAGCATGCCCCCAAGCCTCCATCTCCAAAGCCAGAGAGACACAGAGATGGACAACTTTCAGAAGCCGCCGAGGTCTCCCATATCAAGAGGAAAGAGGTGACCAGAACAGTTGTGAGCAAGGCTTATGAGAGAGGAGGAGATGTGAACTACCTGAGCCACAGGTATGAGAATGATGAGGGTGTGTCGGAAGCTGTTCAGCCAGAGAACGACATTGACAGAATCCTTCTCAGTCATGACTCGCCAACGCGGAGAAGGAAATGCACCAACCTGGTATCTGAGCTGACCAAAGGCTGGAAATTGATGGAGCAGGAGGAGCCCAAGTGGAAGAGTGACAGCACAGACACAGAGGACAGTGGCTACGGAGGGGACATGGAGGACAAGCCTGAGCAGGATGTGGTACAGGTGGCTGCTGCCAGGATCAAACGTCCCTTGCCCTCCAGTAAGTGAATGAATTCTTCTACTCCTTGTACCTCAATCACAAATGAGCTCCAACCAGCAACAGAGATAGAGAGGAAGGGGGTGTGTTGCCAGTTAGAGTGGGAGCGCTAGGAAAGGCACATGCTTGGACTGAAAGGGCAGTGCTAACTTCAGATGTAACCCTTCTCATCCATGCCATTACTATCTCTCCTATGGGCTTCCTGAATTCAACTTGCACATGGACCCCTTTTTTGGTGAGGTGGAGATGTATATAAGCTTAGAAAGTGAGACACCCAGAAACTAAGACATATAAAAGTCATAGGAAGAGTAAATGAGGCAGCTGGAGAGATTGAAACAGGGCTGTGCTATAACCCCCATTCTACATGCTCTCCCTTAGCATAAAGCAAAATGTCAGTTTAATTCATCTCAGTAACCTCCGACATGCAGGGATTTAGTACAAGTATGTTGAGGGGCTTTAAGACAAAGAGAGAAAATAATGACCTTTTACTTTTGTTTGCATGTATGTATGACTGCATGTGTGCAGGTATATGCCCAGGCACAGGTGTGGAGGCCAGAGGAGGATGCTAGGTATCCTGCTCTGTCACTCTCCACTTTTACATACAAGACAAGATATCTCACTGAACCAGACAGAAGCTTGCCGTTTCAGCACACCTGGCCAGCCAGTGAGCACCCAGCAATCTGCCAGTCTCTGCTTCTCCATGCTGGGGTTACATGAATGTTGGCCATGCATAGATGGCTTTCCATTTTATTTTATTTTTTTTTAATTTAGTGTTTTTAATTTTAATTTTAATTGTTTAATTTTATTTTATTATTTTTGTGGGATCTGAGATTCCAACTCAGGTCCTCATGTTTGCATAGCATGAACTCTTACCCACTAAGCATCTCTCCAACAAAGCTTGAATTTTTATCCCGGCTCCCCTCCCCTATTCTAGTAAAAAGATTGCCTTCCTTGGACTTTGGGACAGTGACCAATTTGTAAAAAGAACCAGAGACCTGGGTCTCGAGTCTGTTAGAGAGGAGAACAAAGATCATAGCTGCTCATCAGCATCAATGACACTGCCTTTCAGATGGTAATCCTGACACATGTGACCCCACTGGTCCATTAATCAAATTAGTGACAGTCCCTGGGCAGTGCCAATGCGGAGGAACAAACTCTCCCCAGAGTTTCTGTGTATAGTGGGACCAGATGGGGAGCTGAGGTTCTTCAGCCACAAAGACAACTGGGCACGGTCTGGTGGGGTCGCCACAACCATCTTCCTTCATAAATATCCCAAGCTGGTACTAGGAAACTCACTCTTGACCTCCTTGACTTACTGAAACTGGGAATCAGGTGAAGGATATTTACTAGAGAACTTTCCAGTACCATTCCTCTTGAATAGATTATAAATAATATTGGTTGCTTTATTTTCTGTGAATTTCATTGACTTTTAATAACTTATCCATTGAATTACTTCCGGCATGATAGAACCACAAAGACGTTGGTCCCCATGCTGTCAGTCTGCTATTAACAAGCTGCATTTGGGTAAGGAAGCAGCATTCTGATCCTGGCATTTTTTAGTTGACGAATAATTTTGCTATAAGTTTCTGTTACCAAAGTTAAACTTTCCTACTTTGCCTACCACATGTGGTAGAAATAGTTATTTTGCATATTCCAAGAGATGAAATAGTTGTTGACTATGAGAAAATGTATTTACAAACAGGCTCTGAATTCAATGTTTATCTCCTAAAATATGGATGACTAGTAATTGCTTGCTGTCAATTATACTGTCTTCTCTTTTCAAAGGTCAATCTAAACCATTTTCACCTGAAAATTTAAAGCATGCAATAACCTGGAATTGTTGTATTCAGTGACCTAAAACATCTCCAGAATATGAGTTGCTAAATCCAATTTAAATCTGACACTTTCATATGTTTTAATAATTCAAAATATAAAACCATATAGAATGTTGTTGGTATAGAAAAGATCCATTGAGGTGTATATCTTTCAAGTATTTTAAAATAGAGTTATTTTCTAATTCTTGTTTTGTTCTATTTCCTTTTATATGGGGGAATTATAATGTGACAATGTAAGGAGATTTAGAAAATGCTTCTTTTAAAAGATTGCATCTTTATAGATTTATTTTCAAACCAACAAGAACTCATTCCAAACAATATTAAGCTCCAACACTCAGAGCCTCTAAGTTCCTATATCAAAGTAGAAGACAGCAATTATACCTTAAAAACCCAGACAGTCATAAAACACACAATTTAAACAAACACCTCTGGATACTAGTGTGAACAGTTATCTACTATTCCTTTTTTCCTTTACAAAAATTACCAAATAAGCATAATAGCCATGTAAGAATATTTAAGGAGGTCATGAGATCAATGGTCACCTGGACGCCAACATAAGTTTGTCATTAGTGCTAATTCAGTGAATTCTTCAGCATGGTGCCTCTACATGTTAGTCACAAATGCAATTTTACATTACTTGGATTATTTCTGTGAGTGTCTTTTATGGTATTTTTACACTATCTAATGGCTACCCAAACAACGATTAGAAGGTATCATGTAAAGGACCGATGGAATAGCTAAGCAGCCAGGAGCTCAGAAAGGCTGAGCATAGGATTCTTTAACATGGGCTTGGGCTCTGAGTTTGTGTTAAAGAGATACTTTACTGTATCATATGACTACCTTCTGAGATATCTCATGCTTTCTTTGTTGCTGGCAGGAGACTCTTTTTCAAATACACCATTAGATTTTTTTTTTTACCCTCAAGACAGCTATGATCATTTGGTTATTCCTGTCTTCATCAACATGGATTCAAGGGTACAAAGAATTTGCAGCCCACAATGAGAAGGTGAGCAGACAGCTGATGGCAAAGCAACGACAGTTTGACAGTTCAGTTCAGGAGGGCTGAGTGGGACCTAGTCCTCTCCAATATGTTGCTGCTCTTAGCATGTTTTCAAACTTGAGGGATTGCAATAAACTAGCATTGTATATAGTACTGTATGTTTTTTCCCCAGTTAACCTTGTTGCATGTTTTACTTCACATGCTTATGAAAAGTAGTGTTTTAATTCTAACCTAACAGTTAGACCATGTAGTCACAGGACTGTCTGAAAAAACATGGGAATTAATGAAATTTCGCCATCTAGTGGATGTTATTTCTTTTTCTTTCTTTTCTTTTCTTTCTTCTTTTTTTTTTTTTTTTAAATGATTTTATTGCAAGGGTGCATTTAAAGCACATACAGGTTTGGTATCTGTCCTTCGTGGGCTGCATATCTCCCTTACGGGAGGAGAGCAAACACTTGACTCCTGGAACCATGATGATGAGTCTCAAATTCAGGGCCATCCTAAAAGAACAGAGCTCATGACCACAGGGATACAGGATGGAAATATTTTAGAACAAGTTACTGGTTCACTGGCTCACTTTTCACATGAGCAGACGTTAGGAAGTTTGGACATTGACAGATAAGCCTGGCCCACCCCACTCTTGGGCTTAGAGCAGTGAATTATGAGTACTCATAGGGTCCAGTCATGGCACTCATACAGATAATGTGAGAGCTTCTTACATCTTCAATCCCAATACTTCCAGGCCTGAGGCTACTCAGTGCTCTGGAGAATAAAGGTGGGTGTTTTGTGATGATGGGGTAAATTTCTTTGACAAAGAAATGCAAAGTGAAAAATTCTACTAAATTGGAAATACAGAAATGGCAGAGGTTTTCAAGGACAAAATTTAACTATTTGAAAATTAGGTCTGCATCCTCGTATCATAATGCAGGGGTTCAAAAGCTGGGGATTGTAGTTTCGTGTTTAATAAAATGCATTCCAAATTCCAAGGGAACATACACACACATACACCTTTGACACACAATTTATTTATCACGTACTATATCTTAAAGCTGGTGGTATCACACTGATTTTAGCTTCAGTTTTGCAGAATCCTTCAATGGCTACAGACTCAAGCAGTATTTCTTAAGAGTTGCATATTGACCTCCTGTGAGAGCTTAACTTGGGTACAAATTCCAGTCTTAGCCTACCATTTAATAATTTTGTGCCTTTAGTATGTTCCTTAATGCTGCTGGCTTCAGTTTCAATATTTCTATAAAGCTGAAATATTAGCCATCTTATAGATAACTGTAAACAATAATAATGAAGTGTTTGTAAGAATGCCAGCATATAACGTTCACTAAGTGTTATTATTGCAAGTATTTTCTATTTGTGTAACTTGATAAACATTTGTGAACATCACTAATGCTAAATAGGTTCTAATGAACAGAAATGCAGAAATTCTACATATAACTACTCCAATCCGTGTAGTAGAACCAATAGCATGTTTTGGAAATAACTGATTTTAGAAGCCTTTTGAGAACTGATTCCAGTTCAGAACTGTTCATAACATGTAACATTTTAGAAGCATATACTTTCTTCACACTATATTTAAGGAAGGTTTTGTGGTTTATCTTTTTAAAGAGGCTTAAAATTGTTAGTGGTTAATCCATTATTATTATTCATAGACAAAGCAATCTAGGATGTATGCCAAAGTAAGAATGATGGAGATTTTCCTTTCCACTTACTTTTTGTCAGAAGTGACCTGGATTTTATCGTGATGGGAACTCTAAAGACTTCCATTCAGATGCACACGTGGGAAGTACAAACGGCAAATGACACTTGCTGTTCATGTATCCACCTTGCTTCTTCACCCTCTCTCCTTTAGGACGAACAGATACACGGAGACACTCAACTGTAAGGCCCAGCGGAAATACAGCCAAGTGGACAGCTTAAAAGGGAGGTGGCAGCAATGGGCTGATGAACACATACAGTCCCAGAAGCTCAACCCTTTCAGTGACGAATTTGACTATGACCTAGCCATGTCCACTCGGCTACACAAGGGAGACGAAGGCTATGGCCGTCCCAAGGAGGGAAGTAAGACAGCTGAAAGGGCCAAGCGAGCTGAGGAGCACATCTATCGGGAAATTATGGAGTTATGCTTTGTTATCCGAACAATGGCTCGCCACAGACATGATGGCAAGATCCAGGTTACTTTCGGAGAACTCTTTGACAGATATGTTCGTATTTCAGATAAAGTGGTGGGCATCCTCATGCGTGCCAGGAAACATGGACTGGTGCACTTTGAAGGAGAGATGCTATGGCAAGGCAAAGACGACCATGTCGTGATTACTCTCCTTGAGTAAGCCCTCAACAAATCAATCGCCATTGTTCTACTGATATATGTTAACGTATTACAAGTTTAAAGGCAAGATGCTCTGGAATGTTATTAAGTGATTTTATATAAATGGCTTTTGGTACTATTCTAAGAGGTTACTATGTGAAGATTCTGACAAAACACATTCAGAATATTTTAGAAGTATACAGACTGTAATATACAATTAATATGCTGATATTTGAAATTCTTACCTTTTTAGGCAAAAATATTTGGTCTTTGGGGAATTCGTTACAGACTTAAAATTACTAATTACAAGTAAGAAAACTGACCTTAGACAAAGAAGAACATCTCAGTGTAAATTGTTTTGTTTTGTTTTTTGTTCTTTGTGTGTGGGTATGTGTTGGGGGGATTCCATTAAATGGGGTAAAATTAAATGTTTGACTTTGACTTGAAAAAAAAAATAAGGATGGTCACTAGCCCAGGGTGGCCTCAAACTCTATTTTGCTAAAGATGATTTCAACCCCCTGATACACCAGCATCTACCTCCTCAGTGCTGGGACTACAGGCTTGTCTGACATTATTCCCACTTTCTAAAAGTGCTGGAGATCAAACTCAGGGCCTCATGCCTGGCAAGGAAGAAGTTCTCTACTTACAGAATACTTTCCAGCCCCTTTGAAAAAATTATCTCCTTTGGTGCATAATTACATTTTCAACAAGATGTTGAAGTTCCTCTGGTTCTATTCCAGTGGGGTTCCTTCAGTCAGCATTCCTCTTTATGATTCCAGCAAGTCATATAGAAACAGATATTACCAGTGGCCTGATGATGAACAAAGATGGCCTGCTTAGTGTTTACTGGGAAAGAAGGGTGGAGTTTCAGGCTTGGCCTTGTGGAGCTTCATGAACAAGTTTGACTTTTGCTTAAAGCCTCAATGAGTAATGCTGGTTCCATTTACACCAAAGTACAAAGAACAAGAAATACAGAGATTCTGTGAAGTGAATGTTCACTGGAGAAAAATCTCATAGAATCACTGAATTTAAAACCTGAGACAGTTTTCTTTCCTATTCTAAGAAATAAGATGTCACAAGACGAAGTCACTCTCACACACACACACACATACACACACACACACACACACACCCCACAATCAGTTCTTCTAAGGTAAAGAAACAGCTAATCTAATAAAAGGAGAACAAGACTGACCTGCCAGTGACCATATTTTCCCCTAATGTGTATAACTCTAAAACCAAATTGAATATAACGTGAAACTACATTTTATTTTTTAACTGAATTAAAAAAAAGCTACTAAAATTAAAATGGCTATAATACTTTGTGTTAAATACAAAAAAAAAATGTCAGCTATTATATCTCAAAACAGTAGGAATCCATAGTTGTTATGTTAGGCAAAATACAGATGGAATTACTTTAGAAATTATCAAGAACGACTGCTTCAAACCCAGAATTTAAATATTTTAAAGGAAACATATGTTTTTGTTTGCATTCTAGTTTGAGTCATTAGTCATTAGTCAAACATGACCAATGTTTCCCGTGACAATTCATGTGTGACATGCCCAAGTGTTATCACAATGAGACCAGTGTTAAAACTGAAGAAAAAACAGTGGAGTAAAAGCTGTTTGTCTTCTGTAATTTTTGTATTATTTTTAGATTAGATTCCAAAACACACTATATGTGTGAGTGTGTGTGTATTAAATAAAACAAAATTTGAGTTAGAACATTCCTAGTCAGCATTGCAACCAATGTTTCATGAATTCCCATGCTTCATCTCTGAATAGAAAGATTTTGCAGGTGTCCTGACATAATAAGACTACTCAAAGTTCAACTTGTTTGAATGTAAGAATACTGAAATCCTTTACATATTGTGTGGCAAAGAGAGATCACATCCATACTCTGCTGGATTTTTGGTTTTTATCTTTCAAATGCCAGTTCTTTTCCTAAGTATAACAATTCTTCGGCTACAGGAATAACTCTATATAACCTAGAATTCTGTGAGAATTCTAAGTTTGCTATACCCCTTCTGATAAGAAAGCAACATTTTTTAATTCTTCTGAATTATGCCTAACTCTAAAGTCAGAAACTAGTATCCTTAGAGGAAAATGCTGTCAGGTGCATTCTAACAGGCAGCTTGCAAAGCATTACCTTAGCTCTCTAGTAACATGGTTTGTAGATCTTATTTTATTGATAATAATTAATAATATTTTATTATTTTAATTTTCAATTATTTAATAAATGTTTGATTTAATAATAAATAATAAAATGTTCTGTTTTACTATTCTATTTTATTGTGAATTGTCAGACCATTAGACCTATAACTTTTCCTGATTTCAAATCAAAAATATTCTTTCCTCAAAGAACAGTGGAATTCATGCTTGGAAACTTAGAAGATTTTAACCAAAGATAAAATATGTAAGAAAGCTGAGCAAGCAAGCTAATGGAAAGACCTGTTTTAGTCACAAAGTGTATAGAATAATTCCATCATAGACAACCTTAAATTCCTAGAGGCATGCACTTGATCTCCCAGACCTAAGGTTTTCCATTTATTTTTTGGTTTTTCCTTAGTTTTTGTACTTTTAGGCACTTTATACTCTGCATCCGAATATTTGGAAGTTTGCTGACTACATGATTTCCAAGCTTACTCCCTTTCTTATTCTGCTCACACCCTGAGAAGGGAAGATTTGAGCTTGGGGTTATTTTCCTCCCCATATTGTGTATCAAAATGAGATCATATCCATACTCTTTGCTTGGTTTTTGTTCTTCTTTCCTTTTGATACACCAGCTGCTGCCCTAAAAGAAATAATGTAAAACTACCAGAGCCATTGTTCCTGGTCGTTATGACACCATGTAAGCTAGACATTTGTTACATATTGAGTCATTTCATTGAATAACTGCAAGACAAACCAGGTGGCCCATGCAGAGGTGGTCCCTTAGCACAGATGTCCTCACTTTGTTCTTGGTACCCAGGGCATTTTTTGGTGCAAACAGAGTCAATGGTTTTTATCTCATTTATAAGTTCTACTCCCCAAATTTCTCTTGCAGATAAAAGTCACGCAATATAAAAATACACATGCATGCAAACAGGACTATACGTGTGTAAATGTTCACCAGGATATTTTGAAAATAAGGGTACTGAGAAATAATGAAATCACCTTCTGTAAGAATGAGAAGAAACGAGCAGAGAGAAGAGCTAATGTCCTACCAGAATGTACCAAAATATTCCAACTTTTAGTTTTGACTTTTAGGAACTTTTAAATATGTTGCATCTTTTGGCAAAAAGTTTTACTCATTGCCATTGGGTACATACCAAAGAAGTAAGCTTGTTGGTCAAAGGAATGTTCAAGCTCAGCTTTAGTTGGCATTGCCAAGTTACCCAACTGTTCCCACCTCCCATTCACAATCCCTTTGAAATGGTTATTATTGCTAATCTCAATTCTCCTGAAAATTGCCAGTTTTCTGACTTCCTTGTTCATAGAGCGATTAGTCTGTTTCTTTTTTATCCCTGAAGCTTGTAAGATCTGAACACTCTCATCTCAAAAAGGAACTTTATATCCTGGAAGGATTTATCTAAGACTATCATTAGTTTTTGCTTAGCTAGAATTACCTACCTGGGCCTGGTCTGTAAGATGATTTTTGTTTGCATGTTAGGTTCAAATTTTGTATTAATTTTTTATCTTTTAATTGTGGGGCTGTACTGGAGCTAGGGTGGGATATAAGTGTGCTTGGAACCCCGGAACCTTTATTTTATTATGAGAGCAACTGTTCAACTGACACTCCAGATCCCCAACACACAAACCACAAGCTATACTATCTGCTTTCATAGCAAGTCACCACCCCCTCAAAGGTATGGGAGCTGGTGGTTGTTTACCTGAAGCTGGGACTAACTTCTCCCTATCTGACCATATAAGATCTCTCCCTCTGGTCCCCAGGAAAACACCTAGTCCAGGTTATGAGCCCCAACATGCAAATGGGGCTGTCTTACCTGTGCTGTCCTAACCAGTGGTCTTCCCTTGAAGTCCCTGGATACCAGAGACCCTTCCTTTCTCTATAAATGAGACCCATCCCCTCAATAAACTGAGTTACACCTTATGTTGTTTGATAAGGAATCTTTACTTCCCGCCTCTCAGAGCCTCCAATCAAGGACCAGCATGTACACATGGAGTCATAGACCCACACCTTACATTTCCTTCCCAGCTGGCCACGGTAAAGACACTTCCCAGGGATGGGAGCAGACACGAAGAAATTTTACATTTAACTTCTCTTACCAGACTTCCAATATGTTTCTCTATTTCCCACACACTGCCAATTTATCCACAAAAAGATAGTTACAATACCCTCTATCTCTTGAAGTTGGTTAATGCTACTTTCAGTCTTTTAAAAATAAGTATTTGTTCCTTTTGATTATTCTAAAAGTAAAACTGATGATTCTCAGATTATGTTCTGTATCCTTTTAAAATAGCATTGATCTCTGCTCTTATATTTATTTTGTCCCACATGCTTTAGTTCCAATTTGTTTTTCTTTTAACTTGAGAGGGAAGTTCAGAGCCTTTTTATTGAGCTGGTCAATATTACTTTGATGAAAAAAACAATTACAAGAATCTGATTTAAAATCAGGTGTTTAACTTCCAAGGGCATTTCACCCACAGGAATATCATGTTGATTTAAAAACTTTGTATTTTGGAATAGATTATTAAAGGTTTCCTTCCAATTGATAATTTCTCATAGCATACTAGGGGCTTGATTCTATGAATGTCAGCACCTCCATCCATCTTCATATTTTCCTCTTTATACACTGGAAATTTAATAACACATGGGAGTTCTCAAGTCAAAACCCTAAAGAAATTTCAAGAAATTTACATATATTTTGAAAATTTCACATATAAACACAAAATGGTAGCCTATTCCAAGTCCACACTTCTGTTCTTGTCATCACGTTGTCATTTACTGAGGCGCATCAGTTTTTCCTCTGGATTGTCAATAGACTTGCTTATTTTTCCTCCCATCTCTAGCTTTTTCCTCTCAATCTATTTTTTTCCCACAAAGACTTTTCCTAAAGGGCACATCTGTCTACACTATTCCTCCTCTCAAACATTCTCAAAAGTTCCATGAGATTAAAAAAATAAGAACTGCTTGGTGCCATGCATAGAGCTCTTCATGATACTGGAGTTTATGCTATGCACTCTCTACTGTCCCCCAACACTTCAAACCCTTTGCGTTCCTGCAGGTAAGTGAATCTCCAAATATTTTAAATAGCAGTGCTGCCTCTAACTCAATTCAACCTTCTATCACTTCCTGATGCTACACCAGCTTAATGCATGCCAGCAGGGCACTTCTCAGGAGACAGTAGTATGCTTACTACCAGTTCTTAGATATGGAAATAACTTGGTTATTGAATAAATCCAAACTCATTTGCATTTATGCATTTAATTTTATTTGATATACATCTCTATGACCTTCTTGTAGTTGAAATCCATTACAGGATACCTTAAAGTTTTATGATTAGTCACCTCCACAAAGACAATAATACTGCTGTGGAAGACCAAATGGGGAAAGGATCTACTTATTTACAATTCCCTACATTATAAACATTTAACCTAGACACTATTACTTAACTTGTAATGAGAGCTTTACAGAGACAAAGAAATGATGCCCCATGTTTCTTTAGCAACATCATCAGCAACAGCGTATCATAGAACACCAGAGATTTTGATTAGCATTATGCTTTCTTTAGACACTTATTTAAACTTTTTCCAAAAGAACTAGGTATTTTTAAGAGTTATATATAACTAAAGCTACTTAAGCCAACATACTTGGCTGGTAATTTCATTTTCAGAATAATTTAAAGTGCTATAAGCAACCTGGCAGTCAACACTTTCTATAAGAACAAAACTATCTTTAAATATCAATTTACAAGATATACAACGTTTGTGTGGAACAGCTGAATTGTCAGCACAAAGTCACTGTCACATGTATAACAGCAGGTTTTATTTTTGCATAACACGAAGCTCTGAAATTTAACTGATGAACTGTTGCCACAATGGCTTATTGTTGGTTTCCTACAAGAGAGGATACAACTGCTAGTTTATTCTATCTTTTCATTTTGTGAGGCCACTTGACAGTAAGCTTGCACATTCACCAAGTCTACTGAGTTACAGTATTGTCTACTACAGTCACTGCCCTTTTATATGAGCAGATGCTAATGTTAACTAATAACATATACCACTAAAAAACAAAAAAACAAACCAAATTTTTATTTTAAAACATTTTTTTCCTTTTGAGCAGAAAACAAAACAAAACAAATATATTTGGGGAGTTGGTATGCAACAAGGCTAAAACAACAGAACTGTAAAACAGTATATCTGACACAATGTTGAAGAAATATGCAAGCTTTAGTTTTTGTACTTATGATAATGCCCTATTAAGCTATAAATATGTAAATAGTACTACTTGCTTAATATATTAAATCCAATAGAATCATCAAATTCCCTTTCTCCTCTCAATTTGTGACTCTTTATCTAATAATTCAGTGATGAAATCATGTGCCCAAACCTGCAGATCATGTGCGCTGTGGTCTATGCCAATCAGACTTCTCCTCAAATTTCATTGTCTCAAAATGAAATCGAGAATGTTTACAAAATGAATAAAGAGACTGTGGTAGAGAATTAGAACTAGAAGAGGTCTATGAAGCATATATTATTTTGGCGTGTGGTTTCTCATTCAGAAGAAAATGATAAGCAGGTCCAAATGTCACTTGTGTCAACTCTACCAGATACAAAAGCATCTATACCCCATTTCCTTAATGCCCCAAGTACACTGCTCTATAAAAAGAAATATAGATTAAAAGGAAAAGAAGAGTTGAACAACAAAGCACCATCCAATCAGGAGACTGAGATAACATGAACTGAAAATGTGGTGGCCTCTAAGACCAAAATGCTGCAATATGCTGACAAAACTCCACCCAGCTATTACACTAGAGGAACCCAGGCCATGGTGTAAACAAAAGAACTCTGGGACAGAAACATGATTGGAAAAATAAACTCCAAAATTATAGTTGTAGTAAATGGCAAAACAGACTAACTTTAAAGCACGGGTGACATGTTAATTGTATTGCTTCTTGAACATTCCAAACAATGCGTTGTCCATTCAGGTTTGGGCCAATGTCCTGCTAAGGCTGAGAGCACTGTATTTATTCAAAAGCCCAGATTTCAATGTCTTGGATAAAGAAATCTTCCTTCTTAGAAAGAGTATGATTTCCAAATGTTTTACAGGAATGGCTTCTTCCATGGTAGAGATCTCCATCAAGCCAAAGGGCAAATTCTCCTCTGAAATACAACAAAACAACTATTAATACGCTCACCCTAAATTGCAAAGTAATTAACTAGTCTTTTCAATGTCTACTAACTCTGCTCCTTATGACACAAAGCGATAATCTTATTTTCCATCCCACTGTGAAATCATTATTATGCACATTAATGAATAGATTAAGCACACTAAAATTTACTTCATATACAATTGGCTTTTGGAATTTGGCATAATAAGTACTTTATTTGACTTTATTTAATTTATTTAATTTCATTTTTTCTAGAGTAGTACTAGAGCTGAACTTCAGGCAAGCACTCTACCACTGAACTTCAACTCCAGTCATTTCTCTGTTGTAGTTTTAATTTTTTAAATCTGATTTTCTTCCAGGTATTAAAAATTATATCATCTATGACAAAATGAGGGTTAATGTTAAAGGCATGACAATAAAAGCTTATTTGTTCTAGATACTTAGAAAGATTTGCTATTAATAGCATCAGTATGAACAATTGGAGTCTCTATTGAGTTACTTCTATGTTAACAGCCTGTGAAAACAAGGCTAGGTTTTATTGTTGCCCCCCCCACCCCTTGGTACCAAGCCATGGAAAAAAACTTTAAATGGAAAAGGGACATGATGCTGGGATCCCTTATCAAGCAGTGGGGAACAAGAAGTCAGATGACAGGACTTAAAGGACTTAAAGGGCTCAGTAACATATAACAGATCTCATTGGAATAGACTTCAGAGTCTTCTTGCTCTTAACTGATCTTTCTCTTCAGCTTTCAGGTAAATTTTAAAGAGGGGAGAGCTACACTTACCTGTGGGTATCGGGACAAATATTTTGAATGCAGTAAATAATTACACTAATATAGTAAAGTTGAAATTACATATTTTTCTCCAAGATCCATGAGTTTACTGAGTAGCTGGCTAGGTTTCCAGTACCAGATGTGATTTCCTTCTTGTTGAGTGGTCTTACAACCAATTAGAGAGCTGCTGGTTTCTACAAAGGTTATGTGTGCCACTATTGCACCAAAGGCTTAAGGATTATTATGGAAAAGAGGGCCAAAAGAATGTAAGAGCCAGAGGATTAGGGAGTTTGCAGTGAGACTGTGTCTCCCAGGAATATTGGGTCTATTAATTAGCTCAGTCCTCAGTGTGGCTTTGTTGAGAAACTGGATTTAAGACATGACACACAGAAGTGGTTAAGTCACTAGGGATACCACCTGAGGCAGAAATTACTATGGTTTTTATAGAATCCTGTGCAAGTTTTATTACAACAGTGGTTCTCAACCTGTGGGTCACGACCTCTTGACTGTTTCACAGGAGTCACCTAAGATCATCTACATTATGATTTAACAGTAGAAAAATTACAATTATGAAATAACAAAAACAATTTCATGGTTGGGGGCTACCACAACATGAAGAAATGTATTAAAGGGTTGCAGCATTAGGAAGGCTGAGAATCACTGTTAGAAAAAGCCTGGCTATTGGTATCAGTAGGAAGGCTGAATTCCTGTGGCTTCCCAACTTACTATGTGATCTCTTCTTCAGAAAGACAGTTCCCTTTTCTTTGCTAAAGAGCAGTACATCAAAGAAGCAGTTACAAAAGGCAGACAGATATGGCTACTCAAAATTGAACTGTCCATTTCCAAATCAATGAATTGAACAAATCTTTTCTGTTTTTTATAACAGAAGATGGGCCTATAAAAGCCCTTCTCTATAGAATTCTGAAATATTAAGTCCCTAAAGTTTGTATGTTTGAGCACATATTCTTCAAAGTCAGGAAACTTCCTAGCGAGTGAGATAAAAATGCTAGTTTATTTTCGTGGAAATGTTACATGTTACACAAAATCTCATTACCAAATGAGATTGTGCATGTTGTTTTTAGAAGGTATCCATAATACTTGAAACTGTTAACACTTGACTGTAGTCCTGGGAGGGCTAATACAACATTGTGTGTTACTATCACTTTAGGCATGCCAATATAATTCTCTATAGCAACAGCAAAAATGGTGCAACTGAACTATGTAAACACTGTAGTCTGATAAGGACAGCCTACTTACAAACTATACAAACTATATATATTTACACAGATAAATATTTGCTTGAATTGCCTTGGATGCATAGTCTTTAAGTCTAAGATTCTATGGCTTAAATTAATTAGTACCGTATTTCTATCACTTTTACAAATTTGGGAATCATTTAGTATCATATACACCTGTTACCAAAAGAAAGAAGGAATGCCTAAGGATAAAACTATGTAAGCACTGCTTGTGAAGAATACACTATGAAGTAGCAGAGGAAGCTACCTTGAAACACCACAAGACTAAACAAAATTAGGATGTTAGAATATGAAAGAGAGGCTTTTCATAGCAATTTTACATTAAATAGATAGGGTTATACTAGTGGAGAAAAACAAAAACCCTGAACACGGTGTCACTAAATCATATTATAGGAAAACAAACTTTTACAGTTGTCTGAAATACAGATCCAAACAGTACCCAGAGAAAACCTGAAAGAAAACTATTGGTTTTGTCCTGTACAGTGAGAGCGACAGCAGACTATCATGCATACTTGAATATTCAAGACATTAAAGGATTTGGAACAGTTACATTTCAAATTTCAAAGAGCCAATGCACATTAAAGCAATGATAAGTCTCAATGGAAATCAGCTAGCCAGCATTTTAAAATTAAGAAAAAATACTTTACCAACTATGTAAAATATTATACTTAAGCATCTTAAGAACAAACTTTACATAATATGTAAGTTTAAATTCTATTGCCAAAATTTCCAATTACTTTGAAAGTAAGTAATCTAAACATATTCTTTAAGAATCTCAAAATGGAATGCTCAGGAGACTTACCCTCCACCACCAAATGCTAATGAATCCATGTCTCCTTTGATAAAAAACATATTATCTCCTGTCCACTTAAAGACCTATACAAATGAAAACAAAAGAGTTAATATATAGTTGAAAATGGTCACCAATTAGTGCTCTGAAACTCAAGGGAGTTTACACAACAGACACAAGAATATCAAAGTTTAGCAAAAAGGTTCTTGTCCTTGGGTTTTGGTGTTTCTGACTCATTTTGAAAGTACATGGGTGACCACATATAACTCTCCATTCCTGTATCTCAGATATCCCATATCCTGAATCATAACTCTTCATGCATACTTCTCTCTCTCTGACATTAACTTTTCTTCTAACATCAAACATGTTTGTACATTGTTACAGGGCCAAGATCTTTTCAGTGTGTTCAAATTTCCTGTTCATTATTTTTAAATTAACAATGCTTATGAATTCCATATTAAAACACTTGAGGAATCTGGAAGGAAAAGGAGACATTAAGTCTAGTTGCATCTGTGTTTTTATACATGTGTAAGTGGAAGTGGGGACAAATGGCCATGAACATGCATGCTGAAGCCAGAGCCAGATATCAGGTCTCTTCCTCTATGGCTCTCAGCCTTAGTACTGAGAGGCAGGACCTCTCAGTAAACCATAAGCTTCCCAATTTAGCAAGGCTGGCTGGCTACCAAGCTTTCATGACAGGCCTGTCTTAATTCCCCATTGCTGAGGCATCAGGCACATATAGTCAGGGCAAAATTTTATAGGTGGCGGGAGTGCCAACTCAGGTCATGATTGCAGACAACCTTACACAATGAACCATTTCTCTTAAACCCCAACATTATATTCTTACATATTTAATTCTAAATTATATGAATTTTACCTGAACTAACTTGTATAGGGCCAATGTCTCATCTTTATATGTTTCAAAATTATTGCACACATACAAACACACACACACACACACACCCTCATACCCCCCCCCACACACACATGCATGCACAGACATACACGTATGTATACAGTTTACAATCTAGGTATTGATTTACTTTTTGGTACATTAAGCCATAAAATTCATAGAGAATGGACTCTCCTAGCTCAGGTTCCTTTCCATTTGGTCTCATAATGTGTTTCTCTTGGTAGAGCAGGCTGGAGCATCAATTGAACTCAGTTTCCTTTCTCTTTGGCTTCTTAGTTTTTATTTTCTTGAATCATTTTCTTTCTCCCTTCTCAGGAAGCTATCTCAGCTCTTAGAGTGTTTGATATGTTCAACAGGCACATTAATTCTCTTCTCAAGAATCCTGTTCTAAGTTTGCTTGCGTTCAACAGTACAACAGCATGCCGGGTGACACTGCAGTCTTCCAGTTTTATGATGGAACATTATGGAGCATTACTTTATGAATGGTGCCCATTCTCTTGATGTCTATAATGTCACCCTTGTAGATGTGCATGTATGTGGCCAAAGGAACAGCTCTATGTTTCCTAAAAGCTGTAGAGTATATAGCAGGCCACATTCCCTCCCCTTTGTCATTTTGCCAAGTTACAAGAAGATGACTGTTGTGGTCACAGTTTCAATAAAGATTTGACATTTCATATAATTAATGCATTACTGCATTTATCAAATAGTTATATATAAAACCTAAAAAGGTTTGAGCATAAGTACAAAATAAGCTTAAATCTGTAACAACTAGGAACTTATCAGTTGATATGTTCTATGGGGACAAAAGCACTGATAAGTCTGCATGACTTTTCTTTAATATTTCCTTTTTATATACATAGAACACGGAAATAACTTTTCTTACCTCAAATTCTGGACAGAATGTAAAAACAAAGGTTTCTCCAGTACCATAAAAGCCATCACTTACTTTGAATGGCTCGGATGCTAGTGCACCAAAAACCTAGGGATAAAAAGGACATGTTCAATGACACCACTACCAATTCATTTCATCTGCATTACCCTCCATCTTGTATGTTAAAATGCAATGTAAAAACTGAATCAGGAATAGTTTTCACAACATAAGGGGAAATGACAAGTTACCATACATGTCACATTTCTATTGAGTACACAGTAGGGCAGCTTCTCAGTGAGTAGAGAAAAGATTTGCCCTGCTTTAAAGTCCAGAAAGATATACTGATTCCACTATCTAAAAGTGCTGAATACATTTTAAGAGGACAGAATGCACAGTCTATATAGAGTATTACGCCTCTACTGGATCACAGTGTGAAGAAATATGGAAGTCCTTTAGTGCAGTTAAATATCCTTCTTTTTCCCCTCCCTGCATCATTACACAGAAAATACCCCAAGGGCATACTTTGGCTTGAATGGCCTTGAATATTGGAAGCCTACATTACATAGCCTAATAAAAATCAAATAAGATGAAACTTGGATAAGATATTTCAATTCTCTGAGTCCAAGTTTTCCGATCATGAAAGGACAATGTAGTACTTGATAGATCTTAACAGTTACTATGTCTAACATTCTATGTCTATGGTATTAATTTTAAGAACTCATACATAAGGTTATTTCATTTAGAGGAATGTGCACAGAATGTAAGTGTATAATTCAATTAAAATTATCACAAGGTCCTATGTAACATGAACTCAGACCAACATAGAGAACTTCAGCAGTAGTAGGAATAAAGCTCCCAGGTGCCTCTTCTCCTCAGCCCCACATCCTGGAGGAAGCTACTACTGGACACAATCGTAGGTTCATTTTGTTCAGTATGAGTTTCCTACATATGGAATCACAAGTAAGGAACCCTTTACTGTGTGATTTTTAAACCAATATTATGCTTCCAACACTTATCCATACACTATAGTATGTGGCAGTACTTCACTCATTTTTGTTGATTCCAGTATCTTTTCTTGTGTTTATCACCTCAGGAAAGTTAACTTGACTCTAAAACAGGGATGACTATTAATCTCTGCAGGCTTTTGAAGATGAAACAACCACTGGACAATTAGTTAAGTACCTGCTACATAACAAATATTAGGCAAGGTACTGGTAGCACAACCATTGTTCTCTATTAATTGATACTTCTTTTCCACCCTCTCATCACTGTCCAATGCTATAATGGAACAGAACAATGTTCCTCTTTTCTATCTGTGATTTTGCTTTAATTATTGCACAATGATTTTCAGCTCTTAACTACCTATTACCTACTGATGGGGAAGGAGTCATCTTTAGTAGTATAGCTACTAGTAGGTGGTCCAAGCTCCAGAAACAACCTGAACTTATGCTAATGCAAACAATCCTAATTAAACATAGAAGGACACACAATCCCACCTAGCTCATAAGATATGAAAGAAGAAGTGAGACCTTTGGGGAAGAAAAAGGAGTTTAGTGTGATGAGGATAATAGAGGGTATTAGTGGCTGAATACAAACAAAATACAACATGTACATACATGAAATCCTCAAAGAATAAATGCAAAAAATATTTCTAAACTTCTACTCATTCTTAGGAATCTCATTTTTTCTCATTTCCGTAAGTCTCACTCTTACCCTGCTCATAGACACAAAAGCCTTTTCTGGGATTTTGATATATATAGCATATTCTGTTCATCTTTAATGCTATTCATATGATCAAACAGTCTCTACCATATTAGTGTTTTCTTTCAACACAAAACTCTTATTTATTATGCTTACATTTAGCCTCTAGAATATTCAGTATCACCTTGCACAGTAAAATAATCAGTAATTAACAATTATGCGCTAAAATACACTAATGAAATACATTTATCAAAATAAATATGCTAAAGGTTATTGCTAAAGTACAAAGGACCTATACAATTATTTTTTCATACCTGTCCATCACTGTCTTTAATCACCATCAGCACTGGAGTGTCTAAACCTGTCATTGTTCGATAAAGGGTCTTCAAACTTGTGCCATGCTTCCCAGTACCATACACAAGAGTCCACGGATAGCCAATGGTTCTTGGTGGAAGATGCTTAGTAAGCTTAGAGAAACAAATGTTAGTATTTACTAGATTGCAAGCATCAACAGCTGGAATTTAATCACACATATAAATGCAGGCTAAAAAAAAAAACCCAAACATCAGAAACTGTCTTCTTACTGAATCTGTGATGCTTCAATAGGAATTACACACTTCTCAGCAAAGAGTACCAATGTCTACTAGAAAATGAGTAACGCCAAAACAAACTCCCAACAGAGATAAGAAATACAGCTTGCTTACCACATGTACTGTGCTCAACTAACAAAAATATTGCATAAACTTGTGGCATGATTATTCAAATGAATAGTGCAATCAGATTATTAGAGCTTGAAAATACTTTATAGCTACATGACATTAAACAAATTACTTAATGTCTTTACATGAGAAATTTCTTCATCTACCAAAACTGCACAATAATAATTTCTAATTTCTAGAGCTGTGATAACAAATGCATGAGATAACACATATAGAACATGTAACTAGGCACATAACAAACCAATGATTGCCAGGTGTGGTGAGGCACTATCATCCTGGCATGAGGGCTAAAGCCTGGACACCCGGGGTTTGAAGCCCAGCTTAGGCTGTACACTAAGACCCAGTTTTAAAAGCCAGAAGCAAAAGCAAACATGAGCTACTCCAGTGTTGCACCTAAACCTCACTATTTTAGGACTTTAGCACCTGCTGCAGGAGTCGCACTGCTTTGCCCACTTACTCTTCATGAAGAGGACTGGCAGCAGCAGTAGCCCTGCAGCTGAAGAGTAACTGATGAGGCTGCTTCCCTCTCAGCGCACACACTCAGATGCTGCAGGTGACATGGCATACCTTTTCAATCTGATCAGGCAGTAAGAGTTCACTGGGGTCACTTAGGTTTGGTCGGAAAGATTCAGACTCCAGGTCTGCTTTTGCCGGAGCAACCTGCTTTGAGTTTATGTCTTCCCTTGTGGTAATCTAAAAGAGCAAAGAGCAGCAGTGTATTAATATACAATTGTGATACATTTTGCAAATCCCAGTCTTTTGAGTTAAAGCACAGGTGGCTAAAGATTTCACAGGGCAAAGGATGCCCCATGTAAGTGCAAACAGTGTGTGTGATACATAGGAGTTGGAATAAGCACACTTCACCCACTACATGAGGAAGAGCTGCCAACAAGTGCTACGCCTCTTGACTCTGTGTGACAGGAAACTTACATGCATAGTTTAGCCCTTAAGGACAAAAGAAAGCCCCATAGCTTTTTAGCTAAGTGTTTTTTAAAATATGTGCTAATATTTTTCACACAAAATATAAAAAACTGTAAAGTTATTAATGTAATTTCTTGAATCAAAACTTTAAAGAATAATAGACAAAAAATGATAACTTTCCTTTCATTGGGGTGTATTTACTTGCTTCATTGAAGTTATTATTTTGTAAAACTGCCTTCTATTTGTGACCTGCTGCACAATTACTTTTTAATCTACTGGGACCAAACAATAAATATTAAAATTATTTTGTACACAATTAAAGGTTAGATGAATAGGTTGCATTTATTTGATTGAAATCACTTCACTAGTATTCATAAAATGACAATGATAATTTAAAAAAACTTCACAATCTATTGTTAGTGCTTACATTTTGTATTAATTTTAAGATTGAAAACATATTAAACCTAACAAATAAAAGCACAATCATAGTTGATGAAACATTTAAACTGGAAACCTCATGGAAGTCTACTGGAGCAGATAACTAAAATGCAGCAAAGCTCAGAGACGGGTGCCACTCAGGAGTGGAATCCTGGCTCTCCAACAGCTCTCTTGCTAAATCTTGACAGGATGCATTTGCAGCCAATACATGTTCTAGAACTGTATTGTTTCTGATGGGAAGCTAAATATAAAGACTTTCACATCATCATATTTTACCTTTATATCAATGATGTGAAAGGTTAAAAAGAACAAAACAGAAATCCAAGGCAGCATTGGGAAAATTAAAAGAAAACTAGTCAGTCTAGCAAAGCAATGGAAGCACAAAGCATATTTTTATAAAAAGAAAACACAAACTGAAAAATGAGTTTTCAATTTTATTACTTTGTTTTTTAAACAACACAGAGCTTATGTGACAGAATTTTAAATGTATCTAGCTCAGGTGCCTTCCCTATGGAGTCCAAAGCATTTCTATTACCAACTAAGAATGTCTCAAGAACAAAAGCAATTTGTCCCATTAATATTCAATCCATAGTTTCTATAGGTCAAAAAGCCTTGAAGAGAAAACACCTAAGCCTTACTTTTCATTAAGATTCTTATAATTTTCCCATAATCTGGTACCTTTCAGATTCTAGCCAATAAAGGTTTATTCACAAAACCAAATAGTCTCTCAACGTCAAAATTAAATGAAAACTCATAGCTCAAAGAAATACGTAGTGCTGAGAATAGTTCTCAAGGGGCTGAAATTTGTTGTGAAAGCTTCTCTAGTGAAAAGAAGACAGAAAGAGGAAAATAGATAAAATATACTCCTACAGCTCTCCAAGGTAAAACCATATTCCTTAAGACAAAAAGGAATTTTCTGGTAGCTTATTTTAGTGCTTCATTCAAGACAAATCCTGCTAATGTGAAATTTGTCTTGAGAAAAGACACTAAAAACATGGAGCATTTCATCTCCGAAGGAGTTTAAACTACAGAAGGGGGCACCTGGAGACGTCTGCAGAGTGTGCGCAGTTCTTCAGTATTTAGAGCATCGATCCTGCGGTGATACTCAGCCACTGACACTACCTGAATATGGAGACAGGAAGACAATAATTCCACTGACAGTTGAGAAGAGAATATGAATATAAAAGTCAGGAGAGAAAGAAAAGAAAAAGGGAGAGATTTAAATGGGAGAAGAGAATGGTAACCAAGATATCTTTTTCCAATCCACACTGGAAATCAAAGAAATTTATATAAAGACTACAGTTAATATACATAAGTGAGTTTCACCACTACACCTGACTGGTAGAAAATGTTTATTTTATGAACTATTTAATACAGATAGAATTTAAACAGCTTTTTTTCTTAAAGAGGGGAATTATAGAAACTATAACATGCTTTCTAACACAGGCAGCATTTAATCAAAACCACCTTCCATTTTACAAAGAGTGGTAATCCAACAGTCTCCTCAAATCAGCCTAGCTCAAACACAGCATACTAACAGCCCTGGTCCTAGAATGTTTTCTATGTAACAAGCATATCCATCTGTATCACAAGGAAAAAACAAAACAAAAAGAAGAAAGAAAAAGAATGAAATTAATTTAGGAAAAAAGAAAAAAAATCCAACACAATAGGAAAGCTCACAGAAGCATGTCTAATTTACGAGTTCTTAGATCTTATACATAAATTTGGCCACAGTAAAACGGATACGCACAATACAAAACCAACCAACCCCAAGGCCAACGTGCAATGAAGGTATTCCAGGCAGCATCTCCTGCTACCTTGTGAGATTTCACTTCTTCCAGGTCTGAGATCACAGGATACGTACTTATGATATTCTTGTCACTGCACCACACTATGACAACAAAGGCTGTTCACAGCACCTCTACTTGAACAATTTTTTATCAGGAACTGCAGTGTTTGTACTGCATACACAATGTCTTCTGTTTTTAAGAAATACAATGGCTTAATATGGAAAACAGTCATCATATGCTCCTACCATCACCATAAGAATATCAAACTAATATATCTCAAATGGTATTGTTAGAAAATGTTATTTCCAAACTGCTGTGTGAGTAGGTGACTTGAGTTGTGAATATACTGGCATGCGCATACACACCCTATATAAATTTCTGTTTAGGACTAGGGCAGAATTTCCAATAACTTCTGAAATGTCCTTGAACATATTTAGACATTTTTTACTAAATATTTACGTAGTGTTCTCAAATTGACAATTATAAAATCATTAACTCTAAAAATGCGGATATTCTATGTCTTCCATTCAATATTCAACCAAGATTTAATTCTGTAAAAGATATAAAAGCAAGCACATCTATCTCATTAGTATGCAGATTTCTTTTGTTTTGAGTAAGATACCAAATGGTTGTTTAAAAATGAATTTTTTATAATTTGTTGTTGGTAAATGTTGATTTTTAAACCTATTTTATATACCAATATTACAGGTGTCATGTAAAAATTCTGGGGTAGAAGGGGGCATGACAGAAATTAAGTAGTAATCCCAATCTGCTCCTAAGCTTCCCCCCTCTACCCACCTGTGTGTGGTATATGCAGGTGTGTACAAACATGTAGAAGCCAGATATTGCCTTTATCTATCTATATTTTATTTTTTGAGACAGGGTTTCTCTCTGTCTCTCTGAAGCTTAAGGATTCAGCTAGACCAGCTGGGCTGCAAGGCCTTGGGATATTTGCCTCTAGCACACTTGCTCCAACCCCTTACTTAGGTCTTCTGAAAGGTCAGGTTTTCCTGCTTCTCCTTCACTTCTCTTTGGCTTGTTCTGTAGTAGTTTTTCATGAGAAAAACTTTACTTTCCCACATTCTAAATGCCTACTGGGAAATTCTTAATCATCCAAAATGCCTAGACTGCTCTTCTTGTTTGGTGCTGAATTTGAAAACCATATATTACAGGTAAAAGCTATTACAGAAAACACACAGAGAAACCTCACAAGTTTCCTCAGGTTGACACAACAATTACAGATTTCCCAGACCACAACATAATTACAAAAACTTCCCACAATACAGTGAATGTAGAGATACCACAAACATGTAAGATGTAAGGCTTCTTGTGATTCACCTCAACAGGTTATATTAGAGGCTGTGGCTCCAAAATGCACTTAAGATAATTCACCATACGGTGAGAGTTAGACTTCGAAACTTGGCTTTGAAAGGCTCTTGTTCTAGTTAACTAAAATGAACTAACTGGGTGCCAGTAAACTTGGGAACAGCCCTATGAAAAGCTATGCAGTGGTTGTTGAAAGCTGTGCAAGACATGAGAACAGAAAAAGAAAAAGAAAAATAAACTGGGCACATCCCCAGTGTATCATTGGTACTATCCTGGTTTCTGCTAAGCAACAATTAATATGCTCTGGCAGATGATTCTACCTACAGATAAACACGGAGTGCTGGTTGACCTTTCAGTCTTGAGGGTTGGATGTACCTAGGTTTAATAAGATACAAAGCAAAGAGGAGGTTTAAATAGATCAAACAAGGAAATGTTTATAAAAGCCTGAGTAATGACTGGCATGCTCTAGCGAGAGCTGTTACTCTTGCTTTTGCCTTATCACTTTTTGCCAGTTACCTAAGGATTAAATGACAGAGGCTGGATGGTTCCTTATTTATTTGTGGCTTTCATTTAAGGTTTAAGATAATCATTTTATGTATTTTGGGTAACTGTTCTGAAATTAAAGTTTCAGTTTCAGATTGACAGCAATAAAGATCTATCAATTAAAAAAATACTGGGTTGGTTTATTTTTTTTAAGACAGGATGTTATTATATAGTCCTGGCTGGCCTGGAGGTCACTATATAGGCCAAGTTGACCTCAAACTCACAGAGATCTGCCTACCTCTGCCTTTAAGTGCTGGGATTAAATTTGTGTGACATTATACCAAAAGCAATACAATTTTTGATAAGGATGAAAGAAAACTTAAGATGATTAAAATGAAAAATCATGGCCTTGCCTACTTTCCCACATTCTAAATTCCTATGGGCCAATCTATGTACTGTTTTATGACCAAGTGTATTGTTACATTTAATCATGAGTCTCTGCAGCAAGAATTCTCAGATCTACTCTATCTTTACTTCTATCCTACTAGTTAACATTACTTTTATGAAGCACACTTCCTGAGTGCAAGTGAAATTAAACTATGCTCACAAAAGAGATTGATTTTATAAACATTTTTAAAAACCTATTTTATAGTTGTGTGGTGGTGGCACACGCCCTTAATCACAGCACTCGTGAGACAGAGGCAGGAGGATCTCTGTGAGGTGGAGGCCAGCCTGGCCTATAGACTGAGTTCCAGGACAGCCAGAGTTACAACAGAGAAATCATGTCTCAAAAACAACAACAACAAAACCTATTTATAAACCTTGCTGAAAGTAGGAATCATTAATATAATGAAAGATTGTTAATGAACGTCTAAGTTTATAAAGCAGTGAAGCCCCAGTTTCTTTAATGTCAGAAGCCCATCTTTTCTCATTTGTATATTTTTTTACACTAAAGTGTGTGTGTGTGTGTGTGTGTGTGTCAGTCACAGAACATGTGTGCAAGTCAGAAGACAACTTGAGACGTTCTCACTTTCTGCCATGTAAGTACCAGGGACTGAACTCAGGTCAACAGGCTTGGCAGCAAGTGTTGTTTTTAACCTGCTGAGCATCTTACCGCCCCCATTTGTATTTAAAATTTTTTCATTTTTGTATTTCTTCTTCTTAGGCTTTATAAATTCTTTGGTGTCTTTATTTATTTGTCTTTTTCCCCACTCTGAGATAGTCTCTTGTAGCTCAGGCTAGCCGCAAACATGATATATACGGGAGGCTTAACATTAGCCCTTATCTTCCTGCCTCCATTTTCCAAGTGGTGGGATTGCAGAGGCACTACCACAGGTGGCTTCATGATTCTTTATATGCTAATGTCTACTCAGGCTATGGGGAGGGAAGAGACAGAAAGCTATCAAAAATAAAGCCACAGGTTAACAAAGAAAAAATATGTAAAACAGAGTATAGAAGTGCATTTCTTTAAAAAAAAAGAAAGAAACAAGATAAAAATTTCCAGGCCAGGTTATTAAGACTTTCATTAATTCTAATTAATTAATTAATTAATTAATCTATCTATCTATCTATCTAATTATTTATTTATTTTTGAGACAGGAGTTCTCTGTTGTAACTCTGGCTCTCCTGGAACTCACTCTGTAGACCAGGCTGGCCTCGAAATCATGGAGATCCACCTGCCTCTGCCTCCTGGGTGCTGGGATTAAAGGCGTGTACCACTACCACCTGGCTTAATTTTTATATTTTATTTTTTGGTAACTCATGATCTATGCACAGAAGTTCCCAGTTACTAGATTATCCAGAAGACTAAACCTAATAAAAATGACACCTCCCATTCTATATTCCATATTACACTACTGACAGAGTTCACAAGTAAAGAAAACAAGAACTTCCACTGAAATGCATGCTGGTTAATGCCATACCTTGAGTAATAAAATGGTTTGGATACAACACCAACGCCAAAGGAAAAGAAGTATCATGACCTAGCTACAGCACAGAATTAAACACCACGCTACAGTCTCTCTGGTCTTTGAAAGGCTCTCAGAGGCAGAGAGTACTTTTGTAAGCATTTATTTCCATAGAATTATCTATGTAGATGATGCAGAATAAAATAAAGATTTTCCATCTCTATGATAGATGAACAAAGAGCAACAACACTAGCAAACTAGAGTGGAGAAAGTAAAATTTACAGTTGTCTCAATTCTAATATTATGAATGAGTGAACATGTTCATCTACCTAAGATTCTAAACAGACAGCATTAAAAGGACTCCTAAAGACTTCCTGTTATACCTACAGATCAGAATGTCTCTTAACTATCATTAGAGCAGCTTTCCTTATAACACAGTGGTTCTCAACCTTCCTAATGCTGTGACCCTTTAATACAGTTCCTCATGTTCTGGTGACCCCCGACCATAAAATTATTTTTGTTATTACTTCATAACTGTAATTTTGCTACTGTTATGAATCATAATGTAATATCTGATATGCAGATGGTCCTAGACAACCCCTGTGAAAGTGTTGTTTGACCCTTGAAGGGTTCGTAACTGACCCACAGGTTGAGAACCACTGTTGTAACATTTGGGGACTAACACCAAGAACCACAGCTGGTCAACGTACAGAGAATAAGACTCCAGAATGCTCAGTTATAATGTTTTTTTGTTTTTTTTTAATCAGGCTTCTCCCCTAAATGGTCAGGGATCTTTAGTGAAGTGGAGGCAGAAAGATTCTAAGAGCCACAGGAGGTGGATGACTTCAAGAAAACATTTTATGGACATATTAGGGTAGATGGATATAGGAGCTCACAGTGATTGCTACAGTGTGCACAGGACATGTAGAAACTCAAGCCAGGTAAATTATAGCATGTGGGTGCCAGTGTCGGGTGGGCACACAATCCCACCCTGAGCTGGGGAGCTACTGGCATCTGATAGCTGCTGGAAGAAGGTGAGTCAGCTCTCTTCAATGACATAAGCCCTGCTAGATGTCCCACACTCCAGGGCAGGCCCACTCCTACCAGTAACTGGACAATACAAACTGAACTTGATAGGAAGAAAATGCAAATCTATAAAACGAAAATAAGAAATCTCAAAGTTGGGTGGAATGAGATGTGAGGGTCAAAATGGGAAGAGCTGAAGGAAATACGTTCAAAATATACCATGAAAATCTCAGAGATTAAAACAAATACTATTAGAAACAAACAAAACTAGTAACTTCTTGGCTTAGTAGTTCTCCTTCTAGAACATTGCAGTATTTCTGCCTGAGACTCCTCCCAAACAAACCAAATCTTCCATACAAGTGTGACTAAGATCTGTGATTGTGTCAATATTTTACTATTCCCTGAATAAAATGAAATGTAGTACAAAAATTGTCTACTCATGTATACTTACTATTGTAACCATAAATACATAAAAAAAAGAAAATAGAAGTTTGAGTTGTTATAGCTGACAAAGATGTAGTATTTCTGAAGCCATGCAACTTGTTTTTTACTATCATTTACCATTTAAAACTGTCTTCATTACAAAAGAAGCCCTGTTCCTCTTTGTCTAATGAGAAGTGTTACTTTCAAAATAACACTTTGTGCAATTATAATATATAAAAAGAGCAAACAGAAACTCACAAATTAGACAATCAGAAAACAGAATTGATAGGAAGGACAACAGAATAAATGCAGAATAAAAAACAAATAGAATATGTCAAATGTCAGTAAGATTCTCTAAGGATAGCTTAGGAGCTAGGGAATTGGGGGAGGAATAGCTTGTCCAAGAATGTTTCAAATGCTAATTCCCAATCAGTTATGATTATGCGTTTAAAAAATGAACCAAAAGAGCAGACTGTGGCCCTGAACTGGCCACAAAGCTAAAGGATAAACTGATGAGAATATACAGAATGACCTGTCTTCCTGGTCCAAAGATAACATAAATTTATAGCAAAATTTCATAGTACTAAATTAAATTAGCTATCTCCTATGGCAAGCACTAACTTCCAGTTTTGGGCATATAGAACAGATTAGAATTGGCCACACAGCTAAACCAAGAGTACTAGAATGCAGTTCACTATTTCTTCCTCAGTTGGCCTCAGGATGTGGAACAGTTTTCATGCCCAAGTCTCATCTTATCCTAGAAGGAATGAAATTTTCATGCCTATATAAATTAAAAGCCTTAATAGATAGAGCCTCTATTAGACTAGATCTTTATTCTTTTCCCATTTTGCATTACTTGCCTCATCCTGACAGGGATACTACCCTTTTCTTGAATGTTCCTTCATTTAAAGCTCCTGTACCCTTTCTTCTAGTTCATGTCTGGTTCTTCAGGAAGATGCTGTACACTGGCATCCTTAACTGTAGGGGATTTCACTCAAGGGCAGGGTGATTCCTCAAGCAGAGGCCACCTGGCTTTCCAGTTCTCTAGTAATAGTTCCTTAGGAGATGGGATGTCTCATTGTATAGCCCAAGAAGGTCACTCTCAGTCCCCCTCCTCTCTCCTCCTCACTCTGCTGGGATTATAGGGTCAGATACCACAGTCATAGTCTTTCAATCAATCGTCTACATTTAAAATTGACTTCCCAAACCTTTAATCCCAGAACTTGGAAACAGAGGCAGGAGGTCTCTGTGAGTTCAAGACTAGCCTGGTCTATGTAGTGAGTTCCAGGACAGCCAGAGCTACATTATAGAGATCCTGCCCCCAAAACAAACAAGTAAATAAGATAAAAATGACTTCCTAATCATACTTCCATACTACTCAGATTCTCTAAAGAAGGCAGAAACTCCTCAAAGTCTTTTAGTTATAGAGTATGTATATTATAATAGCTTTTAGGAATGATAAATATAAAAAGTAAGTCTCATAAAACGGACATTCCTGTTTATACCACATCAGGAAAAAAGAACACTCATTTACATAATCTGTTGTCCCTTAGTATCTCTGTTCTCAGAGCAAGAAGACAGTTCTCAAAGTGTATAAACAAGGAGTATAAACTCAAAGCTCTTTTAGATTTACTTGTCCTTTAGCAAATGAATGTAAATTTATTGAGGAGTTAATAGGTTTCTGAAGCTTAGGTTTTTACTACCTAAAGAAATAACAGAGTTAATATTATACAACTCCTTTTCTAAGTTTTTATTATACTTATGTATATATGTGCACACATGAAATGCAAGTGTGGGCACATGCAAGCTGAAGCACATTATGTTGAGATTAAAGGAAAACTCAGTTGATCAGTACTCTCCTTCCACTGTGTGGGTCCTAGGGACAGAGTTCAGATTGTCAGGGTTGGAGGCAAGTACCTTAATCTGCTAAGACACCTTGCTAGTTCCTTACACAGTCCTTTTATTAAATATCTAATGGATTTAAAGTACTGATTTTTCTCACTGATATAGTTCATTCAATCACTATTGTTTCTGACTTCAACTAATGTTTTCAGTGCATTTACTGTTATCATTTTTTAAAAGTGATAGATAGCTGTGAAAGCAAGGTAGTTTATTCCAAGGCTAATGTCAAAACACAAGCACTGTCATACTGACACTGATGTTTTAGGCAAGGTATGCATACCATATTTGAGCCTCAAAGCAGAAATCCCAAGAAAATGATTATATATGATCCCATTCATAATGGGATCTGTCTGTCAAGAACAAATACTCTGACAAAGACAACATTCTCAATTCAGGACCTCAAGATTCTCTCAGAATAAGATAAATTATAAGGTCATGATAAATGATAACCTAGTACACAGACCAAGTTACGTATACAAAAACACTGAACTAAATCTAGATATTGAAATACAGAACTTATATGTGAATTTTTTTTTAATTCTAAAAATAAGCAAAGAGGAAGAATACAAATAAGTATATCTCAAAAAATTAACAAATAGGAGTTTTATAGAATAAATGTATCTTTGAAGAAATTAGTTATGTCAAAAAAGCAGATAATCACAAGAAACTTAATAAACTAGGAAGCTTACTTGAAGTTACCCATGACGCATTACTAAGAACATGAGGCTGAAAAACTTAAGAGCTTAGCAGATGAACTAGATTAATAAGATATAATTGACTTCAATTAAGTCCCAGAACAAAAGAAAACACTTGAAAAGGTCATGCTGAGAACTTTCCAGAATTGATTAAAGATAGATCTATAGATTCAAGAAGCATTCTCTTACCTAAACAAGAAACATATACACAATATACCTAAGTAAATCTGACAAGTTTCTTTACTTTTTGATTAAGTAACCAGTGAGAAAATTCACAAATTCCAAAATGGAAGCAAACTTTTCCAAGAGCAGATGCAAATCTTCTGGAAGTGACAGCCTCTAAATTCAGGTCCTAAGGACCCTTATGTAGGTAAACATGAATCCAGGATAAATAATTATCAAACAAAAGATCACAACAAGACAGAAAATAAATGGCTAGTCTAAAATTGCTTATTTAAGCAAAACTATTTTTCAAGGTGATAAAAATGAAAAAAGAAAACCAAAAAACAGTTGTGCCTTGACTATTCATGAGGCACTGGGTCATTTTGGATTTCTAAACTCATGGGTATTCAAGTCTTTGACATATACTCCTGTATACTATAGGCCATCCAGATGTACTTCAAATACCCAACATATGTGACTGTTGAATAATCACTAGTTGTTATATTATATTGCTTTGAAATAATCACAAGAAAAAACTGCATGTGTTCAGCAGAGACACAGTTTTCTATTTTTAGTACACATTTTATTTTCAGAGAACCACAATCTAAGACTGTTAACCATCAACAAATTCTCCCTAAACAAATGTCAACAAACGTCAACAAGAAGGAAAATAATCCCCAGACAGTGGCCTGAGATGTGTGCAGTAGGAAAAAAACTAAAAGAACTAATGTATTTGTATTTAAGCCTTGTCTCAATAAAATAATAAAAATATGATTTGTGAGAAAAGAAGAATGAATATAAACTTCACTCGCCCATAGCCGGGACGGGGAGATGATGGGCAACAGAGTATCAGGGGTCCTCTTTACTGCTTAGGAAGAAAAAAAAGGATACCAACAAGAGTTTTAAAGAACAAAATTCTTGGAATTCTACAAACAGCATAGCACAACAACAACAGAACCTTAAGAGCAAACAACAGATACCCTCCTAAGGGGAGGTAAAGCTGATAGGAGATACAGCACAGTGTACCCTTAGATAAGTAGGTAAATAAAATGAGTTAGAACAAATAATTTTCTATACTGAAAAGTGGAAAGAGAAGAAGAGAGTTCTACTTTAAACAATACCTTAAAAATAAGTATTGCAAATATTAGGACAAGCACTAGAAAAAGTTAAAGTGAGTATAATTGAAATGCTAGCAGGTGAGAACTAAGAAATCATAAGATGTTTAATTAAAGCCAAAGAAGGTGGAAAAGAGTGGGAGATCAATTCCCAAAAGACATAAACCATCAAAAGTCACACAAGAAGAAACAGATCACATGATTAGGCCTATCCTGTAATTAAGCAGAATCAAGGGTTAACCTTCCAAAACAGAAAGCACCAGGCCCATACGGATTTACTGGGAAGTAAATACCAAACATGGAAGGAAGAAATGAAACTAATTCTCCACAATCTCTTGTAGAAAATAGAAGCAGAGGAAATACTTACTAACTTTTTCTGTGAGGCCAGCATTACCCTAATAAAAAAACAAATAAAGACATTACAAGAAAAGAAAACTACAGAACATTATCTTTCATGAAAATACATGCACACATATTTAACAAAATATTAGCCAGTGCCATCAAATAATGCATGAAAATAAATATACATAATGATCTGGTGAAATTTATTACAGGTGTACAAGGCCGGTTCAGTACTTGAAAAGCAATTGATATAACACAGAAGCTAAAAAAAATTTGTGATCACAATTATCAACAGAGAAAAGAATATTATACTCATCAAACTCCAATATTCATTTGTGATGAAAACAATCAGCAATGTAGAAGCACAAAGGCGTCCAATTTGATAAAGAACATATAAAAAGATAATCTTATAATAATGAACACAAACAACAGTGAGAAGCAAGATTCTTCTGTATTGAGGCCTGGAGCAAGGTAAGGAGAGTCCCCTTAGTACTCCAGTTCAACGGCTTACAGGAAGTCCTCAATAACACAAAAAAAGACAAGAAATGAAATGGAAGACATGCAGAAAGAAAGGAAGGAATTAAACCTGTATTTGGTGTTTTTTTTTTTAAATGCTATGGATTATAAACAAAACAAGACAAAAAAAAAACAAAAAACCTTAACTATCAACTGAAACATTGCTGGGATTAATACATGGCTGCAGTGCTTCCAGCATACCAGGTTAATATACAAAAACCAACCACTTGCCATTAATATTATTTATTTTAGTTGCAAATTATGAATTACTTAAGCATAGACCTAACAAAGTGCATGGAAGACCTACATGAAGAAAAGTGTGGAAGCGTAATGAAGAAAACAAAGGTTTAAGTAAATGGAGATGTTCTATGTTCATGGGTAGGAAGATTCAATGTTGCCAAGGTATCAAACCTTCAACATTTCATCCACTGTTTTGACACAGTTCCAATTCTAGTTCTACCAAGTTATTCTGCAGCTAAAACATATTCAAAAGTTTATCTGAAAGATTCATATGGAAAGCTAAGAACAGAACAGCTAAGAAAACAATGGCAAATGCCTGGGCCACCGACACTGTTCTTGGAGACTTACCACAAGGCTACAGTAAGCAAAGGAATAAGGCTGGCAACCAGCAAACAGATCCGTGGAATGGAACAGAAATACACTCACACAAATATGGCAACTGATCCTGGCATCAGAGAAAGGACAAGAATGAAAAGAAGATCGTCACTACCCCAGACACCCCAGTCTGGCAGAACAGGAGAAAAAAGTTCTCATTTTTTTATTCCACAGAAAAATTCAAAACAGATTAGACACACAAATGGAAAGTACAAAAATATAAGATTCTTAAAATATATGGAAAACTCAAAGTAACCAGAGGTTTGAAGAGCTATTTTTAAAGGAGTATAAAAAGAAAAATCATGAGTGAAACAAATTAAGAAGTTAGATGATTAAAAATGAAAATGTTTGTCATGAAGTCAAGCCACAAATGATATCCATTCTCCAATATGTATAATTGAAAAAGAACTATTATCAAAAATGAATGAAGAATTCAACTTAAACAGTAGGATATCATTAAGTGCATATTAGAATGGACAAACTCCAAACAACGGACAGGATTTGCACTTATTGCTGGATCAATACAAAATGGTATAGTCACTCTGGAATTGTCTCATGAAACTAACATACTCTTACCATATAATCCACCATTGGGCTACCTGGTATTTACCTATGTGATTTGGAAACATGTTTGTACAGAATCTGAATGTCAGCTTTATGATTGCTTCCTGGTAAGTGCTCAAAACATAAAGCACAATAAAAACAGTCAAAAATATATAAACTAGTATATCCATACAGTGGAGTACTAGAGAACAGTCTTAAATTAAATGCATACTGCTAAGAATCCCATCTGTCTTATCTCCGCTATATGACTCTGAAAACTACAAACTTACATAAGAGTAAAAAGATGAGTGGGTGCTAGTAGTTTGGAGAGGGAATGAAGGAAGAGAAGGTCCTATTGCCCCAGCAGTTTTTAGTGCACTGAAAATATACTGCTGTCCTATAATTACTCATTTGTCAATACTTATACAATATAAAAATGAGTTCTAATGATACCCATAGACTTTGGATTACCATAATACATAACATGTCAATATTAGTTCACTTTTAGCAAATGTACTCCACCAATGACATACGAATAGTAGGGGAAATTATGAACAAGGGATAAAAATCAGAATATATGGGAACTATGCCTCTTGTTTAATTTTTCTATATACCTAAAACCACTGCCCACAAGAATGGGGGCACAAAGCTTGTGGGAGTAACTAACCAATATCTGATTCAACTTAAGAACCACTCCACCAGATGGAACCCATACCTGACACTGTGTGGGTGACCAAGAACCTAAAACTGGACAGCCCAGGGACACGGGGTAAAATCAAATACTACTGTCAAAAAAAAAGGTGCAATAAAATGACTCCTAATGACATTCTGCTCTGAGTATAGTATGTCATTATATATCCTATATCAGTGCCTTGTTCAACCATCATCAGAGAAGCTTCCCCCTGCAGCACACGGAAACACACAGAGACCCACGGCCAGACATTAGGCAAAGAGTGAGAGCATTCAATCCTAAATGGGATGTCTCCATCAAATCCCTCCTCTCAGGGCTCAGGAAAGAGTGTCCTTAGTCTACATATTATGACCTCAAGTTTAGTGTTTTTATGGGATTCCTGAGTGCACAAACAAGTGGGTCTCTGTTTTTTGTGCCTTTGGGGGGGCTCTTTTCCTTCTTTCTATTTTGCCCAATTCCAATGTGATAGCTTTTGTTTCATTTTACAAGCATGGGCTAGAGCCAGGACACATAGAGTGAAGCCCTCACTCTGAATTTTACCACAGTAGGAAGATATCCATGATGCATACACAAATTAACAGGATGGAGTAATACTTCCTGGGGCTGTAGAGATTGAAAAGGACAACTTATGCGGGGTGTGTACAGTAATACTTAACACGGAGCCAGCTTCAGTCATTATCTCCATCACTATGACAATCATCCCAGGCTGCTATGGCCAACTTTCGCATTTAAAGTGCAGCTTCCTGGAAGTCAATATGAGCCAACATGTCAGTAATTCGTCAGTAGTCTTCCCTGGTGGTTCCACACACAAAATAAAGAAATAAAGAAAATAAAACAAATAAAGAAAATCTGTGTTTTTCACATGAGGACAACCTAAAACAAAATGGTGGGGAAACTGAATTACGATAAAGATAATAAAACAATGTTGGTTTATAATGACTTTTAATGCTGATGATGAATTAGACAAAGCCTAATCTTATCAAAAAATTTTTTTCAAGAAAATTACAGCTTACTGACAGACACCAAAAAGTAAGAATCAGCACAAGAAGCTATAAAATACATAAAGAGCTCCAAGTAAATGAATGGCTGGAGACTCAAGTTGAAGGAGTCAGTAATTTTAAAAGCTGACTTAAAGCTAAAAACATGAAAGGAAGCTAAGCATAACCAAGTAATAAGATTCTCACGGAAGCTAAGTTACAGAGGATTGACCCGATTCCACACATTTAGTCTGAGGCATGTTTATTATTAACTTAAAAATATTCACTTATATTGTGCGTGTGTGGGTGTGCACGTGGCAGGGTGAGCATGTAGAAATCAGAGGACAGCTTGCAGTAGTCAGTCCCCTCCTTACAGTACATGAGCCCTGGGATTGAACTCGGGTCATCGGGTTTGGCAGCAATTATCTTTACCCACTTAGTCATCTTGCCAGCTCTATTAATATCTTTGAGGTAACTTATCTCATCCAGAAAATAAAAATATCCCTTACTAACACATGTAAGATCAAATTTGACACTACATATACCAGCATTTAGAATACTATCAATACTGATAGAAATATATGCCCACATTCTTCCTTGCTCTGGAGGGCAGTTTATCACGGAAGTCTCTCTCTATTGATCAGCTGTGTAAAAGACATGAAGCATGCTTAAATGCAGCGACACGAAGAGAAGAAGCGCCAGTCTTCTTGTGTCCCAAAACACTGATGATTCTCTCAGAACATGTTTTGCTTTCGGTTTCAACAGAGAAGAATTTTAACAGGAAAATCTACCAGGGGTACCCTGGGCCACCCCTCCCCCTTCAACAGTCCCGTCTCAAGTAGGAAAACTGGGGACTATATGAGGATATACATGATACACATGAGTATACAAGTCACTATCTAGTCACTTCATTAGACAAACAGTGAAGCCAGCTGGCTTCAAACTGAGTCTGTGCCACCAAATTTCACCTCAGTCCAGAGCTGCACTTTAAAAGTTAGGATGAAAATGAAATGAAATATTGCATGTTTGTCTATACCACATACATGGGTAAAGCTGATGACCAGTGAGAAACATGACTATTTAGGAAAAAACACCTCAGAAAAACCACAAACTAGCCTCTTGTCGTAAGAATGAGAAGACCTAGTGAGTATAACAGGTGATGTGTGGTAATATGCTGACCTATGATGTTCAAAACAGCTAAGATTTCCCTAAATTTTTAATAAATTAAAATATTAAAAAATTAATAACTATTTATTTAAATTGTAAATAAAGAATATGAATACCTTTATTGCTCTTGGTTAAAACTAAAAAAGGCAGAGTTAGGTAGTTAATCTGATAATTCTGATCACAAATTTAAAGATTAATATTTTCAGGTGCATAATCCCTTCAGTGCTGATGTGATAGAAAATTACAAACCTAAAACATTAATTAAGTAACAGCGACTAAAGGGATTCTGTTATTTTTGACAACCTTAACATTTAGGAGAGTACTGTGACTTTGGGACATTTTCTAAAGTGAACAAATAATATTCTTAAGGAAATATAGCCCTAAATTACCACAGAAAGAGCAACTGACCATAAACTAACAATTTTATAAAAACAATGTGCATAATTATATTGAAAACCAACTAGCTTTCTTAAAATGATTTAGTTTCTTTTGCACAACTATTTTTAAAGGTTTGTGTTTGGTAGCACTGCTCAGAAACTTTTTTGAGTAGCTTAAAAAGTCATTTCTTAGACTACAAAACAGCATTTTCTCAGAGTTTCTAAATAAAACTTATAACAGAATCTAGTCATGATTTATTAAATAAAATTTAGTTTTCATTCTGTTCTATTAAACAAGGAAAAAATTCTGAATTCATTCTTACAAAATTAAGTGTAAATAAGAACAATAAGGCAGTAATAAAGACATGCTGTCTTTCTCTTGGGTGAATAAAAATCACCATATTTTTACAAAGCAATATTATAGTGATACACTAATTCCCTTTTGAAAGATATTTAGAATTCTTAGATATATCTTGTAAGTATTTTCTGCAATCATAAGTTTTTACTCTGTAACTGTTCTGTTTATAGATTCAAAGACTATATAATTTTACATAGTGGCACTAATACAAGACTGGCCGATATAGAAACTGGAATAATTGATCAAAATTTACCAGAGTATATTTATGATTAACTGGTTGATGTCTTCTCCCTTTTTTCCCATACCAGAGACGAGACATTTCCTTCCCAGGTCACATTAAGTTTCAGCAAATCACGGAAGAACTGTTTTCAAAAGCATTCTTCCTCTGTCAAAGATAAATTTCCAGCACCAGAGCCCTGCTACAGTGACAAAACAGTTCGCTAGAGACAAAGATTTGATTGACATGACAGAGAGCTAATCACTAAGTAGTATCCATTGAACAGATAGTCCTGAGTGGAGACTGTAAAGCTGGGGAGGGAAGAGAGTGTTTCCCATGCTTAAGTTTGGTTGCACTGCACCCAAATGTGCAAAGAAAGGGCTCAAAAGTTTAAAGACGCAGAGCACATATTTCCAGGGCAGTAACAGATATACTAAAAGTATTATGGTTACAAGCAATGCACTGAGTATAATTTCCAGAATTCCTCCCAAATGACACATGTGACTGCAATGAACATTTTACTGTTTGTTGATACAGTTCCACAATTCTGTTCTATTTCTCTTTTCTTAGACTTTCGTTCTCTATAGCTAAGAATCATATAAAATTTAATCTTTTATGGGAATATTCACAGATAATAAGCTCATTTTAAAACATATTCTAGCATATTTATTTTATTGAAAGAGACTTATATTTATTGTTCTGCATATGCTATACTGCATTAACTAGTAGCATATGGAATATAACTAGAGCTTATTTTTAAGAGATTAAGTACAAACTATAACTGTATTTAATTCAGATGTAAATTAAAACCATTCGGAGCTCAGTTTTATCTATGTTATAATGGTAATGTCCAAATATTTCTTCCATTTTAAGGCAAGCTTGCTCTCCTAGTATTAACTTGCTATGTACAGTACACGAGGCCATCTCCTCAATACACACTACATAGCACCCAGCACCCAGTATACCTTACAGTTAATACTCTCCTCCTCGTTACTCTAAACCACATTCCTTAAACATAAAGTACACTGCGGTCATATTCCATCTTCCTACCACAGTTCCCTGTAACAAAACCATTAACACCTAAAAAATTACAGGGAACATTTTAAAAACCTGTCTTAGCTACTAGACAATCTTCCCACAGAAGAAATAGGTACTTCAAGTACATGAAGTGTGATATAAAAAACAAAGCAAAAAAACAACAGGCACAGCACAGCCTGTTTGCTGCCTATTCAACAGTCATTCCGTGAGAATTGTGATCTCCCTGTGTTGACTTTAGACATAAAGACTCATTATTTTTGGATAGTTTCAACAGTATCTGCATTTTGATGAATAGGCTGAGAAGAGATTAGAAAACATTTTTGCTTTATTATAATCCCACTTTTAGTTTGGGATTTCACAGTTCTTTAATAACAATAATAAGTTGTGTTTAGGAAAATAAACATAAGAACACGTATTACCCAACAGTTTAGCACATACCATGTTAACTAAGCAATTGCAGTCATTTGACATGGTGCTTATTAGAAGTAGCAACAGTATTTATTACACTGGTGTTTTTCTTTGGAAAATTAATGAATGGCTATGGCAATAACTTCACTTAATGACAGCTGTGTAAACAGAACTGTTTCCATACAATAGGGAAACAAATCCAGTAATGATGCAATCGAGCTTAATGGTATAGAAGAATAAGATTAGGTTAAATATTTACATTTATATAATCACACTGGAGAACACTGGAAGTTCTAATCAAAACCACCATATAAATAACTTGAAAAATTAAACCAGAAGGTAGAGTTTTGAATAATCCTTTGGGAGTGTCTGTCATAAGCAGGCAACATTGGATAACCTGAACATTGAGTGATTGAGAAACTCTGAATAATATCAAACAACTAGAAAAAACAAAAGAAAACAGGGTCTAACTAACTAAGAATTGAGTGGAACACTAACTTAACAATGCTTTGGGGTAAAAGGTAGAGAACAAACCAAAGCCTTTTCTTTTAACAATCCTTTCAAAAATGAAACTCCAGCTAGAGAAACGGCTCAATGGGCAAGGGTGTTTGCAGACTGATGACCTGATTCCTGGGACCCACATGGTGGAAGGGGAAAAACAACACCTGCATCTTTTCCTCTGACTTCCAACAAATTGAACAGATGATACTTCTGAGATCTTTTTCCATAGTACAGTGATTACTCAGATGTATCACTAGGGGATCTCACTGTTAAATGTGGCTAACCTTTCCCTTTTTTTTGTGATAGGAATTCTGCTGGTTAGCATGTCAGGAACTCACATATAAATCTCTAACACTGCCCTTTCTGCCTACTGTCCTCCTATCATTCCGAAATTCTTTCCCTTTCTATTTACAGTCATAAGATTGACATTTAATCTTTTTACTTTGTAGTTTAAATATGTCTTTAAACGTTTCCTATTCAAATTATACATCTTAACAATTTTGGTGCTCTGATTTATAATGTTTTAACAAATCTTAATGTAATGAAGAAGATACCACAGAGTCTGGAAAGACTCTATAACAGTAAACAACCGAGTTAAGGGAAATCGTCCTGGCAGAAGACTGAAAGAAAAGGTCAGTCAGTCTTTCCACTTTACTGTCATTTATCCAAATGTGGCTTTTTGTTATTGATGTTCCCTGGAAGAAGGAATGAAGACGGATAGATCAAACACAGTAACAAAGAGCTTCTTATTTTTTTTTTTTTCCCCAAGAGAGGGTTTCTCTATTGTAACTCTGTTTGTCCTGGAGCTCACTCTGTAGACCAGGCTGGCCTGGAATTCACGAAATTCTGCCTGCCTCTGCCTCCCAAGTGCTGGGACTAAAGGCGTGCTCCACTATTGCCTGGCTCAAAGAATTTTCCTAACAGTTGTCCTAACCGGAAAGCACTGCTCTTTCAGGTTATAAATGTACTATCATTGATGTTAAAACAAAAGACTAGTGTAAGAAGCAAAATGAGAAGACTAGATGGCAGTGAATTCTACTTTTAGCTTATAATTTCATATTCAGATTTCATGAAATTTACAGTTGAAATCATGTACACAGGTTTTGAAACATTCTGAAAAGTAACATGATAACTGAAGTATCAGCTTCTTAATCTTAAAACCCCCATTCTTTAGTCACATTACCCATATTCAAGAACTCCAAAGTCACAAACAAGGAGTGGCCACTGCATTAGACCATGTTTCCAGAAGATGCAGCAAGTTTACAAATTGAACTTTTCCTACCACTTTTTATTTTGCTTTGCATAAATTTTCCTAGGACAAATGAGGAGGTATATAATTTTTCACATATGTAAATTATGATCCACAATGTGTTCCCAGAAACTGAAGCCATTCCTTTCAGTCAAAATAATCAGTAGTAGGGACCAGGAGATGTCAAGAGGTTAAGGTGCTTAACCCATGTTAAGAGGTTAAGATTAGGTAAAAAGACACCCTCAGCTTGGGAGCTAGGACCTCCAGGGGCAAGGTGGAAGTGGAGACTGCCTGAAATTTCAGCTTCCAAAACTGAGATGGGGATCCCCAGAGCAAGCTGGCTGTGGAGAGAGCAGTTATCTGTGGGTTCTGGGTTTGATTAAGAGGTCATAACTAAAAGAACAAGGTAGAAGAGTAATCAAGACGATTCATATCAACCTCAGTTTCTGCGTATACACATTCACAAACATACTATAGTCCACACATATACAAACATCCGTACACATATATACACACAGCATATGAATCCACACAAAAAGAAGAAAAGATAAAAAGTCAGTAGCTTCATATTTCCAAACTAAAGTTATCTAACCATAATTGGGAAAGAGTTCTTGATTCTCTTTCTTGACTGAAAATATTGCCATCCTCCATTTTACTGCCCCATTAAAAAAACCACATGATAATCTAATTGCCAATAAATCCTCATCACTTAGGTAATATCTTCTATTAATTTTTTTTATTTTAATTTATTTTTAAATTTATTTCTACTTGCAACTGTTGCTAACTTAACAACTGTATACATCTTTGGAAATCTAGACAAGTTTACCCTCTAAAACTAAGAACACAGCTTTAGTACACAATCCCCTTGTAACCACCATCCACAAACACAGAAGAGGAAAGGTATGCCCAGCACACTTCATCCATGTCCTTCCTACCTCTTTGCTATTTTTCAATTTCCAGGAAGTCTATGGACTTCAGTGACATTAACTTTTCTGACATCGGGCCTTCCCATTGTATTCTACACACTGTCTATAAGATTCATCCCTGGGGTTGTTTATATCATTAGCCATTTATTTTTTTTAGTTTTGTACTACTAAAAAATTTTATAAATATCTGCAATTTATCCATCTATTTTGCTGATAGTAACGCAGGCCCATTTCTAATTTGGAACTGTTGTAAATAAAGATGGAATTAAGATTAATAATGTTTTTTAAATATTAAAATAAACACACGATATATGTTTTTCCTTTCATTATATTGATGATATAATAGAAACAGATGTTGTATGTAACACACACAATGATGTTAAGACATTCAAAATCAAGATCACAGCTTACACAGAAGACATGCCATGTATACCTTAATCATTATACATGCTAAGTGCATGCACAATAAATTCATATCACATAACCACAAACTTTATCCAAATGGATAATAAAATTCGACTCCATTTATTATCACATTTTAGCATCTGCTCTATGTTTTCTAATAACACCAAGAATAAATTAATTAAGATAAAAATGCCAAAATGATAAAAATGTTGCTATCCTATCAACAATCCAAGACAAAGCACATAAAATGATATAATCTTTTTTTTTTTTTATCTACAAGGGTTTTTTTTTTTTTTTTTAAAGCTTATCAGTATTTACATGGACATTTTTTACAAACTCCCTAAAATAGAACATATAAAAATTTTATTATTTTATAAAATTAGCACCAACTAATTGTTCTACCATTAATATCACCAAGTTCAAGTCAAGATAATGTTTATTAGGTATGAAACTTGAAAATTACTACTAATTTTCTAAATATGCTGAATGACTATTCTTTCATGTAGGAGAAAAATACAGATAAATCAAATAGGAAATGTCCTGTGACCATATAATAGCAATTAATGTTATTTCGATATTTGCCATCTTCATTTAAATAAAATATTAATGCTACTACTCAGATTTGTTCAATAAACACATATGTGCATGGACTAGGCCTAAAAAAACAAATAAACAAACCTTTCTGCAATGAATTCTTACAGTTTATAGAGGACTGTAGGGTTATACACTCACACAAAGTGAAAAGAAAGCAAACAAATTGATGGAAGTCTTGCTCTCCTTACCTCCCATTCCCTGGCTGCTGCTTCACCAGTAGAATCTTCATTTGTTTCAGACTCCTCGATCTTTTTGACAACTATAAATCCAGGCTCCCTTGTATATTCACCAGTATCTTCTGCGTATATTTCTGGACTCCACTGAATGAAGAAGGCATACAAATGGTCTGTCCTGTTAGAAAATAAATGACTATTAATTAATAGGCCTGGTATTATGTGCTAGCAGCTAAAGTTAAAATACCATATTTGCGAAATGTCTTAACAGAAACTGAAGACTTTCAAAATGCACTAGACTTTAGAGTCCATTATCAAGAAGTCATTATCTTTAAAAACTGATTTGGCTATGATTTGTCAAGTTCTAAAAAAAGGTGTTCTAAGACTTTCCTTGGAAGTCTTTTTAGTATACTACTTGGAATTTAAGGCTTTCCCCCATAAAGATATTAGTAGTGAGAAAGATAACAACACTTCAGCATGCAAAATTGATAGCAGCAATACACTGTGAGTTCTAGCTTCAGAGGTTGATAATCTAATCTTTTACATATCTACTTCTCTTTTCTGTCATTATGCTAAATGTAGTAAACCATATTAGTTGCTACACTGCAATAAACATTTAAAAGTTGAGCATATATTTAAAACATAGAAATGTGTTTATTGACATGAATAATTGAATTAGAAAACTCTCAGCTAAGATGTAACAACCAAGAGCAATGGTTCTAGAATTATGCATCCATCTCATGATCTAAAATGCTATGTGATACTTGACATATTAAAAGGGTAGTTAAGTTTTACCTTCTAGGTAATTGATCACCATTAACAATTTTCTTACATTTTCTGTAACTATGAACTATGATAAAGTTCAAATTTCTAGTAACATTCATATGAATAAAAGCCAAAGTACGTTGTATTATTTGCAAGGAAATCTATAACTTGGGTAGTAAAATGGTAGGACAGTGTAAGTTTCTATCAAGAAAAACTGACAGTTTTTTCCCAGTTAAAGTTGGATCACAAATTTGGAACTAAGAACAATACTAAAACCAAAATTCCACGTTAGAATTAAGCTATAACCAAGAATAATAAAGAGAAACTAAATTTTTATGTTAGAGTTAACTAGTTACATTTTTCATTATAAATCACTTTAATATCACTGGCTTATTCAATTGTCTTTGTTCCTTTCAAGTAGTGAATTTTGCAAATCAAACTATTTTAATTATTGAAATCATATTTTAAAGAAACAAATATTATTTGGTATGTCTGGTAACATAGAGGGAAGCAGGAGAAGTTTATCATTAGATCACTGAAAATAATAATATTCAAAGCAGACTGGACAAGATTTCCAAGACACATTCTTCCTAACATCTGTTACTCTTGACTGATCCTCCCTATGGACTGTAAGGCCAGGGTGCATTACAGATGACCCATTTTTTTGCATCCATTAAAGTGGCTTTTTGCCCAATTAAAAAAGTAGATACCCTAATCCATTCAGGTTTTTAGGAAAACACTACTAAAGTATAAACTCTCAGGCTGCTATAGGCTAGGGATGATGCTAGGAATAATTTTAGACTACCTAAAAGGCTTTTTGTATATCCAGTTATTTTCTAATTCACTGCAAAACACAGAACTGATGAAGTTTTCAATGAATAGTTTACTGATAATCACTATAAATTATGATAAAAAATGATTAAGTAATTTTTGGAAAACACATAGAAACATATTCAAATATCAGAATGAAATTATTATAAGACATATTGATTTTTATATAAACAAAGCTTCTCAGCAATAAAAGAAAAATAAATATGGCAAAGATGGAGCCATTCCTGAAATCTATCCCACCCTTTCTCAGAAAACACTTCTCAGTGCTAACTGGACCACTGCCATTGGTGTGGCCTTGTTTTTTGCTAGCATACAAAAAATTGAAGCATGTTAGGCTGTGAGCTTCCCATGACAGAAAAACCTTTACTATGTTGTAAACAGTCTAGCAAGTCAAAAGCATGGTTTCAGCATATACAAAGAATATATAAATGAGTAAGCGCACATAATTTGTTTCAAATGTTAATAAAGGCTAAAAATACCATATTAAATTTTATAAGGAACTGTACTAGAAACACAAATTTAAAGGTAAAATATCATATAAAGAACTATACATCATTATTTTCCTTCAAGAAGGCTCTATTAGTTAATATATTCATGAATCTTCATGGTCTGAGATAGAAGTACTTTACTACTAAGCCATCATCCATATTCCAATGTTTTTACAATAAGCTGTAAATATGTAATTTTTAAAGGGATAAATTAAAGACTATCACATAGCAGCTGATTTCAAACAGTCTTAAAACTAGCCTTTGCTTGCTTATTTATTTATATTCCTGCTATATAGCACAGGCAGGCCTTGAACTCACTCTGTATGTCAAACTGTCCTTGAACTTGTGATTCTCCTGCCTCGGCCTTTCTAGTGCTGGAATTATAATTACAGGTGTATACCATCATGCCTACCTAATATTAGCTTTTGACTAAGAAATGTAGGCTGTAAGGTTATTTTGCTTCTGGTGTTAAGATATATAAAAGAATCTTGATTTAAGGTAAATAGATGTTTTGAAGCTTTTATTATACCTTTCTTGTGGCACTGCAAACCAATATTCATGTTTCTTATCTCTTTGTGCATATTGCTGCATCGTAGCACTTGCTTGAGATACAAATGTTTTCCTCATTGGTTTTCCAACTCTGAGACATAAGAATTTATGTAATCGATGCCTTCTCTTTTCCTTTAAAAGTGAAGAGCCTAGAAGTGATATGTAAACAGTATCCATTCAGTTCTCATAGATTATATTGAAATAACTTAAATGAAGTGATTTTACATTCTAATTTCTAATTATAAAATCAAAATGCATTTCAGTGGTACTCAAACACATTCATTTAACTACCTTTTTTTTTGCGGGGGGAGGGGGTGGAAGATATAGTTACTTAGACAGCAAGGTTAAATGAAAGAGCCAGTAGCGATCTAAAATTTTGGCTAGAGTTATTAGGAAAAAATGCAAAAGCTCAGTGACTTGTCAATTACAGCTACGTAAAACTGCGTATACTTGTAAAGTGCATATTCTCTGTTAATCTTTAAGAGTCACATCCAAGTAAATATATAGAATTTTTAAGGATTATTTTAGTATGGCTATTCCAGTAAAAAAGTTCATGAAATCTTTTGTCTTTATATACATAAAAAGATATGAGAAGTTAACAATATATTACTAGCTGCAATGCAATGCTTGGACTGCTAATTATTTCTAAATTACCTCCAACCAGAGACATAAATTATTTGGAGTATGACAGTATGATTAAATCCAGGAACATGGACAAAATGAATAGAAAAGCAATGCTTCCCAATCTCCCAAACATCTATGTTGAGCAGAACCTTTTGATAGGTAATCTCTTATGGAAGCGACTACTCTGTGTTTTCTCAAATCTGAAGACCCATGGGTCAGATTCACACTATCTTCAAGATAAACTCTCTTAACTTAAGCAATACCCCTTGGAGGAAAGTGCACTTGTAGAGAGATCTCTACTACTAGTCATGTCCCCCAGCCCACCCCATGCAGTACTACGTAAAGTGCATAATCTATATGCCCCATATTACTCGTTAACAGAAAGAATGTTTACCATTCCTTCCATTATTGTGTCCTACAGTTTAATAATTACTACAATGCTCTTATTTATGAAATAATAAATTTCAAAAAATTTCAAAAAAAAAAGAAATTTAATATTTCTCCATTATTCACTCCTGTTATTAAAAACTGGTCACTTAAAACTAATACTTATTTAATTAAAAAGAAGAAAGCAATAGTCCAGAGAAAGCTATCTAAAGATATCTACTACTTTTTCTCCTTTTGATAATTGGTTATAATAATCAATTATATATTAATTCTCATAACATATAAAATAGTCCATCATATTACTTAGTTGAACACAAACTACTTTTTAACATTTTTCAAAGATTTAAAAAAAAAAGACAAATACCACATACAAAGAGCTTCATGCCAATGTTGCTTATATCAAAAAGAATACTGTCTTAACAATATGAATTGTTAAAAACAACAAAGAAATGGCTGGACAAATCATAAGACCAATAAAACCACATTTTGAAAACACTATAATGAAAATACAAAAGTGTACACCACACAAACGTTATGTGAAAAAAAGCAGGAAATAGCAAGCCATACAGTACAATCCTGAGTTTACTTTAAAATCTGTATGTACAAATAAATCCAAATATAAGTCAAAACCAAAAATGCCTTCCAAAGATCTGTAACAATGTTAACACTAATCAATCATGCTTGGTAATACATTCCAGGTAATTTTATGAATTGTGCTTTAATTTCCTGTATTTGATACTGTTTCCTAGTAAGTGTTCTTTGTGTTCTGAATAAAGAAAAGATACCATAGAAAAAACAGTTCACCTTTTACAGAAATTTCTTTGAGTAAATTCATTCTTCAATAACTAATGAGTATAATCTTAAGTTATTAAAGCATCTTAGTTGTGTGATACAAGAAAATTCAGTATTTTAAAAACTGAAAATTGAGTGTGGTAGAACATGCTTAAAACCCAGAGTCTAGACAGCAGGAGGGCCCAGGCCTGTTGCCTGGGACACAAGAGACCTGGTCTCAAAGCAACATTAGTATTTCTCAGGCATTCTGAAACAGGTTCTTTCTATGTAGACGAGGCTGACTTCAAAACTGAGGCACCCTTCCTGCCTTTGCCTACAAGGTCCTAGTTATAAGCAGTTACAAGCATGTGCATAATACGCAGACCTTTAGGAATTGCTGAAGAGACGAGAATGGTATACAGCAACTATGGGAAACCAGTGGAAATTTCCTCAGGAAAGGAAATAGTCAGAATTTGAGCTGGCAATTCTTCTGGTATACGCCCAAACTGAAAGGAGGGACTCAAATAGATATTCAAAAAAAATTTGTTCACAGCAGTATGATTTACAATACTAAACATACAACTGCATTTTCTTTGCATCATCCAGAGATATCCTGATATTGCAGGCCAATAAAATGTGACAAATATATACAAGGAAATGTTAATTCTTCAGCCTTAAAAAATAAGAATTTTTTGTTATACATACAAACACACATACCTAAGTCCATGAGTATAGCCTGATCAGTCTATATATAACAACAATCATTGAAAAGAGAGGCCATGCATTTTAAAGAGAGTGAGAAGGGGTCTATAGGAAGGCTTGGACAGAGGAAAGTGAAGGAGAAAATGATGGAATTACATCTCAGTAAATAACCAATTTTTACTAAGATAGGAAATTCTAACATATTCTGTAACACAGATGAGTGGTAAAGGCATGATGCTAAGTGAAATATGTAACATGGAAACTGTGTAGGGTTCTACTTACAGGAAGTGCCTGGAGTAAAGGAAGACACAGAACACAGATTGGTTATGACCAGGGGAAGAGTGGCAGTTTATTGCTTGTTTAAGTACAGTTTTTCTTTGAGAAGATGGATGCTAGTATGAGTATATAATATGAATATACTGATACCAACAAAGTGTAGATTTCAAAATGGTTAAAATTGTAAATTTTATATGTCTTTTTTATCACAAAAGGGACAAAATGGTAAATTTTTTCTTGTGTATTAGTAAAAAAAAAAACTTTGAAATTAATAAAGTAAAAAAGCTCATATATAAACTGAACTAATACGAGCAATACCTCAATAGAATTGAGAAAATGTTTACTAAGCTATTTGAGCCATTGCTACTTAACTCATACTGTATTTAGCAAAAGCACAATACATTAAAAACAGAAACTGCTATGGTAATTCTTGTATTAAGAAAAACTGAACTAAGAGAGGAAGTGGTAACTTTTACCCTGAGTGCTTGTTTTCAAAAGAAACCACCTGATCAGATAAGGATAAGAATTCTTTCATCAAAGAATTTTAGAAGTTGATTTTTATGTCCAACAGTGTTTTCTAAAAAAATTATGGGATAAACATTTTTGCAATTGTAAATTGCAATTCAAATATTATATATGCAATGATAAAAACATACTAAAACCTTAAGAAGAAAATGGAGTAATCAACATATTACTTAGCATGAGTACATTTTCATAAGACAAACTTTAAAGAGGGTACAGTGAGCTAGGAGTGCTTAAGCATAGCAAAAAAAAAAAAAAAAAGTTCAGAGACAAGGTGCTAAGGCACTGCATATATACAAGTCCCCAGAGCAATGTCGGTCAAGAATCATTTGATTGTCATTCAGACCGATCTGACACAGCAGCCTTTGGTCAGGGGAAAGCAGCAGCAACATGCAATAAGCACACTAACTGCACACCCACCCTGACACTTACCGTCCACATGACCATCCACAGGCACGCTTTTGTGTTTGATTTCTTTTTGTGACACCTGCTGAATATTGTCCCTTTGCTGCTTCGCTTGCTGCATAGAGTGAGTTTTCCAGAGTTTGCGTAGCTCTTCTACTTCTGTCTCTGAGTCCTGTTTTTGCTCTTTCCCTTGTTTATCTTTCAGGATAGTTTGCTTTTCTTTAAGTTCTGTTGTTTCTCCAGAAGACACATTTTCTTCACCTCCCTCTTGCTGCAGTGAATTTTCATGATGCAAAGAATCCTGGTCATCATGACCTTTTACATCTGTGCTTTGTTTTGAAGGGTCTGAGACTTCTTGAAGTTTCTCTGTAGCCTTATCTCCTTCTTTTGTGGCTATTTGGAGACTACTTAAATCAGTCTCATGAGATAAAGCCCCACCTTCACTTGAAGAATGTCCAGTATTAGAGTTTACGTGGTCAGGAATATTCGTGGACTCTGACTTAGCCGTCAAAGATTCTACTTCAATGTGACTGACAGTTTGCACAGATTCTGATGACGCGTCAGATGATTTATCTTGTCGCAGCTCTGAAGACAGCAGCTCCTCACGGTTAGGAGAGAGTTCTGACTCTGTGAAAACATCTTCAGATAGAGACTCCTCGGTGCTCCTGGGGGCAGTGCTCGCGCTGTCATTACCTGGATCGCGGACCCTCGAGTCTACTTCCTCAGCATTGACTCCTGTCATTTTCTTTGAATGGCAGAAATCCCTCCCTGACAATTGATCTATTTCTCTGTTATCAAATAAAATTAAAAATTATTAGACATTAAAGACTAACATTTCACCTTCCACAACTGAATAACAAAATATCACAAAAGAGGCCTTTCCAAAACAGCAAAACATAGCTCAACAGAAGAAAGAAGTATCATGTTTTTCATATATACCACATAATTTCAGCAAGATTTTTCATCAACTGTTGACTATTTGGGACACATCAATGTAAGATTTCCTTGCAAATGATCTACAACAAAGTTTGATGACATAAATTCCTGATGAAATTATAATACTGAACTAAAGCTTTCATTGGTAGAATATGGACAGCAGAAAATTTCAATTTATCACACATATATGCACTGCTTATTTATATAAAGAGAAAATCAACTAAAATATACAGCTCTAATGCAAAGGTTAAAAACCAACCAGAGCCAAAGCATTTACAGGAAATCTGCAAGCTTACAACTCAGAACGGTTCTAACAGAACTTGTTCAATTGAAGAGCTCGGATAGATAGTGAATGGTCTACAATTGGGTCTCATTTCCACCTTTACTGGCATTTGTTTAGGTAAATATCAATGTTCACAAGATGGAAGCTCTAGAAATAAGCATCATTAAATAAGTCAACAATTTAGAGTGATGTTCAAAGTTACTTCATGATAAATGTAAATTACTTGAAGTCTCAGGGGCAAAGCATCGATATACTGCATATATCTAGACAACAAAAATATGCCAAATAGAAAGTCTAGAAAATAAGTCAACACACAGTAAGTTGTCTTCTGTGGATATTAAAGCTAAGTCTCTTTTATTTAACTTTCTTGTGGTTTTCAAGTTTTGGTAACAAAATACACAATTTTTCTAAGTGAGATGTGTAAAATGTATTTATTTTAAATATATAGTTTAAGTGTCTCCTGTCTCTACTAGGTTGATCTTTTTAAAAATGCAGGCATCTAACTGGTGGTATTGAATGTGCAATTATGCCATCTACTGGAGATTCACTTAAGCTGCACCCACAGGGTCAAGGAACTGGGCACAAGCTTTGGAAGATTTTACCTACACACTTAAAAGAATCAAAAGGCTAGCTGTTTGTAGATACAAAAAAAAAAACCAAAAAAACAAAAAGACAAAACAACCATAACAGTATACGTATTTAGGTGAGTTTTCTAGCCTGAAATTTAATATTTTGAAAGGTTAAATAAACATTAATGTTAATAGCACTTAATAGTACTATTAACACAGTTCAGACAGTTCCTTAAAAATCAATTTCCCAGCATTAAAAAGAGGGAAACCCATTAACAACTTTTACCTCAATTTGCAAACAAAACATTACACTGCAAAAACCATTTGCTGCATTTAGCTTGTTTGAAGCCAAATCCTGATTTCAGTAAACATGTAAACCAAAACCTAAGGATATTTCCTCTGGAGACATTGTTTAAAATGCTTGGACCCAGGTTACTGTCTTCCCAAGTAACATGGCAAATAATAAAATGTCATTTGAAGGGCAAGGTGCACTAGCTCTTCCTAGTCAAGCAGTACCAGACCATACAGAATAAGATAATTCCGAAACAGAGTGCCAAAAACAAGACCACTGGGGAGCAGGAGCTTCACTTTGAAGCTAGTCTTTCAACCTGTGTCTCATCTCTACACTTAAATTCAATAATTGTGGTTTGTTGGGTGGTTTTGTTTTTCTGAAATTGGCTTGAATGACAACTTATAAATATAACCAGTAGTTAAGTCAAAACAGTGTCTCTCACTAGAGGCTAAAATGGACCCTTTCCAAGAGGGTGTTCTCCCCTGCCGCAGGCATTCTAACAGCTTCCGCACTACACCTGAGGGGAAAAAATAACTTCTTCCTTTTCCCTTTGTAACTTCTTGCTGCCCAAGGTCTAATGTTTAAACTGGCACATGACTATCTCTTATCAGTTACGGTGGAGCCTGTTTTAACATGGTTGCCAGTCATCTACAGAGTGGTAGGAGGCTCTTTTCAATACATATCATCCTCTTCCTTTCTACTTTTCATTGTATGCTGTTTCTCCTCTTGTTTCTCAGTGTTTTAAACTTCTGTTCATTACTATGCTCATGCATATTGCTTTTAAAGGCTTTGTCTAAAATTGTAGTCTCATATCTATGCTATCATATCATGCAAACTCCCAGATCAGCATATTCCAAAGTTGACTCTTCATCAGTGCAACCTGGAGGGTTTTTTTCTTCTCAAATTGTATATTTTCTGGATGAGAAGATATAAACATATCCTTCAACAAATGAAAATGTAAAGTTGTTCTGGATATTGTGACTCCAGCTCTTTATCCAAGCCACACCCCAAAGCCAACATACTATTCAGGTACTTTCCTGGGAAAGTTGACAGTCATCATCTTTGTTAATAAATAATGTAGAGTAAATCAAAATTTTTTATTTTGTATCTAGATAGCAAAAGGCTGATAAGCACTGAATTACACGACTACACCAGGTGACTTGTCAAATACCTGGTTCTTTGACCAAATAAATATAAATCTAATGCAATTACTAGTTCTATATCAGGCACACAAAGAACCAACTATTCAATAGTGCTTAAATTTTTGTTTCATTACTGACAAAATGAAAAGCAGCTTTAATAAACTAAGGATATTAGAGAAGGGTCAACAATCTAGACAAAATAAAAGAAAGGAAAAGAAGGAAGAGAAAAGCTGCAATGAATAAGCACACTTACGTGGGCAAGGATTCTTTTATTTTGCTATCCAAAATCTCTTTGTACATGGCAGCTGACATCACCTCTTCCATTGGACACATGATGCCATATTCCTCACAGCCATTCTCTTGAACCAAGGGGTCTGCTTTATGTGGATCAAACATTATATTATTTGGTGTGACTAGCAGCACGCCACTGACTGTGCCCTAAGGTGGAAAAAGAAAGCATCATTCAATATTCAAAGCTAAAAATTTCAAAGCAGATTCTAGATAGCTATACTATTTCTTTTCTGATTTCTGGCCATATACACACACAGTACAGGCAGGCACTATGGCACTCTCGTGAAAACATGCTCTCTTGGTTTTTTTTTTGTTTTTGCTTTTTCTACAGCAGAGACAGAATGCAGAGAATACCATATTCTATGTAAAACAATCATGAGAGGAATTAAATTTTACAAAGTAAAATAATGGTTAGATTATGAAGAAATCTTTTCCAGAGCTAAGAAAGGATTGTCAAGCTTGTTCTGCACAAAGCCAGGTTTTGCAGGAATCTGCATACTGCTTCCTGTGTGCTTCCACCCAATGCAAGTACCAAATATGGCTATGTGTGTACAGTGTGTGATTTTTCAAATTGTGCACTAATAACTAACTCATTATCAATGGTCAAGGAATAACTAACTTTGTAGAAATACTGTTTGAAAAGAATAACTATTTTTGCTTGAATTTGCTATTCATTCACTCTGGGACTTTCAGTATGCAAAGTTTTAGGGCACATTTCTTCATCTATAAAAAGTTGGTAGATTAGAAACAATTCATATCAAACCATTACTATTTTATTCACTACTAAAAACTATGAATTTTTAGGTGAGTTTATATAAACGATGACATAAATCTTTGACTCCTTTTACAAAGTATGGTTTCTAAACAATTGATAGCATTAGTGTGAACTAATATTTACTGCTTCATGTACTATCATCTCCTGAATGAACATTACTAACTAGTTTACATCCCTAGCTCTGAAATAGGCACAAGTTCTGTTTTACAGATGTGAAAACAGAGACTGAGATGAGTGGTCAATTTGTCAAAAAAAAAAAAGCCAAACAAACAAACAAACAAACAAAATAGGACTCCAAGTCTGGGCACTATGTTCTTTTCACCACATTCCTTAGTACCCAAGTCGCAAAATATATGCATTCCAAATCAAGTGTGAAACGCCCCTTACTCTCAGTTTTAAACTTCGGTTCCCAGATATTTTGTTTAGCATAAAAGTAAAAAACTAACAAATTTCTGAAAATCAAATGGTCATTTAAAGTCATCTTGCTTTTTCTTAAGTATCAGAGAAAGAGAAAAGCAGGCATCCTGCTGAATTTGGTATCAAACCATTTTAATATCCAAACTCAGTACAGTCAAACAAAATGCAGCCTAAGTTAATGGCAGGCACTGCCTTTTACAGGACTAAATAAAGGAAGTTTGAAAGAATCTCCTGATGAATACAGTTACCCAAGAATATGGGAGAAGAAGTGACTGCAGCAGGTGTTCCAGGTATAAAAGACTTACAATAAAACCATGCAGCATTAAGGTAAGAAGTACATGTGGGTGCATTTTGGTGGAGGAAATAATCTAAAATAGCTTACCTAGTACTTCTTTAAAAAAACGCATTAATTTCCATATGGTGTGAGTATGTACTTATGTGTACATGCTATGTGTGAGCACATGTACCAGAACATGAGCAGGAGGTCAGAAGACAATGGCATAAGTTAAGTTTTCTACTTCCAAAGGTCTTAATCGACTGGGCTATGTCAAAGGAGCCTAGTTGACACCTTTTTAAGTTCAGACATTGAATCTCCTAAAGAAGTTGTGACTTTATATGAACTTTAGCCTATTTAGCCTTTGAGCAATATTTTCATAAGACCCATCTACAGCAGTTTATATTGCTGAAGCACATACCAACACACGCCAGCGAGGGCCAGTAAAGTGGGCATACAGAGAGCATTTACCTTGCTGGGATAACCCAAGAGAACATAAACAAGACTACAGTGCACTGTAACAAAACTTAAAGAGGCTTCTAACCTTTCATTCCTTTTACTGTTTCAATTTCTCTGTAAACTAAAGATTTTGAAAAATGAAACCAAGCAATTGGCTAAAATTAATCAAGTACATTCCAGGTTCTTTGAAAGAGATTTTGTAAATTTTACTTGTATATGAATTTTAACTGATTATTTAAATGTTCCACTCAGCAGAAGCAAAATATATGTGGTTTTAAGTATACATGTAAGATTTATCAAGAGATTCTTGTTCAGGAAATAATCACCCTTTAGTAATCCTTCAAACAGGAGTAAGGATATTCTCTGACCACATGGAATCAAATCAGAAATTAGTGAACAGAAAGATAACCTATAATGTATCTAAGTATTTAGAAACATATCAAAGTACTTTAAAAGGTAATATACTTGCCCCAAAGTAGGAATGCTTATTCCTACTTTTAATAGATTAAATTAACACACCTCAAATATTTATATTCAATAAAGACAAGTTATCTTTCAATTTCTGTTATACTAAGTTTTCCAAAGTTTAGAACTCCTGCTATAACCAATGCTGTTATTTCAAAGATCTCTTTAATATGCTAGCAAAAACTAATTATATGTGCTTTATTATAGTGAATTTATTTATATCCCATTACTTTTAATAACTGCACAAATCATCAGACTCTAAGTCATGAGCAAGGTTCATTCTAACTCAAACATACAGTTTCCAAAACCTTGTTAAAATACTCAGGAATGGCTGGTATTATTGACTTAAAATGTACATGTCAAGCTTTCATAGTTTAGTAAAAAGTGAAACATGATAAAAGTCTACTCTTAAGATGTTGTTCATTACCTTGCCATTGGTGATATATTTGCAGTTAATTTTAAGAAATTTCTCAGTAAATGCTTCTTCTTCCTCAGAAGTTGAAGATACAACTCTTGCAGGTCGAATACAGCTAACAGTAGATGAAGGAGGTGCTTCTTTTGGATGGACTACATCAGGAGTCTTAAACAAAGTAAAATAAAATGCAAAAAAGTGTCTTAGGAAACTAGATAAACAACATTGTTAATGATAAATAAATAAATAACCTTCCCTAGTAAGTATTATTCTCTTTCCTTTTCACCAGATTCTTAAGATAAATCCCCAAATTTTGGTATTTTAACTTTTAATAAAGATTTTAAATGCAGCATGAACTTGCATTTTGAAAACTTACAGTATAAGGAATTATATCCATCTATACATGGATATGTACATATGCATACAATTATCTGGAAAGCATTAAAATATATGTAACTTGTATCTCTCCCAACCCCAACACACATGCTGAGCTGCTTGTGAATGAAACTACTGGTTCTGATAACATTACATGGCATCCATAAGATGCCAGAGCACAGAGAAAGGGAAGTGCTTGCCAGTGATACTAGTATATAGCAAGCAAGATGCATATATTCAACAGAAGAGTATTTTTCAACTTATTTGTTTTCTTTCTGTATTTCTCAATTATGTACATGCCTAAGTGTGTGTAGTATAGATGAAACTTTACAGGCATGTGGGTACACTTCTGTGTGCACATGTGTTACTTATATTTGTGGAGACCTGAGGCTGATGTTCAGCAATTAATCATTCTCTATTGCTTTTCCACTTTATTCACTGAGGAAGGACAAGGGTCCCTCAATCAAACTCAGAGTTGACCCATATGGCTAGTCTTCCCCTCTCCCCCTGTGTGCCTTCTGGGGTAGGAATTACAGGTATGTTGTCACGCCCAATTAGAAGCCAAGTGGTTTCTGGGGATCTGAACTCTGGTCCTTATACATGGGTGAGAACCACCTGAGCCACTGAGCCATGCCCCCTCTCCAGAAGAGTACTTTAAACTTCAAAATCAAAAATCCATCTGTGACGATCTACAGCACATCAGACCAAAGTTCAATCTGGCTATGGGCCATTCTTGCAACAGAGTTCTTGAGGCTCTTCTCAGAATGTCACTGAGTGGTTAAAATGTAGAATTATGAAGAAAAGCAATTATACTGAAATACAACTATAACAATATTTGGAACAAACTGGACATAAAGTGGTTAAGTATACTTTCCTACAAATATACTAGATAATAACAAGTAACTCTGACTCTGACAGCTCTGTCGAATACAACTGTATTGAATTGTATTGAATATAAATGGCTGACTACACAGTTGTAAAGAGCTATGAAAATACCTGAGTTACTTAGGACAAAGTTACAATAATATTTCGTATAACTCTACAGTTTGCTCTATACATTTGACTTTTTAAAAAGTTAAGACTTACTTAAAATGTGTGTCCAAGTTCAAAGACATTTTAAATGCTATTCACAAGTTCACAGCATAAAAGAAGTAGATCATAACAATTATATGATATGCTCAATTTACTGACATCCGTAATCTTTCCATTTTCTCTTGCAACTTTATAGCTTTATACACAGACCACTGTTTTTGATAGTAACCATATATCTAAAAGTTCTGTGTCACATATAAATACAGTCAGCACAGCTTATTAAATAAGTGATATTAATAACTTGAATGGATGTTCATGAAACCCTGTTTATATGTGATACATGGACCCCTTTATTTAACTTTTTAGCTCACGTAGAAGGTATATAATCTAGCTTTAGTTTTAAAGGAAATTTATGTTTGGCCAAATGCCAGAACTGGCTAAACAAGAAAGATGAAACTGAGATGTAAATCCAGGCAGCCGATACAGGAACTAGTGAATACAACTACAGAATACAGTACGCGCTTTCCCTTCAAATCCTCCACCAGGTGATGGAGAAAATGTTCCACCCAATCCAAGATGCAAAAAGCTACCAACAAATTCTATTTAGAGTTGTTCAATTATTCCCAAAGTCTTATTATCCACTGTGAGTATCACTATCTATTATGAAACCACAGTATTCACAGAAAAAAATATCTATCTAAATATATTGTCAAATGCTTTCCCTAACTGAAGATACACCTCACTGAACAACATGATCAGAGGTTCCCTCAAGCTCTCAAATTCTATAGCTCAGGATAGCAATCCCAATCTTTCAATGTAATCCTACTTCAGAAAAAAACAGGAGCATTTTTCAACAGTGCCATGAAACCACAAGCAGCAAAGTCCACATCTGAGCTTGGGTGACAGGCTGATGCCAAAATACAGGCACACTAACAGCAAGATTATCCACAGCGTATACTTCCAAGGTATAGGAATCTAATTTTGCATTTAGGATTGCTTCTAGTCCCGAGGTTTCCATCTCCCTCCCTTTATCCATCCTCTCTCCCTCCCATCCTCTCTTCAAACACACACACACACACATACACACACACACAAATACATATGCAGCTATTTCTAAAATCTGAAATACCATGCTCCAATCATTTTTGATAAAGGGTACTCAACCTCTCTACATATTTCTTTCATGTAACTGCACAGCAAAGTACAGTGTTTCTATATTTGAAAAAGACTCTTCTTCTTTCATACATACAATCTTTGTGCAGGAGAAAAGTAATCATCAATTCAACAATTTAACACACACACACACACTCTCCCATAAACACATAAATATCAATTCCAGAAAATAAATATTCGTTTTAGACATGATCTTATCTCGTGTTTCTTAGGCATAATTCCCTGAAAAAGTAAATTTCATATGATGTTTGTAAGACAAAATGATGTCTTTGGACCATTACCACCAAAGGTATATCTATTCTAAAAGATTCATGAAATATGTACACTTATTACTTCACAGGCATAACTGAAAAGTAGGACACTTACAGTGGTTTTATCAAATTCAGCCTCAGATGATGTTGGTGATAGAGGACTGACTGGGCTTAGGGATGGGGAGCTCTCAACACTGGAGACATACTCAGGATCAGGAACATATAAAACCTGTAAAGAGACATTGACATACAGATTTAGAAAAATAAATACTAATGGCCAAAAAGTATCCTAAAAACAAACATTATTTGATAGTGACTTTCAATAATAAAAAGAAAAATAATTCAGATATAAGAGTACAACAGTATATTATATATCAAAACACATATGAAAAATAAACATGCTAAAATTAATTTAACAAATTAATTTAGAAATAGTTGTTATAGCACAGAAACAAAACCTCAATTATTCTATGTGCTCATCTTAAATGTAACTTGGCAATAACTAGAGAAATTAACTGTACATATTTCCTTGACCCAACCATTTTATATATAGGAATTTATGCTAAGGAGTATGTATAAAATAGACACACGTTTTCACAACAGCAGTGTTAACACTAGAAAGAGGGGAGGAGCACACTAAGCCTTACTATGAGAAATGTTAAACATTGATATATCAACACAATGCATCAATACAGACGAGGGAAGCTGTGAGAGTGCTCTGATTAAAAAGAACATTTTCTAAGGGCCAAAGCCGAACTTAAAGACACAAACAAAATCCCCTGATATAGGTTTGACTATTTCTCAATGATTCAGTTGTTAACTAGTTGCTTCTAGAAAGCAGGTTTGAGGTGGAAGGATAGCTTACCTTTAAAAATATTGGAATTCTGTCAATTTATATAGACTGCTTTAAGCGTTTTAAAAGTTTCTTAAAGCCATATTTGATATAGAACTTACAATTATTTTTAGTTTTTAAAGAAGAAAATTAATAGATAATACTTTAGTCTGGCCAATAGGATTGTTTCCAGGAACACACATTTTCTACATTTTTAACTATGTAAAGATGAATAGATTTTTATGTAATAATTTTAAACATTGACACATTTAAATAATAACAATACCTGTCCAGTCACGACTGCTCTGGAGAATAACTTATTTAACTGAACAAGTTCATTGGGTGTGGTATCAAATTTCAGGGCTATGCTATTCAAAGAATCCCTTGATTCAACCTGTTTAAAAGGAAAAACAGATTACTTTCATCTATTAAGGCAGAAAAATTAAAATTGTAAGATTGAGTGATTATGTAATATTAATACATCTTGCAAGCAACATTATTTGATTCATAAATTGGTATTTCTCAAGAAATACCATTCTACAGTGTTCTCAACTTCCTAAGACAGACAGTATGGTAAAACGTGTACTTTACCACAGTCTCTACTGGCCAAGAACTCGAACAGTTTCCAAATACAAACTAAAAATTTCAAAGCATGTTCACTTTACAAAAGCATTAAAATAACTGAGGTAGAGAGACGGTTCACTGGATAACAGCTTGTACTGTTCTCTTGCTGAGGACCAGATTTGATTCCCAGCCCCAAATCAGACTGCTAACAACTGTGTGTAACTCTAGCTCCATGGATCTGAATTATCTTATCTCAATGGGCACCTGCAGTCATGTGAGCAGACCGTCATCATACACGTGTTAGAAATAGAAAGAAAATTCAGTACTGTGGAAAAATGGATGAGAAGAGTTTCAATTTCCAAACAGGAAGTGACAGCAGAAACACAAGCATCTGGGAAGGTATGAACAGAAAAAGAAAAATCTGTGCCAGCCTAGCAGTGGTGACGCATGCCTGTAATCGCAGCACTTGGGAGACAGAGGCAGAGGCAGAGGCAGTTGGATCTCTGTGAGTTCGAGGCCAGCCTGGTCTACAGAGTGAGTTCCAGGATAGCTAGAGCTACAACAGAGAAACCCTGTCTTGAAAAACAAACAAAACAACAACAACAAAATTCTGTGCCATAGGTCATGAAACTAGGACGTGCTAGAGAGGAGAAACACACCTTAAGGAAAGGGGGAGAGAGGGTAAATAGAATGCATTTAACATGAAGACACAGGGGGACTATTTGGAGGAAAAAGGAACTAGCCAGAAGATGATAAGGGGTGCTTGGAAAGGGAAGCCAATTAGAACAAAGAATAGAATGACATATGGGTATGAGAAGTCCATATAAAGCTGATTATTTTGCAGACCACTTGAAAATTTAATAGAAAATAAAGGACAGAAATGTACCAGTAGAAAGTATGAATAATAAGCAATGGCAAAAAGATAACACCAATGGATTTAATAAGTCAAAAATATTTCAATAGAAAGGTATACTAAATTATCAAAAAATGATAATGTGTAACATTGTGCTGTGCATGAATGTGAACGTAGAGTTTATAAACACTTATGCATGCATGTGACTGTACATATGTGCACATTAATGTGTAGAGGACAGACACCAATGGCCAGTAACTTCTCCAATTTCTCTTCATCGTATATTTTGAGACAATCTCTCACTGATGTTCAAGCTTACTGATTATACTATGCTGGCTGGACATCAAGCTTCCGTCTGCCTGTCTCCATTTTCGCTCTGTTAATATTACAGTCTTCTTACATGGGTCCTAGGATCTGAACTAAGATCTTTATGTTTGCACAGCAGTATTTTATGAATGAGCCATGTCCCAGACAGTCTGCATGGATTACATTTTTATGGCCCACTTTAATTTCCATTAAAACTGATTTTACAATTGAAACTGTATTGTGGCTGTGTATGAGATCTGATTTTAACTTTTAGGCTACCTAAAATATGATTAATTTTATTCCATATTAGGTAGCATTGGGAATATATTCAAGCTAGATAACATATATTTTTCAAATGGTTTGGCCACGTTCCTGGAACTTCTGGGTTCAAACTATCTTGCCTTGCCTCAACCTCCAGAGAAATGGAACTAAAGTTGCATACAACTATACCAAGCATGGAGCATAAGTATTTTAAAGGAAAAAACAAAACAAAACTTGAGTACATTGTGATACAGAGCACTTTATCATAAGAGAAATACATGGAAATATATAATGCAGTCAATTCAAAGTCTTGTCCAATAAAGATTTGATAGACTTTCTGAAAGTATTTTATAGTTTATAGTAAAAACAGAGTATAAAACAACAATACCTTACCTAGCTTTGAAATTTATGTTTCTTTCCTTTTATAATTTGACATGTGGAATAAAAGAAAAAACAGAAAACTAAAAATGACCTGTTAGATTGTTTTTTTATGATTGCTGATCAATATGTGACTTTTTAAATAGTCACTCATAAAGGAAGAAAAGTTTTTCAGGTTTTATGGCCTATCCTCCCTCCATAACAAATGGTCTTTATTTTAATTTTGTTTCAGATGTTTTATCACATACCAAGAATGGAAAATTTCAAAATCAAAACCAATAAAATCTTATAGTTCATGATCATATCAAAAATTCTATCGTATATATCTTTATAGTTAAAGATATAACTTATGTCTAAAACCGTATGCCTTTGTAAACATTCAAGAATACAGAATTGTAATACTTCACCTTTTAGTATCTGAACTCATTTTTCTCACCTCGACCATGCAGGCCCAAACATACATAAATGAGGGCTGTAGTATGCTTTGAAATCCAATTCTTTTGATAGTGGTTAATTTAATTCTATCTAAATGTGCAGCTTCTAGCCTTTAGAAAATATATAATATTGCAAACAAATATCATTATACAATGTGTACACACACACACACACACACACACACACACGGTGATAATGTCCACAATCTCATGGTAGGTAGTTGAGACTCATGCTGGATGGTCTCACTGAAGAAACATTAACTATGTTGGAGATTGCTACTTTCTCCTTAATACAGTTACACTATCTTAGAAAAATACCAAATAACAAAATTAATCTGAATTCATATATTTGCTTTACAACATGTTTAGCACCATTTAAACCAATGATGCTTACATTCAACCAAGTAAGTAATACATCACACTCTAAAATTAATTTGTCACCTCAGCTCTCCACGGTAACCAGGAATGAGAAAAACCAGCACAGAGATCCAAGGGTCTTTTGAGAACAGAAAATGCCCTGCTTCCACAGCTGAGGAAACAGCACTCGACTTAGCTTGTAAGGGTCCCATTTGTCATTAGCACTAACATTAGCACCGCTGGGAACTCAAGTAAGAGCACATTCTTAAAAGACAAGTGTTTTCCTAGAAGCCTAATCTAATAAAATTATTGCAGCAGCAGAACTTTGAATCTAAGTTATCATCAACATTAAATTTAGTTTGCCAGAGTAACTGGCTTTGTAGAACACAGTAAGGACAACAAATCCTAAAAATCATTTAAGAATCGAAAGATTATTATTAAGGAAAGCTACACAAAATAAGCCAGATTTTTAAAATGAGGCAATTAGCAATACTTGACTCATCTGCAGACAAACAGAAAATGCCTTCAGTAAGAATGCTGCAAAGATGAACTACATTTTCCAAAGTAACTTACAGTATACTCAATAGTTCCTTTAGGCTTCTGAAAAGACATCCTTCGCCCATCTTTCTTGTCTAAGGTCTTCTTTTGGCCAGTGTCTAAGGAAAACAAAGCAAAACACCTGTTCAACTTATTTTCCTTCCAGGGTAATGCAAACAACTGCAGGAGGGAGCTCACAGTCAGACATAGCATTCACTAATTTAGAGAGGCACTGTTATTATTGTTATTATTATTATTATTAACTAATGTCTAGAAAAGATACCATTAATCTACACAGGAAAAATTCTCTGTGGGTCATAAAGACAGAGTCGTCTCTGTGGCACAACATGAAATGTATAATTTTAGGTTTTACACAAGGCTCATGTAATATCAGCAACAGTGAGCTACTGGTGTCAGTGTGAAATCTGTGCTTGTTAATCTTCTCATCTATTCTCCCTGTAACAATGACTACAGGTACTGAAATGATAAAATACGACTCTATGTAAACATTATAAATAATTAACATGAAAATCCCCAAAGTACTCGCTCAAACTTTAAGAATCAAATAAGACTGTAAATGTACAAAGTACTCTATTTACCCAAAATTAAAACTACAGTTCTCCCAGAGAAATTAGTTCTGAAATTAAAATAATCTAGAAAAGTGCAGTTTTTATGGTTCTCCCATTATCCAAACTTAACTGACACTTTGACTACGCTAGAATGTATTTACTTGTAACCAATAGGTCAGTTGTCAGATCGATAATTTAAATAATAATAAATAATAAATGTCAGAATTCTCCAAAAGCCAATTCAGAAATAGTTAAAGCTGTCCTGAACTTTCCTGATAGCAAAGTCAACTGCTACTAACTATATAGCTTACATCTGCACTTCATCTGCTATACTGTTAGAATGCTGTCTCTTTTTTTAATCTCTCCCTGTAAACTACAACCTCCAAAAGATGGGTTTGCTTCATTCTACAGATTCCCTTCCCTACCTAACAATGGGCCTGGAGCATGACAAGCAACAGATTTGAATGAACTAATGTTCTGGGGGACAGTTTAAACTAGTACTAGCACAGTCCTTACAACTGTCATCAAGTTTCCATAAGGGGAACTTAGATGTGGGCCAGCCAGATAGCTCAGCAAGTACAAGCACTCGCCTCCAAGCCCCGTGACCCCATCTCTGGGACACCCACCTAACAGCACACCCCAAACACATCATAAATAAATAAATGTTAAAAGGTTAGACAAAGAGTTATGGTGTGTACATCACAAAGGCATGAGGCCAGATGAGTGTGCAGACACAGAAGCATCTGAAGAACTAAAGTGGAGAGAGTATTAAAACTCAAGTGTAAATCAAGGGCAAAAGACAAGGTCAGAGAACTAGAGATACAAAAATGGCCTCTAAACATATTTGAAGATGTTTAGGTTCATGGACAACTAGTGAAGTGCAAATTTAATGCACAAATGAGATACTACTTTTCACATACCAGATTTGTAAAAATCCAAATACTTAACTACATAATGTCTGTAGGAAAACTGATATTGGCTCATATTTCCTATGGAGTACAAAATGCTAAAATTCTTTAAGAATAGTCTTTTATCCTTGTGGTATAAATCTGAAACAAAAAAATTGCTTGTCTGGATGAGAAATAAATTAAAATATTTTATTATAATCCTAAATTTTAAATAGAAATTTACTTCTGCTGCTTTATAAGTAGCCAGTAGAGGGAGCCAAAAATGCAATGCAAAGTAAGCCTATAGATAATTATCTTACATTCTTCCCTGTTGTGAAATATAAAATAAATTTAATCATTCTCTTGATGTCAGACACCCATGGCTTCCTTCATCCAAAGGAACAAGGACAGAAATATGTCTCCCCAGCAGATTTAGAGCTGACATTTTTATAGCTTTCTTTTTCCTGCATCGCCAATCAGAAATGACCCTCACACAGGTTGCACCTCCATCAACACAAATCCTGGAGAAAAGATGTGGGTCCTAAGAGATTATTCCACACACACATGAATCTAGTCCTGTTTTTGTTCCTGGTTAAATCACCGTGCATGAAATATCAAAGAGCTATTTCAATAATTCATGCATGAAAAGTGAATCATCCACTAGAGGAAAAAGTGAGCAGTCTGGTTTGGACGCATACAAAACTATCATTCAATTCCATCAGTCAAAGTAAGAACCCCAGGAATAACATGCAATAAAAGGTCTGTTGATCCAAAATAAAATATAAAAAGGTGGTTGATGAAACTAGTTGAGGATGCTATAAACATACAAATTGTAAAAATAACATGTAGTAAATATAGGCTATAAAAAGAAAAAAATGGCAGAGAAAATGACAGTTCACATCATGAAAATCACATTTAATATGTTCCACTAAAAATGAGTAAGATGCTAACAATATCAACTTGGTAATGTTTTGGATTCAGACACACCTTCCTAGGAATAATCTCTTATGACACAAGTATGATCTTTCATTCAAGCTCCGCCCTCTTTTCTAACTAGCCATCATTCTATATTTATTTCCATATAGAAGAGATTCCAGCAACAATGCTTATTTCAATAACATCTCTGTACGTTCAGGTTAAGTTGATGTATAGCTCCTCTATAGATGGATCAGTCCCACCAAAAAAGGAAAAAAAAAGGGGTGGTGGATTGCCTTATATGTGCACGTTTACTATCCAGTTTTAGAACTCTGCTAAGTCAGTTTAACAGCTTAGCAGGACACTCTACCTGACCCTTCAAGCCTGGCATACCTAACCGCCTTCCATATCTGATCAGCCTCTTCATCATTCAGAGTTGCCCATGAAGTCTGCTCATCAGGGTCTAGTGAATCCTCCTTAATCCACTGCTATTTTTCCATCACCCTACTTCCACCCTACCCTGTTTATGAACTCCCACTTACCCCTGCTATATTTAGAGAGAAATCGAATTCTTACCTACTGCAAAACCCACTTGTATGGTCCATAAAATTATGTAATGATCCTAAATAAAGTTTCTAACAACTCTTGAACAAACACTCTTGAATTTTTACTTTAACATTAGTTGTCATCATATTTACGGAATCCAGTATTTGTGACTGTGTAGGCACATGTCTCAGTTACCACTGCCAATTATAAACTGAAAATACTAATACAGTGCAGATATAAAATCCAGAAGCCAAATTCACACTGTAATTTAAAAAAAAATCAAACTCACCATATTAAAATGCACATTAGCCATATTCGTTTAATAGCTATCATACTAGATATCAAAAATATAAAAAAACATTTTCATTGGCTTCACTATATAATCTAAAATCCATAAATTAAAATCTAAACACCCCCAATGCCATCTTCTACTCAGAGACCAGAGATACGTGCATATCTGGATTCTTTTGTCCCTACAGAGCTGCTACACCATCACCACTGACTATGTTAAAGTGTTTTTAAACAGACCTTTGGAAGGGCTAGGCGTGGGTAGAAGTAAATATGCTTCTTGTGCAAGTGTGAGAAGCTGAGATTTTATCCCCAGAAGCCATGCCGGCTTGGCAGGTTAGGCAGCCTACCTGGAATCCCACTCTGTAGGAAGTGGACATAGGAGATCCTCAAGGTAGGATGGCTAGCCAGACTAGCAGAAATTTCTAGCTCAGGGCGACTGCCCCAGGACATAAAGTAGAGAGGCACTGAGGAAGACACCAACTGTGGGCCTCCACACACACTGGCACACAAACCTGAGCCCACACAGGTACACACATCACATGTAAATACACATGCAACAAAATAAACTACATCGTTTGAAATTGGAGTCTTTAAAGATAGTGGGGATTGGTTCATTTATTTCGGTTTATTTTTATTTACTATTATTTATTTTTATTACTTATTATTACAGAGTTTTTTTTCTGTTTATTCACAAAATAAGGAGTAACTATGCTTATCCTGGATGCCCAATCATTAGGTTGATCTTTGTCTTAGGGATACTGATTGATATCTGATCACCTTTTGCTCCTTTCATTAATTGCTAGTAAACAGAAACAAATATTTAATCTCTGATACTGTATTTGATCTTAAAATGCACTTCCTTTTTATACTAGCACCCATCATTTAGTAAAAAGTGTGGGGAGTCTCTTAAAGATGAGTCTGCTGGTGGCTACACAAAGGGCCTTTCATGAAGTACTCTCCCCTTATCTACACTCTTTCCATGGTTTCGGTCACCCACTGCCAATTATAGTTGGAAAATTAAATTAGATGAAATAATGCAAAAATGTGTAACAGGCTGTAAGTTTCATGCTATTCTAAGTTTCTAAGTAGCATAATAAAACTTACATCACCATCCTACCCACATATATTCCCTCTACTCAGTGTGTCTACCCTGTTGACACCACTCAGCCATCAGTCAGTAGCCACCCAATCAGATCACCTGCTGCAGTGTTATTATTTAATAGTAGCCTTAAAGTTCAAGCGTGGCCAATCAGAAGGCTGGCTGGAATTAGTATTTCATGTCTTGCTTTACAAACTTCTAATGGTTCTGAAAGTGAACCAGCAACACAAATAATCCGATCCCTCTTTCAGGCACAGACATTCAGCATATAGGACTGTAGCATCTGAAAGGAGATCCTGTGACAGAATTTATTTCAGTGATCTTGTGGTTCAAAGCCAAATCAATAAAATATTACTTTTGTTCCTCAAATTAAGCCACCCTAACAGCTACAGCTATATGCACTATTACAACTCGGCTCTCTATTTCCAAAGCACAAATATAAAATTCAATAAACACTTAAGCAAATTGGGAGACAAGCAAAATTACCCGGTTTTTTTTTTTTTTAAAAGCCAGAAATTGGAAACAACCTGGATATCCCTCCCTCAACTGAAGAATTGATAAAGAAATTGTGGTACATTTACACATTGGAGTATTGCTCAGCTATTAAAAAAAAAAAAATGATCTCATGAATTCTGCAGGCAAATGGAAGGAACTAGAAAAATATCATCCTTAAAGAGGTAACCAGTCCCAGAAAGACAAACATGGCATGTATTCACTTATATGTGTATATTAAGTATTAAGCAAAGGAGAAAGTACTAATTTCTACAGACACAGAGAGACTACGGAATAAAAAGAGCCCCAGAGGGATCACAGGGATCTTTCTGGTGGAGTAAAACCAGAACAGATGGTGCAGGTGGGCTGGGGGAGGATGGGAATGGGAGCGGAGGGGTCTAAAAGGACAGAGGAAGGAAAGATATGGAGAGACAACTGGAACTGGGGGATAAGTAGGGTGTGATCCAGAGACCTAGTGCAGTGAAAACTCACTGAAATTTATGATGGAGACCCCAGCGAGACCTCTAGCATCAGGGATAAGGAGTGGGCAGAACTCCATGCCAAAGGAGGGACCCCTGCCTAAAACTTCGGGGCAGGCCGAGAACTAGAGACTGGACAACCTGGAGATGATTTCTAATGATGTCATGCTCTGCTCATAGATGGGCGTCCCAGTCCTTATCAGAGGTCCCCTCTAGCAGCTATTGGGAGCCTATACAGAGGCCCGGGGCCAAACATCCTGCAGAGCTCAGGGAACTCTGCAGAAAAGGGGGAAGAGGGATTGTAGGGAGCAGAGGGGTGGAGAAAACCAGGAGAACAAGCCTGCAACACAGCGTCAACTGACCAGCACTCTTAGGGGCTCACAGAACTTGCAAGGTCCCCTAAAGACATCTTATGGCTGACTGGCTTGATGCTCTTGCAAAACTCCTAGAGACTAGAGTGGGGAGTCTCTGACGCTTTTACCAGCCTTTTGGAGGCACCCTTTTCCTCCTGCTGGGTTGCCTAGTCCACCCTTGATGTAGGGAATAGTGCCCAGCTTTGTTCCATCTTGTTATGCCATGCCCTGTTCGAGCTGTAACCCTGGGAAAACTGTTCTTTTCTGGGGAGAAGTGGTGAGTTGATTAGTTGGTGGGAGTGGAGGGGATTAGATCTGATGGAGAGGGAAGATAGGGGGAACTGGGGAAGAATGGAGCAAGGGGAGAAGGGGTTTCCAATGTATTATATGAGATAAGAAAAATAAAATAAAAAATTAAAAAATTAGTTATAACTCAAAATTTTGAAACAAAAGCACTAAGAGTGAATCAATTCAAAAGCTCTGGGTTATTACCCACCTCCCTTATACACACAGCACTAAAACATGTTACAGATGGCTTAATATCCAGTTCAGCATTTTACAGCTGAAGTCTAGGAACAGTATTAAAGATGCCAATGGCCCACTTTAAAGGCTGAATGAACTACGCACTACTGAGGTCAGAACTTATAGACATGACAATAGCCGTTTTAGCCCAAGTGGCTCCATTATTACCCCACTTCTGCTATCCTCTACTATTACTGCCCCATCCAGGGAAGTAAAGGGCTAAGATGGACACGGGAACCTTGCTTCAAGTCTTCTTCTCACAGGCCAGTAAACAGAGGAGTAATGAATTGGGATGAGGTGGGTATTTGTGAGACGTAAACCACACCCCCTTCCACTCCAAGTCCAAGTTGATAGGAACCAGACATAGTAAGATGGATGGAACTTTAAAGCAAACATCAGTTGACTGTTTTGCAATACTGAGCATTGAATTCAGGACCTGGAGCATATCAATCAAGTGCTACACCCTTAGATGTTGAGATTGAGATTTTAAAATAAGGAGACAGTTAAATTAAAGATAGTCTTTTAGGTACTAAAAAGTAAATGAAAAGGAAAGTTAAATGGTGCTATTTAACTGATCAATGGGGAAAACAGGGTTGATATAACAGAGTTTTGACAAAAGTTGATGCTCGTATTAAAGTAAGTTAAAAATCCATTGATCTGTATTTACTACAATATGATTTGGTAAATATTTTAAAGGGTATACCATGTAGGCCAGTGTCCTAATGAACGAGAACAATGTTTAAGGTGGGTGCATGATTTAAAATCAAATCATAGGTAGGATTATACTATGTTTTCTCTTGTAATTTTTACTGAGAACAATGGGGTAACAACATCCTTACTGGCCTCAACTGTGTCTCAATTACCATTTTCCTGAGGAGATTTAACTCAGAAGCCAGCAAACACGAAAAGCCGACAAAAGTGAAGGCAGCTACCCTGAGAGAAGTCAAGGCAGCAGTAACTCCAGCAATCCAATACATGGGTTGCTTGTAGAAAGTGTAAAAGCACGACCCAAGTTTTCTCTGGTCTTCATTAAACTGCCAATGGTAAAAGTATTTCATCATTATCATTAGAAACATGAAATGGTAAGAAGCAAGATCAACAGCAAGTAGAGCTCCAGGCTGCAGACAGCCTGCAAAAATGACATGTCTGTAACAGGAAGCACTCTCAAAGGACTCAGGTTATTTTTCAAGGTAGAAGACAGGCATGTGGAAATGTGAGCTGTAAAAAACAAACAAAACCATCTAAAAGGCCAGTAGAACCTAAAGTCACAAATGCAAGAACAACTCTAGTCCAAGTCCAAATGCACATGGTCTCAGGAATAAAAATCTCATTTTAAACAAAGACTGCTTAGAAATCTTAAGAGTAGGGTTTGTTATATACAAATTTATGTACACATGTTATCTCTCAAGTCAGAAAAACTTAGGAAGCTACACTTACTCTATGCACGGTAGTCAGATGCTCTACCACCCACCTGTATCCTCAATCTACACACTGTAACTGCGGAGAGGAGTCTAACTTCTGGTATGTCACTTGTTCCCTGTATTCCCTTCAGAACTCTGTATCATAACTTCACAGACATACCACTATATGCAATTTCCTAGCTTCATCGCCCATCATTTCACTAGTTTTGCTCCAAATGATAAAATACTAGATTATTTAATCCAACTTCATTCACAAAAGGGAAACATAGGCCCAGCAAGATTTGGTAACTTGTCTAAATTCTTTCAGAAGTTAATGCTAGGATGGAAGTCACCCACTTACTGTGGTCACAGGGCTAGGACATCTCAAGGCTTCTTTAAAGTGAGATTTGGGGCTCATTAAACAGAATGTACAATGGACTCCTAAGTAGTATCAACAGAAGAGACATTTGTAGAGCTTCTGAAGCTGTAAATCTGAGTGGAAATGTCAGACCTAGGGGGTGTTCAATGGACATCCACCAATGAAAGATCTGTGTATGTTTGTGCATATCTATTAAATACTACTCATATCCCTTCCTAGTTGGGTAGCCCACATATATAATCCCCCATCTACAGATTGACCAATAGCAACTGTCTTCGAGCACAAAACTGAATTTCATTTTTAAAAACTCTTCACTCAATCCGGCCGATAACTTTACAAGACTATCCCCGCCTTTAAAAATTTTTTTTTTCTAATTTCAAAAACAGGGAAGTAGGAGTTCTAATTAAAGGAGACAACGTGGGAAAAGTAAGGAAAGATATATTTAAAGGGACATGCTGAAACTAGATTTTAAAAGTTCGGTTTCTTCAGAGCATAAGTTATATACCCACAACACAGAGGTGAACACTTAGGACTTTAACGCTTCAAATGAATAGCAGTGCTAGCTTATGGGCAGATTTTATATATTTTGTGCTTTTCTCTACTTTTGAAACTGAAATGTCCCTTAAGGCACCCACATACATCTAAAGACAATGGGCAAAAAGTAGAAATGGATGATCCCAAAGAAAGCCAATAACGCTGGAAGAGCTACCATATGCATTACACCAAAATGCCTTCTGCAGCACTTCACACTTCTCGGTAAGGAATCCGAATCATGCCATTAGAAGGCTCCTCAAGACTAGCCTAAAGCTGCCTCGGTGGAAGAGAAGGAGCACAGAGTTCAATACAAATAAGTGACAGAAGTTTCCAGGTTGGGCCTTAAGAAAACACACGGTGCAAAACTCACACGTAGGTTCCCAGGTGAGGAAAGAGCTTTCGATTACAAGGTATCATTTGTTTTGTTTGTTTGTTTTAAAGTTAGGAACTGAGTCCCCGCAGCTGGCACGCACCGAGGAAAATGAGTGAGCAAAGCAAAGGCTGGGCCGATGGCGTTCGGGAAGTCTAACTCTACGGACGTCACAACTGGTTGGAGGAGGCAAAGGAGAGGAAAGATCACACACTGAACCGGGACGGGTCAGTGGCGCCAGCCCCAGGCAAGAAGGGCCACCTCGCAGCTGCACGTCTTCCCCCGGTCCCGCACACCTGCCGGGCCTCACACCTGCCCGCACCCCTCGGCGTGGCGCCGCACCCCTCCCCCGTCCCGCCCGCAGGCACCGGGGAAACTCACCGGGTCCCTCGAGGCTGGCCGGCGAGGGTGGCCGGGACTCCGTGGGCCCGCAGCCGGGGTCGCCTGGGGCCGGCTCCCTCAGGTAGTCCTCGAAGCGCACCTGCCGCGCTTCGCCGCCGCCGCCGAGCCCCCACAGGCGGCTAGCCGTGCCCCGCAGCAGCCGCCCGCTCTTCCCGGTGAAGGTGGTTAGGTAGTCCATGCCGACGCCGACACCGCCGCCGCCGCCGCCGTCGCCACGGTACTCGGGGTCGAGACCGCCTCACCACAGCGCTCGCCCAGCCTGCCGACCTGGGGGCGGCGGCTCCGCGCCTCAAGGCGACGGGCGCGGGCCAGGCCTCCTTGGGCCCGGGGCGGACCATCGGCCCGCGCGTCGGGGGAGCGCGGACGCACAAAGTTCCCGAAAAGTTCTGCGCGTCGCTCACAAACGCCAATCCCGGCAGAGCTCGGCGGAGCTGCCGTTTCCTCCTCTTCCGCGCCGGACCCAGGGTCAGAACCCCCGGGAATTTTAAGTGTCCCGCGCCGGTCTTACCCGCCCTCCCCCGCCGTCCTGCCGCTGTGGAGCAGGCCTGCCCCCCTCGCTCCGCCCCGCCCCGTCCGGGACCCAGCCGGACTTTAGGGACAGCCAGGGAAGCCGGGGAAGGGAGGACCCCTCGCCTTCTGCCCCAGGGCTACGTGGGGCCACGGCCGCCCTAGACACTTGGCTGCACTTCCAGGGAGTTCAAGATTCTAGGAAAGTTTTGCTAATGGTGTTGGAAACTCTGTGTGTGTGTGTGTGTGTGTGTGTGTGTGTGTGTGTGTGTGTGTGTGTGTGTGTGTGTGTGTGTGTGTGTTGGCGAGAATGGAAAAGGATAAGCCATATAAATATAAAAACTTGCACCTTTAAAAAAATAATTTAATGGAGAGATGATGGGTACTTTAAATGTTAAGACTGCAGTCATACTTTTAGGGCAGTGGCCATGTTTAAAGTTCGCTGTGAGCTTATGAACTTAGGCTAAATTGACTTTAAAGGAAGCCATCCCACTAAGTCTCTGATGAGCAGATCTGCTTTGTAGGACTAGAGCAAAGAATTGAGGAAATCCAGTGAGTCCTGACACACATTTACTACTAAGCTTTGTTGCCTGTGCCATCTTGTTAGTCTGTTCATGTCTGTGCATAGCCTTGTTAGTTTCTCCACAAATTAAACAAGGCCCTTTTTTTTTTCTTGGAATCACCAGTTTATTAAAGTATTTGAGGAAAAGTTATGAATTGCTTAGGATGATAAAGGGCTAAGGACTCTGAATAATGTAGTCCAGAAAATGGGAAACTTACTTTGCCGGTTACTCAAGTACTAAAGGTAATCATCTCTCCTGGGGCTACTGCCCTTGGATCAATGTTTTAGATCAGTTGACTCATCTGTTTTCCATGTCCTCACCATTATCAGTTTAAATTCTCGCTTGATTGAATAAACTCCAGAATCCTAACATCAGCATCAACTTTATACCTGGTTAAAAATATAGAATGTGTGGGCAGTGTCCCCAGAGTGCCTAATTTACAGTGCTTATGACAAAGAGGCCAAGGAAATTGCATTCTCAGCAAACATCCCTATGTTCAGAAACATTCCTTGCTTTAAAAACTGCTACAGTCTTCCTTTCATACCTGTTGAGGACCCATTGGTTAGGCTGTTTATGTAATGGACAATGTTTGTGATCCCTCAAACTCAGATATTCAAATCCTAATCCTCATGTGATGGTTTATGAAGGTAATTCACTCTTGAGGGTGAATTCCACTAGAATGGGACCAGTACCCTGGTAAATAAAGCCTCAAAGAACTCTCTGACCTATCTGCCCAGTGAGGATCAGCTAAGAGAGTCTGTAACTAGAGGAGGCCACTGTCAAGAAAATCTGGCCTTGCTTGGCACCCTGAGTTTGTTTGGATTTCTAGACTCTAAACTATGTAACATAAATTTTTGTTATATAAACTGTCCATAAGTGGTACTTCCTTTTAACATCCTGACTAGGAACAGTGGTTAGTTTTTCTTGGTTATATCTGAGTTCTATCTCAATAGAAAGTATTACTCAGTTCTATACCTCCCTTCAGTCTATACCTCCCTTCAGTATGCAAGCCAAGTCTGGTGAACACAGGCCTGTTAATCTTAGCTACAATTCAGGATGAGATTACAACTTCAAAGCCAACCCAGCCATCTTACCAAGATTTTGTCTCAAAATTTAGAGAGAGAATGAGGAGAGAGAGGGAGGAAAGGAAAGAGGGGAGATGCTTCAAAAATATTTAAGGAAAATCTTGATAAACAGAAATGAAGTTATTTTTCTTGGGTATGTTTGGGTATCATCTTTCTAAATTTACCTCCTGAGGATTTTTGTTTTTTTTTAAATTAATTAATTAATTAATTAATTAATTAATTTTTCAAGAAAGGGTTTCTCTGTTGTAACTCTGGCTGTCCTGAAACTCACTCTGTAGACCAGGCTGTCTTCAAACTCATAGAGATATGCCTGCCTCTGCCTCCCAAGTGGTGGGATTAAAGGTGTGTGCCACCACCGCCCAGTACCTCCTGAGTTCATAATACCCAATTAAACGTGTGTTTTTACATCCAAACAGTTGAAAATCTGCATTCTGCTGTTTCAAATACAATTTTAAAAGAAGTTAACCTCCTCCTTTTGTCTGCATCTGTATCAAAGAAGGCAAGAGTTGCTAGATGACTGTATATCTTACTGACTGAATACTTTACGAATCTGATTTAAACTCACAGCTGAACCCTAATGTCTTCCATACAACCTCTTGTTCTATGCTCTACATTTGTTGTCGGAGCTCTCATCATTCTGGTGAAGTACCAAATTTATCCCAAAATGTTACTTTATCTCCTACACGACCCAAAGAATCATAGGCCATCAAATATGAATGCTCATTTTTCTTCCCTTTTTTCCCCATATTTTGTTGCAGAAAGGCATCCTTATTTCTGTCTCTACCTGCCACAAAAATCTACTTTTGATCTTGGTCTGGTTGGCATTGTCTGTCTCATGCTAACCTCATGTTGCTCTTACCCTAGTCAGCAACATAAATCCCTGTTGTCCTTAAAAACTTCAGTCACATACCATATTCTCTTGTAGGTTACCTTTTACCTCATTTTTTAATGTATCCTTGCTGATGTATAAGTTATATAGCATAAAACCCACCTGTTCAAGTTTACAAATTACAGAAATACTACCAAAACTTTATCCCTAAACATTTCCATCATGTGAAAACAGGCCTCTTAACTCTTTGTTAGACAGTCCCCATTCTACTTGCTGCCCTAGGCAACCAGCAGCATACTGTATATGGACTTGCTTTTATAAGCATCTTATATAAAGACATCATGTAATATTGATCTTTCAGATCTAGCTTCTTTCACTTCATGTATCACCCCTGGGCCTTTCTCATGCTGCAGATGCATCTGTATATCACATAATGCTCCCCTGGAGAGAGACTGCATTTACCCATCCATCAGTTCTTGGATATTGGCCTTCTCCTGATTTTATGGTTACTATGAATAATGTTACAACCATCTATGTATTTAAGTTTCTTTGCTGGCATTATATTTCACTTGAGTATATACAAAAGAATTTTAAAATTACATTTTTTGATCCACAGGTTGATACAGTCCTTATTAAACTTCCAACACTTTTCTTTGCAGTAATGGAATGATTTATCCTCAAGTTCACATGACATACCAAGGTGACTCAAAGTGGGAGTTTGAAAAGGAGAAAGTAAAAAAAAAAGGAACAAAGTTGGAGGTCTTATATCTTCCAATTTCAAAATGTAAAACAAAGCTACAAATTGTATATTGGCATAAAGATAGAAATATAGATCAATGGTATAGAATTAAGCATTAAGAAATAAACTTACGATATATTGTTTTTCAACAAGGATGTTAAGGCCCTTTAATGGGGGTTGGGGGACAACAACAAACAATTCTGGAACGCATGCAATCTCTGATTCTTCCCTCATACTAAACACACATGTTAACTCAACATGGCTCAAAGAAAGAACTGTAAGAGCTAAAACCATCAAACTCTTAGAGGGAAATGGGAGGTGCGAGAAATCTTTACAGTATTGGATTTGGTGAAAGACTCTTAGCAGTAACACCAGAGGCTCATATAAACCTAGAAAAACTCGCGATTTGTAGTCAGTGAAATGAGGTTAGCTGCCAGTAAATACCAATTTCTTTTATTAGAAGAGTGGAGCCAATAAAAATGTTAATAGGATTTTGGTGACAGTGAGTGGAAACTACTGATTTTGTATAGGTCAGGTATGTGGAGATAAAGGGTGGTATTCCCTGCAGAGGACATACTGGCAGAATCTATATACATTTTTAAAGCATATACACTTTGATTCAGCAAGCACATTTCTAATGATAAGTCCTAGTTATGAGTCAAACGATACAGTTTCCTGTTTACAATAGCAAAATATTAAAAATAAATGGTAATGAAAAAGAAATAATTCTGTATTCAGAAATTAAAAAAAAATAGTTCTTGCTAGACATAATAGCGTAACACCAGCACTCAGAAAACTGAGGCAGGAGAATTGCTGAAGCCAGCCTGGGCTACATAGTAAGACTGACTCAAAGGGAAGAAAAGATTTCTTGGTATGGTTTATAAAAAAGTCTTGAAAACCTGGTGGTGGAGGCCCAGGCCTTTAAACTCTTTAATCCCAGCACTCCTGAGGCAGAGTCAGGCAGATCCCTGTGATATCTGATCTACAGAGTAAGTTCCGGGACAGTCAGAGTTACAACAGAGAAACTCTGTCTTGAAAAAATGGAAAAAATAAAAACAGGCTTAAAAAATATATATTAAGGAGGAAAGTGAGGTTAGGTTCAGAATACCTATCTTATGCTTCCATTTTCGAAAAAGGAACAGAGTATATGTGCCCACGTATAAAATTTGGTTAGAACATATAAGAAACTAATATCTAGCCCTGAGGGGTCAATCCTGTAATCTTAACTACTTGAGTGGCTGAGGCAGGAAGTTAGAAAATTGAATCTGTCTTACAAAGTGAGTCAAAGCGAGATTGGACTACTTGTTGAATCTATGTCCCAATACACATACACACACATGTATGTGGGAATAGCACAATGGTGTAGTGCCTGCCCAACATATGAGGCCCCAATCCCCTGTATCAAAAAGAAAAAGGAGGATAAAGAAAGGTATCTTGTTGCTCTCAGACACAAGTGACTTAGGTTAAGTGGGAGGGACTGGATTTTCATCATTGTGTGGCATGTAAGCATAGCCTATTCAAATGCTTTTTTTGAGTTAAAAAATATTTCAGCGAGTCTATTCTGACTTCTAGGAAGCTGTAAGATTACGCAATGTTAAATTACTGTTACTCGGCTCTGGTCAAAACATATATAAGATAAAGCTATATTTCTTAATCACCAGTTCTTACAAAGAATACAATCCATTCGTTCTCTGCAAGAGTAATCTTTATAGCAATTTAGGTCACTGGAACATAGTATACATGACTCAGAATGCAGTGCTGCTCATTAAAAACACAGGCACCCAAGGCCTGCCTTAGGTTCCATCTTCCCTCACTACCCAGTAGTAGAATGGGACCAGTTGACTTAACCTTTCAGTCTTTTGGAACCCTTACCTATGGAAATAGAAGATTAGAGAAAATTCAATAAGAAATTATAAGCCAGGGCTGGGGAGATAGGTCAGTGAGTAAAATGTGTGCTGTGTAGGCACGAAGACCTTAGTTCAGCCATCACCATCCATGTAAAGAGGTGGCCTCAGGGGCACATATTTTTAATCCCAGTGCTTTCATTGATTGTTGAATCCCTTAGGATCACTAGCCCCAAGTCTAGCCTAACTGAGGTTCCAGTGAGAGATGTTGTCATTAAGGAAAAAAAAGTTTTACAGTTCCCAAGAAACAACGACTACCCTACCACACATGCGTGAACACACACACACACACACACACATTTGCCTGTCATGTGCCTAGACAACTGCCTGAAATGTATTAGTTAATATGAGTTATTTTATAACTTCTATTATAACAATTATTATCTTTCTCAGTGAAGTAAATAATTGTATGGGAAACTAATATAGGGTCTTAAGAGATGGCTCAGCGGTTAGAGCTTGCTCCTCTTCTAGAGGACCCAAGTTTGGTTCCCAGAACCCACATTGGTCATTTCATAACCACTTCTAACTCCAGTTCCAGTGGATTTGTTGTCCTTGTCTGGCCGCCAAGGGCACCTACACACATGTAGCACACAACACACAAACACATAAAAAGAAATAAAATCAAACTTTTTCAAAAAAAGAAGAAACTAATACAGAAGACATCATTAATTATGCTGCTAGTCTGTGGGCAGAATTTTACAATTCTGACAGATATGTAGAATTTTCAGTTAGGAAAAGTTACTTGTGATAATGTAATATAGGTTTTCATCAATCAGACAGTAAATTTTACCCTTTTACCATGTCTCAAACACAATGACCACATTTTATTCTTAGAAAAGGAGGACAACTCCTCCTTTTCCTTAGTGGTATTTTGTCTCATTGAAATCATTTTTTTTCACTAGCTTTTTAAAAGAAAAGGGAAATACATACACATGATAAAACATAGATTCAAGGAGTATAAGAAGCTGTATAGTGCTAGGTTTTCACCTCTTTGAAAATCAGTGATCTATGGTTTCTTTTGTATTCCTCCAGGAATCCTGTATGTTTATACATAATGCATCCATACATGTATTTGTGCTGGTATGAGGCTGACTATATGTATATATGTGCATCCTTTCATTTTAAAGGATAAATGGGAGTTTATGTTATCCTTCATTTTACTTAATTTATTTTGGAGGCTTTTTTAAAACTAAAACATGTTAGAGCAACTTCATTGTTGATATGGTCTTGGTATTGAATTTATTGTAATCTACTGGACAAAAATGTGTTGTGAGTTCCAAGAGTATTGAATTATATGGCATTTATTTACCAAAAATTATGATGTGAAAAAACTCAGAAAAGCATGTTGCTCATTGGTTGGAACCATGTTCATGTGTGTACTGATATCATTAGCTAATTAAGCAATAACTCCCTTGGATTCCCCAGAATTTAAAGAAAGCCTTCCTCCTGACACCATTACTTAGAGGAAGTATTGTTCTTTTAATTTTGGAAACAATTGCAGTATCTGTTCTTTCAAATAATATCAGTAACTTACCTTTAAATATGAAAGTTTCAAGTAATCCTTTCTTTTAAGTTGTCTGCAGATCAAACCCTGCATCGCTAGTGCATGTTAGTAAATCTTTTACTATTGAGCTAAGTCTCTGGTCCATCAAGTAAGACAATTTTGGCTGAAAGTAGGAACTTGGAAAAAAATTGATAAAGAGGAAACTAGAAAATGCTCTGATTTTATTATTATACCAAAAGTGATATATGCACTCATTTGAAAACAACCAGAACAGTACCTCCAAAATATATTGGTTTGTGCATTTGAATTTTTCCAACTGGGTTATTTATATTTTAAGGGAATTGTCATGTGATTTGTATGTTTGCCTTGGCTGATAAAGTGCTGCTTAATATCGTCTTTGTGATCCTTCCCCAGCTCCCACCCCTATCAGTCTGTCACGTTTTGCCAAGCTCTCCCAATTCAAGTTCACATCTTATCTTTTTGTGAATCTGACACCACATGGCTTTTCTATTAATAACCCTTTCCTGGCATTCTTCCTGGCTCACTGAAACCATTAGGAATAGATTCACTGCTGCGTTCATTACTTTTTCAAAATACTTTCTAATGCCAATGAAATTATTAGATCTTGGAAGAGAAACGGGATTTCACCTGCAAGCAGAGTAGTATCATTTTGAGAAAATTGAGACATTAAAGTATCTGAGCACTGCGTATCTGATGGCAAATCTTTGAACAAAATGATAAGATGAATTCATGTTCTCATTAAAAGGCTAGCCACATTAGTAAACGCGGAAAATACCTGGCTCCTCAAGAAGTCAGACTATGTTAGAACATCTACCTGAAAACTATTATGGCTATAAAGGTCAGCACTCCCATTGCTGACGGGAGAAGCAGAAACAGTGATAGAATCAATGAAACCGTCACTAAGCACAGATGTTTCAGAAGCATTAAGAAACAGGGAATCCATCTCTTGCATAATAGGTACATCAAGATCTGTCAGTAAACCCACAGCCCAACTTGCTACAGCGCCAAACTCTGGTTACTCTTGACTCTATCTGTTCTTTTCTTTTTAACACACCCCCTCCCTTTACTTTTTAAAAATTTAAAGCCTCAGTGCTTCTCTGTCCACAAAAGGGGCTACACTTCCACTCCTTATCAAACAGGAGATTTCCAATGTGTCAAAGTGCTAGAAAGGAAGGCGACATCTTATTTCACTATTAACTGTAATTACAACATTAAAGCTTTAATATGTTCTTTCAGAAGAATGGGATGGACATGATGATATTACCCTGCATTTATAATCATAACCATTCTACCATGCACCAAGTAACTGTTTTTCTTAATTCTGAACACTGAAAAGTATTAGTTTCCACCCATGTGAGAAAACCACTTCCCTGTCAGTGAAGCAAAACAGGGACCTAGCAATACCATCATTAAGAATTATAATTAAAACCTAGGCCACAATAATTCACATCAACTTAACATAGAATTATTTCAGTACTGTTTTTACATCCTTCTGAAGGTTATAATTACAATTACATAATTACAGCTTTAAATTCTCCATACCTGAAATGAAGCAGGTTCTGGGGCTTCTGGATCAATTTCACTCAATTCACTGAGCAAGTTCCAAGGGTATTATATCTACCTACAATTGTGAGAACTCAACAGAGGAGTATAGGAGCAGGGTTATCAGAATCTCCAGGGAGTAATGTTATATTGTGAAGGCAAACATTCCAATTTCTCTTCTAGCACAGGTTTCTGCCTGATTCCTCTGGTTGTAGTAGAGAGCGTGTCTGCCGGTAGACTGCATTTGCAGCCCTGGTGCGCTCCCGACATCCATATCCTTAAGACCTTTTTCTCTATTCTCATTCTATTTCCTCTCCTGTCAGCTCTATAATAGGCCTTCACATGTTGCTCAGACTTAATGCATTTATTTAATAAAACATTCATACTTCTTATCCTTTAAAAACCTAGGAAAGCATTGGAATATATTAAATTTTATTTTATTTAATGTCAGTTTCAGACACTTAGATATTTTAAAGTTGACGACATTTGTATTTAGAGATTATCTAGGTTAGAATTACAAAAAATAATTTGTCTTTGTATTTATATTTTTTAATGAGGCATAGAAAAACAGAATGAACACTGTTAAAGACAGGTCAGTTATAATTTGGGGAGAACCTAATTCTGTTGTGAGTTATTAGATGCTTTTATGCCAAAATCCAAGTTTCCAGTTTCACCATGTAGGACTGAAGCCTTTTTCTCCACTTCGGGCAAGGCAGTCACGGAGATGCGTGGGATCTGAATCTGGTGATGTCTCAGCCTTAGACACATTAGTGTGCAGCAATGAAACAAGAACCTATCTTCAAGTCCATCCGCCCCTCTCAGGGTGAGTGCCCAGTAGGAAGATCAACATGCCACCTAGCCATGCTGCACAAGTAGCAAACTGACAGGACTCAACATTGAAAGAACTCTCTCCTAAATGTACAGGGCATGCCCTGCTCCCCAACACTGATCCAAACACCATTTGAGAATGATACTAATACTGTCAGATGGATGCCCCAGAAATACTAGCATACAGAAAAAGAAACCCAAACCTGGTCATCCAGTCTTTAAATGATATACAGCAGTGACTAGAGAGCTTTGATTTCCCACCGAATTGGGCACTGGTCACTTTCTGATATTCTAGATTTTTACTTCCCAGTCTCCCCAGAAAAGAGCAGACACAGCAATACATCCACATTAGAAACTGTGCTACTCTGATAAGCCTACAGGTAAATCTGACCCATTGGCTCCCTGTGAGAGAAGCAAGCGAGGCACCTCCACCCATCCCATCCTTTATCAAGGCACTCAGATGTCAACAACATAGTGACAGTTATTGATTGAACTGAACAAGGACTGGTTGGCTGTCACTTTGTACTTGTTTTCCTAGTTTCCTAGGAATCGGGAAGGAAGAGGTGGGGATGAGAATCTTAAAATACACAGAGAAATTAAAGTGCTAGGACACTGGATTGAGCTAGCTCTGCTAACACATGGCATGGTAGGTGGACACATGCATGTATGTCTTCTCATTAAATACCACATAAAGTGAACTTCCGAGCTTTTTACCCCCCTCCTTATTTAGTATAGCTCAATACTGCAGACACAGTAATCTTAAATCCTCATATTCTCTGCATTAAAAATACTAGCTCACAGTATTTCCTGTTGATAATGAGAATCAGCTATGGGACTTTTTAAAAAAGCAAATTCCCCAGCTATGCCAAGACACACTAATTCTAGGATTATAGAGAACTCATGAGTCTGTATTTTTTAAAGTATTCACCAAGTTTAATATGCTGTTACTTCACAGTTCTTCTAAGTGATTTCTTACATATTCATTTCATTTCAATTATACAACTATATTATAAAATCCTGGCAATTGCTGAGCAGAATTTACATATATGTTTTATACACATGTGTGAACAACATCTTTTCTGTGCAGAATAACCAGCATTTTGTCTCCAAAGTCGATGCCTCAGTACCCAACAGAGGACACAGTCTAATGGTACAAAGCAAGGTATTGGATCACTAGTCTGGATCTCTGACTCATCTTGTAGAACTAAACAAAAAATCAAGAAGTTCATTAAAAAACTAAGACTTGTTATCTAGCAAGTCACTGAGTCTTAGGAGTTCATTAAGCACTTTAACTGAAACTTAGCTAACCCAGAAAGGATTTAACAATTTTTAGTTTGCATTATTAAATCCTATGTGAGATAAATACACTGAAGACAACCTAATTGATGTCAGGCTAATACATTTGTTTCTCAGGCACCTCTGCCATTTCTGTACTCTGAAGAATATCCTGAGACGGCAATACTGAGATTGGTCTCTTATGTATGCCAACAAGGATCCTCTTAATGTAATATAACCAGAAACAAAGAACCAAAATAAAATGGGTAGAATGGAGAAGCACTAAAGCTGAAAAAAATTTATCAATTATCCATGATTTACATTGTAAAGTTTTAGTTTCAAATCACCACAGTTTTCTCAATAAATATATTTTCAGCCAGAAAATAAGAATTTAAAGTTATTAAATGTGTCTGTTTGAAAAATTCCAGTTTTAGATTTAAAATACTTGTCTCATCTAGAACTTTATCAGAAAATGTTTAAAGGAATTGCCTTTCAGAACTATAAAGTCTCAATTTTATTTTATTTTTTTTGGGAGGCAGGAGGGGGGTTGGTGAGCCAGGGCTGGAACTCAAGATCTATCAGTAGCAACCTTAACCTCAGGCTTGAAAAGGGCCTGTGTATCTAGCTCAGCTTCTTTTATAGGCTAGGTAGACAAGTCCCAGGAAAGTACAGAAAATCTCCTACTAGGATAAGAATAGAGCCAGAAGAATTCAGGGCTTCCCCATAGTAAGTGCTGACACATCGTGTTTCTGTCTATATTTTACTCGGGCTTTACTTGTCCCTCTTCCAGTCCACCCAAACACTGGTGAAGGACCAGGGTGACCCTAGTTATCCAGCTATGAAATGCAGCTACAACAGCTTTTGATGGATTTGTTGATTGAAATTTAACTTTTATGTAAAACAAGAGCAAATAATGCCAATTTGGGAGTTTATGAGTAGAGGGAGTGTGATAGATGGACAGTGATAGGCACGTTATTTTATGAACTAAACAAAGTTAGATGTGTTGTCTTCTGATTTTAGCTATTGTTCTAGATCAAGAAGTGTAAAACCATGGCCGCTAGATCCATTCTGGCCTTCAACAGTTATTGTAAATTATGTGTTATTGTAACCCAAACCTATTCCATCATTTATGTATTGTCTGTGGCTGCTGTGGGGCTTCAGAAGAGAGATGGCAAGTTGTGAAAGAACTTAGGACCTCAGAGGCCTAAAATCTTTACTCTGGTTTGCTTTAGTTAAGTTTTGCTGGCCTGTTCTGGCCTGCTGAGGTCACTTTGAAACTACTTCATCCATAGTGCCATTTTAATGTTCTTTTGGATCGAATCAGCCTCAATTCTGCCTCTATTGTTCAGGTAAATATTTAATCAAATGTGAGGAGAGTTATGAAGAACAAGATTAAAAAAAAAAAACTACCTCTGAGGTTGACAATGATTTCCTTGCATTGAATACTTTAAAGAGGTATGAATCCGCTAGATGATGAATCTTATTTATGAACAGTGCTACAGGTTTGCTTAATGTCTTCCTACCATGTAGAAGAAATTAAGGTTTGGAGTTCAAATGATCATTGTTTTCCTCCCATCAAATTATTTCCAGCCTGCCATGTTTCTATATCCTTCATTTCCAATTCAACACCATTTTCTGAAAGTTTGTGTTTCCGTTTAAATGTGCAATATTCCCCATAAGCTAGTGTGTCTCTGGTCTTCAGCTGCTGCAGCTGTTTGGGAAGGTTTTAGAATCTTCAGGAGGTATAGCCTCACTCAAGAAAGTAGGTCACTAGGAGTGAGCTTGAAGTTTTACAGCTTTGTCCTACTTCCTGTGCTCCCTCTTCCTGATTATGGGCGCCCTGTGACTAACCAGCCTTCTGCTCCAGCCTCCATACCTCCTATGCCTATTGCCATATCTTTCCAGACTGATGGACTATATCTCTTTTGAACTGTAAGTCAAAATAAACACTTTCTCCCCTGAGTTACTTTTGTCAGGGTATTTCATCACAGTAACAGGAAAAGAAGCTAATACACTCAGATTATTCACCCCAATACAGTTGCCCGGCAGAGTTTCTGTCATCCAGATGGAGAATAACTAGCTATCACCAAATCTGATTTATCTTCCTAAGGACATACCAACAGTATGTTTCTCAGATTACTTTTGGTCAGGGATTTTCCAGAGACTGATTTCTTACCCACAGACAAATTGCAAAAATGATTTGTGCTATTGCCAGGCCTATCACAGAAGAGATCCGGTTGGTGGTCCACTGCTCCTTTTCCTCAACAGCTTTACAGCAGATGAGTATGGTGGTATAAGATGATAGATAGCTACTAAACATGGCTGAGTCACATGCTACAAGTAACATGGATCTAAATCGGGCAGTGGAACATATCTATAGTTTCAGGACTTGGATGCTGAGGCAAGTAGATTGTGAGTTTGATGCCAGCCTTGGCAAAGCTAGTCTAAATTCCATACTAAGATCTTGTCTTAAACTGGAAGGGGAAGAAGAGGAAGATGAGGAAGAAGCAGAAGCAGCAAAGGAACTAGTAAGTGAACCTAGATGCTCAGATCTACTCTTAAAGAGCCAACCATCACTTAGCTATTCTCTGGACTGCAAATGTAGCAAGTTGAGATTTGAGCACAACATAAACTTCTAACATCATATCATATGTGTGTGTGTGTGTGTGTATGTATACCACACACATACCACACACATACCACACACATACCACACACACACACACACACACACACACACACACCATATTTGTTGCTGTTGCTGTTGTTGCAAAGTAGAGTATACATTCCCCAAATATATCACAGTTCCTCCAAATATATTACCAAAGGGTCTATGTATGGTTCTGTGGCCACATGTGAAAATTCTCAGTAACTCAGTTTCCTGGACCAAGGAGTTTATATTCATATACAGTAGCTGTGGGTATCCAGTCTGCGTATCTTCCTTAATCCTAGCCTATACATAGACTTAGCACTCTAATTCTTCTTAATCCAGTCATTATTGGTGACTGAGAAGATGTAAGCACAATGGGAATTATACTTCACCCTTCTAATAATCTATAAACATTGTACAACTTCCTCAAAAGAGATTCTCCCTGCCTGTCTGATTTTAGTGTGACTTCCAAACTAGTGAGTTGCTCCTACATATTTAAAACCTCACAGTAGGTTGTGGCCTTGCAGACACTCACTGAAGGGTTTTCTTCCCTTATTTATTGATTTATACCCAGCATTGTCTCATTCCTACTTATGTTACTTTTAAGTGCACAGTTTAGTAAATATCTTGTCAAATCACATTAGTTTCTTCCCATTTTTCTTTCTCACTACGGTTATCCAGACCTTCTTTTGAGAACATGATCATTGTTGGTGCTGTCTTCTCTTTAGTATTAGGCATTTAAATTAGATTAAAAATCTCCTGTTTATTTCTATCTTTCTGTAGTACTACAATGAAGTCAGAGATTTTCCCTCCTATTAAGAATATGGTCTGGCACTCAGATACTGTATTTGCTGAGTGATTGGAAGGAATATTTTTGTGCCTTGAATTTTATCCAAGCTGCTTTCTACAGCTCCCAAATCAGAAAGAATAAAGCTGCTTCCTTCCTCTCTCCATCACTAGAGCATCAATTATTATGTGATACTTTATTCTCCAAGGTACTCAGTGTTCGCTACCTATTTTTGGACACCCGACAAACTTTGAACAGCCCCACATTCAGGCCCCATCCAGGACCCTGAACTATGGACTTGTCTGTTTTTGGATACAGGTATCTAGTAGGAAACTTCTCAGCTGACTTCAATGCACAGCCAATGTTCAGAGTTACTACAAGGCTTCCTGCTATTTCCATTGTAGTTCTCTATTTTGTTAATGAAACTTTATTCCCAAGACGGATAATTATCATCAATATCTTGTGAAGAATCCCTGGATAGGGCAAGAAAGATGTATTCGGTCCCATGAGAGACCTTATACTAAGAGATTGTCACACACTGTTTCAAGTATAACTCCCATTGTCTCTGTGAAGGAGGTCTAGAGCTGCTCTGTACAGCCAGGAGATGGGACTATAAATACCAGAAAGGAGATATCATTGGGTAGGTCAGTCAAGAATCTCAAATGTGTGTTCTCTTTTAACTTATTGACACACATAACATAGGGAGTTTCAGCCAGGTGCACTATTACACTGTCTTCCCAAGTCAGGTCCCAAGATGATCAGGGAGCCCAGTTAATGGTATATTTCAGATAAACAGTATATGGTTCACACCTATACCAAAAACATCACTTGCTGTTTTGTCTGGAATTCAAATTTACCTAGGTGTCTCCATTTTACTTCTTAAATCTGGCAACCCTACCCATTAGAATAATTTGGCAATGTCTGGAGATACTGCTAACGCAAAGACATACTTCTAGAATGTGCTAGATTGAGGTCAAGGATGTTGCCAACAATGTCACAATGCTCAGGATGCCCTTTCAATGTCCAGGTTCAAATGGCAATAAAGCCAACATTGAGAACACTGGTTGAGGAGATGTTAGGTAAGATTAAGCACTCTCTTAATCACATCATGTCCCTGGGAAGTTTTAGAACATGTTGTAAGAAAGGCTTATTTTATCCTGCATCTGGTCACATTACCTAACATCCTTAACACTTGCACTTAGCGAGCTATCCGTGGAGACAGCCTTCTTCCAGCATTCCTGGTATCTCTCTGTTTCAGAGACAGGGACGTGCCAGGTGCTGCTGCTAGTTTAAAACATGTCTCTCTGTGCTTGAACTTTCAGCCTCAAGTTCTTACTTAATAGCTTCTAAAGCTTTATGGTTCCATTGAAGACACACCTTCTCTGAAGTCCTCTTTATACCAATTGAACTTAGTTGCAATTAGCACAGATGAATCTGGGTCTGAAAAAGAGGTGTGATATATGCCCATATGTTAAACAAAGAAGATAGATGTTCACAAAGTAGCTTATTGCTTACAGAGTGATGCTTCTTTAGCAACTAACATTGTCTGTGAACACTATTAATGTGGTGGAATGTATTTAATAGCTCCAAAGCTATATTGCCATCCATGCAGATGTTTTCTTAAAACCTTAACTAATGAACATTAACATGAACTTTCCCTCTGTGATTTTGTAGGAAGTGGACATTAGCTTTTCATGACTACAACTAAGTAAATTTAACTTTATTAGATGCATATATTTTGGATTGATTAGGGAACTTGTAAAAGTATGCTGGGTATTCTTTCAAATACTTTAAATACAGTGTGTATTTGGTTAACATTTTATAATCCATTTCTTTAAGAATTTGTGTTTAAACATTGTCTCATGGTAGAGTTTGAACTTCAAAATAGTTTTTTTTAACCAGTTCACACTTTACTATATCCATTTTGTGATACTTCTGAAAATTAATTTGCTAAATAATAGGTGGTAGTGCCATAAAATGTCATAGCTTGAATTTTTTCTCAAAGTGAAGATTACTCCACCCTCTCTGTCTCTCTTTCTCTCTCTTTCCCTCTCTCTCTCTCTCTCTCTCTCTCTGTGAGGGGTATATGTATGTACATGTGTTATTTTCAGACAGAAGGTTACTGTGATTTAAAGTTGTTATACTCATTACTCTCTCCCAAAAAGAATCAACCATGAGTTTTGAATAAAATAAAAAGAGCTCAATACATGTCACATGAAGGAGGAGAGTAGTTAGTGGGGAAGAAAGGAGACCAGCAGGGGTAGGGGTGAGGGCGGGGTCAGGGAAGAGGAGTCTGGAAGAGAATCAGCAAAATAAACTATGAATGAAATGTCATAGTGAAAACTATTTCAATGCTTATTCTCAAAAAGTAATAGCAAACATAAAAGAGCTCTATCCAGAGGCTGGCACACCCACCCTTAACTAGGATCCCAGTGAGTATTATCTGTTTTAGCAGGAGGATAATCTTAATTATCACGTGAGTCAGTCAGCTTCCTGTTGCTGTGAATAAAAATACCCATGAAAAACAAAGGAAAGGTTCATTTCTGCTCAAATTTCCAGAATTTGGTGGATGCTTAGATTGTTTCTGGGTTGATGGGAAGAAGGACATCATGAGGGAAGCTGCTCATTCCATGGTAGATAGGAAGGAGAGAGACAGAAGGGGCGGGGTGGGGGGAGGAGAGAGAAAGAAGAGGAAGAAAAGGTGAGAGAGGCTGCAGGAAAATAAGGCATATCCCAGTGACCTGCTTCCTCTAAAATCCTGCCTCCAAATAACCAATCCAGCTATAAATTCAGCAACAGAACATAGGCTAGCACCTTAATGAACCCATCGTTAGAATAGAAGTAGTCTATCAGCTGGCATCCACGTGTTTAATATCTGAGTCTCCCAAAGACACCAATATTCAAACTATAACATGAAAACCTAAAATAGAGTTAAATGAAATATATGGCTTCATTTCTTGTGTACCATACCCAGTAATAAGATGAATATGATTTCCATTTCCCCAAAGTTTGATGTTTACAACATACATGTATACGTATATGTATAGGTTCTATAGGTATTAATACTGTAACAGATAAAGAACAAAGAAATATGTTAAACCCAGTGCCTTTTCCTTGGCATACTAGAAGTGAACTACTGAAAGAGATTCACAACCTTCGGATCCCTGACTGCGTAGATGGCAGGAAGTTCATTAAGTACTCATTCAAGAGACTGTAGATTGCTTCACCTATTTTTTTCTTTATGTGCATATTTTCGAAAATGGGAACCATTAGTGCAAGTGACTGTACAGTAATATGGCTTTACTACTTTACTGTCTTATGGAACACCTAGTAATATTTTGAATGATATCAACTCACAGGATAAAGCATCAATCAAAAGACACAGGAGATGGCTTAGAATACTACCTTAAAATCCCCGTCTTACTTTAAGAATCCAAGCATCCTTTCTCAATCCTAGACAAGTTGCCATACTTCAAAACATGCCTTAAGCTATGCTTGGAAATATAAAATATCCCAATCATGTCCCTGAATGCCTCCATGTTCTCAAGCACTACAAAGCTTTAGTTGAGGTGGAGCTCTCCTCACTGCAATTAGTCAAAACTTGACTCTAGAAAAGACAAATTTCCTGAATATTTAGGGAGCCAGTTTAAATGAACTCTCTTAAAACTGTGAACTTTTAAAAAACTGAATCTACATCTCACTCATCTTCTTACCTTCAGTTTTTACATTGTTCTTCTCTGTTACATTTATTGAGATATCAGCATTTTTTTATAAGGTTCTCTTACTAGACCATCCAAAGACCCAGCCAAATTACAGTCACAAGTATTACATAATAAAATGGAACTAGTTAAAAATGTATTATCTAGTCAGGGCACAAATTTCTAGCTAGAGCTGATAGCTTCTAGGAGGAGGTGACAATTGATAAAGGTTTTGATAAATTGTTAGAGATTGGAAATATGTCATTAATTTAGCAACATTAAATAGGGTACATGGGTGGTGTGCTAGACAGCAGAAAATGTTGAAAAGAAGTTGAAGCTAAATTGTGAACATCAGCCCAAGGGGCCTGAACTTTTGAATGTTAGCAGCAGGGAGTCAAACAGGGTGTAGGGTGTACTTAGGGATATAGGACAGTTGGTTAAAAAAGCATATGGTCTTGAAACTAGAGTATACTGATGTGGGTCATGGGATTTAGATTCTACAGGAGCTAATTTATAACTCTGTTCTTTGGCTAGCCTATAACAATGCAAAATCATTCTTGCCTATAAGTAAAGGAATTCTTAGCTCTGCAAATTCTGACCAACAGATATTAAAGTGAATTTCCCCCAGCAGTAAACAAAAAGTGCTTCCACCAGCAAATCCATTGCAATGATCTCCATCCACAAATAGGTCCGTTTTATAGACTGTCCTTTGGATTGTCTGTAATATTACTGGCTTCTCCATTAAGAAGGCAAATTCAGTATATAATGTTTTCACCTTTATGCCTTGATCCTAATCTTACCCTGAGAGGAGATAATTCTTGAACTGTATTGTATTACTGCCTTACTTCTTCATAGAACCAATTTATATGAACACACAAATGCTCAGTTATGTGTGAGCACATATATTAAAGTTTTTCTTTGGCTGTAATGATGTTTCAATTAGGAAAAGAAAAGATTGCTGTCACATAGTATTTATTACTTTGAGTCTTTAAACTTTGAAACTTTATATCATGCTTCCTCTCAAATCCACCCACAGTAAGAGAAACATGTCAGGTCTCAAAATATTGCTGTTTTATGATAATTTTAATAGTGGTGAAGGGGTTGGGCAATGTCAATTATTCTAATTACAATTTTATGCATGAAAATTATAGCACTGAGCTGCACAGCAGATAACTGAGGTGCAAAGGGATTTGTGGGACATGTTTGTAGAGTGCCAAGAGAAAGATCATAATTGACAACTTCCAGGTTTTGCTTATACTTAGGGCTAAGGAACAAGAGAGAATGTTAGGTAGAGGCTATTCTTGTCGCAGGATCAGAGAGCGACATGGACTTGACATTCACTGGGACAATACAGAAGAGAGAGAAGAAAACAAGTATCTACAAACTTGAAAATCATGCACACCTAAGAGTGTGACTTCCTACCATAGAAAGCCTGTGGTGGTGGTGTGTCTAACCACATATAAGAGACATTATTGAGTACCAGCAACTCTGCCTCAGAATTGGAACCAATGTTCTCTCCACTGGCCTGATCAACTGTCTCATCTTTTCCTCCTAATCTCTATTTGTCTAAATAAAAGTCTTCAATCTTCTAGATTATTCCTTAAAGTCCAAACCAATATATTAAAAATAGTATCATCTCAGGGGCCATTTGTATTTGAAATGGGATGAGTTCTGGAAGTAAATCCATGCTGACTCACTGACTTACTCTACCCAGTGCTGACTAAACCAGACAGTGGTTCACATGCAGGCAATATGGTGTCCATCTCTGGGAATGCTGGATAAATTTATTTTCTGGTCTTTAAAAACTGATGTCAGATTTCTACATAAGAAGCCTGTAGATCTAAAATGTACTATCATAAACATAGCCATATAGTAAGTTTAAAAAGGGTTTGGTTTTTAATGACTTGTGGAATTAATTTTGACCTCCGTTTTCCAGAAAGAAAATGATATATTTTATAGTGCATAAGCACAGTGAGGGATTTATATGCTGTTGAAAGGCATGTCTTTCTATACGACAACTACACACCAGCTTAAAGGTTTCCAATTGATCACATATTTCAAAGGCTTAATCTGTACTTACAAACAGAAAACTTCAAAAGAATGAGATCAGTACAGGACTCTCTAGTAAATGCTTGTTTTCAATGAGTAGGTAGCACAACAGCCCATCAGTGAGCCACTGAAGTGAACTGCCAGGAAACGATGTCATGCGAAGACAGGCATGCTCAGATGCATCATCACATTAGTTATTGTTCAAGTTGTAACTGTGGCATTAAATCTTAAACCCATAGTCCACATTCGCAGAGTATAACCCCGACCATGGAATCCAAGTATAAGATATGAAATAATTTTTGAGAAAGGATGATTGACGGATGTGTAAGAATTTTACCTTTCAACAGGATGGTGTCTAAAATTGCTCCAGACCAAATGAATTGCCCTGTATTTAAAATAATTTTAAGAAAGATTTCTGGAATTAAATCATTAGCCACTCTTACTATAAGAAAATTCTCTCTTACATCTATTTATAAAATTACTTAGGAATGAAACTAATTCTGTTAGTCTTTAAACAAGTTTATAGAAAATTCTAAGACACCCAAAAGTAGCAAAATAGAATGGCTAATGAAACATGCTCATCAATTTTTTTTAGGTTTTTGACATGTTTGCACAACTTTACTGCTATTTTGTTTGCTGAAACAACCTAAGGGAAACTTATTTGTGCTTAAGTATTTGTGTCTAAACTTTAAGGATTTGGGTATTCATCCATGATTTTCAAGCGTCATTACCATACTTAGTGAAATTTGTACTCATTGCTTGGTAGAATTTAATAGCTAACCCTTGGCCAAAATTCTCCATTGACTAAAATGTCTTTTTGTAGTTGATTTCTTAATGAGACCGACAGGTACATATTACAACAGCTTAGGTCTCTAGTTATTGAAACCAGTGTTTCCCAACCTTCTGTTGTAAATTAACTACTTAGTGTGCTTAAGAGTCAGTGGCCAGTTATGCTACACTAGTGACAACTTCCTGGTGGCACTAAGTATGCTGTGGTGAAGTGTTTGTCGCATACTTCAAAGCAGCATCTAGCAAAGACCTCGTTGGTCTTGTCTGTTGCATGTTGATGCTTTGCAATGGATCAGTCATCCTGGGGTATGCGCCATATCCTGTTTTTATATGTTTTCTTCCATGTGGTATGATTTAACTTACTCTTCCTTCAAAACTGTTGATTTTATAATAAATGACAATAAAAACTTAAAGCTCAAAGTGGTTTATGTTCACTTGCTTCAGTAGGAAAATCTTAGAGAATTGTGTGGTTCAATGAGCTATTCCTTCTGTATGAACACGATCCCTCCGCTTTTCTGGTGACTGGTGTTAACATACACATATTGAATGTTCAGTAAATGTATGTTGTTTTCATTGTTGATTTTGTACTCTTTCTACTCCAAAAATTGCAGTTGTTACATTTCTTTGAAGACTAATGTTCATTTTAGGTTTCCCTATAATTAGGTAGAGCTCTTTCCTACTTCCATGCAACACATATCACAGGACTAGACAGAATTTTAAATATAAATTATAAGCTTTTGGATGTTCTACTTTTCATGTCTTAACTCCTCTGTCATATTATTTCATACTTTTTATATCTTTACATCAATTCATCAAAGGTTTCAGTAGTTCATCATAGAAATTTATATAATAAAAATACAATATGCAGTGTTTTGAAAACAACCACATAAGTAAAAAATATAACACCAAAGGAGTTTGTTGTTTATGCACATAAATACTTTAAATTCTATGTGAATTACATAGCTTTCTAGGTGTCAGTAAAAGTGCAGTTTTGATAGGAAGAAGAGAGTAAACTTGAAAGAGATTGCTATATTCTGAACTTCTGAGTCTCAAGGTTTCCTTATCTTTATATAATAGGTCAATGCAGTTTAGAGGGAACACCCAAATTAATCTTGTTAAATTTGAAGAAATCTAAGATGCTACAGAAGGAGGCTGAGGATAATACCAGACAGCATAGTGCATTCCCAACTTTATGGCTAACTTTATAAACATAGCAGGTGATTGATGTGGACATGAAGTCTGTAATTACAAGGTGAAGCCATGACTTGTAAATTCATCCTTTCCTTATCAAAATTCCATAAGCAAGAATGACTTAAGAGTCAGCCTCTATGGCCCAGATGATCAACTGAGAAGCAAATTAGGCAATGAGCCCAACACTGTTCCACTCACTTTCCTTTTCGTTCTTTAAATTTGATTTTTTTCAGGTAATGCTTATAGATCTCTGAATATATTTGCTCCACAGATTTACTTTCTTAGTGTAATGATATGGAGAGTTACATAGGAAGCTAGAATTCACAAGGAATGCTGAGTGCAAAGAAAAACAGTTGATGGACAATTTTGAAAGTTAGTTACTTTTGAAGGGCTACTTGGGAGTCTGTGGCAACAGAGTAGAGAGTGTTACTAACATCATCATACTGCTTTAGTGCTTACCATTGTGTGTTTTGTGGATTATAGTATTTGCATATGACATAAGTAAATAATAACATGAGATTGTAGGCAGACTATGTCACTATATTGACAAAAGGAAGCAAAAATTTAAATACAAAAAGAGCAACTTATAAAGTGTTTTCATTTCTTCACCTGCCTATCTCTCCAACCATCTACCTGCAGTCCCACCCATCTATTGCACTGAAGCCAAAAAATCAAGATCAATGTAGAATAAGCACTATCTAACAAAGGAAGCATATCTAATTTTAGATAACAGTATTTTATTTGACAACTTGCTTTATTTTCAGACATTTGGATGCATTCAGCCCAAAATTATTGATGAAAGCAAAACATAGAAGAAGGAACTAGATGGAATATAATTACTCAGAAACAAAATATTTTAAAAACATATTCTGATATTAGGCCAAATTAGTTTTCCAAAATTCAGCCATTTAAAAAAAATCAGAAAAGTGGTTTAATAATTAATTACTCAAATAATATACGCATTAAAAGATGAACTTACATGACAAGGAGAGTACAGTCTGTTTTATTCTAACCACAGAAATTGCTATTTTCTCTTTCCAAACTTTTTTCCTAAAATCTGAAGGGTATGTCTAATTGGATCAGTGGTGTGTCTTTTTTTTTTTTATCCTAAGTTTTCTAGGAAGCCTATATTTCTAGCCTATGATTTAGTTTTGGGAATATGTCAATACTATTTCCCCAATAAATATCAATAATGTTTGTCTTCTTTTCTAGGATATAAACTAGAAATTTAACATTTGATTTTATTTTCATTTCCAAGCTACATATTTGGCAATTTTTGGCATTGCATCCTAACGAGGCTATAGTATACACGGCACACCATAATAAACATCAGGTATGATGTTTCCTCAGAAGACTGGCTTAGAGCTTCACTGATAGGATTTGTTCTTCAGTTGGCAATTAAATGACCATATCAGCACTATATTTCCTGTGTATGTTTTTTTTTCTGTTGAAAAATCACTAAATTTTTATACAGTCTTATTAGATGTAATGTTTCTTAGTAGAGTGATTATGATCTTTAATGATGCAGTTCAGCTCATTTCAGAAATATAGTAGCTATTTGATAAATACTGGTTGGATAAATAAAATGACAAGAACTAACAATACAGTGAAAACATATTAAATGTTCACTATATGGTTCTAAACTAAGCTCATAACTATAGAGTATTTTAACTTTCATAGTTCAATTTTTATCTACTTAAACGTTCAAACCACAAATATATTCTGATACATTTTTGTTAAAACTGCCAAGTAATAGATGAAAAATGCAACTTATGAGCGGTTTAAGGAGGAGTATTTCTGAAGACTTTGGTTTGTTTTGCAATTTGCAATTCCATCCGTATGTACTTAGTAAAGTTGATTGTCATCCTCACATAAAGCTGGTAACAGTCGCTAGAAGGAAATGTGAATACATGCTATGAAGATGCCGGAGAAAAGGAACTGTTAGTCAACTGTTGGAGAGGGCAGAGTTTGTTCTGCCGCTATGGCAATCAGTGTGGAGGTTCCTCAAAAATTAAAAATAGAACTAGCCTGTGACCCAGTGACTCCACTAACTGGTACGTACCCCAAAGAATCAAAGCCAGCTTGCTTAAAGAAAACCCTCACATCCATATTTACCATTGCGCTGCTGAAAATCGCAAGCCATGGTTCCAGCCTGGATGGATATCATTGTAGATGAAGGAATAGAATAATGTGGCGCCCCTACACAGTGAACTTCCACTCAGTCGTAAACAACTAAATTATATCACTTGCAGGAAAATGGATGGAACAGGAGGTCATTGTGTGTGCTACACAGAAGAAGCCAGTCTCCCCAAAACGTGTATGGTATGTTTGCTCTCATGTGGAGTTTAGGGACAAGAAAAAAAAAAAAAGACATGAAGGTTAAAGAAGGTCTATGGAGGGTATGAAAGGGGAAAGGAGGAGGGGGTAGAAGTGAGAGTGATAGAGGGGCTGACTATGATCAAAGTGTGTTAATGGATGGGAATAACGAGATGGAACTTTATACTGTGTGCAGCTAGTGTGCATTCATTAAAAGTTGTGACATCTCAGAAAACCAGAGGTTCAATGGTTCGTTTGTACCATGTAGTTACGTGTTAATATTTGTATGGATAGATATATTCTATTTGTGAAGATGTGGAGGTCAAGGAAAGAACCAAAATGCCAAAAAGTTTCAGTAGTTTCCAAAGTACACAGAACTCATTCAGCTCTTACACTGCTAATCTTCAGGCACCTCCAGTCTCCCGTCATTCTACCCCTCATCTCTCATCACCTGCACCCTAATCTTCCTGATACTTCATCAATGAACCAGGATTAGACATACTTAATCAATCTCCAACAGTCTAGTTTTCTCCATGCCAAGTAATAACTCCCAACTTCCCTTCCACCCCAAGCAGCCCCATAACTTCCTTACTTCCAGTTCTGCACCCCACGATTCCAGATAGCAACACAACATAAAGCAAACCTTGATGGTCATGGGTAAGAGCTGCCTAGAATTAATAAGAGTCTAGAATTAGAAGCATGTCAAAAATGGGGAATGTGTATTGGTAATTCTATACACTTAAATATTTATAGTGGGTATTTAACAGTGAGAGATCTAGCAAATAAAAAGTTCTAGCTAATAATAAATATGTCTCCCTGTACTTCCTCTTTTCTCATTTGCCTTCAAGTTGCTTCCTCTTCTGTATTGTCTAATGATCTCAATATTCCACCCAAATATATATCAGTCCTGTTGCGCCTATCAAGGTTAAAAAAACACAGTACAACTCCCCAGTTACCCAATAACAAAACAAACAACAGCACAATACATCCCAACAGCAGAGAATAACCGTGGAGCCAACTTGAGCAAGACTTGGTTTAGAGAATCTTGTGTGAGACTCAATGACGTGGCAGCTACCGATCCTATGCCCATTTTCTTAGGTGAAAGTGGGAAGTAGAAGGGTACAGGCATTCGATTTCACAATAGGGAGGTTTCTTTTGTTCCACGATTCTATCACTTAGCACATTTCCACATGTCATTCGTCTTTGCAAGAACCTTGGGGCCAAGGAGAGTAACAGTTCCTCAACACTGTAGATGAAGTAATGAGAGCTAAGAAATTGATGCCTCAACTATCATGAAGTTTACCTCTTTGAAGTAACATCTGTCCATGCAAAGAGGAGACAAGGTAACAGAATGAGACTTTTAGAGCTCATCTATAAATTCCTACACAGATGTGGGAAATCGTCTTTTTTACAAATAAGATGGCTACTTATAGAAACACCATCCTGTATCTCAGTCATATTGACCATTATTTTGTTTCACACTGTAAATATTTCTACCCAGAGTTATATCAGACCTTGCAGTTGCAGTTACAGAATGCCACCCAAGACTGAATGAGGGATTCTACTACTCAAGGGTTTTTCCCTCTAAAATAGTTTATTTAAAATATTTGCATTCCTCCTCAGTGGAATTATGATGAACAGTGAATATTCATGTGATTTGTAATTGATAAAGTACTTTAGAAATGTGTAAGCTTCTTAGAAGGTGGTATAGGTTATAGAAATATATCTTATACTATTTGCCATAACAATGCATAATCACAGTACCCGAGGACAAAAGTGCTTATGAGGTTTTTAAATGTTATTAAACATGTAAAATATGATATAGACACTGGCAATGGCAAGTTTGCTTTGTCAGTTGTACCACAAACTGTTCAGGGACAAGGCAGCAATTGGATGACTAGGACCATGGACTAGAAGACAGATCAAAGCTCCATTCTTAGTGTTTTTGCTGACTCACTGAGTGGCCTTGTGCTTATCAGTTGATCTCCCTCCTATTTTAAGATGTTCAAATTTAGGAATGTTTGTGTATCCTCTATCCTCCTAGAAATTCTTTGAATGCTGGTATGACTGTAAAATGTCATGAAAAGGATCAATAGATGAGCAAAATAGATTTTTTAAAAAAAACCAATATTAGCAGAGTATAAGGTATAACTGCTATTTTTTTTTTTAAAATAGCTAGGTGGTGGTGGTGCATGCCTTTAATCCCAGCACTTGGTAGGCAGAAGCATGTGGATCTCTGTGAGTTCAAGGCCACCCTCATATACAGAGTGAGTTCTAGCACAGCTAGAGTTACAACAGAGAAACTCTGTCTTGAAAAATTAAATAAATAAATAAATAAACATACATAAATATAAATAAATGAGGATTTTTCATTTTACTTCATTGTTTTAAAGTGTTACTTCTCTTTTACCTTTTTTCCCTCTCTTGAGGTAAAATAATTCCTTTGTTTATTGGAGAGAGAAGAAGAATGATGTTAAAGGGCAGCTTTGATATCTCTTCCCCACTCACTTTTTAAGTCTGACTGTGCTCTTTCACAATCATGTAGCCAGGCGATGGCTAACCTGTTACTGAAGCTCCACCTTACACAGAAGCAGGAATTCATCCCTAAAGGGAGCACCACATACCTCAAGACATAATCAAACCTGCTCCACCCAGCAACTGTTCAGCACTTGTTGGGTTCTATGAATGATGCTTATCTCTGAGGATACAAAGACAGTGGAGATAAGTGTCTGCACCCACAGAACTGCTCACAGATCAGTGACATAACGACATAAACTCAGGATCACACTGCCCCACTGCGAAGGTGAGCCTGGCAGAAGACAGCAGATGAAGACTGGGCATCTACAGAGAGCTGGAGAAGTGGTGGGCCACCTAACCTTGGGGGACCTGGAGAGGGAGAAAAACATATTCTAGACACTATAAGTTTTATAGTAATGTGGGTTTAAAAATGAATATTTAATCAAGTGGAATTGTACACAAGGCAGTGTGCCAGATGGCAGGAGGATCTATAAAACCATCAGCTTCAGAGTTGGATAGATAAGAATGACAACACTATTTCTATCTATAGGTGTGACCTTGGGAGAGTTGCCTAACCTTTCCAAATCTGTTTTTTTTAAATAATTTTATTTTTAAAATAAAGTTATTAAAAATCATATTTCATGGGGTATGGGAATATTAATGAAAGAATATACAGAAGCAAATCCGACCAGACCAAACCTTGGCATCTGGGAAAAGGTATGTTTTTCAAAAGATGATGATGATGATGATGATGATGATGATATGATGATGGACTGATCTTTTATTCATTTCTAACTGATCCCTTACAGAAACACAATGGACAGACTTATTAGTATTAGCTTAGCATGAAGAGAATGGAAAGCACAAGCAACACTAGGAAGACAGATCATCAAACATGAAAGACTTTGGGAGTCATGAGTGTAGACTATGTGAACCAGGGCAGTGGGAAAGGTTAAAGGATTTTTAAAAGAGAAAAACTGAGCTATGTGTGTAATGGATCAGCAGCCATGGGGAAAGGAGGAAGGAGTTCACTTAGGAGTACTATACAAAGCCATCCTGTGTAAGAGAAAGCATGGGAAATTTCCAAGTGGAATACTATATACTTTTTAAGGGGGTCTGGAGAATTCTCTGTGATATAATCATCCACCTTTTCCAATAATTGTCCTGTCACAGAAAACGTATTAGGTCTTCTGGTAGTTTGAGTAAGAATGCCCCCCCCACTCATGGGATCATGTGTTTGAATACTTGGTCCCTGGTTAGTGGAATTGTTTGGGAAGGATTAGGAGGTATGGCTTTGTAGGAGGAGGTGTGTCATTGGGACTGGGCTTTGAGGTTTGAAAAGCCCATACCATTCTCACTTAGCTCTCTCTACCTCATGCTTGTGGATCAAGATGTAAGCCCTCAGCTAACTGTTCCAGTGCCATGCCCTCCTGCCTGTCATGATGCTGAGATAGTCATGAACTCTAACCTTAGAGAACTGTGAGCTTGCATTAAACATTTCCTTTTATAAGTTGCCTTGGTCATGGTGTCTTAACACAGCAATAGAGAAGTATCTATGACAGCACTCATATCCATAATGCTTAATTCTGTTAACCATAACCCCCCAGCAATGGTCTTTTGGAATTTGTTTTTATTATTGTTGACTGGCATGAAGTCTAGATTGTCTCATAGTAATCAAGAAGTAAGCTAAGCTCCTTGATGGAAATGGAAGAGCTACATATCAGTAGGATTTTTGTTGGCTGCCGAAAGTATTTGTTTAGCCTGGTAGCGTGATCTTTTTTTTTTTTTTTCTTCATATTTCTGCACTGCTGATACTGGCATTACCAACCTACCACAGTGATTCAAGAATAGTAAATCAAACATGGTAGCAGAAGGTCACAAACAGCACAAGTTCTCATTTCACTGCAACACAGGTTTTCTCACAGCAGCAGCCTTTAGCTTTAGAGTCCCTTGTAGCTATTCTGTTGCAGAATATCAACGGTAAGAGGTGTAGTCTGAAAGACAAACAACACTATGCTGTTTGTCAAGATGTTGTAGAATTCAGGAGGTCCTACAGAGACACCATAGGCGAAACTAAGTTGTCTTTTGAAATGCCCACATCTCAATCCTGAACTCTTCTCATTCTTCACATGCTTCTGATCCAGTTTTGCTGAGGATATGATCTTTCTCTCTTGGTTTAAGTTGTTTATATGCCATCTACATGTACTTTGGCTTTAGTGCTGTTGCTGATGGGTCACTATTTGGGAGAAGTATCAACACATATAAGAGAAAAAGGTTTAAATCTTTAATATTCTTTAACATTTTATATTTTGTGATATTCCTTAATATTCTTACTTTTAAATAATACAAGAGAAATCTAATAGATCTTCAAAGAAGTTATTTAACACATAAAATTATAATGTATTTTAAAAAGTTAATTACAATATAGGCTTAAATACCATAGAGTAGGCTTGATATTTAATAAAACTTGAAAGCTGTAAAAATACTGGGAGTGGTTTTTGAAATCATGAAACATAAAATATGTATATTAGGAAAAATGAATCATAACACTATGAACAAAACCTACAAGATCTATCCCCATGTTTAGGTTCATAAGATCATTAAAAAATAATTGACAAGGACCTCAAAAACATGCTAAATAGTAGGTCAGTTTGATAAATTTGTTAAAGTATATGTATGTCTCAGCAAAACAGTAGAAAAGAAGTTAGGCCAAAATCTTTATATGTTTATCTTAAGTTTAAAAAGTGTGTACTCAAAATAAGAAAATGAGCTACTTTTAAAGTAGACATTCACAACAAAGACTTCATCAGTCAGGTAAAGTAGGTGGTAAGCAACAAAGCAAGCAAACAAAGAAATAAGAGGCAACAACAGGAGTAAGCACATCAACATACAAATATGGAAAGGACTGAATTAAGAAAGAAAAACCACCAAATGCCAATCAAGGCTATGCTATACATGTGTTGATAAAACCAATAAAAAGCGTGAGTTGAATCTAACTTTTGAAAACGAATTTCAAAAATATCTTGTTTTCTTTAGCTGCAAGAGGGTTTTTTTTGATAGCTAGAGATGGGTTAGTGGGTAAGAGTGCTTAATTCATAAGTATGAGAAGCTGAGTTTGGACTAGGAAACACATTAAATGCTGGGGGTGTGTACACATGTGTGCCAATAACCCCAGTCCTGTAGATGTTGAGACAGGAGGATTGATGGGACCTACTGGTCACCAGCCTCCTTCAGGTTGGTGGAGAGGGCCTGCCTCAACTGAGTAGCGGGGAGAATGATAGGCTAGGATACTTGATATCCCCCTCTGGCCTTTAGACTTGCACAGGAGCCCATAACCCACCCCCACCCTTACACAAAGGGGTTTTTAGTTAATAGGTTGAGATAGTAGGTAATATGTTTCTTTATAATGGCTTATTTCTAGCAATTAAAATATAAAGGAAGAACATGTGGCATTGCTATATAGCTCTGGCTGAGATTATTTGGCCTTTTATTCATTTTTTTCAATTCTTATTGTCTTTTTTGAACAATGATTAGTCCTTCAATATTAAAGCCACAAGTGCATCTCAAATCTGAGTGAAAGGAAGGTTTCAGCTCTTCAACAATTTTGCATATGCACAGAGAGTCAGAGCTTGTTCGTATGCCTAAGAGACTTCAACTCTGAGACCTTTTGAAGTGGGCCTTCATTTATGTGTGACCGTGAAAAAAGAAAATATTTGTAGCCTTGTGCACAACTCAAGAATAGATGCTCAGCTGTTGCTATAAATTATGCAGCATACAGCAAATTCAAGTTATCTTCCATTATAAATAATCATCAATTAGAACACATGTAACAGACAATTCAGGGCTCGTGGGCATAGGTGGGGGTCAGTTCTGAGTATTCTACCAGGCAGCCAGCCATTCACTATGAAACAGTTCTGTACTCCTCCACTCTGGTTAGTCATACTTGTCTTCCTTCCATTTGTTGAAAAAAACAAATTCACTTCCACCCCAAGGTCTTCCTCAGCACCAGCCTGCTCTTCTCCTTGATCCTTCATGCTGCCTGCTTTGTATCATGAGTTCCAGCTGTAATGATACCTTTCCAGAGAAGCCCCATCATTATCCAAACTAATTACACTACTGCCCACCTATGGCCTCGGGCAATCATGTTTCTCTATTATTTTCTTCTTAGCACTTCTTATTTAAACATTTTATTATCTTTTTACTTGCTTGTCAATATAAAACTCAGTGCTAAGCTCTCTTAACAAGGACCTGAGATGCAGCATCTATCACTAAGCTAGATCTGACTGTTAGGTTTTGCGTGACAGTGGAGACATCCAGAGTGACTTAGAGAGATGCATAATCTGATCAGCTAAAAACCTAGCTTTCCAAAAAAGGGAGGCATGTGCACAGGATGCAGTTCATACAAGACAAGCTTAGGATAAATGGCCTTTCATATGGCTGAGTGTTAGAAGCTAAAGTTGACCGAATACTTTAACAAAAATAAAAGTGTAGAAAATAGAAATTTTGGTTCTAGTTTCCTAGTACCCTGTACTCTGAATCCTGTGAAGAAAAGATTGAGTTGGTTTAGGAGGCCTGAGCTTCATAATGGTCTATAAGATACATTTGTGGAAGATGATGTTCTACCTCAAGTTAAATTCCATAGTCCTTCCAATAACTAATGTGTCTGCAATGTCTATTCAAAACATTTGAAACAGAAATTTAAAATCTCTCCCAATTGGTTCTTTGCTGTAGGGCAGAGTTGTAAGGGAGGAAATGTGTGAATTTGGCATTCTCTGCTTCTTTCAGGAATGGCTTCTTCAGTGAATCTTTTAATTCCCAGTGTCTGCCTCTCTCCCCAGATCCCAAACTTGGTGTTAGCAAGTATGTATCCCTATTGCCCCTTTATTGCAGGACACAGTAGTAAAGAAATGTTTTCATATTATATTTTCCCATTATGTTGCACTTTTTTTTACCATAGTATATACATGATTTATACTATGTCAAAAAGCCTTATACCTTCTTATTTAAAAATAAAAAAATTAAATGTGATGGTGACAAATCTTTGTTGTGTGTGACTGTTCTGTGTAAGTCAGATGACATTGGAGTTTTCCATCTAACTACAACGCAAGCATGTGGAAGGAATTCCTGAATCTAGGAAAATGTGGCTTGTTGCAGAGCCTGTGACTTGCAGGTGCTTTTATCACCATCAGTGGAAAAAAAAATCTTATTCTTTTCCCCTTGGTTGCTCGAGGATCACTGCCATCATGAATGAATGACACAGTCACTATCTGGTCTGGGAAGTTTATGTCCAACCATCTACTTCAAAGGAGACAAATGGTCATTGATGTCCTTTAACCCTTGAAGCTACAGTACCAAAGACAGAAATTAGAGGAAAGCTAAACAGATGTTATCTTTGTGTTTGATTTCAGAGCCCATTTTAGTGATAGCAAGACAAATAGTTTCAGCAGGATGCATGTTCCTTGGATGACAAGACAGGGCCTGCATGAGAAGAAAAAGACCTCAGGAAAACAACAAAAGAAATGCAAGGATGGAATGAACAAGGTAACTTAAAGAAGATATTGAAAGACTTTCAGCTTGCAGAAACAGTTTGACAGAGAATGATTTTTCTAAGTAGTGACCAAAAATGCCCTCCTTCCATCTCCCTTTTCACACAAATATGCCTTAATAAATCACTTTTTTTTTTGATTGGTACTCTTGCCTCTTACAAGCACCCTCTCCTCAAAAGCAACATGTCTGTTAAACAATAACCTCTTTACAAAATAATCTACGGAGGTGCATCCTGTAATTCCAGGACTTTGGGGGTTTAAGCAGGATGATCAGGTGTTCAAGGCCAGTCTCAACCTTAGAGCAAACTTGGAGCCATCCTTTGCTTCATAGGACCCTCATTTTTAAAAAACAGCCTAAAATAAAACAAAACCCAAACGGATCTTATGTTTTATAGTCACTATGGTAAAAACGTTCACATTCAGCAGTACTGTCCTAAATATGATTGTTTTTGTCCTAAGTATGGTTTGGTTTTTGTTGGTTTTTTTTTCCCGTTTGTGTTTTTGTTTTTTGAGAGAGGGTTTCTCTGTTGTAACTCTGGATGTCCTGGAACTCACTCTATTAATCAGGCTGGCCTTGAACTCACAGAGATTCTCCTGCCTCTGCCTCCCAGATGGGATTAATGGTGTGCACCACCACCACCCAGCTGGACTGAAGTACCCTGTTTTAAAGATACAGTAATAATAATATTTGTTTTACTCATATTTTATGTTTTTGAAACTGTGATATTCAGTATAATAAAAAGTAAATATTATAGAATACAAACATTCACACAAATATCCTAAACAGGTTATTTTTGTTGTTGATTTTTTTAAGGTTTTAGGTTTTAGGTAGCTGTACATAACTAAGCTATTTTGTGAGATTCATTTTTCAGTAGACAATTGTAAGATAAAATCTTAAAATTTCAGGAGAAAGATGTGACTGGCCCCATTTAGGTCACATCATCTTGCATCGTCTCCCCTCCATGAATGCATAGATAGCACGAAGGGGGCGGGATCTTTCATGATAACCACTATGAGTTGTGATATATTTTCTTCAGTGGGCATTATTTTCTAACTATAACCCTTCCTGTGAAAGGGAAGGCTTTGTTAAAATGTCTGTTCATGTTATTTCATTTAAAATCTTTATGGATCAAGCAAGGGACAGAACAAACAGTAAGTCAAAGTTGGGTTTCTTCGATGAAGCAACACAAATAGACACACAAAGAGCACCGTCACTTGAAAGTGAGATGTTAACAAAATTGTCACAAAGACATCCTAATAGTCAAATAACCAGGATAAGGCCTATGTAATAACCTCTATATATACTACCATGGAGTGTATACCTTATTCTATGATATAAAATTCACTGCTAAAAGCACTTATGTTGTTTCTTAAATAGAAGGGCCAAGGATAGGAAAGGAATTGGAGAATATATGTCTTTTATTTTTAATACCCAGGAGGTGCTGTGGGCTGTGGTTTGCTTACTCAATAAAGGATAGAAGCTATCAGAGGCTGGCATAAGCTCACCACTGAAATTCAGAGTTGACAAAATGTGCAAGAGTTCTCTGCAGATACACTTCAGATGTCTCAGTTTTATTTCAAAGAGTTTATGGATCATATCATTATTAGCAATGATAATTTAAAAGGCTGAATGTATACTTAGTAGCTTATAATTAATCTTACAATTCCTTCTTTTTCATGCTAACTTTTTCTAACACATGAACTTAGTAACAGTTTAATGTAGATCTTTAATATTTATTATTTAACCTTGAAATTTTATAATTTAAGAATACTTGGTGTTTAAAATATGCTCTCATATATACTTCACTTTCAATATTTTTATTGATCAATTGTTACAGGTGTACATGTGTATTATGTGCATGTGAGGACATGCATTTGGAGGTCCAAGGATAACTTTGTAGAGTCGCGACTCTCCTTGAACTTAGGTGGTTAGACTTGTGCAGCAAGCACCTTATAAATGAGCCCTCCCACAGTCTGAAAACCAGTCAGATCTAGTTTCAATTTTGTTTTTGTTATGCTGGAGATCAAACCCAGGGCCATGCTCATGTGATGCAAATGAGGAACATCCAGAGCTGCTGCCTTTAGCATGTGTTTATAGTGATGAAGAAACAATACTGTTTCAGTTCTTCAGATAGGTGCATGGAAATTCATGTTGCTTAATTACATTGTTTAAAGAAGCAGAATCCTAATGCCAGCTTTAGTCTTTAATATTAAAGTCCTGTTCCTTTTCTACTTCATTACAGTTGAATGTTGGCAATTAAATTATTAGTAATATTCACTGAGGATTTCCAGGATTCCCTTTAGACATTTGGACAAAGACAGGTAGAATGACCATGCAGAGACACCTGAGAGGAGCAGAGCATTAAAGAGAGAGAAGATGGACCATGGGTAACACATATGAGAAAAAAAAGAATGTCCTTTCAAAGTATGAATATGAAGTACACAGACTTCAGCACATTGTACAAATAAAAGGCAGATATATATACACACACACACACACACACACACACACACACACACACACACTATTGTATTTATCAAATCAAAGATTTCATTTATTGTGTGATGAAACACAATGAAAGATTTTTCTTAAAGGAAGGTGGTGGTAGGTCTTAGAGTCCAGCTCAGCAGTAGAATGCATGTCATGTTTAATGCCCAGTACTGTTACAAAATAATATTTAATAGTAAAAAAATAATAATGAAAGCTTTAGAAGATGTATCCTAGACTTGAGAAAGATACAGTGGTAATGATTACAGGGGATCATCAAATTCTTAAAATCAGTCATAATACAATTTTATCCGACAATCAGAAAGCATTTATTAAGTGACGATGGGTAGGTACAAAGAAGCATAATGCATAATGGAGATAGATGAAGATGCCTAAGTGCTGTAGGTATGAAATATTTATTGTTACCCTTCGGTTCCAGAGTGATGACAACTGGTGAGGAAAACAGACTCACTTGTGCAAAAAGATGCCAATGTGTGTAACTGCCGGGAGCTGTGAGGCACCCAGCTAGGAGGAGCAGAGAGAGGAGGGACTGCTGGGGCAGAGAGAAGAAGAAAGGGTCTAACTGGTCCAGGACCACTGATGAGATTTCAGCGTGGTCTGAATCCTGTTCATCTCAGATCTTCCTATCCCAGAAAATGTAAATCCTAGTTCATATATGAAATGAGACATCAGCTTTGAAAAGGAATTTCATATTCTTTGAAACATCCATAGAGTCAGGTCTAAATTTCTAGACATTTTGTGCATTTTTTAAAGTGACCATAATTTGATTACCGTTAAGATCTGTACTAAGTGTACTAATTGATTTAAGTATTGGTACTGCTTAGAAATTGAGCCGTGTTGTGACTGTGGTGATTAGCCTCCCCAGTGGCTGAAAAGCTTAAAATTTGTGATTAAAATTATAATTGTTTAGCCTGAAAGCAATTGCCTAAATATTTTTCCTGAGGATTTTGCATGTATTAGAATAATCATTGTATCTGTGTGATGAGCTAGAAAAATAAAATTCAATTGTTTATTTGTAATTAAACACATTCTGTTTTCTGCAGTGGGGATTACATAAAATGTCCTATGAAGTGAAATAATTGTATTTTAAATTATCCAAATGAAAAGAACTACTCAATCTTTTAGCTGTTTCATGATGCCCATTAATTTGTCACTAATTTGGGAGAGCTAATACCCTTTAACATCATTAAATCTCATGACTAAGTGGGAAACTATCTTATATATTCTGTTGTTGACAGACAGTTGTTTGTGATTGAGGAAAAACTGAACTAGTTAATGGTAATTACTTCTTTTCAAAGGCAAAACTATAAATAAATCATAATGTAGAGCAATTTTGATTTAAAAGTCAATAATGAGTTCCATCTGCTGCATGCCATTAACTATCAAAGGGGGTACTTACATTCCTTGCTTCTTTTTATATCTTTATTCTTGCCATTTAAAAGTATGGGTCAATCCATCAATGATAATGTCATTTTGGTTCGTTTGATCAAAAGTGGAAAACATAAAAGAATGAGGAAGAAATAAAACTCCCAAACCTCCCATTTCTCTGAAGGTTACAGGACTTAGAGCCATAAAGAAAGCACTAAAGGAAAAAATTAAGCCGATTTTTAAACAAATGGTCAGGAGATGGTTAATGAAATGTATGACATATCTTTGAAACCCAGAATATAGTTGATAAAAGTATGAATGCATGGCTTGATCGCTGTCATTATCAGATTCTGTGTGACTTAGTTAAGGAGATACAGATATCATACTGAAGGAGGTTTTCCTGTTTGTGATTGAAAAGAAAGTCCCCAGTAACTCTTTTGTAAATGCCATTGAACAAGAAACAAACCAAAATCATGGCTTGAGTCTTTTTTTTTTTTTTTTTTTTGAAGAACTTCCTTATAGAATCATAACTAGCACCGGCTCTGACAATAAATCACAAGAAAACTACCCACATATAAAATCTTATTAAAAATAGATATTGGATTTAGATTTAGTATTTCAACAGCATGTGCTCTGTCCTGACCTCCTCTTCAAGCATTCCCTCTCTCTAGGCAATAGCTAGAGAACTTCTAACTGTACTGTCAGGTTCAGACAGCTCATGTAGATTTTAAAAATATAACTAAAAACCAAACCCTTTCAAATCTGCTTACTTCAGTTCCCAGAGCCCTTGGCAAGCACTTCCACATACCTTTACGTGTGCAGAACATCTCTGCAGTTCTCCCGTCAGGCCCCCTCAGCCGGCAATATGCTGCTTTCCAGAAGCCAAGACTGGGATTTTGGTTTGTGTGCTTCCCCGGTAACACAACACTTCCTTTCTGGAGACTGGCCTCCTCTGTGGCCCAGCCCAGTCCCTGAGCTCTGTTGGCGGTGTGTAAAACGCACAGGCTTCTATTTCTGCACACAGGCAGTCTGCTGTACCTGCTCTACAACTGTGTACCTTCTCTTGGCTCAGTGAACACTTTGGAAAGAGTGCCAGCACGTTCTGCATGATATGTTACCAAGTTGACCCTGTAAAGTCTGTCATGAAGTGAGATAAGAGAAGCAGTATTTAACTTCTGTATGCCTTCTTATCATAAAGCAAATGAAAGGCATGACTGCCTTTAACAAGTTTCAGTTTTAAAGTCCTAATTATACTATCAGGCAGTGGATTTGATAAGCTGAGTATTAACCAGGCTGATGTTCTGTATCTTCACAGGTATCTGAATACTGCTAACTATGATTGGAATGCAAGTTTGACACCTCCACCACCCCAGAATCTCTACCTGCTTCTTCATGATATTGTCAGTCTTTTTCATATTATACTGTTTTTCCCTATTAAAACTCACACTTATACTGTAAACACTTAATTATTGGGTAAATGGATAAGAGTAACAACCCTATTTTCTACCTGACTTCTTAATCCACATCTTTTGCAAACATTGGAGAAACAAATGTATCCACAAGCTGGTTCCTTCTGATGACTTGCTCATATGCTTAAGCTTTAGAATAATACAGCAGAAGACTTTGATGGATATGTCTCCCTATTCTCTGCTGCCTTGTTCGGTTTGTCAGAATTTCCTCTGGCTGTGCATGGAAGTTCAAATGGGATACTGTACTGCTTCTTGTTTGGGAGTTTGAGATCAAAACTACAAGGAGCGGAAAATAGCAACTCGGTGATTACAGATTCTTACCGGGCTAAGCCCTATTAGAAGCTTGAGCAAGTAGCCTTCAGAAGAATTGAGAAATTTGCAAGTCACTGAAAACAGTGTGCATAGTTAAAACATGGTGAAGAAATGACAATGACGTAATGAAAATGGAGTCAGCAATCCCAGGGTGGGGATGTCCAAGGACTAATTGTGAATTGAAGTTCGCCTTGAACTTTATGTCACCCCTAGAGAGTGAGAATGGGCAGAAATTTGAGTACTCCTCACTTTTTAGCCCTGGCCAAAAAGCCAGCTAAATATTATATATTGCCTGCTTCACAGAAGCAAGGGAATGTGGCTTTGTTGGTGCTTATCTGTCCTGTAGCTGGAAGCATAGGGATGAATCCATTTACTGGTAAAGTGTACTCCTCTTTTTCCCTGTGAGACCACACCTCATGCAGAAGGTGCCTGTGCAAGACCTTATACTTAGACTTGAGCTCCACATGCAAATAAGGCTACTCCAATATCCTTGTCTTAACCAATGGACCAAAGACCCTCCCTGACGGGTGGCCCTATATATGTACCTTATACACTTCATTAAAGGGGAGACGTTCCCTGAAGCGTGTTCCCAAGTGTCTGTCCACTCGTCGACTCACCTGAGGTTCGCCAAGGACAAGACAGGATACAGTAAACCCACAGCCACCCTGCCACACTGTGTCCTCTCCCCTTTGTAGGCCCAGAGGGAGTACATCCCAGCAGTTCACTTCTCCAATGCTCTGTGTCAGATTGTACATGCCATTCACACACATTGGTCTTTGTCAAGATATAAAAGCTCTGTAGCAAACTGCTTGTCAACTGTAAAATGATCAACCACTCTGCTTTTAGAGGGAGATTATGGTCACTGGAAATGTCAAAATGGATTGTCTTATGTTTTTGAGAGAGCTACATTTGGATCCATTGCAAACCCTTTATATGACTTTTATGAGCTGCAGCAGTATTCCATGTAATTGTTACTGAAGAAATAAGATGACCTACAGAAAAATTCTAGTTAAATCCCTGGCATTCTGCATGAGTAAGGGTTTAATAGATGCTAAACTCCATTCACTTCCTTAATGCCATGACTGGCTTATTCTACTTCTAGATGCCAGTCTGTTATGTTTAAGTGATGCTAATAACCAACTTATAGCTAAGTAATGCTCTATCATTTATAAACATTCTCTTGCTAGCTATACAATCATTCAGGGTGATGTGGCCTGTTCTCAAAATTTTGATGAGTTGGTTATTTATAGAAAACAAATGTCATAATGTTTTCTTGTGATGCTATATGGTTTTCCCTGCAGCTTTATATGTCAAGAAGAATGAGAAAACAGAGGTGTTCTGAAGTTGCCTTTCTGTTCAACCTCAGTTTTTATCATACTTGCAGACTCCTAAGAAACAAGAATAACAGATAATAAGCAAGAAGTAATTATTTCCTTTTTAAAGTAAGACTTTATTAGAGGAAAAAAAACACACCCACATAAAAACAAAACCTAAGCTATATCTCCTTTTTAAAGTAAGACTTATTACAAGAAAAAAAAACACACCCACACAAAAACAAAACCTAAGCTAATATGAACTTTGTATGTTCTTAAATCTCACATAATAGTAGACATTATCCAAATTTGCTTCATGCTTGAAGATGAATAATAAAACTATGATACCACCAATGTACATTCACATATTGCAATATAAAACACTCCTATGAACTGGTCATACTCTAGGAACCCAACTTATTAAATATCTGTATCTATTTATCTGTATACATGTCAAATCAGCAGATAATCAATGGTTCCCAATATTTTGTCATTTGCTCTTAATTTATTTTCATTAAAACCTAAAATAAAGTAGACTTGAGTCATCATGGGTTCCCTCAGTTTAGTCTTAGAAGATTTTAAAACAGCAAATAAACTATTTAGTTTGCTTAGAGGTGTCCATTAGTATAGTTTCTGATGAATATAGAATATTCTTTTGGATAAAAGCTGCTACAAAATTCTGATATATTGACATTTTTAATGTTGTGTCCAGAAATGCTGTCATTGATACATCTACTCAAGAGCTGTTTGTTCGTTTGTTTACTTTAGCTTACTATCCCCACATCTGTTTTAAGACCATGCTCACTAAGTAACTTTTAATAATGTAGAGTTCCAATGGCTAAGTTTGTAGTTTTATTTGCTTGTAATCCTGGAGATATAACTCAAGACTTTGCACATGATAGGCAAGTGTTCTACCATTGAGCTACAGCCACAGTCTTTTGAGACAGGATCTCACCATACAGCCATAGTGGCCTTGAACCCAGGCAGTCTCTTCCCTGAGTGCTGTCATAGTAGGTATTCAACATCATGGCTGGCTTTTTTATTATTTTTATGAGAATGGTAAATATGATCAAATACATTTGCTTGTATGTTTACTTTTTCTTTTTTCCCCCCTGTGGTTGTTTTATTTATTTTAAAGCTGCTTTAGATACCTTTCATAAAAGGAAAATATATGGTAGAAAAAATAGTCCTTTGAAGATTTAGTAAACTGGAGTTAGAAATCATCTCCTTAGTTATAGATTTTACTTATTGATGGTATGATTATAAAAACACATTTGCTAATATCATGTTTTAATGCCAATGAGAAAGCCTCAACCTGAGATGCATGCTTTATTTGCAGTATACATTCATCAAAAATGTATTCTGTGTTCATCTCCCCTCAGGGTAGTACAGGAGGAGTAAAAAAACATGGGAAGATGATGAGAACAAATGTTATCAGTTCTGAAGTGTTCAGGGCACCATAAAGTAATCATGTCTGCTTCATAGAAAACAAGGAGTTTTGCTCTGTGATTAAGTTTAATTATCAAGATTTAATTTCAATTTGGGGAGCAGAGTTAGTAGTGACTCCTAAAAAATTTAAAATGCTATAGCAGCAGTTCTCGTTTTCTGACTTTTACAAGGTATGCATATCAAGTACATTTGGGTGCTAGAGTACATAAATATCTTAAAAAAGTCTTGTATGGTTTTCATTCATAAAAGATACTTAGCTTGGTATTTTAACCAGACCAAGTAGCATATAACCAAGATTAGTGTTGTTTAGTTAGCAATTAACATTCAAACAACTCATCATGGGTCATGGTGGTGATCCAGTCATCAGATAATGCAGACCTTTTATTTACTTCTCTTTTTTCCCTTGTGAGAATATTTTTGACTAAAGGCAAAAAGTCCCTTAAAGTTCTGTGGTTTCCCCTTGGGGAAAATGTCTCATGTTAAGCAGATGGCATATTTACTATCCTTTATTTCTGTTAAGCTTCTTGGTGACCCTGCTATCCCTGGGCAACATAGGTCTATGCTTTTCTGAATATAAGCACTACAAATCCATGCTCAGTACAGGTCCTGGAGACAGTCAGTCTGGGCTCAAGAGTGTGGAGTACTTGTCCCATTTCCTTCTGTTTTATTACCTGTGAAGCTAGGTTTGTAATATTTCTACCACAAAATGTTGTGTGACCATTGAATCATTTACATGTATAAGATAGAGTAGAATGTGGCATGTCATAAACACTTGGAAAGTACTAGTTATTTACATTGCCTTTTTGAGGAGAGCAGCATAAGCACATATAGACATCTGAGAATATACTCAGAAGAACCAAAGCCAGTTTACACTAAGGGTATCTGCATAATTATGTTTGCCATGGCACTGTTCACAATCACTAAGCTATAGATTCACACCATGTGCTCATCATGGGATGAATAGGTAAAGAAAGTTTGATTAAATGCAGTTTTACTCAACTAGAAAACTATTAAAATTGTGTCATTTGCAAGAAAACAGGTGAAGCTAAAGATCATCACGTTAAACTAAGTAAAGCAGACTCACAAAGATTAGCATCACTTGTTTTCTGTCCTGTTGAATCTAGAGGGAACAAGGAGACCATGAAAATAACAGGGTAACTATTAGGAACACGAAAGGGCAAAGGTGATCTCAGAGGAAGAACAGAAAGGGCCCAGAGGGGGCAAACATGATTCAAGTATATTTTATGCATGTATGAAAATGTCACAATGAAACATCATTTTGCACAATTATTATTACTTCATTTAAGAATTTTAAGGTTAAAGTATAACTCTTTTACGACACTGCAGATTATGTAACAATATGGAAAATAACGTAGACACTAGGCCTAAGAACCAACCCGGCATTGTGTCGGAGGGCATTTTCATCTCGTGGAGAAGGCCAACCTGCTATGCAAACACTAAAGATAGCAATTTTCCTCTCTTTTTTGTGGTTTATAGTGCTCATCTTGTTCTTAAAGATACAAAAAATTATTAATGGTAGCAGAGAGTGGGTAAGATTTAGTCAAGATATTATAGATAAGTTATGACCTTATATCTTAAAAACTAGACCTAGTTATCCCTAACTATAATCAAGAGACATTAAAAATAATCCTTTCTTCATTTTTTTTCTATGTGGGATATTCACCGAACAATGTAGTTAATCTATGACAGCTATCAGTTTTTCATAATTACAGCTGAATTTATTTAGAAATCAATTTACAATTTTTAAAACTAGCAATGATAATATGCATGCTACACAGATCAGATGGTATTACTATTTATGGAATATTTACTTCAGAAAACCAGTTGAGTGTTAAAGCTGTTCAGGTATAAGTCAGGTACTAGTATATAAAATTATTATTTTTACTTTATTAAATCAAATTAAAATTTTGTGAAATCTTTATTCAAATGAACTAGATATTCTTCTTGTTAAAAATGGTCTTTCGGGGGCTTATAGATCCCTACTGCGCTTTGCTGAATGATTGCCTACTATGGATTCTTGTGGAGGGCCAGTCATTGTTCAGCTCTGGATCCACTGAGGAACCCACCATGCTCCCATGAATAGTTCCAAACCCTGGGCACACAGATGGTCACGGTTAAACTTGGTAGATCTCAAAACAAACAAACCAATAAAGCCAAAGGAAGACCATAACACCAAAAAGTCACAGATGTGGAAAAGGAACTTACAGGGAGGGAAGGGGGTAACAGGGTAGGAGGAAGATTAGGGATTGTGGGGGTGACAGTAATCAGAATGTACTTTATACCTGTATATTGATAAAGAAAAAACTTAGTAAAAGTTTTAAAAGTCCCTTTTTAATAGTGACTTAAATAGCTTCTGAAACAGAACTTGAGCTAGTGTGGGTGGCTATTTCAAATATTGCCTGCTGTGTCAAGATAAGTCTTGCTAACACCACATTCTTAACAATATAGAAATGCTTTATGGTCAAGTCTTGAACAAAAAAACTTTGTTTGCCCTTGCTTTAGAAAATTTCCAAATACATATATATATATATATAAATGAAATAAGGGTAAAGCTTCAGATAATGATAAACAAGCTTAGTGTTTGGTTAAAATATATCCTTAGTGGGGACTTTTTGGTTTATGGTTTTTGGTTTTTGGTTTTTGTTCTTGTTTTTGTTTTTTTGTTTTGTTTTTGAGACATGGTCCTTTTCTATAGCCCAGGCTAGCCTTGAAGTCACTGTAATGCCCCTGCCTCAGGCTCCAAAATGTTGGGATTGAAGGTTTAAATTACCAGTGAAGAGTGTTAAAAGTTGTATTATTTCAATCCCTTGCCTTACAGAATTCTACTGAGCTAGAATTATGTTCCTTGTGTGTAATGTTTTCATTTTATTTTATTTTCCTCTTGGATTTTTCTTCTATTTTACCTGTTTATATTTATTTAACACAAACTTAAAATAGGATTCTTATACCACATTTTTTTTTCAGCAAAGGAAGGCACATTTAAGATATGGATAGCACACAAAGGTGAAATATAATAAAATTAAATGGGAAACTAATGATTGGATATTGATCAATCAGGAAAGAAAAATGGACTAGGAATCCTTTTGGGAAATAGTTCAAGATATTTCAGATGTGTTAGAGAAAGAATGTTGTCATTAAAAAATATAATAGTTTATTTTGTTTTATTTATCAAAATAAAATAATTCCTTCAAATTGAACCAGGGGCTACATGTGTGCTTACTATGTACTCTGTCAGCAAGCCATATTCATAGTGCTTATTTTTTTGTTTCTACTATATAGAGAGCATATAAAGTAGAATTATACTACATTAGCTCTATTTTGACCATATGTCTGAAAATTGTTGTAAAGAACTGAACATTGTTATTTAATTTTTAAACCACGTATTATTATACTTCCTACCAAAAATCACTGATGTAGTTCAAAGACAAAAAGTACTCTCTGTCACCACCTAATATAAAGGCTGGAAAAGAATCATGTGGTTGACTAACTCAGTTTTGAAACAGGCAGGAAGGAATAGGGTTGGGAAAAAGCCAGAGGGAAGAGAGGAGGTGTTAAGGCTGTCTGGCCAGTGTCACTGGTTTATGAGTGACCAAAGCTTTGATCCACTAGCTGCTGTCTGCCTAACACTGCTTCAGGTGTTCCAGGCTCTGTTCCCAATCCTTTGGTCTACACTTGGAGGCTGTTTCCATTGGCCTTGGCCCTCAGGCTTCTTTCCTCCTCCACTCACTGCTGTTCAGTTTGTCTTCTCCAATCAGAATATCTTTAGGAGGATTGAAATTAATACCAATGCTGAATAAGAGCCAATGAGTGGATTAGCTGTTTAAGAGAGCAGGTTCTGGCCCTCAGAGCTCCTTTCCAGTGCCTTTTTGTTAACCCCTGTAGGCCTGTTTTCTGCTCCTTGAACTTGCAGAGTGTATTCCCAGTAGGCTTTTGTACTTGGAGTTCCTGTACTTGTTGAATGCTCTTCCACCCAGACAATGGCCTAACCTTGCTTCGGCATTTCACTTAAGCCCTGCTGTAGACCGTTTAATCAGAGAGGCTTTCTGACTACTGATGTATGTTGACAAGGACCTGGTATGACGGCATTTCTTCATAATCACCAATGAAACATACTGATTTGTGCCTAACAACATTAACTAAAATTCAAGCACGGAGGGTGTTCGTCACAGTTCCTACATCTGAACCAATACTGTCAGACAGCAATACATGCCTACATGCCTCCTCAATGATCCAAACAGAAGTAGCTAGCCATAGAACAGGTATTCAAAAAATATTTATAGAAAATTGTACTGATTGAAAGCACATATGCTATATGCTAGTTTAACAGATGTGTTCATAATAGTTGTATTATATTTTAAATTTGCTTCTGAATTAATCATGCCTGGGGTGTCATGAATTAAAGGATATCATCTAAATTGGGATTTAAAGTACTAATAAGTCAAGTAAATGGGAGCATATTGTTGAAAGACTAGCTGTGATGGGGGAAGGGGTGGAGAAAGTGCTCAAGGCAAAAGACAGGCAGTCATGAAGTGAACTGTGGCTTAGAGGGGGTGAGAAAGAGGAGAAAGATGACATTCTAAGAAACAACTGCCTTCATATATCTTGTAAATTATTTTTGACAATTTTGACTTTAATCTCAGAGCCACAGGGATACAATCAGGATCCTAAGCAGAGCATTCACAGAATCAAACTTGACCTTTAGAAATTAGCCACAAGTCATGCAATGGATTACAGAAGGATACATTCTGTATATAGGAGACCACCTCTGAGCTGATGATTGTAACCTGTGTGAAGCAGAATAACGGTGATAGGGATTTTAAAAGGTGGATTAGCTCAAGAAGCTTTAGAGAGTGGTTTGGATCTTTTGGCTAATCATGGCGATGTCTGTTGGGTCTTGGAAGAGAGGAAAGAACTAGTTTGGTAGCAGACAATGGTGAAGGAAACAGGTTGAAAAAGGGAAGTGATACAAACTCAACTTGGGAAAAGTTAATATCAGAATACCTCTGGCGTATCCTTAGACATGTCTAAGAAGCCGTTAAAACTATTGTCCTGAAGTTTGTAATAATAGCCTCATAGATATGAACTGATATTACCTAGGAGCAAAGTAGTCTCACATGCTTTGCACTCAGATTCAGTCATTATCACTACTCCATCCCATCTGTTTTGTGTTTAGGTTTTCTCTCCCCCACATACATATGCACATGTATATGTACACACACATACACACACACATGTAAATATTTGCTGCTGAGCCATTTGACAATACACCATACACATCATAGTCCTCTACTCCATAAACTTAAATGTGTATTTCTTATGAATATGCATACATATTTTATATAACACAGTGTAAGCTTTAGACTTGAGTAAATCTAACGTTGATTAATATATTTTTAATAATATCTTTAATAATCCCTGTCCTAGTTTGACTACTAATCCAATAATGACTCTAGGCTGTGTTACTTTCAGGATAAGGTATGTTTTTGTCAGCTTCACCAATTACATATACACACAAAATTCAGGTGTTACGCTGATTATGTAATCTACATTTTTCTTCCTGTGAAAGAAATAATAATGTTTGGAAGACTATTTCCTGTTCATTTATATTAAAAAGGTCATTTCTTGTAACTTTTCCATGTATACAGAACAAACAAGGGCAAGGCTGCTATGTAACTAGTTTCCCAAACTGACTTCCTTTGTATGAAGTATTTGTACTGGTGCTGCTTTATGACCAAGAAAACATAAGACCTAGAAACTGGTTTCCTATTAAGAGTATGCTATTCGAGTGGTATTAGGTTCTTTCTTTCCTTCCCTCCTTCTTTCCTTCCTTCTCTCCCTCCCTCCCTTTCTCTCTCTTCCTCTCTCCCTTCCTTCCTTCTCTCCCTCCCTCCTTTCCTACCTTCTTTCTCTCTCTGAGACTGAATGGTGAAAAGAGGCACTAAGTCCACTCTACCAAATAGACTTTAACGTTCAAACTACTACTAAAGAGATGTAGGATATAAACATTGTCAGAAGTAAACTGAGTCTTATAGCATGGAGTTCAGTGGACAATATCAACTTTGTAACATTCCAAACTTACTGGAGAGGCACAATGGGAAGCTTTAGTTACTGGAAATCTTCTGCACTCAGTAGTGAAGTTGCTAAACTGGTTTCTGTTTCTTTTGTGGGTGTTTTGTTCAAAGAAGAAAAGCATGTTTTGGCCTGCCACTGGGTACTCTAAGGGTTGATTTTAAATTAAAAAAAAAAAAAAAGAATGGATTTGTCAGGATTATTTTCCTTCACTAGTACACTAATTTATTGTGGCTCAAAGCCACCCACACATGAAAAATTACTTCCTTCTTTAAATGTGGTTGCACTTAGAAACTATGAGAAATGTACCTGGATTAATCTGTATAACCACCTACAAGGGAGATGTTTGTCCAGTGGTCAAAACAGTACATACTGCAGTCTTTGGCTGCCCACAGAAACCATCAACAACATGAGAAAGAATAAAAAGTCTGTCATTAGGTCACTGTAAGATCTGCCACAGAATACATGAACTCAAGCAAACCTTGAAAGAGAGGCATCCCTTAAAACCAGGATTGAATGATAGAATCTTAAAGGATAGGTAAAAATAAGGGTTTTGAAATCAGATAAATTGAATCTGTGTTTGAATTCTCCCTGCTACACTTACCCTACTGCTTTTGTGGGATAACATAAAGTTCTCTGTGCCCCAGTTGCATCTATAGTAAAAATGGAGAAATAATGTCCACCCACTAAGGTATTAAATTAGGATTAAATGGGACAATATATGCAAAATGTCTAAACACTGGGTCTGGCATATGGTGGATACTTAAAAATAGTTCCTGGTGCCCTTTAGTATACTGACAAGGGCTGATTCAATACAAGGCAGAAGACAGATTTAAAGTAGAATAAATGGAAGGGAGAGAACTGAGCCTTCTTGGGGTGCTGGCACAAATCAGTGAAGGAAAGGAAAAGCTGGAGACAGAAGGCTACACCTGTAGACCAAAGGTGCATACAGGCTTCCATGTGTAAGCAAGAAGCTTAAATAATTTCTGAAGTACATCCATCTTGGTAGACGCTTCATCCATATGACATGGAATTTTTACAAACAACTCTCTGAAACAAAGGAAGCTTACATAACAGTTATGAAAAGTGAGGTATGTTTCTCATGCCGTTTCAATGAAACTGCATCTGTGTGGAAAACTACTTCAGGGCATTCCAGAGACTATTTGGGAATACAGGGGGACATTTGACTCCAAATGTTCAAACACAGGTGACAGAAAAATTGTTGTGCTTCTCTTACAATAGGCAGAGGTGACTTGAGTCAAAGAGAATTTTTTGAGTTCTGAAGATTAGTTCAGATACACATGGAATACTGGGGAGAGTTGCCACCCTCAGAGCTAGACAACAGGGCTTTAACCTTGACAGAAAGGTGAGCACCTGGCTTCCTTTTTTTGACGTGTCAGCTGTGTATAAGGAAGTTGTTATCTTAGCACTAAAATATCCTTAAGAAAGAAGAGGCATGTAAAGAGGAGAAAATGGAACAGCACCACACTACAGGGTTCCAGGTCAGGCATGACATTGCTCCTTATTTTTCAGACTTCCAGGCAGAGGGCCCAAACTAATGTTTGTTCAAGGTGTTGAAACTCAGTGAGCTGGAGCTTTGTGCTCATTCCGTTTCTGGGACATTGGTCAGTTGGCAGCTTCTCGCCTAAATATCACAAAACTGGGAAGGGCTTTTCCTCCACAGTAAAAGTCACTGTTCCTTAGGTATTTTCCAAGTGACAAGTAGGTAGTCTGACATTATTGGTGAATGCTGACCTCTAAATGTGTCTTCATACTGCTTGCTGTAATCTACAAATGTCACTATATAATGGGGAATTAGTGTCTTTTCAGAGGAAATATTTGCAACTAAGCTGACTTTGAAGTGGGAATTTTTTCTTTGATCACCTTTGTGGGCCCATGGTAATCACCAGAGTCCCTTAGAGTGGAAAAGGGAGGCAGGAGGGTCAGAATCAGAGGGATGAGATGTGTGAACTTTGAAGAAAGTGTGGGACCATGAGCCAAGAAAAATGCATGAGAGATCTGGAAATCTGAAAAATTAAGAGTGTTCTCCCCTGGAGCCTCTAAATGATAAGACAGCCTGCCTGAAACCTGTCTTCAGTCTAGAAAAGTAGATTTTGGACTTTGCACTATTAGGAATTTATATTTGTATTATTTAAGCTAATGGCTTTTTGGTAATTTATTATAAATGCAATAGGAATTAAATATAACTGTTAAATGTTTTATATACCATACAGAAGGCTTTGCCTACTATTACCATCGTTTTAAAGAAAATAAAAAGGAGGCATAAAGAATTCATGCCTAATCTGCTATAAAAATCCATGAACTTAAAATTTTGTAATTCATATTATCTCTCCCCTCCCCTATCCTTTCTTCTCCGCTTCCTTTCTCCTCTCCCCCTACCCTTATGCCCCCCTCCATCCTAGGAATCAAACCCAGGCCCCTGAATATGCTAGGCAAATGCTATACCACTGAATCATATCCCCAGCCTGGAAATATATTGGTTTTCCCTTCAAACTTCTTCAAAGTACTTAGAAAGGTACCTAAGACACCATATTTCATAGAAAATTATATGACTTAGCTGTGCCTAAAGGCACGGCATCCTGCTATAAGAATGCCATCACGTCATAAGAAATGATTAGATAAAAATTGAGGGAAATGGAATGGATGTGTGGCTGTGAGCATGACTTGTTCTCATTGTTTTATTGTTTTTATTGTTCTTAAGCTCTCAACAATGAACGTGAAAAGACAACGAACTGTCATTCTTTGAAACTTTATGCTTACGGTGTCTCAACCCAAGTAAGCAGGGGTTATCCTATTTGAGGTTCAAGGCAAGGCTTTTATGTTTTATCATTAAAACCTATTTCTGGGGCCAGTGAAGTGGCTTATCAAATGAGGTACTTGCTGCCAAGCCTGAGGACTTGAGTTTCATCAACCAACATGATGGAAGGGAAGAACTGACTCCTGCAAGTTATCCTGTCACCTCCACAATGCCCACACAATACTCAAGTAGGCCCGCACGCATGTAAGTATGTAAGTAAATGGGGAAAAGTAGACAAAACAAAATTTATTTCTCTCATGACTCCCATACTACAGAAAGTAGTTGCCTTAAACTAGGCAAGTCTAGGCTCAGTCTTGGTAGGCAAGAAAAAAATTATCTGACTAAAGTAAATGAGCCCCAGAAACCAAATTACTAATACAATATGCTCTAGCCATGTTCTCTCTTAAGTTTGATTACTATAATTTTGATAAGTAAATTGGTTTCTGAAAATTTAGTTTTTAAGTTATACTTTTCATTACAAAGTTTTCATGTCATGAATTTCATTTCATGAATTCTACAGCAAACTCCTAAGAGCTTGATTTGCATAGCAGAATCCTATTATCATTCTTCTTTGGGAAAAAAGGTATAAATTCACCTCAGGGAAAATTGAAAGTCCCAGTACTTTGCCTCCTTGAACTTAGAGGGCTTCACAAGCTGCAGGTCATTTGATCCAAGCACTTTTTGATATGGAAGTCTGCCCAGGACAAATAATATCCCATGTTAACTCAAATCCTTTGCAAGAAGATCCATGTCAATCACCGTACTCACAGGTGCACAGGCCCATACAAACACATTCACATGCTTTTAAACATAAGGAGCCAGCTTACATCATTTCTGAAATGTTCCTTCTTGGTAGAAGTTTCAACCATATTACATAAACATTTTGCAAGCAACTCTGGAAGAGCAAAAACGGGAAGCTTATATAACAATGATCAAAAGTTAGGCATGTCTCTCGTGCATCAGAAGCAGCTGCCCCACCATTTGCCACGCAGCTGTGCACTAGCAAGGGTTATTCAATAAACTATTCCTTTCTCTCTTTGGTTCTACACTTAAAGTCACGCAAGCTGACACTTTTAAGAAGCTAATGAGTCTTATAACTATATAAATTCTCTGCATTTGTTCACATAAAACAAATGGGTGAGTTCAAAAGTAGTGTGTGTGTTTTTTTTAGTGCTTCAAATATTTTTATGTCTATTTCTTATTTATTTATTTATTTAGCTAATAACCATTAATAATAATATTTAAAAATAATAATTATCATTTTGAGATAGGGTCTCACGTAGCCCAATCTGCCCTCACTTACCATTGCAGGCTAGCCTTTAACTTTCTTTTTTTTAATTTATTTATTTTTATTTTATGTGCATTGGAGTTTTGCCTGCATGTCTGTCTGTGTGGGCTGTCAGATGCCTCGGAGTTGGAGTAACAGATAATTGGGAGCTGTTGTGTGGGTGCTAGGAATTGAACTCTGGGTCTTCTGGAAGAAGAGCCAGTGCTCTTAACCCCTGAGCCTTCTCTCCAGCCCCTAGCCTTTGACTCTTGATCCTCCTGCCTCTGCCTCCCTGTTCTGGGATTACAGGCACATGCCATGACATTGGGCTTTAATTTTCCAAGTCTTTATAGATTTTTTTTTTTTACAGCCACATATGTGTATGTGTGGGTGCATGCAGGTCATGACATGTGTGTGGAGCTCAGCAGACAAGTTGTAGCAGTCAGTCAGTTCTCTCCTTCCACCACGTGGATTCTGAAGATCTAATTCAGGTTGTCAGGCTCTTTGACAAGCCCCTTTACCTGCTGAGTGACTGCACTGGTCCTTCAGGTGATTTTCCTCTTTGACAATTTCATAAATATCTATAATGAACTTCAATTATTTTTATCCTCTGTTACCCTCTCTCACATCACTCTCTCCTGTCCAAACCATTGGTCCCTCCAAGTTCCTTCTAACTTTGATGTCCTTCTTTGCGACCTATTCAGTTTACTTATGGTTGTTTTCATGAACACAAAAAAGGATTATTTATTGAAACATGGGCAACCTATCACTGGCACTATCATTAAAGATGATGACATTCCTCACACAGCATGATTATAGTCTTAAAGATAAGCAAAATATTATATAATTCAATACCCTAATTAGATATCAGCTACTTTTAAGCACACTCAGGGTAGGACCACAGCTGTATCTAGTTCACCTATGATATGGATTAATTTTATGTGTCAGTTTTGGTGGTTGAACATGCCCAGTGTTTTTAGTCAAACACCAGTCTAGATGCTATGGAGGCATGTTTTAGATATGATTCACAGAGACACCAGTAGATTTTGAATAAAACTGAGTATTCTATACAAGGTAGATAGGCCTATCCAATCATTGGAGCCTCAAGAGTATACTATAGTTTATTAAGGTTGTATAATTTGATCCAGGAGGTGCTTTAAATTTTTCAAATTTCCAGTCAGTTCTTTGATAAGGTAAAGGTGGGGATCCTGAGAAAATGGTGCTTTTTGCAGCAGAATTCCTTAATGAGTTACTGAATTACAAACAGGATCATAGCCCTGACAGAGGCGGATAAAGAGATCTAAACAGCTTAACAACCTTCTCAATTCTAGGGAGTTTTGGAGAATTGAAATGAGGCTGTGGTTATAAAAACAGCTTGCAAAAACAAAGGCAGACAATCTATCAGCCTGTCAAGAGACCTAAATATGAAGAAGACCCATGATGGAAAATTAGCCCTAAATTTAGAGGAAGAATGATGTTACCATGGATTATGTACTTTATAAACAATGAAAGTTTATTATTTCTGAATTTTAAGGGATATCACACTGTTAGCATTCATTAAGCTGATGTTATGTGATAGATTATGGCCATCACCAACAATAAGTGAGACACAAAGAACTTTGCAGCTCTAAACGTTGATGAGTTTCTGTCATCAGAATTGTTCAAACAGAAGTTGAACAACTACTGGTAGGAATGTACAAGAAAAAGAAAACAGACACAAACCTAGATTAGAAAGGAAGAAACTGTGGTCTAGGCTGGGTAGCAAACTGGGGAGCCACACTTGTTGTGTTGGTGGGTTTTGTTTGGGAGGCATACAGTAGGTTGATTGTCTTTAGATAAATCATATATTCTCAAAGTCCCATGTTTCTGCCACTCCTACTGTTTAGGATGATGGATTCACTCATTTATAAATAGCTGTTGTCTCCAAGTAAACATATGGAATTCTACTCCTAGACTCTCTAATGTCTATTATGAAATATGGACACAAAGGACAAAGTCATAAGTTAAAAGAGTTGTTCTCATGAAGAGATATAAACATTACACCAAGAAAAATCCTTACTGTATGTTATACAAATCTTTTCTCTACCCCTTGAGCCTTGACATTCTAGCTCAGGGAATCTAATTCGTATGATTGAAGCTAGTGGCTTACTTTGAAGATTTTATCTTCTATCAAAATATTAACTTAACCTTTCCCAGTAAGCAGTTTATAGCAACCAAATACACACATTCTCCAAAGGGAGAAAATGTATCTCATTTTGTTCCTCATTGAAAACTAAATATGAGCCAATTCAGATATAAAAGGAAAATATACACAGTGATAAATACTTCTGTTGTAAATATTAAATCAGGATAAGTCTTCCTTATTATTTCTGTGCATTGAGTTACAACAGAATCTGCTTTTATCTATATACAATTTAAAGACAATTTTATTGAGTGACTTTGTGTTCTACAATCATGTTTTACCATTTGAAATGCAGAATGAGTATGTGGTAAAAACTGTCACCAATGTTTTCTCCTTTTAGTCATGAACAGAAATTAGGAGAAAGGAAAGGCAGTCCTATATTATGAGAAAGAATAGCCTTACAGCTAGTCTCCTTAAGTTAAATGGAACATAATAGGACAAGTCACTGAGCTTGTCTGAAAAGTATCTCTTTCTCAATTATTTGTAATTTTCTATAAAATTGTAACTTAATCTTTTCCACAAGAAGAATTGCCCAGTTTTTATTTTTTAAGTTGATTTTTGAGAATTTGGTATGCTTTATCTATGGTATTTTGAAGCTTAAGTTTACAAAAAGGGATAAATATCTTAGGTAACTATTGTTTGTAATCTGTATTGAAGTATAAGTGTATACCTTGAGCTATAGCAAAAGTTATGTATCAAAGCATATATTGTAGAAAAAGCAGGTAACAGGAGTTTGTAAAATATTTGGGCATATGTGGATCCATATCTTTGAGTTATCAAAGGTTATGTTTCTGGACCAAAAGTATGAATATTTTGTCTGTCTGAAGGACTAGATATGTAAATTAGACAGAAACATTTTAATGCTTATATTTTGGAGACAACCAAAGCAAAATAATAATATAAATAGTTTTCTGTAATACCACTTGTTTCTAGCAATTTCTCAATTTTATTTTAATGAAATGTATAGAATATTTAAATATATGTAATTTGAGTTTTAGACAAGCTTTCACTATGCAGTCCAGGATGGCCTTGAACTTAAAAACTTCCTGCTCAGCCCAAGTACTGTGATTATAGGTATAATGTATGTGGCACCAACATCCAGCAGAAATAATTTTTTAAAATGAAGACAAAAGAAAATAATCCCTTCTCAATTTATGTAAGTAATATGTACTTAAAACATCAGACAGCTGTTGATTTTCTGCAAGCAAGGTATACCATAGTTATGAGATTATGCTTTTCAAGGCTGAATTCAAGGGTGAAAATGATTCCAAATCTTCATCCTGAAGGTATTCCATATGGACTATGCAAATTTGAATACCAAGCACTTCAAATTAGCAGTAAGTAGTTCTGTCCATCAGTTTTATTTGTACAGATATTTTTATTCTTCCTAAAAATATTCAAAATATTAATTAAAATTACTAAGCAGCTATGTTATATGAAAAACTGTTGTCTTGTATACATATGAACTCACAGAGACAGACGCAGCATGCATAGGGCCTGCATAGGGCCTGCATGGGTCTCCATCACATGGGATCCTACAGCTGAAAGGAGATATAGACACTTGCCTCCATCCCTAACCCAGAAGCAATCTCCAATTGATAACCACTTGCAATTTAGAATGTAGTTTTTTCCTCCAAGGGAGTCTCACTGGAGAAATAAACTACTTTTATGACTAGGCTTCCGAACTGGCAGTAGATGGCAACAGAAAATAGAATCATTGGCAACTCTGGAGCTTCCTTGTCTCATAACACCATGTCTTTTTTCTTTAGTTTTATCATATTGTTTGGAATCTATATATATATATATATATATATATTCCATTCTTTTTACACCACAGGTCCTTTGTGTATACATATATGGCTTCATTTTAGTCTGTTTATTGAACTCTTAAGTGTGCAAATAAGTGGGTATCTACGTCTATATCTGTTTCTTGTGCCTTTTCTTGGGCTCTTTTTCTCTGTTTGTTTTACCATGTTCTGATGTGTTAGCTTTTGTTTTATTTTATATTGTATTGTATTTTATTTTTATCCATTAAAAGCTTATTTGTTTTCTAGTGAGAGACAGAAAGTGGGTAGAGCTGGATGGGATGGGAGGAGGGGAGGAATTGGGAGGAGTAGAGGGAGGAGTTACCATAATCAGGATATATTATGTTAGGGAAACAAATCTATTTTCAATAAAAAAAGGAAAAATGGAAAACAGTCATTTTGATTTTTGCAATATTTAAATCATAAAGTATTACAGTAACAAATCAAAATTGAGAATAACCTCAGGTGAGAAGACTTTTTGCTTTGATGTGCATGGTTTGTTATAGATGTAATTTTGTAATAATCACTTCTGTGAACTCTCAAGATGATGGACTTGCAGAAAATCCTATTCGTCCTCCTAGACAGCTTGTTATTTTCAAAAAGTGTCCTCAAAAATTAGGGTATTAAAAAAAATCACATAAAGACAAAGCCAACACATGTGGGAATCATTAAACACAAATCATTTATATTAGTCTTTTTCTTTGGTTTGGTCTGAATATTTTTAATTATCGCCTGAACTTGTTCAATAAAGTCCACTTTTTACTCTTTCCTTCACTTTATTCCAGATAGTTAAAACCTTACACAGAAAGACTGAGGCCGAGAGTAATTATTGGAATTCTTCATTTTTGCACATTTAGGTCAACTAAAAGTTTTTCTTGTGGACGAAGAAACTATCTGACAAGGTCTTGTCTATGGACAAATCACTACATTAAATAGAGGGAAGGTTCTGGAAGGGCATGGGAAGTATACCGAGAACAAATGGTAGAGCATGGTGAGAATGCATGAACAGGTCCCTGGGATGAGGGACTTGGTCCTGTAACTTCTGTGTATTCCTAGACTGGGAAAATCATTGGAATTTTCTGAGTCTTTGAAACCTCATATATAAAGGAGAGTCCAAGAGCTTGTGAGAAACAAATGAAACACTGTAGCTGGAGGATTTGACTATTTAAGTGTTGAGAAATCCTTATGCATTAACAGTCCGGGGCTGGAGTTACAACACAGTGGTGAAACACTTTCCTGGCATGTTCAAAGCTTTGGCATTGGTCACTAACACTTCAAAAAGTGAGATAAAAAATAAAAAGTGGATTTTAAAAATTATATCACTATTATTTCTCCCCATCAAACTGCCACTATTATCTCTAGAGGGAGTGATTAAGAATGAGGAATTAAACCAGGCGGTGGTAGCCCACACCTTTACTCCCAGCACGGAAGGCAGAGGCAGGTGGATCTCTGTGAGTTAGAGGACAGCCTGGTCTGCAGAGTGAGTTCCAGGACAGCCAGGGCTACACAGAGAAACCTTTTCTCAACAAACAAAATAAAAAAAAAGCAAAAAACAAAAAAATAGAATTATTAGTATTCTATTTCTTTCTTGTTTCTTTCATTTTTGTTTGATGTGTATGGTCCATGTCCATGACATACCTTGAGGTATGATGCTTACTGCTAGTTGTTCTGTCAACAAAGTTTTGATTCTGCAGATCCATGAAGATGTCTGTGGATACTTTCTCCTCTTATAAACCATGTGTGCTTAGCAAAAGACGATGAAACAATAAGCAGTTCTGAAGGAAAGAGTGAATGCTCATGCACAGACCAGGTTTGTTTCCTCTGAGTGAAGTCAGGGCAGTCATAGCAGGACATGGAAACTTCCAGGTACCAGCAATGACCCAAACTGCAGCAATTCTGCAGAGGCCAAGAGGAAAAGAACAGGAAGCTGCTATCTATTCTTTAGTGAAACAACTGTGACAAACCCAAAAAGCATCTGGCAGGAGGAAACTCAGGTGACCAAAAATGTGCCTGTAGGACACACCTTAGAAATCCTGACACTTGCACATGAGGCATGACTAAAGCCACTAAACTGTCATCTTAATGGTTACAGAAAATAAAGAAGAGACATGGGTAATATTTTAGACAATAAGGCAAAACCAGCTTAAAAGTTTTAGATAAGGGCTAGGGATCATATTGTGACATGATATGTCACATATATGTCACATATATGTGACATGATAAGGGAAGTTGTCAGGACAAATTCTAACAACCAGGTAGTATGCATGACAGGGAGAAAAGCAGGACTTAGAAGATGAGGAATTAAGTAATTTGTTGATTAGTCTGTTGAAACATCACAGAGGTCATAAACCAAGGACTAAACTATTAGAAATACAGTGATAGACAAGAGACTGTGCCCCCAGGGAGCTCACAGATAAGGAAACAAGCAAGCCCCAAAGGGGAAGCCAATGGCACAGGGTCCTGGGGAAGAAGTGATTTGGGGTCTCTGATTTCACAGTTAGTTAATACATATATTTAATGTATGTATTACACACACACACACACACACACACACACACACACACACACACACACTTAGTGTAAGCTGAGATGGTTCACTAGAGGGAAGACACCCAAGTGGAACCCAAGTAGAGAGACTAAGATAATCTTTAGAGGATAGCAGGAGGAAGCATATGAGCAGCTCTAAAGATTCGGTAGAAAGAGAGCTTAATAAAGAGAAAAAGGACTTAGCCTGGCATAGTGTCAGTGTGGACAGTGAAGGAGAAACAGATGTGAGGTTACACAATGGTGAGCAGACACCAGGGTGGGAGGGACCCTGTGAGGTTACACAATGGTGAGCAGACACCAAGGCCAGGGGTGGTGTGGGGGAGTAGTACCCTGTGAAGTTACACAATGGTGAGCAGACACCAAGGCCAGGGGTGTCTGGCCAGGGGTGGGGGAGTAGTACCCTGTGAGGATACACAATGGTAAGCAGACACCAGGGCTGGAGGGACCCTATGAGGTTACACAATGGTGAGCAGACACCAGGGCAGGAGGGACCCTGTGGACCCTGAGATTTTGAAGTAGGGAATCAGAAGGGCAGTGAGAAGCACTGAGGCTGAGCAATTGAAGCAATTATATCAGCTTCAGTTTCTGTAAACCAAAAAGTTTTATAAGAAATACAACTGAAAAGTATAAAAACATATTCCCTAAGGTAGAACTATTGATGTTAGTTTGTCTTCCCATCCTGTAATAAACAAATACCACAAACTAAGTGAATTATAAAAGAAAAAGCAATTTTCTTTTAGAATCTCACAAGATCAAGGTGCAGGCTTAGTCTCTGCAGTGAGGATCTTCTTTTTCACAGACAGCCATGTGTTATTCTCACTTCACATGGTGAGAGAGACAGGGGCATCTGTCTCATGCCTCTAATGAGAGTATGAGCCCCACCCTGAGAGCATTGTCCTCTTGACCTAATTAACTCCCAAAGATGCTGGTTCTGAACAAATCACCTTGGACGTTAGGGGGATACAAATCTTCATATTGCTTTAGAAATATATTTTAAAGTGAGGGATGTTTGGCTCAAGCCTGTAACCATAATACTCAGAAGGCTGATAGAAAAGGACTGCTTATGAATTTAAGGCCAGCTTGGGCTACACAGTGAGTTGCAGGCCATTCTGAGCTACAGAGTGAGAGACCTGTGTCGTAAAAGCCAAAGAGAAAGAGATGAGGAGAGGAGAGGAGAGGAATTCTCTGAGTATACATCATGTGTAATAGTTCTTCACAGTTTAATTTACCCTGATTTGACAAAAGGAAAGAACCAATTCTACTAAATAGAAAACTCAACTAGAAATGAAGGACAGCCTCTGCTGTTTCTCTGTAGTTCATTATCTGAAAGTCTCCAAAGCCCACCCAGTTCTCCTATTTCAATATACAGTGTCCACATCCTGTCTTTAGCTCTGTTGGCATGCTTTCCTTTTACTTTTTCTAGTGTTCTTTTGGCATAGCAGAAAAATCACTACTTATTATGGGATTTAAGTCTCTCAGGAGCAGGAAGCTTCATGTTTTGTTAATTGATGGTTCTCATGTACCTGGAGGCACACATGGGGTTAGAGGGTACTCAACAAGTAACTGAATGAACTAAATGTATGGAAGAGTGCAAAGGCCTGCACTGAGCTATGCAGAAACTTACATTTTAAAAATGGAATATAGTAATTTTACATTACAAAGCAGAGGTCAGGGGTATAGTTCAGTGGTAAAACACAGGCTTAGAATGTACCAGGCTTTGGTTCAAGTACTGCCCCCCCAAAAAAAAAGTCAATAGCAAAAGAAGAGACACAAATCAGGAAGCAGGAACATTTAGAGTGCAGTCTTTCCAAGCATAGAGCTTTGACCCACACTTTCTTTTACAGGGGTTCCTATTTATTAGTCTCCTTGGATGGGGCTCTTCAACAAGCTATAGCTAGAATGGTCACATATTTCCAGAAACACTCATGTGTGCATTGCATTTGAATTCCAGCAGGTTACCAGGAATGTGAATTCTGCTCTAGTTTTATTTGCCACATTTATTGGCAATGCCTCATGCCTATCATGCCTGTGGGCTCATTTACAAGCAAGGAGGACATGGCCATTTCCACCATTAAGCACTCTTTTAAAAGTGATCATAAAAAACAGACAAATGCTACTTTCTTGTTGTTCTTCATTTCCCCTGAGTTACAGCTCTGACGTTTTTGAGAAGAGATGAGGCCTCTGTTTGCATAGCAAATGAGTAGTTCCTGAGTAGTTAGTTAAACAGAAAAGCTTGCTTTGTTCACATTCCCTTTTGAGAGTCCAGTTTAGTTTAATTGGATAAAGAATTATTTTACATGTGCATATGAGTGTATTTATCTATATGTGTACCATGTGTGTCTGCCACTGTCCCTGGAGACTAAAAGAGGGGTGTCATATTTCCTGGAACTGGAGTTATACACAATGGTGAACCAGCTGATATAGGTGCTGAGAACTGTGACTGTTCCACAAGGGTAGCAAGTGATCTTCCTAGCTGAACTATCTCTCCAGGCTCTGGACCAGCAGTTCTCAACCTGTGGGTCACAAACACTTTGGGGGTCAAAATACCCTGTGACAGGAGTTGCCTAAGACCATCTGCATATCAGATATTTACATAACAATTCATAACAGTAGCAAAATTGTAGTTATGAAGTAGCAACAAAAATAATTTTATGGTTGGGGGTCACCACAGCATTAAGAACTGTATTAAGGGAGTCACAACATTATGAAGGTCAAGAACCATTGCCCTAGATTAATTTTCAAGCAAGGGTTGTAACATGGTGACCTACATGCCACATCTGGCAGTGCAAAGGAGAATATAAGCTACAAAGTCTACAAGCTTCAAAATGTGTTTGAACTAACTAGTTGACAACATGTGAGGAACAAGACAATTTTCTTCCAAACTATAATGTCAATTTCCATTTTTTGGCAATAACAGGCAAGTATTTCTGAAGGGTATTTAGTCATAGGAGATAACATGAGCTGTCTATTTGACAGGCGGGAGTTCTAAAGTTCCAGCATCTCCATTTAGCCCATTGTCCATCACACGTGTGTGTGTGTGTGTGTGTGTGTGTGTGTGTGTGTGTGTGTGAAGAATTGATTACCTTTAAATGGTAACCAGTTCTCTTCACTGCTGACCTCTCTTGTCAGTGTCCACAGGTCAGTTCTGAGTCTAAGTAATAATATTACTAGTCAGTGCTTACCAGTCCCCAGGCTCTAAATTCCATATCGAGTACAACTATTGGTTGTCGTGTTTATTATTTGGGTGCCAACCATTTTTATTACTTTCAACTAAACTTGTTCTTAGAAGAGAGGGTTTGAGCATATTTAGAGCAAAGGGAGACAGAAATGTCAGTATCACAGGTCTCCAGGCAGGAGTGTTGCTTTTCAACTGAGCATTAGAGTTCTTAAAATAAACCTGCACAGTTGGGGTAAATAGAGAGAGGAGTGTGGAAACTGTGTCTAAGGCTTCTCTGGGGGTTCCTACACCATCGTTTCCATTCTCTTGTGTAACAAAGAACACAATCCCCAGCTTCCTTAGTGTCTGGACTACCTCCACAAACCTTAAGCAGAAACATGATAAATGAGTTTGATTTGAATCTTTTTAAAAGAAGACAAGGGTGAGTGGGATGGCTCAGAAGGTAAAGGTATTTGATGTCAAGCCTGATAACCTGAATGACAGGAGAGAACAGAATCCTGCAAATTGTTCTCTGACCTCCACACACAGAACTTGCCATGCAATAAAAAGTTAAAGAAGACAAGAAGGTCTTCTTAATCAGAAATATTGATGTTGACAAAATCCCTGAAAGGCTCACTTCCTAAAGAAAAAAGAAGAAATCAGTAGCTACTTTATAGTAGCCAGAGCCAGATCTCCCTTAAACTGCCAGTTAGAAGGAAAAAAGCTAAGGCCCAAACAATCTAGCAGGCACCTGTGTTTTATTTTCCTTGGACATTCTGTGACATTTTCTGAAAATATGCCATAAGAAATTATAATAAAAATATCTAACTTGGCTTGCTCCAATTGTATGTATCTTAAAACAGACATGTTATCTGAAAGTTGGTTTACCTCTTCACAGAAGCCACCCAGCTAACTAAGACACAGTGGCTGTTCACGAGGCTTGGTAAGAGGTCTAACCTGTGAGTTCATTACTTCCTGTTTGCATAGAGCCATGGTAAATGTCCAGAGAAACCATACATTTTGAATTTTGAGCTTACTTTTGTAAATGAAGTTAATAAAATCAGAATCAATTAAACAAAATTGTTCTATAGCTTTCTTTCATTCTGGGCCCACTACTCTATGGAACCATGATGCAAATTAAACAAAAATGTATACTCCTCTTTCTGGGTGCAATCCCTACTAGGGTTCTCAGCTTGAGGAGTAGAATTTAGGTTGTATTTCTTCCACAAACACCTTGGGTCTTGTGGCTTTGTGAAGGGTCGACATAAAATGTATGTTGCAGTGGAAAGGAGGGGTATTATAAAAACATTCTAAATAAAAGTCAATACTCAAAAGAAGAAGGAGGGCAGGTGTACATAGTAGCATGTTTAGGAAATGTCACAGGCTTTAGTATTGTTGAGTTTATGTCATATTAAAACAAATGCAAGGAATACAAGATAAGACTTTTATTGTAGAATAGGTCCATGATGTGGAAGGCACTATAGGCAGAGCTGAGAATTCTGCTTTTAACACAGTGGTTCTCTCTCAAGTGGTTTTCAGGTGGTAATAATGATAACTCTAGAAAACAGTTAACAATCATTAAGCACTCTGTGTCAATTTTACTAAGCATGTGTTATTTCATTAAAGGCCTACAGAATATGTATTGGCTTTGCCTACATTTTGCAATTTTTAAAGGAAAGTTGGAAAATTCAGTGTCCTTATGCCAACTAGGTTACTAAATGGAGAGCAAGAGTCAAGTCCTTTGATGACTCCAAAGTCCTTAAACTGAAGTGTTCTTATTGAACAATTCAGAGCTATGCTTCAGCAATGGTGAATAAAATGAATGGAAGCAGAAAGACAAGGAAATTGCAAGGGCTGAGTGTAAGGTGATAAAGATCCTAAGAAGGAGAGATGACATTTCAAGGAAAGAATGATTCATATAGAAACAGATGGGCTGTTCAGGAGATGAACGTGTTGGATAATGAAGCTCTTAATATGGGGTGCTCTTTTGCAAATGGATTTAATTAAGTTAGGATCAATTAAACCAAGTTGTTCCAAAACCCACTGTTATTCTGAGCCCACTACTCTATTGATGCTTTTGTTTAAATTCAACAAAAATGTATCCTCTTGGTGGATACAATGTCTATCAGGTATAGAGGAATGATTAATCTTTTAATCCATCAGCATGTTTGTTCTAGGTTAGAAAGAATGCTGGTAAACATCTTTAATCCCAATATTCAGAAGGCAATGATAGTCCATAACTTTAATCCCAGCACTTGGGAGACAGGAAGTGACATCTGAGATGAGTCAGAGTGAAGGTCAAGCAAAGTGACAAGTCAGAGGAAGAGTTGACAGAGTGAGTCAGAGTGAGGACAAACCCACCTCTCACAATATAAAAGCAGGATCTCAGCTCAGAGAGTCAGGCAAACAGAGGAAAAAAGACACAGAGACAATGAGGCAGTCTGACTAAGGAGAGATACAGAAGCAGACAGAGGATAAAGCAATATGGGGCAATGAGAGCTCACAGAGACACAAAACAGTCTCAGGAGTCTGACACAGACACAGAGGCAAAAGAAGTCAGTACCAGATGGGAAGAGTGAATCAGATTGAAGCCAAGCAGAACAATTCAGTCTGAGGCAGTCAGAGAATCAGCTAGAGTCAGAAGGGTTCAACCAGAAACAGTCAGCTGGCTCAGAAGGCCAGTTTGAACCACTAGCTTAGAGAAGAGTTTGAGCCAGAACAGTGAGTGAGTGGAATCAGAAGAGTCAGAGTTCAGAAGGAGCTAATCATAGTGGCTCAGTCAGCAGTAGGTCTCAGAAACTGAGGCTGACTATTCTAGGTTTAGGCTAGCAGTTTAAATATTCTAGATTATACAGAGACTGAAGCCCTCCAGTTCTAAGCTTAAACATTTTAGACTGTATAAGGGCCAAAATGTGTCAGGGATCCAGGACAAAGAACAAGTGATTGAATTAGCTAAAGAATAATCTACCTTCTAAACTATTACTACACCAGGAAGCTCGATCTGGGGATCTGAGTTTAGGCTGGATTTCTCCCCCAAACAACCTTAGTTTGGTGCTTTTTAAAGGGTGTATAACATATACAATACTAAAGTTATAAAATTATGGATTCCATAGACAAGTGAATCAATAGGCTAGAATATAGGTGAATATAGATGGGAAACACAGTGGCACAGTGGCTGGAGTACTAGCATCCATCTCAAAGACAGAAGTCATGCATGAAATAGCAAAAAAACTGGGGAGAGGGATGATAACTTTGTAGAATCTGAGATGTTTATCTCTGACCACTTGACATAAACACAAGGCTTAGACAAGGAGAATTTTTTTAATCTTGCTATTTATGGGTATGTGGGACTGTCTGTGTGCATGCCTGTGTATCACGAGTAACTGGTGCCTGTGGAAGCCAGAAGAAAGCATCAGATCTTCATGAACCATAGTTATAGATGGTTGTGAGCTACCATGTGAATGCTGGGAGTCAAACCCAGGTCCACTGGAAGAGCACCCAGTGCTCTTAATTGGTGAGCAATCTCTGAAGGTCCAAGAAAAATATTTTTAACTGTAGAGATGAAAATCAGAAGCATTTCAAAACACTCTATCACTAGGAAGGAAGCTTGGAGATAAAGGTTTCCCATTTAGAAACATGAGCTATTCTTCATAATTTTCTTAAAAGAGATATCAAAAGAACTCTTTTGAGAGTACATGATGCGAAATCTAGACTTTGCAAGGACCAGGCTGAAGACATGGAGATTTAAATAGCCACAAGTTCAATCTCATCTGCTATGGGTTACATTGGCAAGAAACATGGGTATGCTAACATGAACTGGATGGCATGACATGCAATTAAGGGAGTTATTCTATTATCAGATGGTTTCCTTAGTTAGTGCCCAGTGCTAGGGTCACTCAAAGAGTGACAGTGAGAAGTCAGAGTACATCAAATATGAACCAGGCTGCAGGCTCTGGTGATGGGTCTCTATGGGATTAGGGAAGATAACACATCCAGAAGAGGAGGCCATGGTGGGGTTAAATAATCAGTTACTCTAGCTAGTTGTCCCTTATCAACTCCTGGTCAACACTATGTTTTTCTCAACTTGTATAGTTAACTTCTTATGTCATGAATTAGGTCACTCCACTGGTTAAAATGTCCTCCAGTGGCTTCCTTCCTCTTGGGATTCATAATAAAATTCCAGTTCCTCCGTAGGATGTATAGGGATATTTAATCTTTTAATTCAGCAGCATGGCTGCTCTAGCAAAGGATCACATTGATAGGTCTGTGTGATAGCTAAGAAGGGATCATATCCAAAGGCCTGTATGAAGGGATCACATTCAGAGGCCTGTGTGATCTGGATGGAATGCAGAAAGAATATTAGTTAGACTAATCCTGTCATCTGTGCTAGTGCTAGGTGAAAGGGATTTCTATTGTTGAGGCATAATAGTACACATCCTTAATCCCAACTCAGAAGGAAATGGTAGCACATACCTTCAATCCCAGCTCAGTAGAGAGAAGTAGGAAGTAGAAGCAGAGTGTGGAAGCAGAGACAGGAAGCAAAGCTCAGAGAGGAGAAGCAGAGCATGGAAGCAGAGAACTAGCAAGGTAGATCTCAGAGAGAAAGCAAGATGGAAGCTAATGGGAAGCAGACAAGAGGCAGAGCTCAGAAAGAGAAGTTAGAAGCAGAGAGGGAAGCAGAGAAGAAGCAGAGAAGAGAAACAGAAAGTTAGTTCAATCAGGCAGTTTGAGTATAACCAGCTCACAGACAGTTCAGTTCACAAGCTGAGAATAGCAGAGCCAGTCCACAATAAGCTAAGAAAGAAAGCAGAGAGTCAGAAGCAGACGGCTTATGATTTACAGTTCACAGTACAGCTCGGAGTGAAAAGAGATAGTTCAGAAGACAGCTAGCCAGAGTGAGTTTGGAGTAAGTCTCAGAGGCTGAAATATTCTAGGTTAGATTTACAGATTAGACTTTATGGAGACTGAAATCCTCTAGGACTAGGAATTGAATTAGCAAAGAATAAACCATCCTCTGCCATGAACCCATGAGAATAATAAATAAATCAATACACCTACACCTACATCTACACAAGATTTCTGCCACCCTGCATGCTGCTGCTTCTTCTTTTTTAGGAGGTGGGGAGATAAGGTCTCCTGTATCCCAAATTGGTCTCAAAGGAACTGTTTTAGTTTATGATAACTCCTGTCTCTTCCTCTCAAGTGCTGGGATTACAGCACTTACAGGTATGCGCCACCCTGCCTGGATTCAAAGGCTTGCTTCTCTAATAATTCAAGACATGGCTCTTTTTATTTTTCTACACCTTGATATTCCAAACTCACTTTATTTTTTGAGGGGGTATTGTATTCTTGATGTTTCCTGCACATTCAAAAGCTTGGCAGATTTTCTCCATTTCATTGCATTTCTTAGTCTGAACTCTCTCCTACTCTTCTCACTGAATTCACACCACTACCTTGAAAACTTTACATCTATCCTCTTCACAGTCCATCTTGCCTCCTAATTGATTTAAAAACAAAACCAAACAAACAAACAAAAGGCTTCTAAACACTTCTGGAATCAGAAGTGGTTTTGATTCAGATCTCAGTTCCACCACTAAAGATCCCTCCTACTTCACCTCAGTTATCAACAATAGCAAAAGGAAATACCTACCTGAGAGTTTCTGTGAGGACTGGTCACATGTACATTGTATGTTATATAGTCTTTAGTCTGAAGCTCTCACAGTGGCCTATAATTATGGGCTATCATTATGTTTAATGCATGCACCACCATCTCATTTACATACTGGTTTTTTTCCTGTTTACTGGCTAGTTATCCACACAAGCATATGAACTCCTTCAGTGCAGAGGTCATTGTCTTTCACTTCTATGTGTTGATGGGAATTCAGTGAACACTTTGATTTTTAATTTAATAGGGGCAGGGTAAGACGATAAACTCGGATGAAGTGACTCCTCAGTATTCTAATCCTAAATCCCCTTCCATCCACAGCAATTTGTTCAGTTTCAAGGCTTTGATTTCCTCCTTGTTGTGACCCTGTAAACAGTGTCACAGACATAGGAAAGAAAACTGTTTCCAGCAGCAGATGGCAGTACTACCTTGGAATCAAGGCAGCTGTTCTTCTAAGACCTAGTGTCCTCCTGTTTCTCTCTAAATGCACAACATAGCATTTATATTTTGCATTAAGTCATTATCTTTTGTGAGATAACAAAATAATTGAGGCCTTCAGAGAGATGTAAACTATCTTTTCTTTCTGTAAAAAAGGAAGATTTTAGTTCAGGGGTCAAGGAAAATACATTCTTGACTTCTGCCTTTATCTAAGAGGGAAGTAGTTAGTCACCAGACCTACAAGAATTGGACTATGACTCTTGTTTCTGACTTTGTTCTGTTTTCCAGAAGTAGGGAGCAAGCAGTAAATGGGAACTGACTAACAATTATACTGTGTAATTCATAACAATTCTGAGTTAGATATCAAAAAATGAAACTGTGGGAGATTAAGTAATCTATCTGGAATCATGCAGAGATAATACAGAGCTCTTAGGAGGAACTTAACCCACTACATGACATTATAAGAAATTGCATGTTTTAAAAATAAATGATGACAATCAAACAGTGGTAATGAGTGACTTCAATACCACACTCTCATCAATAGACAGGCTATCCAGACAGAAACTAATCTGAGAAATGCTTGAGTTAAATGACATCATAAATCAAATGGACCTAGCAGGCATCTATTGAACATTCCACACAAACACAAATGAATATACTTTCTTTTAAACAGCTCATGGAACTTTCTCTGAAACTGACCGCATACCTGAACACAAAGCAAGTTTCTAAAGATACAAGAAAACTGAAACAACATCCTGTATCCCACTTGACCACCACGAATTAACAAGGAGATTAGAAGCCTTTTGGAATTGAATAAAAATGAAAACACAGCATAACCAAACATATGGAACACAGGAAGGTAGTTCTAAGAGGTAAGTTCATAGTACTAAATGTTTACACCAAAAATTAGCAATATCTAATATTAGTAAGTTATTGGTGTTCTTCCTCATGGCAGTGTGATGTAGTGCTCCGGAATTCAGGTGCATGGTACATGACTACCAGGAAGCTATTTTTGGATGGTCCTGAGATTGTTTAACAGGGATATTATAACTAGAGTTTCAGGTGGCTGTACTTTGCCTTGTGGGTTATGGGAAACAACCCAGGGTCCTCTTAGCCAATGAGGCATGTCTCCAGCCCTTTGTTACTGTGTTTTGAATACTGGAAATACAACACTGCTGTGCATCTCAGGTTTATTTTTCTCTGTATTAACTATGGAATTTTCCTCTAAGTTTATTATTAACCATCACTCATAAACTCAATAAGGAATTTATCTCCAACACTAACAAAGGCTGGGTTAAAATCTTTCAAAATGGAGGCTGTTGAAATGGCTTAGTGAGTAAAGGTGCTTTGCTCTAGGCCTAATGACCAGAGTTCAATCTCCAGGTGGGAGAAAGAGAGAACTAAGTCCATAAAGTTCCTCAAACAGTACTTATGCATTCATGCACTCACATGTTCACATACACACAAGCACAAGCCCAATAGATAAATCAATGTAAAGAAGAAAAAGAAAGCTATAAAATGTTGTCTGTTCTTCTTTTGTGGTCTGCACTACTGAATAGCACCACCAAGAAGAAAATGGCAAGTTGGTTGGTGGTAGAGACATGCCCGTCTTACGGAACATGCTCCCTCACCAGAGCACTGCTAAAGCTTCTGTTAGAAGAAACACTTTTTATCCTCACGTTTGCTTTTTTTAACTTCAACTCAGAACAAGTGCATAATTCATAACTTACTATTAACTATGACTTACCCAATTCATATTATCTTATTTAACCAAATAGGTTTTTATATGTTTTCTCTTCAAGCGAGCACTAAATTTGATCATTACTGTCTCTATATATCTATGCTCATTAAAAAAAATCTGTGGGCCCTTTTTCATTGCTTAACTTATTTGAGACAGGCTCTCCAGCAGAAGATGACCTTGAACGTTGATTCCCTTGCCTCCAACTTCTGATGCTGGAATTAAAGGCATGAGCCACATGTCCCATTTATGAGAGGCTGGCGATCCAAGGCAAGTCTTCAGGCATGTTCAATGAACACTCTACCAATGAGCTATATCACCAGACCAAATCTGTGTATCTTGCCATGTTTTTTTTTTTTAAATAATCTGATAGCTGTAGAAAATTTCATAGTCACTGGCTATAGAATGTTAAAACTTAGGATTTTTAATTCAATCAATTCTTATTATAATTTCAATGCTCATAAAGTAAATAAGGATGGTAGCAAGTACACTATAATTTTAAATTCTTTATTCACTTGCATATTTAGAATGGAAAAAGGTATTTGATTTTTTAAGTTTGTACTCATGAAATGGGAGGTAGAAATTTAAAAAAAACTAATAACACAGTCACATATAAAGAAATATGGTAAAGGTTTTAAAGATTTTTTAAAAAATTTCATATTACAGAATCAAAACATTAGACAATACTGACATGAAACGCTTTTTTTCCTTTAGAGGTAAGCAATTTCTGACACTTCATAGAAGAACCACCCTACAAATATCCAAGTTTGTTGTTTGCATAATGTCTTACTATTTGGTTAATGGGTGTGCCTCAGTATTAGGTCTCAACTTTCCCTACCAAATGATTCTTAGTCAAACGAAAAGACTTTAAAAAATAGAAAGACATGATTTCAGAAACTTACTTTGCTGCTTGATGGCTGTTGGCCGTATTTTCTTGGAACTGAGACTTCTGTGGCTGTAGCTTGCTGCAATGTCTTTCTGATAGTCTCACTATTGCTCTGGGTTCATTTCCATTGTGAAGTCTAAATCTCGAAGTCCAGGGCATTTTTGAATAGCCTGGTTTCCTCTCCATCTTTAGCAGATGGCTGAAGTAAAAAGCCAATACCTTTCTATTTGTCTCCCTCTAACATTAAGAAGCTTTTGCTTCTGATTAAGACATTGATGGCTAAAAGCCCAAGGAAACAAATATCTGTTTTAGGTTCAAAAGAACAAGTTATTCATTTACTTAAGGAATGTCTAAGGGTAATATTTAGCTCCTGAAGTTAAACTTGTTTATGGGGCTAGAGTCCTGCATTTGGCTGGCATCCATCATTCCCTGTGAAACACTAGCTTAAGTCACACTGTTTTCTATTACATCAAAGCAGAATAAAAAAGAAATATAATACTTCACAGATGATAGTAAGGGACATTGAAGATGTGGAGCCACTGAAAGCTGTTAGTGAAAACGTAAAAGGTGTCAGAAGGGAATGTGATGTTTATGGGATTTCCTCAGGAGATCAAAAATTAAACTGCTGTAGAATCTGTCAAACCCATATTCAAAGCAGGATCTTAAAGAGACTTTATAGCTATGTGAGGAACAGCACTGCCCATGGTGGCCAAGAGGCAAATTTACCCAAGCATTCATCATGAACAGATGAATAAATATATCATATGACAGACATAAGGAACATGGGTATATTAATAGCCCTAAAAAGGGAGGAAATATTATCACATGCTAAAACATGGGTAAGCTTTAAGAATGTTCTTCTAAGTAGATAGTCACAGAACAAAAAATACTGTATGATTCTACTTTTGTGAAGTATAGGAAGTACTCAGACTCATAGAAACAAAGGTAGACCAGTGACTACCAGGGCCTAAGAATGGAAAAAAAAAACAAAAACAAAAAACAAGAGAGGTGATTTAATGGGCATACAGTTTCAGGGTTGCAAAATAAAGAATTCTAGACACCTGTTTCATAACAGTGAGAATATATTTAACTACACACTTAAAATGGCTATGGTGGTGAGAAGCAAAAGTATGATTTTAAAGACTATTTATTTAAATAGTGTCTATTTTATTATTGTATACTTTATTTATTTAAAACATTGTTTGGTAAGCCAAGAGACACAGACTCCAGTCAATGGCTGGTTGTCGGTTATATTTTCCAGCCTAAACTATTGTTGTATGTTGTATGCTGTTAGCTAGAAGTGGAGGGCCAATGAGTCCTGGATAATGGCAGCTTTTAAGTGGCTTCCCTGAGACCAGTGAAAATGTCCTGAGTTTGTTCTGGAGGTATTACTGCTCCATACTTCACTGAACTGCGTGCTGGTCAGATCATGAAGGATCAATTATATAAAACAAAGAAGATGCAGTATTATGATTTACAATGTGGGATTAGAACATGACCTGTCTCAGTTTAGTCCCTGTTAAGAGTGTAACTCTGGGAAAGTGACAGAACCATTCGAAGCCTTAGCTTTCTTTCTCAGTTCTGTATAGAAAATGAGTAAGTACCTAGTAGCATATTCAGGAACAATGTGTTGAGGAGCTATGTAATGCTTCCCACAGTCTCTGGCATGAACAAACAGTGGGTCTTTGTCATCAGTAAAAATAACTGACTTTACAAGAAAGGATGAGCTTTTTGACTAGGAAAACAAAATCAACCTAACGTCAGGTTTTATAATTCCTTTGACTGCGTAGATTATTTGGGTCTTTCAAGTATTTTTATTATTACTGCAGTTTTCTTCAAACGCTTTTACATCATGATGAATATCCAGCTCTTTGGCATCTTTGTGTGATATTGGAAAGAACTTGAGTTCCCGAGTATTGACTTGAAGAGGTCCAATGTGCTGTATGTGGCACGGGGCACACTGTGCAAGTCTTTGATCTGTAGGTCAGATTTTCATGTGGATAATTTGATTAATATTTATTAAATGATTTAAAGGGAGTTTTTGGTTGCCTTTTTAAATTTTATTTTGATTCACATATCCAAAATGCAAAATCAGTAGGATTGTATACTCCAGCAAGTTGGCACTAGGCACACTGCTCCAATGCATCTAGTAACTTCATTTTTTGGGTTCCCACAATCTTTGGGTCTATCAAACAGAGCCTGAGTAAGATTCTAAGCTTTTTTGTTAATGGTGACCCCCCCAATGTTTTTGCATATGGAAGTAGGTTCAACAAAAATGGAGCAGCAATAGCTATGTAAGGGAAGTTAGGTCTAGTCCACAGTGCTCTGTTTATCTGATACAGTAACTAGAAAGTAGTCACTCTGAAAGGCTACTCAATGTGAAAAATTAAGCAGAATCCTAAAATGCCATCATCAAGGGTTGATTTAAAGCAACAGCTAACATTTTACTACTTTTATGCTCTGGATACTTTTAAAGAAATTTCCATGAATTATTTTATATGATACTTATAATAATCTGGAGGTCTATGTATTCTTTTTATATTGTAGCAAATAAAGACAGGCGGAGATGTAAAGAAAGTTGCTGAGGGTCACATAGCTAGTAAGCTCAGGTCATCTGAGCCCAGACACAGCAAGTTTCATCAGGAGGATTTCCAACATCTTTCCCTCCTGGAAGACAAGACATGTAGAAAGTGTACTTTCTCCTCCCACTGTGCCCATACTTTCCTGCCAGTTTACTTAGTCAAAGTCGCAAGCTCCTTTACTTAGGCAGGCTTGGGAAGCAGCAGGCCAGGCCTATCCCAGCACCTCAGGTAAGAAGAGAGGACAGAGGGGAGAGGCAGAAGTTGGAATAAATCAATTAAGGAGCTCCATCTCAGGGAATAGCAATTAGAACAATTCACACATGGAGAAGTGAGCTTCATGTGGTCAATGTATAACCAAACATAGCCATAAATAGAGTGTTATGGCAAAATCCCCACAGTAGGCCAGCAATGTTGCCTGGGGAGAGTCAGAGTCAGTTGGAAGACACTACATTAAAAATAGACATGGCTTTAGACAGGCAAACTGAATGGAATGGAGTTTCAGAATCTGAGGGTAGCCTATACCAGCAATATGGAAAGGAACACTTATTTCTGGAGGTTTGGTATAATTTCATTGTAAGGAAAAATAATTTTAGCTATCTAGGAGGAAACAAAGGTAAAGTTATGGAAGTAATCACAGTAGTGGTGGTGGCTGCATTTGGATGACAGCTGGAGCAACATTCAGAGAAAAGGGAGGAGTAGGTAAGAGCCACAAGTGATCACATTGCAGATTAATGTGTAATCAGGCAGGTTGGGTACTTGGCTAACGAGTGATTTAGTGCTCAGAGTCCAGAATCTGGATGAAGGAGGACAATGAGTTCATCTCTTTTATAAATTAAGAACTGTTCTATCTCTATGGCCACAATAAATCTGCTGTTTTCCCTTTTGTATCCCTGTGTATTTTTATGATTATACACATAAACACAATGTACATAAAAAGTATGTTATATATGAGAAAAATTACAATACTCACCTTTCTTACCCATACAGAACTATCAGAACTAACAGTCCCCTGTTCTCTAGATGAATCCTCTCTTTTAAAAAATAGATGAAGTCCAGCTAGCTTACATCAGAGGTACTGCATGTGTGCCACTTCTAATGCATGCAGAACACCCACTGGCAGGAAAAACACTCTATGAATCTCAATACATCTGCTTTGGGAACTTGTGTTGGATCAATCGGTGTGGCCAGAGCACAGACTAGAATGAAGCATTATTTAGGACTAAATTCAGAGTCCTAAGTAATCACAAAGGCAGCAACTGCAGGAAGAAGGAACTGAGAGCAGGGAGCTTAGAGAAGTACTTAGAATTGTTAAAACAAGCTTAGAGAAAAGGGGCCTTACAGACCCTATATATAAAATATAGGACACACGGTTGAAATATAGTGTTCGAACATAGTCATATTAAATGATTTCCTATTGTTAATCTGAAATTTAATTGATCTGGTTATGCTGCACTTTAGTAAATGCGAAGCTCCTATGTCTTTAGGGCCGTAACCGGACCTGTCAGCTAATATGAAGTTGCCAAAGAGGATGACACAACAGCCTGATTCTGCAAATCACCATCAGCGGCTGTCTCTGGGTTTAATCTTAGTTGCCAATGCAGGGAGAGTAGCTGCAAAGAACTGGAAACAAAAGCAGAAATTAAGGAGATAAGTGTCAGCCTTGCTGTTTCCCTCTGGCGCCCCCTGTTGTCAGAGTCAAGTAGATAGGAAGAAGAAACTTGGTCTGGAGAGAACTGAGAGGTATCACAAATCTAAGAAAGGATTGGCTCAGTTCAAGGACAGTAGTTTAAACAACTGATGTTCAGTACAAGCTATTTAAATATCAAAGTAAACCGATACACAAATATGAAAAGGATTTATTGATCCTTATTATTTTGTGTGCTAGCTGAATAAAAGTTAAGGAAAGGAAATTATATAATTACTGGAAAATTTGCAGATCAATTTCAAGTTTTATTAAGGAAAATATTTTATACATATAATAGTTTTCTGAAAAGTACTGTGACATTTTCTATATAAAGGCACTTAAAACTTATTCTTCCAAAATACAAAGAAAAATTTCTACTAAAGACATACTTCAAAAACAGTTTGTATACACACTGCCCCCTTCCCTCTCTTTGTTTTTTTTGAGACAGGATTGTAATTCTATTGCAACTCTGGCTGTCCTGGAACTCCCTCTGTAGACCAGGATGGCCTCGAACTCACAGAGATCCACCTGCTTCTGCCTCCTGAGTGCTGAGATTAAAGGTATGCACCACCACCCCCAGGGAACACACTTCTTTCTTATAAGCAAAATGAGCACACAGAAAAAAAATGTAAGAGCTTCATGGCTAAAATTACTGGAGTTATTATGGTGGTCTGAAGTATAAGGGTTTTAATTCGTTTACTTTTTGGTTATTTTTGTTTATTTTAGGTTTTTTTTTTTTTTTTTTTTTGAGATACTATGCTTCCCAGGCCTCTCAAGTAGCTGGTTTCAGGAGGGTGCCACTGAACCTGATCAGAAGCACAAGTTTCCCTGTAAAATGTTTTTAATGTTATCTATATGATAAGAACACTCTAAGTATGTAATTTACGACATAGGAAATTAAATTTTCCTTTGAAATGTCATTGTAGATGATCAATCACCATGATTGTTACTTTACAAATAATCTCAAAAGCAACCATCAGACAGTCCCAAATGACAACTGCTTAAATTATCATTTTTAATATAACCACTAATTAGGTATTTTATATCTCTGCTGGTTTCCATTTATGTGTTATTTATACTAGATATTAATTTTGCAATTTGGTTGAAAAAATAAAAAAAGTCTATCTTCCCAAGAATATTTACAATAAGTGTGTGACGCTAAGTTGAGTATTTTCTTGACATCTAGCTAACATCATTAGCCATATAATTTTATGTTATTGATATGCACTAGAATAATGATCTATCTTCTTAAGATTTTCAGAATATTGCTTATAAATAATATAGTTTTATTATTTTATCTAGAGTAATACATTATATATTTCAGAAAAATTTGGCTACTAAAAAGTAGAAGAAAAATATTACCACCCCAAGAAAAATAATAGTACTATTCAATGCAGTTACTTAGAGTGAGTTTTTTCAATAACATGTTGGTCATCAAATTTTATCTACAAAGATATAGCATTTTTTCTTCAAGATGTATTTTACATAGTATTAAAACTCCTTGTAAAATAATATGTAAACATTTCTTAATATCTTTTGATAATTGAGTTATAATTATAGTATTACAACAAAACATAGTTTAAAAATTAATTTCACATATTTGTGAATAAACGTCTCCATCTGCCCTCTGTCATTTCTTTATTATCATTATCTATTGTTAAAGAGTCTGCTGCTCTTTTCTAATTTGTCATTTCCACTCTGCCATGGGTTTGAAAATTATATAATCTAATGTGTTGAGATCTTATCTAAATTCAGAAGTAATGTGCTCTGAAATGAAAAGCTAAAGTCTAAAACTACATTGGCACATATGTGAGGTGTCATTCGTTTAAGTAAGTCTTTGTATTCTCTCTCTGTGTCTCTCTGTTTTATTCTCTTACACACACACACACACACACACACACACACACACACACACGAGTGCATGCATGAGCCAGTGAGATGGTTCAGTGGGTAGGGTAAGAGTCCTTGCCACTAAACCTGAGAACCTGAGTTCAATTCTTGTAGCCTACATGGCAGAGGGAGAGGACTGGCTCCTACAAATTATCCTCTGACTTTCACACACACATGCACACCAAAATAAACAAATGTGGAAAAATTATATATTGTATATATTACAATCTCTTTTATGTTCTCCCAGTCATATTTCTCATCCAATTAAAAAAAAACTAGAAAACAAAAGATGTCTTTAAAGAGTCAGTACCTGACGAGTGCTTCTGACGTATTCAGCAGAATCATTACTAAACAAAGGATTTCTGTGGTAATTTGTTATACCATACAGCATCTGATAATTCTGCCTTTTATTTATTTGCTCAAAATATGAGATAAACTTTAAGCTTCCCTTCTTCCTAAAACTATGTATTAAATAACTGCAGTGTGTATATGTCTTAATGAGATTAATATATGAACTGCTAGTTTGGGTAAAGCAGATTCCCCTTCCTAATCTAGATGGGGCTTGTCAGTCCTTTGAAGACCTTAAGAGAACAAAAGAGCAGGGGAAGAGAGAACCTCTGCCTGCCTGCTCAAGCTGGGTTACCACCTTCTCTGGCATTTATACCTGGACCTAAGCATCTGCTTTCTCGAGCCCCAAACCTGCTCATAACATTTGTGAATTAGAACTGACATCATCTATGTTCCTGGTTCTCAGACCTTCTTACTTAAATTGGAACTATATATTGACTCTTCTTATTTTCCAGCAGTAGTCTACCTACCTTAGGATGTCATAGTTTCTGTCACTGCATGTGTCCATCCCCTCTATGTGCTCTCCGTACACACACACACACGTGTGTGTGTGTGTGTGTGTGTGTGTGTATGCATGTATGCATATGTGTGTGTGCTGCTTGACTCAATGTTAAGACTCAGCTCAAACCTGGGACCCTGAAGACCCTGTAGCTTGGTTCCATGGCCGACAGGTGGAGTCTTCAGAAGTAATTCAATAGGATTAATTTATAATACCTTTGTAGTAACCTCTCCGACTGACACCCCCATGGAGTTTCTCTTTGCATCTCTCTCAGCCTTCTGCTCCTGTCTCTAGTATCCCCTCTTTGAACTCCTTGAACTTTGCTGTGGTCTCTTTATCTTTTCTGTAGCCATTTTTGTTTTATATATATTTATTTACTTATATATTTAATTTATTAATAAAATTTATTTATATATTTAAAATATTTATATATTATATATGTTTATATATCATATATTTATAATTGCAATTACTGTGTAATATGTAATGTACAATCTAAGAGTGGATATTAGTACTCTAGGTCTGGACTAAAATAACCTGTGCTTGCCAATGGCCAGCTATCAAGAGATATTGAAACTGCAGCCAATGAAACCATCTCAGTTTGTGAATTTACTGTTATTCAATAAATTTTGACATTTTCAAAAATATGTGAATATTTAATCTATGCTTCTTACACAGTGAGCTTTTCACACAGGAAGCAGTTTTAGAACTGAGTAGTGGCTCGAAACTGAAAGAGTTTTGAGTTAAATAATAATTAAATAATAATGACTATAATAATAAATAAAAAATAATAAACAAAATAAAATAAAAATAAAAAATAATAAAATAATAAATAAAAAGGTCTATAATAAAAATAATGCCAATTTTTGTGATTTCTCAGATAAACAGGGGTACTTTATTGGAAGCAAGAGAAAAGAAAGTCCTTTTACAAAGCAGCAAAAATCCTATTGACTTATGTACTAGTATTTTATGGGTGATAGACTTGGCAAGTGATCAAACAATATTTAGCAGAAGTAATTTCAAAGCAAAATACTGAAGTTCTGTTCAGGATCTTATTACTAATTGTAGTAAACTGTGAGGTAAAAGAATGACTTAAAAAAAGGTGTTAGGATCAAGAACTCGGAGGTTTGCAAACTTCTCATCTTATCTATATTACGAAACCCACAAATACTTGTTCTAAAGGCAACATTAGGTATGTAGCCTAACAAGCACTTGATAAGGAAATAAAATATGGTTTGAAATCGCCTATCCCAGTAGAATCCAAGACTGGAGAGAAGAATGAGCCAACAGAGATTCTGCTGGTTTGCAGTGAAAGGCTGGAGATGAGATGAATTAGAGATAAACCACAATGCTTGTATTCTAGAGAACAGGTCATAGAACTATTTGGCTACAACTTGCAGTATTCTTTATAAATGAAGAAAAGCCACCAAGGAAATTATTCAAATGTCATCAGGGTTGCACATAGTGTTTTCAGAGAGTTCACATAGAGAGAGACAGCAGTGCAAACAGGCAGAGATGTTGGGACCTAGACCTAGAGGGCAGAACATTAATCCCAAGGATTGTTCCAGTGTTATAAAGTCTAATGGTATTCGTCCTTCTAAGTTGAACTTATCTGGGATTTGATCTTTTCTCTTTGGTATCTCTCCCTTTTCAGAAGGAGATATCGATATATCATAGCCCTGCCCATTATAGTTTGGAAGCATGTAACCTGTCTGTTTGCATAGGCTTGTAGTTGGAGAGCACTTTAGTCTTAATGCGAAGTCATTAGTCAGATATTAGCAGACTTGAAGTTTACTGAGGATGGACCATCCCTTCATAATTGGATAACTGGCACCTTGTAAACCATGAAGAGAAACAAGATGTCTTTTAAGACATTATTTTAAATTACACACACATACACACGAACACACACACACACACACACACAGAGACACACACACACACACACACACATATATATGGGGGGGCAGTATATACACATGAGTGCAGTGTCTCTGAAGGCCAAAAGAGGGCATTATATCCATGGGACTGGACTCATAGGCAGTTGTAAACTGCCTTAGGTGGGTACTGGGAATAAACTCTGGCCCTTTGCAAGAGCAGAACAAGCTCTTAACCACCAGCCATCTCTCCGGTCTTGAGACAACATACCTACATCTGATTTAAATAATATTTAAAAAAGAATTAGGGCCTTAGACTTTAGAATTTATTTCAGAATGGCTTTTGTGACTGTTGTGATGAAATGAAGATATGTTACGAGTGGGAAGGGAAAGAATGCTAATAGCTCACTTACACTCTCTCAAATCCACATGTTAAAGCCATTATCCACCCCCAATGGGTGGTACCTGGGAAAGAAGATGCTGGGAAACATTTAGATTTAGATGAGGCCCCAAGGTTGAAGCTCTTAGGATGGTTACTTATGCACAAAGATCTCATGACCTGTTTCTCTTTGTCTTTGCTTCCTTCTCTCTCTTCCTCTTTCCATCTCCCTACTGTCAGAACACAGTGAGCAGGTAGCTGACTACAAGCCAGAAAACATCCTTTCTAGAATTGGGTCATAAATTTTTGAAGCTTAAATATCCTTGTCTGAGATGATGAAAAGAATGTCTCGATGTATCCTCTTAGTTCTTGCTATACTGGTGTATAATCTGCCTCCTCGGTCACCAGGCATATATTCCTCTTATCTTTGGCAACAGTACCCCAATTTCTTAATAATTCCACATTTTTTAACTTACCCTGTGCTCTTCAATAATAGTTGGTGTACTTTTAAATTAAAAATAGGATCCAAGACATATGCCTAAGCTACTTGGTACAATTTGAAACCCAGCTTTGTTATTGTGGTAGGGTGGGATAAGGAACCTTTGTTGATTCATTTAAGCCAAACAAAATTTTTGCTTCAGAGTCTAACATTTGTACTCTACTTTGCTGAATGTGCATGACACAGCATGTTCTGAGATTTGTAGTCTTAACTATTCCTGAGAGAAGGCTAGCTATTTAGAATTGGACATTTTAATCATGAGGAGTCTGGGATGTGAACAAGATAGCCATCTTGGGACCACGAAGTAGAAATACAGAATAGAATTAGCACCACAGAAGCAGAGTCGAGAAATGGAGAGAAAATGGAAATGGGTTCTTTTATCATTTCCACAGACAGTTCTAGCCTCATTGCAAGACACCTTTTCTGGAAACCTCAGCCAGTATGTTTTTTATGTTGTATTTGTCCAAGTAAGTTTAATAATGATTCTCTGTTATGTGAGCTCTAAAACAGTCTTGAAATAGAGAAAAACTATCAATTTGTGGTTACCCAGGCCATCTTCCAAGTTACTGATGTCTCCAACCATCTCCCTCATGAGAATAGTCCCCAGCCCAGTCTGTCTGTGTACAGAGAGGGTAGTGACCAAAACCCAGCCAAAATCACAGGTTGCAGTGTTCATAGCAACTTCCAGATGCTCTCCTGAAGTGTCTAATTCATCAATGCCCTTTCATTTAAATTTTGAGCTTCCATGGATGGCTTGCAGAGGTTCACAAAAGGCCCATCTCTACCAGAAGCCCCCCCCATTCTGATCTTGCAAACTTAGCCATTGCTTTGGGCCTAAAATGGGAATATTAGTTTGATGTCAGAGCTGCTTATTCTTACATTTGCTAATAAGGTTAGAAAATCTGAAGAACAGTTACTATTTGCCTGAATATTGACATGCCAGTGGGCATAAATTCTTTACCTTTCCTTTCCCCTTACAGTGAAAACTTAGCATTCTGATTTTGGTTGGTAGTGGAGCAAGCTAGGATTATAGGAAGTACCTTGAACACTACAATATTAAGACAATATAGTATATGTCTCTATGAAAATTAAATTTATTCAACAACTGTGCTTCACATCATGTACTGCCATAGTCAAAATGTATTATGAACACTTGGGGATTCCTGATACTGGTCCTCAGCAATGTACTTAAATACACAATCCTTTTAGATGCAAAGCTGTTATAGCGGTTAGGAATAATTTTACCCCTGGGTTTGGAATCTTTGATTTCTCCCTTCTATGAATTGTACTTAGGCTGTTGACTACCAGATATATTTGGGTGGAAATTCCTTTTCCCATTTATCTGTATTTATAGACAATGATTTTATAAGACAATATAGCCATTCGTTATTTTAAAATGGCATCCCATTAGACTCGGTAAGAAACCGAAGCATAGTCACAGTTTAAAGCCAACAGCAACTCCACCTCACATGTCTGATAATACCAAGCCATTCTTTAAAGATGGCCTATATTTTCCATTCCTTTCTTTCTCCTTTTCTTTAACATATTTATCCAACTTTATGGTACATTTTTCATTTCATAAACTTCTGAATACCTTTCTTATATTATATAGAATGTGATGGCAAAGAAATTCCTCCTAATTCTTAGCACACATTGCCTTCTATTTCATTTGATTCACAAAGCATAGAGGGTATGGTTTTCCATTACAATATGTGGGAAGGAAGCCTCATGAAGATCCCCCAAGTCCCACAGAAGTTAATGGCTCCCATGATGTGCATCTGTCAAGCTCTGGCTCCTTCTCTGTGCCAGATTGTGCTAGATGCTTAATCAATTTCAGGCAAATAAAAATGGACCAATGGAGATAACACTTTAACATCCAAGGTTTTGAAACTGGGTCATATCTGCCTTACCAATTTTATAAAACCTGTTAACAACTACAACTGAATTTGGGGAGAAAAGGGGAAATTTCCAGTTCATTTTGAGATAATTTTAATGTCTTCCAAATTAGGTACATTTCATTGAATCTTAAGAAAAATCTCATGACTGTGTTAATTTTGAACAGTCTGACAACTAGTAACTAACCTGACTGACTCTTTGCCCTGTTGGCCACCACCTTTTTCACACAGGACTTTCTCAAGGGGTTTTCAGGTTTCTCCAAATTACTCTGAATGCTGCAGTTAAAATCTGCCTCTACTGTGGTCTGTGTGTGTGTGTGTGTGTGTGTGTGTGTGTGTGTGTGTGTGTCTTAGTAATTAAAACTTTGTCATAAAGAACTTTCCAATGAAAATATCACCTAATAAAAAAACCCAGACCAAAGGTCTTTATATACATCGATAAACACCTATCCAGTTAGGACAGCCATTCTGAAGATGGGAAGCTCTAGAGCCAAGCACAATTTTAGGTTATGCTTTTTTGCTTTCCGATTGGAATGTTTTCTTTGACTTTTTTTGGCTCCTTTCTTTTCCATAATAATCTCTACTCCCTAAAGATAGAAGCTGTTCTCTTTATTTAGTTTTTATTGTCTCTTGCTATAGCATATATCAAAGTGCAAGTTTACATGTTTTTTTCTCTCAAAATCCCATTTAACCATTTTAATTTGAATACTCTACTCTTAGTTTCCATACTGTAAATTATCTTTCTTCTTAAGTCCTTATGTTGCCTACTTTGAAAAATGGAAGAATTATCACTTGGTAGTCATTAATTGACTATATCAAATTGAACTTGATGCAATATGAAAAGTGAAAAGTAATTGGTTCTGGATGTTCAGATAGCCTTGAATTATTCAAGGGAGGGGGAAAAAAGGGATACAGATACAGTGGAGGCAGCATGAATGACTGTACTGAATCCCAAATCAGAGAGCACAGGAAGGACAACTAGGTATTATTGGGTTTATTGTTCTCATAAAAGTGCATATTAAACATGCAAGCATGAATCATAGACAGGGGTCAAACTCAGACCAAACCATCTGAGCTGTACCTTGACAACATGCTGTCAGGAATGCAGGAGCTGTGAAAATTATGTAAGCCCAGAGTCAGCTGCTCTATGTGCTTCTTATTTCAGAGCACGTTCACTCAGAGATATAAATAATAATTCATTTACCTTGTAAAAACAGCTCCCTAACAGTTATTTAGCATTTGATTCTATGAGGAGAAATGTGCATATCACAAACATTTCACAAAGTTTTACAGTGTTCTGATTTCATAACAGTTTAGGATTGATTTCAGTGGGCAATGTCAAACTACTCAAACGTGAAATATGATTTACTTAAAGTGATTTTATTGTAAAAGGCAAGAATGTTACAATGAGTGTGCCGATGTGAATGCCAATGGAAAATATATATGAACTTTGTTATCATTTCTTCTAAATTAACCAAATTAATCAAACTAAATAGCATTTATTTTATATACATTCAATAAGAGAACATCCCTGTGGGGTTCAAATAATCTCACTAAAATCATTTAGAACAGTTTTCTATACTTTCATACCACTTTCAAAACTGATTTTTTTAAAAAAATTTTAATACAGTATTTATTAGAGTACTGGGAAATGAATGGTAGCTCTGCTGATTTAAACACTTGGAAAACTACTTGGCAAGAAGCAGCATTTGTCTAAATTGTAAGATTACTTAAACTTAACATTTATTTTAGGGATTTATTCTATAAAATAGTCATTGGCCAGGAAAATACAAGAGACTTCCAAAACAATATAGGCTATTGGCAATTCTGTGGGTTGGCTCCAACAGTAAGTAAGTAAGAAATTGAAAGTAAGACAGTATTGCTGAAGACACCATTACTTTCAATTTCTGGGAGCACATACAGAAAGCAACAACTGGAGAGACCACAAATATTCAGACATGGGATGCTCCAGTCACAGTTGACACAACTATAACATAATCTCTCCACCTAAATCTCAGGGAATGTTGTGCAAAAGGAGGGCAAAAAACTCTAAGTGCTAGAGGACCTGGAAGCCTGTTGTGAGACTGAGAAATGATAGGGAGGCTGCACTCTTGTTTCCTCAACAATATGATTCCTATGAAATACCTGAAACACCAGTTGACATGCTAGTGTGGATGGGGGAAATCTCAGAAGGCGTCACTCCTAGATGAAGAACTACAGTCTATTAATAGCTGCTAAGAAAGGGAGAATTGATCTTCTCCAGGGTCAAGTCTCCTGATAGGTTATCCAATCTCAGTGGACAGCCCTAAATGCATACACATATGAGAAAACTAAGTGAACTCAGCAGGATATATTGATAAATTTATATGTATACATGCATATACATACATATAATAACTAAAGAATAAGAGGGCATGAATTTGAAAAGAAATTGGGGGGGTAGAAATTCCAGGGAAAAAGGGAGGGGGGAGATGTAAATACAGTATTAACAAATACAATTCTCAACAAATGAATAAATAAAATTGCTTGAAAAAAATAGTTATTGAGAAAAAAATGAAGGGAATAAATTGATCTACAAGCTGTAGATGAAAACTGTTACTAGCAAAAGTGAATGAACAGAAATAAAACACAAATTCTACAAAAGGGGATCAAGAAGTATATTTGCACTACAGAACATTGTATATTCATTGAATATGGTGATGTGGAGTTACACTTACCAACACCAAAACATGCAGGATAATATATACCAGTTCATTAATATATATGAGTACGTTAATATATAGTATACTTGGTTTAAAAGAATGGACTTTGTGTCAGCATATTCTCAATGCTGATGCTAATGAACCTAAACAGTGAAGCAAATGTGCACCTCCCAGCCTTTGAGGAGTTTGTTTTATGGCCCGTGCCTTACAGCCACAAAGTATTACTCAGTTTTGAAAATATTTTTATACATTTCTATGAAGTTAGAAAACATGACACATTATATAAAGCAGAACTGAAATACATGTTTATCCTTAACCTCATACACTGCATTACTTTTAATGACTTATGTAATGCACAAATCATTCTATTTTTAAGTTTAAAAGTTGAGAGACATAATAGCCAGCAATAACATGAAATATCAGTGAAAAAAAGACCAAGAAAAGATTTCAGATATCACAGGAAGCAAGCTATTTTTTTAAAGGCCCAGATCTAGTCCCTTTATGAAAGTATGGCTGACACTAGGTCGCAATGACAAAAAGACAGGGCAATATCAGGAAGGATAACTGTTGTCGACAGATGTCATCGTTCTTCCAACCAAGGAAAGTCAAAAGGAGAAAAAAAGAAAACAAAAAGAGCTTTAGGCCTTATGAGCTGTGGTGTTCATCTTTCTCTTGCCTTCTATGTAGTATCATCTCAAACATGATGCTATTTCCTGTAGGCAGGAGAGGCTAGAAGATGGTCAGAGAAAAGGCAGATCTGAGATTTCCAAATGGTGCGCTACAAGGGAAAGAATGTGACTTGTCGAGGACCTGACCAGTGAAGGCTTTCCTACTTTTGAAACTTCCCAATTGATTGTGATCTCAGGAGGAAGGTGGCCTCTAGTTTTCATTCAGAATCTCAGAAAACGGTATATGGCTCATGCTCACACCACTAGGAAGTAAAGAAACTAGTTATAAATTCACATATGGGGCAAGAACCTTCATTACGTGGTTGATAGAACAGAAGAAAACAAGATATAATAAAGCCAATGACCTAAAACATCATAAAAGTTTAGATTAGAAAAGGATCCTGTAGGTGATATGCCTCACTTTCTTCATATGGTGAAAGCATAGAGATGTTGAGAGGCTGAGGAACACCTCCAGGCTCATAATCACATGGCATTGGGGAGAAATGGTCATAAAATGTCATAATGTGAATTATGAAACAATGACTCTACTTTCTAGCAGCCACTGTTTGGTGCCTGGCAGTGATTTATTCAGTGACGGAATGTGATGAAAACAGAGAGCTTCATACAGCGATCTCATACATCGTCAATAAAGGCATTCTATAGTCATCATTAAAACAGAATTGGAAAGTTACAGAAAATTATTTTTTAGGAAATTATTTAGTTTGTGCTACCTTTCTTTAGCTTCCATTACCTTTATTAGTTATTAATGAATGTTTTGTGTTCTGAAGGGAAGGGACATATCAAAGATTTGGTTGTCAAATTATGTATTTACCATTTTGACATACCAATGTAAGCTTCCGAAAAGTTCACATTAATAGCATGTGTATTTGGCATTACAATGAATTTTCATTTGCCAAGTCAAGAGAGGATGCTTTTTAAATTTTTTTATATGTACTAATTTTATTTTCCATATATGAGTGTTTTGCCTGTACATATGTTTATGCATCATGTGTGTGCCTAGTGGGTGCTTTTGGAGTTTAGAATAGAGTATCAGATCTCCCAGGCCTGAAGTTATGGATGGTTGTGAGCCAGTATGTGGGTGCCAAAAACTGAGCCCAGATCCTCTGCCATAGTTATGAGCCATTTCTCCAGCTTCAAAGACTCTGCAAGTCCTTGCCTGTCTCCTCTTCCCAGCGAAATATGAAGAATGCAAAAACAAAGTTATCCCATGAGAGGTCAAATAAGTGAGTTCTTAATTTTGTAGCATACTGTGAATAAGTAAGAAAAACTTAAACATTATGGTTTGATTAGTGTTGAGATCTATTAGTTACGGTAACTGAGGCATATTCAGTGGGTTCAACACAATCTGGAGTCTCTGTTATACTGGCCAACATGATGCTCAGCAGAGGTAACTCTGAGGGCTTGCAGATGCTCCTGAGAATGCCTATAGGTTATCTGCCACTGTCAGGTCAGTAGTCACTGCCACTGAAGGTTTACACAGAACCCATCAAGGGACAGTGAGTTGGGTGTGTCCATGTTACCATGACAGACTGAAGGAGTGGGATTTTGTGAAAGAGTGTAGTAAAAGCATAAGCATATTTTGGAGCAGGAGCAGAAACCAGTGACTATCTTAAAATTAACTATTATATAACTCAATGCTCCGTCAAGCTGGACTTCCTCAATTAAGTAAAATGTTTGTAATTAGTGGTTTTCTAAGCTTGGTACCAATAAGAATTATGCATTTAAATATAGACTCCTGGGTTTTATCCTAGAGACTCTGTCTTCCTCTTTATTGAGTATAATTTTATGCTTCTCAAGGATTTTAATCCTTTGCAATAAAGTACAAGGCCTTACTAAAGCATTAGTGAGCTGTCTAGCCCTTTTACAATGTGCCATATATAAAGCAGACTTTTCATTAAATAGCAAATCAATTAGTATCTTGATCTGGAATTCCCAGCCTCCAGACTGTAGGTCCCTTGAGGCCCATGAGCAGCTAGGCCTCCCCTCTGCCCCACTGCAGACCTCAGTAAGGACCATAATGGCTGTTTCCAGCCCCTTGAGGTAAGAGAATGGCTAAACCACATCGCTCAGACTTCTCTCATGGCCAGAAAGGGCCATTTCCAGCCCTAAAGGTGGGAAAGTGGCAAGGTCCCACCCTACAAAAAAAAGATGACATCAGGCCATAAAATTCATACCAATCCCAGGTCAACCTGGAAAGCTTCACCCCCCCCCTCCATGAAACCCTATATAAACCCTGTTCCTTGCTTGGCTCTTTGCTTCTCATCTGAGCAGAGGAAGCTACTCTCCTGGGTTTTTCTCTCCCCATAAAACCCTTGTGTGAGATTTGTTGCACAGTGTGACTTTTGGTTGCCAGCATACCTTTCCATCTGAGCAGGAACACTTACACTGGGTCACTGATCACTCAACACCCCATCCACCAACAACAATTAGATAAGTTTCCCATTTTTGGTCAGTGTACCTCTTCCCTGAGTCCCAGGAAGTGATTGTTGAGTGTCAGGTACCCCTCTGGTGCTCTTGGAGACAGAGGTACCCCAGCCATGGTCTTTAAGGCTGTCAGTGGCCCTCTTCACCTGACCCCATTCTCCTACACTTGGAGCTGCAATCCTGCAGTTTCATTAGGACAAATTAGGCTATTTCTGCCTTCTTTTCCAGCCTTCCCCTTAGAGCTATAACATTTACATCATGTTGGTGACATAGAGGTGGGCAGAGCTGCCCATAATCCCACACTTGTCTAAGCACTCCTGGCTTTTTTGACTCAGTCCTCTAATCCTTTCCCATGGGGAAGAGGTCGTTTCTGAGTTCATCTTTTCGTTGCTTTCTTACCTCCTCATCTTTGGGCCTCATCATATGCCCTGGGATCAGGCACTGAGTCTCCTCATCAGGCTATTAGCCCTGACCCCCACTGAATGCAGTGATGAACCAATGAAAGGCTTGGCCCTCATTCAGTCTTCCCTGAGTCCAGCGGATGCCCTCAACTACAGGCTTCAGTGACATTTTTCCTCTCAGTTCTCATCCACAGGAACGGTGTCATCCATACCTGTTCACTTCCCCTTGGGACACCTTTTAGGAAACATCCAGCCTCTTCACCTGACATCCAACCTGAAGGGCCCTAAATTTATTTGTTTTGCAATTAAATCTATCCTCGATATCCCTTAGATAACTAATCCAAATGGCTGCCTAACAGCACCCCAGATCCCAGTATTATTAAGGACTTTTATAAACACTGTGAGTGATCTAGTAAATGGAAAGAGATTCCCTATTCCCTACTTTCAAGCTTTCTCTTTTCTCCAGCCCTGTTTGTTTTTGTCTGATCTGCCCCTCCCACCCAAAACACACACACACACACACACACACACACACACACACACACACACACTGTGTAAATGTCCTGTCTTTTTAAGTTACCATTGAAGAATCTGTAAGTTTGTTGCAAAATAGGAGCTGAGAGCTGGGTAGAGCAGGTTGTGGAGAAAACAAAAGGGTAGGTCAGCTGCAGTCAATTACACACTCCCCAGGGGCTGGTGCCTCTCTCAGCTTCCTCTTGCAGTGTCCTATGTCTATAGCCAGGGCTCAGGAATTTCTTCTATCTATGTCTTTGTTCTCCACGTACTAAATTCAGTTTTATGGTGATTCGGGTGTCTTTTAGTTATGAGTAACATTATGCTGTTGTTTTAAGCTGCCCCACTTCAATTAAAGCTGGCTCTGGAGTTGAAGTATGGCTCCTCCCTCCTCTAGACCCAAGCATGCTTGTTTGAAGATTTCCTCCAAATATCCTTGGAGAAAGGAAAACAAAACAGAATAAAGGGACAGACTATTCCCAATCGGGACTATTGATACTCATCTCATACTCTTGATTTTGGTTTAACTCTCTAAAACTTTTGCTAAAGTATAAATCTTATCTCAAGATGTATAAGACCATCATGCAAACTTTCTGTACATCAAAAGTTGTAAGCATATTGGGTATGGTTAAAATCTGTATAATCTGTAACAAAAGGGTTAACTTAAAACTTATAACACCAGAGTTGATAGTTAAAAATCTATACATAGGTAATCTTAAAGGAACCATGTAGTGTGATGCCATTTGGAAATATAAGCAACGTGTGGCTTCCCACCATTTTACCTGATGTCCTCCAATCAGGATGGAGACAGCCACATGGCTGAAAGCTATCTCTGTTAGGGTTGGAAAGGATGGGTTTTGCCATGTAATTTCACCGTCACCTTGATTAAAAGTGACCACATGGTATAAACCAACCAAGGAGAAAACAACTCCTCCTAGTTATAAAGCCCAAACCTCTATTTTCAATCATGACCCTTCCCTTGATCAGCCTTAACCAACAGTCCTTTGTTTCCCTTTCTCTCTCCTCAGGGAAGCCTTTTGCTGGACTCCTGGCTGGACTTCATAAGGCTATCCTTATAGAGGTAAATTATGAAAAAAAGTCCAGAGGCCATCAAGGACAAACATGAATACCCACCTCAATTTCTAGACCACCTTACAAAGGCCATCTTACAATATGGCAACCTGGATCCTGAGACCCCAGATGGGAACAACTCCTTATGACCTACTTCTCTTAGAGTTTCCCCAATACTAGGGCCAAACTTAAAACATCTAGAGAAAGGACCCCTGACTCCACAGGCAGAAGTCTTACTTCAAGGTCTACCATGGGAGGGATGAAAAAGCACAAAAGCATATTTACCTACTAAGAACCTACCAAAACCTACCTACTTAAATCTACTAAGGCCTTTTGGCTAGCTGCAGCATCTGCCCAGCTCCCTTGCTCACAAAGTCCTACAAACTCCGGGTCCCTGTTTCAAGTGGTCATATGAGTCACTGGGCCTGGGTCTACCTGAGCCCTCACAAACCATCACAACCACATCCAAGGGGCCATCACGAGGGGCATTGGGTGGCTGTCTGTTCTCATATCCCTCATGTATTGAGGACATCAGGCCCAGAATGCCCTCTAGCTGACCTCCTAGGTCTGGCCATGAATATCTGAGAGGGCCCAGACTACCTTGGCCTGGCTGCCACCATCACCAAGAGGGAGCCTTGAGTAGTCATCACTGTGTCAGGGTGACCCATATGCTTCCTTTTGGATACTGGGGCCACTTTTTTGGTCCTGATGGAGTTTGGGGGGACCCACCTCTCCTTCTTGTTCTCCTACTGTCAGAGTAGGGGGATAGCCTTATCAACCTCATAAAACCCCACCACTTAGCTGTATTTCAGGGGTATTCTTCTTACCCACTCCTTCCTAGTAATACTAACCCATCTCACCCCTTGTTGCTCCAAAGTAGGAGCATCTATTTCTTTTGCTCCCCCATCCTTGACCTCACTAGCTCTACCGCTTTCCTTCTCCTTAAATCATACAATCTGATATACCTTTTCCATTATGGGCATCCCAGATGGACCCCTAGGTATGGGACACCCAAATATCCTCCTCTCATTCAACTACAAAACCTACCAATTCTATCACTCAGGCTCAATACTTCTTCTCTCTCCAAAGCCTCAGGACTTAAGCCTCTTACCTCTGACCTCTTAAGAAAGAATCATCTGTGCCCTGTGTCTTCCCCGCTTAACACACCCATATTGATGGTTAAAAAACCCAAAAGAATCTACCATTTGGTGCAGGATGTCCAATTTATCAACTCGGAAGCAGTTCCCCTTCACCCTGTAGTACTCTCCTCTCTTGTACTCTCCTCTCCACCACCTCCTTAGACACCTCTCATTTCTCTGTCCTAGACCTCAAGGATGCCTTCTTTTTTATTTCTTTCTAACCCTGACCACAAAATGTCTTTGCCTTTACTTGAATGAAGCCAGATACTTGCCTTTCTAACCAACTCATTTGGACCATCCTACCTCAGGGATTCTGGGACATGCCACATCTATTTAGTCAGGCTCTAAGCCTCTGATTTATTCTCTTTCTCTCTTCCTGAATGAAATCTTACATGATACATGGATAATCTTCTCCTTTGTAGTTCATACCTGCAAATTAGCCAGGCTATCGCTTTATTAAACTATTAAATTATTCTGTTTGTCTAGGGATATAGACTTTTACCTTCTAAGGTCCAACTGTCCACCTCTCAGGTAACTTATCTGGGGGCTAACTATTATTCCAATTCACAAGACCATTGCCCTAGATAGGAAACATCTAACCCAGTCACCTTTAGTCACTACCACAAGGGCAAAATTCTATCCTTCCTAGGTACGGCTGGCTTTGTTTACTCTTAGATTCCTTCTTTCTCTCTTCTTGCCTGTCCCTTATATGAAGGAGCCCTGGGTCCCTCACATGAACCCCTCTTTGAGCCTATTACCAAGTCCTTTCATAAGCTTCAACAGGCCCTCCTTCAGGCTCTGGCCCTATACCTTCCAGATTTAACCCACCCCTTCTCTCTGTATTTTATATAAAAGAAGAGATATGTCCTTGGGGTGGTGGGTTACCAAATGGGACCTCCTTTTCTCCCATGCACACTTATTGAAAAAATTAGACCATACAAGGATGGGCACCTTGTCTGTGTGCTCTGGCTGCAGCTGAACTTCTTATATGTGAATCAAAGAAGTTAATCTTCAGGTCACCTATTACAGTCTTCTCTCTTCACCACCACCTATTCCACTCTCTAACATACAAAGGTCTCCAAACACTACCCCTTCCTAAGTTCTCTCTCTTCAGGTAGCATTGTTAGAGAACACAACTCTTACTTCTCAGCCATGCCAATGCCTCATTTCAAACAGACTTAAGTTGCTGATTTGACTCTCTTAAGGTGTGTACATACCATTTGTTTCTGATGGCATCTGCTATCCATCATATTTGAATCTATCATATTTGGATCCAAATTCTAGAGTCTGCTCTATAGCCATATCTCTTCTCCACCTGCTCTAACCATATGTCACTCCTAGCCTATTTAGTAAGTTTCCTCTCTCTGGATCCAGGAGCCTGCTATTTCCTCTGGGGCACCTACCATATGGGCAACTCTCTAGTTATCAAGACATTTACTCCACTCTCTCTATTAGAAGTTCCACAGTGGGCATATTCCCACTCCAAGGGAGGGAGCCCATGCCTGACACTGAAGCATTGGCCAGCAACTAGAGACTGGATAGCCTGGGGACAATTCTTAATGATATCCTGTTATGCTCAGAGTTTGTTGCCTAGCCCAGCCTTCATCAGAGAGGCTTCCTCAAGCAGCTGACTGGAGTAGATACAGAAACCCAGTGCCAAACATTGTGTGGAGCTTGGGTAACCTTGTAGAAGAGGTGAAAAAGGAATTGAGGGAATGAGAGAGGTCAAGGAGCCAAAGAAAACAAGCTCCATGGAGTCAACTGACCAGCACTCTTAGAGGATACAGAGACTGAAGCAGCAGACACAGAACCAACGTCATGGCCTACATATACCTTATGGTTGTCTGGCTTGGTGTTCTTGTAGAACTCTTACAAGTTGGAGTGCATGGGGGGGTGTCTCTGACCCTTTTACCTACTCTTGGACACCTTTCTTCCTGCTGGGTGTTTTGTCCAGTCTTGAGTAGGGGTTTGTGCCCAGCCTTGTTTCATCTTGTTATACCCTGTTTAAGTAGTAAACAGGGAGGATTTTTCTTTCCTAAGGGGAAACAGGGATGAGGTAGTGGGGTGGATCTGGGGGATAGGAGGAGATGGAGGAGATGGAGGAGTTGGGAGGAGTGGAGGGTCAGGGGTAATAGGGGTCAGGATATGAGAGTAGAAAAGATAAAGAAAAATATATAATATAATATTTGTATTATTATATTATATATATTTCTAAATGGATAGAGAAATTTCTAAATACCACATGAATGAGAATATCCTAAGGGAAAACATTAGTTTTTTAATACTAATTAAGATGAAAGTATAATTTGTCAAAAAAATTTTTTTAAAGGGCAGGTGAGCAAGCTGTGGAGAGCAAGCTAGTAAACAGCACCCCTCCATGGCTTCTGCATCAGCTTCTACCTCCAGGTTTCTGCCCTGAATGAATTCCTACCCTCACTGCTTTTAACAAACTGTAATATGGAACTGTGAGAGAAATAACCTCGCCACTCCAAAAGAAGTCCCACAACTTCTCTATGCTCTCTGGGGCTTCTCTCTTCCTTCTCAGCTCCTACTTGGAGCTTATAGAATCTTCCACCGGTGGAGTTCATTTTGCAACCATTCCTTTCTTCCTCTATGGACTCAGATATTATTAAAACCTCATTCTGTTACTACAAACAGTTTGGTTTCAGCTGAATTTTGTAATATAAGAGTCATCCAGATGGTATAGTTTTAGAAGGACATGAAGGGGTCATGGAGAGAAACTGAGGCTTGGCACTGCGTAGCAGGGGTGAAGTTCTTAAAGAGAGCTCAGTAAAGGCTATTGGTGAAAATGCAGTCCAGTTGCAATGAGGGTCTAAGAAAGTGTTCTAAGGTCTGAGGATGTGAAAGCTTAAATAAACTATGAGGCTCTAAGAAAGTGTTTGTAGGTATATGAAGGTCTGAAGATGCAAATGCAAGTTCTAAAGGTATAAAAAAGTGACTTAAGGTATCAGAAAATGTTTCTGATTTCCTTCTTCTATGCTATTGTTATACTATGATTTCAAAGGTTCAAAGTTTTAACATTGATCGGTGGAGTTCTGGTAAGCTGATAAACCACTGACTAATATTATCAATCACAAGCTCAAGATTGTAAACCTTCTTTGGCTGTCTTCTGAATATAGACTTCGGGTGCTTCTCATCATGCTAAAAGACATTTCTGTCCAATCTATATATCCAGCTCTCTGGACAGAGGAAAAAATGTTCATGCTTTTAAATCCAAAACCATAGCTTTTGTTATGACTCAAAGGCATGAGTCTATTTCAGCTGTTTTAAAGACATCTGTCAGCTAATTTTTCTATGATGTGGATTTTGGTACAGATTGCATACAGTGGTAATGCTAATGTATCTAAAACTTTTATTTCTTCTTGTAAACAAAAATTCATGTAAGCTTCAGGGAGTTGGAATCACAAGACTTTGGCTCACCTCTCCCAGGTCAAACAGTCTCCAGATAAGCACAGCTCATACTCCTTCTCTTAATCCTAGTAATTGTTCCCTGCCTAATGAACTTCTTATCTAGATTTCTTCAACAACATATCCAAAAGATTTGTAACCAGACTTTTAATCAGTTGCTATTACAGAATTCCCAGAGCGGAGGCCTACAACTCCTGATAATACCCTGATGGTGAAGATCAAGCTTGTCTCAAGAACTTAGATGCCCCATTCAGCAGGAAGTAGTCTAATGATAATGTCACCCCTCTTACTGACCTGACTGTTTATCAGTAGTAAATAAAAAAGCAGGAATGTAGGCCCTTCAAGTCCTGTTAGTGGCTGGGCCCTGCACGTCCAGAGTTCTGCCCCCAAGAAACCCTATGTAAACCCTGTCTCTTGCTCAGTTCTTTGCTGTTTCTTACTGGAGCAGAGGCAGCCCATCTCCTGGGTTTTTCCCTCCCAGTAAATCCCAAGTGTGAGATTTGTTGTGCAGTGTGACTTTGCGGAATTCCTTGGCCTGAGACTGCCAGGATACATTTTCATCTGAGCAGGAACATTTACACATACTGTAATAATTTCTGTTTTCATAAAATACCCAACATCTTTTTGGTAGAATCCTAAACAGCCTAATAAGGACTGATATGAAGAAATGACTGCTATAGCAAATACAAAAGAGGAAAAAAGAAAGAAAGAAAAGAAAAAAGTGGAAATAGCTTTGTAATGGGCAATGAGTGGAAGAAACTGGAAGCATTATTATGAAAAGGTACCGAAGGAAGATTACAGTGAAGATTTAGAGGAGGCTGTGCAGAGAGACTTTGCCTTTTAGAGGTCATCTGAGTGGCTGTGCTCAGAACATTGACTGAATGTAGATTCTCCAGTCTATCTAAGATGTCTCATGGATTTCCAAGGAGTCTATTGGAAATTGGAAGACAGGCCATCCTGGAATACAACAGCAAAAGCTTGAAAAAAAACTGTTCATACCCAATTTTTTTACAGATGATAAAGTATTTGAGTGATAAATCAAAATACTTAACACAATAAAATACTCAAACAAAGTGGTGTTGTGTCATGGCTTCTCTTGACAGTTTATGACACAAGGCAAGAAGACCAAATTTCTGTTTATAATAAAAATGGAAGCAGACATAAATGTCAAGAAAATTTTCAGCCTAAGTCACAACTTTTTCTTCAATTGAGAACCGTGTCACAATTTTGAAGAAATAGTTAAGTAAACTGTATCTGTTTTTGATGTAGATTTACTGGAATTTAGGGACTCAAAGATAAATGGATATAAGAAAGTCCCTGATGTGACCACGTAGGGAATGGGTGAATCTTAACGGAAGACACCAAGAGACTTGGGGGAATTTATAAAGGAGGTGATTAGAGCACAGAGCATAGAGCATGGTCCTACTAACATCCGAACAGCTTGTATAAGAAATATTTTCATATCATACAACAAATAGATTGTGATCTAATTCCCAGGTTAGTACTTCCTTGTTCTCCAGTCTGTGCCACAGAGCCCCACTTCCATCCCTGAAGATTCTCAAATGAGAGTATTTGTAACCCAACAGGGAACATCCAAGCTGGAGATGTCAAAATGCAAACAGATTACATATGACTGGCTCAAGTTTTTGCCAAACTGACTAATAAACTCTTGAATGTCAGCCTGAGTAGGGGAAAAACATGAAGACTCATTAAAAAAAAAAACAAAAACAAAAACAAAACATTCTTTTGAAGAGTCTTCTTGAGAAACCTGGTAAACAGAAAGTATCCTAGAGAAGAGCCAATGAATAATCCTGTATGAAGAACCTAAGTTGTCAACATAAAGAATTGGGAGTGTGATCAATGGATCGTTTCAGCTACTGACTCTTGAATGGGTTCTGTAGTACAGCAATAGCTTACTAATGCAAAAAGCTATACACATCTAGTTCCCAGAGTGGATTGGAAATTACATGTAATGTACCTATATACATATAGGCAGCAATAAATGGGCTCAGTGGGTTAAAAATAAAATTAATAAATAAGGACATGAAGTTGGGAGGAACATATGATATGTTTGGGGAACCCCTGGGAAATTTACAGGGGCAGTGGGTGTGGATAGAATCAAGATAAACTGTACAAATGTATGATATTTCCAAATAATGAATAAAAATAGTATTTTAAAATTGTATACAAATATTTAACACAAATTTTAGTGCAATTCCATAAAGTGATTGGCATCTCCACTGCCCACATGAGGAAAATGAAGTACAGAATGCTAAGATGAGTTACTTTTTAAGTAAAACAAAACAAAACAACAACACAACTTGGCCTCATTCAGTGGTAAAGCCAGCTAGATCTGAAGGCAAATCATTGCAATTAAAACTGGGCATGTTCACATTAGTATAGAAGGCTAATGCAGGAGAATCAACGTTTCCAGATCACCCTCACATATGTACTAAATTTGAGACCAGCCTGCACTATATAAACCCCTTTCTAATAATAAAAAAATCAAGAAAAATAGAATAAATAAGTAAATAATCACAATTGAATTAAAATCAGTTTTAATTCATTTTTAATTAAGGTTAATAACCATAGTAACAGGCAAGTTATGTTAGTTTACTGATATGTGCTCAATTTTCATTCCAACTTATAAGTTAAGCATCTTAAAATCATTCTTTAGTGATTTTCTTATATATACATATATATACTTCTCTCTATATGTACACACATATAGTTATGCCTACACATGCACACACCACATACACACACACACACACACACACACACACACACACACACAGAGTCAAGCCTCTCAAAAAACAGTCAGAACGAAGATTGTACTTCAGAATAGATGGTTTTGACAATAACACGAGTATAATCTGACCACCACCTGGACTAGCAGCTTTCACCTGTGACTCTAAAACCGTGTTCTAGCAACATGCTAGCCAAGTTCTTCCTCAGTTGGCTGTGGATAGAGAGTAAATTGATAGTCATTTTGGTACTAAGCTGTTCACATGGTGAATTCATCAGGTAGGATCCAGGGAAAGGTTTGCTCTTTTCCTTGTAGGCATTGCTTTGTTACAAAGTTATTTCCCTCAAGAAGGTAGAATTCCATGTGATGGTCTTTGAATTCTTAGATGAGGCTTAGGTAAAGATTCTAGGAAGCACTGCTTGCTTGAGTTGGCTGTCAATTACTGCTTTCCATTAGCAGAAACATAGTCCTAGTGGACAACAGAGCCTTTAATTCTGTGGTTTATATAATTATAATCTCATTTGAAGTAAGTATTAACTGACATCCACATAGGAGATTATTGACAATGGTTCAGCTTCACTAGTAAGGATATAAAGAAACTAACATGGCTTCCAGTATCACAAAGAGAAAAGTTTCTTTAAATTCTACTGATCTGTTTTTCAGGTAATGGGTCATGACTTCATTATTAGAAGAAGAAAGAAATTTTAATTAATTGGAAAAGCTCAATATAGAAAATGTCTCATTAAGTACAATTAGAGAAAACACTAACGGGATGGAGGGAATTTGAGTTTGTGCATTATGTGTGAAAAGAAGAGGGAGAATTACATTAATATAAGAATTCACAAGTAGTGAAAACTGCAGGTGGGTATTTGCTCACACTGCTTAAATACCTTCAAGGTTACAAAATTAATGAGGGAAGGGATTTGTGCCGTCTCGGATGATAAGAACAAGCTTTGGCCTGGAGCAATGGAAGGGAAGATCAACCTTGCTGTTAGGAAACAGTGAGTGACAAAGAACATTTAGCAGTGAAGCAAAGAGACAGAAAAGCGAGCCTGCAGGAATATTAGTAGAGCCCTTACATAAGCAGGATGGGTCAATTATGTAAAAGGCAGGCGTGGCTTTCCATGGTCATCTTATAACCAGGGGCTTCTCTCTGCTTTTGTCCAAATGTGTTTTCAATTCCTCCTATATCTTTTGTGTTTTAACCTGACTTCCTATTATGTTCGGCTTCCTATGCATGATCTCCTTTAATTACAACAACTTTTAAATTAGGTCTGTTCATTATCTTGTTTTATAGTTGAAGTAACATTGTCACATGGTTTTAAACATTGTGTCCAGCTTACATAGTTAACACAGGCAGAGGATTCAAACACATGATCTTCCCTGCAGTGTGTAGTTTCTCACCATTGTCCCTTTTTCTCTGAAGATCTGTTTTTATTTTATGTGCATGGATGTTTTATCTGTATTTATTCTGTGCACCACAGGCATGCAGTGCCCATAGAGGCCAGAAGAGGGCATCAGATTCACTGGAGTTATGGACAGTAGTTAGCCAGCAGGTGAGTGATGGGAATTGAGCCCAGGTCATCAGGGAAAGCAGCCAGTGCTTTTAACCATAGAGCCATCTTATCAGCCCCCTCACCATAGTCTTAAACAGAAAGTATTTTTTTCCACTGCTGTCAGGAATTATTAGTTTTTATTTTGAAATTATCTAAACAGTTTTTAATTAAAGCACAATATAAAACTAGTTGGTGATACTTTCTCACTACTGAGAAACTTTCCCAATTGTACTGATAGCAAAATGATGCATCCAATGTATTTTTTTTTCATTCTTCTCTTTGTTTCACAGTATTTAGCATGATGCTAGTTGGTGGAAGGTCCTAACCAATGGTCATGCTTAATGCTTTGTTTTATAGAGTTTTCAGACATTGCTGGTGTTGTTGTTATTCCAAGGGACAACAGAATTACCAGAGAAACAGGAATATACACTTTTTCTGCAGTGTTTAAAGGTTCCTTTCTTTGGAGAACTCCTGCCATATCAGCTGAAAGTCTAGTTATTACAATCTTTAGCTGAATTAAGGCAACTTCCATGGCTCCATTTCCCTCCTATGTTAGTCTACAGATAGAGCTAATTTCCAAATGGATGTGGTTCATTTTCCTTAGCGACAAAAAACTTAGCTGATAATCAACAGATGGGCAACTCTCCTTTTCTTATTCAATGGATTTCTCACCTTTACTAATTGTTTCACACACAATTCATGCAAAAGGAAAAGCACATTTCAATCTTCCAATTTCACCTTCTTCCTCAGAGATAGTTCCCATCACTGTTTCCAGCCTTGGAAACACTTGATATCCACTGAAGTCTCAACATCATAGAAAAATACTGTTTTTCAACTCAATAGAAGCAACAATCCAGTCTTAGGAGTTCATAGTTCATATAAGCAGAATTAATTTCTGCACAGATGGTAAAAGTAAAGAGTGTTTTATGACTATATTCTTTTCAGTTTTTAGCCTCTCAATACACACACAAAGAGAGAGAGAGAGGGGGGGGAAAGAGAGAGAGAGAAAGAGAGAGAATTTCAGAGGGAGATATTTAGCAATGAATGGATCTTCCTAATAAGCTAAAAGATGTATATAACTTAGGTTCAAATACATGATAACCAAGATGGACTTAGAGCAGTGGTTCTCAACCTGTGGGTCATGATGCTTTTGGGGGTCAAACAATCCTTTCACAGGGTTGGCTAAGACCATCTACATAGCAGATATTTACATTATGATTCATAATTGTAACAAAATTATAGTTATTAAGTAGCAACAAAAATAATTTTATGGTGGGGGTGGTCATCACCACCACATGAGGAACTGAATTAAAGGGTTGCAGCATTAGGAAGGTTGAAAAACCACTGGGTTAGAACCAGGAGATTATCATACTATGTCAGCATACAATGTCTTGTTAAGTGAGCCAGTCCAAAACTCAAATATATTACTAGTCTGGAGCATGACATCTATACTACTAAACTTCAACTTCATTAATATTCCCATAACCAATTCATATTCTGAATAAAAGCATTACTTCAAAACATGAGTCAAGACATGAATCATAGTTGGTATTACACGTTATTAAGCAGATCTTAAAAAAATCTTCAATTCATGTTGAATAGAACATTTGGAAAAGGGTCACCTTACAGACATTTGGAAGAAAGCACTGACTGCAAGACTGATTAATTACAGCTGCCATGTTTATTTTATGCACAGTATGAGGAAGCACTTTCACATTAGACTTCATTCTGTCCAACATCTGCTTGAGTCCAGTGCCTTCTTGAAGCAAAATACTCAGTTTCTGAGGGCAGTTATTTGTTCATTCTTTTTCAGAACACCAGAAACCCTTAGCAAAATTCTAACTCTAGAGCATTATATGACAAATTGCTCTATTGGGAAGGAAAAATTTTTTCTGGCTATTTGTATCTCAGGATTTATTTAACTCACATCTGTATTTATTAGATAGACCAAAGATGGGTATCAGTATATATTGTAATTATTTCCCAGGGTATATGGATATTAAACAATCCATATTTATAAATTATTTTCATCTAATAGAGATATAGTTATTAATAAAATGTATAATGGAATATATGAATAAATTTAATTAGATATAAATAGTTCATATAAGCAGAATTAATTTCTGCACAGATGGCAGTAAAAGTAAGCTTAGACAGCTTCCTGACACAAATTAGGACTATTTTATATCTATTATCATGTTGTTTTAAAAAGAAAATGACTAGAAAATTATTTTATTGGATGTGGAAAACTTGAATGTCTTTGATATAAGAAGAAAAAAATATTCTTAGAAATTTTTCATTTTAAATGACAATACTGAGAACAAATATCTTTTAATAAGGATGGAGGTGCCAAGATTATCTTTTGTAAATATCCCTCATCATATTTGTTGTTGCTATAAAAATGACATCTTAGGGAAGCATAATTATAGCTGCATTACTCAGTAAAGGCCTACAATAAGATTAATTTGCAGGAGACTTCCGAGAAGGAAAGCACTGTAGCACAACTTCCTCTGTGCAATATAGCTCTTGAGAAAAACAAGCTGTGAGCTGCGTGACCTTTGTGCACATCCAGTGCTATCAAGGGATACTGCCAAGCTCTTTCTCCCTGAAGATCAGAAGACTATCAATCATTGAAGATCAGAGACAAGGAGAAGCAGCAAGGGTTGCAGTTCAAGGAAGGAGCCAGCACTGCCTCTGCAGGGGCATTTTCTAATGAGCTCTTAATGAAGAAGCAGGTATATATAGGCCAGACACCCTCAGGGTTTGCAAGAGCAGAGACAGCCCAGTAAATTTATCCCTAATGACACTAATATTTGACTCCATTATTTATTTGTACACTATCTGATTTTATTCTTGCACGAGAAATTAAAAAAAAAGAATCTCTGTGTTAACCATTCACCTTCATTGCAAATCCCCACAGGCCTGCAGTTGTAAGGGTAAGTCAAAAAGCAAAGTAAAGCAAAGCAAACTAACAAACACTATAAGTATGTAGATACTTATAGAATGTATAAGAAAGAATGTATAATGAAGGTGTGGAGTGTTTTATGGTAGTTTCCTCCTAGGTGAAAAGCTTCCATCTTGTAGGGAAAGCTCACTGAGACACAGGATATTTATGGGGTGATAAAGCAAAGGAATGCACTAAAGGGAGGTGAAACATTTCATCTGGTAGGGAAGCTTTGTAAGACAGAAAGTAAACAACTGAGATAGCTTTAGGAAGTTCCTGAAACTGACAACATCCATTAGGCTCCTCATTCCCCAACAGTATATAAGTGGTAAGGACTGTTAGGAGTCAACTTTGGACAAGCTCCGCTGCCTAAAAGAGGCTCAGACTGGCAGAGCTCCCTTGAAGAAACAGAACTAGCCAAGCAGCCTAGAAGAGACTAAAATATGCCAAGTAGTCTGATAGAATTAGAGATTAGCTAAAATGCCTGGAAGAGGATGAGTTCAACTGAGCCACCTGGAAAGGACATTCTACTTATAAGCTGCCTCCAGATTGTGAAGTGTTCTCCAGATTTCCAATTTGGTGAACTGTCACCCATGCTGGGGTGAGCTTTGGTGTTGCAGCTGTCTTTCAGTCATTTCTGCTCCTGGAAGTAACCTCTCATCTATATGTCTGTAAGTAGCCTCAAATAAAATTCCTTAGTTCATCAGGTTGACTCATTATTATAATCCTACTCAGGACAATAGAAATCTGGGGATTTAAGTTAATCAAGAGCTTACTACTATGACTACCATTAAGAGAAAACTGAAAGCAAACCCAGACTTCAGATCAGACTTTATCTCCTGGAAACGCTGTCTGTTTCTATCTTTTGCAGATGAGAAAATCACTGAATACTTTTTCAGGAAGATATGAACAACAAATGAAATCTCAATACATTCTGCTTTGTGGTTTTTCAAAAATATATCTGACTAATAAGTAGCCAAATGTCCACATGCTCTAATTAATTGTTTAATGTTTCTGAAGTCCTCATGAACTTTCAGGAGGCTTGAATACATTTAATTCAACTCTGATTTCTAAATTTTATAACAGTGAGACTGAGATTCACATATTTCTGCCTAAAAATAGAAAACACATCTGTCAACAAAGAACACTCATAGAAATTGAGGGACAAGAACAAAATGTACTTTCTTATTCATAGAAACTGAGCTACTTAGAACAAGTCCATTTTTAAAGAATTACCAACTGGTTTTAATCTCAGGTGCAACTCTTCTAGTGGATTTCAGCCATGGAGTGGGGCTATAGATAAGGGCAATAAGAGACCGTTGCTATTCCCTTAGCTAGGTCATGAGACTCTCCAAGATAGATGAATCCCATCTGTCCTCCGGTACAAGAATTTGCTTATAATGAGTGATTCCATTAGTTATCTAGAAAATAAGAACATTATCCTTGATCAAATATATTTATAAGAATTTAATTACATTAAGATCACAGGACCCTCACCCAGACGTTCTTCTCCCACTTTTTTTTTTTGTAATTAATACTTTACTTGGGCTTGGCCTCAGCATTCTAAACTGAACTGCTGTTGCCCAAAGCCAGAATTCATGTAGTTGATAGCTGCATTGATCATGTGGATGGGCTATGTCATCAAATGATGTTCTTTCCCAGGCAGTAGCTATGGCTCTGAGGGTCAGGGCTTGTGCTATGATTTCAGAGAGGTGGGTAAGAAGATGCAGCTACTGGGTGCTAATAAAGACTGATTTTGAATGAAAACAGTGTTTATAACCAAAAGGTTTCCAGGGTGCCTCCCATCCTTCCATGTGGAAGGACATGGAAAGAAAAGAGCCGTTCATGATTGAAGAAACAAATTTTGATCAAGTAAAAACCTACCAGCACTTTGTTCTTATATTCGTTGATCTCAGCATCTGTAACACTGGTTCTCAACCTTCCTGACACTGTGCCCCTTTAATACAAGCCCTCTTGTTTTGGTAACTCCCAACCATAAAATTATTTTTGTTGCTACTTTGTAACTTTAATTTTTCTGCTATTATGAATGGTAATTATATATCTGATATGCAGATGGCCTTAGGGAACTCCTGTGAAAAGGGATCACAACCCACAGGTTGAGAACTTCTGTTCTAGAACTTTGAGTAATACACATCTGATGTCCAAGGGGCAACCAGTCTATGGAGTTCAGTCATACCAAGAAGGATGGAATTGAACAGTGATGAGATTATTTTAAAAACAGGTGTGATGAGGTACTTGTGAGGAAGAACTCTTGTTGTCCAGTGCAGAAATAAAACTCCAGAGGTTTTAAAACTTAGATTGGTTACCTTGGAAGGCCTGCTCTTTTCTGAGGGAAATGGGGGGTGGGTCTGGGGGAGAAGGGAGATGGGGGAGCTGGGAAGAAGGGAGGGAGGAGAGTCTGGGGTCAGGATATATTGTATGCGATAAGAACAAATAAATGGAAAAAAAACATAGAACAATAGTGCTTACACATGTTTGTTGATATCCAGTGTTTATAAGTCACAGATTCACGAGATATTTGTGTTTCCCATGTATCTGTGATTGAATAAAATCCCTGCAGAAGTGATTATTTATAAAGAAACCAAGATTCTTGCCTTTTTGAGTTTACAGTCTAAGTACAGATGAACATAATGGGAAAAAATATTTGACATGATTTGTGATGTGGGAAAGACAGGGAGCCAGGGACTCTGCAGCTCGATTTATAACATTAGAATTTGCTTTACTTCAAGAAGCTCTGTTTCTCTGTAGGCCCTACACTGTGTGGTTTTCTAGTTCTTGGGCAGAGATGATAGCCCATGGCTTACATTTACACTGCTGTTGTTCTGTTGCTGTTGTTTTCCAGTGGTCATGTCTTTGAGGTTTTGAGGCTGTTGCAATCATGCCTGACAATAGAATAAACTGCTGCATTCCACTTTAAGACGTTCACAGATGTGCTGAGACTATTTTTGTATTGTGATCAATTACAGCAAGGGGGAAGGCTTCTATGACTGGTGTTTAGACAAGCAACTCTTTTTCTGCTAGTGGTTTTAGGCACATTTTCAAACACTTACAGACTACATTACCTCTGAATCCCCAAATATTTTGAGAATTCTACAAACCAAGTCCAAATCTCTTCAGATGAATAGAAAATGATACAGCGATAGTCAATACTCATCCCACTAATAGAACTAGTGCTCTCAAACACAACAATTTCCTTCAAAGTGTGCAACTCTTTACCAATCCGTTGTTGGGTGAAAGAAGTTCAACTGTGTTTTAGTTTAGTTTTCTGCACTACTTGTGGAGAAAACAGTTGCTCATTTTCCATAGAGCCTTTTATATAATATAGTACTTTATAGGCCTTTTATATATGGATTTACATTTCTCTTGTTATTTATCTACTTCTATGTATTGAGATGTTACAAATATTTAGCCATAAACTAAGAGAAGGGGATAGACAAAGGAAAGAGGAAAGTTTCTGGTTTGCATATCTTGCATGACTTCCAGAACATTCTGATTTTCTGTGACGAATACTAGAGTCAAGAACAATGTTAACTCTCTGGACTGGAATTTACAGAATGAGTGAGTTTAACTAGATGGTAACTGTTGTGAGTTGGATGTCAAATAACCCCCATAGGATCATGTGTTTAAAAAACTGGTGCCCAATTGGGGACACTGTGGAACCTTTCAAATGTAGAGCATTGCTGGAGAAAATTGTATCACTGCAGATGGGCTTTGAAGTTTGTTAGCCCAGCTCCATTTCTAGTTAGTTCTCTGCTTCCTGACTACAGATACAATGTGATCAACTGCTGCCATGCCTTCCCCACTAAATGGTCATCCCTTTTTAAAGCATAATCCAAAACAAAACCTTCTTCTATTAGGTTGTTTAGTGTCTGATATTTGTTTACAGCAAAATAAATGTAATGGATATAATATCTAAGGATACCCTCCAGGTTAAATACAGCATATGTAAAATTCTCAAGGAATTAATAAGGACATTATATGTTTTAAATCCAAAACCTGATTCATTCTATTTCAGGCACATAGGCGCTCTAACACTCAAACAGCAGCATACAGAATGGTGTGTTGGCAAGGGTATGAAAATTGGGAGTTCTGGTGCACTGACAGTGGTGAAATAAAATGGTATAGTGCTATGAAAGAGCATGGCAGCTCTTCCAAACCTCAAGAAATCAGAAAAGAACTAAAAGTAGACAGTTATTTGCATACTTATATTGATAAGAACATTATTTACAATAGTCCACAGGAAGGAAAACGAAATAGATTTACATAGCTGTGTGTCAATCAAAAGCAATCTGACATATCAAGGTGAACAGTGCTTTTTTTCTCAGAGACATCAGCCACTGCTTTTATGTCCACATGTTTAAGTGATTTCCATCAGAAATTATTCAGATATACCTTAAGGAACATTTCAATAACGAGGATTAATCTTATATCTTCTAAAACTATACTAATGGAAAATCTTGACATATTCTTGCCTGCTTCTCCTTTTAACAGGATGATGTTTGCTAGCAGAATGCTCATAAAGGTAAAAAGGATTGCTGAGAGCTGCACACGTTGGTGGTTGCTAGAGAACTTGTTTACCATGTGTGTGTTGCACAGATTTCTTTTCCCTTGGATTTATGTTTTGCTAAGAATACCATCCTGTAAATTACTCAAAAGGTATTACTCTCTGCAGTTAAGAAGCAGGATAAAAATGAACATCCAAATAGTTAGAATGCTAATTCTTCCAACATTGCTCAAGCCAGTGCCATTGAGAAAACGTATAACAACACATACAACACCTGAGTTTTCCAGTGTGCTTTGTTTTCTTTTTTGAAAATGCACATTTGCATATATTTTTGTAAATCAATCATAAATTTAGTCATTTTTGGAAATTTCAAGTGTGGTTTATAAACTTTTTTTTTCTTTTTTAACTTTCATTCTCTTCATTAAAGTGATCATGGCTTGCTACATATCATTAAGTCAGCTCATATGTTTCAAATCTGTTATGCACATAGCAAACAACAGAAAACTACTTTTCTCATTATTTGGTTTTAGGTCTAGGTGATGCAGGAAATATGTACATATGAACTATGTGCAACTATTTACTGGCATTTATTGTTTTTGTGCTGATGGATTATTTTATTGTTATGGGATCAAGAGTTTAATGATACCTATGAAAGAATATAACAAATACTATATTGACACCCAATAAAATGGAGGAATTTCATAGAAATTATGTAATTTAGGCCCACAACTGATATGTTTAAATTTTAATGAACAGCTACTGTCATGTTTAGAAAGGTGAACTGACTTTTTTAACAGAAGTGAGTGAATTTCCTTAATTTCTTTACCATTGTATTCTTTTACAGTGAATAAGAATGAAATAAACTTGTACTTCCTGAGGAAAACTAGGAAGGATATATATCAAGGGTCTGTGATTCTCGGTAGATGCATATGGCTGTCATCTATTTGTCTCAGGTTTTTCTGTAGAACAAAAACAGTGCTAGGCACATCATTATACATTTTGTTTTACAGTCACAACAGTTATTCATTCTCATTTTTTTTGCCACTTACTGTGTGTCTGACATGCCTGTATGTACTTTAGAACATAAATTATTGTACTTCTTTATATTATTATTATTTTATTTGCATGGCTGTTTTGTTTGCATGCATGTTCATATTCCACATGTGTATGTGGAGTGCAGGATGGCCAGAGAAGTATGTTGCATCCTCTGGAATTTGACTAAAAGACTGCTGTGAGTTGCCAGGTGGATGTTGGAAATCAAACCAGGATCCTCTAGTAGAGCAGCCAATACACTTAACTACTGAGCCATCTTTCCAGCCTCCACAATTCTAATAGAATAGTATTTGTATCTTATTAGCTAAACATTTAGAACATTTTAAAAGACATAGTTATTTAAAGATATGGCCTTTCATATTTAGTTTTTGGAGTGACAATCGTATCATCTGTTTGATAATACAGAAACTGACGTTCACAGATATCAAAGGAAATGCCTAAGGTCAAGTTTTTAGGGAAAAGAAACTTTGTATTTCACCTTTAAAAATTTAAATGTTAAGTTAATATTATTTTGGTGGGTAAAACATGTATTTTATCCACGTGTGGAGGTCTGAGGCAATTTATTTTCAGGAATAGGTTCTACTATGGGTCTGGGGATTGAACTCAGATGGTCAGATTTGCATGACAAGCATTTTTGCCTGTCGCCCACACCTGGAGGATACACCAGGCATTACATAACTAAAGAGCCAAGGTATTTGCTTCTTCTACACTGATCATTACTCACATGTGGTCCTGACTGAGACCAGTAACATCGAAGAACTGGGAAGAAAAGGAATTGATCTCAGAAACATGGGGGCACTGCCCATCTGAGCCCTCATTTTAGCTGCTGTAAAAGTATGAGCCTTGCTTTGTATGCATTCCTCTCTCTTTTTAACTGAAAGTCCATCTGTGTCAAGGTTCTACTGAAATCAGATATTTATATACTTCCTAACTGTAAAGTCTTTGCTTTAAAAACAGCAAAGGTATTTATCATAACTCATTCTTACAGATTTCGTTCTAGTGCCCTCTCTCCCCCCACAGAAGAACAGTTTTAGTGAGATTAATTCTGATTTCCAAAACAAGTATTACTGAAGTTTTATGGATTAGGGATTTATGAGTGTGTAAAACATACAAACTATATAAGCACAACTTAGTTTTTAGTAAAGGACATGCATACACACATTTCCCAAGCCAAATTATACAGTGAGTTTTCAAGCACTGATAGTATTCTGCTTTTAATTTAAAATACAGAAATGCATGAGTAATGCTTCAATGGGAGCAATATGTTAATTATAACAAGATATTTCAAATATACATACAAGAAGTTAAATTACACGAACAAGATTAAGTGCATAACTGTGCTCATCAGTTGTTTATTGATTGCTCCTCAGGAACCATAAATGACTTCCCACTCTATCAACTATAGCAACAGTAACAGTTGTCTAGTACTTTGCAATTCACACAGAACTGATACACGCATGATCACACATAATGAATTGCCACTTGGTGATAGGACATATACTATGGAGAAAAATGAAATTTAATGGCATGGAGATGGAATGGTCAAATGTGAATGTAGATCCTTACTTTAACATTTAGGAATCACTCTGAAACTTACTTATAAAATGAAGATTAGAAACCCTTCTAACACCAGAGTTTACTGCAAGTGCAATGTCAGTGTGGGTCCCCCAATCCAGATTCTCTCCCATACCACTTAACTTCTTTAAAGGGGACGCTGCTCTCCAAGCATCCATGACTTTAGTTTTGCCTTATTGCATACAAAGTGACTAATTATGAGCCCTTCATACCATTGGGTTTGTCAAAACTGTCTGGGGTCCTGAAACTAAAACTAAGGGCAGAGTCACCAAAGAAATTTTGGTACAGAGACCCTATCTTAGTTTTAGAACAGCAGAATTTAATGAAACTGTAATAAACGTGGAAGAAAGGGATAAGTAGCTGAACATGTTTTCAAAACAAGACGCTATTTTGAGCTTTGCTAGGAGAAGTGTTGTGCTAAGAAAATCAATGCTCAAAATAAGTTCACTTAGATCCAGAACCACACACCTCAGTTACAAATGGTAAAACCAAAGACCCGAGGCTCCAAGAGGTCATGAGGATCGGGAAGATACAAAATGACCAAATTTAGCAGGGGAGGTATTAGATTCCAATCATGCCCAAGACCAGAAGCAATTTAGGAAAGGTGGGAATACATTTAAAGTAGTTTGATTTGAGACTCTGTCTTTCCACTATTAAGAATGATTAGTTGTGATCAGGCCACCTGGGCCCTTTCTGTCCTACAGTTCCATGCATACTGTTTCTGCACAATTCAACTAATACATAACTCTTTCTTACGTTCCCACAGGAAATGCACTCAGTTAAAATTTTTGGATTGGAGTACACCTCGATAAAAATCCAGGGATAGTAGACGAGGAAGAAGGAAGGGCTGTCATGTCCATTTCTCCGTCTCTTTCCTCCTATCCAGCTATCTCTCCGTCCTTGGTTATTCTCCTCTTAATCCTTCTCTGAGCTCTATCTCCATTTTGGATTGCTCTCAGTCTAAACAAATCTGGAGTCTCAGGAACTTCCTTAGTTTTATTGTGGAGAACTATGCTTGACTTGCAACAACAGTCACCACAGTGCTTAACTATTGTTTCACTACAATCCTTCCCAAAGTTAAAGACCCACCTCAACTATAACACACCCTGTTTTCTGAAGTCACCTTTGTTTCTTGGTAAATGTGAGCTTCCTTCTTTTAAACTTCCATGGTTCTTTGCCCCAACAAGGGACATTAATATCCTGTATTGTATAGGAATCACTGCACAATTCCTGTCTTCGATCATCTGTACTAGCTGCCAGCTCCTAAAGCTCCTGTACTAGCTTCCACACCAGCTAGTGTATGGCTATAATGAACTAGACATCTATGTCTTCCCCAAACTCATTAAAGCCTAATTCTCAATTTACAGATACTCAGCAGCAAGGTCTTGGGGATATAATCAGGTCATTAGGGTGGAACCTGTTATACACTGGTATCGTGTCGCAACAAAAAAGACAGAGACATTTTCATAGGTATAAACCCTGCCAGACCTCAGCAGAGAAAACCACTGTCATGGAAAGTACCATACTGGATAGTGGAACCTGAGCATCTGAGTTCAGATGTTTTATTGCTCCAGAACTACTCAGGTATTCTATTGATAGCATGTGCAGATCATGAGCAATCAAACATCCCCCACATAAATCTAACACCTCAAACAATACAAAATGCCAAGGCCTAGGCAGCTCTTATCCCAACAGTACACAAAACTATTATTTTATACATAACTAAAAATAAACATATATAACAGGAACCTTTAAAAAATGTGGTTAGTGTCAATACGAAAACAACATGAAAGAACTTTCTCTTACTCTCTGATTTCATGCCATGCAGAAGTACAAGATGGTTCTCTGTAAGGGGTCCTCACTAGACACTAATGATGCCAGCATCTTAGTCTTAGACTTTCCAGCGTCCAGAATAAATGTTTGCTGTTTAACTCTACTCTATGGCAAATTGTCATAGCTGTCCAACTTGATAGAAAACTGCTTTTAATATAACAGACACATAGTTTATGTGAATTTTTGTGTGAGTTGGATATATCCACTTGGGATACGGTCCTTTGTAACTCTGGTTAAAAAAAAAAAGCAAAGCAAAACAAAACAAAACAGGATAGTCTGTGAATCTGAGCAACAAAATTTTGGGTGCTTTTGAGTACTATGAAACTCTCATCTTTGCTGCAGTGCTTTCTCCCTTTCAGGTTTCCAAATTATTTGCTTCTGGTGGTCAGTCTGAATGCTCTACAAACATTGTTTTCTTATAGCCTTATACACAAACCTTCTGCTTACTTTCAGGACAAAATAAATATATAGACATACCAACAATGTATCAATCACACGTTTTCTCTAAACTGAGACTACTCATTATTGGAGACTTATTCAATGGTCACTTCTCCATGGATCCTCCTTCATTTGTATTCTCTAACTTTAATATCAGCAATTTGTTAAACATTTATTGCCAGAATCAGTATTGACTGATTTATTTGCATCATCCTATTTTGTTCTCTGATGAACAAATTTAATCAGTGTAATTTGAGACTAACACAGTTAAAAACAGCTAGCAAATTGCTAAGTGTGGATATGTTCTTATTGTTCCAAGACTTTTTCTCGAGTAATTCTAGAACACTTGAATCATTCATGGAAACTCCAGAAGAGAAGGTGATGATACCTTTCTCACTTTTGATGAATAATCTGTTCTAGTCTTCAAATCATTTTCCTAAAATGCCTACTCTCTAATCCTGTGGTATCGGGGTCCCATCATGGTCAACTGTTGTGAATGACAGTTTCATGTATTTCTTAAGTGGCCAATAGAAAGCAAGAATGGACAAATATATTGGATCATGCAGCAGGAGGAAAATAACAAAGATGACCGCCCTCTTGGACCGTTCTTAGCTTCATTTCAGCCTATTGATGTTCTGTTCCCATTAACCAGAATCCTAGAAATTTTCAAAGGCAACCAAGAGGTCAACTCTGTCAGAACAATGAGGCTTCCTAAGATATCTCTAGTTGAATATGCACAATCAGATGTCAAGCCCACCATGAGTCAGGCAGGTGTTGCTTTTGTATTTAGAATTCTGGATCCAATAAAAAAGAGGGAACAAATAGGCAATTAAAACAACTCTTCAGGACCTTTATAACTTTGACAGCAAAGAAAACTCCAGTTTATTCTGTATTGGGGGAAGTTGTATTATCTTGTGCTTTCTTGTTTTTTGAATGGTTGTTGTATACTTTATTAAATTGAATCAAATTCTATAACATTTGATAAGCTTTTTTAAAAAGACACTATAAATTTTCATAGCAAAGAAGAAACTAAGGATACATGGAACTAAATGCAGCTTGGTATCTGGACATGATCATGAAACCTCAGAGGATACTGGGTAACAAGTATGAAAATTGGGGAAAAGTAAGGTGTTTTGTTACTAACAGTATACTAGCACTGTACATATTGGGTTATCCTCCATGTACTTAGTGCATAATTTTGTTAATATTTAGAATAATCAGGATACTTTCTTCAATGTGTGTTAATTCCAAAGGCCCACTCCTCTCATACTCATTTATGTGCTTTTAATCTTTTCTGTATACATAGAGGTGCTCATTTTGCTTATGAAAGAAGATATATCTTTTTAATTGAAAAATGTTCACTGTCAATGTTCACTGTATTTGAAGCCATAAATCATATCTGGGACTAAAACATTCCCACTTTCATCTCAGGTTCACTGTCCGTTTTTCTGGACTGCCTCTCTCGCTTTATGTACTTATTTCTTTTCACTAGAATGATTTTGGTATGATGCCTTTCCATTAATAGTAACTGCATGCTTATGTGTCCAGTATTAGTGACTGATTCAAAAGCATTATATCAAACAAACCATCTGACAAACCTGAGTGGCAATGGGGAATATACTCTAGTTTCCTAAAGATGATAGACGTCAGGAAGGTTAAATGATTTCTCCAATGTCATAGACATGCTAGGATACAAAACCAAACATAAATTATATCAGAACCAAATCTCAAAAAAAAAAACATGTCATATGACATCTTTAGCCCTACTCTAAATATCTACAATATTCGTCTCTACATAAGCACATACATAAACACGATAGTGGGGGGAGGAGAAAGAGGGGAGAGAGAGGCATCCATCCAATCTTCATATGATGCTGGAAACAGCTCTTTATAATGCAAAGTTATCAATGTACTCTCCTAAACAAAATCCCTTCCCTAGCTCCCAAGGTGCCAGAGTTAAAGCTAATTCATAGAGTACAGCACACAAGACCTCACCTGACTGATCATCCCTCTCCTTAAAGTCTCCTCTGCAACTATTGACAATGATAGGCATTCATTGATTTTCAAAATCTCCCCTGAATTGAGGTTTGAATAGGTTTATGTAGAGGCAAAGGCAAAGAATAAACATGAGAGTTTAGAGATTGGCGAGCACTATTATGTCTTCTTTATCTTATGTGAAGGCATTCTTTATAGTCCATCTCAATCTTTGTCCCCACCACACATTGTTTAATTTCAAGAGTGTTTCTCATATCAAAATTATCTGCAATTTGAGGGCTTTTTAGTTAATAACTTTTTCTAATAGTGTCTTGCTATGTTGCCAAGACTAGTCTTAAACTCACAATCCTTTTGTCTTATCCTTGCATGTACAAGATCACAAGTATGTGCTACCACACTCAGCCTGAGGGAGTTACTTAAATGGGCTGTAATAAGTTCCTTGCTTTAGAGAACATACCAGGTACCCTGTTCTTAGAGTACTCATTATTGTGCTGCTCTCGATTCTATTGAAGTAATATTTGAAAAGACCTCAGCCTCAAACTACCTAATTCAGGTTTTGAATTAATTTATAATATGTTCTAAAAACATAGTCACAAAGTTCAATATCTGTGGGTGCTTATGATATTTTATCTCCAGTGCAGTAACAGAAATAGTTTTGCCCCTTATAGATCAAGAATTATAGAGGAAATCAATGGCTTCTCTACCAAAATGTATTAAAATCTAAGCAACATATTGAGCTCCCAAGAGCTGGGACTCTAAACAGGGGCTCTAAAGCACAGCAGGCAAGAGATTCTACATCTTTCTTAATCCTGTCTTGATGGGTTGTTATCCATATACAGGACACACAGTGTTTTTAACATTTTTAGGAAGATACTTGTGAACTCGAGGCATGATATCCCCTGAACATATTGTTTTAAGTTTTTATGATCAGTTAAAAATAAACTGAAATAAAAGTGGAAGGAACGTAAAAAAGAATCAGATCTCTAGGAACTGGAATGGCTACAGCATCATTTTTAAACTAACCACTAGAGAACTGGCTGGAACCCATCCTCCCTGCTTCCCCAAGGATGAGTTCCCATCATAACCCACTTTGTGACCAGGTCCTCAACATGACAGGTACTCTGTTCTCTTTCTTCCTATTTATTTTGCTTAACCTAGAATGTCTGAGCATGAAAACACACGCAAAGCAACAAAACAAAAAAATACATGACATTTTTGAGAATGGCTTACCAAATGAGTGACCAAAGGTAACTGAGAGAAGTAGGGTGCCAAGGCTTTCTGGTTATGACTATGAAGAAAGTAGAGCATTTATCCCTCAAGAAGCACCAGTATAAACACGTAAGTATCTACCCACATAATAGTCAAATATAATTTCATTTAATTATTTTCAAGCATATATGAGAACAGATCAAATAGAGAATGTGACTTTTAAATTAGCAGACTAATTTTTCTTAGTAGATATCTTTACTATAGAGCTGTTGACTAAATCTTCAGATGAATAATCCAAAGTTATTCGTTATAGTAAAATTAGTTTCAAACTCTTGGAGAGGGCAAGGCAGACGCCTCAGCATGTAAAAGTACTTGCCTTCCAAACCTGGGAACCTGAGTTCAATTCTCAGAACTCATGGTAGAAGAAAAGAACAGACTCCAGAAAGCTGTCTTCTGATCCCACACTCACATACACACAATAATAATAATTAATAAAATAAAAATTTAAAAACACTGTTGGTAGGAATAGCAATAGAACCTTTTTCCCTCAGCTGTCCTAGGTTTTCTCTTTCCCGATGTCATATTATGGGTTATAATTATATACATGATAAAACATCATTGAGGACAGAAATATTAAAGTATTTTTACATATATGAAATATCTTTAGACATAAAATGGGAAGAAAAAAATGTTTTTAAAGGAAATTGTGGTAGTTTGAAAGAGAATGACCTCCTAGGTTCATATAGTTAAATGACTGGCTCCCAGGTAGTGCAACTGTTTGAGAAGGCTTAGAAGGTAAGGCCTTGTTGGGGAGGGTGTGGCATTGGTGCAGAAAGTGTGTTGCTGGGTGTGGGCTCTGAAGTTTCAAGAACCCACACCAGACCCAGTGTCTCCCCCTCCCCCTCTCTCCCTTTTGCCTACAGATCAGAATGTAAAGCTCTCAGCTACTGTTCCAGCACCATGTCTGTCTGCTTCCTGCCATGATCATGGACTAGCCATCTGAATCTGTGTGCAAGCACCCAATTGAGTGCTTTCTTTTACAAGACTTGCTTTGGTCATCGTGTCTCTTCATTTCACAGCAATAGAAAAGTAACTAAGACAGAAATGTTCCTAGTGTTATTTTGGAATATGTATAATATCTTAAAATGCCTATGAATCTATACTCTTTTTTTTTTAAGTGGAATGCTAATTTTGTTTCCTGTCACTGTGACAAAATACCCTGATAAAAAGAGACTTGAGGGAGGGAGGGATAATTCAGGTTCCAATTCTAGGTCACAGTCCATTACTGCAGGGAAGTCGAGGCAGGAAGGTGAAACAGCTAGTCACATCACATCCACAGTCAAGAAAAGAGAGAATGGGTGCATACTGGCTTACAGTCCAGGACTCAAATCCAGGGAATGTGGGTATTACCCACAATGGTAAATTCATCTCACCTCAAATAATGCAATCAAGACAATCTTCCAAACACATACCCACAGGCCAACCTGATCTACATAATTCTTCATTCAGCATCTCTGTCAATGCTTTGGAACTGTCTCCTCCTTGTACCTGACCCCAGTCACCTGTCTTACTTCATCAACAGGGGACCAGCCGCCCACCTACCCCATATAATCCCTCTCTGCCACAGTTCTCTCTCTTCTTAGGCTTTCTCTCTGACCCATATCTCTCACCCTGCTCTCTCCCTCCCTCCTCCTGTCTCTCTCTCTCTCTACCCTTTCCTCTTACTCCACTGTCTTGTCCTCCTTCTCTGTCTTCAGGGTCCTGTTCTACTCCAGACTCAGTGTCCCTCCTCCTCCTCCATAAAAAATAAACATTTGCTAAAACTCGCCAGCATCCACATATCTAAACTGTCCATCATTTCTGTATGTATAAAGAATTATTACAGTCAAGTTGACTTTTAAAACTATTACAAACAGAAATACTAGGAAGTACTGGAAACATTCACTGCCCAATTGCCATGAGTTCTATTCATAAATGTTGAGAACAAAATAAGCTTTTCTTAATAGTACATCATTTTCTTCCCTAGCCATAGTTCAGTGAAAAAGAACATTCATGGAAGTGTTGTGGGTGGAAGGGACACATTTTGATGGCTGATAGTGCTGAAACATTTACTTCAACAGGGACTTGGCAAATTTCAAACATAATCATGATTATTTTTCAACCATGAACAATGCCATTTTAATTATTGCACAATTTAAACCAACATAGGCTTAATTAGGCAGTGAGAAATCATTACATAAGTTGACAGGTATAATTTGTTTTTAATAAGTGATAAGACTATTATGCTCCAACTCAAATACAAAACCACTAGAATTTGCTGATGGAAACCTCAGGGCTATTGGCTTTCTTTAATCCATTTATCACAGCTATGATTAAGCTGTGTTTCTTGATCCTGACTAGATTGCTTCTGACAGAGAACAATCACAGAATCAGGGCAAGAACGAAAAAAGCAAATTGACAAATCATGGGGCTAGCCCCATGAAATGAGAGTCGGCAAGCACACATGGTGCGTCATAAGCACTACCAATCTGCAGATATCATATCCACATTTTTCATTCTTTTTAGTGTACTTTCTGCTACTCATTAAAATTTAGCTGTTAAAAGTTTTTAAGTGGTTTTTTAAAACTGATTTCCCTTGAAAGAAGTGTAACTTTCATGTTTATTCTAGAGTTTAAAGGCTTCTTTTTCTTGTGTGTGTGTGTTTTTTTTTCTTTAACTTCATGACTTAAAGTGAATTTTAAATAGGCTAAATAAAAATTACTTAAAAGCCCAATCAAATGCTCCTCCTATTAGCAGGGAAATCAAAGTCCTCCTCCCTTGAGTTGGTAGTCTCATTAATAATAGAATTTAGAAATGGTTGGAGAAGGAAGCTTGAGGACATTTTATTAGATATTCGGAGAAGAGCAGGGAATCGAAGTCAGCAGGCAGCTTTATAGCACACAAGTAGCTAGTGGCATGATGGGAGTTAGCTATGGAGAGAGAGTGAGAAAGCCCAGAGTGTCCAGGAAAGCATATCTAGGCCTTGGACAATTTCCAAAAGAAAAAGAGATAGAAAGAAGAAAAAGTTAAAGTTACAATTTTTTTAATTATTATTATTTTAAATAACTCTGAATAGCAGACAGGCTCTATGGTTAAAGCCTACAGGGAGTTGGACTCTGGGTGGGGTTTCTGGGATTAAAAAAAAGAGTGCATTACCTCATTAAGAAAATAGTTACTCTTCCCACTTCATTAGCATGGCTTTAGGTGAATCTGTCTTCCAGAGGGATGGTTCTTAACCATCAGCAAACTCAACTGGATTAACTCTTAAAGGAGGAAACACTAGTGTATAACATTCTAATCTTCAGAGCAGACAGGAATATCTTATCTTTACCCAAGGACAGAAGCAGATTCTATTCTGATCAGAAGAAAATGTTCACCTAATAGAGCCCAATAGAGCCTTGGTATCCGTTCTCAGTGTCCTCCAAGGTTACTGTACTGCCTCAGCACAGATACACAGTAACGTAAGTGCTCATAAACCTGAACTGGTCCTAAGGTCTGTGTATTCTATAAGAGAACAACAACAACAACAAAAACCAGATTTAAAAACTTGACCTGAGTGCTTTTGCATACGTATACTCTCTGAAGTTTATGAAAAGCTCAGGTTCTTTCAGGGAACTCTAGCTTCCATGGATGACAAATAACTTCAGCCATGAAATAATTTCCTCTAACATTCCTCTGACCTATAAAACATAAGAAGTCATCAAACTGTCAGAACCAACTTCAATTCAAAACAAAGTCATTTTTCTCAGCAACATAATTTAATTGGAACCCTCAGAGCAGTTATCTGTTTTAGTTTCTGTGCTTGGAGACAGTGACCTGTCTGCCAAGATGATTCTGCTGACTAAATCACAGAGTCTTCGAGCCCTTACATCAAGAATCTTCTCGCCTGGAGACAAGGTTCCAGTTCACTGGTGACCTATTTTAAGGCCGCAGTGTGTGTCACCTCCAGCAGTATTAGTTTTTTCTTTCTTTTTGGTTTAAACCTCCTGCTACAGTATTTTTTTTATTAGAGTCTCTCTTTTTTATTCTTATAATTAAAATGTCTGGCTTCAAAATCAGAAGCATACCAAGAATGGGATGGTATGTTTAAATGTCTGCTATACTGCAATTAAAAAGCAGAAAAAGTATGTGTCTTGGTGCCCCCCTTTTAGGGTTTCCGAGCTACTTATTACTGTTTTAATTTTGCCAACCACTGAGAAGAACTCCCAGGAGCCCTTAATTCTGTAGAGTCTCTCTTTGGTGTATAAATTAGGAAGCATGAGTTGCAAATTTACATTTGACTCTGCTTCATTATGTTGGAACTGTTGAAGGTATTCTCACCAGAAGACAGGGAAAAGGACAAGATTTGAGATTTTACACTTTCACAAACTGATAAAATTCCAGAAGGATAATTTAGGAATCATTTCCTGACTTAATATTTGGCAAATGAGGTGGATTAAAAGAAATGTCTTATAAAGTATCATCTACTTATTTAATACACTAAGCCATGATTTCACAAATGCCATCTCGTTTGAACATGAATAATGAAGGGAAAAAGAAGATAAGAATAGATGAGAAAAAAACAAAACAAAACAAAAGAGAAGGAATGAGATGGAGAGGGGAACACAAAACTGAGGGGGAATAAAAGAAGAATGAAGAAAAAGACTTAATTTAAGAAGTATGGATTCACTGAATACTAGTTCTGTCTGTCTGTCTCTCTCTCTCTGTGTTTGTGTGAGTGTGTGTGTGTGTGTGTGCACGCGCACGTGTGTGTATGTCTCTGTGTGTGTTCATGTGTGTGTATGTTTGTGTATGTGCTGGTGTACATGTATGCAGGTTCAAATGCACATATGTGTGTGGAGGCCAGGGTTAACCTCAGATACCATTCCTTAGAAGCCATCCAAGATGGTCTCTTGGGACCCAGAGGTTGACAACTGTAGTAGAGTGACTGGGTGGTGACCCCTAAGAACCCTCCTGTCTTTACTTTCCCTGCACTGGAATTACAAACACATAGCATCTCGCTTTGCTTTTTACATGGGGTAATAGAGAGCTGAAGTCCTTAAGTTTGCACAGTAATCACATTACAGACTGAGCCACCTCCCTGGACTGCTATTATTCTTTTCTAATGTATCTGTTTTAGCACCAGTGGTTAGGACCAGCCCTTGAGAAACTACTCAAAGAGATCTCTGTCAATTATATAATTTTATTTTTATTCTTGAGACAAGAGCTTGATCTGAACACATGTCAAAAGTGGGCTGTTTACCATTGATTGGGTTGTCTACCTAGATCCTTCCCTCATATTCCATATACTCTATGATCACAAATAAGCTATTTGACTCTTAAGGATGTAAGCCTGTAAAATGCCATATAGTGGAGATGATATTATCCATTTTCCTTGTAGAAGGATCATATTTAGTGCTTTAAAAGAATAGGTGTTAGATGCTTTGCACACTGATAGTGTCTGTTAAATGCTTTGGAATCTGCTCATTGTTAATCAGCCTCACAGAAAAGTACAACCGGGTATATGAAATGTTTATTCTGAATCCCTGAAGTTGTTCAGAAGCTAAAAGAGAAGAAGATAGTAGAATGCTAGCAGGAGAAAATTTAACAGATGACCCACAACATACAACCTGATGGCATTTTGCAGATATTATACTGTGGAATACTTGGCATGGCTGGATTGTAGGGCTGCAATCTGTAATGAAGGTGCAAAATAGGCAGAAGCAGGCCATGAAAGATCGACGGAGTATCAACTATTTCTTGCTAGGACTGAGAGGCACTTCATGATTTTCACTTGGAAGCAGAGAGACAAAGTCTGCATAGATCAAGTTAGGAAGCTTCTTTCACGAGGGCAGGGCCATGGCACCTTTATTATGCTACACTCTTAATGTAAGCAACAAGTCCATTAACATTTACTGAAATATCTAGACACTATTGTAAGCGCTTCATAGAGAAAACTTCATTCATACTTCAAAACAACCCTTTCAATTACTATCAGAATTCTTTCCTTTTCCAATTGAAGACAGTGAGCCTTGAGGGCAAGGCTAGGGCAAGCTAGGAGATCCAACTCAAACACTGATTTGGAAGGATAAATTCCTCTTCTTCACTAATTTGACTATGTTTGTGAACAGAAGAAAAAAAAAAACAAACCTAAAAAACAAAAAAACAGACACATAACCCGCTGAGTGGCCACATTTCAGCTGTCAACTGATAAAATCACTTTGACTATTTGCTAATCTTGTTATTTTCCTATAGAGGAAAGGTGACATCTATTCTACTCTAAATAAACAACAGCTATACCCCATCAAAAAATCCCTATAGTATATTCTGAAATCTGTTATATTCTCCCTGATATTTAATTTCACCATCCTCTACTCAGTTGAACTGACTTTCCTTGGTCTTTCATTGATAGAAATGAAGAACAGCCTAGCATCTTTCCCTGAGAACAATACCAGGAGATTGTAGGTCCTTCTATTGCCATTCAATCATTTTTTTCCCTCATGCTCCAAGCACTAATTCCATTAGGATTTTTTTTAAAATAAATTAACTCTATTGGAAAGAAAACTAAAGACCAACTGTTGGAAAAGCCACTATTAATACATCCAATGCCTAGTAATTGAAACAAGCTTAATTGATTTCTCAATGAGAGCAGAGATAATGCATCTGCTATATTGTTTATAACAATTGTATAAGATTTAAACACACTTTTCATGAATAAACTATCACCTTTCTCCATTAACCTAATTTATTGATTTTTAAAAACTACCATCCCTTGACTATGTGTTAAGTTCTAATCATATATTCATTGCCCATCTGCCGCACTAGAATAAGATCATATGAGAATGAAATTGGTCTTGTTTACTTGTATATTTCCAGTATTTTAGATGTGGCTTAGAGTATAACAGGCATTACTGAATTAATAGATTCATAAGGGATTAGACATAAATAGAAAAATTTGAGTTTTATATACATTCCCTAAACAAACCCACATTTAATTTTTCTGACTACAACTTGAAAGGCTGAGTACAAAGGACATTGAATGGTTGGTCATAAGTGGTATCTAACTAGAATAAAGTGTCAGAGATTAACTTAGGATAGAAGGCAAAGTCTGGTCAATGAGAAGAAACAGCTGATACTAAGACATAGGCTGCCTATCCTACATAGCCAAGTGAAGCTTAGAGGACAAGATCTCAGATGAAGCAAGTTCAGCAGTACAAGTTCAACATGTGTCAGCCAACTGGACCCACTTGAGAACCCAGTAGACAGAGTTGCTGGGGTCTATGTTACTTTTTTTTTAAACCCACCCCATGAGCTTGCAGGTAGTATTTACATAGCATAAGCAATAGTAGAAAATTCTGCTCTCCTGGCTAATTATATGGGTTTAAAGTTTGCATTGCCTTATGAGACACTTTTCTGAGACAGAGTCCTTGTCTTTTAACACCTTGATGCTTCCCATGCTCTTCATTAAGCAGTATCATGACAATATTTCTACATCTTTCTCTCTATTGAGAAGGGTACAAGTGACAAGGAAAGTTTCCCTGACTTCCCCTGGCCCATCCCACCACTGACTTAGCCCTTAAAGATGATCTGTACACTCTTTTCTGGTAGGGACCAAGGACTGGTATAGAGGCAGATATGGCAAAACAAGTAGGTAAGAGCAATAAGTAATTATGGACACTAAAACAGGGAGTGGTGGAGTGTTTAGTCAGTGAAGAACCTCTGCTTGTCTCTGCAACTGGATTTTATTTCCGCATCTTTACAACTTCACAGCTCTGAGCCAATCTCCTCTGTCTACTTCTGCCCACTTACTAGCTCATTCTTCCTCACCAAGACTGAAGAGATTCTGTCCTGTGCTCTACTCCCCACTGTGCATTGACACCAGTCACTCCTTTCCCAGGGCCATAGATGCCCTTGATGTAGGCATGGGTCTCACGTTACTCCATTCTGAGAAGTGTCTCTGGTGAACTTTCACATAGGATCAGGCTCAGTCAATGTTTGTGTCTCACTGAATGACTGATTGCATATGCATCTATCTAAGAGCTGTCCCAATTCCTGACCATGCAATGGCCAGAGAAGCTGATACTAATATACGAGTTCTAGTTCTCCAACCCCAAGGAACAAATACATCACAGAGTTATCTGAGTACATGGGGAGTGATGATTACTTTTTTGATTAAGTATGAATCCCTGGAATAAAATTAGAAGTTTGCACGTATAATTCTCTGAATTAAGAGTTGAATCCAAACAACAGGAAGGAATGTAAAGGAACCTTTTCCCCAAATCAAAACCAGGTGAGTACTCAGCCTAGTCAGTGAGCTCATTTCAGCCTTGCCATACCCTGGAAAAAAGCTCAGCTCTGCCCAGTGGACTTCTGAAATCCTAAACCCCAAGCTAAGAATGCAGAGACACTCACTGAATTGACCACTTCCACTGTTTTGATGAAAGAATCAAGGGCAAATCACTTGTTCAGGATTACCACCCATGACAAAGGTTGTCAGAAAAAGGGCTTACATCAGTCACAGTCCTGATCTGCCAATTTATCTTTACTTTTAAGAAGTTCAGATGAAGGTGTTGCATATAGACAGAGGACAGCCTCTCTCTACTTATTCCAAAAAAGTGAAATTTAATCATACATATTCAAAGACTGGTTATTCAACAAAAAGTAAGTTTATGAAGTATCAATTTTTGATAAAATGTTAGTTTAATGCATGTCTTTATTGAGACAAATTTGGGACATAAGGCAGGTGTGTTCTACAAAGAGGACACATTTTATTTCTTAAGGTTCTCTCAGTAGGAAATAGATGCTAAATAGATGTTTGTGAAAGATAACAGAGGTCAAAATATTTTCTAGAGAAGCTACTATTGCCTCTTACTAACCTAAAGAGGCATTTCAAATGTCTCTAGTTATTGTTGAATTCCAAAATTCATGTAGTTTGATTTAAATATGACTAACACGCTGTGGCAAATCAGATTGACTTAGTTGTAGTACTGCACTGTGCCACCAGAGGGCTCCATCGGTTTTTCAATCCTGCAGACTTAGTTTGAAAGACACCTTTCAAAGAAAGGGCAGACTGGCTAGTATATGGGTTGATTGGAATAGCCCCCCTCCCCCACAAGATTATTTAGGACACCTCCTAAAATGTCACTGCACTATATCATCCATAGAAATCTCTCTGGTCCACCCCTATGAAGACTGGCTGGCATCCTTTCCACTGACTAGTTTGACTTTCAAGTACTAGAATACTACGTGAATTTTGATTGTAGAGTTTGTCATCTATGGCTTATGGCTCATCCTTTAACTTCTCTGAGACACTATTCCTCATCTGTAAAGATGACGGAGTATAACATAGTTGTTCGTTTCTCATCTGTAAAGACAGATTATCACAGAGTTGTTCTGAGGGTGCCTTGAAATAAGAGGAATTTAGTTTATTCTGAAATGTGAAATTACTAGTAAGTAGTGTGATGGTAGTCGTGGCTGACAACTTGACTACATTTAGAAATAATAAAACCCAAGTGACTGGGTACACCTATGAGGGACTTTTCTTGAGTGAATCTTTTGAGATGAGAAGACCTACCTTAAATCCTGATCTTTTGAGGTAGGAAGATCCACCTTAAATCTGGGCCACGCCTTCTCATGGCAGCCTATATAAATGATATGGAAGAAGGAAGCTTTTGCTCTTTGCCTGCTTGCCCTCATTCTCACTGGTAAGTTCATTCCTTCACTGGCATTAGAGTTCACTTCTACTTCAGGATTCTGAAGTATACTGAAGACCAGCTAAGGCATCCAGCCTTGTGGATTGAGCAACTACTAGATTCCTGGACTTTCTGTCAGGAGACAACCATTGTTGTACTAGCTGGGCCATACCCTGTAAGTCACTTTAATAAATCCCCTTTAAATATATATTCATTCTTTTAGTCTTCTCTTCTAGAGAATCATAATGGAACTTTAAGATGCTGCTCTTTTATATTAAGAGTACATTTATGAAGGGATACTGAGATAGATTTGTTTTATGAAATAAACTTTCAGTTACATAGTTGATATATATTAGCCTTAAAAATAATATTTTCCAGGGGCACTTTAGAAGAGAGGTTATATAGACACAATAAGTTTGAGAATTCAAACATCTCCTTTGACACAAGAAGTAAACATGTCATTGACATTGATAATAAATCAAACTATTGCAAATTCATTTATTAAAATTCTGCAGTGGGGCTGGAGAGAGGGCTAAGAGGGTGAAATGCTAGCAGTGCAAGACTGAGAATTCAGGTCCCCAGCACCCACAAAACCCAGGTGGTAACTCATGCCTGTAACACTAGTGCTTAGTGGAGTAGAGATAAGCAGATCCTAGGGCATTGCCGACCAGCCAGTCTTGCCCAGACTATGTTTTCAAAAGTGAGATAGAGAATGATAAAAGATGATACTTGGAGCTAATCTCTGGCCTTTCCATGTTCACACACAGGTAAGGGCACCCGATACATACATGCATGTACACCCATAAGTAAATGCACCCAATAAGCATGTGCGCAAACATGCATGCACACAGAAAAATAAATAACCCACGGCTTATTTTTCTGCATTTAGATTCAGCTTTTAGACTTCTATTTCTATAGTCTTGGCATTGTATTCACTATGGTCAAGCTTGTTGCTATCTCTCCCTCGTCTTATTTAGAAGGAATGTTGAGTTTGTAAGATAAATTTTATTTTCTGAAGGCAAAACGCTCACCCTTCTTAATCAGTATCAGAAAAGTATAGAAGGTTGTATATGTGATGAAGGGTAGGCGCTAAGAATCCTGGGAAATAGGCGGTGACAAAACCTTATGGGCTTTTCTGGTTGATTGATTTTTTTTTTGAACTATGCTAACATAAGTTTTGAAAGTGGAAATATGTACCTCTCTGCACTGTCTTACATCAATCAAAAGAATCTTATTATAGATAACCCCAAGAGTGCCATGTTTGCTACCTGTTACAAAAAGAAAACCGTAATTAGAACAGAGGAGAGCCAGAGAAGACAGAGGATCCACAGTAAAGGCAAGAGAAAGCAGTCCTGCCAGGCAAATTCTGAAAGAACACCCAGCCTACAAGAGACATTCTGTCAAGCTTGAAGGAAGCAGTGACTCAAAAGAAACTAGAACATGCCCTGGACTTTAGAACTAGAAACCCACTTTCCTGGTTATCATATGCAGACATAAAGTCTAAAATTCCAGATAAAAATATCGTCGTCTTCAGGCAAACACCCCATACTGAACTGTGGGCTTGCAGATGCCAAAATATTCAACTTGTTAATAGCATTCTGATAAACTAAAGCCCCGGTTCCTACTATAAAGACTCAAATTCCTCCAAATAAAGGAGCATGAAGGCCCAAGCAGCTGTCTTCCTACTTATAACCACCCACCATGTAGCCATGTACAAAAGCTTTTGTCTCAAACATACCTGAAATGCTGAAAACTATTATCATTGAAAGAATCATTTGTTCAAAGACATTCGGGAATACAGGTATAGAAAAGTTTTGCTTATAGACTAAGTTTGCTTAGTCTCATTATGTAACACTCTCCAGTGAAGCTCAAGGGGACAGAGGCCACAATGCCTACAAGACCCTGTTCACAGACAGCCTTCTGGAATTATTATTCTTGGACTCCATCTCTACAAAGGGTGCAATGTGAGAAGTCCAAGAAGATGTACATATGTAAGTTGTTGTCCCTCAGTAACTTTCTCCCTTCTTGATGGCTTAACTAGAGGCTGACACCAGCCACTGTTTATACAACCTGACAGAACAGGGTCAGAGACTTAGAAACCCACAGGGAAAATGAAAAGAACAAAAGCACAATATAAGAACAGTGTGGGCTGACGATGGCTAAAATGAAAATAGTAACACATAAGGCAAAAAAAATCGAAAAAAAAATATTTCTCTTGCGTCCAGATATAGACAGCCACTGAGCCCATTTTCTTACCTCACTTTGCTAGAGGTTTCAGTAGTTTTCCATCTTCCATTTTCCTGTTTAGACCATGTAAGAAAGTGTCCACATAAGCCATCAGAAAGACACACAACTATGCAACAAGGCATCACTTAACTAAGCAGTTCCTGAGTCTGCAAAGCTGTCTAAGTAGTGTTAGAGCACTTACAAAAAACCTGGCACTCACCAATGGTGTAGAACCTCTTCAGTTCACTCTTCCTAGAAGGATGCTTCTGAGTGTTTGCCGAGTTGTTCTGCTCTTCTTCGATGATGGGAGTCTTGGGTGCAGGGGGCTTGCTGGCTTGTGGTGCTTGCTTTCCTGCACCACCCAAAGGGTTGAACCCGGGAGCAGTGATATCCACTGACTGGGACTTTTTCTTCAACCTACAGAGGAAGAATACCACACACTGTGAATACAGATGGAAGAGATGCTTGTTGCATGTCTACTGCCATCATGACTTTATTTTAAGCAATAGAGTTACATTTGGCCTTAAATTAGAACCTGGTCTATTTAGAATTTAGAAAACTTCCCTCTAATTTTAAGATAATTTAAACAGGTTTTAAAACAATTAGAAAATAAACAAACTTCTGTATAATCATTTTGAAAGGCCTCATTAGGATGTACCAAAACTTAATGTGATGAAGGGATTCTATTATTTTAATGATCGCAAACCAACATGTGATATTCAGATGACAACAGTGCATTTGGTCCAGCATTGGAGGTCATGTTCGTAGTCAGGATGTTAGAAGCTAAGGCAGAAGGATCCTTAGATTAAGGCCAGTTTGGAAGACATAGCAAGGCTGTCTCAAAACAACTGCCTTTGATCATTTTTAAAGGAGTATTGAGTTAAAATAAGTAATTGTAACTCAGCAAAAGATAATGAAATTATTATATTTTAACTAACATATTAATGCCTTTTCTTTTACCTCCCAATGTGTCTGGTGTGTGTGTGTGTGTGTGTGTGTGCTGGTGTACCATGTGCAACTATAAGACAGGTTGACATCAGGATCTTCCTTGATAGTTGTCCACTTCATTTACAGGAGTCTTCTGAACACAGAGCCCATTGACTCAACTGTTCTCATTTTCCAGCTTGCCCCAGGGTTCCCTTGGGCCTGCCTTTCATGCTTTGGAATTACAGGTGAGTCTCTACTTTCCATTTGGATCTTATGAGGGTTTTGAGATCTGTACTCTGTTCATTGCAAAGGGCATTGTTCACAGACACATGTCCTCAAATGCAACTCTAGTAATTCTTAGTTTACTCTGTAACATTATGTCAATGATAAAAATTATAGTGTTCATACCATTTCTTCACACATGCTCAATAACAATAAATGCTTGCCTTTCTTCTACAGTTTCAAGAGGAGTTAGAGTTTATGATGAAAAGTCAAAGGCTAGCTACAAAATATTTTTTGCATTTATGAACATTTTGGGATTATTAAAATTACTGGCAAATGATGAGTTAAATTCAAACATTCAAATGTTTTAAGCTACACAACAAATACAATTCAGTCTTAAGCCCAGGTTACCATTGGCCCTTAGTATTTCTGAAAGTGAATGCTCCATTAAAAAAAAATTAGTTCTTTATACGAAGTCTGGCAATTGTCCTCATTATTTATGATTATCACGCCTAAAAGCTCCTAATTTACTAAAAGTCACGCATATTTTCAGGCCTTCTATTTAATCCCTCACTGTCAGAACCTGCTTAGCATTCAAAATCTACCTTAAAAGTGGCCTCCAATTATATGACTGGGGTAGCTTCATGCCATCCAGCAAAGGAGCTTATTCATAATTTTCCATCAGTAAGCTTCTACTGAATTAAATATATTAGAACAAAAACCTTAATGTGTTCTATTAGTTAGTACAGTTTCATTAATGAAAGCTGTATAATAAATTTCATTCAGTTAATTATCAGCAGTATGATTACTATTTTATTTTCATACCACCTGTGCCACTTTAATACCCATGAAAATATTTTACCTAAATCAGGTACAAATTTGCATGCACAAGCACGTTATTCCTGAGGCATATAGAACGAAACCACATTGCATTCAGAACACGTGCAGGGTACTGGCTAAAATGTAAAACACTTGCAACCATGGAGATGAGGAGTAACTGGAAGTCCCATGTCTCAGTGGGAGGACACTTTATCAAGATCACATTGGAAAAATGTCTATCCATGTCTCCTAGGGCCCAAGGTATGCATCTTAATATGGTAACCAGATGTCATGTTTGAGAATATTCAGACCACCACTGTTTATAATACATAGAAACCAAAAGTACCATTGAAGTCCGCCAATGGTAAAATGGAATTTTATATAGCAGTAGAAACAGAGATGTGTTACTAGTGTAAGATTCTATGTAATACATATGGCTCAAAAGCATGGAAAACATACTCTGGCCAGGGAAGCAGGCAGGTCTTCACTTCCCCTTCTGTTCCTCTAAATCCAATCCCCCAGACTCATAACCAGCTCTTCAACAGAACACCTGCTTCAGTCTCCCTGTCCCACAGCACCATCTCTTGTGGATTAATAAAACAGAAACAATCAGACAAACAAAAATACAAACAACCAATGAAACAAAGAGTTGGTTGTTTGAAAAAAAATCAATGTTTGTAAACCCAAATCCAAATTAACTAAAAAGCAGAGATGGAATATCCAACTTAACAAAACATGAAAAGACATGAAAAGGGGGATATAACAATAGACATCAAGGAAATCCAGAGAATCATTAGGAAATGCTTAAAAAACCTGTACTCTACCAAATTTGAAAATCTAAAAGAAATAATTTTCTAATAGGTAACTACCAAAGTTAAATGAATGTCTGATAAGCAATTTACACAGACCTATAATCCCTAGTTAAATAGAAGCAGTATCCAAAAAAAATAAAATTAGGACCATTGTTTTATCATTTTAGCATATAATTTGACTAGACTTTCAAAGAGATAATGCCAATACTCCTCAAATTATTCCACAAAATGGAAACAGAAGGAACATTGCCCAATTCATTTTACAAGGCCAGAATTGTCTTGATCCCCACACAATACAAGGACCCAACAAAGAAAGAGAATTACAGACCAATTTTTCTTATGAACCTAGGTGTAAAAATACTCAATAAAATGCATGCAAACCAAATCCAAGAGTACATCAAAAAGATCATCCACCATGACCAAGTAGGCTTCATCCCAGAGACAAAAGTGTGGCTCAGCATATTAAAATCAGTAAATGATCCACCATATAAATAAACTGAAAGGCAAAAAACACATGTCCATTTCAATTAGATATAAAAAAAAGGGAGGGTCTCTGAAAAAAATCCAATACTCCTTTTTAGAAGTCCTAGAGAGATGGGCATACAAGGGACATACCTCAACATAATAAGGACAGTTTACAGCAAACCCACAGCCAACATCAACTTACATGAAGAAAAACTCAAAGTAATTCCACTAAAAACAGGAACAAGACAGTGTTGTCTCTCTATACTTCCAATATAGTACTTGAAATTTTAGCTGGAGCTAAGGAAGAAAATCAAGAGGATACACATTGTAAAGGGAACACCCAAAGTATTATTATTTGTAGATGATATGATAGTATACATAAGTGTCCTGGAAAATTCCCCCGAAAATCTCCTACAGCTGATGAACACTTCCAGCAAAGTAGGTGGAAGCAAAATTAACCTCCCTCCCCAAATCAGTAACCCTCCTATATACAAATGACAAACTGAGAAATCAGGGAGACAACACCTTTCGCAATAGCCTCAAATATTATAAAGAATCTGGAGGGGTGTAGCGCTCTAACCAAGCAATTGAAAGACTTGTATGAAAAATTCCAAACACCGAAGAAAGAAATTGAAGTCTTCAACATAAAACCAGATATGCTGAAACCAATAGAAGAGAAAGTAGGGAATAACCCTGAACTTACTCGCACAGCAAAAGGCCATCTGAACAAAAAATCATTAGCACAGGTACTAAGATCAAAAATTAATAAATGGGACTCATGATATTGAAATGCTTCTGCATAGCAAAAAGCACTGTCATTCAGACAAATCAGTAGCCTATAGAACGGGAAATGATTTTTACCAACTACACATATGATAGATGGCTAATATCCCAAATATATAAAGAACTAAAAAAAAAAAAAAAAAAAAAAAAACAAAAAACTAGATATCAAGAAAACAAATTATTTTTAAAATGGGGTACAGATCTAAACAGAGAATTCTCAATAGAGAAAATTTAAATGGCTGAGAAACACTTAAAGAGATGTTCAACTTGACAGGTGATGTGTTTTGCTACTGCTGTTGACATCTAGAGGATCACTACTGGACTTTCTGGTTTGCTTGAGACAAGCCTTTGCACATTCTTAGAAAGCGGAAATGTGTGGGTAATTGAATTACTCCCTAAGAGTTCTAAAATCAACTATTACAGTTGACAAGGAAACTCGCTAAATGCTACCTTCAACTTCCAAATTTCATGAGGGGAGAAGTCTTTCTAAAATTTACGCAACGTTCTTGATTAAATGTGTTAAATAACCGTAAATACAGCATAATGGAATATGTAGCTGTGTGCGTGAGGGAGAGAGATAATATACCCTATGATAGCAGAACATTACAAAAAGGTACAAAAATAATATAACAGGCACCAAAAGTGTCTTTGTTTAATGAACTTGGCATTTCAAAACATTAAAAAGCAGTTTCTGTAACATGAATTGAGAATAGGAATGAGGTAAAGGAACCCTCTTGGCTGGCTTGGCTCTCCCAAACAGATGGCCTGGTATTCACAATCTTTGGATGGTAGTGGTAGTAGCTGCAACAGTTGATCAAACCTACAAGAGTGGGTTTATGCCCTTTGGGAATACGCCCTTTGCTTCAGGAATTTAAAGGTGGGGGGATAACGTTAACATGCATTATATAGTATGAAAGTGAAATGTCTCTGACAGGCTCAGATATTTGAACAGTTGGTCACCAGGTGGTGGCGCTGTTTGGAGGGCTACTGTGGGTCCTTTCGGGTGGTGGTTTATATAAAAAAAGTAGGTTGCTAGGGGCAGGCCTTCAAAGTGGAATCTACTACTGGTTCTAACTCAAGCTTTCTGCCACCTGATTGATGTGCCCAGATGTGAGGACATGAGGAATTATTGCCTCATACTCCTGTAACTACAGGAATGGAGCCATACCAGCTCCCATGTCTTCCCTGTCATGATGGACTGTATCAACTATAACCAGGAGCCCAAATAAACCTTCCCTCTCTTAAGTTGCACCTGTCAGATTATTTTGTCACAGTGATGAGAAAAGCAACTATAACAATATATAAAGGCCATGTTTCCACATGTTAGACTGTGCACATTGGAATAACAGTATAAGGATAAGGCTAGAGGCATAGGGACACTTCCTGAAACTAAATCCCTAACGTCAGGTGAACTAGCTGTTTAGACTCGGGAAATTTTTCAACATCTTCTTGATTCAATTTTCTCATTTCTAAATTGAACTATTAATACTAATGTGAAAAACTTACATGAGGATTAAATTGATGTTGGCAAAGGCATGGGAAGAATAGTTGTCATACAGTAAGTGTCATATAAGTTTTTACTTTAAACAAAGCAAGCAAACATGAACAGTTATGACCATTTGTAATGCTTGATACACAATGCCATAATGCCATGCATTGTATATTTTATTGATCACAATTAAGAGATAGGCATCATGTTTCCTATATGTAGAAGGGTCAACCAAATTTTCACAAAGTGATTTGGCTACAAATTAGGAAAGCCAGCCTGGCCATCTAGAACTAAATGCTATAGTTAGAATTAAAAGATAGAGATGAATTTTAGCTCTTCAATCCAGGTCTTATAAGATCCTGAGAGAAGACTTGAGCAATCGGGGTCTTACCTAGATAATGGCGGGCACGGTGTGAGGTGACTTTAGCTAAGAAAGCTATTGTGAGCATAGGATATGAGAAATTTGTGAAAGCAGGTGATAAAATTCCTAACTAATGGAATTCACCATTTGGTAGGAGGAGCTTCTCAAATTCACATGATGCCCACATATTTCCTGTATTATACTCAAACATGAACCTGTAGGTACTGGGATAACTGTGTATACCAAGGGCTCAATACTTATATAGTCCTTCCAGTAATTTCCAGAGATCCATCTGTGGTTTGTACATCTCATTACTGCTAGAGAAGCTGTCTCTTAGCTTCCTAAAAGAGCTAATGTAAGGGTCTTATTTAAAGTGGTGAGGCTGCTGAGAATGCAGCTTTTCCAAGTTGGATACTCTGGTTTCTGCAAGAGTCTTAGCTCACTAAAAAAGAGCTTTGGGGAGCAAATGCCTAAAAAAATTCCACATTGCAAAATTAAAGGCTTTTGTTACCCCTCCTATACAGTGTAACTGAAAAGTCAGCAGCTATAAACAAAATCAGAAGAAATAAAAACCAGACATACTCAGTTCGTCTGCAGAAGAAAAGGCAGATTGGAAACTTTTGCATTAAAACAAGGGAACTATTTCTTGGGGTGAAGAAAACGCCAGTCCTGGCATACTCTATGATTGCAGTAGCTATTTTATTCGTTCAGTTGAGTCAGAAATTATAATTTTCATTTACATTTCCAAACCAATGGAAAAAGCTTAAGTAAAAGTATACTTTGGGAATGCAAATTAGAACTGGAATATTTAAAAGGACATCAGAACCAGATAGCTTGTTACCATAAGATCAGTCTGACCTTGTCTTCATTCCAAGAAATTCATGCTTTGTCATACCATAGCTATTCACATATCAGGAAATTTGACTTCCAAACTAGAGGTAAGATAATATGTAGGAATGATCTGCTAGAAATTCTAGCATAAGAAAGAAAATTCCTTTTTAAATCTAATTAATTTTGACTTTAAAAGCAGGTCACTATAAATATGGGAATAGTATAGGAAGATACCAAATCCATTGCAGTTATATCTAATCTTATGATAGAAATAATAGAAATTAAATTCTTAATCAATTTTTCCTCCCCAGTGTCCAATAAACCCTAACATAAAATGTTCCTATTTTTACAGAACTTTTATGGAAAAGACACCACGACTTCTAAGTTTGCCAGCTGGTTTGTTAACATATGAAATCTGAGCAATGAGGAAAGAGGTGAATGAAAGAACTTTCTTTTGGAACTCCTCACCAACAGTTCCATTTGATTACTATGTATACAGAGATTCTACATACAATATACATATATATAGGAACTGCTCACCATTTTATTCCTGGGACCCAGCATAATGCTTGGCACACAGCAGGTACTTAGCGAATAAATAGTCGAATGGGTTTCTCCACAGGAAGATCAAACAGCAAATCATGCAAGAATGCAAGCATGAATATACAAACATACAAATCAACTAAAAGTAAGACTTGGGATTATTTTGAGATGATATAACAGTTAATTTAATGAAACTATATAATAAAACCTTCTTCCCAACCTTCATGAAAATGAAAAATTATTTCACCTCCCTAATATTATTATGAATTCAAATAACATCATCACAAGTCTCTATTCATGGGATCTACTGTCACTTTATAAGTTAACAATGATATGCAGAAAGTTTCAATGATATTACAGTGCAGTGTAAAGAGCAAGAACTCTGGAAACAAAGAGTTGGGTTTAAGATCAGGATGTATTTCTTTTAATAATATACTAATAAAATATTTTAATTGTACTATTAGAAAAATATATATTCTGATATATATATATATATAATTCTTAATATATATTAAGAATGTCAAATATCATATTTTTGCTATAAATAAGGAAACCCTAAATTGGCAGGAGTGAAATTTTATGAGTTTCCCCTTCCATGTATTTTTGGATTATACCATTAAATTGAAATTATTCATTTTAAATTGCACAAATATCCAATTTATTTTGTTTTTGCCTTGGAACGTCAGAGCTTTTCATCTGGAAAAGCTTGAGAGTGGAAAGACATTATGTAAATCCAAAGATTAGGGCTTGGGGGATTTTGAAGTCAAATTCTTCAAATGTTAAAGTCGTCTATAATAATCTCAGAGCTGAAAATTAATTTCATTACCCTTGATGAAACGATTTGTAACATATGATTGCTACATCGATTGCATTCTGTTTACTCATTTAAGGAAGAAGAAATCAGAACACACAAGACTATTTTAAGACTTTGGGCTCCTATCCAACACTGCTGATTAAAAGCATCTATTTTTAACAGGGCCTATTACAAAGATTCTGTATAAAGCATATGGACTAGCAGACTAAAAGGAAGTTTTGCTTATGTAGAGCATAAGACAACCCAAACTTCATCAAGATAGGCTCCTGGAGGGAGTGATAATCTGAGCCAGGCCTGGAGGTTCACAGACAACTTGACAACAAAGAGGAAAGCTCTCTTCTTAATTTCTCAGAATCACAAGAAACAGGAAAGAGAAAGCAGAAAATGCAAGGGTTTCACTTACACATTAATTTAGGAATTTAATAGTAAACATCTTTCTGGTTTATCTAGTATCTCATGACCTCTTTAAATTAAATTATCCTATTGATTAATAGAGACAGGATTAAGGCATCCTAAACGTTTTAAAATGAAAATGACATTTTTAATTTTCTCTAAATATCAGATTTTGGTGTGAGTTACATTATTGATTGAAATGACTTTGTTTTAATGGATGGGGGTGTTGTCCAATGGCAGAACAATTGGCCAGTATGTATGAGGCTCTAGATTCAATCTCCAGGAGTGGCACAATACTCAACTCCAGTATGACCATTTAAAAAAAGAAAGCTCCCCCAATACTGGAGTTGAGTAGACAGCTGCCTTAGTAAAGATCTTGCTTCGAAAAGACAAGAACTTAAACTTGATGGCCAGAACTTACATTAAAAAGAAGTCAAGTCAGGCATGGGTGAATGCTTGTAATCCCGTATTGGAGAGGCAGACAGAAACAGATTCCTACAAGTCATGTGTGACAGGGGAACCAACAACATTGTTCCCCTGGCCAGTAAGAGGTCATCTCAAAGATGGTGGGGCTAGCAAGATGGTTGTAGATAAAAGTGCTTTCTAAGTTTGATTCCTAGACCCCTGGGAGAAGAACTAGATATGGTGGCTCATGTCTCTAATCCTAACTGGATCACTCCTATAGTGAGATGGGAGGTAGAGACAGGAGAATTCAGCTGGATGCTGGGCATTCAGGGCAAACTGACAGAAACAAGAGAGACTCTGCCTAAAAAACAAGGTACAAGGAATGAACAGACTCCTGAAATGTTGTCCATTGTCTTCCACATGTATGTTGTGGCTCACATGTATCGTCACTTATATGCACACACACAGACACACACACACGTAATATATTAAACAAATGCATATATAATGCATATAAATGCATATATACAAATGAATATTTGTTACTTGACTCACTGTTGTTATAAAACACACTAAGTTTGGATAACATCATGATTGCAGACACAATCTAATAAGTAACCTGGAGCTAGAAGAACTTATTGAACATGTGTTGGTTAGTAGATGTTATGCTAAGAAGCATTTTACTGTACAATTCGCAGTCCTCATACTTCTAGGTAGTTAAATTGTATTAGAAGGGGGAAAAAAAATCAAGCAAAGGCTGAAAGCAGAGAAACTAAACATTATGTATACATTAACAGATGCAAGAGAAAAAGCAATGCAAATGTACACATTCATAAACATGAGTACATATTAATTCCTCCATAACTCTTTAAAAACACAGCATATTCAGGTGACCATCATGAAAGAAAAAGAAACAAAACCTGGTTATTCTGGGTTGGAGGCATTTGAACCTGTAGATGGCACTGGCTCAGCTATTACTACTCCAGGGTCAGGAACAGAACTAGTATCTATTGGGTTATGTTATTTGACATCTACTAACATTGATCAAATCATTGAATTTAATCCAAACTCTAGCTACCTGGCATTAGGAATTATCTCCTTCCCATTTGAACTTCCAGTGCCCTTCACCCTGCCAGTCAATGTAACTACCCCTAAAAGCTTGACTTTACCAAACAGTCATAGATTCACTGGTAAGATAAAAACATCACAGGAAGCAGAGCCTCAAAGTGCTCTCACAAACACTCACTGGCTTTACCGTACAAGCTTTGATAGTGGCACTACAGCTTCAAGAGTGCCGTCTGGGTTCACCCCCATGGCTGCTGTAAAATAAAAAGACCAGTTTTCCAGACTACATATAAACTTGAAGCAGGATACTTAGCCTGCACCTCTCTGCTTTCTCATTTATGTGATACTGATAGACATTCCCATGGTGTTAGCCTAGTGGGGCTGTACATCTTTGTATCCATTAACTGTCAGCTGAGTCATTTTCTCTGTTCATGGCATCACGTTACCCTGTCAGGATCTTCCTTGCAGGCATCAGCTCCAGTCTTTCATTAGATCTGTAAAGCTGACTTCTTTTTTTGTTGGAGGAGCTGTTTTATGAGTTCACTGTAGCTTTTTCCACATCAGATCTCACACCTGAAGTCTCCAGTTTGTGAGTAAATGCAGTTTTTGCCAGTGGTCACTAAGAAAGCCCCTCCTTCACAGATGGGTGGGGCACCCCTCTATTCTTCAGGCACGTTAACCTTTTTCTCCTTAGACAAATCTCTGGGACAGAATCTAAGAAGATGCTCACAGTCACGTTCTCTCTTACCAGGTCATATCTTGCCAATGAGAATCAAGCGTCCTTTCCCTTGTAAATTTCAGAACCCACACCACATAATAGCTCTTTGCAATTGTCAGTTATCCCACACAACTGTAGCTATTCCTTTTCACTTCCTAGGCTTGACATAAAGTGTTAGTCCTGGTTTGCCCTGAGCTCTCTAGCTTGTTCCGGTGAAGCTCTTCCTTATGATACTTATCTCTCCCTCCTGCTCTGAAGCTTGGATAGGATGTGGTCCCTGGAACATTATCAACTGTAATAATCCACCAGCTATCTAACAACTTTTCCATTGGCTTTGGGTGATAGCTATTGGGACATAGAATTCACTTTAGAATACTAGTCGAAGTTGAGTGGGCTTCTGCCTCAGTTGTGGAAATGTGGGCAGGCAAGTGCTTCCTGATATCATCTCAAAGAGGGCAGATGTCTCATTTTACCTTTTTTTGGCACAGATGTCATATGCCTTTCTTCACCATTCTTAAGGCTCTCAGTCCTTTACTAAGAAAAGGTTGATAAAGCCAAGAAGTGTGATGACAGCAGAAGCAGACTCTTCTAATTCAGGGCTATTTCAAGCTAATTGATTGTGGGAGTGTGTGCACCATGGGTATGCACAAAGGTCAGAGGTTAGTATCAGGTATCTTTTATAATTGGATTCCCCTTATTTTTTTTGAGATAGGGTCTCTCACTGAACCTTGAGCTCTCTGGCTGAGCAATCTAGCTACTCTGGTTGGCCAGTGAATTCCAGGGATTTGCCTTTCTCTACCTACCCCTATCACTGGAGTTACAGATTCATGCTGCCACGCACATATTTTCTGTGGGTACTGGGAGTCTGAACTCAGTAACCCATTCACACACAGAACTTTACAAACTGAGCCATCTCCCAGGCCTCTAGATTTGAATTCTTTTGTTATTATTTTCTTTCATTTACTCTCTATAAAGTCACTGGACATTTACTGAGCCCAATACCTTCCGCTAAGAACTGGGGTAACCATGAAAAGCAGATGGTTGTTATATTTCAAAGCATGAAAGGGGATGGAATTATAAAACAAACATAGAAAGTTCTGTGCTTGTAATGTCTTTTCCAAAATTTGGATTTGTCTTGAAAGATTCTCTAATGTTCATGAACTAGTTTAGACTACCTCTATCCAATGGTAAGAAACCAGGCCCATGTATTTGTGAATGTTGAATTGTCAGTCTAAGAATAATTAGAATAAGGGAAAAGTGACATCGGAATTAGGAAAAAAAAAAAAAAAGGCAAGGCAAGTTCAGAGTGGAAGCACTGGGTGGAGGTGAAATGTCACTGTTTTACAGAGGGACTTTATCAAAGAAAAGCAGCTACCTATTGAAACATGATATAAAACAAAAGGTATGTTAGACAAAAATGGTAAGGTAAATCAAAAATGAGAATAAAGAACAGACATGTGACTTGAATAAACTAATTTATAAAACAATTAAAAACAAAGCAACCCTGAGAGCATTGTCACCAATGTTCCCATTCTGTCATGAGCTGGTAAAATCTGGAGGGCACAGAGTACACATGGGTACATCAGGAGACACTGGAAAAATAGTTCTCAAATTCCACAGGTGGCTTTCTCTATTTGAAAGAGCTTTTGTTCAGATCTATTCATCTCATCTCTTTGTCTCTGTGACTCACAGCAGAGGTACAGGTCTTTTGAGACTTCTGAGCCCTAGGCTAAGGACAGGCTGTGTAAATTGGGATGCTTAGTACAATGGAAAAATGAAAAGGCCCTTGTTAAAAGTATTAAGAAGTAAACACAATGACTGCGAGCATTGAGCTCAGTGCAGAGTCATTTTAAGCCTGAGTGTCTGACAGATGTCACACTCATGACATCAGCCCTATCCCTGCTGCTTGACAGAATCCCATCAGTGACTTCCGAAAGCACAACTTTTTGCTTTTTATTAGCACATGTTTCCTATGAAAAAATAATGATTTTTATACACAAATATAATATACTTTATTTAACCCACATCATGGCTATCTCTTGCTCCCCCACCTACTAGCTACCTTTGTGTTCCCCCGAACGCTTTTTCCATGCTCACACTTTGTCCTAAAGTGAGATTTAGCATATGAGATGATGTGGTACTTGTTTGTTTGACTCTGAAAACACAGCTTTAAAAAAAAACTTCAGTCTGTGTAGAAGAATACTGTATAAAGAAATTTCTAGAATAGTTTTCCAGATTGATGGAGTTTTCGTTATTGGCCAGTAAGTAATGCCTTGCAGGTCCTAGCTCAACCCCAAAGTAGTGAAGATTATGTATTTAAACACTTGAAGTTCAAATCCCCCTAGTGAGTTTAAGTTCTCCTTCAGTTTGCAAGGTTCTTACTGGAGCCCAGGAACAACGGTCATAGCATATGCAATTTGATTGTTATCACCTGGTGATTTCAGAGAATGTTTTGGTTAGGAAAACGGGGACACTGTTCCTAAGTGCCGTAGTGAGAAACAGCTGTGGAGGGAGTAAGCCATCCTTCCCTTTCCCCTGTGGTAGAGGGGTTTGTAGGGAGCAGATAGTAGAAACTTCAGAACCTGGCAGTTTGGAGAATGCTTGGGAAAGTTCTCCGGCCCTCATATTAGGCTAACCAATGTCATTGCCTGTTTAGTTTCACTGTGGAAAGCCTCTACTATTCTTTTCTCTCATCAACCCATCTCCGCACACACAGAAAAAAATTTTTTAAAAGTAATGGAATCGAGATCACATAAGTGAGTCTCTTCAAGGGCTCATCACGTCACTGTGAGCAAATTCCAAGCCATTCACCGTAGCCTGCTAGATCCCACATGACCCATCTCTGTGTGCCTCCCCATATTGTCTGTCCTGCTGACTGACTTTCCTTCTGCGTACAGACATTGGATGAGCCCCAGTACGTCATACTGGAAGTTACTTCTGCTTGAAATGCGTCTTCCACAGGACGCATGTCCGGCTCTTTGTTGTCTAGGCCTCAGCTCAGAATGACAGTTCTTGCATCACAAACACAAGTGGCCAACTCCCTTCACTCTAATTTATTTGTGTTTTCTTCAGACCATTCATCATGGATGTGATTTCATGGGAAATGTTCATGACCTTTAGCTCCTTTTATTACTGGAGTGAGAGTAACAGGATTGCCTGACTTCAACTAAAGGATCTCCAGTGCTGAGAACAGACTTTTAGATAATAGTGCAATGCTGTTACACACTCAGGAACTTCCTTTTGTACCAAGAAGGACATTCTTTTATCCAGAAACAACAGTTTCTCTACAGAGACTTTACATACAACAGGAGAATGGACCCTTAAATATGACTTGTTTAGCTATAGTGTATGTTGTTCCCTTAATGATTTAAACTCATTTATCCTCCAGAGTAATTCATCAGGACCTGATTTAAGGAGTCTACACACAATGATGAAAATTTGCATTACAAAGACCCATAAGTACTATAGCCAGAATGTAGACACCAGTCCTTATTTATGGTTCCAGCTTCATTAACATTTGTCACAGTGCGCAAATAAAAGTCCTTAGGCATATAGGTAGCATTCTCTTCTCAATGTCACAAGCAATGGAAGTTTTGCTTTATTATTCAGACAGTGACCTACAATTTCAAGTCACTGCAGAAAGAGTGACAAGTCAGAGCTTCGGCCAAGTGCAGTTCCCTTTACTACTGCACACACTCCCATCTATGCTCAAGGGTAAGTCTGGAGTGAGAACTCAGAGACGACTTCATCCCCTATGCACATCAACAGCTTCTATTTACACTCTGTCCCTTCTGATGTGAAGCATCAAACAAGATCCTACATGTTATGGAAAAATTCAAGGAGAAGAATGGACTTCTGTGAAACTTGTTCCTAATTCCTGTCATGCACTCACTGGATTAAGGGCAACAATTGAGGTGCAGCAGAGCTCAGTGAATGTGTTCATTTTTTCAATGAAGCAGAAGCAAACTGTTACATAAGTTTTGGGGAAAATAAACCTCTGGTGATATACAAGGAAGAGGCCATTTTGTTATTTTTACTGGCAAAGCTGTGGCATAGAAAAAGAAACTGTCTTACACTGAGGTTTGAATCTCAGAAAGTAAAGAGATTGAAAAGGAGACATTTCATATTGAATATGTATAATTTGTTCCTGATTCAGGAAGACACTAACTGACTGATGTTCAATAAAGACTACTATTTTTCATGGGAATAAGTATTAGCTCAAAGCAAAAGTCATTAATAGCTACTCTGAGTAAAATTATCTTAGTCACAGAGAACAAATATTAAATATGTGTTTAACTATTGTTCCTATCTTTTGCTTAGGAGGTAGAGCCTTATTTGGTTGGTTTCTTTCCAGATGAGAAAATAGGGAAAATTAATGGCACATGAGACTATTTCAGAAAAAATATCAGAGGCAGATATTTAAATGACTTATTGCTATGAGGCCCAAAAGGTATCATTTACACAAACACAAACAGCACACACACACACACACACACACACACACACACACACACACACACACTTAGAATATAAGTAGAACAAAATAATGCAATCATGATTTTGAACTTGAATCTTGAGTTAAGAATGACTGAATCTACATTCCTAAGGTGTATGATAAAACTTAAAGGCCAGACCTTGGATTCTCTACGAAAGTTTAACAGAAGTTAATTAGCCACTATTTTCATTATTTCTGAAGATAGAAAATTTACCCCCAAATATTTTCTTATATTTGAAATGCTCCCTTGACCAATTTATTTCTAAAATAAATGTGGGAATGTATTCTGTATGTACATTTATTATTTAGACAGTAAGTAACAGATATACTTGAGACTCCTGTTTTGTCTTCATAAGTAGAGATACCTGATGTGCAAACCATATATCATTTTCTTAAAACTATATTTTAGCACAATATTTCATAGTGGAACTCATAGCCTATAATGTATGTGAAACTCTAATATTTTGTAGAAGAACATTCAGTGTCTACCGCTTAAGGATAACTGTAACTGCATTTCTAAGAGAAATTACAACAAAAACAAAATATCACATATCTGGAATCAGAAATGAAGACTACCAAATTTGAACCGAGTTAATAGTGCATTAATCAAGTCTTAAGTGAGTTTCCTAAGAAATGCACATATATATTTCAGAAATATAGGACCAAAAGTGAACAGAAATTAAAATGTCTCTATTCTCTGTCAAGGTATATCTGGCCTTGCAGTGAACACACACACACTTACACACAAATGCACATACAGATACATGCACACATGTACACATTCACACATACACACATACCAATACACACACACATACCAATACACACACACACACACACACACACACACACACTTCTATAGAAGCTCTACCTCTCCACCACCAATATGGTAACTTCAGTTAATCACACACTGTCATGTTGAAACACAACTGGGAGAAATATCAGGTTCACTAAATACAAATGTAGTTTTTAATAATAGACCATAGTGGTTAATACTCTAGTGTATATTTCCAAGAGCAGCAACTAATAAGAGTGTCAACAGATGACTTTTTATGATTATATTCGCTCAACTTTTACTATTTTTTGAGTATTGTGTAACTAATACTTTTACTTTACTTTAAGATAAAAGCAGCAGGTACAGAATTATAGAGAAATGCCAACTGAATGAGTTGCAAAATTATCTAGTTAATTAAAAAGAATTACCTGTCACAAATCACAAAGAAATGATTAAGTCTGCTGATTCAAATAACTCCATCAACTGAGTCCCCATACCATCTTAGGAAGATTACAGGTGTCAGGCTTTTCTAAGTCAATATATCAATTTAGTTACCATCCAGGCAACCAGTCTATTGTATAATCATCAAAAGCATGTATGAAGTATCCGTCAATCTTCCTGCAATAAATGTTATACTAGTGCAATTACCACAGACTGGGTTCTGATGAACATGATATTCACTCCACAGCCTGGAGTGTGTTAGAAATATAGCTTGTCTGTGATCTGATCATCTGTGGCAGGGAATACACTCTTGGGAACATGTGTGACTACAGTGATATTTAGTAGAACCCATAAATCTATCAACAGAAAGTAGAGATACTTCGTATCACCTTATAGATAAAAATCAAGCTCATTATTAAATCAAAGTTTAGCAACAAGATGTGACAGATCTTATTAAAAGTAAGAAACACATAAATCTACATATCTCACTGCATCTTTCTTTGATAAAATGAGTCACAATGCAATGGTTTCCTTGGTACCCCACCAAAGGACTGATGGAGAACATTTGGAGAGAAGATGAATAATGTTGACAGCATCATCCTCTCAGTTCAGAATTAAATTCTTCCTTGTTTCAGGAAAATCCTTTCTCTAATAGTTCTCAAAAGAAATATTCTTAGTCAAATATAAATAAAAATATTACATGGGCAGTGGTGACACAAGGCTTTAATCACTTGGGAGGAAGGGGAGGTCTTGGGAGGAAGTACTTGGGAAGAAGCAGGTGGATCTCTGTGAGTTCGAGGCCAGCTTGGCCCACAGAGTGAATTCCAGGATGGCCAGAGTTACAACAGAGAAACTGTCTTGACAAAGGAAAAATAAAAATAAAAATATTATTTTTAAAAAAAGCGTTTTTCTTCTACATGAAGATACATACATAGAGGAAATTTATAATCTCTCTTTCTCTCTCTCTCTCTGGGGTATCAGTGGACAACATGTAGGAGTTGTTTCTTTCTTTCCATCATGAGGATTGAACTTAGGTCGTCAGGCTTGGCAGCAAGCACCTTTACCTACTGAGTCATCTCTTGGGCCCCTACAAGTTTAGGAGCCTATCAAAGGTAGAAAATAAACTTCCACAAACTCCTTCCTTTTGTACTGAAAACTTCCTATATAACATAAACAAAGGAAGTGAATAATGGATCACAGTGAGATGGCAAGATGGGATGTATTAAGAAATCCACTTAAAAATCATCCTGTTCCATTCCTTCCCTCTGTTTGTCTTCTTCCAAAACCAGTACAACTTTTATCTCTTCACCCTGAAATTATCAATAGTCACTTGATATTAAGTTTTATTGTTCTTTCCTATACTACAAAATTTGACAATATTTGTCATATACTTATAACCTTTGGCTGATAATATATTTCCTCAACATGTTATGAAAGTTGTATAAGTAATATATGATTATAACATATCTATACAAACACCCATATTAACAAATGTGCATTCATTGAGTCACAAACATTCATAAATACTGATGTGCAGATAAATGGCTTTCAGCTTCAGCTGGCTGTGAATATCTACAAGGGTTAGGCTATGTTCTAGGCACTATACACAGTGATGTTCAAGGGAAGGTCCACACTCTTTGTGAACTTAGATTTGATTGCACAGTATAATTAACAAATGAAATAAGTATATAACCAATAAATGACAGAGAGTGTTACACTAAAATTGAAAATGGGAACAGAAACACAGTTCACTTTAAACTTCAATGTGTACAATAATCACCTAGGATATAGACGGGGAGCTTTGCTATCATTTGCTATTAAAGCAACAAACATGAGAAGGGCAGAGTTAAACATGGAAAGTGTCTAGTCCCATGCTAGATATACTGGACTAAATAGTAAAACACACTTTGATTCATTTGTATATCAAAGCTTAAAATGACCTACGATGGGTCGCTGCAGAGTTGCAAGCGACAGGAATTCAGCATATCCTTACTTATTCACAGCTCGTATTTGCAGGCTGATTGTATATTGTATCTACAGGTTGATAAAGCAAGATTCTGGTGAAAGTAGTAGAGGGTTCAGATTTACAACCTCTGATTCTTCTCAGAGCACATCTCATTCCTCACAGTATACATCTATTGCATGTAGTGAAATGTCATCAAGAATATTTCCAAATGGAGAAAAGGCACAGATTTTGTGATAACATAGGCAATATAATCAGTTTTAAGTTCTTTGCCAGTTTTTACAAAAGAACCAATACCTACACTGAAAACAAAAATCCAACCTCAGCTTCTACAAGATGTCATCTTTTCAAGGCTATTGCCTTATCCTGAATGGGGCTCATAATATCCCTTAAGTGATTACTGTGCACACAGACCTAATCTCTTTCCAACATCTTCTGATGTGATTCTCTACTGGTTGTTGAGGGCATGTGTTGTATATAGCCTAAAGAGAAGAAATGAGGTGAAGTCAATACCATGTAAACCTACACTTTAGAACTCAAATTTGATTACAGAAAAAATGAGCAGCTGTCACTGAATGTTTTCTTGCTTTCAGCTCAGGCCGACTCGGTGCATGGTTGGTTTTGTTGTTGTAAGGTAATGCTGAACAGCCCTTCATCCCAAGTTCCATTTTTCCTTCCATCTCCTCTTCTCTAATAACGATAGCCATGAACAAACCATGTAAAGCAGCAGTTCTCAATTTTTGGGATTGAATGACCTTTTCACAGGGGCCGGCTAAGACCATCTACATATCAGATATTTACAGTACAACTCATAACAGTAGCTAAATTATAGATATGAAGTAGCAATGAAAATAATTTTATGGTTGGGATCACCACACCATGAGGGACTGTTTATTAAAGAGTCGCAGCATAAGGTGATCTGGCCATTATACATGATCACAGCAACAAAAAAGTAATTAAGATAAATATAAATTTTAAGAATGCAGCTAAAATTATACTACACCTTAGAAAAACATTTTAATATCAGTCCCTGTATAAAGCCTTTTGACCCTACTGAAAGCTTCAGAATGCTAGACTTCCCCATTTATGATTATGGACTGGGGAATTTTTTTTTGAAGCACCAATATCACCATCCCATAAGCATTGCTATATTATACATGATATAATTCTTTGTACTTTGTATTATATAGTATAGTACTTTGGGGATTAATTAGTCTAGGAATTCAAGGTCTTTAAGAAGTGTTTCCTTTCCAAAATAATTAGCTTTTTCCATAGAACCAAAGAACCTGAGATTTAGCTGACAGTGTTGCCCAATTTTCCCAGGCCTGGAGGGTAGGACAGTAAACAGAAGGTATTCCTTTAATACTGGGCATCATTCAGGTGATCTTCTGGTAACAGCCACATGGTGCCCTGCCTAAGAGCCTGATATAAAGGGTACGATGTCCTGTGTTCACAGATAAGCACTAGAGAAACCAGGGATGTTAAACATGTGGAGTTAGCTCCTGTTTTCTGAATGTAGTTAATAGCCTGGTGATCTGTGCTACCAACAAGGCCTGGCCACATCTGAAACCCCACCCCCCATCCGAGAGCATCATTTGTTCATCTCAGACTCTTCTTATGAGGCTGTTATCTCAGTCAAGAAAACCCATCCTTATGGTAGATGTCACTTGTACATTATAACAGCCTAAGTAACTTCTGTGCTATATGCATGTCTAGACCACTCCTGACTCTTTATATTCATCTCACTCATTCTCCCCAGATCCTTATCTTGAGCCTTGTTTCCGAGTCAACAGAACCCATCCTTATGGAAGAGTCCATGTACTTTGTAAAGAGTTTCAATGTAAACATGTCTTAAGCTTTGTTGTATGCAGGAAATTGAATCAGTTGTCATCAGGAAACTTTTTTCCCTCAAAATTGTGATCTACTTAGATATAGCTAAAATAAGCTACCAGAGGTCAAACTCTAGAGGTCGAACCAGCAAGGGCTACTGAGTTGTGTTGAGTCAGATGTTCTTTATCCTCATGTGGATTGTTACTCTGCAGACTGTTTCCAGGGACCCCCACACCTAAGATGTTCATAAGAGCGCAAAGGACAACTGCACCTGATACTAGGACACCTCACAAAGCCCGATCTCTTATTTCCTTTTTATTTTGCTTCAGATTCTTGGAGGCTGCTATGTCTAAAACTGCGTTTTACCCGAAGCCTGGCTTTCTATTTAAAGTTTTCCTCTGAGTTCTTTCTGAGCTAACTCTAAAGAGACCAGAAAACTTGGGTCAGGGAGTAAGTTACGCATGAGCAGCACAGCACTTGCTAGCTCTTAATAGAATCTTCCAGTTTAAATGTAAAAACAGAAAACTTGAGGAATGTTAGTGACCCTCATAATACAAGCAGATATAATTTATGTAACTTTTTAGTGGTTTTCATTTGTTTTCTGCTGTTGATTGTCGAATAAAATTGGCCACTTAGACACCTCAGTCTGTGCTATGTCAGCATCATATAGGACCATGAGAAAGTGTTACCTGTTTATCAGAAAGCACCAGTCCTTTTCAGTCTTGAAAATGGAACATTTTGCATAAGAAATGTTTTCATACTTGTAAAATATCACATATTTCACAAGAGCTTGCTACAGGGGTTGAAAAGAAATGATACATAACTGTACTAATTGTATAGATTGTTTAAATGATTTCTATTTCAAATAACTCTAAGCGTGGGTAAAAATATCTGAGAGTCAGTGACACTGCACTGCAGTTTGTGCAAATTAGCTGAAAAAATGAGGTAAACACTTGTGAAAGTCAGTAAAGTAAGATTGGGAGTGGGAAGGAAATATAAGGAGAAGAAAGCCCAGTCAGTTATCAAAGTGAGACTGGTGATTAGAGTACTCCCAGAGAGTAGCTAGCAAGAAGAATTCTGTTGCTACTGAATTTAAAACAGGAGAAATTAGGATGCTCACATATGGAGCTCAGCATCAGGGAAGCATATCTGAAAAGAGTGGAGAGTTATGAATGATAACACAGAGTGAGAAAGAGCAGTCATATACACAAGACGGTACTCCAGAACAAGCAACAGAGACTACTATATTTTCACTAATAAATACGTCCTATACATGGATTTTCCTTGTGTTGTCATACAAGGATATCCATGATGCCACATGACATTGGCTCCACAAGTCCCCCCACACCCTACAGGCCAAAGAAGCCAGGTTGAACTCATCATTCTTGTCTTCTGACACCAGACTAAGGTGATGACAGCCTATAAGCCTTCCTCTGAAGCAGGACAGAGTCCCAGGGGTAATGCTTGCTCACAAGAGGTCTTTAGTTCCTTACAGCTCATACAACAATGTGACACTGTGTCTTCCTACCATACCCCTTTCCAGCAGATATTGTTTTGGAGCTGCTGCAGCTCCTAGGACTTGATACCTGCACAGCACTGACCACAGTCCTGGCTCTAATGCCACTGGAGGTTTCCAGCTATATAAGCAGGAATGCTTCTTTTCTTCCTTTGTTTTTTTCTTTGTTTCTTTCTTTCCTTTTTAAAAAAATAAACAAAATACATCAATGCAAATCATGGGTTTTTGGTGGTAAATGAGACAGAGAAGAAAAGCATTCTCATTTATATATTCGTGGTTCAAAGCAAGATGTTGTCAATGATATTACTCAGAGTGTTTGTTCTATTTAATTAAACAGGCTTTGTAGGTGGAGTGATCACACATCTGTTTGTTCAGAGTAATCTCATTTGAACAATACTCTTATTATTTTTCTCAAGTATCTCAGTTGGTGGCAAAAATATGACTATTTAGCTATAGGAGAAAAATGATATGATTGGTAAGAAAATTATATTCTGGAAAAATCAAGTATTCTTAAAATTCAGTGAGTATAAGAGAGCCAAGATCTTTCTCTGGAGGAGATACATAAGCCCAAGTCAACAAAGGGTAAGAACTTTCCAGAAAACTAAACATCATAAGTACAGAAAAAAGTTTGTGGAGATACATTTTCATCATTAATAATGAGGAAATTTGCAAACTATTCTTCTTATAATTTTAAAAACAATTTTCCTATGCCAAAATAATATCTTGTATTTCCTCAATTGTCCGGGGTTCATTTGCTGCTGTAAACATACCAATACCCAATCTCAAAAGCCAAAAATCAAGCAATCAATATTTTCTTAGTGTCTACTATGTAAGATATAAAACATGTCAGATATACTATCACAAAGTATCCTTATTTTGATGGATGTACTAAGTTATGGAAGAAACTCTATGTTCCAGAAATACTTGGAATGCTTCTGGAGAGCTGCTCAGAGTCACCCTACTGATAGTGCTCTGGGGCAGTGGTGTCTTCCAGGCTCAGTCTAACTCTTTCTAAACACCACTAGCTCATAAAACAAGGCAGAATCAGAGAAATAGATAAAGAAATACTTTTTCTCAATAATCCATGACTGAAATATTTCTGTAGTTTATTATCACTCTATACCCACAGAGCTAAGCAAATCATTTGAATAGGACATCACCAATAGCATTTAAGAAGGAAAAGGCATCCTTATGTCTATAGGCTAAGCAATTAGTACTTTTTCAAAAGCCTAATGAAAGGAAAACCTACTCATGTGATGTCTTTCTAGAAAGGAAAAGAAAAAATGCAGAATGTGAAATAGGTTGGATTTCTGAAGCAAGATAATTAGGGAAAGCAGGAGATCTGAGCTGGGTCTGCATGGAGGCAGTGACATTGAAGTCAGTCATCCAGTGATTCCTTTCTTTCCCTTCATTGTCTTTCCATCCCACCACACTTGCTTGTCATGCATGTATAGCATAAAGATTAATGAGAATTACTGATTCTGAGGAAACTCCTGTGTATGAATGGAGTATTCCAAAATAATAAGGCATTGCTACTACAGTTGTTAAAAAGTATCAAAAAGTCAAGGAGTGGTAAAATACTTGTCATGTACTGACTATCACAATGCCTACAACTTCGGCCCACATAACCAGACAATTTCACAACTAAAAATTGCACCGTGAATGCACCAAGACTGTTTTCATTTCAGCAGTGTCTCTTAACTGTGTTCCTTAAACTACATTAAAGTTCTAACCTGGTGAATTAATTCTAAGTCGAAATATTCCAAAATGCCACTAATTAGATTTATAGCACCAGAGGCATGTTGTTCAAAAGGATAGTCTATGTAAACTCTATGTTAATTGATTGGCCAGAGATGAATTGTAAACATAAACACCACACTTTGCATTTGTTTGTGTGGAGAAAACAGGGATCAAGAAAGTTGTACGCTATACAATATGCATGTAATAATGCACTCAAGCCTTCCAGAATCATAAACACAGCAGTTCTGTAAATACAGTTAGGGAAAATAGTAGTTTCTTGTTAGTGTTAGAGAAATTTTGATCAAAAAAAGTGAAATAATACTGTGGAAACCAATAAAGACTGATGAACTACATGAGGCAGGCCATGGAATACCAGTGGCAGCTAGATGTACTATGTAGAGTAATTTGCAGCATACATAGCAGCAGTGTAGAAAGCTGGGACCAGTGTCCAAATGCAATTTCAATGGGTGTCATCCTATCTATAGCTATAATATTTATATTTGTATGTGTGTTTTTAATCTATATATTTATATCTACATCTGTATGTATATCTAATCTATATGAGACACTAATACAGTACTGTTCACTAGGATTAATGAAATAGTCACACCAAAAAGTTAACTATTGATATTATATGTAGCTGTTAATATGATATTAAGTTAAGATAGAGTTGTAACAGAGATCAATCTACTGAAAAAATCATGCATTTTTATAATCATCTGAGACAGTGAGTATTAACTTGCCATTGTGTTCAATGAAGCTCAGATAGGGACTTTCAAAAGTACTGATCCTGATCCAGAACAGAATTGTTGAAAGGAACATAAACTCATATATATGTGTATATATGTATATGTGTGAATTATGTATAGGTATATATGCATATGATATATATGGTACATATGCATATATGATATATATGATATATGTATGTGTGTATATATGTGTATATATTCTATATATGTGTATATATTCTATATATGTATATATCTGTAGATGTATATATTCTATATACATTCACATTCTATATATATGTATATATAGTGTATACATATTACAAAATGTTGTAGAATGTGTATGTGCGCGCATATGAGTCTGAACATGTATATTTTATTTTAAAGGATATATATTTCAAAATCCTTTAAAATAAAATATACATGTTCAGACTCATATACGCGCACATACACATTCTACAACTTTTTCTTAAAATATTTAAAATTTTAAATCACTATGCAGTACAGTTTTCTCACTCTAAGTTATAATGGATTTGTTTTAGAAACAATAAAGTGAGAGAAATTTTGTGATTTTTTTTTCACATGATGTGATAATTCTTAAAATTATTAGTAGAGTAAATTAAATTCAATCACTCCCTTCCTATAGGCATGGGCTTTTCCACAAAGCATTCTCTAGTTTATCTGCTTCTCACACTGAGAAAGAATATTCTTTTCTGGCCATGGCCAGGTCCTGTGGAACAAGAGAGAACATTTCCTGCTACCTGCTTGCTACACTTCACATTCTTTCCGACAGGCAATTTTCATCTATTTTTCCAGACGTAAATTAATTCAACTATGTGATTTTTGCCCTTTTATCCTGGTTTCCCACATGAATCAAAATGCTGCCTTGCCAAATGTCAGAGTATAAGGCACAGTAAATAATTTTTAATCCATTGCAGTTTGGCTAGGAACTTCTTACAGTAAAGAAACATTAAGATGTGGTGCACACTGTGAAATAATGTAAAGCAAGAACTGAGGTCTTCCTCAGCCACACTGAGTCTTTGAAGAACTGTCACTTACAGAAAACACATAGGCAGTAAACACTTACCTATGTAAAACTGCTACTCAAGGCCATTGGTCCTAGTTAATCACTGTTTTTTCAGGTGGAAGTTGATGTCAGCATTGATTTTTGGTGTATGCCACCATAAAGGTATCATTCCCAAATTCCTTTCATTGTATTTCTTTCCATTCCTACAGTCTCCTGTTCCATAGCCAGCATTACAGCAGAGTACCCAATGTTTCCCCAATTTCCCATTTAATTTTTATAAAAATCCTGAGTAGATACAAATAACCATAACATTGTCACAGGCATAATAAAGCTACACCAGCACTGCTAGACAACAGTCTCCATTTGTTCTTCTATATTTGTACAAACTTTACTTGACTGAGACTAGAATTTATATATTCCTCCTCTTAAATGGAGAAATGGAGGCACAGAGAGATTATCTCACTTCCACTCTGGGGACTCACGCACTACTTTCCATGGTGACATGCTGAAAAGTGCTGTCTTCTAAGCTCAGAATAACAATATGTACCATGTCACATAGGACTCATATGTACCCTGTAAGCACTTGTAGAGGCATCCTATACAATCCTCATGTTTTGGTCCTCAGGGAACAATAAACCGAAATTCACATAAAGCATAACAGATATAGAATTCCTTCTAGATTTATGCTTTGAAATTGGATTTTTTTTTTGCCTTCCACTGAACATTTTAGGGCTCGTATCAGTAGCACAGAAAGACATGGATAGAAAGCAGAAGGAAGCAAGGGATCTGAATTGTCCTGATGACATTGAACAGGTGAGGCTAAAATGTCTCTGATGAAAATGCATGCATCAAATGCATGCCAATGATTCAATAGGCAATAGTATTAAAAGCACTGAAATATTTTCTGTACCATTTTAGTAGAGCTCTAATCATTATGCTCAGAAATCTCTGCACTCTGCCCTAGAAATTGCACGCTGTTAAATTCCACTTTATCGAAGTGCTTTTTTTTAAAATTTTTTCTTTTAAGCTACACATTTAAGAACAGATCACATGGTTCCTTTATGCAGTCTTCTAGAATATAGAAAGACATATACTTTGTGTTAAAAGAAAGCCTTTCTGGATATCTTAGAAGTTTATTATTTTAAATAACAAAAGGTTACATTTAGTTTTCCTTTAAACCTACAATCGACTACTCAGAAGCCTAACATTTGTTTTATTTTTCTGACAAAACCCTGAGATGCTTAATGAGAGCATCTGATGCCTAAACAAAACACATTTCTTTTAGTCTTTTCAAAGGCAGCAGGAGAAAGGCCCAGGCTTTGTGATGCCTACTATTAGGGTGCAGTGATATTCTTTGACCTTTATTTAATCACCATCATCAGAAGCTTCTCCAGGTGTCCACTGGTGGCAGTAGCTTATTTGTGCTCTGGTATTACATTCCACCCCTCCTTATGGCTGGAATAAAGCTGTCATGGTCAACGTGAGCTCCCACACAGGAATCTATTGACCCCACTGAGGGAATTTTCTCTCTGCTTCCTAATACAATAATCGAAATTTCCTGTCAAACATTTCAATCTTGAAAGAAAACTAGTGAAAAGCAGGTTCTGTAGGATATAGTAGTGATGTATACTTTTTAAAGTGATGGTGAAACAATGTTTTCCAGGTAGTTTGTTACACAGATTTCATAGAAAATAAACCAACCAACCAACCAACCAACCAACAAAATCCCCACAATCCAAGGTGAACAAGGACAGTTGTGAAAACTTAGCTATCTGTAGCCCAGATAGCCCAGAGGACCATAAGAATGGAGACCATTGACTTTTCTGGGTAGATAGGGACACATTTCTAAAATGATAACCATGAGATACATATTTAGATATAAAGCAGATACGAGATTATATTTAGAAAAAAAGTGATATTGAAGCACCTCAAGGATCAATTAATGCAATTAAACTATATAAAGACTTTTTCATGACTTGAGGATTATATCATGCATTTCATTGTATTTCCCAAAACACCTAAATGTACAGATTTTTGTTTAGTTTGCTGACTCACCTTTTATTAGTGAATAGAAAATCTCAGTAAATTAGGTTGAAGTAAATGGCAAATCAATATTGTGGAGAACATATTTAAAATGTTTTTATTTATGCATGTATAAATTTATTTAACTATATATACACATAAGTTTATTCTTCTGGTATATTACTGCTTTTTGAACAAATGCATACCAGCTGATATAGTAATAATTTTCTAATCCATATCATAAATAAACATTCAAAAAGTCTACAAAATAACTAAGTACTGATTATTAAAAGTAACAAAATCGTTGGAAAATATAGGGGGAAATGACATAGTTGGAGGACTACAAAGGAAGTAGAAGAAAATGCAATGTAGGATTCTTAATTGGATGATGAGGAAACAGTAAAAATTGCAGAAATTCCAATAGGGTTCATGACTTCATTAACAAAGTCCCATTTATACCAATCTGCATGTTTAAATAATCTAACTATAATTCCATGTATGCTTTTGAAAATTTTGTTGAAGTTTATATGGCTTCAGCTGTGTAGGTTTATTTCTGGGTCTTTTATTCTAATGGTCCACATGTCTGTTTTTGTGCCATCCCAGGCTATTTTTGTTTCTATGGTTTTGTAGTATAGTTGGAGACGAAGTATCATAATATTTCTACTATTGAGTAGTCGTAAATTGTAGTTCACTTTGTCAACATAGTCATCTTTGCAATATCGATTTGGCCTGTCCATGAACGTGGAAGGACTTTTTAAGTGTTTTCTTCAGTTTCCTTCTTCAATACCTTTATGTTTTGTTTGTAAAGTCTTTTACCTCCTTGGTTAGGTTTATTCCTATGTATTCCTTGATGCTATCACAGATGGGATTTTTTTTTCTAATTTCTTAGCAGATTCTTATTGGGTCATGTTGCAGATACTAATTTGTTGATTTAATATCTTGCTTCTTTGCTGGAAGTAAAGTAGTCAGATGTAAGAGTTTTCAGCTGGGGTCTCTAGGGTGGTGTTCTCAGTATAGAATCATGTTGTCTGCAAATAGAGATATTTGGACTTCACTCTTTGATTTCTGTGTCTTGTCATTTTTTCTATCTCATCTCACTGTTCCCAGTAACCCACTTATCACTGAATAAAAGTGGTGAGAGTGGGCACCTTTGTCTCTTTTCTATTGACACCCATTGCCTTAGTCAAGCACTGACTTTAAGTACTATTCACACGTCGACAACTATCAAACTTGTATCTGTAAAACAGGCCTTTCTCAAAGCCTCAAAAACTTCCTGGCATTGATGTTTGACCACCAAATGGTCATCATAACCATAATGTGCCCAGAATAAGCTTTTTTTCCATCAAATTCTTCTGCCCCCAACTTTTCCCATCACAGCTGATGGCAACTCTATCCTTGCAGCTGCTCAGGCAAAAATACTTAGACATATCCTTAATTCCTCTCTTCCACTCACACCCACATCCAATCTGTCACACAAACTTAGCTTTATGTCCAAAAGAACAGGGACAGCTACAAGAACCTTTTCTATTACATCGTTATTGGTTTTCAGTGCTGGGACCAGACACGCCTGCCTATGAGGTCCTCTTCATTCTAAAGGGAGCAGAGCTACTGAACTGGGCATGGAGGCTCATGCTTATTATCCCAGTATTCAGTTGAAAATCACCACAAAATTAGGTCCATCCTGGGCTACATAAAGTTTCCAGACCAGCCTCGGCTATATCGTGAAGCTCTATTTCCAAAGAAAAAGCTACTGAATAACTGATGGCTGAGTTAGCTCAAAAAACTCGAATGTTTACTGTGTAGATAAAAATTGAAAACTGGCTCAATAACCTCTTCTCCTGTTAAATCCTTTCCTCATACTATTTAGGAACTATTGTAATTGAAAGTCATATGGAAGAGTTATTTAAGTAAGGAGAGGACGTAACCTATTTGAAGTTGACATTTAGCTTCTCTCGTCTCTGCTGATTTTGCTTCTGTAAATTTGATAAAATATTGGTATAAAGAAACAAGTACTTTGAAGATGGAGATGACTTCTCCCACTATATTCTCCTATTATCTTGAACCCTCTAAAGCAATGATCTCTTATCTACAAAACAGAAATGATAAACAACAAGCAAAAGATGACTAAGAAATAACTTTAAAAACATCAGGCACAGAAGGAAGGAATGTAGGTTGTTTCACTAATCATTGCTGAATTGTGGTAAACATTCACATGAACTTTTATGGTTATCATTTTGATCCTCAGGATATGAATCACTGGGTCTAATGCATCATTCAAAGTCACAGCATAGCAAGAGTCAGAACCAAGTCATCTAACTCCTGATGTAGTGCTTTATGTGGCAAATCTGCCCATGCATAGTACCTGACAGGGTAAGTTTTGTTGGCTTCTTAATATATTGAATGTTTTTAGAACAAAGTAAGTGATGTTGCTGATAATGTTGAGACATGTTCTCACTAGGTTGATGGATTTACTGACTGAGATTCACTCACAAACCCTACTAGACTTTCAGACACTGTATCCAAAGCATGGCCTTTGTTATTCACTCAAGCAAGCAAATGTGTTTTTCCAAGGTTCACCACAGGCATTAAACAGTATATGAACAGACAATGATTGAAGTGAAAGAAGAAAAACAAACTAAGACACTTAATGCAAAGAATACAATATACTATATATTATATCATTAATATATTATATATTATATGATATATTGTATTATAATGATATTGCATATCTTATATATTATATAATATATAACACATATATTATATGTTGTTTAAATCATAACAATTAGGAAAGTGTGTGACCCTAACTACATACCAAGGCCAGTCATAAGTGTATGGAGGGTGTATTGCAGGAAGAACACATTGTTACAAACTAAAAATAAATTAATTAATATAAAGAGAAATTACTTCACCAGTAAAGCCATCTTTTTAAAGAGAGTCACTGGTCTTTTCTCTAAACAAAAGGCTCCTACAATATCTTTATGTTCTTTAATTTGGATGTTCCTTATAGATGCTAATGAATAACTGTGGTATTAGTCAGATCTTATTCATTCTCATTAATTAGTAACTTCCTTTGGTGCAACAGAAATACTCATTGTCTTTATTTTTTGGGACACTTAGTATGCATCATCTATTCTGCTATGCATAACAACCCATGGGAGGTAAGACAAGGATTATTACTGTCAAGGTACAAATAAAGAAACTCATAATCACAATGAAACCTGTATTTTCAGGTCTAAAATAACTTCTAAAGGTTATCTATTTAAACTGCATAGTCATGTCTGACTCCCCTTCAGACTCCCCATATTTAAATACATCTAGGAAAAAAGAACACAGCATTTCCCAAGACACTTACCCTGGCCTTATCTGAGAAAGATAAGGGTTTGAGAAAACGTTTCCTCATGGTTAGTTGAAATCATCCATTGACTAAATTGCAAACAACTGCTCCTAACTTAGCCTGCGAGAACACAGGATGAATTTAACTCCTCTCAGATTAACAGGCTAAAATATATGTGTTCAGCCCTGTGTTTTCTTTCCTTTGGGGTGAATGACTGTGTCTTATCTATGAACATAAAATATATGATTAACATATAGGTACTTGCATGTTAACTTATTATGTCTCTTATATAAAATAAACACACAATAAAAATGTTACATTATGTCTAAATTTATGAAGGAGTTCTTTTTTAATCTTCATGGTTTTGTCTCATTGCCAGTCATTCTTTTAGAGAGCACATGAATGGTACTTTCTGAGCAAAGGGAAGAATTCTGCCTCTCATCAATTCTTTTTCTTAAACGGACATTTTTAGGATAGTTTGACTATAAAAGCCACGCTTTTGTAACATTTTATAAAATTAACTTGTCTTTATAAAATGACAGTACCGATAGATAGAGATATATAGATATTGTTTCATTAGCAACAGTCCCCATTTTGCAAAGGCACAAGGAAGAGGTACTGGTCTCTTTTACATTCTGCTTTCAAACTCCTTAGTCATCATTAATGTTGCTCTTGAAACCAGGGCTGTAGGTGGCCCTTCCACTTTACTTGAGGAGAATGTTTTTAGAATGCCAGGTAATTGCAAATGGAACCCAGGTTTTTGAGTCTTACTAGAACTCATGGCTTATTCTTTGCCAATGTTCTTAGACAACTGGAAGCAACTGTGAGTCCTGTTTCTTGCTTGCGGAAACTGACCATGGCAACTTTTGAAGAAATAGGCAGTTTCAAGACAGGAACACAAAAGGCTGCAGATATTTCTAGGTGTAAAGAGCTTCTCTGTGACCTATTGCTTGGGCCATTCTCAATGTCAAGACACTGAGGGAAAGAAATGGTATTGACAGTAACATTAAGGTAAATAGTAAACTGGAAACCATAAGACTAATAATCATAAGACGAATTATGTACCTAATTAACCATTGCACTTCATACATAGTTCTGTACTTATACAATACAGGTACTAGACATCCTTTCTTTAGAAAACAAATGGATACATAATGGGTGAATGAGTACAAGTCATGTGACAATCAATACCCTACTCTGCTGCTGATGGTAATAGGACATCTGTGAATGAATCTTGCCTGGTTGTGGCTTGTTGGAAAGACCTGTTGAAAGTTAAAAATAATGATATATGTTTGACACTTTGTGATGAAATGATAATAAAAATGTCAAAATAACATGAGAAATATATTTGTTACATTAGTGATGAGAGAAATGAATGAGTAACTGGAGCAGTAGGAAACACCTGGCAGGTGCCAGTGAGGCGAAGTCATGACCTAAACAATAAGGGAAATAAGTAGCAGAAGACAGATACTATGCCTGGATTTTTCAAAACTTGGGATCATCTTTTCCCAAGTGAAAGACTCGGCTATAGGAGACAGAAGACCTTTCACCTATTTAGACAGATGCAGAGAGAGAAGAGATGGCTTCTAGAAGTTTCTGGAAACAAGGAAGAAAGATGTAATTATTTCTCTCATCAATGACCCCCACTGCTGGGCACAATCACCCATGTGTTTAGGAAATTACTTTGATAGATAACTTGATCTTAAGTGAGTAAATCCTTGCTTACCAAGTAGGACGTGACTGAAGTATTTGATGAAAGTAGTTTTAAATGTCTGCTAGTCAAGATGTCTGAGGCCCTTAGTGATCTATTTGATATGGAGAAGCTACGGTTTATGGGGTACATGTACACACAGGCACACTTGAAGATTCGTGTTTATTTATTTGTTCCGTCGGATTTCTGAGCCCTTTTCACCTGTCATTCCTTCACAGATGGGTCCCTAGAAAGAGTAGCATTAAGGTCTGGACAGAAAGATTAACTCAGCTCAGCAAATAGGCACAGCTGCCTACCATATTGTTGCATCGTTTATTATGTGTGGGTGTTCTAGAGCAGTGGTTCTCAACCTTCCTAATGCTGTGACACCTTAATACAGTTCCTCGTGCTGTGGTGACCACCAACTATAAAACTGTCTTCATTGATACTTCATAACTATAATTTTGCTACTGTTATGAGTCATAATATAATTATCTGATATGCAAGTGACCTTAAGACCCCCATGGAAGGGTCATTCAACCCCTTACGGGGTTGCAGCTCAGAAATTAAGAACTGCTGTTTTTTGGTTTTTTTGAGCTACAGAACCAACACAGATAAAATCATGGTACAGAGAAAACTAGCTCATCATTGCTGATAGCTGCTTTTTCTCTTTCTTTCAAATGACATTCATAGTACTAAACAGTTTCCAACGCAACTGTTTTACCAGTGAGAGTAACATCAGACAATGGTGCTATGTATAAGTGAATTAAATTGTTGTAGATCTTAGTTTCCTGTTCATTGCATAAAAATCCAGTGTCTCTTTGGTAAGTTATGCTTCTGCTTCTGCTGAATAAACTAGAACGAGCCAAAAAATCCTTAATGAAAAGCTGTTCAGGAAACAGCTGCACCACGTCATGGTCTTATGACTCAACAAATCAACGCGAGTCGTCAGCGGAAGTAGGTGGGGAGGAAAGGCCGAGATCTGTGTTCTATTTGCAGCTCTAGCTCCAGCCCCTGGGTGACCTGCGATGAGTCACAGCTCTCTTGCTGAGTGCTTGCAGTGACTCAGGATTGCTTTAAGGAATTCACTGTTCAGTCCCATCTTATAGACCACTTCCTCTCAAAGGCCTAACAGTACAAGATGATCTTCTTCATTCTTTGATCTGTTATGCAAAGAAACTGGCAACCCCTTATGTGAAGTGAAATGACCTTTCATTTACATCACCTGATAGCAATGAAGACAACTAGAAAGAATTTTTCAAAGTTTTGAATTGACAGTTTTCATAGCACTGTTCCAGTATCCCTCTGAGAATTATGTTATCACAGCATCTATAAATAGCCAGAGTTATGGTTAACATGTGGGAGTCAGATATTCTTTATTCTAAAACTTAAAAATAAAAGAACTTAACAGACATTTCTAAAGAACCTACATTTACTTTGACTGATATTTTTAGTAGCTGAAATCATTTTGACTATGACTGCAGACTTGCTCTATGACGCCTTCCTTGTAATTGCTCTGACGAACCTTTTTTAGGTTGTGATCTCTGGTTGACTTAAAAACTTTTAAACATCAATGTGGTTTTACGCCTACCTACAGTATGGATCAGCAAGGAAGCCATGAAGGCATTTTCATAGATGTAAACCCTGCCAGACCTCAGCAGAGGGAACTACCTGTAATGGTAAGCACCGTCCTGGACAGTGGAACCCTGAGCATCTCATCTCAGGGGTTTTTATTGATACCTAATCTCCTCAGGTGTTCTACTGATATCATGTGCAGATCATGAGCAATCAAACATCTTTTACATAAAGCCAACACCTGCAGACAATACAAATGCCAATGCCTAGGCAGCCCTTCCCCCAACAGTGCACAAAACAACCATTCTAAACATAACTCAAAATAAACTTCTGCATCACATCAAATTATTTATTGCCAAACAAATTGTATGACACTGATGAAAGGTACACAAATATTAGGTTAGTGGGTTTTGTTGTTATTTGTTTGGTAAAACTTTGGCCTTACACAATGCAGAACTTAAGAGATTCTGATTCAACCAAATGACAAGACCTTACCAGCCATAGCTTGAGCAAGGGCACTAGTCACTTACAAGCATGCAACAGAAGTCCTCCTAGGACAACCTGGAAACAGTACTCACTCAGTTCCTTCATAGCCCATTGGAGGAAGAAAATGTATCCAACTATGATAACGTTTACTGAGTTTTACTCTGTTGCACTGCAACAAGGTTAGTATGCTTGTTCCTGAGTGGTGTGAAAAGAGTGGCAGGGGGTGAAGAGAGGGTGAGGAGCCCAGGCACGTACCTGGAAAAGGGAATGCTTTATAGTGCAGCCAGGTGATTACAGTCGACAACATTTAAACACACGCTACAGAATAGCTAAGAGAGGGCATGTGGGATGTTCCTAACAGACAAAAAAAGCTAATGGACATCTCAGTTGCCCAGATTGGATCATTGAATGTGTATATTGAATTATCACATTGTATAACATAAATATGTACAATTACTGTGCATCAACTAAAACTAAAAATACTTGCAAAGTCAATACCTCAAACGCAAGAGCACAGAATTGAAAATAAATTCACCTCAGTTAACACAAAAAAAGAAAACCTAATAGTTTAGAGTGAAACTGGATGTTTTTGAATGCTGGAGAGAGATGATTGGAAGATACAAGATGGAGATACATTAATAACACAGTATATCCATATGCTAATGAGCTAAGGCATTTTGTTGACTTTTAAATGTTCTCTCTCTTCCTCCTTCCCTTTTTCTATCATCTATCTATCTATCTATCTATCTATCTATCTATCTATCTATCTACCATCTTTCTGATCTTCCATATTAATGCCTGTAAAGCCAGGATGCTACTGGCCAGCTGGCAGCTTTGATACTGGTTCCATCTATGCATGCACATCAAAACTCCTGAAATAGGCGACAGTGGCTTACAATAAAATGACTTCTAAAAAGTGCTTCTTTTAAAATAGGTAAATATTCTGAGAAATATATGAATAGTAGTAACTCTGATGTTCCCACAGAAGAGATTCAGAAAAGTCAGATATTTACTTAACCGGGAAGAGGTAAGAATAACAGAATAACATGAGTCTTTATTTTCTGTTTATCTTCTTTAGAAAGCATGCTTAAGAATGACATATAATAAACATACTTTGTTTTCCCCTGACAAAGAAAAACTTTTCTTTATCAAGAAGGAAATAAATACTCAAAGGGTATAAGAAAGTCGAATTGGCAGATGTTTTTCTAGTGACACACAGAATTAACAATAATTAATTATTAACTAAATAAGTTCATGAGCATCTGTATGTTGTGCTTCTAGGCAATGCTAGGCACCTGCTAGATGCTGGAGACACAATGGTGGAAAATAAGACATCACCCCAGATATCAGAATGACTATTAGCTAGAATCTTAAATAGTGCCTTGAAAACCTGGAATATGTACATCACTGTAATAATAATCTCCTCTCAAGAGTTTAAGAGAATGCATAATCATGCATGCTCATATATAGAATGGAAATCAGGAAATGGACTGGTGGTTGGGGCAGTACTATAAAGGTGTTGAAATGGTTTGGATGGGATGCAATGAGGTCTTGAATTAAGGTACTGCTATTGACAGAGAAAGAAAAGATTTAATCATGCTTAGGGTGTTATTGCTCATAGATCATGATCAAAGAACCTACATAGGCAACTTTAGCTTTTATCACATTAATAGACAGGCATGGTAACACCTGAGAGCAATTCAAGCATGTTTTGCTTTCCAGCTTACATATATATACCCATAAGGTCTAACTTAGCAAACACAGAAACACTGCATAAGAAAACCTGAGTGTTCTTCAGTGAAGGGCTGGGTGGGAAGAAAAGTAAGGCAGGTGCAAGGCCAGCTTAGGGTGCACAGCACTTCCTGGCAATGAAAACTGTCCCCAAAGGGTAGTAACATTTGCCCAGTCACTCAGGAAAGAGCATGAAAAAGCAATAGATTCAGTAATATGTGATGGGATATTCTGGGGTATCGTAAGTTAATGGAAAATCCAACGGTGACTAACTAGAGGGCACTGGGGACAGTTTTCAATCTCTGGGTATGGCTTAATTCAGTGTGCCTTTCAGCAGAGGGAATGGACAAGAAGGCACATGACCCCTAAAGCCGTATATCCTGTTAAATTCTAGACTCCCATTAAACACGGACAATGATAGAGCCACTAAAGGATCATCACATTTTAGTTTCTGTTACTTTAATAGTCCATCCAAATGTTTACTCCTCTGAATTGACTTTCAGACAATACAACCATTTTTTTTGTTGTTGTTGTTCTTGTTTTTCAAGACAGGGTTTCTCTGTTGTAACTCTGGCTGTCCTGGAACTCACTCTGTAGACCAGGCTGGCCTTGAACTCACAGAGATCCACCTGCCACTGCCTCCCAAGTGCTGGGATTAAAGGTGTGTGCCACCAACACCTGGCTCAGGCAAAACAACCTTAAAAAGAGTTTTCCATGTTTACAAAATAATAGAGGAGGCAATGCTGACTGCGACTCTTATTCAGGTATGTGCTCAACTTAAAACATTATCGTAAATTAAAAAACGCTAGAAGCGGGAAAGTGTTGACCTATTTTAATGCTTCTTCACAAATACAATATTAAGCAGAGAAGTGATCCTAAATTTGGAATTATTCTATGATATATTTCCATATATCTAATAAAATAAAGTAAAATAAACTAGCTACAGAAATAGAATGGGTTAAACATTCCTTTCTGCCTTTAATTCCAGCAGGTAGGAGGCAGAGTTAGACAGATCACTGTGAGTTCAAGGCCAATCTGGACCACAGAGTGAGTTCCAGGTCAACCACAGTTACCACAGAGAAACTCTGTCTTGAAAAACAACAACAAAAACAACAAAATTCCTTTCTCTTTGGTTTTTGGTAAAGATACCAATTATGTAGTAATATTCTAGTTAATTCAAACTACTCTTATTTTCTGAGCATGTTATATATGTGTATATTTACGATAATATCTCAAAGGATATACATAAATATCATATATAAAAGATGTTCATCTATAAATTACATATACATATATATATATATAATTGTTAAACCATATCATTTCATGTACTGTCATCTTTACAGAATAGATGAAAAGACTTAGAATTCAGATTTACATTGATTTTACAGATTTAATAAAATGTATGGAATGAAAAATAAATGTCACTCTTGTCATTTATGTATTCATGAGATTGAGCACCAATTTTATATTGTCTTTAAATTATCATTTAAAATAAACTACATCATTCTTCATCCTGAGTAAGGCAGTTACACCCATGACTTTTGACAGAATTTCAATGACAATGTAAGGAGTCAAATCATGGTCCATGTATCCTACATAAAAAGAAAAAAAATTCTGGATTCTGTAAAATACACAGTGGGCATTTAATCAAGGCTGTCCCTGTCCCCAAGACAATGTCACATTCTTAGGTATATCTGACTCCCACTTCTGTGAGCAGGTGGCAGCTCTCCTGATCTTACATCACATTTATTATTTAGAGATGTAACTCTCGGCATTACCCATTAGCCTGTAAAACTGCAGAGCGTAAATAGTTTTATTCATTTTGAATTTTTTTATAATACCAACTTAAGAGAATTACAAGAACCAAAACCACAAGACACGCATATAAACTAAATTATAGATGCATATACAATAGTTAAAATTACATCGCTATTCCCAGAAGTACCTCTAAAAAAAAAGACAATTAAATATTATACCAGAAAAGGTATGTAACATCACTGTTCCTGTTCTATTTTTAAAACAATTAAACTTTCCATTAACATACTTTAAACTTAACAAAATTAACATTTGAATAAAAAGGTTTTTCTTGTTATTTGAATTAAAAGCAACAATCATAAAAATATTCTGAAATTAAGCTGGCTTTGAAGTGAATGTGCACGTAAAATTTACTAAAAAGCAAATTTATTAAAAAGAAAAACTTTAGAGTCAATGTAAATACATGGATATTTCTAATCACAGTTAATTCAAACTATTTACAAGGACCATGCATGCATACATAGCCCTGTACTGCAGATAATCCAGAATACAGTGCTACAAATACTGATATTAAAACTGGTATTCTCAGGTGATTGCCTCTACATCGTCATTTCTATAACAAACCATTTTGCACTGAGACTTTTTTTTAAATATGTATGTTATTTCTTTCAGACATTAGAGTTCTAAAAGGAATCAGGCTCAGGAGTTGATTTGTAGAGAGCTGCCAAACTAGCAAATTTTCTTCAGCTCTCGAAAAAGAAGTCAATGTAACAGCTAGATGCAGGGACTGGAGATATGGCTCAGAGGTTCAGAGCACTTACTGCACTTCCAGAGGAGCCCTGTTTGGTTCCTAGCACTCACGTTGGCACAACTCACAATAACCTGTAACTCCAGCTCCAGGGGATTCAGTACCTCCATGAACACCCCTCACTGACATGCACATACCCATATACAGACATACACATACACATAATTAAATATGATAAAAATAAATCTTAAAAAGAAACATAATGAAGGAATTGCTTTTCATAAACACTGACAATGAAACGAACCATAGCCAATCAGTTGAAGGTTTGCTTTACTTTCAAATGTAAAGAACCTCTTTCTTAGAGCTGTGTCGGGAACCCTAGATGACGTGAGATTTGCTGTCTGTTCTGTACAGTGAGCTGCCGCTGCGTCACAGACAGGACAGCACCCTCTCAAGGAGGATAACCTTGGCGATGCGTTCAAAGCCTCACTTTGTATTACTCTTTTTGTTTTGATTGCTTGTGTTTTTCCATTCTAGTCCTAAGTTCTGAACATCAATGATTCAGTAACTTTCTCCTTCCATCAGCAAAATATTTACATTTTGTGGGGATTTCTAAACTACCTTTTCCTGAGTACTTCCTGTGTGCTTCAAACTGAAGAAGATACAGAGAGACAGACATGAAGGTGCTTTTTTTTGAGGTGATAGGGAACAATTTAAGAAGTATGCACTTGGGTTGTATCCAGGGATGATTTTGATCAAAAGATCACAGAAACACTGCAGTGCGATGAGGAGTGACTCCATAATCAGCCCACAGCTTTGGTAAAGCTCATGGTTCATTTAACTCTTTTGGTCAGGTGTCTATTTCAAACATTCAGGCAATGGATCATTCACGTATCAGAGCAGTCACCATAACATGAATAAACCATGGCCCATTCATCACCTGAAATATGCACCAAGGCAAAGCTGAACAGAAGTTCCACCCCTTGAAGGAAGTGCTGTGATGTGCGACTTGGTGGAATACAGACTTGCAAAGTCTGTATTTGTACTATTTTCATTTTTGTTTAAAAAATTTGAACCACTATACATGTGATTGTCATTTAAGAAGAAAAAAAAAATGTGCAAGGACACCCTCTACTGCCAAAAAGAAAGTAGACACGAATCTTGTTGGAGTAGTGATGGTCACCAGATGAATACCCAAGGCACACTGGATAGTGTGCAGCCTTAAACAGTGGCAGCTCCCCATAGTCAGTGGACTCCTATCTGACGCTATTTATAAAGAAATCATTTGATAAGTTTTCTCAGTAAGCGTTATGACTTTTAAAAACTGAATTGTAGTCTGCATAACCACTTGCTTTTGGCTCAGTGTTTTTGGTGGTTTTCAGCCTTTAAATATACAAAGGAAGAAGGCCAGAGAACTACAAATTCTTATCTTTTTAAACAGAGTTAGAATGAGTGACACCAACTGCTTCAGGTTAGCTCTTCTCAGGGCACCTTCAAAACCTGGATTATCTGTTTTCCTCAGGTGCAAAAAAGAAAACATATTTTTAAAAATTAAGTCTCCAATAGTTGTGGTTTTTCTGTCTTTCAAATGCAAATTCTCTGTTAAGTGTAAATACCAGGATAGGCAGCGCTGTGCTAATTAAGTAGTCTGGTTAAATATGCACGTTTCAAGAAACCATGCTTTTCCCACCTTCCCACACATAATCTTCATACCAGAGGGGGAAAACAGCATCAATTTTGTTAGGTAATATAAAAAGTTACTCCCTTCAGGGCTCAGGTAACCCTGCAGAAGAGGATGTGGAAAGGTAAGCATCAAGGGGATGGAGGACACCAAGGAAGCAAGGCCTTCTAAACATAGCAGAACCGACGGACACGTGCTCACCGTGACTATGGCAACCTGTACTGACTATGGCAACCTGTACAGGGCCAGCCCGATGGGATCCCAGTGCTGACAAGGGAAGTGGACTTGTGCCCACATCCCTAACCCAGAAACTATCTCCAATTGATAAGCACTTGCAAATGAAACAATTTTCTCTAAGTGAGTCCCACGAGCTATAGGAGCCACTCTTAAGGCCAGTCCTCATGCCCCGCAGTAGCTGGCTGACACAAGACACGCTCAATAGCCTTTTTTGAGGTTTTGTCTTATAATGGTTTGTCACAGTTTTTTTTTTTTTTCCCTTAGCCTTATATTTCCTTTGTATATATATTATGGTCTCTCCTTTTGTGTTTTTGGTAGGATTTCTGTGTGTGTCTATGTTTCTTAAACTTTTTCTACAGCTTGTTTATTTTGTCCTATTCTGATTTGTTTGATCTAATTTATTATTATTGTTGTTGGTGGTGTTATTATTTTAATGCCTGTTTTTATCTTAATGAGAGAGAAAGAAATAAAGGAGATAGATTTGTGTGGGTGGGGAGAGGTAAGGATCTAGGAGGAGTTGAGAGAGGGTAAACTATAATCAAAATATATTGGTTTGTTTGTTTGTTTGATTGTTTTTTGTTTTCTTTTTCTTTCCTTTTTTTTTTTTTTTTTTGGTTTTTCAAGATAGGCTTTCTCTGCTTTCTCTGTTGTCACTGTGTCCTGGAACTCACTCTGTAGACCAAGCTGGCCTCAAACTCACAGAGATCTGTCTGCATCTGGCCCCCGAGTGCTGTGATTAAAAGTGTGTACCACCAACACTCGGCAAAATATATTGTATTTAAAAGTCTGTTTTCAATCAAAGAATAAATAAGTAACAGTATTAAACAAAGAAGTTAGTTTTGAAACTTTATGTTAAAGAAAATGACCTCTGACCTCCACACATGTGCCATGGCAAACTCATGCCTACACACACACACACACAATCATACACAGAAAATACAATAATAAATACTTTTAAGACTTAGAAGTCCAATATATAGTTTCTATTATTAGACTGTTGTCACTGAGCTTTAAAAATTATGTGATTCTAAGCCTATTATTCTAAGGATATATAAACATTTTTAATATTATTTTTCAAAATAATTAAATAGAATACACTTGAATAAAATTTTATGGAACATATAAATATTTTAAATATTTTAAACAAGAAAAAAATTGTTATTATCTCTCTGTGCCATTTAAAACCACTGAAGCTACATTGTAAGAAGTTTTGATGACTAATAGGTAGTGATGAGGTGAAATCAGGACAAACATCATTTAAAAGTTAGGAAGTCCTTGCTAGCTTGAGGCCTCTGGGCCCTGTGTCTAAAGTTCATGGTATCTTCAACAACAGGGGCTTACCTACTACCCCTTGGGGTGAACAAAGAGGAATAATGCCAGCCTGTAATTTTGAGGGGGTTTCTTGAACAACCTTGACCAACTGAAAAGAAGACTTCTCATGCCTGGTTCTGGAGTTTTGTTAGATGGTCTATAGCTCTGGGGGAATCAATCCAGATTGGGAAATTTCACTTAATCCATATGTGTAAATTTATACTCAGATTTACATGTATTATAATTTTTAGGTAGATCGTAAGTAGTGTGATTCTTTATGACTTTTCAGACATCCTTACTGTTCTTATACCTTGCTCTCTCCTTCCATATTTACCTCCCTCCCCTCACTTCCTAATTAGGGCCCCCAATCTTACTGCTTTTTCACTCTCCGTTGCTCTCCGACTCTCCCAGCATGCATACCTTGGGGTTAACCAACAGCTCTCTATTTGGAGTTAAGAACTACACAAGAGGGAAATCATGCCTGATTCCAGAAACCAAGCCAGCTACTCAAGGTCATGCATCTTGGAGGAGAACCTACAACCACCACTTTAATAAATCAGCACAATCACTAACTAATTTCTAAATCCTTGTCCTATATCCACGGAGAAGCATAGTCCTCAACTTCTCTTTACAATATACAGAGACCATTACAGAAAACTGCAACCAATCAAAATGTAGAGTTGTGGAACATTTTGATACATTTACAATATAAGTCTCACACCCAAGGCTCAGGGATCATTGTGGAAGAACAGGCAGAGAGATTGTTAAAAGCCTGAGAAACACTCCTGAGAAGGAGTTTTCGTCTCCTGGGACTGTTAGAAGCTACACCCACACAGTCTCAGCAACCCCTGTGGTAGTTTGAGTAAGAATAACCCCCCCCCCATCAACACACAGGTTTATGTATGTTTAATAATTGGTTACCAGGTGGTGGAATTCTTTGGTAAGGATTAGAAGATGTGGTCTTGTTAGAGGAGGTATGTTACTGGGGGTGAGCTTTGAGGTTTCAAACACCTGTGCCATTCCCAGTTAGTCCTTGTTTCTCTCCCCCTCTCCCTCTCCCTCTCCCTCTCTCTCTCACACACACACACCCTCTCTCTGCCTGTGGTTTTTAACTCAAGAAATAAGCACACAGCTACTGCTCCAATACCATGCCTGCCTGCTGCCATATTCCACACCTGATGATAATGAACTCATCCTCTGAAACTGTAAGTCCAATAAACTCTTTTCTATAAGTTTTCTTGGTCATTATGTCTTCACACAGCAATTGGAAAACAACTAAGATACTGCCTAAACCTGAGCTGAACAAGACAACAACAACTGAGATGCCAACACAGAAGGGAGAAGGTCAAGGAAAACTCAGCCCTCCACAGAGATCTACAGATAACTAAGAAGTGCTAAGAGCTGGAGAAATAGTCTTCTTAGAGAAGAGCACACTAACTGGTTATTCAATACCAAATGATCATCTCCGAAAACATACTTTCAAGTAACATTATACAGACTGAGCAGGTTGGACTTAAGTATTTAGGAATAGTGTAACAACAATTAATGAATAAAGAGGCCATGAATTTTAAAAAGAGCAAAGAGGGTTTGGAGGGAGGAAAGAGAAAGGCGAAATATGTAATATACAACCTCAAAAATAACCTCAAAAACTTAAAGAAGTGATTTCTTTTAAAAGTTAGACGAGACTATGGTTTTGAAAGGGATAGAGGTAATAGATACAGGAAATCAAACACATCAAAAAGATCAAGCCAAATACATTTCTTAATACCTATGCCTAGACAGTATGCCTTGATCCATGGTCTCATTTTATAAGAACGAAACGGTAACTAAAAAATAATAACAATATGTTTGGTCCTATAAACACAAAGATTTAATTTCCCACTTGCACAGCAATCGAAGATCTATTTCATAATTGCAGACATTTTCTTAGTAACAGAGGAAGTAAGAACAGATGGTGACTGTAGATGCCACCTACCCTGAGCTGTTTTTGTCCTTGGTCATTTCTGTGCAGGCAGCAGGCAACCTTATAGCCTTGTGAGAGCTCAGTCAGATCTGCAGCTGAGCAAGCGTTCTGTTACCTATGTGCTCTGATGTTTCACAAGCTCCACCCACCACCTCCACCAGGAGTCAGTTATTCAGATAAACATCCAATGCAAGATGAGATTCCAGCTTTACATCACAAATCCCTCTCCTGCTCAAATGCACGCCTGTTATAGAAGTTTATTTTTAGTTGTGTTTAAAATATTGTTCTGAGCACTGTTGGGTGAAGGTCTGCCTAGGTCTTGGTGATTCGTATTGTTTGTAGGTGTTGTGTTAATGTGGGAGAAGTTGATTACTTACGATCTACATCTGAGGAGTTCTGAATGAATAAAAATAAAAATGTTCAGGGTTCCACTGTCAAGATGGTGTTGGCCATGAGGGCTGTTCCCTCTGCTGAGGTTGGCAGGGCTTCCACATGTGAAAATGTCTTCTTATCTCCTTGCTAGCTGTCACAGCAGCACACAACTACACATGACTTTCCCTGAGTAGAACCAAGGGGATTATTGAATACAATTGGATTTCAGATATGCATATGGGATATATGCTTCAAAAAATATAACTTTTATTTTGCAAAGAAAATGCAGAAGCCATTTAGAGATAGAGCTCATATTAAACTTTTTATCAGCAAGAATAGTGAATTTGACACTGCTATTGTCACACTTTATTCTATTGTTACCATGTGCTGAGCTCTGTGGTTAGCATTCTCACGTATTATGCATTAAGTTCATGGTGTCCTGTGAGGTAGGTACTTTTGATATATCAATTTAGCAGAAGAAAAGAAACCAGGAAACTCATGTGACTTGTCACTGTAAGAAATCGCAAATGAACTAACTCTTCCCTGTAGAACTGACTCTCAAGCATTCTCTTTATTTGTAGTCATCCCACACTGGACTGATGAGTTAGAGCAGGTTCCTCAGATAACAAGCCAACCTGCTTGAGAACCAAACATATTCCAGGTCAAGGCTGCAGGGATCATGCTACTGATTTTGGAGAGTGAGACTGAATCAAAGACCGGACATTTCTCTTCACAGTCATATGTTTTTACTCTCTTCTAGGTGTCAGGAATGGGGGAAAACTAACATAAGTCTAACCTACATAGCATAACCTAGTCAGGGTCCATGTGTTTCTTTCTACTGGTGGATAGAAAAAGATGGTAAGACTCTGGCCTTGTCAGTGCTTCTCTTAGCCAACACCGCCACACTGGAAAGAAGTTAAGGTCAACCTGCTGCTGAAGCAGGGCATCACTTGGCTTGGCAAATAAATTCATTTTTGCAACATTTGTTCAGAGGAACTTCTTGAGATTTAAGGAAACCAGAAAGATATGCTTTGCCATGGCAAGTAATTCTTCCTAAAGAATTCCTAAAGTGGGGTCATGCCAAAATGGAAGCCAATCAATCATCATGCATATCTGTTTATTTCTTTACATACTATTGTATTCGGATTTGACTAAGTGGACTCTTATAGTTGAGCTTAAAAGTAGAAAACAAAGTCTGTAGGAGGTGACACGGGGTACACAGGACCTCAGGAATGGCTGTGGATTTCTGATAGCTGGAAATGGTACCATCTGAGTGTGGGGGTGTCCTGAAACATGAGCCCCCTAATAACAAGCTGTTCCTAACTGTGGCCACCAGACTGCTTCCCTTGGTACCTTCCCTTGGCAGGCTGCAGATGGACTGCCTGACACTGTCAGTGCCGAGGAGAGACTATCAGAGCCCTGTGGTACTTTCCATCTCGACATTTCGCTGTGCATATGACTCAGAGTTCACAGTGGATGGGTGTTTTTTGTCTGAATAAGCCGCTTAAACTGCTGCCAACTTTTCAGCAGCCTATGAGCATCCGCTGGAAATAAAATAGGTGAGAAGAGTGTGTTCGGTGACTACTGTGCTTCAAGACTCTTATATTACAGCAAGCAGTTGGAGCCAATCAGGACCTGCTTTTATCAGCTTCCCTTTAGCCCTGAAAACAAATGACTCTGTGAATAGCCTCATTAGACAACAAGCTCAGAAATATCAGAAAAGGTCTCCTCTGAATGCCTAATGCCTCTTGCTTGATCATAACCAAAATATTTTATATTTGATCTTAAATATAGAAATGTATATTAAATTCTCCTGATGCTCACATCAGCATGGTGTACATGTGTTACGTATGTTTCTGTGTATGTCTATACACAAGTATAGTTCTACAAGAATTTTGGAATTAAAAACAATTTAGATGAGTAAGAGCAGAATGCAATAAGATGTATTTATGAAAATGTCATAGTGAAACCCATAATAAAAGAAAGGAAAAAATTATAAATGACTAATAGTCATACTTGGGGGTGGAAAGTGGCTAATATTTTAATCTCAGAATCACCAACTACAATCCAAATCCCATCCTTCTTTGAAAGTAGAAAATGAGACTGGCGACTTGGCAGCATCTATTCATGGTAGCTTGACAATTTCAGATGTCTAACAAGGTTTATAGGAAAATGAAGCAATCAAATGTTAATGAATTTGAGGTTATTCTGTCACTTAGAAATAAAAAAGGGAATAAAAGGAAAAATCTCTTTTAACGACCATTAGTATATCTGGTTTTTACCATAAAACATATCCCCTACTGCAAGATTCTTCCACTATTGAGGACAGTAGGGCTTTTGGCATGAAAAGAGAAAATACGGTATTTTCATATAGCTATTATGAGGACCATCCTTCAACATTTATTAGCATCGAGGACAAAATGCTTATTGATCCTCACAGCATCTCTCTCTCTCTCTCTCTCTCTCTCTCTCTCTCTCTCTTCCTCTCCTTCTCTATCCTATACAGTTCTACTGTCTAGGAAGTTGTTATTCATTCTTCAAACAGAATCTATTCTATCATAGCATTTTTGGAAACATGAAGAATAAGCCAACTATAAGACCATAATATCTAGATAACATACTAGAGTTTCTAAAATTGCTGTCTACTTTAAACACTATTAATGAAGTCTTACCAACAAGGAACACCACTATCAATCCCCTCTGGGAAGAATACCACACCTATCTTCATTTTAGTGAACATGAAATCAATTAAGCAAAATTATATTCATGCCTACAGGTATGATCAACTCCTGCAAAGCCCCCTTTATCCTGAACTTTCATCTGTGAAGAGCATAATGAGTTGAAAGTTAGCAAATTCTTGGAGATTTTATTATCAGGAGAGGCTAATGTTCAGAACTTCACTATCTCTCTCTCTCTCTCTCTCTCTATATATATATATATATATATATATATATATATATATATATATATTACCATTGAACATGGCTACCTGCTTATGTACTGTTTTAACAGTTTTATTGGAAACCAAATATGAGGTACTCCAAAGCAGTACACCTAATTTTAGAATCCAGGTTTACGTACATGACTGTAAAGCTCCTGTTCTGTCTATCTGTCTATCTATCTATCTATCTATCTATCTATCTATCTATCTATCTATCTATCCACATATGTATATATGTGTGCATGTGTGTGTGTGTGTGTATATATATATACACACACACATGCACACATATTATGAAATTCAGAGAGAGAGAGAGATAGATGGAGAGTCTCTGCTTTAAGGGTCTACCCACTAGGAGTCTGAACATGCCACAATGAGGATACGGCAACACAGAATGGACTTGACTTTTTTTTTTCTTTTCTTTTCTTTTCTTTTCTTTTCTTTTTTCATTTCTTTTCTTTTCTTTGGGGGGTGGCACATGGGTGAGAGGACAAACCTGGGAGGAATAGGAAGTGGATATGATTGGGATACATTGTATAAAATCCTCAAATAATTAATAAAAATTATTATGAAACCTGAAAAATGAAAGGAGAAAAAGGAGACACAGACCATGAAGTTGGATGGGTGAGAAGATGGGGATCTGGGAGGAGCTGAAGGAACTGATAGATTATTGTCACAATATGTTGTATAAAACCTTCAAACTAAATAAAAATAGAAACTATTTTAAAGAGTATAACGATAACAGAAGGTCTTACCTAATGAAAGTTTTTACTCTCACTAGGGAACAGATGGTAAGCAGCAGATATATATATACACACATATGATATGTATATATGCAAATTCTGTCAGGGAGAATAAGTTTTATGTATTTTATGTAAAATAAAATGATTTAATTATTATTAATGAGTACATTTTATTAGTAACCGTGATTGAGAAATTTAAATTTTGTATAATAAATATACAATGATATTCAGAAAAAGACCACAGTGAGAAGAGGTGTTAATATATACTTAAACCTGACATCATTAAGAGAGCATTTAAAGGCCTCTCCTCCCTCCTCTGTGGCTCCTTTGTCTTTTTCAGGTCTCCAAATTCATCCCACATTACTCAAATCTAAACACTAGAAGCTGTGATGCACAGATGAGAAACAGCATGCAGTGTTTGGCTTTCTGAGCCCGATTTAACTTACTCGATATACTGTTTTCCAGCTCCATCATTTGTCTGCTAATTTCATAATTTCAACTCTTTTTTGAGCTGAGTAAAATTCCATGTCATGCTTACCATATTTTCATAAGTCATTTCTCAGTCAATGTGCAGCAGAAGTACTCTGATCCCCTTCCTAGCTTTGTGAACACACAGCAGTGGTGTGGATGGGTCCACTGCTCTGTCATTGGATAGAGTCCTCTGGCTATACTCCTTGAGTGGTATATCTGGGTCATATGGTAGATCTATTTTTAGGTTTTGGGGGAACAGTCTGCTTTCCACGGTGGCTGCACTACATTTCCACCAAAATAAGTAAGGATTCCCTTTTCTTTATACCAGCAGTGTTTGGTGTCATTCATAGTCTTGATGATGGCCATTTTGACTGGGGTGAGATGGAAGTAGTAGTTTTCATCAGCATTTCCCTGATGGCTAAGGATGTTGAACACATTTGAAAGAATTATGTTTATATTTATGTTGTGAGGATTTTAAGCAATATATTTTGATCATCTTTATTACTGTGGTGCATTTGTGGTACCTCTAATAAGATACTCTAAAATTAATTTGTTCTTTCTGATTTAGGAGAGAGAACACAAAAATGCTAAACCATTTTCCTGTGAGATGGGTCCAGTACAACTTTGAAAGCAGCTGGAAGTTGACTGTTATGCAAAAGACTTCATCTTCTCTATGATAGGAAGATAGATACCAGCTCTAAGATATTCTTCACTCTGCCTTTCTTCTCAAAGTTTTCCAATTCTATAAAATAGGTAAAACATAAAATAGGCAGAAACTTTGCTGCTTCTGTAGAGTCTGGGTACCATTTTACCTGTGTCAGATGCTTAGAAGTAGAAAAAAGTAAGAGAAGTGTTATTCTTAGTGTTACAAAAAGATCAATAAGCTTCTCTTCCTAAAGCAGCTCTTAAAAGCAAGGCATTAGAAAACAATACTAAATGTTCCCTCTCTTAGTTCTGAAATAAAGTAGAAAAGTAATGAAAGAGTCCACACTGAAGAGAGTATGGGATAAACATAACACCCATTCTCATCTGCTCTAGGTGCAATTGTATTCTTGAAATGTCAGCTGCTTTCACCCCATTGTTTCCTCTGTAAGATTAAGCAAACTAAACCAGCCCATTGGTTTACATATCATGCAAAATTCCTTCAACGTTTTGCAAATGTCTTTTGATGTCTGAAAAATCTATTCATTCTGCAAGAGATTACAGCTTCAGGAAAAGCGCTTACAAAGAACAAAAGATATCAACTCATTATGTAAATAAAAGCACTAAAATTCTCTCCACACACATAAACATAAAAAGGCTACAAAAATGATTCTATTCTTCCTTTCAACATTATAGGGACATAAATCTCTATGGCCACCTTTTCAAAGAGATAAGTCATTACAGAGATACTGGAAAATGTTTATATTGAACACCAATAAAAGTTAAATATAATGCAGAAATTGCAGACGACACATACGAATTCTAGGAGAATTTCACAGTCATATTCCTTAGCAAAAATGAGAAATCCAAAAGCAGACTGGTTAAAAATTCAGTCGTGCCTTTTGGAGGTTGGAAAGGTAATACACACACACACACACACACACACACACACACACACACACACACACACATATTGTTATGGTTTAGAGTGAAATGTCCGATCAGCTCCTGTGTTTGAATCAGGGTCTGCAGCTAGGTGTTCTGATTGGGGGATATTGTAGATATTTCAAAACAAGGGGCTTGATGGCTGTAGCCCACCACCACTATACATCTTTGAAAGTTATTTCCTCCTCCATGTCTGTTCTAGCACCCTCTGCTGGTCATATGAGTTGCTACCACTGCATAATCTGCCACTACAGACTGAGCCACTTTTATGCTGCCTTCCTAGCCAGGAAAAACTAAAATTCCCTAAAACCATAAGCCAGAAAATGTCCTTTTCCACTTCAGTTGCTTCTGTCAGATATTTGTCCAAACAATGAGAAACACAGTTAATCCATATGTGTTTGTTGGTATACATATACAAATTTTATTATTCTTCTAAAATGAAATTTAAAATATGTAATCATAAATTATTTGTAATATGTGTTAGATTCCCAGATGTTATCTAAAAATTATTAATGGAAACCATAAAATATTAATGGGATAAGGTTCTGGTTGGACATCCTCTTTCCTTCTGGGAGGGCAATGGTTGGGGACTGGGATGATTGGACACACACTAGCTGTGTTAACAAATTTCATGTAACAAAACAAATGTGAGCACATGTGGGTTGTAGAAAGATCACATTAAAAAAAAAGCCAGAATGTGAGCCATGGCTGAATGACTAGAGGCCTTCTTTTCTTAGATCGGCTTAATATCTGATGTTGGGCTCAGCAGCAATGTGAATATGAAGTTTTAGGAAACTAGCTTACTACATTTTTATTCCAATCTTCTGGCTCAGATTTTGTAAAAAGGAATCTTTAAATACATACTCATGCTAGTTCGGATAAGCATTAATATTGAGGGGTCTTCCAAGGCAACCTATGGGCACATGTCATGTTCATACCAGTTTATGCCTTGCAAACATCTCACATACATGACATGTATTTACATGTGTGCACTTTGGTTTTAATTTCTAAATAGCGTATCTTCAATTTTTTTTTTTTACTGCATGCTAAGTTGTTTTTGAAATTAGGAATCTACTTGTTTTTGTTTTGTTTTGTTTTGTTTGCTATAGTCTATGTATGTGTTCCATGTACCTTTCAAATCTATATGCTAGAAGCCAGTGCATCAGAGTTGAAGTAAGGGAACACTTAGGGGGTGGAGCTAGGGCTGGAGAGATGACCCAGTTGATAAAATGCCTGTCATGGAAGCACGTATGTTCAGTGTAAATCTCTGAACTCTACACATACATATGTCCATGTACCTGCACAATAGGAACACATAAACAAATGCATCACCAATCCCTGTAATTAGTTCATGTAGACAGTGACCTTAGGATATATTATTGCAAGTTTCATGAGGAGACTAGATTAGTTCTTGAGAGAATAGCTAGTTTGGGGAGAGCTTTCCTGTATGGCTATGTGCTTTCTTCTACACACACTCTTATCATTTAGATGCCACCAGCACTGTGTCTGTTGCCAGAAACATATAGACACTGCTGTCATGCTCATGAATCTCTGGAACTATAAAACTTATAATGCCTTTCTTTTTGCAAAGTACCAGGCCTCAGATAACTTGTCACAGCAACACAAAACAGACAACATATACTCATTCAGTCATTAAATTTCCTTAACTGCAACACTGTATTCCTTAGCATCTAACACAATGGAAAACTAGTCCTACATTGTAGAGTATTTCATAGTCTGGACACCTAAGTCTAGTATCTTCTACAATTTGTCAGAAAGAATGAGGATACCAACAGTAAGGATTATGATAGCCAGTTAAATAACTGCTGTGGCTACAAATGCAGACAAGTAGACTCTCAATCTCTTTCAAGCCCCTCCTCCTATTTCCTCCATATAGAAGTTGGCGAAGAAATATCTAAATTTTCTTCACATAGGTAGTGAAGAAAAACTGCATCTCCCAAAGTCAAGAGTGGCCTTGGAACAAATTCTGGCCAGTAAGAACAATTTAAAACACTAGACAACCCAGGTTGTACAAATTTAATTCATTAAAACTATATAAATGAAAAAAATTGTTATTCAATATTAGACACAACAATTACAGAACATCTACATTCTAGGAGTTTCTATGTAAAATGATAAAAGAGTATAAATGCTATAGTATTTTTCATTTCACCAAGCCAACAGTAGCAAAATCTCAATACCAGTCCCCAAACCAAGTGCACATGTTCCTAGCCATCTGATATTTTGTCCAGTATTGAAATATCAGGTAACCGATTTACCATTGGTCTTTCATCTAAGGTTTTTCAAGAGTTTCTTGGAGGATTAGTTGTCAGAACTCAATCCTCACTGGCTTTTCTAGGAAGCTCAGTTGTCTCTATCACCACATTTACCTTCATAACAACCCAGTGAAGAGGGTGTTATTATTAACTCACCTAAGAGATGAAGATGGTGAAGCAAGCCTTAGGAGATACATAAGTATTCATTTTATCCCCCACTTTTACAGCTAAAAATGCTGCCCACAGGAAAAACCCCACACCAAGCAAGTATCCTCTAATTCAAAAGCCTAATTATTCTTCTAAAATGTTTAAATAATGGGGAAAATGCACGGAATACATAGCCTTGTGGCTTACTCATTAGGCATAACTGCAGCTCAAGAGAAGCATCATGAGACTTGTTCATTTACCTGCCAGAACATATCCAACTAAGTTTCTCATTTTCTTCTAGAGTATACCATAGCTACAATTCCAGAATACAGAAATAGCTCCTTAAATAAAGCCCAGTCATTTAATTTGAGTGACAATTCCAAGACAGAATTGCCAAGAGCATGTCAACATGGTAGTATGGGTGCAAAGACAGATGATGACTGTATTTGAGAATATGCCTTACATCTAAGGATATCTACCATCTGCACTTTAAGGTGATAAACTCTGGGTTTAGTAATAAGCATTGTAGTCCTTCTTGAAATATTCTTCTTTGCTAATTTTTATCTAACTAGGTGGTAATTTAATCAATTAATAAAAGGAATAAGCTTCCAGACAGTTAATGGATTTGTTGGGGGAATAACAATGAGAAGGTGGCTTGAACACCCACAGTATGATCCAGAAGGCTGGTCAGACCAGAACTAATAGTATAGAGTTCTTATGTCAGAGGCATCTAACATACTCATACATACTGGACACTTAGGCTAGCCAGCCAGGGTAGCATCTCTCCTAACCAATATCAAACAGCTTTCCAAACTTCTCTTTCCTAGACACTACTGAGATCAGTTGTCTGCTAACCGGTTTCTATAATACTAACTGCCCACTTAATTAACTAAGTTGAGAACAGTTAGTAGTTTAAAACATTGGTTTTGGAGTCAAAAAAGTATTCAAACACTGGATGTCTTCAGCAATAGAGTTTTCCTGTCAAGTCGCAGAATGCTTAGTTCTAAGTGAGACATCTATAATCCGTATCATATTCCTCTCCTCCCAAGACTCAGGAGTTACTGTAGAAGAGATACCAGAAATACTGTCAGAGCCAAAAGTGGTAGATGACTATAATAAAAAAGTTTTCCAGACACAATAGGACAGTTGAGGATATGAACACACAATGGTTATAGTGACATGAACAGGTCCTGCCCAAGCTCAGGACTGCACACAAAAAAATTCATCATGGAAGAGGAAAGTAGCATGAATTCCTGCCACTAACTGAAAAGCTTTTGGCAATTTATATCTGCTGGGAGTGGGAGATTTTGTGATGGTTGTTTTGTTTGTTTGTTTGTTTGTTTTCTAAAAGTGTGGTCCCTTGTGGCCACACACCGAAGATGGGCATCACAAATTGTACTTGGTGGGTTTTTAAAAAGGCAAGGGGGATGGACATACATAGGTAGGGAAGGATGGATCTGAGAGGAGTGGAGGAGTGAGTATGATCACAATACATTGTACAACATTCTGAAAAAAATTAAAACAAGAAAAGATAAGAATTCAAGTGCTATGTCATATCAAGTCACTGTGTTCTTGAGTATCTTACTTATTAGGTCTCTCTATAAATCTGGAAACAAGGTAATAACAAAAGAGATCTCATGGAGTTGTGAGCACTGAATTAATACTCTAAAATAGCTCTAGACCTTGAACTAAGATTAAACTTGACTAAATGTATTAGTATAGAATATTTATTATATGACTATATAATATATAAGGAAGGAATTCGTAGAGGAATAGGCCTGTGTGAAATCTAGGGCCTACATTCAGAGGCCTATGTGGTCTGGATGGAATGTAGACACACCTTTAATCAGAGTATTCAGAAGGCAGTGGTGGTCCATGCCTTTAATCCCTAAGCCAGAAACAGAATATGGAAGCAGTCACAGGAGGCATAGCTCAGAAGGAGTCAGTGTCACACAGAAAGTGACATCTAAGATGAGTCAGTGTGAATCACAGACAAAGTGACAAATCAGAGGAAGAGTTAGCAGACTGAGTCAGAGTAAAAACATGCCCATCTCTCAGGAGAGAAAGGCAGGCTCTCAGCTCAGAGTTGCAGATCAGTTACTGAAGATGGAGTTAGAAAAGAGGAGTTATAGTCAGTTAACGAGTCAGTTCCAGAGTCAGGTACAGCAGAGTCAGTTACATTGGTAGGATGTATCAGTTAAAGGTCAAGTAGAGACATAGAGACACAGCAGAGCTTGGCAGAAGAAGTCAGTATCAAATAGGAAGAGTGAGTCAGTTTGAGGTCAGACAGCTTGGAGAACAGTTTGAGCCAGAACAAGAGTCAATTGAACCAGAAAAGTCAGAGTTCAGAAGGAGCTACTCAGAGTGGCTCAGTCAGCAGTAGGTCTAGGAGGCTGAGGCTGAAACCTTCAAGGTCCAGACTAGCAGTTTAAATTTCTAAATTTTAGGAAGGCTGAAGCCTTCCAGTGCAAGGTTTAAGAACAGACTGTACAGAGGCTGAAAAGCTCCAGAGCTCTAGGACCACGAACTGCTTATTTAATTAGACAGAAAAATAAATCTTGTTTGTCCCGAATCAACACCTATGGCTACATCTGGTGTGAATCTACATCTACAGGAATGATATATTTTTTGGTCTTGGCAAATTTGTGAAGTATATGGTCATTATTTCTGAAGTAAAAGTAAATATCGTAGAAAAATCCTACAAATTAATACAAATATGTGGTCTCCAATTCATAACCACTTTTTCTCTGTGTTGAACTTTTAAAGGGAAATAGCTTAAAACTGCAAAGTCTGATACAGTCTGCATTCCTCACATATGCAATCAGTTTTATAAGCTCATCTTACATATTTTTGCCACCTGATATCATTCTACAAAACTCATATAAACATGTTCATATTTAAAGAAAGTTTTTAGTCACTCATTTTCTTTTACTTCACATAAAAGTAATCAACGTCTTCCTGGTATAGAAAATTAAGTATTCTCGATTACTTATCTTCTGCAAGCTTAGTTTGAACATCATAAAAGAAGTTCAAATTAATGTATATGTGTCTGTCCGAGACTCAATTGTCTTCTTTCTGAATAAATGCTTATGTGTAAAGTGTAATTTGCATATTGATATCCAAGGTGCTTTGAGATATAGTCATTTTATAAGATGAACTAAATGTATGCATTCATATTATTGCACTTAGAAAAATAAAGTCCAGATTACTGAAAAATCATTGAACTGACACACACACACACACACACACACACACACACACACACACACAGAAGAGTGGAGAACAAGAAGGCGATTGAAAGTCTGTTCTCCAACAATCCAGACAAGAGGGCTAAGGAAGGACATGAACCATGCCTGTCTGGAAGGGTCCTCTGCTATCCCAGCAGGCATGAACATGGTCTCTCTGGCTCCAAGGCATTTCTGTTCCCCATGCCTCCAGCCATGGAATCATCTCATCTATCATCTGTTAGCTTTCGAGCCAACAGGCTATTGACTGGTTCCAGACTCCAGGGACTGTGATGTTCTTTCCAGATCTGCAGATGGACCCATGCTGTGACCTTGAGCAAGCCAGTGCACCACTTGGTGCCTCAGGCCCTCTCTGTAAATAGAGGATATGAAATAGCCTGCCACATGTCTGCTTCACTAGCTTGTTAGGAGACAGAGAGAGAGCACATCCTTTCAGGTCACTGTGAGCTTGCAGGAAGATGCTTGCTCCAGTAACGTATTTATTTTCTTAATCCCAGTGCTCAAAGAGGCTGAAACCACAGCTTTCCAACCTTGAAAATCCCCTAAGATTCAACTGCCCAAAATATCATCTGCAAATTCATCCAATACATAAATGTGATCATTTCCACAGAACAATGATTTCATGGATGGGAGAGGAGCTTCCTATATTTACTGATAATTGTCCTGTATAATTTGTTTATTGTTTTGTTTTATTTTGAGACAGAGTCTCAGTTACGTAGCACAGGCTGGCTTCAAACTCCCAATCATCATACAGCAGCCTCCCAGGTGCTGGGTTACAGGTGCACCCTAAGAGTCCAATATTCACTGGACCAGGCTGGCCTTGAAAGTGCTAGGACTAAAGGTGTGCGCCAACACCACCAGGCAATAATCCAATAATCTTAATGCTTCTTGGGGGTTTTGAGAATTTCCAAGAGTAGAAAGAGTTTGTCTTCTGAGTATGGACATAGCCTGGTTACCAAAAATTAGCCACTGCCAACACTTCAGTGACCTCTTCACATCTCTGAGGATGCAGATTCACACATGTTATACTTTTGGACATGGCTTTAAACACACAACTGCCTACCACCAGATCTCCCTACTGAAGTACACGTGGTTTTATGGCTTCAAAACCTCTTCCCTGCTTACATCATACATTTAACTGACTAGGAAACTTAAAGCATTTTCTGTGAACAGCAACAATCTTAGGAACAGATATTCTGATGAATGAGCTAAAAAAAAAAAACACTTTGAAATTACTTTAACTGTTACTATCTTAATCATTCTTGAAATAAATGAATTCTTATAAGTTTGAAGTCTGAATTGACAGGCAATTGATTTTGGAAAACTTGTTTAATAAAGCCTAAATGCATTTGAGTGATAACCCCATTATTTTGAGAAACTTGCATTTTCTCTTCTTTGCATGATTATGTCATATTTGCATTACAGTAGTGCTCCCATAGCTGATACACATGGAATATTTAACAAATTGCATCCTGTCAAATTGCAAATGCCACTCTGGTAGGCATACTATACCAATTATTATATACTAATTGTATTGTATACTAATTGTATTGTATACTAATCTTCTTATGGTTTTATCACACAGATAGTGTTGTCACTTTTCCAGATAAGGTCGCACAGATGATATAAGGCAGACTTGAAATTTAACTCAAAACACAGGTGTTAGATTTAAGATACTAAAAGACTTACTGTAAAGGCAGAAATCCTTCAGCTGCAAAACCTTCTTATGTCTTTTTATAACCCCTTTCCTTATGTTTCTTTGTAATGTCAAGTGCCATGATGATTGTTAATATGAATTCTAAGAGAAACTTGCTGATCCCTGAATCAAAGCCCACTAAAGTCTTATTAGCCACAAAAGGCCAAGCCAGTCAATGAAATACAAGCTGGAAGCCGATTCTTTAGGTTTAAATTCACAAACAACAAATGGTCAAACGAGAACTGAAGTGATGACCATTCACCTAGGTCTTCCCGTGCTCCAGGATGTCCCCACATCCATGTGCATATGGACAGTGCTATGTGGAGTCAGTGGGTTATAAAAACACGAAAGGGGAACATGAAAATTAGAGGGGACCAAGGGGCGGCTGAGGGCTGGGAGGTTGAAAAGAGAAAAGAGTGTGGTTGTCAATAAGATAAGATTAAAATGCATTATATACATGTATCAAACAGTAAATTAAAAATATGTTCAAAAACTTGGACTGGGATAACTTTTAGTGGACTATTGGCCAGATCTGGGTATTGCTACCATCCCCAAGCCTTCACAGCTCACTACGCTTTTCCTCCAGATGTAAGATGGATGGTCCCCATCACAGCAATGGCACACTGAGGCGTCTCTATTGGCTGTGTGCTTAGGCAATCACTTTGCTTTTCTATATCACTGAATCCCGTAGATTTTAATTAGCTACTATTATTCTCCTTCCTGCATAAGTAAAAGAGCCCCACCTGATTCTTTAAGCATTTAAAATGTGTCGCTTTCAGTCAAATGGCTTCTTTTCCTTCAAGGAAATATCAATGGGTAGTCACAGGGATTGATGGTTTTATCGGAAGTTCAGGGTCATTAATTTAATATTTAATATTAAATTTCATATTAATTAGCCCCAAGTTTGTGTGTTAAAATAACTATCTTATTTTTTGTGTTAACAGAACCAAGTTGGGTTTTGTTAGTTGAATGGGGGCTCCTGCCAGCAATCTCAGGTCTAGGGAGGTGGGGGTAGGAAGGTGTGGTGCTCAAGGCCAGCCTAGGCTACATAGTGAGACTTTTGTCTCAAAACAACAGAATAAAACATCATTAAGATCTGAGTGTAGCTCTGTAACTCACCTCTTTCTCCTTCCTTCAGTCATACTAAATGAGCTACACTCCGATCCCAGCACTCTGTCTCATTTATACTCAGGCCCATGAATATGCTACTGTAACTCTCTGCTTGCCTTTTCTAATTGTCCCACAACTCATTCAAACCATCATTTTTAACTAGTCATTCTGTACCATCAAGGTTGCTTCTGCCCTGGAATTACACCAATTGCACTTAGAGACAATGATGTAATGACCTAACCCTTCATCTGTAAGCTCTTAAAGAAACATTCTACTCACCTGGTATAACATTCAAGAGGTACTTAGAACCTGTTTAGTGAATAAAAACAAACAAAAACTGTTCAAGGAAAAAAAAAAACATGAAATTCACTGAACAATGATTTGAAGATATGCCATTTGCAAGATACCCAGCTATAAACTGTATGAACACATCTTATGGAGATGAACTGTCTTTTGGATGCGGGGGGGGGGGGGGCTTGCACCACTTAAAAATAACATTGGCATCCATACAATGGAGTTAAAGGAGTGAGGGTAGATTATGGCACCATAATATAGTAAAGAATTTTCATAAGAAAGTCTTATGTCTGCTGGGAGCTGTTCACCAGACAGCCACAGGTTATACATCAAGCTTGTTCTCTCTCAGCATACACAAATCCAGTTTCTCTCTCATTCTTGTTCTACTCATCTGGCATCTGTCTCTGACTGCCTCTTTTCCCACCTTCCAAACTTCCTTAAAATTACAATAGTACAGAAGCTAGAGAGATGGATTACCACTTACAGCCGCCTACTGCTCTTGGAGATAGACTAAGAACAACACATTTAAATAGATGCACCATTTATCCATCCTAACATGTGAAGTGACATGGTGGGGGATGGGGTGCGGGGTGATTTCAATACCGTCTTATCGTCAGCATTAGCTATTAAAAACTGCGGATACTATGATGAAATCTTCCTGCTTGGCAAACATCTTAATACCAACAAAAATGGCACAACACGACTGCACGTGTAAGACAGATGGTGATAAATTTTAGGTCTGAAGAAAAGTCACAAAGAACATTGAATGTTTACAAAGAGGAAGAGTTTGTTGTTGTTGTTGTTTTAATGTTGAAAAGTAAATTGTGGTAAAATGTAAAATGCTGAAGCCATTTCAACAGGTTGTCACTGCAGAGAAGTCAGCTCTGAAAAGACATGTCACCTGTCACTGCAGATATTTGTTTGCATCTCCAGGAGTTTCCACTCCAGTGCAAAGGCTGACTGGGATTAAATCCAGCCATCAACTCTCACAGTAATCAGTTTGCGAAGTTTGCAGCAGAGCCTTTAGCTTTGGCTCAGCAGTTGGCCTAGGGTTATAAACTGTACTATTTATTAAGTCTTATTAAGACTGCTGTCAGATGTAATCATATTGCTCCTCCACATAAAACCCCGAGTGGTTCCCTGCTGCCTCCCTAATCAGGTCTATACTCCTTCTCTTGGCGTTCAAAAGTCCTTTACAATTTGTTGATGGTCTTTCCTTCACAGTTTGTATTCTGACCATTCTTTCAAAGGTGGTTCCGGATTATTCAAACCTAACTGTGACTTGCTTCAAAGACACTTGCTGATTTCTGTCCTCCACCTGTGTGGGTCCATTCACAGTATTCTGTGTCCCTCTGCGACCGCTCCTTCCCCACTCTTCTCTCTACAGGAGTAAAGCTTCATGAGCTTTCCAGATGTATCTCAAAAGTATGTTGCACATTTCAGCATTAAGTGCTATGGTTGGGAGAGATACTGGCTTTAGGTAAGAAAACTCTTATTTTTCTCCTTGCTTAGGTAGCCTGGGTTATGTTATAGAAGACTCTACATGCAATCCTTCTGCCATGATGTCTAGAGAAAGGTGAAATAATTAATTTCATTGGTTTCCTTCTCCATGATCTCTCCAACTCAGCATGATTTCTTCCCTCTTGAGATTACAAATGATAGAAACCACTCTTGCTCTGTCAGGGTGATGCATATGGTCTCTAGGTGCTGACCACACTAGAAATATAAGCCCTCCTGTCAGTGATACATTATCAACGATACCTTTACAAGCCATGGATCCTATAAAACAAAATCCCAAGTAAAATAAATAATATTGCATTATACTTCAAAATTTAACAAACTCCTTATTTTTGACTAAAATATTACTATTGGCTTTGAAAAATAAGCACACTAAAGTAGTGACAACAAAATTATAGGATACTAAATAAATGTAGATAAACCACTAGATGTATTTTAATACTATTTGGCAGTTACCATGGTAAGTGCACTGTAAACTGGGTCTACTTTTGAAAACAAGAAAATATGCAATTATGAATATTTTCTAGAATGTATGGCACTAAAAAAGAACCCAATTACTAACTCACCAAATTGACTTAATTTTTTTCAATGTTGCTGAAAATTTGCTTTTATTGTCTCTTATATAGCATATTTAATGATCATTGTCTCTAAAGCATTTCACATCTTAACAAGAAGTTCAATAGCCACAGCATTATATACATTTTAAAAATCTGAGTGAGTCTTGGAAGGTATTGTTACAGTGAGAGGGACCCATTGGGAGCGCACTAAGACACCAAGGATCAGATGCCTGAACTTGCACTGAATCCATGTTTTAGCCTAAGAGCAAAAACAAAACAAAACAAAACAAAAACAGCTCCAAAGCACTGTTAGGTCAAAGCCAAACTCCCCACACCAACAAATTATCATGAAATGAGATAACTAGAAACAAGCTCACATGATAAATGAAACATCCTCAATAAAATTATAGAATAATGAAGCATATATTTAAAAACACTTGAAGACACAGATGAATTCTTGTAGAAACACATCTTTTTTCAGATATTTGCAAATATATATATATGTGTGTGTGTATGTGTATCTATACACAGTCACATTCAACCAAAAAGATTAACTAGTGTGTTATTAAAATGCAGGTAAGTATTCAAAAGAAGATTTACAGAAAATCAGGTGCTACTCACATTGAGCACCAGCATTCTCTTCTCGGGCAGTACAAATAGACAAGACCATGGAAATAATAAGTCCATATGGTACTATGCCATATGTTATATAGTTAGATTGATAGATGAATGTGAACATGATTTTTTTTACTTAAACAATATATATTTTTTCTCTTCAGAGAAATCACCAAAAGAACAGGAAGATAAGCACTACAAATACTCATAAGAACTGAAGTTCAGTCAGTTCACTTAATCAATAGCAATGTTGGCTCTGTTTGTATGACATGAATATGATGTTATTTCAGTGCACAGTGCTGTGTGTAAAACCTCTTGATACCCTGTGTACATCACCTTGAAATATAATAACACTTGTTGAGGAACTTTTTCTGCTAAAGTAAATTAGGTTATGGGAAATGGTAAGAACACTGATGGGGTCTATTTGGTTCTAATTCTATAACCCGGTACACTGTTGTACTTGATGACAATTTGAAGGAGTCCTGGAAATTGCTTCTAAGGCTGGATATCAAAAAACTTTCATATTTACAGTTTATCTGGAGAGATAAATGGATCTCACAACCAACCAGTACCAGGAACACATTTTACCCAGCCACCATTTGATGGTCCAAGAAGTCTGCTAGGATTCCTAGGATTGAGTTGTATATTGTCAAACAGGGCCAAGAACAAGGCAAACAAGAGGCACACAAGCACTTGATGTTCGGTAGAGACAAAGGTGTCAGAGAAAAAGAAAAGAATAGATTTACATGCAAAAATTACTACTATGTCCAAAGAATCAGGAGAACTGATAACAATAATTTTAAAGGTAATTACTTTTAGTGTTTACTGTTACTATATATTGGGCATGTGCGAAGAACTGTAAAAAACATTTTCATTTTCAACCTTCTCTCTATTCCTGCAAGATTTATTCTGATTTTTTTTTCCATTTGTTTGCTGAAAAACCTAAAAGATTAAAATGTACATTGCTACTTTCCTATGCTGATAAGCTGTCCATATAATATATTTTCTGTTTTTTAAGCACATCCTATGTTGGCTCAGCCATACCTTAGGCTTTTAAGCCACAGAATTTGTTTCTCCTTATTGGTTATATGGTTATTGACATTTGGTTCCCACCCTGAACTAGCACCCAATGGTGAGACACAGTTGAGAGTCAACTCAATGCTCTTAGAAGCCACTGCTTCCTGAAGCCTCAGGGCTCCTTTCCCCCAAAGAAACCTCCACTTTGATCTTTACTGATGAATTGATTTATGAAAGGACAAACCAACTCCTTCTTCAAAGACTAAGTCACTAACTGATGCCAAAGATACTGAACATAATTGCAGTTGATAAAGGAAGGAAGAAATAGTATCTTTATCTTCCAGGGTATCAACTACATTCTAGTTGTTTCCTTGACAAATCCTCTCTATTGAATGGAATAATATCACAGCTAGCCGAAGGGACACAGAGATCTCAGGGCTCTATAACCATGTCTACAGAAGAACAGGCATATATTCTCTCCTTTCCTCTTAGAAGGAAAAAACCTAAATGAAGTACAAAATCAAAATCCAACATTTTGATCCTCAAACTCTCAGATCCTTACTGAGATACCTGGAAATTACAAAGCCACTTTCATTCCAGAACTGTCATGTTATTAGACACCTTTGAAAAGTTCATACATTGGTATGTGTGCACATGTTTATGTGCTATTTCTTGTAACTTGTGTTTTTCTCTATCAGAGGCAGGGAAGAGGCTTTATGACTGAGTTATATTCTTGTCTATCTTGCAGACATTTAAAAATCAGGGAAAGAGTTGGGGAATATAATTAAAATGCATTATATTAAATTCTTGAAGAATCAATAAAAACATTTTAAATCAATTTACAGTGTCAAAGATGAAATTCTCATCTTCTCCTTTATTGGTAGAAGACCTTGTCATGAGTATTTGAAGGTCATTTCTGAGATGACTGTCTAAGGAGAAGGAAAATAAGAAAATATAAAAAAATAATTCACTGAGCTCATTTTAAAGACCATATGTTGTTATTTTATGTATTCCAAGAAAAGAAAGCCAATCTAATTTTTTTCCTATAATTATGCAAAGGCTCATCGTGAGCAAGAGTTCCATACCTCTCAATTATGTCATTCTCTTATGTAATGTTAGGAGACATACCACCATACCGCTGAAGTATTGCCTAGGCATCCTGAATTTACTTCCATGAATGCCACTTCCTAGATTCCTAGTAAAGTTGCTGCAAAATGTTTCCAACTCTAAGCACACATTACTTTCACAATGCCATTGGTTTCGTGTACTGAGTATATTTAAAAATTTGGTGTTTCTTATATAAAATAAAATGGGTTGGCATCTTTGGAAGGAAAATGTTTTCTCGATTTTAGTTAGTCTTTCCAAGACCACACTGCATGATCATTTCCAAAGGGTTAATAGATGTATGTGGTTAAGTAAAACTGACTGTGCCAGAAAGAAAAAAAAATACTGTGTTTGATAATAATTTTTCCCTTACTTGACTAATGTCTGGTGGTGCTCTTAATTTCTCTGTTTTTGCAAAAATGGCCACCAACAATTTTGGAAAAGGGTTGAAACTGTAGATGCAGGTGGTGCTCCATGTACTGCCACAGTAAACAGCACCATAGACCAGGTACCAGGCACTGAAAAGGGGAGTCTGAGAGTCCAAAGTATGAGGAATGAAAGAAAACACACATCTACTCCCTCCAGGTGGTAGACTTTTGCCAGGGTTCACTTGCCCAGTCTTCCCTGATAGGCCAAGAGCCCCTCTGTCTATCCCTTCTCTGGCCCCCACAAGCCCTGCATCTTAGCAAGAATTATCTTTTGCATTGGCTGGTTGATAGAATTATCCAATCATGACCTATATTTCCCTCAGCTACAGCACACTAATACTGGTGTGTAGCTTGCCCAGAGATTAAAAAAAAATACCTGAGGGGATGTACAAAGCTAAGTAGTTACTAATAGGAAGTTCCCATGAGAGAACAGAGGTGCCTGTCCTCTGACCTGACCATGAGTATGATATTAGTTTGTTTTAGCCAAAGTGTAAAAATTTTTCTTTGGTAGCAAAATAATTGAAGAAGCCTTTAGTCCCTCTCCTTAAAATACTGAGTCAAATCCACTATGTCCCAAACCTTGTGAACTACTTCAGATTCAGAACTTAAGAAAGAGGAAAAGAGCAAAGAGCAGTCTCACCAACAATAACTTTTGCACAGTTATGTGATTCAAATCTGAATTCCAAGGAAGTGGTTTTTAAAAAGTTGAAATAGTAATAAATGAAAATCTATGAATTGTTGTATAAATCTTAGTGTCCTGAAATGTTCATCTCAACAACTATTAGAAACAGCACAGACAAGGGAGTACTGACCTCAGCAATCAGGTTCAGGACAATGCTGTAATTCAATGTCTCCATTCATCATCACTTGATAGTTTTGGCTGGGGAAATTCTTGTTGGTGAGTGGGATGGGGTGACTCTGTATTGTAAGCTGCTCAGCAGCATGCCCGGCTTCCAACCAGTATTCACCAGCAACATCTTAAAGTTAGGACAATTACAAATATTTTGAGACATGGCTAATGTCTCCTAGGGAGTAAAACCTCTGCGTGGTTCAATTTCAGGCATAACTGAGGAGTAGAATAACATATGGCAGAAATTCTATGATTCATACCTGGAGAGGTATGAAGGTAGTGAAGTCTTCTCAAACATGGTAGTTTTTTCGTTGGGTTTTCAGTGATGAGCAAAAATGAACTGCAAAGCCCATCTCTGTTCTTTCCTTTTGAATAAATTTAATAGGAAAGCTCACAAATAAACTAGACTTGAGATCAACACTAGAATTTCATAGCCAAACTATTCCCCGCTTGTAAAACGAACTGTTCTGACTTTCAACCAAAACACATTCTGGACAATTGGCACTGTTAAAAGATGCTACAATGGCCGGTCTCATTTGGTCACTAACTAGCTATGAGATCCTGTGAAAGTTGGCTAATTTTATAGAGTTTCATTGTCTTGGTATATAACATGAAGGTGTTCAGTAAGTAAATGGCCTACAGTGCCCCTTCGGATTAGGTATGTCTTTGATTAATCTTTCTTATTTCTTATTGCAGTATCTCTGCTCATTAAGATGGGCACTTTAATGTTATATTGATTCGTAGTGAGCACTAATCAAACAGCAGTCCTAATAAGTTGGGTCCTGAAAGCTGATTAGAGATGCATTCTTGGTTTTCAAGTCCCTCTGGGGAAAATTACTCAGATTCAAAGGAGAAAGTGCTCACCCTTTACACAAATCCCAGCATTATTACATTGGCAGTGATTTAAATTGCTCAGGATTGCATCAATTTCAAAGAGTTACAACCTTGTCATCACTAGTCTGTCACAGATATACACATGTAATACATTAAAACACTTCAGAAATCCTGAACCATTCCACAAAGGTAGAGCAAACTCTAGCCCTATCAAGACTTCAGATACTTTTACAATGAAGTCTTTGGGGGTTTGGGAGGAGGTTAGGTTAGTAATCAAAATGAAGAGAAACTGCAGAGTTCTCAGACACCACCTGCTTCCTTATTCATACAGTGTTTCCCACTATGGCCATCCACCTGCTTTGAAGAAGCAGTATAAATATCATAGTGTAAGTAATATAAACTTTAATACAGAAGTAGACAGACGTGTGTGTGTGTGTGTGTGTGTGTGTGCGCGCGCGCGCATGCGCGCGCATGCCAATCTGAGATGGGTATGACATCTTATACTTCTGACTCAAAAATAAATGAGCTTCTAGTTTAGTAATCACTTAATATATAGATTTCTTTTTTGTTGCTTTTGTCCTGTTTTCTGTTTTGTTTCTGAGACAGAATCTCATGCAGCCAGACTGACCATGAACTCCTGATCCTCCTGCCACCACATGCTAACTTCCTAGTGCTTGGATTACAGGTGTGAGTTCATCACCTTACATGTACCTTACAGTTTTCTGACCACACTTAGTCATTGTGCTAGAGACCTGGAAGTAACATCATTTCTTGTGTTTCATGAGAACAGATTGTTCTCCTGGTGTGCACAGAAACACAGAAGTAGTGAGCTAAGCTGTCCATGACTAAATCAGGTCAATGGGACAAACCAAGGGGTATAGCCTAAATTTGTCCTTCTAGTTGTAAATACTCCAAGTGCTGACAAGTCTCTTAAGAGGATCGGGCGACGCTTTCATAATACTCTGAGTGTATTTTAGACTTAATTGTATATGAGAATATAGAATGCATTTATTTCATGTAGTGATGGTTAGTCTTTTGTTTTGTAAAAAACTCTTTTGAAGTATCAGTAGTCCAAAGTCATCCTTAGCTACATGGTCAGTTCAAAGTCAACCTGTTACTGTTACCTACAGTAATTACCTACTGCTGGGAAACAAAGTTACTCTGTGTTGTAGAAATTTATTCATAGTTATGTTTGAAATATTGTTTTGTACACTGTTGGATAAGGTGCTTCCTAGTTCTTGGCACTTTGTATTGTCTGCAGGTATTGGATTTCTGTGGAGGATTTTAGTTGCTCATAATCTGCACATGCTATCAGTAGAGCACCTGAGGAGCTCTGGATCAATAAAAATACCTGAGCTTAGACACTCAGGGTTCCAATTTCTAGTATGGTGCTGGCCAGGATGGTGATTCCCTCTGTTGAGGTCTGGCAGGACTTGCACCTATGAAAATGCCTCTATTTCTTCCTTGGTGAGCCCACACAGTGGTGTGCTACTACAAGTGGCACCTAAAATGTGGGGTCCAAAGTCACTCTCATTCAACATGCAGACAAGGAAGAACAAGAACGAAACTCCAGACCTCACAGAGTCCAATAAAGTACACTCATGGCAACTCCTAGAGAACAAGATTATATATATGCAAAAATAATGAGTAGAAGTCCTGAAGGAAGAGGAGATTGAGGAAGGAAATATGCCTCTATGAAGAGGAAATTGTGGAAATTAAGTGAGAAAGAGGGCTCATAAGCAAGAGCCACAGAATGAAGGCCTTTAGAGAAAGACATTTTCAGGGTTAAAAACAAAAAATTCAGCTGGGAGCAGGATAGAAGTAATGTTTCCACAGCTTTTCCTAATCATAGAGCTGACTCTCCCTCCTGCTGCTGGCAGCAGCCAGAGCATGGGAAAGAGAAACCAAAGTATAATGTTCTATAAACTGAGTTTGTTGATGGCTTTTTGTGTATGTGAAGCCCCAGTGAGTCTTGTGTTTGAGGTCCATGAAGAAGGGTGTATATTTACCCATAGCAGTGATGAAAAAGAACACCAAACTGCCAGAATGTTTCAACCAGAGATTCTTCCCACCAGCCCAGAATCCCTTGTTGTTGGGGAAGTCTCAGCTTGGAGCCCAGAAGCCTCTTATTTAAACTGACCAGCTATTTTTCTTGTAAACTAAACTCTATCTTAAAATCTGGAAAGTGTTTCCTCAGAGTCAGCACACAAAAGCTGTCTTCCAGAACTGGCCGAGGTTGTGGTAGCCGAATTGGGTTCTGTAAGAGTCACCCAGGTGGTGCTAGTTTTGAAGGCATGAAGTGTCATGGAGACCAGCTGAGGTTTGACATTATGAGAGGCCAGGAGAGGCCATTGGTGAAGGTGCAGCCTCAGTAGCAGTTGAAGCCCAAAATGAAGGAGTCATGCAGATAAGTTGAGGCTTGGCACCATGAAAAGAGCCCAGAAGAGGCTATTGGTGAAAGTGCAGCCCAGTTGCAGCAGAGGACTGCAGTGTTCTGAAGACACCGGTACCATGGGATGACTACCAAGAACAGCAGCAGCAGTGGAATGGAGCCAGTCAGAGCCTGGAGGACAAGCTATGTGTGATACAGAGGGCAGAGCCAGAGAATTATCAAAGCCCTTTGGAGAAGTCCAGAAGATCATGAGTGAATTCCAGATAATTGGACACTGATAATGTTTTTCTGCTGTCCAAAGACACTGTGAAAAGCTTGATAGATGTTTGGTTTCATTTGGTTCTGTGCATAGCAACCCATAGGATCCACTTCTGCTAATTTGCTTTCGTGGGGTCACAAAGAAGTGGGCCCCCGAAGTGGCAGCTCAGATGGCAACCACTCAACCCCACTTCAGCTGGCTTGGCTAAGAAACCTAAACCTAAAGCATCTCTCAGAAACCCTTAACAGTTGGATGAAGGCTCCTAACTGCAGCTGTCAGCATCGGGATGATTGTCCACAATGGCCAGCACCTCCTCCACCTCACAGAGCCTCAAGCTAACCACCTGGCTGTTCCAGCTTTGGAGCATCCTCCCTCTGTCATGCACTCATATAAAATCCAACAAGCTTTCATATCTGTGGCTGTCCTCTATGTTCAGAAACAGCTGTACAGGTTTTTTTGTTGTTGTTCTTTCAACAGAGAATAGGTGTGTTCAGTGGCCTCTTGCTTGCTGTGCCTGCTTACAGCCCCCACTATCCTCTCTCTTCTCTCTCCTCTCTCCTCTCTCTCTCTCTCTCTCTCTCTCTCTCTCTCTCTCTCTCTCTCTCTTTCCCCTTTCCCACCTCCTCCCCTCTCTCAGCCTTCACCTATGGACTCAGGAAATTCTCTAAAATGATTTGGCATGGATGAGAAGATGCTGGCATGGTTTACAAGTAGTTCTGCATGACAGGCAGGCACAGCCAAAGGAGGAGCTTCCTCCTGACAGGAAGCTTCAGCAGAACAAGCTCCTCCTGTGACACAGCAGGAAGGAAAGCACTTCCAGTGTGGAGAGCTGGAAGCAGGGAATCAGGCTGCTAACTCTGCCCAGAAGAAGAAAGGAACAGATATCCTGGCATGTGTCTGTATTTAAGAGTTTGGACTGAAGGTCAAGGACTTGGAAGGAATATGACTGGAAGATTATGGTTACAAAAACATGGAAAAATTCATTAGGTAATTTCAAGCAAAATTCATTGAACATGCTTCACTTCCCATTTTTCCTTATTTTTTTTCTGTTTCCTTTGTCCCCTTTAGTGTACTATATATCATGATACATGCTAACAGAATACAGAATTTGAGTAGCACCTTTTAAGTTAAGTAAATTAACAAATACAATGATCACTTAATCCATGCAAAGATACATTTACTTTTTTCTATCTGGAAGAGCCCATTCAACAGAACTGTGGTATCATCAAGAATACTTGATTTACGTATCACAACTAAACACTGTCTCCAAGCATGATTCAAAGTGGGACCTCATGATGGAGTCAAGCTATTACAAGTGTTTAATTTTGCAAAACAACAGATTTAAGTCCTATTTATTTTCTGCATTAAAATAGGGTGTTAAAATTTGGTATTTCACCAATTAAAGTAAATTGCCACAACTGGCTAGAAAAATCATAAGGCAAATGAAGTTTTAAAATATTGTGAACATTTTTTTTTAAAGTTAAAACTGGTGAGGGGGTGGGAAATACTTCTGCTAATGTTAGAAATGTAGAGATTTCTCCTGTTCAAAAATATTCTGTATTTTACCTATTTAGTGGCAGTTTAAGAGCATAGCCATAAAACCATAATGACAAAGCATGATGGCTTTCAAACTGATTTATAACATTACATTATATATATACATATACATATACACATATATACATTATATATAAAATATATACATATATACACATTGTGTATACATATGTATACATATATACATATATATGATATATATTATTATATCATATATTATGAAATCATATATTATATTTAAGGTATATATAATATAAGTAAAATATATATAATATAATATTATATACTATCCTTAAATATAATATATGGTTTCATAATATATAATTTTATTGAATATCACCATAATTTGCAGTTTATTTACCACAAGCAACCCTTGAGCATGTACACTGCACACTGGTGGGGCTATGAGAAGTGCACAGTGCTCCTGACCGAAGGGTGCTACAGCATGCTCAGGAATACACCACTGTAATGATTCGAGAAAACATTCAAAGTACAATAACACGTTCATTAAAGTGAAGCAACATACGTAGCTGCTAAGAGATCCAAATAAAACTCTGATAAAAATAGTAGGAATTGAGAAAAGGTAAGTTCTGAAAGGGCAAAACACATTCTGTATGAGATAAACTCAAACCAATTAGGAGCACTGACAAAATGAGAAAGGAATGAACGCAGAACCCATCAGGCTATATATAACTGTTTGGGATGAGCTTTCTTTAATTAACTAGACACAGGAAACTTAAAGCAAGAATAAAATTCACTGAGAATTCTAAATATGAATTTAAATGTTGACACATGAATAGATGTACACAATGTACAGCAGATCCTATTCATCCACACACCCCTTTTCCCTTTCTTATCCCACTCCCACTCGGGTTGCCACGCTTCTTCCAAACTTGGTCGTTGAACTCTATTTTATTACAAAGGAAGCAAAGTGCAGGTGGCCAAAGCTTTCGGCTTGTTTTCAAGTCATTGTTGATACATGTGTTTGTTTTTGAGAATCAGACTTGCAAAGAATCTCAGGTTGTCCTTGACCTCTCAATCCTCCTGCCTCAGCCTTCCTCCCAAGTGTAGGCCTTCAAGCAGATACCAGCAGGACAGGATTCAAAGGTACTAGCTAGAATCAAAGGCCAGTTTGTCACTAAGTAGCTATATGTCCTTAAGTAACTTGTCTTCTCTAAAGAGAACTCAACTCTTCATTTGTAGAAAACATATAACAATAATGTCCACCTGTGTCACCTACATAGCGTTGGGTCCACATTTCCCAGAATCCCATTCTTTCTACAGTTCTGGATTACTTGTGTATAAAGACGGCTCTAGTTATAGTCTTGAACTTTCAGAAAAGCTTCTTTGGGGACTAAAAAAAAATCTGTTTGAAATAATGTGCTGTCACTATAACACCCCACTGTACGGGGGAGGTCAGTGTCATTGGGTTGATAATTGGGTTATAAGTTGATCCATAATGACTCATTCTTATTTCATGTGCTCCCAGACAGGTTAACTGTCAGCTGGAAGCCAGACAAGATAATGACGGAGAGATGCTGGAACTGTTGGCTGCTGCAGCTGTATCACTAAGTGTAATACAAATGATTGTGAAGATATAATATTTTATATTTTCCAGGTCTGTTTATGGGTAGTTCATTCATTTTTATTCATCTAATCTTGACAACACAAAATGCAGTTCACGAGGACAATGATGAAATCGCTGCATCTCTGTCAGCCTTCAGGATGCTTTAAAAGGCTCACTGTCTGACTGGTTACTTGTTTCCACTTCAACTTCACATTTCAGTATTTTCAGCTGGCCTTTGAGGAACTGAAATCATCCTGGCCCAGCCTAATGCAAAAAATAAATATAGACAGAGAGAGCAAAAGGAAAGAATCGGGTTGTCAGAATTTGGAAAGGACTATTTAGTGGGGGACAGCGCTGAACCAAAAATTAGTAGTAGGTAAGCAAAATATTCCCAGATGTGCATGTGAAAGGAATATTTTCTTAGCATATTAGCAACTAGTGAATCACTGACTTATACACAGGGAAAAGAGAGGTGGCCTAGATATCCACAGTACTGCAAGGGTGAATTCTGAGATTACCTGATTAAGGAGCACTGACCCCTGTGAGGAGAGGTGGGTGGCACCTGCAGGGAGCCTGCCCTCAAACTCTGCACACCACATTTTCACCTAGAGGAGTTCTTGAAGACATCTGCCTTAAAAGAGGTATGATGACCAACTGAATTTGAAGAGTCATTTTACTCTAGCTTAATTATCCTGATCCTGTGTTTTTTAATTAATCAAAAATAAAAACAACTATCACCATGGACTCATTTCTACTCCTTTCCCAAAGCAGAATCCACTCTCAACATCCTTATTCTTCATCCTACGGTGAATCTGTTTTGTAGCAGAGATCAATCTTGCTGTTTGAGAGAATCATTTGGAGAAATTCTTTCGGAAATACTCATGCCTGGGCTTCACTCTATAATGTCAAAGTTAAAATACATTTGGAGTAAGAATTCCATACATGCCTTTTCTCCAAGGTTTCCTAGGTAGCTCTGCCGTATATTCAGCCTTAAGAATAACCCAAAGCTGAGTCTCTTGGCACATGACTATAATTCCAGATTTGGAGAGACCAAGACAAAAAGATCATGAGTTCAAGGCCAGCCTAGGCAACACTTAGAAATCTTGTCTCTAAAACACCAAAATAGTAATAATAATAACAATAAGAGACTTTAAAAAACATACAACACATACAGGGAAATCTAATACCAGAAAGAACATGGTTACTGCTAAAATGGACAATTCAGCCAGAAGCCCAGTGTTCTCTAGCTGAGGGGAACTTGGTGGATAGACTTTATGTGGAAATAAAATATTTACTATGGTAAACAATTGGGAATGAAATCATTAAGGTTCTAATCCTATAGGGCTGGTGTCTGTACAGGAATATGAAATCTAACAGACAACCATGCAAGGAGAAGACTGTGTGAGGGAGACAGAGGTCACGGTGATTGATCCACAAACCACAGCAAACCAGACCACCAGCAAATCTCTGGATGCTAGGAAAGGTGATCAGAGCAGATTCTTCCTCTGCCTTAGCAGGATGCAAATCTACTCACACCTGGCCTTCTTGCCTCAGGGTCATATGGCAATAACATCCTACTGTTTAGGTCACCCTATTGCTGGGGCAGTGTCACAGCAGTCTTAGGAAACAAATACAGGTTCAAATAGATAATCATAAAGTCGTGTAAACACACTAAAGATTGTTTTTCCTAATGGGGTGATATTGATTACTAAAATTTAATTGTTGACTTGGGTGGAAAGTTGAGGCAGAAACCTACTCAGAAATTTGCCCTCAATGATAGAAAAAAAGATAGATTTACATTAAAAACACTCTTCCCATCCTAATTCTTAAAAGGTCTCATGTAGATTAAATTTTGCAATGATTTAGAAAATATAAAAATGTCTTCAGAAAACATGACTAGAATGTCACACTCTAGGAAGGAAAATTAGAAGTGCATCTTTAGACATATGAGCTTTTGAACTATCCCAGAAAGAAATTCGTCTGAAAGGATCAAATAAATGGATTTTATTAGATGTTTATAGGAGGATGTTTTCCATAGCTACCTTTCCACTCTAGCTCACCCCCTAAGCCAAAGTGCAAAACTAGGAACAGGAATGTAAAATGGTAAACTTCCTGGGTACCATGGTATTACAGTTCAACATGAAGAGCACAAATCCCTAGGACATGTTGGGAATATCAGATGGCTTATCCAAAGCACCAGACCAGGGCAAAGGCTGCAAGTCTTTGAAAAATGTACCCTAATGGACAGGCATAGTTGGGACATCACTGTTCCAGTAATTGCAAAATGTTACCTAAGTTCTTTATTTACATCCGGGCCTTTAAATATTTTCTCTAAGACTATAGAAATTAATATTATATTGATTTTCATCCACATGTAGAGAAGTAAAAGTCCTAGCTTTGACTTCTTGATGAACTCATATTTTCCACTGACTCCTTTTCCTCCCTTTAACAACCTGTTGCTTCTAATTTGCTAATACCTGAGAAGTCACAATCTAAGCTTCTAATATTAGATCGACATTAAAAGTAATCGATTGCCCAATTGGCTAACACAAGAAAGCACTTGGGCTTCAGATGACAGGTACTGTTATATCTATTTTGGGATGTAAGAGAATTTTAACCTTGATTTCTGGCTTTTAATGTGTTCTGGGATGGTTAATGTTACAGGGAAAGTTACCTGGAGATAAATAAGGTGCTGTTTTAAGTGGACTCAGAACTTGAGTAATCAGCTCAGTACTGACCTGATGCACCCTGCCCATGACTGGATCATAATGAAAGCTAAGGAACCTGACTACCTACAAGTGTGCTCTTGTAGGCTTTGTCTGTAGCATGTGCCCTTCAATTATCCATTTGAAATTAAATTCTAGTAGACACGGCCCTAGACTTAAATTACTTTGTTTTTCATTCTTATAATTTACCATGAGGGAAAAAAACGAAAGGTATTTTGGACACTGCTTATGACCCTCAGATGTGCCATTGCTAGCTAAGTATCCCAATGCCTTTTCTAAGTGTCACCTTTCTAAGGATTTATAAGTAAAAAGAGAAATGGAGGTAAAAACTAGGTTCATAGTCTTAGAGAAATGGATAATATTTTCAAATGAATGACTTCTTTCCCTAGATCCATGAGACCATTCCCATGGGCCCCTACCTAATGTCATCTTGTAAATGTACTTCTATCTAGATAGTGAGAAGGATTTCCTATGGAATCCCCAGAAGTGTTGGGGCATTTACTGCTCATTAATAACCCACTAGAAAGAATGGGCAGTCTAGAAGCTATATCCACTATTATGGCTGTCTTCTTTAAATTGAAATTTTCAAATAATGATTTGTTAAGGAAGTTTGTTTTTAGTTACGTAAAATAATTGTTTCCTGTACTGTTGGGTGAGGGGCTCCCTAGGTCTTGGCATTTTGTAGTGTCTGCAAGTGTTGGATTTCAGTAGGAAATGTTTGATTGCTTATGATCTGCACCTGAGGGGTTCTGAATGAATAAAAACACATGAGCTCAGATGCTTGGGGTTCCACTGTGAGGATGGTGACTGCCATGACTGTGGCTCCCTCTGCTGAGGTCTGGCAGGACTTCTATGTATGAATATGCCTCTGTCTCTTCCTTGCTGAGCCCACACAGTAGATGTATAACTACAATGACCCAAGGATTGCTACCCACCCCCTGCAGCAGCTTTAGAGCATCATTCTGATCTATATCTCTGAGGCTTGACAAGATGGACCTTCCCATATTTTTAGAGCTCATTTTGACAAGCTTCCATGCCTTAAACCTTCGATGCATTCTTATTTACTGACTCCAGCCCTTTTCATGGGGGCTGTGTATATATGAGTTTATGCTGCACTGCTGGGTAACTGAAGAGGCTTCATAACTACCCTTCCTTTTATGTCTTTTAGCTCCCAGAATCCAAATTTCATATGATTCTTTAGAATGTCTGATTGCAAATCTGCTTCAAAATCAACACGGTGCCAGACTCAGGTTTTCCAAAGCTGCTCTGTTCAGTTGTCCCTTTCCATTTCTCTGCACCCAGCTAAGTTTTGCAAACTCACTGTCTCAAAAACACCCTGTCCTTCTCAGTGACTGCATCCTTCCATGGATGCCATCTTTGTTATCTTGCCTCCCTCCCTCTGATGCCATCTCTTCTTTCACTTGGCAATGTTGTGGGAGGATGAGCAGAGCAAAACCACTAAGAGTTAGAAAGATAAGAGAAACCCTCATTCCATTACAGGGTCTCCAGAGTTGATGGTGTTGGCACAATAGTAATAGCAATTTGAACAATCTTTAACTATTTAAACTTTACTATTCTTGAAAATGATGAGTTTTTTTCTTTTGTTTAATTTGCAAGTAGCATTATTTCACAAGAATGCATTTCCCATTTATGAGCTCTCTAATTCAGTGATGGAATAGATCACTTCTATGGTAAAACTTTATTATTTTATTAATTTATTATTTTATTAAATTAATGTATATAGGACTTCATTCCTGCCCATCTGTTTTCTTTCTTTCTTTTTTGTTGTTGTTGTTGTTTTGTTTTGTCTTAAAGAAAAGTAGAGATCTTTACATTAAAAATGGGCCTTCTAGTCCAACTTCCAAGTGCCAAAGGGAACTCTAAATGAACATCCCTTTGTAAGTGTGGAATTTTCTGCTCTGACCACAGACCTTGTTTGCAATGTAATCTTAAATAGACAGGAAATGGTAACCACATCACAGAACACTCTAGAAATTATTTTTCTGCTGCCACTCTTTACTTAGCAGATGTAAACCTAATGGCCAGAGCTGCGAACAACAGCCTTTGTTGTCAGGCCTGTGCCTTACTTCAGCACACTCTGGGTCTTGGTTGACTGAATATGCTTGCCGAAGCCTTGTACACAGGTGAGTCTAGTGAAAAGGGAGTCTTAAGAATGTACTTTGCGCATTCTGAAGTTCTAGAATGCCAGAAGATAATCTAAAAGGAAAGTATAATGATGTTAAGTGAACTGACCTACAGTACCCACACTGTGTGTACACCCAACAGAAAAACCAGTTCCTTATCCTCAGTGTAACAAACTGCAAAATGAGAAGCCAACAGGAGCATGAATAGCCCCAGAGTACATAGAGGAAGACTGCCAAGTCCAAGGTGTGTATCATGCACCCGTCCCTTTGACAGCTCCTCATCCTATGCATTCCTTTTAGTTATAAAGGAACGTACTCATATTTCTTCAGTCATCAGATTAGCAGTGAATTAAGGACAATAAGATGTCACATGCTTGGAACACTGCTCACCATATATGAGCATTTAATACATACTAGTTATGCTCATAGATACATTTTTAATTTTGTGTAAGTTGAACTATATTCATGTGCATCTTCACCGGAAGACAGTTTTCACAAATTGTATTAAATAAGTACATGCCATGTCAATTATCAAAGAAAGATTACTGCCAGCTCACTTTTACGTTATCATTATTAAAGATCCAAAAGAAACTTGTCACAGATGTGCCTCAAATTAGATAGTCACAGATTATAACTGCCACCAGAAAAAGTATCACAAGGACTGGGATATCTGTCCTCTTTGTAAGATTTGTGCTGTTATGGCCTGAGGTAAAATACACAAGTCTGGTCTGGAAGTAACCAACAGTGGAAAATAATAAAATGTTCTGTAATGTTGCCTTAAGTCAAGTGTGTGTGTGTGTGTGTGTGTGTGTGTGTGTGTGTGTGTGTGTTCTCACATTTCTGTGTATAGCGATGAGTATGCACATATACAGCATATGCATGGAGGTTAATATGGGTTAACATGACATTTTCACTAAGGACAAGGACTTGGTCTCTTCATCTTCCTGATGATGTCACCCCAGGAATATGCAGTATCCTCTGCAACATGGGAGGTAAATATTCCTGCCTCACTGCACTGGGAGACCATTGACATGATGTCATATATATTCAATATTCAACAATAGCACTTCTTCACAGGTTCCAAATGTTCATAGTGCTAACACTTTATATATATATATATATATATATATATATATATATATATATATATATATATATATATATATATAATCTCTAGGGTATAATTCTATTTATATGTGCTTCTTATATACTGACTTCATTTCATCATTTTCTTCAAAGTAAAGTTAGATGTGAGTGTCATCCTGTCAATATGAGTTCACTATAGGAGATGGCAGGTAGAATCTTTTCCTTGCTTTTGTTCATATGCTGTCCTTCTACTAATAGCACCTGTTTTATTAGATTTAAGAGCTCAGTGCACTTTAGATTTATAGCGACCTTAAGGACAAATGAAATCTTAAAGTCTTTTCTGGAGCAGCTGCTATTATTTCCAGTCTCTCTGTTTTATGGGTGATGGGGACATTATCCTAAATGCCTCATGATAAAAGCGTTCTGTTTAGAGCCAACATAATTTGATATGTGTGATTTAAGTGTTTAAGCTATTTAGTAGAGTACATAAACAAAATATAATTCTTATGTCATGGTATTGAAAATCCAATTACATTACTGAATCTCCTGCAAACTGTGGGGCAGAGTTTCAGTCTTGACCATATGTTTATCTTTTGGCCCAAAGTGTACACTCAATAAATGCTGAACTTCTAGCCTTCATGCAGGAAAGTGATGGCTTGCTCCTTTGGTTTTATCAAACATGTATAAGATGATTCTAGTAGACCTATCAGTGTTGCATCAAATTCTTCATAATGCAGGATTTCAAATAGTGTGATGGCAGGGGCACACATCTAGTTTATAAGCCATTCTTCATCTTAATGTAACTTTGTAGCTGCCTAGGAGATATAACACATGCCATCAATAACACACTTTCTGCTTAATACGACATAGCCTTTTAAAGGTGCTGAATACAAATTTAGGTGTACAAAAACCAATGAGGTTGACTATGTAAAATACATGGAAATTTTACATAGAGAAATTTGAGTATGCCTTTCATTAGGCTGTTAGCCTAATTTCAGTATACAATATTGATCAATAGTGCTCCTGCCTCAGCACACAGCATCTCAAGAGACGACAACTACATTTATAACCACTTTCTATTAACAACGGGAAAATATGATTCCCATTAAAGTAGACACCATGAAGTGAAAGGATCAAGCTCTCTAAAAGTATGGTTATCAGTCTTTCTCCATATTTTTCATATCTTTAAGGCATGATTATATCCTTCTCCCATGTAAGCCTGGTATACACATGATTTCCATTACAGCAGACACCTTGAAATGAGATGTGAACAAGCTATCAAAAAGTATGGTTATCAGTCTTTCTTTCTCCATTTTCTTCACATGCTAAAGGTACGATTACGTTTTTCTCCCATGCTAGCCTGGTACTCTTTCTGTCCATAGCTGCCATAGACAAGCACACAAACAAAAAGAGGGACATTAGCTGTTGGAGGTTCAGATCATCTTCTGTCACATATTTAGATGAATTATTTATCCTGCAGTACCCTTAGTTTTCTCTCAGGCAAAGCAATGATGATCTAACTTCCAGGGTAGGGCTATATTACAGTGCACCTAACATAGTACATAATACAGAAAAGACTTACCCAGTCTTCCTAAAACTCCAAAAGAAAACACTCAAAATACAAACAAACAAAAACTACCATAGTTTACAGTTCTGAATTGGACAATTTAGAAGATGCTGAATGTCTGTGACCCTCTGGTAGAGCCGGGTGATAAAGTTAGAGTGTAATACTCATGACATTTCAAAGGGAAACTGAGGCCAAGGCCAGGTCTTAGCAAGAGAAAACATAGTGCTCATGAGATCTGGGACTTGGACAGCCCACTTTACAGTCCTGGATTAGAAAGACATGTTTGCATTGTTCATTAAATTCGCTTCATCTGAAAGACAAAAATTGTTATCCACTTCCCGTGTCTACCTGCTATGTGCTACTGTGGTAGGACTGCAGACATATGCAACAGAAATACTGAGTTACAGTAAAAAATACATAATACAGAGTATTCTACAATAAGAAATATTTCTTATCAATGGAATTAGTCTGTAGTTGATAGAAACTTCCACCAAGTGTATTATGAGATATGTCTTGAAAAGACTGAAAACTTCACTCAAACCAACAGGCCCACCATAGCAATAAAGGTACGACTTCGTGCCCACGTATCTAATGAAGGTTGAGGGACATTAAGGCATGGTCTTCTTGTCATTAAGGAACTGTGCCTCTGAGTTTTCTAGTTTGTCCCTGGGTACCTACGGAGATACCATCCTGATTGCCCTTTTCTACTCAGTTTACTGTTGCCTCTCCACATACTTCTTCTCCATGCCTCAAACATGTTCCTTCTATTTCATCCTGATTCCAATCCATTTCAGTCCTCCCTCCTGATCATTCCAGCTAATGGCAGACAGTCTGTAGTGTCTCATCTCTCTTGCTGCTAGAGGAGGCCATTACTCTTTCTAGTGCTGTCATTCTATAATAAATATCTTCCTGTGTCATCAGTTGCTGATTCCTAACTGAGAGATCTGATCATTAATATTTATTTCTCATTCTATGTGACCACTCATTGGTATTTCACTACCCACTCTTTCCTTTAAAATTTTGCAATGATGTTCTCAAAAATGTCCAGAAAGAAAAACTCTAAATTAAATATCCTGCATATATACTTGGTGTTGGATTGAGCTAATAATGACCATTGCTATGCCATGCATTAATGGAAAAAATGTATTTTTAATTTGTATTTATTTTCTTCATTTTCAAGAATAATTTTGGATTCATCAAACCTGTATTCAAAAACATTACTGTGAAATCACACTTCTGGTTCATATCAGCATCTAAAATGTACAGATAAATTTTCAGTCCAAAAATGAAAAAAAATCCATATGAAACAGACAAAGGAACTAAAGAGCATGTCTTGACATTCACCAATAAGCAAACACAAAGATAGTCAACATCATTAATGATCAGGGTGTATAAACCAAAATCAAAAGGAGATACTACTCAGACCCTCTAGGATTAACTTCATAAAGATAAACAAAGGGCTTATGTCAATCCAAAAGAAGAAGAAAAAAATGAATTCCTATAAGAAGAGCTACCAGTGATGTAAATAAATGGAAACACCAATGGACTCCAGGTAAGAATACAAAATAATGCAGCTATTTTGAGAAAAATGTCTAGAAGTTACTTAAAAACAAAACAGGTTTACTGTGTTACCTAGTGTTTTCTACTGTAAGTCTGTTACCAAGGGAATGGGAAAAAAAGAGTTAAGAAAAACTCAGACGTGAAGGTTTACAGAAGTGTTATTCATTCTATCCCAAATGCAGAAGCCACTCAGTGCCCACCAATTGATGAGTAGGTAACAAAATGCCATGTCTGTTCGATAGAAGGTTATCTGTGAAAAGAAGAGTGCAGTTCTGATATGTGCCACAACATGGGTTAACCATTAAAGTGCAGGCTACACTACACTAGGAGCAAAACATCACATGTTATATGACTTCACTTCATGTGAAATGCCCAGAATAAGTAAATCCAGACATATACATTTAGATGAAAGTATCAGATTAATTACTTAGTACTGTGTGGAAGGGAAGAATAATGTATGTGGCTCATAAATGAGAAGTGGCTGGAAATAAAGCTCAGTCGCTGCTCTTGTAGAAGATCTAAGTATCATTCCAAGTGCCCACATGACAGCTCAAAACTATCTCTAACTCTAGTCCAGGGGATCTTATGACCTCTTATGGCTTCCTGCCAGCATCAGGAATGCATGTGATACACAGATATACATGCAAGCAAAACACCCCCATACACAAATAAATATTTTAATGGAGGACTAAGAAAAGAAAAATAGACTATTAAAGAGAAGATGATTTCTTTTGGAGATGAGAGAACTATTCTACAACCGATTTTAGTCATGGATGAAAAAAATGTGAATCTATCGAAAGCTATAAACTCTCATAGTCTAAATGGGTGGTACGCAAGGCCTATGAATTGCATTTCAATAAAACTCATATATTAAACCATTTACATGAGAACAAGTGTGGGCAGAAATGTCCTCTAGTGAAACACATTTCCCAGTTAGGGCTTTGAATACCAAAAAACTACACTCATTTTTAAAAACAACTTTATTGAAAAAGTTGATCCAATGTTTTTATCAATTAGGTGCCAAAACTAACAGGAGAAAAGAACATGATCTTATATGCCAACAGCACTCTCTCCCTGTCAAAAGCTTAGAAAAATCAGATGAAACTGTTACTTAATATTATTGCAAGGATCTTCTGCATATCAATTATGCCCGAAGTCATTATTCTTGGCAGTCACGCTGTAAATCCTGATTCAAGAGAGATAATTTGGAACCATCTGCTCTCAAACTTGAATGTTCATCAGAATCACCTGGAGGCTTGACAGAATACAGATTGCTGTATCCCTCTCTCAGAATTCTGATGCAAGCAGGATTACAAAGCTGACACTAATTCTCCTGGCCCAGGGACTGAATCTCCTAGAAATTCTCATGGTTGTTTACTAATCTACTTAGTTTTCTCACAGTCAAATTTATAGACCACCTGCCCTGTGGTTCAAACACAATTGTAATAAAAAGTCAAACCTGAAGCATGATCCCTATGGTACAGTAGAATTTCTATAGTTAAGGATCTGCTTGACAGGAGGGAAGACTATTATAAGAGAGAATGAGTAGTGTATAATATATACCAACTCTTGTTTGAATGATACAGCAAGATTTAGACCACTGTAGAAGTAGAGTTGGAAGATCGCAATGAAAGTAGAGCATGGATACCAGATACCAGACGGATACAAGAGGACTAGAAAAGATCAATATCACGGAGCTAGGTTTAAACCTAGATTGCAGAGGAGAGCAATGACATGAAAATCCCTGAGACATCATCACATCTCCTAATTACCATCCAGGTCTTGAACTACATTTTGCTCTATGCATCCCAGTGATAAGACATAACACATGGTACATGTGCCATGGCAGGTGTCTGTGCTGTGGTTTTCAAAGTCTGAAGAGCTTCACTATGTGGGCAAGATACCCTGTTTCTTCCAGTTATCTCAAGTTACATAATAGAAGGATGCTAAGCTCTAACAAGACAATATATAAGTATGTTTTATAGTAAATTTCTAGCTGACGTTTCATAACCAGATGCTATAACTGGAGGGGGCATAAATCTGAAAAGTGAATATAGAATTAGCCCATGCTTGGGTTCACTTGTCACCATGATTCATAAGTAAAAACAAAAGAAAGGGCATTTGTTGGAAGAGTGGGGACATCTAAAAGACATAACTGAGAAGGAATTAAGGGAAATACATTATACAAAGAAATAATAGAAAGAAGACAGTTTTGGTCCAATGAGTCTAACTACTGAATTACTAATTCTAAAAAAGAAAAAAATTAAAATCAATCTTGGAAACCAAATCACTATATTTCCCTCAAGTATTTATATCTGAGATTAATATATGCATAGTAGCCACTTGATGAATGTTTTGCACATGAATTATGCCATTAGGCATGTTTTAAGTACTAAAGTTAGGTAATACGTTGTTTAAATGACTGCTTCTCAAATCTGTGATAGTAAACTCCCTTTCTTTGTAATATGTTCCACAAAATTAATGTTCTCTACGAAGTGATCGGGAATGTATGACCTTGGACATAGCACATACAACTGTAGGCAACGTTGAAAGAAGTAATTAAAGTTGTAGATGTGGAGCTAGTGCAAGGTGAACACACAGTTATTGGAAAAGCTCAGACGCAAAAAGCAAAGACCATGCAGCTCAAAGTGGAAAGGAAGGCTTTTCCCAAAAAGGCTGAGTTGCCTTCTTTATGGTTTGTGATGATGAGGAGTATGACTTTAGTACTTAGTTCAACTACATCAGTGGTTTCCACTGGCCACTGATTAAGAAAACATCAAACTGAGGAGACTAACAACTTTTTCCTTTACCCATTAAACGTAATAACAATAATGTCATTTCATAAAATGATTCTTTTAACATCAAACATCATTTAAGAATAAAAAGGTGAATTGGTAACATTAGCCTATTGTTACCTTTAGTTTTCAGTTTTGGAATAGGCTTTGTCAATGACTTCATGAGCTCACACTTGGGAACTAGCATCACACATGATTGGAAACACAGAGAGTTCACTTCTTCAAAACGTTCAACAATCCAAATATCCCACCAACGTCAAGCAATAACTTATTGTTCATTGTTTATATGATTGTTTTCTTTTATTGATTATCTCAAATAAGCCACAGCTTGAGTGACCCTGGGAAAACATCCACAGACTTCCTTCGTGAGCAGGGTCAAATGCCTGACACAGCGCACAGATCAAGCTTCTGCAGCCAAATCACTTCACCTCCTGCTACATTTGTTTTCATGCCAAGAATCTCCAACCCATGCTAGATATACGTGCTGGGTTTCAGTGACAGCCTGGGACTCAAACAGAGGGCTTTGGCCATTTGTTAATGCAAGACACCTGTTGAACTTGTTTGCCAGGATTACGTAGGGTGATCCTATTGCTCTTATACTGGCCAGATGTCTAGTGTATATTTTAAATGAGAAAGTCAGTGTCATGTATCTCCTCACATGGCTGTTGGTAGTAGCTATTGCTCAATCCTTGACTTCAATTGATAACATTTGTAAATTGGCAAGTACAGTAAGCATTTCATATGCTTTATTCTTCAAATGTTTAAAAACTGGATTGGGGAAGTTTAGAAGGATATCAATAAAATCCTTCCTTCAAAAAAAATACTTTCTATTAGTCATTTCATAAACACCTATAAGGAATAAACATAATTTGTTTTCACAAAGCAAGCAGATTACTTAATGCATTTTAAACTTTACATAGTATCATCTTTGCAACTATTTTGAGTACATAACTAGCTTTGAATAAAATCATTAAAAGGAATATTATAGGCTGGAAAAGATTACAATTTCTTTGAGCCCTGATCCTACATGAATACTGCTTCTGAATACAATTTTATGATACTATAAAAACCCCTAGGAAAAGTGTCTAAATGAAAATGCACTCAGGGAGATCACTTAATCTGAATTTCAATTCCTTTTGTCATATTCATGAAAGCACTTCATATCTGTAATCTAAAAGCAAAGGGGAGTTAACCTAATCTAATTTTTAAAAATCTATGCTGCAGAAGTGATTTTTGATTGCACCAAGGATCTACTAAGGGAGAAGTCATACGGGTGGAAACTCACCCGGAGCACCCCTGGGGATACCTGAAGTATCCACCCTCCATGAAATCTGTCCATCAAAAGATGGTGGATGTGTCAGGATCTCAGTTCAGCTCACAGCCTAAACAGGGAGGCCTGGTGCACCGGACCCCTGGGAACTCGGGCCAGTGGGGATTGTTCCCTTGCTTGTTGATGCTGCTCAGTTGCTCTGAGCAACTTCTGAGCTACCTTCAGCACCAAGGGAGCTAAGTCATACATTTTATTTAACAGACACATAATAGATGGAAAGTGCTTGTATTTACAGTAGTATCAACTCATCAAGCAAACTGTATGCACCCTAAGTATGAATGTCAGCATTTAACTTTCCAAATTCTGGAAAATTAAGACATATTCAATGCTTCAAACATAGTTCAGAAAAAAAGATAATCCTTAATACATAGAAGCTAGCATTGGCAAATTGAGTGGTGTGGTGCTTTAATTAATTTGACTCTAACAACACTGCGTCTGTCCAAACTACTATTAGAAGAACTTTAATGCTCTCTAGTAGAGGAAACATAATTATTTAAAATAGAAGCCAATTCATAAATGTTAATTATGACTACAAAGCAGGACCAGGAAAGAAGCAGTTTGACTGTCTGAAGGTTCTCATTAGACATCAAATGAAAAAGGTACAAAAAAAATTGGTCCAAGTAGCAGTCCCTCCTCGTGTACGCAGCAGGCACATGCCAAATAAAAGAAGACTCGTGTAGGGTGGATATGTCTGTACTTATACAATCATTTTACCCAATTAAGTTGTGTTGAAGTTTTTTTTCAATACACTGATTCTAACTAACCACCAGGTCAAAAAATTGTTGCAGGTACCCATGAGATATTTCTCTTATAACCAGAATCATAAAAAGTCATTACTTTGAATTAGAGCCAATCTGAATGAAATCCTGACAGAGACTCCATACTTTTGATTTTTATGTTCTAAGTGAAATATACACACATATACATACAGAACACCAAGATGGGGAAGGGTAGGGGTCAAGACTGTGTTTCCAACTTTTGTTTTTCTAAGGAAGAACACTAAGTAAGAACTCCCAACTTCCTCTTTAAGTACCATAAGTAAACCATAGTTAGCACAAAACTGTGTAGAATGGTTATTATCTTAGAACAAAGATGATTTTTTCCCCTAAAATATGGCACCTAGTGATTTTATGCCAATATTCTCTCTACAAGGTATGTTAGCTCCTGGCTGTATATTATATTATATATCTTCAATAAAACGATACCTACATTAAGCAAACAGTGTATAGAACACAATACATGATTTCTGCTGACATATTGAAATTAACCTTAGAGTTCTTTGGGGAGACAGGATAATAATAAGCTTCAAATATAAGCTGAACAGCAAAACAGTCTCAACTTCCATAATTTACATTCATCTTTAATGAAAGATAATATATTTTTGTAGATAAAATTTATATTATGACTTGATGCCTCTAATTATTCAAATGGGTATAGAAGTATTGTTGAGTGTTTTTAAATTGACTATAATGAAAACAGGCTATATACTTGCAATTTTTTTTCATTACTTCATTATTCTCTCTCTTTGTATCTGATTAAGAATATTTTCTGAATTTTTATGTTAAAAGCACAATATAATTATCTTAATAATCTAAGTGGGTGTCAGACAAGTCCTTTAAGTTTGTAAGGTACATCATGTTAAGGTTGCTCTCAGCACTAGACTGTTACCATCACTAGGTTTCCTTGGATCTACATTCTGTGTGACATTTCATCAGCCCTAGTGAGTGATACAGTATCCCATCACATTGAAAATATTATCCAATCACCTGTTCTCTGCGCATGTCTGACTCCATGCTACCTCCTTCTCCTTCTCCTATTTCTGGCTGCTGGCCACCTGCCTCCTCCGTAATGATCCCTCAGACATACCAGGAACCTGTCATCATTGGAGTCTTTCCAATTCATCATATAATACAGTTTTGTGTTCATACCGAAAGTAGCCTTAGATTCTGTGAGGAGAATATTTAATAATAAGCCTGCAATGCATCTTGGCCAACTGCAATACAGTCTGTGACTGGAATGGCTCTCCTGTAAAGATATGCAGCTTCATAGCTTTCTACTCCAATGCCATCTCCTCTGAAAGGACTTTCCTTACAAAGCCCACCCTTCAGCGTTGACTACATCTTGCCCTATCTGTCTGCTTGATATCCTGAGTACGTATCACTGTCTGTCCTGAGAGTGCTTATTTGTGTAATTCTATTCATCTTCAGCTCTGGATGTAAGCTTCATAATTCAGAGATTTCCGTTTCATTCTCTAACCTAACCACAGCAGTAAAAATTATACACTGAAGTCATTTATAGAATCAAGAAATAATATATTATTTATATTAAAATATTATAGTTTTAGTCTATATATCATTAAAGTGTGTCAGTCCATCACTTAAATTGTGTAAGAGCTATTTTAAAATTCCTATGCATTCATAAATTAAATTATCCTCAAGATTCATAACAATGAACTTAAAAGTGGAACATAAAACAAAGGATAAATTAAAGCACAGAGTGAATGTTTTTAGTGGATATTCAATATTATTGGAAAGTACTGGTTTCATTTCCTTTGTTGATTAAGCTAAAATTGATATAAAATCAAGTAATATCTATTTACAAAAATAAAAACACAACCAACATAAAACACAGCAAATGAATAAAAAGACAGATGGAAATGTATATGCTAGGATAAAACATGATAACTTCACACATTGATGTAAAAATAATTTTAAAGACTTGACTGTCAAATTTATTTGATTATGCTGAAAAAACATACCTCAGACTATATAACTATTTTAATGACCGAAAATATATCATAAATCATTTATTACTTTTCCATTACTTTTTTCATTGTTCAAGCCTCCAAAGCAACTTTTTGCCTTGAGAGTTGGAATGGTCTGTCTAGCTTATGTTAAAGCTTCCACAGTCTAAGAAATATTGGTGTTATTAGTCACTAAAGGTTTTTACAAGATAGTGAAGTATGATTGCCCTCCCCCCTAAAAAAAGAGAAAACATATTTCAACACATGGTGTTGTATACTTTAACCTAGACAATATTCCAAGGGTTGTCGATTCCCCAGACCTATTACCAATCTCTGGTGTACACTTGATTGAATGTCTATATATTTTTCTACATATTAGTTGTAGATTGATGATTATTAATCACATGGTCATAGTGACAGTGATCAATCGTGTTTCTGTGAAGGAGACAAGCCTTCGGGGCTAGGCCCTGGCTGTAAGAGAGAACAGACCTAATTAGTACCTGTGGGGATTGAACCTACAGCCTCAGAATCATTATCCCAAGAAACAAAAACCTTTTCAGAATATCATGGCTTGCAAATAGTTCTCTTCCTTGAGGTATTTCATACCTAGCTGGTATTACTGTTATCAATAAAGTGATCACTCTTTTTTCCTGGGAGGTGTGTGTCAGTGGAATTGCACTTACCAGGAATGTAAGGGGCCTTGCATTTGTTCCATAGAGTCACAAAAATATTTTTTTTTCATTTATTATTTGTGTTTTTCTTTTCTTAAAAAAATTAGATTAGGGTAGAAGTTTATTCAGGAGAAATTCATACAGGGAGCAAATTATAAATAGCCTTAGATCTAGTTCGGAAGACAGCCTAGAAACAATGAGAAAGAACAGCATAGGGTAAAATAAAATAAAATAAAAAGGATTTTAGCAAATTAACTTTACAAGAAAGGTAATTTGGGAGCAAAAGAAGTCATTAGAAAAAATTCATATCAGGCATCAAGATTCTAGATTGGGGTGCTAACAAGGAAATCTAGAGACTATTCTGAGAGGAAACAATAGAATTAAGTTGCTCTAATAAAGAATCTTTAAAGTACTGGAAGGCCAGACCCGTGGATGCCATTCTTATCGCCAGTGTCTTTTCCAGGGCTTGGTTTAATAGCCAATATGCATAGCTGTTTGTTAAAGATGTTTCTTTATAGTTTGAGAGGTTAGAATTACAAGACTGGGTAGTCATATCTGTATCACCTGTGTCGCAATTTGGCCAAAAAGCCCAGAGAGAAATAGTTTGGTGCAAAGATACCCAGCAGACATTTGGAGAGATCTTGCTTTATAACAGCCTGTCCTTGAGCAAGAAAAATCATCCCTGGTAGATAGGAAAAAATATTCAAGAGGCTTCCTATAAATGCTAAAGTTTTAAAAGCTATTTCTTAGGGCACATTATTGAAGCACAAAACAGTTGAGGAGTCTAAAAATATAACATATTCATGTGAAGAGGCAATTCCGAACCAAATTGGTATTAATCATTTTAATAATGGAGAGATTTCAACGTGAAGAGGCATGTTATGAATGGAAAGGCATATTGAAATTTTTCGGAATTTAAAATCTTGACTTTACTCTAAATCATCAGACTTTACCTTAAGTGTTACACGATCTGGGGGGCACAAGTTTTTCTTTCCCTTGGGCTCTTGTTTTGTACGTTTTATTGTTTCCTCTTTTCTTCCTGGAGGATGGTTTCTACTAGCTTAGTTTTCCCTAAACCCAATGTACTCGTGTTCTCTGTTTTATTTCCAGTACCCCTGGTCTTTTGCTTTTCACTGGCATTACCCTTAGCATGAGGGTCTCTGACTTTAGTCTAAAAGCAAGTTCACTCCTTCTAGTGTTCTAATCCCCCAGCATGCACTCTGCCTGCTGGGAAATACATTATCTCACCGAAGATGCTTTTGTAACGCAGAAGTCTCATTGTTTTTTATGGGAAACAATGGCTTTTTGTCCATGCAAAGCCTTTCTTCTCTTTGTTTTCTACAACAGACTGCACTAATTCTGATTTTATTCTTTACCATGAAGCTCGGGTTAAAAATCTGAAATCTCAACTTCAGTGCATTTTCTACCTTCAGAGCTAATTCTTTCTAGACAACTCAAGTTTCAACCTCCCGGACCACTGTATATTCCAGCACTGCCTCTCAGAGGCTGAAACTTAACAGCATAAATAGGAAAAGTTGATATAAACACAACACACAATGTGAAATAAATATTATGTGTAATACTTTCATTACAGATATATAACTCATATTACATGAGTGTATAATGCAAATTAATTCAAAGTAGTTTTCAGGAGCTATTAGAGTAAAATTGCATTTGTCAACATGCATGATAGCATTTTAAACTATAAGCCTACTTAGGAAATACAATTCATTGCTTATAAATGTAGTCAATACACTAATTACTTCAATAATTCAAGCTCTGTTGTATCTCCAGACGTGCATAACACAAATTGTATTTACTTTTGATAAAATTCTCTCAGCCAACTAGAAATAAACGGCATCTTAGACAATTAGCAGCATAGTGCTAAGTGTTTACAGGAGCTAAATCACAAGGAAGCATTAGTGCTTACAATAAAGCAAAACAAAACTGAATGGCTCAATCTCTCTCCACAGCAGAACCATTACTACCATAGTAGGATAAACTTTTTTAAAAAGAAAATCAGAAGACAACTGAAGCTCAATTTAGCTGGGTAAAATAAATGACAGCACTGTCATACTATGTGACCGCATTTCCCTGATGATGTCACTTCAGTAAAGCAACAGGCATAAACTATTCATGAGAACAGGAGATGTCAAAATATCATGTACAATATGAACATTTTGCTAGGGAAAAAAACACGAATATACGTAGAAAACAATATACCTCAGCATTTTAAAACTGGTTTTCTGTCACTCAAGTCATTTTTAATTTCTACCTTGTGACTGCCTGTGGTATCCAGTTCTTTGCAATTATTATGCTTCTCTGTATTTAGGGGAAAATGCCAGAGCTGTTAGTATTTCTGAAAAGTGAGGTATTGTGTTTTCCAAAGCATTCTGGATGTACCTGTTTAGAGAACTCACCACACTAAATCAGGGGTACTTGATTCATTCCCAGTCCTCCAGCTAAAACATGAGCCCTATTAGAAGTCATTGCTCCTATCAGCATGACAACACTCCGTTAGCACAGGACACTAGACATAAAGGGTGTTCTGGCTATTTGGCTTCTTAGCTTGAATCCAGTGATTTCTTCATCCCTATCTGGCTGCCAGATGCCAAATAGATATTAATTCTTATTTCTTTCAAGGTCTCCCTACGTAAGCCTGAAACTTGGTGTCTTCCTGCCTCAGTCTCCTGAATGTAAAGATTGCAAGTGTGTACCACCATTCACAGATTACAAAGAAAGATTTAAAAAAAGACATCATAGAATAAAATAGCTTGGGGACATCATTTTGCAAAAACTCATCATTTGGCAAAATCGATTCATGCTCTGCTAAGAATACTGATCAACATAGCTACAGTAGCATGAAAACAGGAGGCCTTAGTGTGCTAAGGTAGCAGAGCTCAGGGAAGTAAAGACCATATGCATCAATGGAGGGTCTCCCAGAGGCAGGGACTGAACAGTCATTCTAGTTGAACCAGAGCATGCTCTTCCTATATTTATGCTCAGCTTTTTTTGTATGATAAGGAAATGCTGCTAGTAACAAGTCAAAGTCAATACACTGAGCCAAGGTGATGGCTCATGCCTGTAATCACAGCACTTGCCAGGCAGAGGTGGGAAGATCCAGAGTTCAAGGTCATCCTCAGCTGTATAGTGAGTTTAAAAATAGACTGGGTTATCTGAGGCCCTTTCTTTAAAGAAGTAATACTAACAAAGCCTTGGTCTCTGTATATCGAGTCATTTAAGGAGCTTGCTTTACATAATCTTACAAAATTCAACTAAATTTCTGACACTACCAATCTCATTGCTTACCCCAGGATATCAGTGGGGCTAACACCCACCTTCTCACTCCCAACATTATGCTAACGCCTGATAGTGTTCTTTGAAAGATAAGCCCAGTGTGTAGATTGAAGAAATTAAGAGAAACATTCTGATTGGAAATGGAAGATATGGAATCTGCTTTGGGAGCTACACAAACACAGCAGGGTTATATTTTATGGTGCAGGAAAATAGTTTCAGAGTGGGTTCTAATTGGAACCAGGCAACTAGTACTTGCTTAGTCCACTATTTTGTGGCTTTCCCATGTTGGGCAAGTTACTAGTACTCTGAGCCTCACTGTCCCCACTTACAAGGATGCAAATAACACATGACACATACTTAAGAAAGTGACTTAATTATGAGTTCCTATTTGGAAATTCTCCAACAGTATCTGGTGCATAGTAAAAACTATGGGGACATTCAGTCTTGATAATGTTTATTTATTTTGCATGCTACAAAAAAAACCACCACACATTGTAATTGAGGAATGAATTAAATATACAATGTTATAAAATACAAACAATAGGGAATTGATGAGAACTAGAAAGGAAGGCTGTTTAGTACTGGGGTAAGCACCTCTTGGCCTCACACCATCTCTTTCTTTGTGCTACAGATATGAATCTCCTTTTCATTTGTTTAGGGCTTCTTGTGTTTCCTGTTAATTATGTCTGCTACTAAAGACATTTGGTCACAAATTGGAAGCTGCCACCTGTTCATGAATGTCTGCAATGACTCTGTGCATCCTCTTGATTTTATCTGGAACAGCATCACCTCAGCCATTGTCTCCATCTGGTAATTACTAGCTAAACGGAAAGACTCATGAAACATCTATTTTTATCTCTATAGAATGCTTATAATCAATTCCTGCTGCTCCTCTTTCTGTCTGAAACCACAGCTTCCCAGAAATCTGGATGATAAGCCTACTGCTTTTAGAGACTGTGTGTGTGTGTGTGTGTGTGTGTGTGTGTGTATGTGTGTGTGTGTAACAAATGTCATACATATATGTAACAGCTAGAGTAAGAAAGAATTTTTAAATCTATATGAACAAGAAATTCTCATATATTATTAGCTAATTAAGTTAAGATTATTGGTTGGATAGATGAATAAAGGAATTTAAGTATCTTAATATACGTTTTCTCAATTCCTGTGTTATGTGTGGGAATCTGAGCTGATGCTCCACACATAAACAAGCATTATGTTGAGTGTTTACTTTTAAAATCAATACAAGGTTAAGGTTGAATACAATACAATGCTATGGTAGGCAGGCTAAAATGCCCATAGAATGACATGTGGAAGAATAAACTACAATCTTTTACCTTCAATTTTGGGAAAAAGAAAGGAAGGACAGAAAATTTTCACTGTTTTTGCAGGTGGCCTTGATAGAGAAAGAGAGAAAGATATACATTTTCACAGCCTTTTTAGGCTGTCCTAAGCTTGGAGAAGACTAGTTGATAGTGAATCAGACTAGCATCTCATTATCTGCAAACTCAATCTCTCCAACTGATGTTCTTCTATTCAAGAATCAGCACACTAATTGACAGCAAATCAACCAATGAACCACCAACCAGCACCCACACCAGCTTCCAGGACTTCAACCCTTATATACTCTAAGCAGAAGTTCCCATAAATCCAAGCAGCATGCAATCATAATGACCAGCTAGCTACACATGGCAAAAGAGCTGCACATAACGGAATTATAACCACTGGCATCGAGCATTCCAAATCAAACTCATAATCTCCCACCACACCTGAGATGGGAACATAAATCCAATCCAAATGTCATTTTGCATTTTTAAAGACACCAAAATAACAAAAATTTCTTCAAAGCATCCCATTACAGATGAGCTTTTATAGTATTTTAACTATGTATTATCATGTGCATGTGCATATGTTAACATACACATGCTAAAGCAGACATGTAGAAGCCACAGAACAACTAGCAGGAGTAAGTTCTCTCCTTCCACCATATACATTCTGGAGATCAAATCAAGTCAGCAGACTCAAGAGCACATACGTTTATTCCTGTGCCATCTCAGTGTTAAAATTAACAAGAAGGGCAAGCACAAGAGAGTCTTTCAAAAGTACAACTAAGAAGAACCATAAAACCCAATAGGATTGCCTAGGGCCAGCGTTCTGAGAAACACATCTTTTACTGGATATAACCTGTCAGAGGAGGCTTCTCCTCCAGGTTTTGAATCTTCCTTGGAAGCACAGGTTTCTCCTTCCTACAATTCCTATCATCAACATGCTGAAGAGTTCGTTTTCCATGTAGGTTTCTACCCCACAATAGAGAAAACGTTGTCAAAAGCAATCTGGTACACGTACACTCCAATGTTACATGCCGATTAAAAACCTGACCATAGCATTTATTTCCAGTGTAAGGCAGTATATTTATGTTTTTGTTTCTGGACTTCAAAACAGACCTGTGTCAAGGACAATAGTAATTTCATTAAATTCATGTTATTTTATGAAGAGTTTCTACTGGTGATTGGTATGCCACTGTACATTCCTAAATAATTATTTACAGGATAACATTCTTTCTAAATATGGACTAGAATTGTTAGAAAATGTGAAAAATTACAAGGATTAATAGGGAAAAGTTTAGTCACTTCTTAAAGGAGTAAGAAACATGATTTGTGGCTTGACTTGAGTACCTCGGACTCATTTCCTACTCTTTCCTAGAAGGGGGGCAGCTCGAATGCTAAGAGAGGGGATGGCACAGCTGTGCAGTGGAGACACTGACAAAACAGGAAAGGGTCTCCCTGCATGGGATCCAACGCAGACACTGCTGAATTACAGCCGCTGGCGTCATTTCCACCACCTCTGAACCTCCAACATGAGGACCATTTTTCCATATTCAGACATTTTGAATTTTACGAGATCCCTCTAAGTTAAAATTTTTCTTTTAGAATGAAGGCATGTATTTCTATTAAATTGCCTGTTTTGCATATTTTACTCATTTCCACAGTATCTACTCGCAGAACACCTACCAACTTGTGGGAGCCCTGACAGACAATTAAGCTGAAATGACACATTACCACTCTTGGTGAAGCTCATCGTGTTTCAGGTGGCCATAAATCAAATCATCCCACCACAGCAGGTGAAGTGGGGCTCCCAAACTCAGGCCCCTGTGTCTTTCCAGTGCTGTCTCTGTGGCCTGGGTCAGTCTCACCCTGTCTGGAGCTCTGACAATCATATATGCTTTAATATCTTCATCCTCCCGTTTCCCCTTTCCTTCTCCATTTCCTCCTACTCTTCCTCCATTGCTTCTCTGCTTTTTGTCCCCTCCTCCTAACTACCCTCCTTCTTCCATGTGTTATTTGTTTTCCTTCCTTCCTTCCTTCCTTCCTCCCTTTCTTTTTAATCTAGTGTTCCTACCAGTACCTGTACCATGTGCATATGTGCACACAAATGTGGAGGTCAGAAGTTGGAAGTGGTTGCCATCTTCCAACTTAGTTTTGAGCTCATCGATTCAAGTAGACTGAGTGGCCACACTCCCCAAGCATCTTCCTGTCTCCATGTCCAAGGGACAGGAATTACAGGAATGCACATCCACACCCAATATTCCATACACAGGTGCTAAGGATTTGAACCGAGATCCTCATGCTTGAGTGGCAAATACTTTACCATCTCTCTAGCATGTGTTTGGTCTTTGATGATTCATTTCCTGCACACTTGTCAGGGCATAATTCCTTTTAAAAATGGATCAGCATTTTTCATGGATTTGAAAAGATTCAAAAGATTTAGAAAAAGTAAAGTGTCTTTAAAAATGTAATGATTATTTTATTTTCATAAAAATACAAAAGTAAATTATATTCTATAGTAATAATTTACTATTTATGTATTTCATTAATGCTTTATAGAATGTATTTTATATGTTTTGATTCTCTTTATTTACTTATTTTTCCAAGTAAGAGCCTCAGCACTCAGGCCAAGGATCCAAGGACACATTCTATGGAAGCTATTAAGAATTAGGTTCTTCAGAAACAGTACTCTAAATTTAAACAAATAATTATACCCCTTGCCCTAAATAAACTGTTTGCTTATCTAAAAATGAATTCACAAATCTATGTCCAATCAGCAAGCAAGTCTTGACTCTGATGCTATTTATGTTTCCAGAAGAAAATGTAACGAGTTCTTAAGGAAGTGGAGAATGTTACCAGACTTTCCTTATAATCCTGAATTAAATACTGTCAGTTCATGTAAGCATCATTTATTCCTCCCTTTATATAATATCTTCAAGATATTAAAAATATCTTGAAGTTGAGAAAATGGCTTCAGATTCATCCCCAGATGTTACCACTTCTCACTGGCATAGAGAAGCTGCTGACTTACCAGCAATTTACGTTTCGGCTTCTTTTTTAAATAACAGGCAGGATAAAACATGAACTGAAAGCAAAAAATGAGCTACAATGGAGCTATTAAGAAATATGTACCCACAATGAAATTCGGAGTTCTATTTAGTTTAATTTAGGTTATATTTTTTTGAGATATGGATCCTGAAGAAAAGAGATAGTGATGAGCAAATATTTATTCTATAAGCAAAGCTACACTTTCTGTTTATTAGTCCTAAATTAGGGAGTATATACATATAGAAAAGCACATTGGAAAAATATATTCTTCCTACCCCACAATCCCTTAGTGTATGTGGGAAGGAAAGGAATTAGTTGCCACTGGTATACTGGGTAAGGCTTGGATCCTTTCTAAAGTCCCCAGACAACACAGCATTGAAAGTGTTAAATGTGGATGGAGGAAATGTCTCAGGTCCCATCCCTAGATAAAGAGCTACAGGCAATCAATTGCTACTGAGACAGAGCAAGACTCAGTCTTCTCCAAAGATGAGCTCCCTAATATGTTATCCAATCCCATGGGGTAAGTCCTAAACACATATACCTATGAGCATCACGAAATGCACTAAGAAGGAGCTATTTATGTATATATGTAACAATAATAACTAAAGAACAAGTAGTCAGGATGTTGAGAACACAAGGAGTTGAGGGGAGAAGAAAGAAGGGGGAAATGATGTAAATAAATTGACCATATTTGAAATTATCAAAAAATAAATTAAAAAGAAAAAATTCTCTTCTCACTCTAATACAGGACAATCTGAAAATCCAATTTTAAAGTCCTCTACCCAGGGTCTGATAGTAGAACTCTCATAAAACCTTACTTAGTGTATACATTTATTTGTACTTGAAATTAGAAAGTAATTTACTCACCATGATAGATTAGATACAGACATTGCAGTAATCTGTGACGGAGTCTTCTCTGAATTTCAGAACAAGGAATCAGTAAATCCTCTTGACAAAACCACTGTTGAGTTTTGCTCTACCGTTGGAACAGGCACACACCACTTAATTACTCAGGGCTTGAGAACACCTGAAAAGAAAATAAAAAATGATGGGGTCTCTAGGACATAATCTTATGAACTGTGATAGCTTTCTTTCAACCAGGCTGAAAACCACCATCTGGAAAAACACACACTCAAGAACAGTATTATTTTTTCTTAAACTGTATCAGGGCCCCAAGACCTTAGCACAACCGACTCCATGATGGAAGTATAATTCAGGCTGTAAAACCAGCACATAGACACCACCAGCAGCCAAAACTAAAACAATGGCTTAATCCATCACAGTCCAAAGTTCTGGGAAAGTCTCTAAATGTCCTAACCTTGCTTTTTAGCTTCTGTAGTTCTGATTCTGGCTATCTGTTCTTGTTAACTGAAGTATGTCAACACGAAACATAGTTTTGTGCTTAAAAGGTTACCCTGAGAAAGGCTCAGGGTTACCCTGGAATCTTGAACACTCAGTGTAGTGGCTGGCTGACTGATAAAGACTTTCTATTGGCTTAAACCCAAGTCCACTCAGTCTTCTCTGGTGAACACTCCATAACAAAAGTAAAAGAGATGCCAAACGTCAGTGATCAATCAAACCAACCATATGAGGAGCTGAATTCCTTAGCTGTAAAACCAAGATATTCTTTTTCTGAAGGAAATAATACAGAGAAAGAAAAGGAAGAGGTTTTAAAGACATCAAGCATTTTGTCTCTAAGTCAGTTTTACACATTTGTGACAAAAATGAACAAAGATCCCAATTAACTTATAGCAGATACACTAGGAAGACAAAGCTAATAAGTGAATAAATAAATGAAAACACAAAGGCTTTGGCATGAGTCATGACCACTTCATCTAAGAGTAACAAGAATTCGCTCAAGGCTGCTCTATCTATGCAAGCAACAGTATTAAGTACATGGAGGAGAGAGCTAGAGTGTATTTGCATGACAAGTATCTCTGCAAACAATTTTTCAAGTATCCATTGTATATAAACTCCCATAATCTTGAATCGAATTTTTCTCAGGGCAAAATTAACTCCACTATACTGTTTTAATAGATCAGGCTATTTTCTATTATTTGAATAATAAATGCTTATTAATCATATACTATGTGCCTAATGATATCATAGGTATATGTTAGGAATAAAGGTGAATGGCACTTAAATAAGACACTGATTTTGATTTCAAGCAATATTTTGTACAAAAAAGTCAATATAGTAAAATAGAGTACATTTTCTACAAAAGCCACTACAGGGAACCTACAGGCAACAGAAGAAGTCTTTTAGCTCAGCTACAGAGATTCTGCAAATTTTCTGAAGATACCCACATGTTACCAGCAAAAATCTCAGTTAAAATTTTAAAAACTCCAAGTGTTTTAGAAGGCTAGTTTATTTGTCTCTTACATAAATAAGTTTGAAGCAAAGAAGACCATGGAAAATATAATTCCATTGGGTAAAGGTAAAAATTTCATGTCCCATCGTTTGAGTTCTCTTCCTGCCATTAATTGGGGTGCTGAGCTCCAGTGAGTGTCTGCACTCCAGCAAGCAGAAGGGAAAATAAAAATAATATGTATCATAAAATGTACATATAATTTTTCTACTTCAATTTTATTGATCAGAGCCTAGTCACTTGGCCACTGTTATTCAAAGGAAGATGAGAAAAATGCAGCTGTTTCTCTGGGTATTTGTATACGTAAATACATACTAATGTGTCTATTACTGGGGAAGGGTAAAGTAGATTCTGGAAGAAAACTAGCAGTCTGTTGCCACACTTAAGATTCCATAACCTTGACCCTGAAGTATTTCATTAATTTTGTGCCTTTTGGAAAAGGATAAACATTCAGTCGGAGAGAGGTGGAATCAACCTATGGATGGCTAATAATTTCACATGCTTGATTTATAATAATAAATATTAAATCTCATCTCACCTAAATCACTCAATGGTCAGTATATTGTGCCCAAGTACTCATTAGATTAAAAAATAAGTACTGTAGATTGTGTGATGGATAATCTTGAGTGTCAGTTGATTGGATCAAGTGAAACTTACCAAATCAGTAAAGCACATATCTAGATGTGATCTCTGAGGCCATATCAGTAGATGATTAGATCATGTAGGCTCTGTCCGAACACACTGATTGACCTAAAGTTTGAATAGGTGATTGGAAGATTGAGGGATTGTGGGGTGTGGGGACATAGCTGGAGGAAGTTGGTCATTATGGGTTTCTCTCTAAATGCCACACTTCCCCCGCCCCCATCCCTTCCTGCTACTGATTCACTCTACTTCCTTCCTATCTGTCATGAGATGAGGAGCGTCAGCCACATCCTCTGGTTACCATGGTGTCCTGTCTTACCTGGGGTTCAGATATAATGGAGCCAAGGAATATGTATTAAAACTCTGAAATGATGGTAAGCCAGAAACAAATCCTTCTACATTTCAGTTTTATTTGGTCACAGCAATTTAAAACTAATAAAAGTACAAGATTAATAAAACATAGTCCATATAAAAAAACACGCTAATGTAGAAGCATCCTATTAAAAAGCACACAATAAAAATCAGTGGTTTTGTACTAGTACATGTGAGTCACTATGGCAGAACAGAAAGTTCACCTTAATCCTAACGGATTCCAAAGACTTACTGCCAGAATGCTCATAGAATAAGCAATATGGAGGTCTATACCCTACTTCACCTCAGTTCATTCCAAAAGAAAGGGTCAAGTACAGCCCTTCTTTGGTTAAATGTTAAGTCATATAGATGTGCATTGCTAAGTACATAAAAACCCTATACTGTGTCACCCAAACAGTTCTTCTCAACCTTTCTTAGGTACTGTTGACATTTGTCAAAGACTCAGTTACCAAGAACAATATTCATGGGATATTTTCCAATACAATATTCTTCTGGATATATTTAACTCTGTCTTTAGAGAGCCATGTATCTGTATACCATTATTTTAATTCGTAATCAAATTTCCTTTACTGAATTATGCTTTACATTTTTACCAAGAGTTTCCATTGAGAGATATAATTAGAGAAAATAATAAGCAAAGACCAGAACTATGAAATGATCCATTGTGCTTGTTAGAATATTCACCAACACAAAAATACTGTCTCATGCGCATTCCCAGGAAGAGGTTCTGTTAGATTTGAAAGCCAGAAAAAATATTGTTCTTAATTTGAGTATGAATTTTTAACTTTCAGCCAAAATGTATCATAACTGAAAACTACTACCTGTCCCTTCATTTTAGTGAAATACAGCTTGTTCTAATGTTCGATGAAACCTTTCAAAACAGAAATGCCATCTGAGTGTGCAGGCGAGCGGGAAATTCTAAGTGTAGATAGAGACTTTCCTTTTGATCATTCTTTCAGCACAATAAGGAAAACAGCCTGTGAATGTAACCAAAGACCCTACAATTATTAAAAACATTATTAAAAACATGAGTAGCTCTTGAAGGTAATAATGGATTACTGGGATGGTGCTTTAATAAACTGTTTAAACATCTACTATTCATAAATAAGATTTTTGTTTATAGTCCAACTGAAAGAAACACTATATTCTAACAAGCTCATCTAGTTGCAATGACTTTATGATTCAGAAACACACTATAGAACTTTTGTAAAGTGAGTTCATTCACACAATAGAAACATTTCTATAACCTAGTCCTATACCTTGTAAATATTTTGTAGAATTTAAATATAAAAGTTGTTTAATGCTGGTTTAAATTACTTAATGCATAATAAATAAGTTACTTGTATCTTGTATTTGAGATAATAAAGCTATAAAATATTACTTGGGAGAATAATCACAATGTTTAAAGTTTGGGGCCATAAAAAACACATTTGCTGGCCTAGCATTGGTGGTGCATGCCTTAATCCCAGCTTTTGGGAGTTAGAGGCAGGCATTCTCTATGAGTCTGAGGCCAGACTGGTCTACCAAACTAGTTCCAAGACAGCCAGGGCTATACAGACAAACTGCCTCAAAACAAACAAACAAAAAAAAAAAAACCTACATGTGTTAAATATCTCATAAAATTGCATTTTAAAACATATGCAAACTGTACACCATGAATTACAGTGCTTTGCACAAAGAAAAAGACCCCAAAAGTGATACCAAATACAATATTCTAACTACAAAACTATGAGCTACTCTGCTCTAAATGATATTCTGTACTGGTAAGGAGGCAGAACACTCATTCAAATTATACTTTAACTACTGCAGGAGATAATATGCATAGATTAATAAAATACACTGGATGGAAATAATACTTTTATACTGAAGATTCAAGACACATTTCAGAAAAGCAAATTATCATGGGAATATTAAATTCTTGATTTGAACATAATTCATCAGCGTGCCATCAGCAGCCTCTTTACATAAGCTAACTCTGTGGATTCATATTTTTAATTCTGGACTATTCTCGTGGAGTTTGCTTGCTTGCAATGTTTATTACAAATCTCTTCATATACCACAAGTGCTGATTATTCTCAATCACCCAACACATTAGTTTCCCTCTACTCTCAATTATCCAAATGTTTTGGGGATATGTACAAGATCTGCAGATCCTGTGAATCCTTGCCTCAATACTTCATGCCTTTCTGAATTAAGTGGTATGAAATTTAGCAATTAAAATATATGCTATCTATCCTTTTCCAAATAAGTTGTAAGTTTATAAAGAAAATAACTTGTGTCTTTTGTATCTAAATTCTTGAGTATCCAGAGCTCTCCGGGTATTAATAAACCTAGGAACAGGCCTGAGTGTGCCATGGCATAGCACAGAGAGACATGACCTAAGTTATTAGATAGTAATAAATTCACAAGCTACATTGGTTTTACTGACTCAAATTTACCAACTAATCTTGACTTTACTGAACAGCATGGCCACTAGTGACCATGGATTCTTCTATACTGTTTTTAATCACAGATACTAACTCAAAGATCACACATTTCACTTCACAAGATATGTAACTTGCACAACAGCTACAGAAGGGTTAAAGAGGCTGCAGAGTTCTAAGAAGTCTTATTGAAGGTAGGGGGCAGAAAGCTGACCCAGACAGAGAGTCACTGCAGGTGGTTGAGTACAATTTTCACAAACACAGTTTGGGATCTATTGGAGTCACACAGAACTTAGCTACTTCAAGGTAGTGCTGGTTCCGGGCAGAGTAGGCTCAGGGCAAGTAGAAGAGAGATGTAGGACCAGGTAGAGACTCTGCAGTTCAAGAGGGTCATATCAAGCAGCAGGGACAATGCTGAGCTGATGCACAGGGAAAGTCAGTTCATTGCTTGTTCATTCCATGATATACAAATGTACACTGAGTACTGCAGTGTTCTTGTATGGATGCCCCTTCTTTTTACTATCCAGGTGAGAAGGCTATAACCTTGGTTGGTCAGCTCTGTTTGATAAGTTCACAAGCATGGTTTTGAGACACTCATATGCCTAAAGCATCCCAATTTACTGTAAATTAATAGATTGTCCTTTCTTACATGCAGGACAAACATTACATATCACCTCTGTCATACTAGACAGACGATGGTTTCTTGTTTGCACAAAGAAGGGGTAGAGTCAGTCTGCCTCACAGCTGTAATCAGCATTGTAAAATAATTACTTGGAGCAAGGGATAACCTGAAATCCACCCTTTTCACAAGACATGGAGTACTTAGAAGAAGGTGGTAACTTAAAACAGGGCACAATCTGAGCTGTCAAAATCAGACCAGTTCTGTTGACCGCATGGACACACAGAGCAACAGCCCAGCCACACAGGCTGTGTGTCCAAACAAGATCTCACATAATTCCCAGAAACTGCCCTGAAAAATTCTTCAAGGCAGTCTGAGCTGTACACTAACAAATCTTGACCACAAAGGAACCCCGAATAAGAACAGATCAGCCAGTAGACCTGCAAGTCAGCCTGATAATCTCATTCCTATCAGTACTCAGCTGTAGAATGAGGCAGTCTAGACCCCACACACGGTGATTTAGCAACAAACCTAAAGTCTAGCACCATGTCAGTAAAAGCTAAAAAGCTAAGAATAAATTTCTATAGCTACAAGAATAAGTTTCCGGCATCATTACATTTTTTTTTTTTTGCATTACCTTTTTTGGAACTCATTATGAGGCAAACATTATCAAATTCTTTCATGGATTAAAACAATTCTTTCCATGACTTTAGTAATAGCAATGAAAAATCCTTCTGGATGCTTACTAAAAGAACTGTCTTTTTTCTTTTCAATTGTAAAATTTTATTTTTTAATTCTTTTATTTTGGGATCATATTTAAAGGCTTGAGACTTCTAAGATGCTTATGTTTTCCTTTAATATATATGCATATCTATCTCTCTGTCTGTTATTTATTTATTTATTCTTTTGAGGCTGGGCCTCATGTAGCCCAGGTTGACTTGAAACTCAACCTTCAATAGTTGAGGATGACCTTGAAATTCTACAAAGGTGGACTTTCTCCCTCCAATTTCTGGGTCCTGGGTTTACAGGCAGGCAGCCACAATGTCTGGTTTTATGCGGTGTTGGGGATCAAACCCAGAGTTCCATTCATACTAGGCAAGCACTCCATAAATTCAGTTACAGATCTAGCTAACACTACTTATGTTTTTAAAGCTATTTATCCCTATAGTTTACCAACTATAAAATATTAAATATGAATAACTCCAGAGAGGTCAGTTTTTTTCAAAACTGTTTTGCCTCTTAATTCTACTAAGAGCATAGGCTAGTAGTATAATATGCAAATTAATATTTTTGTTTGCAAAGTAGGATCAAGCAATGATGACATTCTAGAAATTTCTGAAATCTAAACATTTCCAGCAGGATACAGAAATGTATCTCTGTGTAACAAGTGAGTGATTTAAGGTCAGCTTGGATATAACCTCTACAAATGCTCCAGAACCTTCCAAGCTGTTTTCATACCCACTTGTATCTACCCTGAAAATACGATCTTGGCATAGGTTGGAAATCCCCACATTGAAACTTCAGATCTGCACAGATGGTAACCTTGGAGACGAGCTAATGCAAAGCTGTGTGTATCTTCTCTGTACTGCAGCTGTCATTTTGGTTGTATTGAAGTCATTTCATGGGCAGTATTGCTATACAATTGAGTATGTCAGTAATTGGTCTAGAGCATTTATTGTTGAGGCCTGGTTCTTTATACAAGAGTCCAAAACATGCTCTTCTAAACTAGCTCCCACTTCCAAATTATACAGTCTTTGTCAAATTCAGAGAAATAATCAGCAATGCCCTCAGAGAAATTTTAAAATACATTATCAGTGGAAACAGAGATCATTCTAAAACTCCAGTTTGGGTTTTTTTCTTTCATTAATTTGGATAATTGATTTGATGATATACTGTTACAATTTTATGAGACAAATTCATCTTATTTTTGTGTGAGCTACAAAAAGAACATTGGAGCTACTCACTGAACCCATCTTATATGATCATGTCTCTCTACTCCGGACATCTTTCAGGTCCACATTTTATTGATTCTTCCCTTCTGTGGCCCTGATTCTGTAATCTCTGCTTCCCTTAGTTGTGACTTGAAATGATGCCTTGGCTCTCTCTCATTGGCTGCCATTGACAAAGTCTACAAAGTACTACTCTAGACCCACACTGCCATACCCCTTTCACCACCCATTGATGTTTCCTGATTTCCAACTCAAGCTTTTCATCACCAACCAACTAATCAAGATTTAACCAAGGAACCCACTGGTCTCTGGTCAGAATCCTGTCCATCCATATGGACTTCCTTCCTTGGAGATGAGCACTTAGCTTGCTCTGTACTCCACTGATGAGTCACTGTGAGTATACGCTTCAAAGTGAAGTCATTGAGAGCTGCTGGATTTTACTTTTGTTGCTTTGTTTACCTTCCATCATGCATATCACATATATCATGAAGACAATGAAGTCTTCTATCTCTGCACAAGTTCAAGTCCACATTATTTCTTGTCTTAGTTTTTTTTCATGTTGATTAACTACGAACCATACATATAATTTTTTAAATGAACCAACACAATAAGTGAAATGAAATTGCTTTAAATAGCTTCTTTGTGCAATTATAAACCCTTATCACTTAGCGGGAATCACTGTTGTCTGATGAAAACCTGGGGCCCTCCTAGAGCACCAGTGCTTTCTGCTACTTTGCACATCATCAGCTGGAATTCATTACATTGGCCATGAAAATTTGCCTTTAACACTACAAATAATATTTTAAAACCACTTTAAGACAAAACACAGATACATTCAAATTCCCCATTTGAATCCTCTCCTGGTTTCCTGTCATCTATCACACTCAGGATCTTCTTTACCACTGTCCGTCCTACGAGTCCTCTCTTTCCACTCACATTAAATACTCACTCTTCTTTGAAATGTTTTCACCTTCCACTGAAGGCTGGGAACAGAACTATGCACTTTAGAACAAGTCAGAAATCAAACTAAACCCTCAGCTCCAATCTCACATCTTCCAGGTGCACATTATTGTACTCAAGAGCAGCACTAAAATATCAAGTCTTTGAAAGAGTACAATCTGTCTAAACCAGCTAGTGCTTTCAGATTTTACAATACACTTTGATGAGTCACTAAAGGTTCAATCCCATGTGGATGAGCCAGTCAAAAAGACTGCCAAAAATCGGCTTAATTAAAAACAGAAAGAAACAAAGCAGCAGATTGACTCTTTTTTTTTTTTTTTTTAAATTTCAAGTAGAAAAAGTACTTAGGCACATTAAATGAATCTTTCTGTACTCTCAGAACATATGCATTTCAACATTCAGAATTAACTTCGGAGGAGAGAGGAAAACTTCTGGTAAACAATGCATTTAGGAATGTGATGCAGTATATAAACAGATGGATTCCCATCCCCAGCCCTGAAGATTGCTTCAAGCTCCATCACTGCGCAGCCCAGATTGATTTGCCAGCCTTCATCTGAAATTGCCTCCACCCCTCCGGCCCTCTAAGTCCTGTCAACACAAGCCTGCTTTTTCTCTGAATAAACTAATCAACTCAACTCCCGTATGTTTCAGAACAGACAGAAAGATCCTCGTGTTCCTGTGTCCAGGAATCTCCATCTCTCCTTGATTAAAAAATTTATAATGTCTAGCTGAAGTATCAATAATTTAAAACCCAGAAAAATTTAGACTCCTTACATATTATACATAACTCAATTACAATATTTATCAAATTTCTTTCATATTATGGTTTACCTCTCTGTGAAAGAGGAGCACTGTTAATAATAATGTATTATTTTAACTATATAAGCAATAGTTAAATGTTTAAGAAATTTGACATTTCTGGCTATGGGTGTGGGGGATGTCCATTTCCTATAATAAAAATGAGGATAACAACAAAGTACAATAATATTTATACAAAATATAATTAGCAGGGGGATCTGAGGGAGAGGAGAGCTTGGAGGGAGAGTGGAGGCAGGGGAAGATGACCGGGATATATTTATTATATGAGAGAAAAAAATAAATTTAATACAAAATAAAATATAATATAGTTACTTGTAGATCTTTTAGACTATGTACAAAGGCACAAGAAATTCAATAGTTGTTGACTTACTTATTTTATCTGGGTCTAACTAATTCTTCAAAATTACTGAAGTTTTTTTCTTTGACAATAAAGGCATCTACATAAGAGATTTAGACTCAAAAAAGCAAAGCAAGACAGACAGACAGACAGAAACTTGTTCAGAAAGAAACCCGTTCAGTGTAAAGTGGTCAGTCCTGAAAACATACACAGAAGTCACATTGGATTAGCTGAACATTTTATATTTATATGAATCTATATAAATATATGTATATTTACATAAATGCATGGAATAACAATGAAAATAGAGACCATGAATTTGAAGGGGAGTGGGTAGTGGTAAAAGGGAGGGTTCACAGAGAGGAGAGTGTGGAAGAAATGTTGGAATTTTATTATAATATAAAAAAGGGATGTTTAAATAAAAGGAAAGGAAGAAAAAGAAAGAAGGAGAAAGGAAAGAAGAAGGAAGGAAGGAAGGAAGGAAGGAAGGAAGGAAGGAAGGAAGGAAGGAAGGAAGGAAGGAATAAATAAACCTTGCTCCCAAAAGAAGAGATGGCCATAACAGCTGGACAGCCCCAAAGTAGAGAGCATGCAGAGTGCCAGTTTCTCTGGGATATGATAGTTCTGCAGTGAGGTGTTTCCTGCAGACACAGACTACCAGAAATACATTTGCACATAACTCTTTTGCTTTGCCAAATGCTTTCTTCTTGTGGGCATGCATTATTTTAAATAAAATGATCAAAATCAGTTTGTATTTCTTCCCCCTCATTGAGTGTGGAAAAGAACTGACTTGTCAAAGAGTCTCCAGCTTACAGCCCTCCAATGTTGTAGAAGTTTATTTTTAATTATGTTTAAAGTGGTTGTTTTGTGCATTGTTGGGTGAAGGGCTGCCTAGGCTTTGGCATTTGTATTGTCTTCAGGTGTTGGCTTTGTGTAAAAGATATTTGATTCCTGCATGTGATCTGCATGTGGTATTAATAGAGCACCTGAGGAGCTTAAGTATCAATAAAAAGCACTGAGATGAGATGCTCAGAGTTCCATCGTCCAGGATGGTGCTTGCCACAATAATGGTTTCCTCTGCTAAGGTCTGGCAGGGTTTACATCTACAAAAATACCTACGTATCTTCTTTGGTGAGCCACCACAGCAGTATTCTGCTACACTCCAAGACATACTTTAAAGTTAAAAGCAAAAGAGATTACATTTAAAAAAAATCAAATTAGTGTGTGTGTATGTGTGTGTTTGTGTGTATGTGTAAGTACACATACATTTCTGAGCTTTCTCCTGCTACATTGAAGTTCCTCTGGAGAGTGGGAGTATTTTATTTAATGTTCCCTCTTACATTCTAGCATGATTATTTAATTGTGTGTTAATTTTATTGTCAATAGGTATGAGTCTAGGTTGACTGTCTAATAAATGAAGACATCGCTATATTACTATTTATAAAAGATCAATATGCTATCTTGATAGTCTTTTATTTCTCAATCTCATTCAAGACTCATTAACATAAATTAAATCATATATCCATTTAATGTGTTCTTCACTACATACTAACATATTTATTTGTTATATATTGTTCTTATCCCAGAGATGTAATTTAATTATTGGTGGTGACTGTAAACTAAATTATATATAGAAATGGCATAAAAATGACATGCAACCTCTTTTAAATGTAATGTATGAAAATAGAAGGATTACTAGCAGCCTTTGGATTGTTTTCTATTCTCTTGAGTCAGAAAAGATGTCAGTGTTTGGATTCATTCAATACCTTCACTGTTTCTATTTGCTGATCTGTGCATGTACTGAGAATAATGCAAGTTTGCCTAATACAGCTTTGGGATTCACAAAATTTGCTGAATGTGTGCACATATCTATCAATGTCAGCTATACAGACAGGCTTAAGAGAAAAAGTTTGAGATGCTAATATTGTAGTAGGCAGCATACATTCAAGTCATGGTTTTCTCTGGGATACTTGGTGTCTCTGCATCCATTCAACACACGTTCAAAGGACAGGAAGATTTATATGTAGAATTACATATAGAATTACAATACAATTACAATTGTAGAATTACAATAGAGGAAAATAAACCACTGTTTCCACTGCATGATTTATGTCCTCTTGAAGGAAAAAAGACACAAAATACTAAAGGGACATATTAAATCAAGAAATAATGAATATTGTGAATAAAAATAACTTACATTAGGAGAGTCGAAATGCTCAGACTATGATTTCAGATATGATGAGAATGAGCCTCACTCAAAAGAGGTGAGACTTGGGGAGAAAGTTCAAAAGGAAACAACTTAAATTCTTTCTAACATATTTATGAATATCGAAGAGTTGAAAATGTATCAAAACAAAAATATGATGTCTACTATCTCACGGAACAGTTTTAAGCATATCATTATGCACACCTGTGTTTTCTGAACAAGGTTGGCATGCAGATAATTTAAGTGCTTCTCAGTGAGTTCTTTGGCAGTCACTATTATGAACTATTTGAATCAGAAAATTTCCTTTCTTGTCTGACACTGACAGCTATTCCAATCACACACTGTCTGCTGATAGCTGTTCCAATCACAGGCTATCTGCTGACAGCTGCTCCAATCATAGGCTGTCTGCTGACAGCTGTTCCAATCACAGGCTATAGGTGGACAGCTGCTAATCACTGCAGCAGGAACATCAGGGCCTTGGTGAAAGGCTTTAAAGAAAACAGGTTCTTTGAAAAAGTTTAAGTGAATGATGACTCTAAGTCTTCCTTATAGAAGCGCTTTTGACTATATAGGCTTGTAAATACTTTTATCATCTTAGAAATCTGTGTTTTAAAACTTGATACTGGAAAAAGAAGTGTCTAGATGCAAAGGCTATTGCATATACATGACATAATAAAAACTAGTATTTACTGGACTTTATTTGTATTTATATTTTTCTTTAATCACTTTAATACATATGTACCACAATGTCTGAAGTGTTTATCATATTTCAAACTTGGTTGTTAGTACTTTATTTCATCTAATCCTTCAGACCTTTAGGCTATCTGTCTCAGTTCCATCGTCTTAATAGTGAAGGAAAGAGTAGCCCTCCTTGGACCTTTACTAATAAACATGTGATTCTAAATGCTATGCTAATTTAGATCTCAGAAAGAAAGCAGAATAATGCATAGATACTTTGGCACTGGGTTATACTTGTTGTTTGGAGGGCAGCAGGGCAGGCCAAACATGTTTCTCTAAATAGTTGTGCAAAGTCAAAGTCATTGCCCAGAATGGTTTGTTTATGTGTTGCACCTCTGTTTTTGTTAAATGTCTCAACACTCACTGGTGAATACAAACAATGGGGCAACAACCCCCAAAGTCCATATTCAAGCCAGTTTCTCACTGAGGAAACAGAAGAATGGAAATTCATTTGTGAAGGGAAAGATGAAATCCAAACTATGGATCCCTGTAAGAACCAGAGAAGCAACAGTAAATGGAAGAAGAAACCAAGAAAATCATTTTGTTCCCTTTGTCTCACATGCTAACATCTGAGGCAATCTCCCCCTGAAAACCATCTGGCCAGCCAGCCAGGGAACCAGGGAGGAAATTTTTCACTGTCCTTTCTGTCCTCCAACTCCAATTCCCCAGTCTTATCCGAGCTTAGTAGCAGACCACTTGCTGAGGCCTCCTTTCTCTCTGCCCTCATTCCAAAGGGACTAAGCAAATCTGCTATAGCTTTCCTTCTTCTCCTTATCCTGTTTTCTTACCCACCAATGGTAGAGATAGTCTCTTTCTGCAAAATCCCTGATTACAGCTGCCAAGAATAAGATCTTCAGATCAGCATGGTAGACACAGATTTCCATCCTTCTGTGGACCCTCTCAGCTCCCTGTCCTTCTAGCAAAATCCCCATTCCTGCCTGTCAGCCCTCTTTACCTATAAACAGGATTCCCTATGGTCACAACTTGGCAGAGACTCTGAAGGAATCCCTACCAGTAGGATCCAGAGAGATCAACAGAAACCACAGAAGAAAAAACGCATCCAACAAAGATGTGACCAGATATCAACTCCGAAAATCACAATTACCTGAAACCCATATGCCTTGACACCAGATAAACAAAACAAAACACAAGTAACACAAGGCAATATGTCTCCACAACAGACCAACAGCCTTACTACAGTCAAAGAAAACTAGTAAATTTAAAAAAGTCCAGGCAAAAACACCCAGGAAATATGGGAAAACATGAAAAGACTATATATAAGAATAATATGAATAGAGGAAGGAGAAGAAAACCCAAGTTAAAGCACAGAAAATATTTTCAATGAAATCATAAAAGAAAATTTCTCCAACCTAAAGAAAGAGGTGCCTATAAGGAGTATACAAAATACCAAATAGATTGGACCAGAAAAGTACACATAATAATCAAAACACTAAATGTGCAGAACAAAGTAATAATATTAAAACCTCAGAGGACCAAGCAGCATATAAAGGCTAACGTATTAAAATAACATCTGACTTTTCAAGGGAGATTCTAAAATCCAGAAGGGCCTATATAGGAATGTTTTACAAACCCTAAGAGACCAAAGATTCCAGCCCAGACTACTATACTATACCAGCAATACTTTCAATAGATGGAGAAAGACAGACATTCCATAATAAAACCAAATTTAAGTGGTATCTTTATACAAATCCAGCACTATAGAAAGTGTTAGAAGGAAAAAATTCTACTTATAAGGGTTAACCACACTCAAAAAAATGCAAGGAATAAATAATCTCAGAGCACTACATCAAAAGAGGACGAGGGAATTAGACACAACAATAACAAAAGAATGGGAATCAACAATCAATGCCCATGAACAAGTTTCAACATCAATGTTCTCAATTCCCTAATAAAAATACAAAGAATAACAGATTGGATATGAAGGCAGGATACATCATTCTCTGTATCAAAAAACAAAACAAACAAACAAAAACAAAAACAAAAACACCTTAACATCATGTGTAGATACAACTTCGGTATAAAAGGATGGAAAAATATACCAAGCAAATAGACTGAATAAGCAAGCCAGTGTAGTCATTTTAATATCTTACAAAATAGATATAAAACCAAAACTAATCAGAAGAGATAGAGAAGGATACTCATCAAAGGAAAAGGCCACCAAGAGAATGTTGCAATTATGAACATCTAGGTACCAAAGACAAGGGCATCCAAGTTGATTAAAGAGTCACTAATAGAGGTAAGATCACATACTGACCTTCACACACTGATAGAGGATGACTTCAATACCAAACTCTTGCCAATAGATGGGTCATCCAGACAAAAACTAAACAGAGAAATGCTAGAGCTAACCAACATCACAAATGGACTTAACAGATAATTACAGAACATTTCACTCAAACACAAAAGAATATGCCACCTGTCGATAACAGCTCATGGAATTTTCTTGAAATTTGACCACATACTTGTACACAAGACAAATCACAACAGACATAAGAAAATTGAAATAACGCCCTCCATCCTATCTGACTGTTACATTTAGTTTCATGTCAATTTGACTCAAGCTAAAGTCATTTGAAAGGAGGGAACCTCATTTAAGAAAATGTCTGCATAAGATCTGGCTGTAGGCAAATTTTCTTAATAAATAATGGTTGGGAGAGAGCCCAGTCTATCATGGGTGGTGCCATCCCTGGGCTAGTGGTCCTGGTTTCTACAACAAAGCAGGCTAAACAAGCCATGAGAAGCAAGTCAGTAAGCAGCACCCCTCATGCTCTCTTTTTCAACTCCTGCCTCCAGGTCCCTACTCTGTTGGAGCTGCTATCTAAACTTCCTTTGATGATGAACAGCAATAAGGGAAGTGTAAGCCAAATAAACCCTTTCCTCCCCAAAATTGCTTTGGTCATGATGTTTCATCACAGCAATAGTAACCCTAACTAAGACACTGACCATTTCAGATTAAAGCTGTTATCTACAACAAAACTGAGCAACTCACTACTGAATGAAAAATGAAGCAAGAAAGAAATTTTAAAACTTTTTAGAATTGAATGTAAATGAAAGCAAAATACACCTAAACTTATGGGATGCAATGAAGGTGATTTTAAGAAGCAAGTTCATAGCCCTAAGTGCCTACATTTAAAAATAAATGGAGAGATCTCATATTAGTAACTTAAAAGCACACCTGAAAGCTCTTAGAACAAAAAGAAGATACGATGCCCAAAAGGAGTAGACAGTCTGAAATAACCAAACTGAGAGCTGAAGTCAACAAACAGACTGAAAGACAGAAACTACATGATCATCTTATTAGATGCAGAAAAGATCTTTGACAAAATCCAACATCCTTTCATGATAAAAGTCCTGGAAATAGTAGGCATAAAAGGGACATATGTCAACAGACTAAAAGTATTTGCAGAAGTCACACAGCAAACGTCAGCCTAAATAGAAAGTCAAAGCCTTTCCACTAAAATCATGAACAAAACAAGTCTACTTTTTTTTGTTGTCTACTCTTTCTATACCTAATCAATATAGTACATGAAGTCTAAGACAACTGAAGGAAATCAAGGAGATACAATTAATAAGCAAGAAGCTTCCTAAATTATAATTAGATATAAAGGTGATCTAAATGTAATTGCCAAATAACAGTGGAGCACAAGCCCCAGCTGAACATCCCTCTTCACCAACTGAAGTCTCTAGATCCAGAAATAGGTTACATCTAAATAAATTGTTGGCCAAAAGGGGCCCCATGGGAACCCCAAAAGACCCTAGGCTATTGTCAAGGCTATAGGTTTGCTCTCCTCAAACTGACAGTAAGGCCCTATTGTTGACAACAACACCAACACAACTCAATGAATATGGAAAGGTTAAGATGGTACCTACCTAGAGCCTTTACCCCTACTGACTATTGTTCAAGGTATGGAAGGTATTCTGCATGCTACCAAAGGAGAAAGGAAAACACCAACCCAGCTACAAACCCTTCTTTCTACAATGGTGACCTACATGCATTTGTGCTAATGAGAGAGTGGTACAAAGTTTATGGTAATAACCAAGCAATTTCTAATTAAATTTAAGGCCCACTCCATGAGATGGAACCCATCCTTGATATTGCTCATGTGGCCAAGATCCTGAGACTAGAAAAGTCATGGACCTAGAGGATTAGTAAATACTAATGGTCTGCTAAAGGATCATAGCAACAAAATCGCTCCTAACAAAATTCTGCTACACTCATAGATCAGTGTCATGACCATCCATCACCAGAGAAGCTTCTGCCTGCAGAAGATTAGAAAAACTACAGAGACCCACAACTGTAGAGGAATATTTAATTTTTTAATCTGGCAGCATGGCTGCTCTCAGATAGAAAGAATGTTAGTACATGCCTTTAATCCTTTAAACCCAACACAGAAAGCAGTGGTAGCACACACTTTTAATCCCTAAGACAGAGACAAGAGGAAGCAGAGGAGGAAGCAGAGACAGGAAGCAGAGCTCAAAAGGAGTCAATGTCAGACAGGAGACAGGAAGAGTGACATCTGAGATGAATCAGAATGAAGAGAAGGCAAAGTGACAAATCAAAGGAAGAGTAGCAGAGTGAGTCAAAGTGAGGACAGGCTCAGCTCTCAGGATAAAAGGAGGATCTTAGTTCAGAGAGTCAAGCAGTCAGACAAGACACAGAGGCTGTAAGTTAGAAAATTGGTGAGATAAGACACAGAGGCTGTTCAGCAGAAAGAGTCAGCTAACGGTGAGAGTCACTTTGATGCTGAGCAGAGCAGTTCACTCAGAGAAGTTGCAGGAGTCAACCAGAGTCAGTCAGAGTCAGAAAAGTTCAGTAAGAAACAATCACCTGGCTCAGAAGGTCAGTTTGAACCAGCAGCTTAGAGAAGAATTTGATCCAGAACAGTGAGTGAGTTGAGTCAGCCAATTAGAAGAGTCATTTGAGTTCAGTACAGCTCTGAGTTCAGAAGGAGCTAGTCAGAGTGAGTTCAATCAGCAGTAAGTCTCAATGCTAAAACCCTCTAAGGACTGGGGACTGAATTAGCGAAGACATCAGCATCTACACACAGCTGTGCAATGAGTCGAGAGTGAGAGACTTTGGAACACTCAGTCCTAAACGGTATGTCTCCATTAATTCCCTCCCCTCATGGTTCAGGGAACCCTATAGAAGAGGAAATGGAAGAAAGATTGTACGAGCCAGAGGGGATTGAAGGTACCAAGGAAACAAGGCCTTCTGAACACAGTAGGACCAATGCACATATGAACTAACAGAGACTGTGGCAGCATGCACAGAGCCTGCACAGTTTTAACCAGATGAGGGTCCCAGCACTGAGAATGCAAATGGACACAAGACCATATCTCCAACCTAGAAGCTATCTCCAACTGATAACTGCTCATAATGAAAAATTAGTTTTCTCTAAAGGAGTTTCACTAGATATACAAACCATTCCCAAGGCCAGGCCCAATGTCCAGCAGTAGATGGAGAACACAAAACAAATTCAATGATTTTTTGGGAGGTTTTATGTCTCATAATGCTTTGTTTGCACAGTTCTGTTTTGTTTTTTGTTTTTTTCCCCTACCCTACAGGTCTTTTGCATTATAGTTTCCAACTACATGTTTTTATGGAATTGCTGTGTTTGTCAATGTTGTGCCTGAATCTATATATGTCTCACGCTTTTTCTTTCCCTCTTTTTTTTGTTTTGTCCTATCCAGTTCATTTGTTTTTATCTTATACATATATTTCTTTTTTTCCTTTTTTATATGCCTCTTTTCTAATGAGGAAAACCAAGAAAGGATGTGGATTTGAGTAGGTGGGTAGGTGGGCAGGACCTGGGACCTTGGGGGAGGAGAAACCATAATCACAATACATAGTATGAAAAAAAATCTATTTCTTATAAAAAAGAGTAAAAAGATTAAGATAAAAATTATTTCATTCATATAGAAAATATGTATAAATTCCCTCTTTTGACAAGAACAACTAAAAGAGAAAGAGCGTGCTCATCACAGATTTACTTGTTAACTAATTAGACTGATGAGAGAGAAGAGGGATGGACAAAGGAAGAAACACAGATACACACAGAATAAACGTAGGAACATAAATAAATATTTCCCTTTAAAGCAATAAACTTAATATAAATACCAATGATTAAAAATACATTTTCAGAGAATAAAAGTCATTAAGCACAAAGAATTTAAGAGATAATGGCAGTCTAAGAATTGATCAATCAGTAAAGTACTTGCAGTAGAAGCTTGAGCATCTGGACTCAGTCTCTGAACGTTATATTAAATGGCTAGTCTTTGTGACATGATTTGTAATTCCAGCACTGAGGACAGGAGGATAGTTTGAACTCAGTGGCCAGCTAGCCTGTCCTACTCAGTGATCTCTAGGTCATTGAGAAATCCTATTTGAGGATAGCAAGGTGCTCATCAGTTAAGAGCATTGGCTACTCTTGCAGAGAACTTGTGTTCAGTTCCTGGCACCTACATCAAGCATCTCATAATTGTCCATAACTCAAGTTACAGGGGGTAATGCTGTCTTTTGGCCTCAGCATGCATGTTTATGCATGGAGTGCACATACAGACCAGCAGGCCCATACACATACATAAACATACATATTGCTTTTTAAAAAAAAAAAATCCTTTCTGAAAAAATAAGGTGATTGGCCCTGTGAGAAAGCTGGCCTCTACCCCAGGACCCTGCTTATCACATGTAAGGTCCTGAGCTATGTATCTCAGAATGCCAAACTTGTTCTCTGTGGAACAAGGAAGCTGAACTAGGTCATCCCATGTATGGCACAGCACACAAAGTACTTTATAATATCCTAAACATGCTCTCACTTTTCTTCCCACTCTCCAGCTTCACATGTTATATAAACTCTACTTCCAGTTTATTTGTATTAGTTGTAACCCCAGGAGTGCAGAATATTTTTAGGCTATAATATTCCACATAGCATTTTAACAGTTTTTAAGTAATTAAATATACCATATAGTAGAGATATCTGATTTTTAAAAACTACAATTAAAATTCCATCTGGAAAAAAGCATACTCATGAATCACATTTGTACTGTCATGTTAATTACAAATCTAAATATTTTCATTCATGCTTTGTAATTCACAGATATTTCCCAATTAGAAAACCAAGTAAGCATAACTGCTTAAAATTACACCCAGAAAGTATAAATAAGTTGAATTTACTGAAGGCATATTATACCCTATCATCATGTTATAGACATTTGCCCAACAAATATGAATTAACTTCAGTGTCCAAATGACTGCTGATAATGGCTTTGGTTTATGTCAACATTTCCAGGCCATTAAGAAGTTGTTATGACCCAGTAGTTGTGATAAGAAATACTGAAAAGCTTTTCAACTTGCCACGACCAAAAATTCTCCTACTTGATATTTATCTTCTGAGGCTGGCACAACAGTTTCCCCCAAAGCACAGATTATCAGTTGAGAAAGTGGACAGCAATGTCTTGAGGCTTGCCATTAACCCCTTCCTCACAGGAATGAAATGTAGACTTAAAGGGGAAACAGCAAACTGTAGCCAAAATTAAAATCCAGCTTTACATTATAATATATCAGTTTGCATTCATGCATCAGCCTACATCGAAATGTAAATGTGAGGCAGTAATCCACTACTAAGCAATTGGTCATTTAGGCCTGTGCAGTCCAGTTTGTGAATGACTACATTCCAAATCACTACCTCCACAGGAAGTGACTCATAGGACCAACATGCAGAGCATCCTAATGAAAGACACCTGGTCTCTGAAGCTTTCATTGGGATTGTTGCAACCCTACAAAAAAAAGAAAAAAAAAAAAAAAACAAAAAACAACTAACAAAAAAAATGTTCTTCTCTACACTGCCCACTAGAAGAATCCCTGGAGTGCCATGTGGTACCCTGTTCTGTTCCTGTTCTACCTTATCACCATGTACCTTATGTGGTCTGTAGGAATTTATCTTTGCATCTCCTTTGTCCCTGATACTTCTGCTTTAATGCCAAAGGGTCTAAGAAAAGCAATACAGGCAATAAGGTTATCCGTTTATTTTTTGTGTCTAGATATCTAGGTACAAATTTACTTAGAGGTGAAGTGTAGTACTTAATGGGAAGACTTTCCACTTAGAATCAAATAATCCAGAAACCATTTAGATTAGATTGTGTCCTCTGATTTACTCCTGTGAAACAGGTGTTATAGTGACTGTGTCACAAACTCGATGGAACAAGGACACAATAGAAGTGAAGGTAGAGAAGTATGTCCTCCCAAGAACAGTGTGAGTAAGGTGTAGCCTTCAGCTCATGGCTGTCAGGAGCACAATCTGAATGGGAGTGTTATAGTATACATTCATTCAAATCTTCTGAGCATTTACAATGTGACCTGGTCTATGGCTGGTGAGTGTCCCTACAGTGTGGCCTGGTCTATGGCTGGTGTGTGTCCCTACAGTGTGGCCTGGACTATGGTTGGTGAGTGTCCCTACAGTGTGGCCTGGACTATGGCTGGTGTGTGTCCCTACAGTGTGGCCTGGTCTATGGCTGGTGTGTGTCCCTACAGTGTGGCCTGGTCTATGACTGGTGAGTGTCCCTACAGTGTGGCCTGGACTATGGCTGGTGTGTGTCCCTACAGTGTGGCCTGGTCTATGGCTGGTGTGTGTCCCTACAGTGTGGCCTGGTCTATGGCTGGTGTGTGTCGCTACAGTCCCTACAGTGTGGCCTGGTCTATGGTTGGTCAGTGTTACTAAGGTGTAGCCTGTATAATGGTTGGTCAGTGGTGTTAAGGTGTTTCTTGTACAGTGGTTGGTGAGCTGTTTTCTACAGTGTAGCCTGGATGATAGCTGCTGAGGCAATTACTGGCTGTTGGCTCAGGGATTATTATGTATCTTATTTTATGGCAATCTACTTAAGATTAATATCATTTTACTATATTTGTTTGTTTATTGCCATGTTGGAGAGCACAGCCAGAATCTCACATGCATTAAGTGAGCGCATTACCTCTGAGCTACATGCTCTGCCCTCACTTACTTTATTTTAAACTTTATTTAAATTTATTAATTGAATTAATTTTATTAATTTAATTTAATTAATAAAAATTAAATTTATTACTTTAAATAAACTTTATTTAAACTTTATTTCAAACTTCACAATCAATTTCATTTTCATCATCAAATACTAAAATATTTTTCCTGTGTTCAGGAATAAGATTAGAATACCTACTTTTCCCACTTGTGCTTAACACTGCGTTAGAAGGTCTGTCCAGGGAAAGTAAGATAGAAATGAAATAAATGGTGTAGAGATTAAAAATGGGGAAATAAAACTGCTTATAGATAATATGATCTTATGTGCCTATTTACTACACATAAGTCTAAGAGTTCTCAGCAAACACTATTCTTCAACTAAATGAGTCAACTGAGGTTTCAGGTTACAAATCAATATTCAAAATTCAGTTTTTCTCTCTATACACAAGCAGTGAACATTCTGAAAATGAAATCAAGAAAGCAATTCCACTTATAAAACAGAAAGTTTTACTGTTTAAGTCACTTAAAAGAAAAACAAGAGGATGTGAAACTGAAAGCATTAAACATTAATAGAAGAAATAAAAGACCAAATAAGAACAGTTAGCCCAGGTTATGAGCCAGAAGACACAAGTTCTGATGACTTCACTTCACTATGCATACATTCAATGCAATTCCTCTATAAATCCTGACCATCTTTTACTTTTTTTTAGAGTAACTAAAAAGTCACCCTTAAATTTACATGGTTACCTAGATATTCAAGAAACCCAGCACAGAACCCCCCCAAAAAACAAAAAAATTGAGGAAGAGTAGTTTGGAGGAGGAGCAGTAACAGCAGAAGTTTGGTGCTAGCTTGGAGAGAAATGCAATGGAGCCTAGACTACAACAGTGATGTAGTTCAAAGGAATCTTCAGTGGCTGAGAGATTCTCAAAAAGATACTTTTCAGCACAGAGTCCTGAAGCACTTAGCTTTCCACATGCAAGAAACTGAATTCAGATGCTAGCGTCACCATACACAAATTAACTTAAAACACATCATGAATCTACCCGTAAGCATTCAAACCATAAAAGTTTTTAAAGAAAACTCAGGTAAAAGTTTTCTTGACTTAAAGTAGGCAACATAGGCAGCCAAAGAAAAGAAGACAAAGAGATATATTCAAAAGTAGGTTCTTTTATGCCTCCAAAGACACTTAAATATGGAAATATAATCCACCAGGTGAGGGAGAATATTTCTAAACCCTGTGTCTGGGAAGCATCTAAGAATACAGAACATATATTTTTTAAATTACTATATTAAAAAATGAATAATTTCACTAAATTTTAACTAATGAAATTAAAATGTTGGATGCATTACTAATAATTTGGAACTCTCATTCATTTCTGGTGAAATGTAAAATGACATAGTTACTGCGGAAATCACCTTGAAAGTATCCCAGAATTTGAACACAGAATTACCATATGATCCAACAAGTTTACTCTAGGCAAGAGTTTTGAAAACATGTGTTGATGCAAAAACTTACCTGTGAATGTTCATGGAAACATTTTTAGAGCACACAGAAAGTGGAAGCGATTCACCCCAACAGTCGATGAACAAATAAACAAAATGTTTTATATCCATGCAAGAGAATACTACTCAGACATGCAAAGGAACAAAGGAGTAATATATGTTATATAACATGGATGAACCTTGAAAACATCCTGAACAAAGGAATCAGACATAAAGACCACATACTGTAGAATATCATGTATATCTAATGTCCAGAACACAGACATCCACACAGAGAGAAACCAGACCATGATCACTAAGGGCTAGGGAAAGGAGAAGTACAAAGTGATTTCCAGCAGCAAGAGGTTCGAGAACTAGATGGTGGCAATGATTTTTAAAGTGTTGGAATATACAAAGAAGTTCACTAAGTTGAATACAGAAAAGGGGTGAATTACATTGTATATTTTAAATGGTGCCGTGCTACCCAAAGAAGATCAAGTATGGACACACATGGCAGATCAGGTATCAATTATAAGGTGAACATCTCAAAATCCCATTTTCCCTCTCTTAGCTTTCTCTGCAGTTAGCCAGATTTTGCCTAAGTACCTGCAGCATCCCAACAACAAATTACCTGAGCACTGCTAAAACTCAGATTCATAAACATAAAGTCAGGAATAGTCATCAGCAACTTCCAGGAAGCTTAACTACCAAAGCTCACAATCAAACATGTTAGGGTTCTCTCTTTACATTTAACGAAATGGAGAACAGACTGGAAAAGTTTGTGCTCAAAGACAAAATGTGACAAATACAGATGCTTAAGACACAGAATGCCTGGCTTTAATCTTTAAGCTACTGATTAATTATTTTATTAAGTTCCCCTTGACCATTTCTCATACTTGCTTCTCATTCCCGTCACATAAGACTGGCTATAAATTCCAACCCCCTCAAATGATCATTTTATCTTATGGAAAAAAACCAAAAAACTAGTGCACATGGGCAAGAAGGGTGATACATCATGCTCTAAGAAATACATATACAAAGAATTCCAAAAACATCTCCTTAAAGATACCCCACTTGCCAGGCAGTAGTGGTGCAATCCTTTAATTCCAGCACTCAGGAGGCAGAGACAAGCAGATCTCTGTGAGTTCCAGGTCAGCCTGGTCTACAGAGTGAGTTCCAGGACTGCCAGAGTTACAGCAGAGAAGCAGTGTCTCGAAAAGAGAGAGAGAGAAAAAAAAAGATATCCCACTCAGTATTTTCCTTTACTCAATAAAATATTATAAAGTGGATATGGTAGCATTTCTTTTTGGGATCTAAAACGTGATTTCAAAGCAATGGCTTATTATATTTGCATTATTAAGCTAATATGAAATTCATTTAAATAATTGTATAATTTATTTTACGCATACATCTGCAGCATTGTGGCTGCAACAGGTTTGCAAGTATTTCAGTGACAAACTGAATAGTGGCAACAGTGACTTTAATTGTTAACATTTGTAGCAATTTTTCAAACATTTCATTTTAGTCAACTATTTGAAAATATCTAATATCACTTGCATAAAGTTAAATCTAAGTATTTTGTTGATATTATACAATCAGAGTACATTAATAGGTCTTTTTTTGTCATGGGATGAAAGGTTGGTTTACTTGAGGGCAGGAGATACAGGAAACTTACTTATTTCACTGTAGTGCAGCAGATTATGGGTAGTGTGCCCCACTAAGTCTCTGCAATAAGCTTAGAGTAACTTCATCATCTCACATATACATTGGAAGCTATAATTCCTCCCAGCATTTCATACTTTTCATCTCTCAATTGACATTTCTAAGAAGCCATTTGATCAGATTTACAAAACCTGTCTCGTTTTACAGGCAATTTCACATTACAGAACATTTACTATTTGTGTTCTTAGAAGTTTCCCAGAAGCAACTACATATTTCTTTGTAGATGAAAAACTCTTGATGGTTTTATCAAGGTCAGACCACTGATTATGCTTTCCATGACTGATCAAGAGAGCACCAGGTATTTATCCAGGGAGGTTACAGCTGATCACCTCAGCAACAGAGAAGTACAATTAGTATTATACCTTCCAGTGTAGCAAAGTGGAGTCTTAGGAAGACAACCCATAATCTATGAGTTTCTAATATCCATTAGACTTAAAGCCTACTCCTTAAACACTACTTCTCCAATGTCCTTCCTGGAGAAATTGCTGCCAAGATAATGTTTTAATACCACAAATAAATATTTTAATGCACTTAGTTTGGGGATGAGATAAAGTTGCCTAGTTACAGAAAAGTATTAAGTCGCTCACGAAGCTACCATACGCAGACCAAATAACCGCTTCAGCAGCATATGGCTTCCTGTGCCCCTTTGGTGGGATACTCTATGCAATGCGGCCTCTGCACTGCCACTCTGAGAGGCTACACTGAAGCAAGTACATGAAGCCAACTCTACTTTGAAGCACAAACAGTTGTCTGGACTAAGCAAGTCCTCTATTGGCATCATCATAAATACTTTAAATTCAAGTAAATACGACTTCGAATTTTCAACTTTTTAGTCTAGTGTGTGAAATAGACAGCTGAATGTGTACAGTCTGCTCAACAACTAAGACATTTTCTGTGGCTAAGCCATAGGATAGATATGGGTGATGCCTAAGAGATTGACCATGGGACAAAGCATGCAAACTCTAGGTCTAATGTCATGATGGGTATCACATGGATATTTTTCCTCAGTGACTCTTCATGAGACAAGTTTATAAGCTTATATAATTTAAATTTCTTCATTATTGATGAAGGAACTAAGACATAAGAAGTACAATGTTTATGCCTGTACTCAAGAAAAAGATCTTCTGCCTACAACCAAGGTCCAATGCAAAGAAGCAGGGAAAGTCTACATTCTCCACTAATAGCTGGGAACATTTCACTGATGACTGCCATGCAGAGAAGTAGCAAGAATAGCTTTAGCTATGGTGAACTTAACCTACAATGTAGCATGTGCTGGAGAGGATACACCTCAGAGCAGAGAAGGTAACTGGAGGGTCAAAATAACAATCGAGCCTGGAGGGGAGGGGAACCCATGAACTCTGGAAGCAGAGATGGCCAAACAAGCATATTGATTCAGGTGAAGGTGTTCAGATTTCTAAATAATGATTAAGAGATGAGAAACCTGCTCCTGATAACCTCCAAGGAACATCAGATTTCCTGATCTAAAACAATAGCAGGTGATAAGGAATCTTGTGGTATTATTTCTGCCCATGGGAGTCTTCTGTGCTCCTCTTTCTTGTTCCTTTTTACTGTTGTATTCTTGAGTCTAATGTAAAATTGTCATCTCCATAGAATACATGATTAACACTGCTGTTCATGTGGCCCAGCTTACCAGCTTCAAACAGATGTGGTTCACAGCAGATTTACAGAGATTCCCAAGAATACAGCTGAATATCCTTTGCTTAATCAGTTTTTGTCTTTCAAAGTAAAATATTGTATTTGAAAGGGGAATTTACTATACATAAAAAGAAAGAATAAACACAGCTAATGTTCACTTTTATTGTGGAACAAATGTAACTAAACTGCACTGTTAGAATGTCACATACCTTCACAAGGCTCAAAGGAACCTCACAACACTAGCACTGGGACTCTGTCAAACGGTTCAGGGAACGGTCAATATCCACTATCTTCGAGACAGTTTCCTGATTCTGATATTTTAACACTTCAAAGAATGCTGCCTGATTGAGCAAAAATAAGCTTTACTCCACTTCCTCCTTTACATGTCCTAGGAGATATGAATAGGCTGCATGATCAGCGTAGACCACCCTTGGAGAGCGGTTGCTTCTATACTACAGTTGTGGCTGAACTGACCATGGGTCTAGGGAGCTTTAGCACATTGCTTGAACCTTGTTTTAAAAAGAGTAACTTTCACCTGGCATCAGAAGGGGCTGGCTTTGTGGCTGTTGTTCTTGCCTCTCAGATGCCACCTCACACTCACGATTCACACCATCTCGCTTTGCCTGCCTCAGTTGGGCACTCCATCCATATTCTTTTCTCACCTCTCTATATGAAGATTATTATCCAAGTGCATATCATGACTAAGAATGGCCCAGCTTGTAGGAAAATTATGAACACTGCAGGAAAACGAATCCCAGTCTCTTCTCTGAGACTCTTAGCTATAAAGCCATGTTCTTCAGTGGTTGACTGTTGGTCAATTTGCTGACATTTGTTGCCTAAAAAATGATACTGAAATAAAAAGTTATTTGTGTGAGAGAGACGACATGTGCACATCTAGAATCTGAGTTGTATTGTTTCAACCCCAGATCTGCTGGATTTGAACCAACCTAACTCACTTCCCATTACTTATTTTTCAAATAAGCCGATTTGAATTGGGTTTCTGCCACTATCTCTGGAAGAATCTTGTGGAACAATTCAAAGACAGCAAAATTTTCACTGATTTGGAATCCACAAAAATGCAATGCTGGTTTTTAAAAGGTCCATTATGAAGTAAAGCTAATTTCTATTTTTCTAGTCAGGAGATTTACTTCAATTATTAATTGTTATTCATAATTCTTTTGGCATAGTGAGACCAACTATTTATTAGAGAACTGGAGAGACAAAATCAAATGGGTATGTTCTATAAGAAACATTTATAAAGAAAGCAAATCAAAACAAACAAACAAAAATATTTCCTCTAAAGTATAAATCCACTAGGAAGCTGAACAGACTATCATCTCTAGCAAAGTAGAGCACATTCAGCAAGGCACATCTCAATTAGGGATGATGGAAAACAAGAGCGAATATAGCTCATGAATTATACATTGTATCAGAATCTCATCTTCTAAGCATTCTGACCTCTTCTATTTCTGTGCTGGTGTCTGCTACACTCCCAATTAATCAGAAAAGAAATTAGCATGATAGATAATAGATAATCCTGGATTTAAAGACAGGAGGTTGAAAACTTTTACAATAATTTAACATTTAAAAGCATGAAATTAGTTTCAAAATTAAATGAAATCATAGAGCAAGAGCAAGAAGTAGTCTCTTCCAGGCTCAAACTACAGTTTTGGGGAGGACATGAAATTGCTCACTATATTTTGATTTTCCACAAAATCATTCATTTGCTTCTGAATTCTCTTGTGGAGAATAATGACAAAGAGAGCAATGAGCCCATCAATGCAGACTCCTCATTCAAACTGAATGTAGCACAATAAAAAGCAATCCAGGGGTCAGACCAGAGAGAAAATTTCCACATTATATTTCATTATTGATATCATAAGCAGAAAATTCATCATACATGGAAATTAATTATATAAGTGTGCATGTGTGACTTTTCCTAAAATTTAAAATAATTGAATTACTTTTCTCATAAAGTATTAATATGTATTAAATAGTTTTTTCATTTTTGTAATAAGTTATTTTTTTAATACAGAAAGTTCCTAGCATAAAAATTCATAGAAGGTGCTGCCACCGCCCTGCACAGATTCATAATGCTTCTTTGAACCTCCTGTTGTCACGTTGTCTTTATTTCCTGCTACCTGCCTCTGCGCACACTGCTCCAGCCACACAGTCCCCCTCACAGGCCTCCATGCACCAGTATGCACTCCAACCCTGTGATCCTCACTGCCTGAAATGTTCCCTCCAGTGTCACATGACTCACTCCTTGTCCCCTCAAGGTTGTATTCATTTTTTTTTTTCAAGAATCTACACTGTTACTACTCCAGTCACCCAATATCTCTTCTCAATTCCTTTTAGCAAATTCCACTTACTTTCAGCACTTGGTAACAAACTACATATTTAACTTCTGTAATGTTGTTATAAAGTTTATCCATCTCCTCCTCATTATTTTTATTTATGTTGCATTCCTGTTTTATAAAAGTAGTAGGAATTCCCATCATGGGTGCTCACTGATACATTGCAGGTACTTAGAGAAGTCAATGTCAAAGCATCTATTAGCATTTCTCAGATGAGCAATGGAAGAATGAGAGTGACAGTGTTGAATGAAAGCAATGTCATATAGATCCCCTAGTTTATAACTCTACTTGTAATTACCAAAAAGCTGTCTCCATGGCAAAATCTACTGCTGAGTATGAGAGAAAACTTTTACATGTACTGCGATTTGGGCCAAAATAATGCATCTATGTCAAATGGCAACAGACATACACAGTTGTATTCTTTAGTTTGAAACACTTAGAAGAAGGTTAAAGGGAAAGAGATAAATGTAGAAAGAGGAGCAAGAAGCGTAAGAAAAGAAGGAAGGGGAAGAGGAAGAGGAGGAAGTGGAAAGGGAAAAGAAGGAAGCAGAAGGTGAAGAGAGAAAGAGAAAGAGGCACCCCAATGTACTAAGTAGTCAAGACTCTTGGTACATTGTCAAGTCTTTCCTGTGGCACAATGACCTAAGAGGGGCTTATAATTCACTAATTTAAAAGTTAGAGCAATGAAAATTAGACTTTATATAACAAATGAAGAATTTGTACAAATAAAACAGTTGTCTCATAAAGAAAAGCCCCATACCTACATGGTTAATATGAATAGCAATACATACAACACTACAGCTGTTATAAGATGGGATGCCAGAGTTATGAATCTTCTGGAAAAGATTGGCTTACAAAAAATGAAAGTTTACTAAAATCTGGCAAGAATCAGCAGGCAACTCTTTTTCTATCTTTATCAGTCGGAGAAATAGCCAATGTGACTTGTCACAGGTAGATATACATTAGAAGATGAGACCCGTTTTGTTCAACATTTCCTTTCTACCCTTTCTTCTTGTCTTATTGCAATTATAAGCCAAGTAATGCTAATATCCAAGTAAACTGAGGAAAGATTCCCTGACAGGGCATCCCAACAACCCTTCAGAGATGTTGCCTTCCACTGTGAAATATGACAAGGAACACGTGTGCATCTGTACAGTGGATACACTTGGGAGTGCGCTTTGGATGAGTGCAAGATTAAAGGATATGTATAAAGAAAATGAACGCTGACATATGTCAGAGGCAATATTATTTCCCCACCAAATATTATACTACCAGATATCAGTCAAAAATATCCATTCAAATTTATTACAATTCTGAAGTTGCAAATTCAAGTTACTTTAGATACATTCCCTATTCCAGAGTCTGAAGAACAATTAATTAAGGTTGATGGCTATAAGTATACCTGTTATCTACTAGTATAAGCCATAAAATGAATTGTTCATGGATAATATCATTCAAATTTATTTTTTTACACTCTCTCATATGCAATGTTTTCACTTTTAGAGGAAGGTTTATCTTCTAGCAAAACTTAATTAAAATGTATTATTCATTTTTTTGAAAAGTAGATGAAACCAAAATAATCTGTGCATATTTGCATAGGAGTATAAATGTAAAATATATTCTGGGTTTTCTCTTTAACATCATATTAGCACATTCAGATACAAACAGTATGTTTTGATTGAGTAAAGTAAATTTGACTGGAATGTTCCAGGCTGATTCAAGACTGAGCATGTATGAGGATACCCACCAGATATGCAATGGGCACTCTCATGTATTCACCAACATGGTCTTCATAACACCCTGTATGCTCCTTAGGGATGCTATCTGTGAAGGTTCTTGTCTCCTTGAGAGGTCAGCATCATTGTAACCCAGTGCTTCTCAACGTGTAGGTCATGACCCCTGTGGGGTCAAGAACAACCCTTTCACAGGGGTAGTCTAAGACCAACTGCATAGCAGATATTTATGTTATGATTCATAACAATAGCAAAATTACAGTTACAAAGTAGCAATGAAAATAATTTTATGGTTGGGGGTCACCACAACATGAGGAACTATATTAAAGGGTCGCAGCATTAGGAAGATTGAGAACCACTGCCACAGACCAAACTACAGTTCAAGTGAAGAAACAAAGTAAAGAAGTTATTCTTAAAAGGTGCATATCAGAGTGAGTTACTGCAGCCAAGAAATGTATTGCCATCTTTAGCTCTTACTCTATCTTCAGTGTGGTCTAGGTGGGTCCCTCTGTAAGAACAAACATCAATAAACAAAAAGCATATACAGATTATATGTAAGTAGAAAATCCCTAGGCTTGGGGAGTACTCACAAAATCCAAGTTTCTTTGTTTTCTTAAAATTTATGTTATTTATTATTGTGTGTGTGTGTGTGTGTGTGTGTGTGTGTGTGTGTGTGTGTTTGTGTGTGTGAAATGTGTTTGCCATAAAAGGGTGTCACATCCCTGGTAACTGGAGTTACAAGTGGTTGTGAGCTACCCAAGGTGAGTGACGAGGACTGAATTTGGGTCCTCTGAATAAGCAGTACTTGCTCTGAACTCCTCAGCCATGTCTAAAACCCCAAGACCAAGTCTCTTTACAGTATTAGGAAACTGTGTTACTTGACAGCACACTGAGAGCTAAGTAAATGGTGTTGGAGCTCAGTGGTAAGATGTCTGGCTGGCATCAAAAACCCTGGGTTCTGTCCCTATTACTAAATATTTCCAAGAAGTTCTTCCGAGTTTATCTTCATTATACCTAAGAGCATGTGACACATGGTGCGTGCTCAATGGGTCTGTGGTTGATGTCAACAGAAGGCACTTACTAAGGCGGGAGAAGGAGAGGCAGGTTCTACCTCTACCTCTACATAGTGTGACAGGGATTTTAAAGTCACTCTTACCTATCACTGTTCACTCAGTAGCTCCTCAAAATAGTCTAAAAATAGTCTAAAAATAGTCTAAAAATTTAGGGAAACGTTCATTCTTTTTACTGAGTAAAATCCAGGGATTTTAGACACATTGTGCCCCCAACATCACCCCTTCAATCAGTATTTCTACCTCAAACTTCTGCTTCTCCCCTGTTCTGGCTGTACCTTGGGGTACACTTGCTGCTGTTAGTCTTGGGGCCACTGTCAGAAGACTCACTTTGCTTCAAAGAGTCTGATTTCTAAACTGGGGAAGAAAAACAAATGTATACCCCCAAATCAAACTATACAACATATTTTTTCTTTGAAATGGGACTTGTGATCTGAAGATACTACAAAGGAAATTTACTTGATGATGTCATTTGTCGAATCAGCGCATAAAATGTTCACGAAGCTTTGCTCTGTAACTTGTGATTTCAAACCTATTTTATATAAAATCAATTGCTTTCAATGTATGATTTGCAGAGCTAAAATGGATGCTAGATTTTTTTTAAAAAGTGCTGTTGCCACATCAACTTCTATAGACTTGTATTATTACATACCTTGCACGTTAATTAATATTTTCAACTGTCAAATGCTGAGATCAAACAATAATGCAATGATTCATCAAGGGCAGAATAAGAGAAAAATAAATGCAGAAAGCAAAAAGAATGAGAATTACAAAGACAATGGTTTCATACTTAATGTTAAGAAATTACTTGTAGAAAAGAGTTATACTCAGCCAACTTAGTTTATAAAGTACAATGTATTTTAACTCTGAATTCTAAATGAAAAAGAACACTCAATTAGCACTGTCACAGCAGAGTGAGGGAACTGTGGGCCCCCAGGTCAGCTGCTAAAATGGTGAAAAGTAAGTGTTCATTATCTCCCACCCCCTTATAAGATTGTTCCCATCTTGTCTCTGATATATCCAGACAACAAGTACTTAGGGAAATAAAAAAATCATAACAAGGAGATGCTAAGGAAGGAATAGGCAGTGACAGAGGAGAAAATATCTTTAGAGACAGTGAGAGGAAGAAAGGGAGGTCCACTAAGGACAATCCAGAATAGTATGAAGGACCCACCCAAATACATCTTCAGAGGGGATTCAGGAGGTCTCACTAGGTGACATGTGATGACATCATTGAACGTCCGTATCTACTACTTCTGCTCCAACACCCATGAGCGCTCATATCCAAATGGAGAGGTACTAACAACTAACAAAGTTGCTCAGATCCCTCCAGACAACAAAAGGTCACATCTCGAATTTTATTCAATATGGAAACAGAAAAAAGAAACTATAACCACTCTCCTGTGATTCCATTGCTAACTTAAACTAAGGAAAAAAGAATACTGCTACTCTGAAGGTCTTAGTCATCACTCAACATTCCTGCTGACTTTTCTCTTGGGATAACTGGCCAATCCACAGAAATATCTACAATGTAACAACAAAGGAGAGCCTTTCTTCTTCCTGCTGGAGGCTACCGAAGAAACTATTTATCTTCAGGGAGTTATCCTCTCACATATTCCCCACAACATGGCCTGAGGGGAAATGGCTATAGCTGCTGTTAATACAATTTTTGTCAGGAAGATAAGTTTCCTCATTGAAAGGGTAAATGGAAGCAAGAAAAAGCTTCTGCAAACTGTCATATTTCACCAGGAAAAGGCTTTTTAAAATTCCCTTGGAGTCTGATATTCCACTTTTAGATAGAGAGAGCTTTAATTGCTCTTCATGGGGTGGGCAAGATGTGCTTTGTGTCTTTGATCCCAACCAAGACAGAAAGTTTAATTCTCTGAAAAGCCTCTCCTTTTCCATTAAATCCCTTTTCTTCTGAATACAAAATAGCTAGTATCCATTCTGAACATGAGCTGCTTTGGTGGAATGTGATCTTCTGTAGTCAAAGCCAGACTCTTTACAGACTGTCCTTCAGGCCCCTTGAAGAGGGGGGCCAATGTTTCACCATCTTTTTCTCTGGGCACAGCTCTATTTCAACATTACTGGGTCCATTTCAACATCATCCACTCCACAGGTTTCTGGATGGACACCAACTCTCAATTACTTCTGCTGGAAGATCTCAAGGAAAGAAAAGCCTGCAAAGCAATTGGTTTCAAGAAAATGATATGATACAGCTAAGCTAGTTTAATTAATTGCATAAAGAATCACTGTGAAGCTCCCAGGTTGTGATAATGACTGTGGGTAGCACACAGGAGCAGTGCAAATGACCTTGGGAATATAGAAGCCTCTTGAAATATGAACTATTCAAATATTCCATCTACTTAAGCAATAAGATTAATATACTCGTTCAAAAGGAGGAGCATTTTTTATCGTTTCTCCCTCATTTATTAAATGGGAGAGACTTCTTCAATGGTAAAATGACAGCTACAGATAGATTTGCTATTTGATTAATTTGTTTATCCCTTTCCCATGCAAAGCTTCAGTGATGGAAAAATATAAAAGAAAAAAAAAGATTGTAGTTGTACTTGCTCTCCAAATACTTAGAAATAGGGGAAAATATACATGCCTTTTTAAAAATATAAATAAAGGAGTGGGGTAAGGTAAAACAGAACAGGAGGGAAGTAAGTCAGCTTGGATTCAGAAAAAGAAAGATACTAGCTTTCTCAAGAGAGAAACCTCATGCTATCTGTTGAGACGGAATAGAAACCTGCTAGGCTGGGACATGTCCACAATTCCAAAAGCACTGGAAAGGGACAGAAAGTCAAGGAGTTTGGCCAGTACAGGAAACAGGACTCAGGTGGGAGGTACTGCAAAATGAAATTCAAAACTATCTCTGAGGCTCCAAGAAGGTGCCAAAGATATCTAAGCAAGGCACACACTTAAAATAAAGCTTCCACTCAGAGAGACGGCCTGACTCTGCCAATTGGTTAAAGGTAAAGTAAATGATAGTTACAATAACTATCACAGAACATATAACTTGGCATTCCCAAGCCCTGGGAGTTTTTTTGTGGATTTTTTTTTTGTGAATGTTTACAAGGGCATGGTACTTTTTTTAATTATCAGTTTTGATCCCATTACATTTAAGGCAGTATTTTTTTGTAGGTATATAAGCAATATATATATATATATATATTCAAGATACACAATCTTTATGCAAAAGTGCAAAAGGTACTACAGTGGAGTGATGCTTCCATGTCATCTGCTACAGTCATTTAGCATATATTAATGTGATTGTTCCATATTTACTCTTATTACTTATATAACCAGTTTACTCCCTGAATTTTTTTTCTGGTATCTTCATTCACAAGCAAAAGACTGGATTTTGATAGACATTTTTGTGTCTGAATAAAAAAAAATATTTTTTAAAGTCTTAGTATCGAAGAAAACAAGAACTTAAACCTTTGAGCTTTTAAAAAGGATTTGTTATAATAGACGGAAGCAATCGGCAATAGGAGAGTGACGAGGGGCTCTCTTACAGAAGGATTTCCTGCTATATCAGCTCAGTTCTACAGCTGTTCACAATAGGAAACATCAGAAACATCAGGAAGCATTGTGATGTGTGTGTGAGGATCTTTCTCTTCTCCCTCTCTCATGCCCACTTCCTGTTCTACCCCTCTCTGTGTGCTTTGATGTTGTCCTAGCTAGAAAGTCATCTAGGACATTAACCAATGAGAAATACACACTAAGCTTGTTTGTACTTTATGTAAAATTCATTAATACAACTGATCAATATTTAAAATCAGATCTTAAAACTCAGAATGTTCACTTGCACCAAAATGAAGTATTGAGTCTATATTCTTAATCATGTTTGAACTAACTTTCATTAAAAAAAAAAAAAAAAACAGTCCACAATCATGTTTAAAACTGGAGTTATTCATTTTTACTGTCTTTTGAAAGAGAAAACAAAAACACTAAATCTACTCACTTTTCTAGACTTACAGTTTCTTAAGCTTTTACTGGAGAAACAACACTTAATCTTTACAGGGATCCAAATAAAATGAAGGAATAAGAATATGATTTAATACTGTGAGCTTAGTTATTGTCTTTCACTTAAAAACATCACGGTGAGTAAATGCTTTTAATCTCCAGCAACCAACAGGGGAAAGATGGCAGATAAATGTGAAACATAACGAGGCAGGATTGGCCAAACAGCTCTGCATGTCCTCAGTGCACATTCTTTTCAGTGAAGATTGATTGCAGCCTGCAGTGTAAGATGTATGTCATTATTTTGCAGATATTTCATCCTAGAAAACTAAGCTCTCTGAATATTTTTATTAGTCTGTGTTTGACTATATCTAACAGAGAAAGCAAAATCCTTGGGAGTTTTGTCTGTTTGCTTGTCTTCTTGAGTCAGTGTTTCATGTAAACCAGAATGGCTTCAAACTTTCTACAGTCAAGGCTTACCTCAAGCTTCTGATATTCTGGCCTCTATTTCCCAACTATTGAGATTACAGGTGTATACCACCAAGTGTCACTTATACAGTTCTGGTTAACGAACCCAGGGTGTCTTAGCTACTTTTCTTTTGCTGTAATAAAACATCATGACCATTGCAACTTATAAAAGGAGGTGTTTAATTTGAGGCTCATAGTTCCATCCAATCAGATGTCTATATTTATCTAGTGGTCAGGTGTCTCTTTACACATGCCAGCAATGTTGAGTCCCGTTGGTGAAACAAATATGTAGCTTTATTTTTTTTTTTTAACATACTGGGATTTAGACCTAGGATTTCTGACATATTATGAAAGCACTCTGTCAACAGGCTACATCCTTAAACCTTTATTTTTGTTTTTATTTGGAGACAGGATCTTGGCAAACTGCCCCCACTGGCTTGGGCTCATTTTGTAACCTAGGCAGGCTTTGAATTTTTGATACTACTGCTTCAGTCTTCAGAGTAACTGGAATTACCAATCTGGACCACCAGGTACATCATAATTATTTTAAAATTCATGTCAAAATTTTAAAGTAGATGCACACATCACTATCTTTTAACATCTCCTCTTTCTGCCTCTTGTTTCCAGTTAATTTCACCTAGATTTAGTCTTTGTGGAACTAAAGCTAGCATTCAATGTAGGTGAAAATGATGTTTTCCAATACAGATTTATCTATAGCCACAGAGAGCTGGGGTTAGAAGCCAGGATATCACACACACACACTGCAAAGACTCTGTTGCTGAGTTATAACTGTAGACAAAACTCCATTACTCTGTGCTTCTGTTACATTTCTTTGATTCCAAGGAGACTATTTATCATGTCTCATTGAGAAGTAATGATAGTGTTTATGAATATTTCTGAACTATTAGATTGGTAGAAATGCAAATCTGATATTAAAAAATAATTTGATGCAAAATGTTAACTGAGGCTTTAAGGACGCTCAAGGAGAACATTATGCAACGGAAGAAATCTTCAGATATTCTATCTGTTGAAAACATGCTACATCAATTTAACTTCAGTAACAAATTTCACATAGTACTAAAATTGCAAAGGAGGGGAGACAAAGTTGATTCTGACTATTTGTCTCAGTGTGTGAGAGTTATAAAAGCTCTTCCCACAGCAATGCCTCGCTATTAGACGCCAACTGGAGAATTTACAAAGAGAAACAAACACAAAAAGAACCCACAACTCTGACGAAATACATTTTATGTACTTTAAAAGTCTTCTGAGGGGCCTGGAGGGATGGCTGGGTAATTAAAGCATTGGTTGCTCTTGCAAAGGACCTGAGCTTGAATCCCAGCATCCACATGGTCGTTCACAACCACCTGTCAACTTCATTCGCAGTCAGCCCTCTTTTGACATCTGCAGTCACCAGGCACCATATGGTGCACACAGCGTATATGGAGGCAAAACACCCATACACACAAAAATAAAACAAAATTAATTTTCATTGCTCAGGTATACATTTTCCCTGTCAATCATTTCAATCCAATTCTTCAAATGCATTAGTCTCTGAGTACTAACAGCTCATGGAGATAAATCGTGAGATTCTACTAATTGTTATATTCTCACTAATATCATCTTTTAAAAATCCAAGCCAGGTCCCAGTAGTTTCATCTGAATCATTATGCTCTCTCTCTTTGATGAGCACATGACCTACAACAGGTTGTTAGCATTTTACTGTGGTCTGTATCTACCAGGAGTGAGAGCTTAGGGGAAGTCAAGCTGGGCAGACTCTGAGCTACGCCAGTGTGCCACTGACTGTGGACCCTCAGGTAACTTAATTAAGCCTCATTATGCCCCACTGTTTGCATTTATAGGTTCAGGACTACTGCCTTCCAGAAGGAAACTCAAATGATTCATTCCATACATGTTTTGAACTTCATGCCATAGAAAAGCCATAGAACTCAAACTCTTTATACATTTAACCTCAGCTCTGGCAGTGAGCAAACTGTGCTCAGCCTCTTGCATATAGCAGTAATTAAATCTAATTTTAGACCGAGTATATTATATTCAGTTCCATCACTAATTAACATCAAATATTGCCTTCTCTTTAGAGTTAGCTAAGTACTAGTGAGATTGCCTGTGGTCTGTAATATTCATTTTAAGAAGTCATTATTTATCAAGATTATAAATCACAAATGTGTACTTCACAGACACTGGCCTCATGACTTCTTCCTAAGTAAAAAAAATGGCTCTCTGAAATACTGGATCTTTATAAAATAACCCATTTGGCAACACACAATGTTCACATGTTCTGTGATGATATAAAGAATTCTCTTTGTTTACATATTCCAAATATCTCAGAAGTTGATGATAGTAGAATTAATTTTTCTGCATAAGACCTATTACAACTGGTTCTAAGGAAACTTCAATTCAGCAGCCCTATTTGGGCATCTCTGCTGGAAGGATGACAAAGCAACAACAAAAAAACTGCAAACACTATATTTTTAATCTCTAGTAGAAAACAATGTTATTACTGATTTCTTCAGTATTCAGAGAAATCCTATTACAGAGGTATGAAGGTACATGCTGAAATTTCAGTTACTGCAGTGTTGAGGGCTGCGAGTTGAGAACAGCATATGGCAGGGAGTCTTACACTTCCTACCTACATCCACTATTTTAGTTCCAGAAAAATATTCATAACATTTTTTGACCATGGATTCCTGCCATAGAAATAATATATTTCTGTGCAATGATATAGTTGGAAGAACTCAATTTGTTTTAACAGTGGTTAAAAAAAATAATTTATATTGGATTATGGTGGCTCCTTCTCATCACAAAATAGCATTATGTATCCCACAATTGATAACTGGAATTGTTGTCAAACCCTTCCACAGTAAAATGCAGCATCAACTTCTGGACACCAAATGAGGAAAATCTCATTAAATTCAAAGCAACCAAATGAAAATCAAATGACCATGGAAAATAGTGTGCCTCATTTACATGTTTCTAAAATTTACTGCAAGACAGAATATGCTGTTCCCTAATTATATTGGTTTCTAGTGGACTTAAAACTGAAATGATAATTTCCTCCAAAAACAAAATGTATGCACTTAGAGGATTTTAGTTATAAGACAGAATTTTAACTCCATGGCATGGTAGAAAGCGAATATTTCTCAGCAGGAGAAGGTCAGTATTCCACCATCATAAAATAGTCTCACCTAGTACTGTCTGTGATTGCTTCAATATAGAACAAAAATGTAGAAATACATACTAAAATTAAAAGAATCAAAATCCCTCCCACAAAATGTAAATTTTACATTGCTAAGAGATCTCTGATGTTGGTTTTGGCCACATGTTTCCAGTGACCAAGTTTCTTACTAAAGAAATTTCCTCCCACATATTTTCTGAACAGGTCAAATGATTGATCCTTTCAGACAGAAATTTCTTAGTAGACGTTATCTGATATCCATTTGAAGAAGAAAAAAAACCCAGCATATGTACAATTTGGGGACCTGCTATTAATAACTGAAAAGGTATCTTTAAGTCAGACCCAGATAAGATAACCAAGTTAGCTGACAAGTGAATTCATAATATATCATGGAACATATAGGTTGATGGATTGATTTAATTTTAGGAATATCTTTCCAAAAACAATATTTTAATTTTGATTTTTCCTGAGTAGCACTACAAGATTGAATTCACCTGAAAGTGCAAGTACCAGTCAGGCTAGGGTAAGAGAGCAACTTGATGAGTGAGGGAGCTGGACGGATACCAGTGTGGCGGCAATTTCCAGAATGGATAGAGCTAACTACTTTCCGAGGAAACAAGGTATGTGGCATCATAAGCTAGGTCATGGATGACACTGAGCTCTTTCCTCATTTATTGGATTGATCACACTTGTGAGAGCCAAGCTGAAACATGGAGAGCTCCAGGTGAGAAAGAACTAAAGCCTCTGACCTACTGCCAGCACAGGTAAATAAAACATCTTAGAAGACATTCCACCACCAGTCTTGGTACAGCTGCAAGCTTTACTCCCAAGTGAACTCCATCTTGTGAGGAGTTATGAGTTAAAAGCATCCAAGGTAAGCTGCTTCTAGTACTCTGATCTACCCTGTGACATACCATCTCCATCTATTTGGACTTCTCCTCTAGCAAAACACTGTAAGCCAGTTGATAAAACAGAAGTCTATTTCTCCCAGCCTTGAGACTACAGAAGTCAAAGATTAAGGCACTAGCAGATTTGATGTCTGATGAAGATCCACTTGCTGGCTTACAGAAAGTCACTTTCTTGTGTCCTCACATGTGGAAATAACAAGTCCCCCTCAGACTTCTGTCATAAGGATATCAATCCCATTCATTAAAGCACAGTCCTTGTGGCCTAATAACTTCTAAAAGTCCCACCATCTAATTTCATAATGGTGGTCTTTCCAGCAGATGTACTTGGAGACAACACAAACACATTAGACTGTGGCATGCAAGAAATAGATACTGTGTTTTTTAAGCTACTAAACTGTCTAAATGCGCTGCATAGCAAATGGATAGCTAATGTATCTCCGACCTATTATGCTTTGTAGATCTTGATTTCTCAGAATGTTTTTTAAATGAGCAATGAATATGCTGTAGCAATAAACAAAAATGAATGTAGATTTTCAAAGAACTGTCACTTCTCCTGGATGTGAAGATTTCACTGTATAAAGACTATAGTCAGCTAATGACCTCTGAGCGAGGATTAGTCTCTGTCAGGAATGAACCTTTACTTGATCATCCAGTAAGAACTGGTCAGTTCTGCATGTGGTCAGTCACAATATACAAGCAAAAATATTCAACCAAATATACATATATCTATATCTATACCTATATCTATATCTACATATGTCAAAGAGGCCATCAATTTGAGAAGTAGGAACAGGGGAATAGAGCACTGAAAGGGGGCAAAGGAAAGGATGAAGTGTTGCAATTACACTTTAATTAAAATAAAAAATGCTAGAAAAAAGCTCACTATTCAGTATTAAAAGTAATGCACAAATATAAGTCTCACAAGAACACAGTTATTTGTGAAGTTTTTTTCGTCTATTTTGGAATAACATGATTAAAATAACTAAATGAATGAATGTGCATATACTTGGGAGAGAATTTACACGTGACATTCACTGCACACTACTATGCTTTGCCTTCCTCTGGAATAATGTTTTATAGGAAGCAGTCTTAGGAAAGGGAATACTGGCTTGGCTGTGTCTGCCTAGAAGATATTCCCTGCACTACACCAACTGCTTTTCGCTGCTCACTCCTATTTCCTCCTATAAATAATACACCTACAGAAACTGAAGCCTGTTCCAGGCTGAGCTAAGACTGCGTTCAGTTGTTAATTTTGATTTAATCCGGATGGTGTTTGATAATACCATCATTATGAACTACTACACAGGAAGAAAGAGAACTTATATCAAAAACTGAAGTCAAGGTAGATATAGTTTTAAAAAATATGTTGAAGTTACATGAAACCCACTATTGAAAACATCAGTAAGTCTGAGACTCCCAAGCAAAGCAAGGTAGCCTCTATTCCCTCCTGTAAGTATACACAAGTGACTTTTAAACAAATGGGCCTTTACTTTCTGCTGGAGATACTAAGAATAAGTTACTGTTAAGTGCGCTGCCATAAACAAAACTCTTATAAAACTCACTCTAAGTCTTGGGAAACATCAGTAAAGAGGATGTAGAAAGAATGCAAGATCCAGAAGACGGGAAGAACTGCAAAATACTACCTTCTGGAACCACACAATCTGTGAAACCATGCAATCAGCAGCTTCAGTTGCCTGTTATGGGTCTGCACAAGATTTTGCCTGTCAACAGTCAGTCAGCAATGGTGGAAGGACTCATCGGACCCTCTTTCACCCCACTGAACTCTGGCTACAAATATATTGTTGGAGATGGGTAGTCACTGTATTCCATTGTGTACCTATTGGTGAGCCTACCAGGCTCCAATGGACAGTTTGAAACCTACAGTCATATAGGAAGCTCTAGCTAAACTCATAGGGTCACAAAGCAAAAGGGCATGAATGTGAGAAAGGGACACGTAGGAGGGGTTGGTAGGGTTGGAAAGGAGATTAGGGATACTGGGTACTGAGCATACTTAGTATGCCTTGAAAATATGGGTGAATTTTGCAGAGTACAAATTGGATTAGTGTTTTAAATGGGCTCTTAAAAAAGATAAACTCAGAATAATGATAGTACCAAGAAGGCAGCTAATGGCAGAGATGGGGAGCTGGGTGGTAGGGACAGGCTGAAAAGAACAACCAGGGATAACTGATTTGGCAGAAGGGAGAATGCTAAACATTAGATGGCATCAAGAGGCAGGGAGGAACAATACTCAATTCATTTGACAATCACAGGAAGCTAGGAATGGAGCAGACGTTCATGTGGGCAGTGCAATGGCTGGCAGCACGAATGTTTGTTGATCATCGAAGAAGCACAAAGGCCCTTAGGTCCCGACCTATACAGATCTCAGCAGCGCAGTGATCACACCAGGCAGGAGAATGACTGTTCCATCTCACAGAAAGTTAAACTCAAATATGAGGCCTCAAAAGGTCTGGTTTCATAAATGGAAAATAAGTAAATACCATAGAATACTGAAAATGAAGAAGGAGCACTATGGTTCCCATCCATCCCCAGTATTTCACCCCCCTTTAGTTCTAAGAATACCACCAACTTAGAAGAAAAGAGTTCAGAACATCTTTCTCTGAAAAACTGGACAAGCACAGACAAAATACCAAGAGTAATTCACATGCACCATATATATGGTATATTATAATATATTTAATACTCACTGAATATACCAAATAAACTGTACTTAAAAATGAACATATAGTAAAGCATACTCCTCAGCTAGTGCACCATGAATCTGAAGCATCGTTGCAGTTTAGTTGAATAGCAGATTCTAGAATGTATTCTTCTCCTTTATATTACCCATATAAATATGGCATATATGATATATACAAATATGTGTAGGTATTATATACAAGTGTGTATAAATATGCCCATATATATATATATGAACAGATACATATAGACCTCATATGTACATACATATGAGTGTGTATGTATATATATATATATATATATATATATATATATATTTGTATTTATATGTAATTTAAGGTTTGTATATAGGTTCATAAATGGTAATTTGTGGCAGATCTAATTGCATTTTTCTGCAAATATTTTGCTCATTATAAGTAAATTTCACTCAAGGGTGTGAATATTAGAAAGTTGGTTTTTATAAATACAACTCTAAATGAGATCTGTAACTAAATACTTTCATTAAATATATGCTATTCGAACAGCACACTTTCTCTAAGTTTTAAAAATTTAGTTCCAGAGGTTACTGATCACTTATTTTTCAATTAAGTAGACAGAATTTGTAGATGACAGAGACGGTGGATTTCAAAAGGAATTTATCATAGAAAATCTTTGGATTGTATGAGCGCATTTACATAAATCTAATGGACAAAATAAATTTATTTACAACAAACACGTTTATGGGAAATACAAATTGCATTTGTTAATAAATGATTTGAGTAATTATTTCTTGATAAGAGATCATGTCAATACATACATGCACTTCCTACAGTCAATATAAAGGTTTTCATAGAAGCTCTATATAGGTCATATCTCATATCAAACTAAGAAATGGGTGTGTTACTGCCAACAATTTATATTAGGAGAATCAATAATTAAATATTGGGTACTTAATTTTCCTATATCACGGTATCCATTTAAGTGACTTTAATTTTCATTTATAGATCAGTAGTGCTACTGAGTGGTTTATGTAAAGGAGAATATTAAGTGTATTACAGTTTTAAAATAAAACATAGGCTTTGAGTCATTAATCTACAGAGAGACACACAAAAGCTTTTTTTAAAAAAATAGAAAGTCATATGTCGTTTGCTTCCTAAAGTTTTCACCTAAATAGAAAGCAGTCAACAGGGAGGAATCTGTCAAAGCGTAAAAAAGGGAAGAGGTTCTTAGGACCTTCATTCCTTAGGTTTGCCAAGCTAGTAATCAGTTGCTAGTGGGAGATGAGGTCATGGTTATTGTACATGCCAGCATAGTTGGGCTGGAGACACCAGGATGGCTGAACATACCCTGGTTTTAGAGTATATATACGAGTGCTTCTGGAGATAATTAGTGCTTCTGGAGTTGGTGGTCTGAATAAAGAAGATTGCCCTTATAAAAGTCTCATGTAATCATTTAAAGGCCTAGATACAACAACAGCAACCACAAACAAACAAACAATAACAACAGAAACCCAAAAGAATGCTGAATTTGCTCTTTGAGCTGTGACATCCATTGTCTCAGACACTCAGTGTTTCTAGTTTTTTGGCCTCTGGACTCAGAGCAAGGCTTATGTCATAATGTCCTGTGCCTATAGGAATTCATGATCTTGACTTAAAGGTCCTTATCTTGTAGATAGTATAAAGTGGAATTTCTCTACTTTCATAATTATCTTAGCCACCTTTAAAGTAAATCTCTTTCTAGATATTTGTATGAATTTTATTGGTTACATTTCAGTGGAAAACCTTAATAACAGTTATCAATCATTTTCAGAAAGTGGATGTGTTCTTTATTGCATTTATTCTCGGATATATCACATTCTGAGAATGTGTATTTATGATTGGAATCATGAGAAATGTGCACTTATACATAGAGAGATATTTAGAAGTCAAGAGTTAGGTCATTTATTAAATTTATAACACTATTCTCAGAATTCAAACCACTCATATAAAATATTCCTGGGAGTCAACTATAACCCTGGGCTACTCTATTACCCAATAAAGCTAAGGCCTATAAACATGAATGCATATGCTTGTGTCCTTTTGAAACTTTCATTCCATGGGAAGATAAATGTAAATTAGAAAAGAGAATAAAAAAATGAGGCCTAAATTCATGGATCAGTGAAGCCTGAGACCAGAGGAGTCTAAGGGATAAAGAATGTAGAGTGTCTGACCCTTAAACAACAGCACATGTGAACAAGCCCAGAGTAAAATAGAGCAAGATAAATTCTACAAACCAGATGATGATAGTGGTCACAGTTAAGGAAAGAGCTGTCAAAGGATGAGTTAGAGTACTAAAAGACAGTGCTTTTTGTTACTTTATTTAACTTTTATTTATTTTATTATTATTATTATTATTATTATTATTATTATTATTATATGTGTTTGTATGTTATATTAGCTGGAAAGCTATGAGCAAATTATATTTTAATTGTTGTAATCAAAATATTATGTGTTCCTGACAACACAGTCACCGGTGGACAAGTTCATACACAAAAGCAATGACTGAGCATGTTCATGACTTGCTGCAATAACATTTTGAAGGAGAAACTCTCTTTGTTTCTTATGCTATAATACTTAAGGTCCCCAAATCTTAAAAAAAAAATTCTGACTTTTTATGTAATACTAAAAGTTTTAGATAAAACCAGAGTAAAAAAATGAAAGACATACAATCAGGAAAGAAGGAAGCTAAATTATCCCAGGTTGTAGATGATATAATATTACAGGCAAAAAAAAAAAAAAAAAACCTAAAGATTTAATTACAAGACTATTAAATTAATTAAAAATTAAGTGACATGAAGGTTACAAAACCAGCATAAAAAATTAGTAGCATTTTCATACATGAATAATGAGAAAATGCATTAAAAACTTAAATATTCTATTCACAGTAATTATAAAATTATCCTAAGAATAAATTTAACCAAAGAAGTGAGACTTCTACAATTAAAAGTACAAATCATTGATGAAAACTCTGAAGACTTGTAAACTTAAAACTTCTCATTGTTTATATATTTCAAGAACTAATATTAAATATACACATTACTCAAAGCAATTTGTAGAACCAATATAAAATCAATCAAAATATCAATGACATTCCAAAGAGGCCAGGGAATTTTGAAGAAAGGGAACAAAATAAAAAACATACCAATGCCCAATTCTGACACATTTTACCAAGCTACACTAACCAAACCTCATGGATACCGTCTATACAGACTTGCACCCCAACTACCAGAGAATACAGTAGCACATCTACAGCCAGATTATTCTTGACAGTAACGCCATACATATATGTTAAAGAAAGGGAAGTCCCTTTAAAATTAATGCTTTGAACACTGAATATTCATCTGCAATACTAAAACTTGACCCCTATCACTCCCTTGTACAAAAATACATCAATTCAAATCAATCAAATACATAAAGATCTGAAACTCTAGTCATAAAAAAAAAAGATAGGGAAAAACTTCAAGACTGGCATAGGCACAAGAGTCAAAAAAATAGACAAATGGATGATATATTACTAAAAAGCTATATAGTAAGGAAATTATTCAGAGTGAAGAATTAGCCCTTTGAAATGGGAAAAATACTTTCCAAATATTCTTCTGTAAAAAAGGAGGTATTCATAGTCTATAAAAAATTCAAAAGTTAGCAGAAAAAGTAATTCAATCTTTTTTTTCAAATTTATTCATTGTATTTTAAGTATATAGGTATTTGTCTGCTTGCATGTATGCACATAGCATGCATGCAATGCCCACAGACATCAAAGGATGAGGTTGCATCCTCTGGAACTTGAGTTGCAGATGGTTGTAAATCATCATGTGGGTGCTAGGAAACAAACCTGGGTCCTCTGCAAGAACAACAACAACAACCAAAAAACATGTTCTTAAACACTGAGCCATCTCTCTAGCCCCAAGCAAAAACACCTTAAAAGAAGTAATGCAAATGGCCAAGACATGAAAATCTTAATATCATTCTCCTTCATTAAAACTAACACCAAACTGCCACGAGATATCAATTAAATACAGTTATAATAACTAGTACCAAAACACCCCACATAGATAACAAATAATGGCTCATTTCTCCAGGATGTGGAGGAAAATGAAATCTTCATACCCTTAGTGAGAAAATACATTAATACAAGTATTATGAGGAACAATGTGAGCATTCCTCCACCAACTACAGATCAATCAAAGGACTGATCCACATTGTGTGTGTATCCAAAACAAATTAAATAACCATACAAAAGAGGTACCTGAATGTCCATGTCCATATGACACAATTCATAAAGTGGAGATATGGATTCAATCCAGTCAACTGACAAGTGGGCAAAAAAAAATGTGCTGTATGCAATAATCATCATATGTTATTTAGCCATATACAATGAAATCTTATCAATGACAGCAAGAAATTTGGAATACTGTGTCAAATAAAGCAGAGAAATTCATGCTCTCTCTCAGAAGTACAAGATAAAATATAAACCAAACTCAGCTAGAAGAACACAGTGATTAGGAGAGACTTAAAATGGTGGTTGGTGGATGGATAATGGGAGGCTGGATTTGAATACCATGCACTTAATAAATATAGGGAAATTTTAGACTAAAAACCATTAATATGTCCAATTAGTGCAGTTAGTTATATAAAAGTTAATCAAAAAATTAAATACAGATTTATCAGGGAAGCATTGTTTCTTCCTCTAAGTTGTTGCTAATCATAAACTTAGTGCCAGTATCCCTTTGCTCTGCTATACAAGATGAAGCTATACAATTCTTTTTTGAACTGCTTTTCATTTCTTCATTTGACTATGTTGTCACTTGCCATGGCAATCTTGCAAATCCCTACCTTCTATTATATTCTGAAAATGCATATAAAATGAACATTAATATCTATATTCCATTCTGAAGATACGTAGAACAAAATGAAAATACAAAAGTGTAAAATTTAATTATCATTGCTTAATTGTATAAACTTATAACCAACACTTCTGTTAAGATACAGAACATGTTTCTTGTTTCACAAAGCCCCCCCACTTCCTTTATAATCAATTCTCAAGCCCCTTGGGTAGCCCTTATTCTTATATCTATAGGCTATATTAGTGACATCTAGTCTAGAAATTCTTAAAATGGAATTATGCAATATGCTATTCATTTACCCAAAATAAAGCCATAAAATCCATGTTCTGTATCAAAGCATCATTTTCTCTATATTATGAAGTAATGTCCTATTGTGTTGATACAAAAACTTGATTATTCTTATTGATGAAAACATATATTTCTCAGTTTTCAGTAAATACAAATAATAACTATTCTCACTATTCATCTGGTTGAATATGATTAATTCAGTTTAGTGAGCCTTAGTTTCTATACTCAAAATAAAATTTTAATGTTTTTTTAAAATCCTAATTCTAATTTCTAGCTCTAACACCCATGCCATGGAAATCCACACACAGGTAGTATGTAAGGAAAGCTTCCCATGTGTCTTTAGTAAATACACTCACTTATCTGAGGTTACCTAAATGCCTAAATGCCTAAAGCAACCAAGTTATAATCTATTCTTGCAGCCTTAAAAACATTTTAATATGAACATGAATAAAATAAATATAGATATTTATTTTAAGGATTTATATATCAGTGCTTTCTGAATCCAAAATCATTGCATAACTATAAAAAAATCATATTTATATGTTTTACACTAACTTGAGAAATATTAGATTAAAACATTATTTACTGCTTTGTTTAGTTATGGAAGGATGAAAATTTCCCATGTTTACTCTTTTTAAACCTTTAGGAATCCCCCACACATGCCTGCATTATTCTCTCCTATGGTTAGTTGGATACTAAATCTACCTCTTATATCCAGTATTTCAATTTAGGAGCCAATAAGGAAAAGCATTCCTTTAGTGTTCCCAAAGGCAAGCCATATTGATGCAGAACAGTTTCAAACATTTATCTGTATAATGGTACAAAAGGATCTTCAAAATCTAGAGAATGCACTCTCCATGCTGTGTTGTTGTAAAAATGTCTGAAGAGAGGAAAGATTCTCAAGAACTGTGATATTAGAACAGGGAAAAACCCACAGTGCTTTCCCAAAGCCCAAGACAAATGGACACTCTCCTGTCCTCTCCTGGGGTGAGGGTCGGGGGTGAAGAAACCATCCTTGGTCATCACACTAGAGTATCAACTGTGGCTTGGGGCTAGAACCAGCAAATAAAACCCTCTCTGTACCAATTGCAATTTATGAACCAGAATGAAGAGCCTCTGATACTGGTTTACAAACTGCAATGAAGTAAAAATACAGAGCAGAAACTGAACCTTTGACAGACACTGCTCACAAAAAAATACTTGGGCCTAGCGAAGTCAACAGCTGTAATAGAAAATTCAAAACAACTAAGTATGAAGAGAGATGTTTGGGGGATGCTTGAAGGTTAAAAAAAAATGAACGTGGAAATAATCATCCTTCCACAGCTAAACAAAACATTAAATAATGTTTCAATATGTTTCTCATTGGGTAAAACATATCAAATATGATTTCCATTATAGTGAAAGAGCTAAGCAAGGTCACAGAATAATTCCTAAATCTAGCCTAGGCTAGTTTAGATTTACTTAATTAGAAGGTTTGACTCTTCCTGAGCTATTAACATAGGAAAGGACTTTACTAAATCTTCTGCACTAAAATAAAGTTCCAGAACTTGTGGGGACTGTGGTGATAGCTCAGAGGGTAGAGCCGTATATGCAAAGCCTCAGAGTCTGGATCCTAATCACCCATATAAAAAGCCACTCATGGCAGCCCATAGCTGTGTTCCCAGCTCCATGGAAACAAAGACAGGAAGACCCAGGGTACTTACTGGCCAGCCAGTGCAGTCAGTAAGCTGCAGTTTCAGTGAAAGACCCTCTCTTAAAACGCAGGTTAAGAATGACAGAAGACACTGGGTGTCTACCTCTTCTGGCTTCCACATGTGCATTCACACACTCATGTGTGCACACATAGACATGAACCAACTACCCACAGAGACACACACATGGAAAAAATGATGACCAACCATGTTACATGTTAAGCTATAAATACATAATTGTATGGATATCTTTTTAATATTAGGGAAAGTATTGAAATATCATAGATTTTGCAAATAAAAAAGTGAATAAATCATAGACCTAAATTACTAACGTGTAATTAATGAATATAATTAATTAATTTTCTTGGGAAAAGAAAGTACCATAACATATTCAACATCAGTGAATATCACTTTTTCATATAACAATTTTAACTGGGTGTAACTAGCAATTTCTTCTCAGCTGGAAGACAAAAGCATGAAATTTCTGGGTTTAGCTTTCATTGTTTTCTTTTTAAAACATTATACCACTTAAAATGGAACGTGACAAATGAGAGGTAATTCTTGGTATAGATTATTACAGTTTATCTCAAGCACAATAATGAATGCGAACTGAGCATAGGGCTTTTACCCGTATGTTAACTGAAGTACGAGGTACAGTCAGTCATATTATGATGACTTCCAACCACTCACTCCTACAGCAGAATGGAAATTCTCTCTGATCAAAGGCAGCACCAACAACCACGTTTCCCCTGAACTTGGCTGCCAATATGGCAGCCAATAGGAGGAGGTGCCTAGTGAACACTTGGAAAAGGCCAGCACAGTTGAAGAGCTGAACTTTTAATTTAACTGAAACGTGCTGTAAGTGGAATGTACGTATTTAATTTTGAAGATAACACAAAAGTAGCAAATTTTCACAGTAATGCTTTCTAATACTACTTACAAATTGAAATGATGTTTGTTACATTCAGCTAAAAAAAAAAAAAGCTATGATTAAAAATAATTTATCCCACCTTGTTTTCTGTTTGCTTTTTTGATGTTGCTACCAGAAAGATTTCATTTTCTACTTTTTTTTTTTATTGTATTCATTCATTTCTGGGTAAAGGTGACTTATGTGCCACAGGATGTGTGTGGAGCTCAGAGGACAACTTATGGACATGGGTATCAGGTCTCCCTTCTACCATGTGGGTTCTGGGAATGGATCTCAGGTCATCAGGCATGGTGATAGGTATCTTAACTCTCTGGGCCATCTTGCTGGCCCTTACTCCATGAAAATTTAAACAACACATGTAGCTCACACTATATTTCTGTTACATAGCCTTGGGTTTAGATACTTTAAAGTAAAACAGAGAATGTGGTTTGATAGATTTTTTTAAAGCTATGTACTCCTGACTTTAACATAAATTGTATGATTATGCCCAACATTTTGCTTTTACTTTTTTTTATTTTTGAGATTATAATATAAACACATTTCTCTCTTTCCTTTTCTCCCTCCGTATCCTCCCACATACCTGTCCTTGCTCGCTTTCAAATACATGGCCTCTTTCTCCATTAATTGTTGTTTTTTAAAAATAATTACTCCTGAGATTTTACTCACTTGGAATAAATCTTGGCTTAGTCTTTAGACAGCAGAAAAGACAAAATTCAAAACACTTATCCAAGAAAAACATGCCTAAAAGCAAAATATATAGAATGTGAATTTGGGTAAAGAAGAAAGTTGATTATATTTTACTTCTTAAATTTAAGTTTTATTATTATTAATTGTTGTGGAGGGGTGTGGCTATTTATTGAAATAAGCACCTCGGGCATGCTAGGTAAATGCTGTGCCACAGAGCTACACCCTCACCCTGACTGCCTTTTAAAGTGAACCCAGGAACTATCTTACAATGTGGGGCACCAAGGTCAGGATTACTATTCAGCACAGAAAACCAGCTACTATTTAGGGATTGAAAAGAAATTAAATCTTGATAAAGTAGCAGACTAAATTAGAGAGGATTTAATTTAAAACTGTCCAAATTTAATCAGGATTCCAGGCAGTAGTCAGAAAGACTTGATTTAATCGACTTCCCTGCAAAAGAATCTAAAAGAAATACACACACAGTAAAATTTTAGTCAATGAAATATGAAAGATAGTTTAAATTAGTGATTTTACTGTGCACACAATAATTTTAAAATAATTTACACAGCTTAAGAACAGAAGTGTTATTTTTTTATTTTTTCCCCAAACTAATAGCAGAAGCAGGTGGATCTCTGTGAGTTTGAGGCCAGTTTGGTCTGCATAATGAGTTCCAGGACAGCCAGGCTATGTAGAAAGATCCTGTCTAAAATAAAATGTTTATGTATCGTATATATTTTCTTTCAAATAGTAACTGCTTCATTAATTAGGAATCCACATTTCTAATCACTCTATAGGATCAATACTCTACCAACAGTGACTCAGAACCCTGGTTGTTAATCTAATAGGTTTACTAGAATGAATAAATGGGAGCAGCTACAAAAAATTTCCAAGTCACTGGCAAAGAAAACCTCCAATGTTGATTCTTTCTCTGTAAGTGTAAAATATGTAGATTTTTAAATCTGTAGGAAAATACATCCATATTCATGTGAAAATTAAAATATTAGTCTAATTTATTCAAGGCATTCCTTTTCATATTTGTAAGTCAGAAAAGACAAATATGCTTTTACCCTTTTCCTTTGATTTCTTTGAATATTCACATTATAGCTTCTTTTTCTATCTTACCATACTTCACCACCATACTGAAGCCGTAGTTTCTAAATGATTCTCAGATTTCCAATATTTAATATTTCAAGATTCATCTTCAACTGTGAAATTTACTGAATCAAAATTTGTGGGGAAAATGAACTATGAAATTCAAATACAGTAAGAATTTCTTTCAATGGAGGAATGACTGCAGAACTTCACAGAGAGAGGAGTAAGTGAACTCTCACAGAATCAGAATGCCAACATCCCCAGGCAACCTCCATCTTCCTCCCATTTAGCATCTTCCTTTGACTGTTCGCTTCTTACCCTTGTAATCAGTCATTTTATAACACTGATTTTAACATTGTCTCTTCTGCTTTGAATACTTTGTTTTCATTTAGAAACAAAGAATGGCCAAGAGTACATTCTTATTTCTGATTTCTGAAAATAAGTGTTTTTATATGAATTATAAACAAGCTACCTGAAGAAAACAAGGCAATTTTACATCCACAAAATAAGGCTCAACATTCCTCCATGTTCTGTCATATCACTTTCTGAATATTCCTGTAAATCTTTGAAACTTTAAAAAAAATCACTTGTTTACCTTTGAAATCAATGAGGAAATTGAAGTGTAAGGAGGTTAATACCCAAACCAAACCGGTACTATACATTTCTTAGTTTCTAACCTGGACTAGCTTCAATTCATTGCATCCCTGAACTCAATCATTGGTGGCTCATACTGATTAAATCTAATGACAATATCATTATATCAGGGATGTTGAATGAAGTTTGTTGGATAAAAAATACCTTGCTCATGTATGTGATAAGAGTACAAAGGTCATATAGACCTAGACTGTGTTCAGAATATGACAGGTCTCCCCAGTGCCTATAAACGTCACAGCCTGATACATTTTTTAATATTTCTGTAGATTGAGTGCTAAAAATCAACAAGCTAAAATATAAAATAGATTAGTAGAATATGCTTGATGTAAGCACTATAATTCTACATGTAAAGCCTGAAGGAAGGTACAAAGCACAAATAAACTCAAGACTAAAAAATTCTAGGGTCCAGGCTGCAGTTCAGTGGTAGAGCGCTTTCTTGGCATTCTTATGGTCTAGATTCCCAAATGTCAGCATTCAAAAGTAAAGGACAAAACAAAACAATGTGTAAGTAGTAAAGTCAATTAAATAAGTTTAATTGCAATGATTAATTAAGTCAGTTTATGAATCAATAACTCAAATATTTGTCTCCAGGAAATGCATCTGTTATTCACATATTGTGGCAATTTTTATAATTACAAAATCCAAATAACATTGAAAGTCAATAATCCAGATTAAGAATCTCAATGTTGGTAGTTCACATTACAGGTTTAAATACAAATCATTATATTTTATATGGATAGATTTGAGTCACTATGAAATATTCCAGTTCTAAATTCAATCTATCCATCAGATGGAGTAAAGAAAAGCAGAAGAATGAAATTTTCCTCACCTTTCCATGGAAATTTCTGAAAGGAGGGGCAAGGAGAAATCCTTCCCTCGTCAGGTGTCCAGTGTTCTCCAACTGAACCTTTTCAAAAAGATAGGGCTCCTTCTCTGATACGTGGACCACTGGTTTTTGAGGAAGGGTAATGGAGGCAGGAATGGTTTTCCTGGTGATGACCTTCCAATCTTTTGGCCTGTCTATGAAACGTCTCCCGGCACATCCCTAATGTTACAGGTGAGTCACTGAATGTCTCCGGAGGAGTATTTGGAGAAGATCATAAACACAGCACTTCTTCGTACATTTCATGTTGCCAGCTACTCAGTGTGGTGAATTAAGCCATTTCCCTAAACACAGGAACTTCAGGTCCTATGTCAACATGGAACATTGCATGCACTGAATAGAAATACAGAAATACAAAGAAAGTGGTTTCGAAGAGGGAAATCTACTAGATCACACTCAGGAGGAAGACCACTGTATCCAGAAAGACAAAGCCATCAAGGAAAATGGTTTACGTATAAGTTTTGTTAGGCACAGCAAAAGTAGACTAGGACCCAAGGCAATCAGAGGCTGTAGATGCAAAGAAAGCCTAAAGCCCAAGTTCGGAACCCTAAGCCGGAGTTCACAGAGTGTCCAGGAGGACACACAAAAGTTCAGGAAAGCTGATAGGATGATATAAATTTTATGAGATAACTCCTTAATTTATTTAAACCAATCTTAACAGTCTTATTTTCAACTATTCTTACTTGAGTTCTCAGCGTTGTAAGCTACAATTATAATAGTCACGCTGCTCCAACTCACCCCACTCTTTCATACTGTCAAGAGCTGTCCATGCTGTTTCCTTGCCTGGAAGGCAGATTTCATCTCACAATGGCATAGAACTTTCTGCAAGGAGCTGTATAATGCCTTTTTTTATATACCCATCTCTTCCACAAAACAGTGATTTACTTTTCAACATCCTATTCTGCTTAAATAATTCATTTCTCAATGAAATTAACTGTTTCTTCCAGGCCTTCTGTTATTAACAAAGCATTTTTTTTTATGAGTTTAATGTCAGTCTACAAAGCACAGGGCAGGATGCCTGCTTCTGAGTAGATTTTCAACAGGTTCTTGTTGGTTGAAAGGTTTTTGCAGTGAATCATATAATACCTAAACAATGACTTGATATTTCTAATAAGAGAAGGAAACAAAAAGGCAATTAAATTAAAATGATAAAACACTGTCTACTTACTTAATGTCTACCATCCACAACACTAGGAAAAATCATGTACTTGATCCTGCTTGACCACTTGATTTCTTTTTTTATGTTAATCTCACATACAAGATAAAACGTGGTATTTTTCTTTCTAAATCTTACTTATTTTACCTGACATGATCAAATCTACTTTCATCCATTCCTTATTAATGATATGTTTCTTTTTAATCTTTGTCTGAAACTATTACTGTGTGACATGTTTCTTTTATCCACTCATCTACTGATGAGCACATAGGCTGGTTCCATATCACAGCTAGTGTGAATCGTCCTGTAGTAAGCATGATGTTCAAGTATCTATATTGGATTTGACTTTTATTCTCTCTGATGTGTGTCCAGGAGTGGACTAACTGGAGCATATGTTACATCTACCTTTTATTTTGTGATGGCTCTCCACACTGATGCCCACACTAGCAGGATTAATTTGCATCCCTACCAACAGTATTGGTGCTCTTTCCACATCATCCTAGTATTTGTCACTATTGTTTCCTGATGTAACTGAGTAGTCTGGGAATCTCAGTGCACCTCAGATTTGCATTTCCTTCATGACCAAGGATGTTGAGAATTATTTTTCACCTATTTATCGACCATTTGTACTTCTTTTGAGACATCTCTGTTCAATCCATTTGCACATTTATTGGTTAGATTATTTATTAGGCTTGTGTTCAATTCTTTGTGTTCTTTATGTACTCTGAATATTAATTCCTTGTCAATGATAAGCTAGAAAACATTTCTCCCATTTTGTAGTCCATCTTCATTATGGTAATCACTTCCTCTGCAAAGCAGAAGCTTATTAAATTTATTCAATCCCATTTCTCAATTCTTGTCATTAAGTCCTGAACTACTGGGGCTGTTCAGGAAGCAGCTGCTGACATCTCTGTCAGGAAGGGTTGCCAGATATGTTTACTTCAAGTGGATTCCAACTTCCAGGAAATGTAAGACTTCTGTAAGCTTCTAATGCATCCTGAGATGGTTTTTATAGAGGGTAAGAAGGATTTTGCTTCATTTTCTACACATCATCATGGTGTTTTCCTACCACGTTAAAGATGGTATCCTTTCTCTAACTATGTTTTGACAATGTGATAGCTGTACAATCAGATAGCTGTGCAACCACAGCCTCACTTCTAGGTCCACACATGTGTATGTGTCTGTCGGGGAGTCAGGATCATGCTATATACTGGAATTTCCAAGGGCATTAAACCACCTCCACACTGCCCTCTTTGTTCAGGATCCTTATGGCTAATCAGGATATCCTGTGCTTCCATTTGAATTGTAGGATTTTATGAACCTATTTTCTGAGGAATGACACTGGAGTTTTGATAAATTTCACACCCACAAATATTGTCTTTCCTCAGCAGATATTCACACGGGAGATGGCTGCAATCTGCTACAATGCTATAGTAGAGTGCATTATTATTGATGTATTTTCTGTAGGAAGACTGTATGTACTTGTTTTGTGGTAATATTGGCCTGCTTTGATGATATGGAAAGAACTGATGATGTGAGCAGAAGCTCTTGAACATACTATGCAACTTGTTATGATCTCTTTTATTTATTATGAAACAGACTATCCAGATGAAAGCCATGCTGTCAGCCTAGGAACTTGTGATGGACATGTACTGTAAGTAAGGAATACACCTTTGTAGTCTAAGTCATTGTGATTCTGGGATTGACTTCAACACATCATAATCTAGCTTATCCAAAATTTGTTGTATGTGTTTATTCATATCACAAAATAATCAGTGTTGTTTTATATAAGTATAGACATGCATACAGCATATTCATAGGCTGATACATGCATATGCATAAATTCACTTTTCTCAGTGTCACTGGAAGTGATAAAAGTGTGAGTTGCCAGTCAGCACATAAGAGCAGAGACTGTCTTAAGAAACACAGAATGCTTTTGGATGTGTTTAGTTTTTGTTGCTATTGTTGCTTTCTCAGAAATTCTCCCTTTTAGTTAAAGAAAACAAATATTATTTGTCATTCCAGATCAAATCAGCCATGTGCATAATCCTTCTCCCAATGTTTTTAGCTCCACATTTAACTCTACATCATTTTAGTTCCATTCCACTTATTTTTATAAAACAGAAAGAAAGCAGAAAACGCAGGTAATTTAGAGACAGAGGCTGTATCCATCACGACTGATTTCTGTTTCAAGGACTCCTTTTCCCCCAATCCCTATTTGACATGCATCAATAAACAACAGCAAATCTGAAAGAGCAGAGGAACAAATCCTTTTTATTATAGGAAAATATTTTATTGCTTATCAACCAAATAAATTGCAAAATGTGTTTGCAAGATCTGTAAGTACTCCATTTCTGGATCATTGCCTTTTACAATGACAGATTTTCTATATTTGCCAACCTCCACATTCATTAGATGTCCTTCTAACTTGTTTTTATTTCCTTAATCTTGTGCATTTCTCTACCGTCTTCCCAAGGTATTTTAGCAAAGAATTTTGCATCTTTGAAAAAGCATCTTAAGCCATGTTTACAGTGACTTGTATAATGGTTAAAAATAAGAACCTATATGAAGTAGCTAGTGGCAGATATTTACTAAGTGGTGATACCCTTCCCTTAAGAAAATTATTTAACCAAAATAGAACACATCTACTCAAAGAAAAAACAAAGTTAATAGCTTGCAATCCATTGACTTCATGTCTTCCTTATCTGGAGGCTTAACTTACATTATACGGACAGTAAAGATATCAGTTCCGGAGATTATTCTATATAAGTTGCTACACTAGTAATACAGTAAAATCAACTTCATTAGCTCTTCAGAAGGAACAAATAAAATAGTTCACAGAAGGCTCATAGCAATTCCTGGTATTAGTTCCTTTGAATTTGGGGTGTGGGGAGTTAACTAGAGTTTCTGCTTATCCTCTGTTCATAAGTAGTGAATATTTTTTCCAAGAAAAAACAATGTCAAAACAGCATCTATTACTAACCCAGGTCCAAATAAATACATAGAAAATAAGTCACCACTTATGAACATTTGTACCAGAGTGGGTGAGACGTTACACTTGAACTTGAATTTCTCCTGTCTCAGTGTTAACTTCCTCCCTTTTGAATTCACCTCACACTTTAACTCAGTGCCAACAAAACAAGTATCCACTGCTTGTCCAAAACAGGATAGAAGCCAGAGAGGGTTTTCAGTCTGAAATATGAACAGTGGCTCCCAGTCATCAGGGCAACCCAAGTCACGACTCAGGTTTGGTCCATCCCAGGATACTAAAGGGAGAAGCAGGGCTCTATTTGGAGTTGGCCTTATAGGTATTATGATTAGAAGGTAGGAGCTGAAAATATTGATAGATAAGATTTCTTTCATGGTTACTCATCTACAAAATGGGCTAATAATGATACCCTCTTCCACAACTGACAGAGAAAAACCATGTAGGGAAGAGACTAATTTTAGTCAGCAATAAATGTTAGTGATGGCATCCATATTATTATTCCCATTATCAACACCATTGCTATCTTGAGTGCTTTGGAGAAATCTGTGAGTCCTTGTTATTTCTGTTTTCAGTAGGATAGCTATCTTCAAGAAGCCCACATTAGTTAGATGAAACCAGACAGAGACACTGGTCATTTCAAGGCAAAGAAAGAAGGAAGGAAGGAAGGAAGGAAGGAAGGAAGGAAGGAAGGAAGGAAGGAAGGAAGGAAGGAAGGAAGGAAGGAAGGAAGGGAGGGAGGGAGGGAGGGAAGGATGGAAGGGAGGGAGGGAGGGAAAGAGAGATTAAAAAGGAAATGAAAATGGGGCTGGGAGAACAGTGCAAGCTGGGTATACTCTTGAGGCTCTGTATGAGATGCTGACTGGAACGACCTGTGGGAGACTGCAATTGCAAATAGCTTTGAAACTGCAACTGTTTGGAACCTTCCCTGCTGACTGGTACTCATGGGAACAACAACTGCAAGGACTGATGAAAGCAACACCTCTGGGGACTGTCACCAGAAACAGCAGCCCTGACCTGCTTAGGTTAGAGGACATCCAGGCTGTGAGGTCTCCAGCGCGGAACTGAGACTCACACCTCGGAAAGCAGGTCTGTTTTGCATTCTGCTTTAACATGTGGAGATATGTGTGCAACACAAGATGGTAATATTTCACTTTTCTCTTCCCTGAGAGCAAGACCTGTGTTTTACCCTTCATTCTGTTTCTCTGAAAATATCTTAGGTTATGGCATCAGGTACTTTTGATGTCATAGATGCTCAGCATCCTTTGGAGGAGGAGGGAGAGGAGAAGAGGAAGAGGAGGAGGAGGAAGGGGGAGGGGAGGGGAAGGAAGAGGAGGAAGAATAGCAAAAAGATAAAACCTGAAGGACACTTTAGTGCTCTGCTCAGCAAGAAACCTAGAATCACCGGACAGTAAGTGGTCAGCTGGCAAAACATAATCAAGTCTTTAGATTTCAATCCTTGCTAGATAGCACATGTGAACTCCAAATGATGCTAAACAAGCAAGTAGAAGAAATTATTAGATCTATCTTAAATCATATGATAACATTGTTATAGAATGAGTCAGGCAGGCCCTACACAATGAGGTTATTACATATGGAACCATATCCTATATTACTAAAATGCTATCACTCACATGCTCTCATTTAATACACATGGCTGAGAAAAACACTGTCATAATTATTTAAAAGTTAAAAAGGACCAGGATGTCTGCTGCAAGATAGTGTAATATATATGTAACAGAGAAGCTGCATTTACTAAATCCTGCAATGTGGTAGCCTAAAGAAAACCTGAACAATGGCAATACCAGTTGATGAGACAACATGGATAGGAAAATTTACAAGGCCCCACCCCTAGATGAATAGCTACAGACAATTAATGAATGCAGAGAGGGGAGAATAAGTAGTTCCAGGGGTGAGCTACCTAATCGATCATCCAATAAGAAGTGGTCAGTTCTAAAAACATATACATAAGGGCAACACTAAATGTATTTACATATTTATTTGAGTATACATATGATAAAAAAAACTGAATTTGAGAGGGAGTGGGTGGGGCCAAGGAGAAGATGGAGGGATGAATGGCTTAAATACAGAAGAAATATGATAAAATCCTATAGGGCATAAAAATCCAAACAAAGAAAACAAATATTTACAAATATTTTTCTATACATCTGAAGCTTTGAGTGATGTCAGCTTAGTAAAGTCTTGGTTTTGGTAGTTATTCCATACTTGAATACTACCATGCCTAGTAATCTACCATAAAACTTTCATTTCCCAGGTACCCAGTCTGCTTGTATGGCCCACCTCCACAGGTTCCAGGCAGCTGCCTAGGTGTTCTGCATGTACATGAAAATGACAACAGGGCACTTCAACTTTCTTTGATTGAACTTAAGGAAAAGACAGGTCTAAATGCACGAGTATACAAGTAGAGCTTCCCTTGTGAGACCAGAAAGCATTCCATCCTGCTGGCACAGCTTTGGGGGCTCCATTCTGTGAGCTATCCAGACTTACAAAACAACTGATAACAAACCAAATACTAGGAACAAACTCCCAAGCTTAAATATGGACGTTAATCCTGTTCACTCAACACTTGCCCAAGGGTGCAAGACCAGCCTTCTCAGCTTGTCTGTCTCCTTCTGCTTCTGCCCATCTCTAAGAAGGCAGCTGGCTATGCCCTCACTTCTTGCTAGACACGTGGTATCGCTCATGATATTCTTTGTGGGTACCAGTTTTCTTTAGAAATGGAACGGTTTTCCGTGTAAATTACCGGAGAAAGAGACACTTGTTCATCTTTATAGATGTTTTGAGAAACATCTATGAGGTGTTTTGAGAAATATCTGTTTCTGGAAAATGAGGTTAACTTCATTTTTTCCTCTATGCTTGGAGACTATTCACAACACGTCTTGAAAGACCATCTTTCCTGGCTACTGAAAGACAATATACAGCTCACTTCTTATTACAGCTTATTACCCAGAGTCTATTTTTAGGTAAGTGGTTATCTTATAACACTGCTTAGGAGAAATTATCCATAGGAACAAGTATCAGTCTAAGATAAAATGAGTCTTAATAATAGCCTCTATACCCCAGATTCCTTTAGCACAAACAGTCCTAATTTACATAAATCTCCTGTCTCTCTTCTGAAAGAAATGGCTAAAGGCCACTAGCATAAATTTTTACCAGAAATTTCATCACAGTACACTTCTATATTCATAATTTTATTTCTGAGGTTTCAGACCAATGGTCTGAAAATACAAAATAGAAAATTCCAGAACTAACATTCACTTTACTTTCATCACAGTACACTCTCATAATTTGTATAATTTACAGTTACTATTGTCAATAATTTACTGTGTTGATTTGTAAAAGTATTTATATTTGTACATACATATTTAAAGTGCCGAGTCATATATGATAAAGTGTGCCTGCAATCTCACTGTGATCTTAAGGCAGGAGGATCATGAGGTTGAAGAAAGCCTAGAGAAAATAATTCAACTCTGTCTCAGAAGAGAACAGGAAGAGGTCAGGGAGAGGAAAAGACAAAGGGGGATGAGAAGGAGGGAGAGGAGGAGGAGGAAAAGAGGAGGAGGAAGGGGAAGAGGAGGAGGGAAGGGGAGGGTGGGGGACTGAGAAGAAAGAAAAAAACAGTCTGCATAATGTTTAAGATGCTGTAGATTAGGTAGTCCGCAGTTTTACACATTCACTGGCGGTCTTACAATGTTTCACTGATGGATGAAGGAGAGTGCATTGTATCATTCCTCCATTTTCCATTTACTTTCACAAAACACTTGAATCATCCATTTCCATGATCGTACTGTGTCTTTCCTTCCCTCCTCAAAGGAAGTGCCTGTAAGAAGCTGGTACTTATGATACCAAATGGGATGAAGCTGTGGCAGAATTTTGCATCCAAAATGATGGACTCATATCTTTTCTCTATTTGGTGTCCAAATGAGAGCATAAATGCCTTTTTATTGCTGGGGTAACTAGAAATATAGAATCCACAAAATAATTTGCCTTTTATTATTTTACTGCTTGTCCCTTTCATCTCGTTATTCAAGTGAGGAGCCATTATTAGGTGATAATATCTTATTTGTTGAACAAAAGACCTAGAAAGCCTCATGCTAAAAGCAAATACATAACAAAGGAGCTAAGTGTATCCATGTATTTCAAAGAGCAATGCTGTAGCTAGGATGCAGCCTGCTACCACTTACATTTGTTTCTGTAATGCATGGCAACAGTGTCTCCTTTCTGTATCTTGAGCAATCTAGGATTCGAGTACCTCAGAAGGTAGACAGCTTTTGTTAAAGCATTCTACACTACTTAAGGGAAAGTGCAACAGAAAAGGTGCCCTTATCCTCTGATCTTTCTTAAAGATCCTTCTGACCCAAAGCAAAAGAAATTTTCACACCTTCCACCTAGGCCAGATGGCATGTCCAGACCTCTCTCTTGCCTGCTGCCTCCTCAGCTCAGTATAGACTGTTTATGGGCAGCATTCAGGTTTCCTTTCACTGACAGAAACAAAAACACAACTCAGATGAGCTTAAATAGAAATGAAAAGTAATGTGCCCATGAAGCTACAACATTCAGGAGTCATGGCAGCTTCAGGTAAGGTGGTCCATGGCTGCAATGTGTGTGTGTGCTTGTCCTTGATTGGCTTCACTTTCATTGAGTTTCCTCCATTTGATAACAAATATGATCAAGACCTAGATTCTAGAAAGAATCCTGACCATGTTGAAAATCCCATGAGATGAGAGCATCTTTTAGTGTTAGAGCAGCTCCCAAGGTCAAGTTTTTCTTCCATCATCTTTCTTCATCTTTCCAACTAGATCAACAGGCACCTTTGAGCAAGTCACATGTAACCAGAGGTGAGACTACAGCAGCTGGTTAGACTGCATATGCAGCCCTTGGTAACAGGAGACAAGGGTTCAGGTCATCTTACATCAGCCAGAGGATTGAAAAGGTTGATTTTAGGCCAAAGCTGTCCACAAAAGAAGGTTACATAGACTAAAGACATATTTGCATAGAGGTGCACTATCAAAAAGGACCCTCTGGAGTATAAAACTTTGAGACTATTGCAGGATCTTGTTGACATCTTGTTGATCAAGACGCGGAAAAAATGTCTCTCTATAAATGCTTCAGTAACCCCTGAACATCTTTATCTGGGGAACCTTTCAAAACACTTCACTGTGCAAATTTAACAGCACCTTTGAATATCTACTATTTATTTGGTAATAATTATCTCAGTAAGGAAAAGTAAAAGACTGCAAACTATGTTAACCACATGCATTTCATAAACTGTGTATATGGGAACTCTCAGATCCATGATTGGCAGGATTAGAGAGCAGAACATATGCCTCAGAACTCCTAGAAATATAAATCCACTCTCTGTGAGGACAATATAATGAGACTGGAGTTATTACTATACACTGAATTTAATATTACAAAAGAAGCAATATTACTTTGGAGGCAATATTTTGCAACCCATACACATATATTAAAATACAGACTCTCTTTTACATTCTTATTTAAATTATCTAAAAGTTTCAAAGACTTTTATTTTAATTCAAAGTACTAACAGAGGATAACCTGATACAAACTAGTATTCGGCCAGACCATAGCCAAATGTTTAGATATGCAAATGAGATATTCCAATTTTATCAGTTCAAATATGCATGATATTAGCAAGCTTAATAAAGGCTTTGTGTGCAAATCATTTTTATTCAATTATAACAGTCCTACACCATCCTTTTATAATAAAGTATACCTAAATAGATAAACTATAGCAACCAAAATTAGCAATCAAATACATGAATAACTTTAGTAGCCCTCTTTTAAAAAAAATCTGAAGTAAATTTCAGTAGTTTTTATACTGGAAACTTCTCAAAGAAAACAAATGACAAAAGTGAAATTGTTAGAATCCCTCAGATCAGAACCACAAAGAAAAAGCAATGTAATGCCAGCACTGAAGCCAATAGTGCCCTGCTCAGAATTGAATGTGTACCTGTAACAATGCACAGGTACTGTGGGATGTGTATCATGAATGCAATCCTTAAAGATAGCACCTTTTTCTTAAAAAACAAAAACAAAAACAACTTATTAGACACACTGCCTCTTTATAAATCCTAGCTATTCTCCTGGAAAATAAATGCAGTTACTTGTGTTCCAATAAAAGATAATCAGGTTTCTGTCTATTTCAAAGACCAAAATCCCCTACTTTGCCTAAAATATTCTATGCTATCTGATATTGGTTTACCCCACTTCCATTTGGTCTCACCCTCATGCCTGTCCCAGCCACCTTTCATTTTCAGACCATCTTCCATTTTCTTGCTGTACCATGCTATTTTCTCTACCAGGAACATCATCCTCCTCCTCTCCTCCTCCTCCTCTCCCTTCTCTCCGCCTCCTCCCCTTACTCCCCCTCCACCTCCTCCTTCTCCCCATAACCTCAAACAGCCTTGAATCCACAGAGACTCTCCTTTTGGAAGCACAATTCTCCCACACCTTCTTGGCCCTCACAACATCAGTAAAGAAGAACTACTGTAGTCCCCCCACACACATTATACCACCATCTACATATCCAAGTCAGGGGCCATGAGCTTTGCCTTTTATTATCTCAAAAGCACCTGCTGTGGTGCCTAGTACACACCTGAGTCCTAGATAATTGTTAGAAAGATGCTATGAGCACTTGGTGATGCTGGACAAAGGGCTAAAAAAATATTCCATGCAGTATAAAACTTCTATCTCTCAGTAAATACATTTCTGCCAAAATGTATTTTGATTTGGCAGATTTCACTATGACCTGCACTCCTTGAACACAACAAGATGGCCACAGTCAGAACATATTTTAGCACTTCAGGAAATTCCTAGATAATTGAGAGGTTTAAAGGCCAGACCCACATCAATAATAAAAGTCAAATAAAAGCAGATTTTGCTCCAAAAGAGGCATTCATTTTTAAAAGACTCTAAAAATAAAGAGAGCTATCTGGTGACACATAGTAAGTTTATCATTAAAATAGACAAAGATTTGATTGTGGAGAAGCATCCTTCCCATTGTTCAGCAGTCCTGAGGTGGGGGAAGGGTCCCTGGAGATCACTACCTCTGCTGGTATTTAACTCACTCAGGTGATTCTGACTGCCATGACAGTCCTTAGAATCACTCAGTTTAAAAGCAAACACAAGTAGTTTATTAGAGATTGTGGCAAAGGGAGATGTGTCTATTAAAATCAAACCTAGATTTTCAGATGCTCAAAGAAATAGAAGTTTTTTTTCCAAAACTGGGAGAAAATATGCCTGATCTATGAGGTCTGGCATTCACCAGTCATTTGGAGAGTCCCAGATACCTGAGGTTGAATCTACTAGACAGACCTTTGTTATGACAGCATTTCTTTGCACTGTGGGTTCTAGAATCTACAGCCATCAATGTGGGATGGCAGGAAACCCTAGTCCCAGATAGGGAAGGTGATGAGCAGCTTGCCTATATGCCTATATGCTAATCCTATCCTTAGCTATAGTGTTCCTACTGTAGGACAAGCTCTAGGGAATCCACAGATAATCTGTGAGTGCCCCAAACAAGACCATTATACTAGGAAGTGCAGTGTGCCCTCTAGAAGCACTGCTTCCTATAGAATGACACAGGCACATGTGTGACCAGTTAGAATGCTCATAAGGTCTAGTTTTTTGCTCCAAGCCGTTTGTACTAAACAGAACTCACTGAGAGCCAAAGAAAGAGCTTAGATTCTTTATTTTTTATTTTTTGAGATTATAATATAATTACATACTTTCTCCTTTCATTTCATGTCTCCGAACATTCCTATATACTCCTTCTGGTTCTTTCAAATACATGACCTCCTTTTTTCATTAGTTGTTATAATGTACATATGTGCATGTGCATGTTTATACATATATGTTCCTAAATATAGCCTGCTCAGTCTGTATAATGTTAACTTGTATCCATGTTTTCAGGTGACCATTTGGTATTGGATAACAAACTGTGTGCTCTTCCCTGGGGAAGACTATTTCCCTGACTCTCAGCATCCCTTAGTTTCTGCAGTTCTTTGAATAGGGTTGAGGTTATGGTGGTCTTTCCTCAGTCTACTTTGGCAGGTCTCTAGGAATCTATTAGAGCCTATAGCCTCTACTCAGAATGATGTATACAGTACTTCAATAGAAATTAAGTACTCAAATTTAAAAGAACAAATTTATACCATGACATACAAATCTATTTGATGCCTGAAATAATGGGGTTTAAGATCAATGAGATGTGAACAGTAATTTCAATACTGTGATGAGCATAAATGACTGTTAAAATGTACCTGTGGAGTACAATATATGGCATTAATTGGTGTCAAAGTCATATGTACATTAATTTTTGTGTGTTTTATATGCCAAACTCAAAATAATGAAATGTTAAATTATACTAAGAGGTTGGTAAGCAATGAGGAAAAACAGCATTTTCTCCCTCCATGTTCATTTACTAACTGAATTCTACTCATTTCTGACAAGTACAATGCAAAAGCTTCTGTTTGAGAGGGACGTTTGCTTTATCTTAAAGAACCCAATAATGTCTAACCAGTGTTATGTAAGTTCAGTGTATGTAAAAAGTTGCACACGTGTTAACAGAAGCCTAGCTTCTAAAACAGAAATGACATACTTACAAGAAAGTAGTATTTGACATATAACAATAAGTCAGATGGTATTCCAATATTTTCCTTGCTGAGAAGACTGTGGTTCCTCAGTGCTGGCTTTATATTCTGCCCTGATCCTCCACCCTGCTAAGCTACTCCAGTCTTCCACATAACCATCTTGATCTACTTCTGAGCCTTTCTATATTCTAAAAAAATGCCACATTTTCATGAAACTGCATGTCTCCGGCGCCTGTGGTAATACCTAGTGATCACTGGCACAGAGATGTAGGCCAGCAACATTCCCTACATTCCTTTCCAGTTTCAACTAATATTCTAGCCTACGGAACACTAATATGATGTGCTTATTCATTGCTGAAACAATAGGTTTAGGGCAGTAAAAGAGCACAGATGCTATAAACACTGGGGGCGGGGGAGGTCTCTGGATCCAGCCTCGGTCTGAGGCCTCATGGTCCTAAGTATTTGATTGGCTTTTTGCTCAATTTTTCTATCTCCTCTTCCTGAAGTGGCACAAAAATAAGTTCTGAATTTGATCCAGACCTTCACTCTGGAGTCCAAGAACCCCAGACCCAATCTTAGATTCCTCTCCCCAGGAATATATTGTATTGACAGGTGAGAGAAACGTTGGGATGTATCTGAGATTAATGAATATTCTTTGGTGAGAAGCTCACCAGGTATACACTATGAGATCCAGAGGAGGCACAGGGAACCAATATGGTCTCTTTGTCTTCCAGATGGCTATTTAGAGAAAACACTCAAGGTTTGTGTGGGAGGTTTGATTGTTGGTGTTTCATGACTTTGCTTTTTCCTTTCATGTAAACTTATCACTAAAGCAAGACGCTGCACTCTGAACCTCCCTGCCCTCCCTCCTCTATCTGGTTTCCGTCTTGAAGGCAGAGACTTGATGATGGCAAACAACTAGAACTCATCTATCCACACTATGGGGTCCTACCCTCAACAAAAGTTTCTCCATCTTTTCCTACAATTCCATAAACTGCAAATAAGGATCCTATCAGTGATCTTCTGTTTAAACTAACCCTAATCTGTTTTCTATTTGATTCACTCAAGTAATGTAAAGGTTAGGACACCCTCATTCTTCCTTCCCCAAAATAATACAAATGACTTCTTCAAATCTTGCCCATGTGCAGACATCTATAATGTATCTATTATTGTCTTAGCAAAGCTATGAGTTTCAATTCAAGAAACTGATGAAACTTAAAGAGAAGTAGTATATTGTTTACCGTTGAGCTTCCCAAACTCTTAATTCCCACTTTCATTAAGGGTAACAAAAATAATTCATGAACTCAACTACCAAAAACAAACAAAAAAGTTCTCACAATATTCAATGGCAAACATGATGCGTCGCTAGTCCTATGATGTAAGACTCAATATATAACAAATGAACACTGTCATCAAAGTTATCTTTCATCTGATTTTTCTAGGAACCAATGACACTATCCCACTTTGAAGTTTTCTATGGGCTTCTTCTTGACAGAAATACAGGATTTTCAAAAATAATAATAGAATCTATTATAGATAGCTGAGCATATATCAGCTTTGAGATAATAATCCAGTAAAACCAAGGAGTTACTTTTTTTCTGTTAGAAATTAATTTCTCATTTCAGGAAACTAATACTAGCTCCTAATCATCTAAATGGCCTCCCGCTCTCTCTGTTGTACAGACCCCAGTAGAATTTCTAATTTAAAAATGTTAAAGAATATGTTGGAAAGAGCATGACATTAAAATCTCACTTTAATGATACATTCGTTACATAAAAAAAAGCTGCCTTGAGCACCTTAACAATTTAAAACCAACAAATGATATGATGTAATAAATGCATTGCTAATTTCTGTAGTTTTCCAATTTTAAAAAAATATGTATTTGGTTATTTATTTTGCAGTGTTAGAGAGTGGACATGGGGGCCCCATGCTAGGGAAGAGAAGCACCCAACACTGAAATACTGCCTAGCCTGAGTTGACAGTTAAGTATCTTGTCCCTCATTGCTGAACTCTTGGAAAATCCAACCGATACAGTGACATACCACAAGTGCTCCACATTCATACTAGCCTCAATGCTAAGTTTAAAAATGAAAAGGAATGTGATTTTACTATCCCATTTAGAAACACTTAAAAAAAAAAAGGCAGCTTCACTTATTTATATGACTAAATCACTTGAAGCCATTTATCATGGTCAACATTCTTCTGCTAAATGTGAGATGTGTACTTGTGACATCCTGTCAATGTGCTCTATGCAAAGAGTTAAAAATAGATGAGAGGAAAATGCGTTAGTCCATTAATATATTAATTCAAAATGTTATGCCACATTTTATCATAGAAAACAGCTGCATCTGACAAGCTTTTTTCTTTTTTACCGAACAGTCTCAATGGGATGTGATTTTTTTTCAATGTATGAAGACCTAACAAATTAACCTTAGAGGAACAGTTGGTTATCTGTAGATGCTGTGCACACTCAAAAGCATTTAGTGCATGCATAGTGGTAACCTTATGTCTACTGCAATTTGGTACATGGAAGCAGTGCTGAAGGCCTGGTTGGCCCAGGATCAAGGGACAAATCATGATGTTAGATCATAGCTTATATAATGACTGTATCCTTTGACTTTTGTCAGGGAACAGTCAAGTGATGCTATCAAGTATCCCATGAAAGGAAGGTTTTAGCCTATTTGATTAACACATTTTTATTTTGCGCAGTGCCTACCCACACAGTCTAGTGTCATCGGCTGAAAGATGAGAACTAATGTGCACTGGTTCCATTTATCTTGAAACTCCAGAACAATCACTTGAAATATACCATCATTAATGATGCAGGACTTATTGTAGTTTAATATAGCTAAATCCTCTAAAATATAACAGAACTTGCTATACTTTACTCATGACCCAGGAAATGAATGCATAATTCCAACAGCGTATCTATCTCCAACTAACAAATCTGTATTTTTAAAACTCAAAACTCTTCAAGAATGCACAATGCAATGGAACTGAACTAATTTTTAAAGCACTATTATCACAACAGTAGAACTATCAACTAGACCAATCTTTAATTTTCAAATAAAAAATGTCCAATTAAATCAGTTAAATGATATTATCCATAGTTGTATATTTGCTTTGGGATATCATTACCTAAAGCACTATATTCATCCCAAATAAGATAAAAAAAAGAAGGTCTTTGGTCATTGTGATCATCTTCTCTAACATCATCATCACCATCACCAAATCCACAGAATCAAAAATGTAACTATTTCTTTCCTAAAGGTAAGGAGGTTGAAGTTCCAAAATGTATAAAACTTACATGAGGTCACAAACTGGTAAGCACCGCCAGGTTCATTGCAAGGCTCTTCATCAACCTTGGCCTCTCGCCCTCTTTCTCGGTAATGGGTAGTTAGTACTCTGGCTCATCTATTAGTCTGGTCACTACACAGTTGTTCAAAGTTGCTGAAACAAGGCTACATAACCCAGAAGGCTGAGTTTTGTTGGTTGTTTTTTATGTTTTTATTTTTTTGGTTTTTTTTTTGGCTAGTGATGGTCTGGACTAATGTCAAGGGCATGCTGTCAAAAACAGCCACTGTCCTCTTGGTGATAAATAGCATAGGCCTTCTATTAGAGGCCAGAGATACTCTACATCACAAACTTAGAAGGCAGTGTGAGAGCATACGACACCACATCCTGAATATTCTGAAGACAGTAAAGACAGATCATAATGCTACCCCTCTTTTAGCTGAGAAAATGAACGGCACGCCAGCAGGCCGCGTACTTGCTTCCACAGGCAAAGGGGTTGTCATACTATCTTGTCTCTCAAAACTACATTCTGATAGGTTTTGATGATTTATTATCTACACTTTAGTCCCAAAACAGAAAAGTGCTCAGTTTTCAGTCATTTTGGTCATCCCAAACAGTACAACAAAATGTTATATGCTTTAAAATGTCTGTTTCAAAACTTCTTCTGCAAGCATCAAAGGACAGGACTGATTTGAAATTCTGTTTCACTCTAATAAATACTACCTGCTATGCTACGGATGCAAGAACTGTAAACAAAAAGGCATGATCCATTCAACAAGTATCTTCACAAGAAAACCATCTTTCCTCATTCGGACGTCAAATAAAATCAATAACCATTTCCCACAGAAATGAAAAGGCAGACGAAGACTGACCCCTTTCACCTCTAATCTCACTCTGTACTTTTGTCTCTTCTATACACATAAAAAAAAAAAAATCTAGTCTTTCTCCTTAATAGTTTCTTTAGTTTTCTGCATTTAGCAAACTCTTCTGAAGTCTCTTAAAGAATCATTATCTATTTCTGCAACTGCTCTAAATTAAAAAATGAAAAATCATTTTGTGTTTCTTCTCATAAATACATTTTGTGACATGCATAAAATATTATCCTAAACAGAGTTGGTTTTATAAACTGGAAACAATGCACAAGGCAGATGCTATTGCAAATCCAAAGACCTCATATCATAGGAGTCCATTGTTACAAGTTCTCAAATGCATTGAGCTATGTTAATACATATGATTATTATTGATTTGTATCATATCTTCCAGGATTTCATATCATCCAATGATAGGCTCCTTTATGAGCCTGGTGTTGCTCTTTCTGGTTTTGTTTTCCTCAGCTGTTTCCCGTGGAACAAAGAAAGGATATTTCCAAGATCATGCAACTTATCAAATTAAACCAGTAGCAACCCCAGCATGGAAATCGAGGCTGGCTTTGTGGAACACGAAGGCTTTCCCCACAACCATTTTCCAAGAGACAAACCTGTGTTCCACCAGGACAGAGGAGAAGAGCTTTCTGTTTGTACACAAAAGAGAAAGGGAGGGACTACCAAGGACTCCAGGGATTTGGTAGGTGTGTGAAGTCTCTGCTCAGCAGGAATCCCTCAGGGATGTTAATGGCTAAAAGTGCAGGGCAAGGTTATTAGAACCAGAGAGGAAGGAAGCAGATCTAATGATGCTCCCTTCAGAATGAATCTGAAAGGAATCAACAAATGATAAATAGAGGTGAGAGAATGAAGCCAGGAGAGTAATGGAAACCTTGAGCAAACCTGTACTTTCTCTGGGCCTCAGTATGACAATGGCAAAGCTCTTACCTAACAAATGTTCTCAGGTCCTGCATGCGGGCTATGATGGAAGAGCACCAGATCTTATTTCGCTAATGAGTGCAAGCTATTGTTCCTCTTTTCTACGCAATGCATTGTGCTGCTAGCTAGAAAAGCCTGTTGTCCCTCGGTACACAACATTCTGTTGATTTGATATGGAAACTAAATACAGAAAAATTATTCAGATCTCTTACCTTTTCGTGTAGATATCTAGACACTAAGATTTCTCCCAAGAATATTTCATGAGACCTCATCTAACATCTCCCACCCTCTCTGGTTCTGCTCAATCATGCACTAAAGAAAAAATGTACTGATTGTTATTTTAAGTTAATTTCAATTTACAAATTATCATTTTCTTTTTTAAACAGCTATTGGGAACATAGTCAGGGATAACAGTTCTTTGCTCAGTTCACTTCACACATGCATAGAACCAGCCTCTGAGGAATCCCTAGTTTAAGTTTTTTTTTATTATTTTTTTAAAGATTCCTTTGTTTTTATTTTATGTATATCAGTGTTTTGCCTGTTTATATGAGCATCCTGTGTATGCTTGGTGGCCATGATGGCCACAAGAGGGCATCAGATCCTCTGGAACTGGAGTTACAGGTGTATGTGATCCCCATGTGAGTGCTGGGAAACAAACTCACCTCTGGAGAGATCGCTCAGTGGTTAGGAGCACTGGTTGCTCTTCCAGAGGACCCTGGTTCAGTTCCCAGGACCTACATGGCAGCTCACAACTGTCTGTACCCCAGTTCCAGGAGATCCAACACTCTCACACAGGCATATGTGCAGGTAACAGCACTAATGGGCATTAAAAAAAAAAAAAGACTGGTAATGTCCTTAACCTCTGAGCCATCTCCTCAACCCTAAAAGACTTTTCCTAAAAGCTGAAATGAACTTCTGCTAATAACAAGATTCTATGTCCTTAAAACAAATGTTTGGAGACATTTTGCAATGAAAAAATTTCTGAAAATTAATGTTTGTTATTGAGATACACTTCTGATAGCATTATCTAAATCAATTAAAATTTTTTTCTTTGTGTCTGTGCATATGCCATGACACACTCAGAGGACAATTTCCAGGAGTCAATTTTTAAAGGGACAGTTCATAATCCTAGGAACACCCAGAGCCATGGTTTCTAAGCTGTATTGACATCCAAGATAATAGTACAACTGTGGGGGCTGTCTAATTCATCACATGCTAGTAGAAACTCCTGCTGTAACCTGTGAAATGAACATTAAACCCTTTCCAACATTGATAAAAGCCCCAAATGTCTCCACACATGGCTTAGGTGCCTTGGGTGGAATGCCCTCCTCTGAGGAACATTGCTCTAAGTCTGTCAATCACATCCATTCTTGGGGTGAGACAAAGTGATTTCTCTCCTACTTTGACTGACATTTCTTTTATTCCCAGGGAGACCTTGTACCATTTTTTTAATACCTTTACCTTAGGGCAGCAGATCTCATTGACTGTTTGCTAAAGCTTAGCTAGGCTTAGGAGCAGATCCTCCAGGAGAATTGGCAAGCTAGGCTTCTACTTCAGAACTCTAGAAATGAGCCAGTAGCCAAAGGGCACAGATAATTCCTTTGTATTTAAAAGGTGAGATGTGGGGAAGAAGGATCTTCTCATCTCACACTAAATTTAGCATTAAATAAATAAAGCCTTCACCTCTACACACTCACAAGATCTTTGAACTTCTGTCTGTCTCTGTTGAACACCCATACCCAATCCTCCCTCCCTTACTTCCTCCTGCCCCCCCCAACTCAACACAGCAAACACATTGTGCTTTATTAAAACTATATTCTGAAGATAAAAGAAGGCAGTCCCCAAAAGAGGTCCTCTTCACTATTTTTTTTTACTGTCACACGTTCTATACAATCAATTACAAATGCACTGAAATAGAAGAAAATTATGACAGCAAATAAAACTTTTTACTCAAATTTCCCACCTTCCAGATCTCTAGAAAAATAGATATATGTTCAAACTGTGACTCCAAATCTTAGCCAGTCCAATGAATTAAAATGGCATGCCCTGGCCACTAGCAGAGTACCATCTTCTTTTATGTGTCATTCCACAGGTCAGGCAAGACTGTGCAAACAAATAAACAAACAAACAAAAAACAAAACAAAACCCATGCCACTGCCCTCAGTATTCTGAGTTCTTGCTTCTCTTAATCTGATCACCCCCCCCCTTCAATTTGATGTGTTAAAGATATCGGTCATGATGCAAAATCTCAGAAGACCACCCTTAGAAACAGCAATTTACAGCCACAACTCCAACCCTATTCCCTCCTTTTAATCCACAGATGGCCCAGGTTTCCAGCACCATCACCAGCTCCATTTCCTACTCTAGCAATGCATCTTTGAAATGTGTCCACCGACAAAACATGGTCAGCGGGAGACTTGGTGGTGATGACCCCTGTCTCTTCCTTCCCATTTCTGATTCCAGAACCAGCAGATCCTTCATGATTCATTTAGCTGGTGGGTAAAATCTTTGATGGTTAAATGGGCATTTTAGCAACAGAATTTTGGATTGTTTATTGAACTACCCTAGTCTTTTCCCTCTTAAGTAATTTATTTCCATGCCTGGAACTAAAGAGGAGGTCCCTGTTCAAAAAACAGGTAAGTAAAGCTCACTGTTCTCAATGCATCCTCACTGTCTCTCCCAGTTTATTTGAAGCTACTTTACTAGGACTACAGACATCATCATGTCATCTGCAAGGGACACAGGGAGCCATGGACTCCCAGAAGACCAAATCCTCTAAGAAGGCTCCATGGTTCCGGAGCCCCTCTGACAGCAAGAACTCTTAGATTTCCTTCTCAGAGTAGGTGATGGGAACAGCCCTGCCTGAGCTGCATCCTGCACACAGAAATCGGGGAACATGAGCGGCATCAGGTTTCAAATAAAAGGTGATCAGAAAGAGGCTATGGAAACAATCATTAGTCAGGAAAGAATGTAGTCGGCAAATAGAGGAAGCTAAGACAGAGAAAAGCATTCCCTTAATCCTGTGGGCCACCTCCGGGGTCCTAGATCTTCCAGTCATGGAGACAGACTGCAGCAAAGATCCCTGGCCAACAACACGCACCTGCAAGCTCAAGCATGTTATACTCCCTGCCGCGTGTTGCATGCTGCAGACTTCTGCCTGACTTCCCAGCCCAAAACATACATTCCCCCACCACCACCCCGTATGAGATACTAGGGATTCCTGTGGCCTAGACCACATACCACTCCCCCTCTGTGTAATGCACAAATCCAGATTCACATTCTTTAAAAAGAACCCGGATTCACGTAAGGGAAACACTGGTGGTTCCCTTTAAGTGACTGCCTTCTCTGCTACTTCATCTCTGTCCACATCTATCAGGGAGCCTAGTCGCCTCCAAACCAGGTAGGAGATGGAGGAGGAACTTGGACTACAAGGAACCTCAGAGATCCGCTTCTAAACCATTATCAAGGGGACTTGACTCACGGGTAGCCTCCAACCCTTTCCCCAGCTTTGCAGACCCACCAGTAGCCTCTTTCCTAGGCATGATCCCTGCCTCACTCCCTCCTCGCGTTCCTCCAAATCCCTCACCACCTTTCCAGCCTCCCCTTTCCAGACCACTTTCTGCACCCATTGGTTCTCAACATGTTGCCTCTCACACTCCCTCGGGAAGGATTTAATCAAACCTGCCTCTCTCCATCATACCTATCGAAGCTTGTTCTAATTCTCCAAATTAACCAAGTCCACCCTCCCATCAAGCGCCCACTGACCCCTCCACCGGCGTCCTTTGCTGTCGTACAAATCCGCTTTCACACGCCCCACTTTCCATCTATCTTCCTTTCTGTCATCCTAGTTCAGGACACACTGGCCTTCTAGCCTGCGCTCTGATCCAGGGGACATCCACTTTCCCTTTTCGTCCGTCCCCAGGCAGCTTCCTGCGCCCCAAACCGTCCTTTCCCTATCCAGCACTGGCCAGCTCGTGGCCTGCCGGGTCTGCTCCCTTGCCCGTGGTCCTTCTTCCTTCTCTAGAGACCCCGCCTGACCCCCCGAGCCAGTCCTGCCCTCCGGATCTGCTCATCATCCTCTTTGCCTGAGCAACCACGAAACCAGGCGCTCTCAACCAGCCCTGCGGCTGGGAGAAGCGCTAGGCACCCGGGGCAGAAGGCTACCTGCTCCCGGGGTTGTCCAGGCGCTCCTCCCGCTCGCCAGCCCGGGCTCCCCCAGCGTCCAGCCCTCGCCCCGGCGCCCGGCAGCCGCACAAACTTACTTGCGGGTCGGCGGGAGGGGGCTGCGGCGAGCGGCGCGAGCCCCGCAGCGGCGAGTGCGCCCCTCTCGGCGGGGCCGGGCGGCGCTGGCACTGCGCTCCCGCGGCCGCGCGCCGACTGCGCTCAGCCTGACGCAGCCCGCCTCTGCCCCCGCCGCCGCAGCCGGGGCCGCCGAGCGCTTGCAGACATGCTCAGTTTCCGGACCTGCCCGCGTGGAAGCTACCAAGAGCCAGCCGCGGCGGGGGAGGCGGCGCCGAGCTGCAGAGCGGCGGCCGCGAGCTGGAGGCGACCACGCCGGCGGCCCCGAGAAGAGGGGGGCGATGCGCAGCTAAAAATAGCTCCTGCGGAAGGAAGCCACCCGCTCCCGGCGCACCCCTACTCTGCGCGTCCCCACTGCGAGCTCTCGGGCAACGGGAGCCGGCGTCTCACCCGGCCCCCTGCTCTGAGGACAGACACCTGCCGGGGTAGCCAGAACCGAGTCCCAGCTCCAGGCTGCCGGTATGGCACCCCCACCCCACTCCCCGGAGCTGCCCTGCATCCCTAGCTTTGGGATTTAGCCAGAGACAATGAGGAAAACTAGACTAAAATTGTGGGAAAGCTCCTCTGCTACTCACCTAGAGGAGGAAAAAGTTTTTCAGGTTGGTTTTGTTGGAATTGGAACGAAAAAGGAGGGAAGACCGGCAAAATGCAAAGACCTGGCCAAGGGTTGGCTTGACGTGGGGAGGCAGGTTGAAGGGGCTCTGGAAAGATGCACTAAAATGTGACAGTTAGCTCAGCTTCTCCCGGGCTTCTATTTCCGCAGGATTTTACATAATTGGTTGACACTCACCCTGACCTTGGAGGCTCTGTTCTTGTTGTCTGAACTGAAATTTACTTTCCCTGCCTTCTGCTTTCTACTTTCACCTCTCCCACCCATCCAACTGTGCATGGGAGATTAAGAGAAAGGGGTAAAGATGGGTGGACTGGAATGGATCCTTCTATCCTGAAGAAAGTCTGTCCCTTTGCCAAGATGTGTCCCGGGTTTTCTAAGCATCAATAAATTGGGAAGGCAAATCAGGCCCAAGGGCTTCTCAAAACCACATTACCTGGAAGTGAATTATTCCCCACCATTAGTCTCTATAACACACCTCAGTTCCTGGCAATTACTGTTATCTCTTTCCCACCTTTCAAAGTAAATGTCTGTCTCTCTATAAAACCAGAGCAGAAGAGGGAGGGACTATTTGTGGGGAGAAAGGGACCAGTAAGGAAGGAGATGAATATGTCAATGCATATCATAATAAAACCCATTATTTTGTATACTAAGACTAATAAAAATTTTTAAATGATAAGAATGAAATGTTCAAATATTTCCTGGGTCAAGTTATATATATTTTTCCTCTCACAATCACCAAATTAGATTCATTACTTAGAAATGCATTGCTTATGTTTGGCAGAGGAGGACCTAGGAACCTGGAGACAACTATTGCTTGAAATAATACCTAGCTGAACCCAGAATCTGCCAGACAAGAAATTACTCAAGTTTAAACATAACCTATTTCCTGGAATCAATAGCTCCACTTGAGTTAAAGGATCAAAACATTCAGGAGCTGTTTTCAGTGCAACTGATTGTGAATTTTGTAACCTGTTGTTTTTTTCCTACCTCTAAAAAGGGGATTTCAGAGCTTAGATTGTGTGTTCTCCTGTTTCATCTGTGTGACTGTTTCATCTCCATTCATTCAGTTACCAAAGTCTTTTGCAGTCATGCATGGACTAGACTGAGCGGTCACTCTTGAGGTGATGTGATCTTCACATTTTGATGCCATGCATGCACATTTTGTATCACAACGAAGCAGGCCATGCCTTCATTTTAAAGTCCTTTTTGGTTCTTACATAAACATGTAGTTCCAAATAAACTGTGTTCAAGACTTTACTAAGGTAAATTAAGAAGGTAATTAATGTACATATACTAAGATAAAATAAGAAAATATATTCATTGGTTCAAGTGGGTCAGAAGCAACAGAGGAGGGAAAGCCTCCCCTCCTCAACCATGTCAGAAAGAACACTGTTCCCTGGCACTAACATTGCTGAGCTGGTGTTAATATTCCTTAGATTATGAACATAATGCATTTCTATTCATGGACACAGGACAAAGTTGGTAATCTTAGTTTCTTTGTCAAAACAGATCAAGCCTTTCATTCTCATGAGCAGACCTGTCTTTAAAAAAAAAAAAAAAAAAAAAAAAAAAACACTGATTGACTGTCCAGACTCTCACAAATGACTGTCCTCCTGGAGAAAGACAGATTCTCAAAAGGAGAATACCTAGTAGCTGAAGGGGTCAATGGTGCTTACAAGATAGAGCTAATATCCCACTGCCTTCCTGAAAAGTCTTGCCTCCTTGCAGTCAAAAAAAAAAAAAAAGACAGAAATTCTACTGGAATATCCATTGGTCTGAGTTATTCAAAATGAGCAAGAGAATGATAACACTTTTAAGAGATTTTATCTCTTTTCCAGACTTGGATACTTTGATGTGCCTGCCTAGAGGTAACAGCTAGTCCCCTCTTTGTTGCCTTTCATCATTTTTTTCAGAGCCTGAGTTACTTCCAAAGTGGAGTCACTCATTAAAGCTGTCTAATGAGCCTTGTAGACCGCTGAGGCCTCCAGTCCACAGCCTGTCTCTACAGGAAAAGGATATTTTCCCTATTATTAAAACTTATTCTTTCTTTTGTGGTACAATATATGTGATCATGTTGTGGGCTATGTGGTAATAAAAACTAGACACTTTCCCATTACCCTTCAACTGGATAGGGGGAGGGTACTCCTACAGCAACCACCTTGTTTCTGCTGAAGCATTGAATAATTATTATTTAATTATTAACTAATATTACTATTAGTTGTTACTTATTGCTATTTATTTATTATTAACTTCTCTTTGGAACAAAAAGAGTCTTATGTATCCTAGGCTGTCCTTGAACTCAATTACGAAGCCTAGGAGGATAAATGCTGGGAAAACAGGAAGATGCCACTGTGCCTTGTTTATGTGGTGCTGGAGATCGAGGGCTTCATTCATTTTGTATGAATCATTTCATTTGTAGAAGCAAGCCTTCTACAAAAAAAAATGCCTAGAAGTATTTAAATTATTAGCTATTTTTCTTCTTGTTTTTGAAGTTCCATAAAGTCATTAAGTCCCACATAAATCATTTTTATACCCTTTAATCTTTTTTAGAAGTGAATTAATATAGTACGAGGATTATTTCATTTAAATAGTATTTTGTAATTATACTAAAATCTTTAGCTAGACATCGTGATACCCACCTATAATTTCTTTACTAAAGAGGCTGAGGCAGAAGAACTAAGGGGTTAAAATCTGCCTGGGCTATGGAGCAAAACCCATTATTAAAAACAGAAACAAAAGGCAAACTCAAAATCACTAAATCCAGAATGTTTTCTTTTGTGTCATGAAGTCATGAAGGTCTTCTATGCACTCCTCTCTTGGCTTCTACTACACCCTATCTCCTCCTCGCCTCCCCAGACCGTTGCTCTTGTCTAGGCAATTATGTTTATCTCCTCTCTGCAGCTCTTCCTTCTTCTCTTACTCTGAGCTCTCTTTTATTTTACTTAACATACTTGCCTTTTCTTCTCTGCTGACCTGCAAGAATTGGAGGATTGGCACCATGACAAATTTCCGTGTGTGCTTTGATCTTCAGTGTTCAATAGATGCTTACTGGCATTCATGGACTGTTAGAAGAAGATGAGCCTTGAGAAGTAAAACACTAGGATGTTGGGTAAGCATTTCCTCACTTAGTTGCAGACAGTGGAAGGAAGGCGAGGAGGTCTAGTGGTGTGATGGCACACGATACAGATTTTGCCTATTCATTAATTTGTCTGGGGATAGCTCTTCTTTCCTCATTTACTTTTTGTTAACAAAATTATCGGATTGAATTCCCTAAAGTGTTACCTATGCTATGCTATCAAATATTGGCACAGCTCCTTAAGCTTGTTCTGCTTCTGCTGCTTAAGGGTAGCCCGTTTTAGACCCATAGCTGTAGGTGTCAGGCTGCTGTATCGGTTCACTCAAGAAGGACAAGGAGGCATTTTCATACATGGAAGCCCTGCCAGACATCATCAGAGGAAACCACCGTCATGGCTAATGCCATACTCAATAGTCGAACACCAAGTTTCTCAGGAAAGGTGTTTTTATTGATTCAGAACTCCTTAGGTGTTCTACTGATAGCATGTGCAAAACGTTCTGAATCACTAAAAACACCTAAGCTCAGATGCTTAGGGTTCCACTGCATAATGGCACTGGCCATGACAGTGGTTCCCCCTGCTGAGGTCTGATGGGCTTCCACATATGAAAATACCTCAATGTCTCTCTTGCTGAGCCCACACAGTGGCTAACTACTACACATAGACATTAGATTTTATTCTGTGGCAATGTCTTTCACACTAAATTTGTCTTTAGAATATCAGAACTAAGAGGGAAAAGTGAAAATGTTCCTAAATTAGTTCTTTAAGAGAAAAGGAACTATCAGGACAGCTTCGTTAAAGATCTATTAAAAAGTTCATCTTCTTGGTAGTTATTTTTCCACTGTGAAAAAAAAAATCAAATAGGAAGCATTGAATGAGAGTGATTCAGAGTCACTCTCGCCCCAGTTCTTGCGTTTATGACTATATATAAGTGTCATAACAGATCAATTCATGACAAGCACTAAAGATATAAATGTTCACCCCAGCCCTTATCCCCTGCATGTTAAGGCTAAAATTGCTGTAGGTAAAAGTCATGGGACATTAAGGATACTCTCCGTATTGGTGAATCAAAGATGCTTCTTGCCTAAAAGACTTAGCTCTTATGTTCCTTTCCTCAGGGAAGAAGAATGTGCATAATTATGTACTTCAAATATCAGGCTGCTCTTTTTGTGTGTCTAACACAAACATGACTTAGGTACTGAGCAAGCATTAATGCCTAGGTAAAGCTACAGCTTTTTTCCCTCTTTTCTCTAGCATCCAGTGCTAGAGTGAAAAAAAACCTCAAATTATCAAGCATTACAAAGAAGTTCAGCATGTAATATTTTTCCACAATATTTTGACATACAATCAATTCAAAGTTAAGGCTGCATTAACATTAGCTGCTTCTCTGTGGCTGGATATTTGGTAGGTACACCCTCTTGGCATGCTGGTTATGTTAATTCACATAACGATCCAATAAAACAGTATGTTAAGTATTATTTTGGTAATATGTATAGAAACCTACCTGAAACTGGTTTAGATGGGAAGATAGATTTGATTTCTCTGGTGAAATATAGCATGAAAAACAACCTCAAGAAGACAGGGATTTCCTATGAGTATTGGAAGCAAAAGACAAATCTGTCCATTTCCACCCAGCATCTCTCTTTTTCAATTTAATTTTTGAACCCTGTGCGCAGGCTTCCTCCACAGCCTTGATGGTCCTAGGATCCTAGGATCCATCCATTAATAAAATACCAAGTCAGTTCCATTAATTTCAGTTGCAAAGAATTCAAAGAAGTTAACACCTTGCTTTCAAACAGTGGAGTATGGCAAACAAAAAGTGGCAGGCGACACGTTAGTGGAGACTAGTGGCAGACAGTACCAGTAATGTGGGTTACATCAGCAGTGATGTCACATGGATGCCACTCATGACATGCTGTTAGCATGTGAGTGAGAAGGGCACCTTAGTTTGGTAGAATTAGTTCTCAGACACTATAACTGCAGTTTATTCAAAGAGAAAAGAATCAGATAATTTCAAATGAAGGGATTTTTGACAAAATACCCGAGCAGCACAACTCAAAACCCATAGACATGAAAAAATGAAAGAGTAAGAAGTTGCCATAGTTTCAAGGTGATCAAAGAGGCACAGGGAAGACATCCAGTGGCTACTTTGTTTTAGAGCCTAGAGCAGAAAGAGGTCATTGCTGAAGCACAGTGATGAAATCTGCAGTTGACCAATACTAATGCACTGTGCCACTTTAGATCCTTAATTTTGCCACATGTGAGAAGTTATGGCACAAAACGGATGCAAGATAAACAGGATTTCTCTTGATAACACCACTATTTTCTTTCCAAATATAGAATTTATTTTTAATTCAAAATATATTTTAAACTATAAAAGGTGAAATCCCAGGCATGAAATCACGATCCAAGCAGCTGGAAGTAGATTCCTATCCAAGATTTCTTGCCTGGGAGCAGTGGGTGGAGTCATTTAGCAGAATTGGACCCTGAGCTTCAGAGGCTCACACTTGACTTTCTAGCCATTCACAGAGAAGGAAAGCAGGAAAAAAAGAAAGAAAATAAAGAAGAAGTTAACTGTGAGCCCAAGAAGACTTTGATAAGCAAGCAACCCAGATGAAGAAGCAAAGGGATTGATTATTAGAGTTTATTGACTTCAAGATAAATAGTTCACATTTTAATATTCTTGAAATTACTATGTATTTATGTTTTGGGGGATTTTTTCAATGTTGTTTTTTAACTTTGATGAAATATGACAAAATATTAACAAGTATGGGAAAGGATGCAATCCTGGATCTCAACTTAGTTCATTACCCACTCAGTTGTCTAGACTCCAAGGAAGAAAGTAAACATCTTGACTACTGTTCTTTCCAGGATCCATCTGATATCAAGTCCACCACCATAATAACAGTGCCCTTTATGCCATCCAAACTACAAAGACAAGGGCGGAATGAGAACTCAAATAACTGTGACCAAGGAGTTTGCTATTTTGATAAAATCACCAGTCCCAGAACTACACGTAGAGGCATGAAAATAAATTGTTTTCTGCAATGTAGTTATGAACGTGAAGAGCCAAGATGAGGGTAATTTCAAATGCACTATTTACAGTAAGTTTTGACAATGAGTTTTAAAGAGTTCATTTCAATATTCACATTAAGTAGAAGCACAGCTTTTATGTAACCTTCCTTAACCGTGTACCTCATTACTTTGAAACCAGGTATCACCGCACTTATGTTCATTCCTGTGAGTTACAATAACATGTTATTGGGTTCAGAGCTTAAGAAAGTGAGGCAGAGGCTCTATCAATCCTATTTTATAATTTTAAAACATTTCACGTGTATCTGTTGTTAAACAAGATACTTTATAGTACTGTATTTTTTTAAAGAGACATATTTTCTGGGTTTTTTTGTTTGTTTGTTTGTTTTTTGTTTTCTGAATCCTTCATTTAGCATGGAACAAAAGACGTTTTATAGAGTCATTACAAGTGTGGTAAGACTTTTAAAAAAATCAATCAGTTTGGGGAGCACATAGCTAGCAGGTTTAATCTAGTTTGGATAGGCCAAAATAACTCAAGAGAATGGTACTTAATCTGAGTCTAGAGACACAAGTACCTTAGTGAACTCTTGTACTCCCAGACAGTACCAATCCAGACAGGCACAGATCCAACTCAGCATATGTTCAAACCATTTTTTCAGAGGTTAGAAGAAGCCAGGCTAAGGAAAGAAATGGCCTTTCCATAACATCCTTGTAGCTAGAGTCTCAGGTTTGAGTTAGGTTATGACCATCAGAAGCAACTCTGAGGATTTAGATTGGAACTGAGTATCTAGAGAAAAACACAATGAACATGAGACTTCTTGGTACAGCACATACAGATGTGCCTTCCTGGTGTCTTCCACATCCTTGAGACACAGCTGACACAGTGTTCAGGCAATACCCCAATCCCAGATAAGAAAGTGTGATTCTTTGCTTGGCAGTTGCCACAAGCATGTAACAGGAGTAAGGATCCTTTGTTGACCTATTGGTGAGTTTGTTCTATAAGTTGTCCTTAGAGGCACCGGATAACTACTAACATTTCTGGTTACTTTTATGAGCTTTAATCACATGAATAATTCTTTCTCTGTGAGATAATAGAATGCTTTTCTTCTATCTGCTTCTGATCTGTGACTCATACCTTGATGCCAAAAGTAGTGTCAAGTGATTAAGAAAGGATTTTGGGTCTACTGCATGACCTGATCGGGCTGGGAAGAATGAAAGAGTAAATAAAAGTCAACAATGGCCCTTAAAGAAGGTTCCTATACTCTAATTTGAAATTGCTCATTATCGCACGTGTGGCTAACAAAAATGAAATGGCCCCCGAAAGTGATCCAGACACCATAACACAGGATGAGAGGAATGGTTTCTAGGATATAAGGACAACAGATTATTATAACTGTAGAGGACTGCAGGTGGCATCTTACCCACAAGGATGAAGGTGAGTGTGATTAGTCTAACACTAATTAGTATAAATACCAAAAATCTATGAGTTGTGAAGATACTCAGAGTTGGTAAAAGATTATCATATCCTCATGACTAAAAATCCCGAGCATCGCATTAACATCTTGCTTAACCTCTAGACCAAGATAAGTTTGTTGTGGTAAACACAGACCACCTAACAAATTATCATAACAAAAGTTGACTCTCTATGTAGATCTCAGAACTGACAGGAGTTGCTGGAGCCCGGTGACACTCATATAATGAGCTCATATGACGAGTTACAAATAGGTAACTAATTGTGCTTCCTGATTGTTTTCATACAGGGCAATATTTAGTCACCAATATGCCTATATGTCCAGAAGAGGGGATGATCAGACCTTTCTGGACATTATTGTACTCTAATTCTGACCCATTGGTGTGCAGTGGCAGATCGTGCATAGAACCCACATGTTAGGTCAGTGTCCTAGAGGCCTCAGTGGCTCTTCAAATGATGAATGATGAATTCCTATCCCCTTGGTGAAGACTTGGAATAAGTAAACTCAGCAACCGGTATTAGCTCTCAGCTTGTGAATCAAGGCAGGACAGAGCATTTAACAAAAAGCAATTCCCTCTAACAAAAACAACCCCAAAAAGTTGTCTAGATATCAACCCCCCGAGCAATATAGCAAACTAAATAGGTAAATATCACATCCCCAGGGCAATCACAAAGACAGTTACCACGAAATACTTGAAAGATATAATCTTGGTCAGAATCACATACAGGAATTCACATTGTTCAATTTTCACACAAACTAAGGATCCTGGTCAAAGACGGGATTCTCAAAGGTGAACTGGGAGATTACTTTGTTATTTATACAGATGACCTCACAGCTAGATAACTCAGTAGAGCCCACATATCACCATGTGTCACACACCAAGTCCCACACCACGTGGAGCTCTTCATTTACCAGATGGGTCTTTCATTGTATCACAAACACAGAACCCCAGCAGTGTCTAATCCCTCTTTACTTGTCAGAGAAGCTTAGGCTTCATTGTTTCATCTCAAGACAAAATCAATTCATTCCAGGTAGCATAAAATAGAGTCTAGAGATCCTTTGTGTTTCCCACTCTAGTTTTCTATCTGGACAACTACACTGATTAAATTGTGTAAATAGGACTGTGTGATGGAAAACTCTATGCTAGTGCTATGTGTAGATGGAAAAGAATTTTTTTTAAATTATTTACCTGTTCCTGCTCTTACTCCTCTCATCTTATATGCTCCCTGAAAGTAGATATTACCACCATCTTCCCAGCACAAACATGGCACCTAGAATCAACAAGTGTTCAGTGACTGTTCCGTTCACCCAATGGTAGAGAATGTGAGAGTTTTAAAGAGATCTTTGCCAGGTAGCAACGATACATTTTACTGCAGAGCATTATAATTCAGGACAGTTTTGAGTTCCCCTAAAACAAGATTGGATTTGAAATCACTTGGAAGAAGAAGTATGGTCTGGAATAGGTAATGAACATTATATATTTCCTCAAGTCTCCATGATTGGTGCTTGAAAGGACTTGAATTCATTAAAAAAAGGACAGGATAATTACTTACTTTGAGACAAGCTGGGAAGATATTGGTCATAATAGGGCAATTAAGATGTGTTACTATGTGTTTGTTCTTTGCTTTTACCATTTAGTATTGAGCAAACGGTTAAGGAAACATCAAAACAAAGCATATCTAATAAGACAAAAGGTCGAGAAGATAAAAGGAAGGAGTACACAAAAACAAAACAACTCTAAGACATTATTTCATATCTGACTTTGTTAAAAAAGAGGTATTAATAGGAAAAACATGTAACTTTTTGTCTTGTGGAATGACAGCTAAGTAAAGAAATTTTATTTTACTTAATAATTAAATCACTGTGCTCTCTCTCGCTCTCTCTCTTTCTCTGCTCTCTCTTTCTCTATCAATGTATGTATATGTGTGATACTGGGGTTAGCCCTAAGGCCTTGTTCTTGGTAAACAAGTGTGTGACCATTGAGGTGTATGCTTAGCCATAATTTGGATTTTTGAATAAAGCATTCAAGGAAAGACACCAGAATGCATAGAAAGTCTGTCATATAATAATTGTTCTTATACAACAGAAAAATCTAGGCAGGAAACTATGAGTGAGCCATCTACATGCTCCATTTTGGTAATTAGTGCAAGGCAGGTAAATTCTCCTGCACACCCCATCCCCTGTTTGATTTGTATTAGCCATTGTTTCCAAGGCAACCCATACCCACCACTAGAGATTGTTTTGTAGTGTTCTTGTGTTCTACTCATTGTTCTGTAATAACCAAAAACTGGATACAGTTACCTAGTCTCCTATCCACTGCTCAAATGGAGGTATAGGATTATATTTGGTTGCAGATAATATCTCAAAACTTCCTAGTGCAAAGTAGCTGCCAGAGGACATGTATACAAAACATAACACTGACACGATCTGGACCAACTGAACTTCACCCTGCATTTAAGGAAGAAGGGCTTGATTGCTCTTTGTTTTTTTCACTTTTCTAATTCTCTGAGAATGTTCTGCACGTACACAATCAAATATAATATGCCCCAGCTTTCCCTTTCCATCTTTTAACATATTTCTTCTAATACCTCTTCCTCCTAAATTCACCTCTTTAAAAAAAACAATTGATAAACCACGAAGTCCAGTTAGTGCTGCCATATACGCATGGGTGTGTAACCATCCACGGGAGCATGAGAAACCTACCAGTTGCCCTACCCTACCAACTGCCATTAGCTTCTCATTTAAAGGTCAGGCCTGGAGAGTACATGCCCTGTCCGGGCAGGAATTTCTGCCGGCTTGATCTTGTGCAGGTCTTGAGGAGGTAACCACTGCTGATATGAGCTCAGTAGTGCAGTAGCCATGGCTTTTCCAGAAGATGCATTGTACAGCATTACTCCCCACCCTCTATCTCTTCAATTTTTTCCACCTCCTTCCTTGCAGTGTTCCTTGAGTCTTCATAGAAGGGGAGGCGGCAATAAAGAGATCCCACTGAAGGTTAAGCACTCAATCTTGTTTCACAGTTTTTTGGTTTTTGTTGTTGTTGTTGTTGGTTTGTTTTTCCCCCTTAGCACTGACTCTTCTCTGAACTGACTGCTGCCCACTGCAAGGAAAAGTATCTCCGACCCAGGCTGAAAGCAGCCCAGGGACCCAGTCAGATCCTGTCTCCTTTGGTTGATTTTGAGGATAATTTTCCATATTCTAATTCCACTTTTTCTACTAAAGAAGATTTTTAGACTTTTTTTTTTATTCTTTTAGATAGATTGGAAGACATGAAAAGTCAAACAAGATGGCCCAAGTAGTGGTTTCTGGATATATTTCCAGTGTTATCTTTATTTGATTTCACCACTCACAGGATTCATGAATCGCCTCCGCCTCCGAGCTCGAGTCAATCATCACCCTCACTACCCGCCTCACTGCCCCCAAAGCCATGTCTTCTCTTCACTTTCCCAGTGGTATGCTCCTCTTTTTAGTTAAATATTTCACCAAAACAGAAATATTTATCTCCACACTTTTCCCCCCCAAATATCGATTTCAGTCTTTAACATATAGGCCAGCTAGGAATTTTTGGCATCAGTATAGAGTGGAGCTTTCAGCTAGGTGCTGACTTAGAAAGGAAGCTGCCACCCAGCTGGGAAGATAAGTCACCCATATGGATAGATACCCAGCCAGGCAGGGGAATGTGTAAATGTCAAGGATGAATCTGTGGAACCGATGTTATTGTCATCCTTTCCCAATGTCTTTAAATGGTTTCCTCATCGTTTGACTTCCTTTGATTCTATTTATGCTCTCCCCCTTCATATGTCCTGACTCAGTATCCTCAGTGATCTTCTCCACGTGGAAGCAGTTTTCTTCCTTCCTACACAGTTTACTCAGTCAGTATGCTCGAAGACATTTTTTTTCTCACAAGGCAAATTAGAAATCTGAAATGTCAGGTAGACAGATGTGCTAAAAAGTTCTTGTCAGGTGGAGATAAAGAGATGTTTCAATGTCTATACATACAGAAAGCTTAACAGAATTCAGTGCCATTGTGTTTCGGAGATTATGAGTCTCACAAATTATAGTTCTGAAGTACTTCTACAAAATATTTTGTCTTTTTAAAGGTTTCTCAAGAAATGATACCCAATTTAAGAGATAATGAAGCAGTATCACAACACAACTTCTCGAGTTCCCTCTTTTCAGGCCCAGAGTTGTCAATCTATGAAACTTTGAGTGATATCTATTCTCTGGAAATACAGCTGTTTTAAGGAGACCTGAGGCTTCTGCATGAACTCATTTGTTGAATGTTATACAGTCTTGTCAAGTTTTACCAGTTAACATGGTGACTCCTATTCAATCTTCTAGAAAGGGAAAACAAACCATATAAAAAAAGAGAAGTATGCAAGTATAAACAGAGAATATACAGATTTTCATAATTCACTAAATTGGAAGATTGTAGTGAAACATTCAGTATTTGTTAAAGTAGATTTACTACATGTCTTTGTCATCAATTTGGAGCAAACAATGATTCTTACAATTTTCTATTTTCATAATCTCAAAATATACATTAATAGCACACACTAAATTAATATGCACTCTTGATGTATTACAGTTCAGGTATCAAAAGACTTCAATTTTGATTCCAATTTGTATTTTTCTTCTTAGAAAAGTGATGTGGAAATGACAACTACCCTGTGTTTTTGTTTTGTTTCAGAAAATGAGTAATATATTGGAGCTTAATTCATGGGAGGTTATAGTAAAAATTGTTACTGAAAACACATATGTATAATCTTAAAATACTTTATTGAACATAAGCTAAAAGAAAAGTTATTTTATAATCCTTATTTGGAAGTTTCAGATGTGTTTTTTTTGCTTTGTTTCACTTGGATGTGTGTGTGTGTGTGTGTGTGTGTGTGTGTGTGTTTCTATCTATCATCCATCATCTATTTGTCTAATCTGTAAATCTATCTGTCTATCTCTCTATCTACTAGGCATTAACAAAATAATTGATCACAGTCTATTAAAATTTCACATTTATTTATAGAATTTTCATTAAAAACCCATTATTTTGCTTAATCTATACTTTTGTATAATTAATACATACTAAAAAGTAAAAAGGAAACAAAATTCTATGAAATATTCTTGCCAGAGATATGATTTACAGTTATTTCTTTTTAAAAATCTATTCACTGTGTGAAGAATATTCGACATACCGTCTGTTCTCTAAACCAACAACAGTGTGTTTAATACAGCATTGTTAACTTCATGCATCGACCATTCCTTAGTTTGGTTTTTACCCATAACCTAACTATAATACGTTTGACATTTCCCATTTTAATTAAAATTAATTTCTGTTTTTTCTTTATGTTTACCTTTATGTTCTCTCTTCTAACTTTTCCATGTCAAGTACAATAGACTTCGGTTTTCTTGTCTCTAGAAATTGCCTTGAGAGTAAAGTCTTCCAGGGTTCAAGAATGTGCCCTGTAAGGAGCAGAAGGGGTGAAATAAATGTTATCCTGGGAGTAAGTGAAGATGCCAAAGGAAGATGTTTAGTAGGACAAATTATCAACAGTCCACAGTTCATAACTCAGTTTCATTTAATTTTGAATCCATTTAGTTCTTTTCCTTGAAAGAAAGCAAATCTCTGAAAATTCATCCATTTAAAAATCAGACATAAATGTTATTTACAATTTAAAAGACAAAGAAATCTTAGAGGTTATATAGATAGTCATTTTTAGCTAGACCCAGATACTTATTTATTGTACTAATTTCAGTAGCAAAAGAAATGCCCATGCAGTTCCAATGATTCAGCATTCACTGTATTAAAAAATGACTAGCCAGGTAGCAGTGGCATATGCCTTTAATCCCAGCATTTGGGAGGCAGAGGCAGGTGGATCTCTGTGAGTCTGAGGTCAGCTTGTTCTACAGAATGAGTTCCAGGACAGCCAGAATTACAACAGAGAAACCCTTTCTTGAAAGTATATATCCATGACTAATAAAAATTTAAAGAAAAGAAAACAATATTTCAAAACTACGAAAATATGAACCAGGTAAAGTGTCGCATATCTGTAAGCCCAGTATGTAGGAGGATGAAGAAGGAGGATCATGATAGTAAGGTCATTGTGGGCTACTTAGTGGAAGCCCTAATTTTAAACATAGCAAGACAATAACATCACCAACAAAAAGTGATGTATAGTTTTTGCTAAATTGTGAAGCCATGCTTCACAGGAGGCATGAGTAAGAAACAAAAAAGCATTTGTTTTTTAATCTGGTCTCTCTATATCACCTTGACGACCCTGTACCAGGCTGGTCTCAGACCTGCAGATATGTGCCTTTGCCTCCCAGCTGCTGGGATTAAAGGCATTTACCACCACATCTGGTTCACAATAGATTTTCTGTACCCATAAAGAAGAGTGACGTCACAGGGTTTGACAGAAAATGGATGCACTGGAGATAATAGCAAGTAAATGAAGCCAGAAATATTTATCTCAGAAAGATAAATACTGTATGTGTTTTCTCTCACCTGTGGCTCCTAGATTTTTTCAGAGATGCATAAAATCGGGTGTATATATGACATGAAAGTAGAAGAAAACTTTCTAAGGAAAGGAAGGAGTAATAGAGTAATGGGAGGGGAGATGAAAGAAAAGTAGACAGGGGGAAAATAGTCTCAATAGACAGTGTTTTCTTGTATGAGATTAAAAGAAAACTAAATGGAAAGAAGAAGCTTCACACCCTAGTGTAATAACCTAGCCATCCTTGATGTCCTAGTCTAATTTGTAAGGAAAAGAATTTTATTTCTAGCCTAGAAAAATCCAGAAGGTCCTTCAACTCAGTAGAAGTCAGCTGCCGTCTGTTCCTTTTCTCATTGTGTATTAGTGTTTTGTAAAAAATAAAAATTGGTGCAGGCAATGAAAAATGAAAACAAGCTAAAAGATAAGTACAAGGAGCTATATTTAATGAATTAAAACATTTCCATCCTCAGGGTAGCCGTGATAGAGTGATGTCACTGGGCTGTGGCAAGTGTCAGAGAAGCTCAGCTCCAGGCTAAGGAAGCTCACACATCCGTTCTCTAGTGCAAATTCTCAGAAAAAAAATGTCACTTTGGGGATAACACTGGGCCCAAGTGCTCACACAATGTGACCAGGCTCTGCAGATAGTCTTTGTTCGTCCTAATGGCTGTGTTACGGTCTTTGAACTCAGAGAAGATCTTTGCACTGTGGCCAGAATAGCTACTACTTGGAGTGACTATGACCAAGAAATAAATGCACATGAAAGAGTCCCTGGAACTGACTTTTGTGTTTTTCTGGCAACACTTGGGTTTTGTGTTCCTTAAGCAAATTACTGTAGCCAGCTCACTGTGTTTCTTTGATTAACAACACCTGAATTATATGCAAATCCTTAGAGCCTGAGAGTGGCACCAACCTGAAGGTACCTTGGGCATGTCAGAAAACAGAGAGATGATTTGCCATGCAAATCCAGCTGTCAGTCCCAGAAGAATGACTGTAAACAAATACTCCATTACCTAGTGCCAAGGCAGGCTGGAGGAACAAGTGCTAAGCACACTTAGGGCTCCCTGGTTGCTGCTCCAGCTTGCTGGTTCTGCTCTAGTTTGAGAATGCTCTTCAGTAGCCATCTGGGAAGAGCAGGTTCTTTAAGAGACCAAAGAAAATAAATGCAAAGGAATACAAACATTGGTATTATAAAAAAACAGGTTTTTTTTTAAAAAAAATCTTAAAGTAGGAAAAAGTATTGGTCAGCAATGTTTCCCTGCTTCATCCTTTCCTGATAATGCCCATGCTCTTAGTCTAGAATATTTGGGTCTGGATCCTGACGTCTGAAAAAGTATTTAAATGTTGTTCTACTGGATTGTAGTAGAGAGCTGGGTATCCTGAGGAGTTCTACTGTATAAATCTAAGAAATTTAAGGAATTATAACACAAAGGGATTATTTTTTAAATTCTTTTTTATTTTTGAGACTATAGTTGCATATTTGTCTGCTTCACTTTCCTCCTCCACCAATATATTCTTCCTTCCTCTCTTTCAAATTCATGGTCTCTTTTTCATGAATTGTGGTTTTATTCATATATATATATCACAAACATTAGAAAACACACATTGTTTGAAATATATTATAATAGCAAAGGTGACATATGTGGGAATATCATGGTCTGTGAAACTGTATTTGGAAGGATATTACAGTGACTATATAAAAATGGAAGCATCAAGAATTAATATCTATTCTCAATAGCAATATTTATCAAGAATGAAGTGGCATTTGAACTGCCAATGATTTCTGAAGCAAGTCAGAAAAAGATTCTGTACTTTTAGAATGAAACTCACAAAGACAATTCCAAATAATTTGGGGAGTGACAGTGTTTAGCTGGAAGAATCTTCCTGTGAACAATCCTAGGATCTTAGCAAATAGAAAAGGTACTATTGCAGAAAAATTAATATCATACTCATAAAGACAGATCGAGTCAGCTCAAAATGCTTGGCTGAGAGCACCTGCGATCAGTCTTCAATTTTGTCTATTCCACAACAAATTCACAAGAAATTCTTCTGTATTCTAAGGTGTTCCCCAATCCAACTAGGCCAGAGCTTGCTACATCTCATGCTTAAATGCCTAGAGCTATAGCTTTCACTTGGGTAGCATGTACTAATGATATTGCAGAGGGCCACTGGACCATTGACTCCCAACTCTCTACCATACCTAAGAAACTGTTGTTTTCTGTTCTCTCACTCCTCCCTTTCCAAGACGTACTTTACAAATGTTCTTCAGCCAATTATTGTCTTCCGAGGGAGCTTACTGTTCGGCCAGCACCACTTTAGATTTTTGACAAATAACCAAGACCCTCCCCAATGTTGTGCTTTGAATTTAAATGTTTGTTTTCTTAATCTTGTAGACATCAGAGAGTATTGCAAACTGCCTGAAAATCTCCCCTCCCACACATACACTCTCTCTCTCTCTTTTTCATTCTTTGCGCCTGCGCATGGCACACACACGTGAATTGTGAGTGCATGCCTGTGTGCTTGTTTGTGTTTGCTCACTTGATGGCCTGTGAGAGACAACTTGGTGTCTGTCCTAGCCTTTCTGCCTTGTTTGAGACAAGATCTCCTCACAGATTCACTCTAGGTGTCTGACCTAAAGACTTCTGGATATTGAGCTGCCAGAGTTTCTGCCTCTCATCTCTGGAAGTTTATACCTTGATTATATATGTGTGTACTGCTATGTCAGGCTTGTGCTTGGGTTCTGGGGACCTAAACTCAGGTTTTTAGTATTATATGACATGTGCTTTAACCCACTGAGCCATGTTTCCAGCCCCAAGCTATGATTTTTAATCTCTTAATCAATCTATGCCTCAGTTTATTTTAAGAGTCAATACAAACATTTGCATTTTTTTTCTGAGAATGGTACTGTATATTTTATTTCTTCTCATGTAATTTTCTTAGGATCTCTTTTGTGAATTTAAAGATAGTTATTGTGGTTTAGTTTTGCACAATTTTCTTTTTTCCTTCTGGAGTACTGGTTAGGGACATTGAATCATGTGATCTTAATATTTGTGATAATTAGTGTAATGTAAAACATAAAATTATTAAATTTTTGAAAGATCATGAATGACTATCTAATCTTATATCTGTAAATACCTTTTTAGATGTAATAGATCAGGCAAAAAATAAATAATTGATAAGTTGGAATTCATTATACTTAGAACTTCTGAATTAAAACATGATGGAGAACAAGAAGACAATCACAAAATGTGAGGAAACATATTCAGAAGACATATCTGGAAAATAGCTCATCCAACATATATAAAAGGCACATAAAAGTCAATAATAAATAGTTAGGTTAATAAATGAAAACAATGTTAAGACATGTAGCTTTTCAAGAATGATACATAAACACTAAATAAGAAAATGAAAGTATGTTTGACATTGTATGTTACTACAGAACAGAAAAATAACACAAGATAATAGTCCTATAATCTTGTTCATGCATCTAAAATCAAAACACTGACAATGTCAAATGCAGACCAGGAGACAGAACAACAGAGATTCTCACTCATTAACTGAAGGAAAGCAAGATGGTATAGCCACTTTGGAAGACAGTTTGGAATTCCTTAGAAAACTAAATGTACAAGAATATTTATAAACTAGTACTTGGTCTTTATTATACTTACCCAAATGTGTTATAAACACATGACCAAACAAAATATATCTATCTATATATCTCTCTATATATGAATATTCATGGCAGCAATATTTACAATTTCCAAACCTGAAAGTAACCAGGGTTTTCATCAGTAAATAAATGGAAAAATGGATGAGAGGATCAGTGATTTCCATTTAGGGTAGGAGAAATCCATATATAAGTAAGTCATAGAGAATTTTTAGGGTAAAGAAATTCTCTGTGTGACATTTTAATAGTGTATGCATCACATTACACATTTGTCAAAACTAATAGAACACTCTAAAGAGATGTCACTGTACCTAGGCTGGTTATCAATGGTGCAGTGTGTAATAGTTTGTTGTAAATTTTGTTGGTGGGAGAGTATTCTGAACATGTAGATTTGGGAAATATGTAGTAAATTTCATTTAATTTTCCTATCAACATAAAACTTCTCTCTCTCTTTCTTCCTAGTTTATCAGGTACAGGATGAGATAAGGAGTTATTAAAATTCTGGTACATAATTGGTGTTCAATAAATATCGGGTCTTGCTGGAAAATTTTCTCTGTCACTGACCCACTGTGCAAATTCCATGAGTATTTCTGCATCCATTTCTCATTCTTAGCTGAAGCAGGAGCGTCAGATCTATCTGCTAGGATTTTTAAAACACTTTTATTCAATAAAATAACTTATAATCTGCTTATTTACCAAGGATTAGCTATGTAATTTATGAGCTCTGTGCTTGACTAAGGATGGTGTAAGAAACAGAAATACCATTAAATCTATAGAAGCAGCATTCATCTATTTGTGAAGATAAGAAATTAAATAGATAGAAAGGTAACAGTTGTTGGTTATAGATAATGCAGAACTGAATGTTATAAAAGTGATGTGGATATTTTTCTTTTTAAATAATTTTTTTAATCATTGAAAATTCCATATATATGTACAATATACCTTGAACATAACCACTCCAACTCCCTCCCTCCATCTTTCCTAACTCCATTCAATCATCACCATATCTCCCACTCAACTTCTATCTTTTCCAAATTAGCTACGAAGCCCAATGAAGCCCTTTTACAGGTGGGTACCCTGCCAGTAACTACCCCCAAGGAAAAATGACTGCCCCTTCTCCAACATCCATCAGCTGCCAATTGTTCCTCAGCTGGAGGAGGGTTCTCTGGAACTCCTTTCCTCTCCAGGTTGGAATTTTTAACTGGCTTGATCTTGTGCAAGTCTTATGCAGGGAAGCACAAATGCTGTGAGTTTATGTATACAACAGCCACGTCATGTTCAGAGGACAGCATTTTTGGTCTCTCCTCTGCATCTTCTTGCTCCCACATTCTGTCTGTTCACTCTTCCACAATGCTTCTTGATCCTCGGGTGGGGGCATTGATATATGTGTCCTATCTACAGATTCACAGTTGCTTATTTACAACATTTTAATGGATTATGAGTCTCTGTCTTAACCACTATCCAGCAAAATAAGAAATTTCTCTGACCAAGGCTGAGAGCAGCACAAATGCAGATTCCAACATAAATATTTAAAAGGCAGCTTGAAAACATGATGGGTTAGCAAAACAACATCAGTACAATCTCCCCCCAGGCCTCTGGCTTTCTGGTTATGGTATGGGTTTTGACCATTCTTACAATAGCATGCATAAATTCCCTCTTGCAGAGCAGTATTAAATCCAATCAAAAAAGGGATTGATTATCCCCATAAGCAGTCTGGCCACTATGTACCAGTGGACGCATATTGCCTGGCATGTTGGTACAGTAACATGCAGGATTCAGCACCTGGCAAGACTTGAACATTTTTACCTGGAGATGGTAGGTAGAAAGGTTTGCCAGTGCGCTTATCTAGGATTTTATTACTGTTAAGAGACACCATGATCACCATAACTCTTACACAGGAAAACATTTATTTGGGGCTGGCTTACAGTTCAGAGGTTTAGTCCATTAGCATCACAGCAGGAATCATGGCAGCACACAGGCAGACATAGTGCTGGAGAGATAGAAATAGTTGAGAGGTTACATCTGGATAAGCAATTGCACACCATTCTACATCCCGATAGGCAGGCAGGCAGTAACAGTACGCCTAGATTGGGCTTCTGAAATCCCAAAGTCTGCCCCCATTGACACACTACCTCCAAGAAGGCCACACCTACTCCAACAAGGCCACACCTCCCAATAGTGCCACCCCCCAATGAGCCTATGGGAGCATTTTTATTCAAACTATCACACCAACCTAAGTGTGGAGCCTATTAACAATCTACAAAATTACTTATAAATGGACTCAGTGAAACTATTGGCTATTTGTTTTACTATTCGTAAATATTTTTGTATTTTGTAATAAATATTTACTACAAATCATAAAACTACTTGTTTTACAAAACAATTGGTGCTTTAAAGTGTTCCATGTTTGATTGCATATATATTGTCTTCATTTTCTTCAGTGATAAAGCCAACGATTGCTACTTGGAAATAAGATGGCTTAGAATTCTATCAGAAAGCTATTCAACATTCTAACTACAAAAAAGAATTATGTTAAAACAATGTTTACCTAAGTCATAAAAGGACAAGAAGCTACTGTAATTAAAATAATACTTTCTTGCTAAAGTAAGATTTGGATAACTATTTTTTAATGAATTATTAAAGATTATAGCTTCAGAAGTGCCATACTTGTTATAATTTTCATTCCTAATTTATCAAAACTTAATCTACTCATTCAGAACTACTGAGTGCTTTTCACAAACTCAAGAGGGTTCTTCTCCTTCTGGAGCTATGGCTTAGCAAGAGAGGGAGACTATTCAGTACAAATAAATACCTTATAAATGATTGAAACTCTTATCAAAAGCTAGAGGAAGACATAAGTGGGTACTGTGTGAGAATGAATAACAAAAGGGAGCAAATGTCCCTCTGAGAAGAAGTTGGACATGGCCTCTCTTAAGAAATAATGAGTAAAGTAGGAGCTGAAGAATAAGTAGAAATTCACTAATGAAGAAAGGGGAAAAGAATTCCAGCTCCAGGTACGGAGAGATGGCTCAGCAGTTAAGAGCACATACTACACATACTTGCACACATACACACACATAGTTACAATTACAAATAGTAAAATAAATATTAAAAAAGAATTCTCATCTCAAACAGCAGCATGTGCAAATGCCACAGTTAGCAAGGGTCCAAGTTGGAAATACATAACAAGGACATTCAGCTACAGTTGAAAAAACAAGGGGTGGATAAATGAGATTAATGAAAGTCTAGGTGGCAGATAATGGCACAGAGTTTGGATTATATTCAAAAGGCATTGGAAAGGCATCGGAAGTCACTGTTACATAATGATTATGATATCATAGCACATTAGGGTAAATAGTAATACTGTGTCTGCTTCTCAACAAATGGCAATGAATGAGGTTCATTTTATCGCATTAGCAATAAGAAAATGGATTCAACATGAGATTTCAGTCCTAAGAGGAATCTCTTGGAAAATTCTGTTGCTATTCTTGAAACTCTCGATTGCACACAGTATCATGACAGATAATAACTAGTTAAATATCACCTCCAGCAACTTACTCTTGGGAATCATGCATCTTGAAGTCTCACTGCATCAAGGAAAAGAAGGATTGTGACATTAAGAAGTAAACTTTTCTTCCTGAATCATTTTTATTATGTTTTAGATTTTATTATTTAAAACAATTTTTAAATTTAAATATATTCTTCTTCCCTCAAGTCCTTCCAGATCTTCCCTCCCTATCCACCAACTGTAAGTTCTTTCTCAAAAAAACAAACAAACAAAACAGTACAACAACAAATCCCTGAAAAACAAAGAAAACAAAATTACCACTCCTCAAAAGAATTCTAGCTTAGTGTTTTTATGGGATTATTGAGTAGCAAATTAGTGGGTCTTCTCTGATTTCTATGCCTTCTCTTGGGCTCTTTTCCTTCTGTTGGTTTGTCTTGTCAATCCCTAAAGAGATAGTTTCTGTTTTATCTTATATTTTATTTTGTTATTTAAAAAAATGAATGAATGGATGGATGACAACATAGCCACTAGGGTAAAGGTTAACTACTGAACTGTCACTTAAACCTGCTGGGAGAAGGAAAACCAGTTTCTTTCAATAAAGTAACACTGGGTATAGCAACCACTCCAGGATAGGCCTAGTGTTCAGGAGTAATTTTGACTGACATATGATGGACTCCACAGTGTTTGTGTATGCTTTTATTTGGTTACAGACTCATTTCTTTAAGTAGTTATATCAGTTCTTAAAATACTTTGGAAATGTAGTTTCAGAGAATTAAAAAAAATACGGATACTGTCATTTTCAAGCACATGTATTTATTAAACACACACTGAGATAGGCACTTGAGCTGCAAATGGGTCTGAAAAAAACCCTGAAGGAATTTACAATCTGAAGTATCATACTGAAATTGCACAGGAAACGAGAAAGGCAGATGCACACCCTGCAGGAATACAGACAGGGGGTTTTCAAAAAAAAAAAAAAGGCAATTGTGTGAAAGTCCTTCCTAGTGACAATTAAGTTCAAAGCATGATACATAAGAGTTAGTGGTCTCTGCAATATGTTCTCAATGCCCCAGATGTACACAATATTTGACTGTGATATTAACCTATTCATACCACATTCTTTACTCAGTGAAGTAAGTCTTCATTCTAGACTTCTCATCAGTAAGGAACCCACAATTATAGAAATTCACCACAAACAGGTTAATACAAAAACTTTACCCTTTTATTAGAAGCTGGCATTCATGGAGGGAGGGAGTCTATTTTGGCTCTAATTTTGATAATAAAGATGGAGTCTTCCAAGATACAATTTTTTTAAAAAGTGGACAGCTATAATAATATCTTACAAAATCTTCACACTGTCTGTGGCTGTGGAATTACTGAACAGGCGGTTTCACTTCTATATACCTAGTTTTCATTTCGATAAAGATTTTTATCTCAGTCCCCTAGAAGGAGACTCTTGAACTTATTCCCAAATATCAGTTTTAGCTACATTGTTAGTTTGTGCCCCAGGTAGAAGTAGAAAGCCACTTCCACTGTTCTGAAATTACTTTTCCATATTTCTTGGAAACTCTTCTCACCCAGATCTGGCCCGAAGTGACAGACACTCTTCTATTCTTCTGCACAGAGTTAATGAGACCAACCAGGGTTCAAATATAAGACGGGCAATGTGAAATGTCTGATGATTTCAAGGGACAGTCCCTCATTCACAAGAACCAACCTATTTCTCTCCATCTATAAGATTTACTAGAATTATATTTTTTCAAGCTATTTTAGATTTTACAGAAAATTTGAGAGAGGAATAAAAAAAAGTCTGGGCCTGGGAGGTGGCTCGGCAGATCAAGTGTTTACTGCACAAGTGGGAGGCCAGGAGTTGAGATCCGCAGAATCCACAGAAAAGGTTGAGCAGTTGTGGCAGCTGCATGTAATCTCAGAACTCATAAGTCAGGGAAAAGAGAGACCCTGGGCAAGCTGTAGAGCCAGAGGGCCAGAATCTGAAAGATCTGCTTTCAGCGAGGGATCCTGACTCAATCAATAAAGTGGAGAATGATGGAGACACCTGAGGTCAACTTCAGGCTTCTGACTGCACAGCCACACATGCAGACTCGCACCTGTACAGGCATACATGCTCAACACTGCTAATATATATATAAATACACACAAAATGCTTATATGAGCATAAATATACACACTCATACACATGCAAAGAAAGTTTTCTGTATAGCCTATCACCCTTCTCTCTCTCCCCCTTCCTTTTGAGTTGTTTTCTCTTTTTAGTAACATTTTGCACTAATGAGGTATACTCATTACAGTTAATGAACCAACATTGTTCCATAATGGTTAAATAATAGCCATAGAAGTTTGCACTGAGGCTTCCTCTGCCTTGTGCGTTCCATGGGTTTAAACAAACCTATAATAGGTTTTTAGCATCACAGTACGATATAGAATAGTTTTACTATTTCAGGCATTCTCTGTGCTCTACCTGTTCATCATTATACCCTTCCTTTCGAGACCCCAATTAGCACTGACACTTAACTTTGCCTCTCCCAGCAAGTCACTTAGTTGCAATTAAACAGTATGTAGCGTTCTCACATTGGCTTACTTCACATATCAATAAGTATTTACGGCTTCTTATCACCCAATAATATTTGGCTGGGGTGGTTAGTCGCACTTTATGTTCTTACTGAACATCTTGGTTATTTTTAAGATTTTGAATTGCTATACAGTTTCAAGTGCAGATTTTTGGGTGGGTGGAAGTTTCCAATTCATTTGTTAAATACAAAAGATAACAATTTTGGACTAGTTCATAGGTGTATGTTTAGTGATGTAGGAAACTTACACACTGTCTTCCCAAAGGGCTGTACAACTTTGTGTTTCCCTCAACAATAAAGCAGAGTCCCTGTTGTTCCAACTCCTGGCCCACATGCTGTTGCTTGGATTTGAAACAGAGGAATTTTTGTAATGACATCTCATTGTTATTAAAAGTTATATTTGCCTGATGGTATGTGATAGTGATTTTTCTGTAGTGGTCATCTGTATATGTTTCCTGCTAAAGGGTTCATGCAAATTCTTTGTTCATTTTTTAATTGAGATGTTTATTTTCTTAGAGTTGCTATTTTTCACTCCACCACTCCCACTCTGTGAATTCAAATTTCTTACCTTTGTATAACAAATATAATGGCATGATAAATATATTTTGTGAGGTTTTCACTTAGGATATACATTATACAAAAGTTACCAAGTCAAATTATGGGATTTTTTTTTCTTTTTTCTTTTTACTCTTTGATGTATGTTTACCAAGTTAATTCTTTCCAAATGAATATGGAACATGTGAGTTGTTAAGATTTGTAGATAGCTAGGAAGGTATCCAGTAGACTTGATACAAGTAGACTTGAATCAAGTAGACCTGTATGAAGGGAACACATTCAGAGGTCTGTGTGATCCAGATAGAATGCAGAAAGAATGTTAGTCAGTATAATCCTATCCTTTGTTTGAGATAATGCTTGGTAAATGGGATTTCTGTGGTTAAGGCAATATAGCACACAGATTTAACCCTAACATCAGTGTTCTAAATGTAAGCATTCAGTTCAAAAATAGGTTATAGCTCTCAGTTCATGGGAACAGAATGAGCACATGCCTTTAATCCCAACTCTGAGATTAAATCAGATTGAAGAGCCAGCAATGTACCCATAGATTCAGGGTAACAGGCAGTTTATTCTTTGGCTAATTCAATCCCCGGTTTTAGTCCTGGAGCCCTGGAGCATTTCAGCTGCCATACAATCTACTCTTAAGCCTAGAACTGGAAAGCTTCAGCCTTAACCCCTGTACAATCTATAACATTTAAACCTCTGTACAATCTAATCAACCTCCAAGACTTACTGCTGACTGACTGACTCACTTTCTCCATCTGATATTGACTTCTTCTGCCAAACTGCCTCTGTATCTCTGCCTTAGACTCCCCAGACTGCCCTCAGACTGCTTTAGCCTGTGTCTCTCTGCCTCATTCTGCCTCTATAACTGACTGCTTCATTGTCTCTGTGTCTTTTCCTCTCTGTTCCTATATGAACTCTGTTTCTCTGAGCTGAGAGCCTATTGTTATGTCATAAGAATTGGGCATGCCCTCCCTCTAACTCACTGGTAATTTTCATCTGATTCATCACTTTGCCTGGCCTTTACTCTGACTCATCACAGATACCATTTCCTGTCTGACACTGACTCCTTCTGAGCTCTGCTTTCCATCTCCCAAGTGCTAGGATTAAAGGCATGCACTATCACCGCCTTCTGAATACTGGGATTAAAGATATGTACCAACATTTTTTCTACCATAGAACAGCCGTGTGGATGGATTCAAAGATTAAACATCTTCTACATGGCAGAGTAAGTCTGAGACTGAATCACAGTGAGGACACGTCCAATTCTGAGGATAAAAAAGGAGGCTCTCAGTTCACAGAGAAGGAATTTAGAAAGACACAGAGATAGCCCAAGGCAGTCTGAGGCAGAGACACAAAAGCAGTTCAGCAGAAGGAAAAATGGAAGTCAGCTAACAGCAAGAATCAGTTTGAAGCTGTGCAGAGAAGTTCAATCAGAGAAACTTCCAGAGTCAGCAAGAGTCAGAAGAGTTCAGTCAGAAATAGTCATCTGGCTCAGAAGCTCAGTTTGAACTAGCAGTTTGGAGAGAAGCTTGAGCCAGAACAGCAAGTAAATTGAATCAGTCAATCAGAAGATTCAGCTGAATTCAGTACAGCTATGAGTTAAGGAGCTAGTCAGAGTGAGTCAGGCTTGGAGGCTGAGTCTGATGCCTTCAATGTCCAGGCTTGTATATTGAAGATTAGATTGTACAGAGGCTGAAACCCTCTAAGGACTGAGGATTGAATTAGCCAAAGAATAAACTGCTTTTTGCTCTGAATCTACATCTACAAAGATTCATGGGCACTTGTATTCCATCAAGTCATAATTTCAAAATGATTTAAATAAAGTAATTTTGTTGTAATGACCATGAAAAGGATGCTATATCATCTCATCAATAGTTCATACAAGCTCAGTGTCTGCCATATCAAAATGTACAAGTACCTGTTGAGAGAACAAATAAATAAAACAGTGTACTAGACTGTGCCAGTTTTTATATTATCTCAATGAGTTAAATATTCTAAGGTATTTCCCCTGGTTATTTTTCACAAGGAGTAGGTGAGTTATGCTAAGACACTGGTCAGACAAATGGAGTTGGATCTTCACAGTCACTGGTGAGGGTGTATATGTCAGGTGCTTCAGTCTGGAGCCAGCAGAAACAGAAAAGACATTTAAAAAATGGTAAGTCATATTTATACAACACCAGTAACATCCTAATATGAATTGTAGAAAGCTCAGGAGGCCTCAGCCCTAGTAAAAGAACTACAGACAACTAAAGAATGCTGAGAGCAAGAGAAATAGTCTTCCGCAGGGAAGGACACACTAATTGCTTAACCAATTCCAAACAATCAGCCCTGAAAATATATACACACAAGTAACATTACACAGACAGAGTAGATCACTTGCATGTGAAAGGGTAGCACATTGGGAAGAGGGGCAAAGAGATCATGTCCCTCTGTAACACTCTGTGTTACTTCTCTACCAAAAGAGTTACTTCTCTCCTACAAAGCACCTGCAGAAGTATGCCCTAAGTAGACATAGATGCAATAATTGATTTATTAATTATTCTCATGGGTTCATGGCAGAAGACAATCTAATATTAAGTCTAGACCTGGAAGGCTTCAGCCTCCATACCATCTAATCTTTAAACTAAACCTCGACTGTGTTAGTCTCTGAGACTTACTGCTGGCTGACTCATGCTGATTATCTCCTTCTGAACTCAGAGCTGTACTGAATTCAGTTGACTCTTCTGATTCAACTCAACTCACTTGCTGTTCTGGCTCAAACTCTTCTCTAAGCTGCTGGTTCAAACTGACTTCTGAACTGGCTGACTTTCTTCTGAACTCTTCTGATTCTGGCTGACTCTGGCAACTTCTTTGACTGAACTGTCCTGCTCAGCTTCAAACTGACTAGTGCCGTTAATTAACTTTCTCCCAAATTTACTGACTACTTCTACCACTGTATGTCTTATGTGACTGATTCTCTTACTGCTTCTTGTCTCTTCCCATCTGCTTCTACCTCGCTTTTCTCTGAATTCTGCTTCCACATCTGCTTCTGCCTTGCTTCTCACTCTGAACTCTGAACTCTGCTTCCCAAGTGCTGGGATTAAAGGAGTATACTACCTTTAATCCTTGCGAATTGGGATTAAAGGTGTGTGCTACATTGGGATCAAAGGCATATATTAATATTCTTTCTATGTTAGAGCAGCCATGCTGCCAGATTAAAGATTAAATGATTCTCTATAGCCCTAAAATGCTTTGAAACACACACACACAATGATTAAAGAGTTTGAAAATCATCAAGAGATGTGGGGTGGATATACATGAGAGGGGTTCAAAGGAGGAAATATAGGGGAAAAATTATGCAACCACATTATAATCTTAAAAAGTAGAAATAAAATAATTTATTTAAAATCTAGCAGTTACGATGGAAGGCCAGCACCAAACACAGCATTCAGATGATGAGACTTCGTGTCAGGCACCTGAGTTTGCTTTAATGATTTTCTTGAACTGTACATGTTTTCTTCCATGGGGACTGGTATGATGTTTTCTTATGAAGCCAGAACCCCCTCAATCGCTAGGCTACTTGACTGCTTTATGAATGGACTCATAGATCATATTAGACAGGTAAGTAATTTTCCAGAAAACTGAGAAAGCAATATAGATAAATGAGGAAAATATCAAAATATCTCACTAAAGGTTATTCTATACTTTGGTTTTATCTCACCTATTATTAATTATACAAATCATTTCCCAAGAAAAACATGGACCAAGTGTTGCTATAAAATGCCTGCATACTGACAATTTTCCAATTCTACACCTCAAAAATGAAGGAGGTAAAATAGCACATAGTGCAAACCTTTCTTAGTCTAATCTACAAGAGTGTCCAGAGACCATGGCATATTCCTCATCTTGATTTTATTTCCTATTGTGAACAGATGGGAGTTCTGCTATTTAAAGAATAGTAGATCCTGGTATTTGGCCATTATCCAAAGCAAAATGAAAGAAGGAGCAGCATTCATCTGGCTCAGTAACAGAAGAAACTAAAAATAGACACCCAGCCAGTCACAGCTAGGGTGCAAGTTGCTAGGCAGGAGGGCTTCTTCCGTGATGGTTAAAGGTTTTCTTCCTCCATTTACTACATGGTTCCTAAATTCTGATACATTTATTTCATTATTTGTATTTATTGCTCACTGCTGTTGCTTCTCTATTATTATTTTGTTGTTGTTGTGCTGAGAATGAAACCTGGTGCCCTGTGTATGCAGGCAAGCTCTCTACCACTGAGCTAATGCCCCAGTCAGCTGTTCCATTTAGTAAAGATACTGATTACAATGATTCACAAACTACAGTAGGCCTAGTTTTTCTGAGTCTGTTGAGTCTAATGTGGTATAGTACCTTTCAAAAGTTTTACTCCAAATGTTATTAGTTTATTATGGAAAAGACCAATTTCTTTTAATTAGATATACTGTCACTTTAAGGGCATGGGCTCATGAGAGTTTCTAATATATAACATCAAATGCTTTCACCAAGTTGCCACTCATGTCTTGAGGAATGACTGGAATTGCTTTTCCTCCACACAGAGGAATAGCAGAATGTGCACCTGCAGATTCTTAATGTTGGGTGCTTCCATGTGCCTTGCAAATGTCAGTGAGTTTTAAACTCATGTGGAGAGGAGTAAGAAAGCTTACTGGGGACTGGGGACTATACAAGCAACTGTACTAGTAAGTGGGCAGTTTATTGATTAGAAGAACAGAAGATGAACTGACTCCTCTGAGGCTCAGAAGTGTCTACTGTTCCATTTTGGCAACTATTACTTCATCATACGCATTTGAGATACTATTGATAAAATTACACCTTAACACAGAACCGAAGCAAGCTGAAACAAGACATCCTGGGAGAAACTCACTGTCACACTGGACAAAGGAGGCAGATACAGGGGTGTATGGTATAAGCTTCAAAACTAGATGAGAACCTGCATTGTTAGAAGTCAACTTGGTTTTTACAGGGCAGGAAAAACTGGAAACTGGGATGGCTTGGGAGGAGTACGTCAAGAATGGTAGCCATATCTTATTTCCTCATTTGAGTATTGGTTACATGAATGTGTAGCATCATTAAGAGCAATTTATCAAATTCTATATCTATAATTTTTAAGAAGATATGCTGATGCTGGTTTTTTCCACATAATACTTTTATTATTTATTTGAGAGTTTCATACAATGTATCTCAATCACACCCTTTTCCCATTCCCCTCAGGTCCACTCTCCCACTCCTGTGCCATCCAAGAAAAAAACAAACAAAAATATTAAGTCCAGTCTATGTGGTGGGAACATGAATCACGGGCATCACCATGGTTCTTGGTGGCAACAAAGAGCTCAGATCACTGGCATTCACATGGCTCATTTTAGCCTGAGACCAAGGATGACAACTTCCAAGCCAAGGTTAGACTTCATTGCCCAAACACACCGGGTCCTGGACATTGCACAGGCACCCAGACACTACCCAGACATTCAGACACCGTGCAGGCACCAGGACATCTGGCAGACCACCTGGATATCCCATCAGCACCTGGATATTACAAAGGCATCTGGACATCCTTCAGGACCCCTGACACCCAACAACAAGCAGGCACCTGGACATCACCCAGGTACCTGGATGCCTCACAGGACACCAGGACATTGTACAGTCAGCTAGGTAATGTGCAGTCACTGGGACATCCCACAGGGCTCCGAGACAGCACCTAGGCACCTGAACACCATGCAGGTACCAAGATATCACACAGACACCTGGACATCACACAGGGCACCAAGGCAACACATAGATACCCTTATATCTCACAGGCACCAGGACATCATTTCAGAACAAGTCCCTCATGAAGCCAGGCTTAAGTACTGATGAACTTTAATGGAGTCATCCATGCAGACAGACTTGCTACAGCATGTGGGTAGTGCTCTAGCCCCTGCTCTCCCCCATCCTATCAGGGAGAGCTCTATGGATAGCCACAGAAGTGGTGACTCAGATTGGTGAGTGGTGAAGGGAACAGGTCCCTTATTCACCTAGCGTGAACTCTCATAATTGCCACTGCCACTAGTTATGTGTTTCTTAGAGGCACTGGCTGCTGTTTCCCTACCTGCAGAGCCCCCAGCTCTGTGTCTCTTTGCTGCGTGTGCAGCTCTCTTCTCCAGGTGGCAGTCCCAGTCTGGTGTGTAGCAATAGGATGGCGTGACTCTGACCCTGTCCTCCAGGTAGCCCAAGTACTGTACTTGAGTTCCTTTGACTTCCACTGTACTCATGCCACCACTGCAATTGTGTTTCCAATTCAATTTTTCTCTGCCTGCAAAGGGGTGGGGGGGCAGCAGTGGCCCTAGCCTCCCAGGAACATTCCCGTGTCTGTCACGGCCACAGCTCTAGCTCCATATCTCTGCCACATACCCTGTTGTATTCTGGCATCTTTCCTCTATTTTCCAAGTCTGTTGCTTTTCCAACCACCTTTAATTCTTCAACTTCCTGGGTATTTGAGCAATACTCTTCATACAATTACAAATGGTTGATGCTGTCTTACTACATTGATCAGAGAAGTGACCTCATAATCACATGTTCATCATAAAACTGTGTTTCTTAAGTGGGTAGCATGAAATGCCATAATAGACGTGTAACTATCCTTATACATATTAAACATTCTCAGCTTTACTCTTAATAAGAGAAATACACATTACAGCAAGCATGACAGCCCATTTTTTCATATTAAAGAGCAGCAATATCAAAACTGTAAGGATACTATATAAATTGGACAGAGTATAAGTTGTTCCAGCTTCTATGGAGTATAACTTGGCAATGACTATCAACATCATAAGTGTGTTTTTTATTATGACTTTACAATTTCCCTTTAAGACAATTTATTTTACAGGTGTACTTGCACCGTGGGAAGAGTATTCAGTGTGAAATAATCATTGAAGCATCATACTTGTAACAGCAAAACACTGAAAACAACTTCAGTGTCAATCAAAATGAGAGAAATTAAACACAAAATAGCACATTCATGCAATGGAACAATATGCAGTCACTTAAAATAACAGAAACTTTTAATGTACTGAATTGGAGCGTTATTTTTCAAGATTCACAAGCTGCTACTGCAAGGTACTGAGAGGTGGGTGTGCTACAATGCTATTTGTGCAAATGAGATGAGAGAACAATGAGGACTTCCTCATTACAGTGTGCAGATCTCTATTAGACTGAGAAACTGACATTGTCAGTAGTCAAGGAATTATGAATTCCATGAATTAATTATTCCATGAAAGCCATGAATTATGAAACTGGTAAATAAATTACCTACTCAAGAACAAAATATAGTAAAAGAAATAGAGAAAATTTCTCTTCCTGATCAGTGATCTTATTCAGTTCAGGTTTAAAGTGTCACCCTAGTTTTAGAAACAATTCCTACCTAGAACATCTGTAGTCCACACAAGCTTGCTTTAGCCTCTAATAAACATAGTGCATCTGCAGAACCTGTTCATCTTCATTTTAAACAAATGGTAGATTCAAACTGCAAGTCAGTCCTTCTCAGTTTCTAGTGTCACTTGTAATTTCCACCATTCCTCTTTGGGCATGGTATAAGTTCCTACTTATAATTGTGGTGGGTTAAAGGAACACTGGAGGTTCTGTTTCAGGCCTTCTTACCAATTTGTTTGTATTTTGTTTTCCACCACAGTTCTTCTTCTTTTGCTCAAAAGACACACTATGTGAAGAGATCAACTCCAGGATATATCTCCAGTCTTCTGTGTTCACATGAGAGACAGATGGATAGATAGAGAGATGATAGATAGATAGATAGATAGATAGATAGATAGATAGATAGATAGATAGATAATAGATAGATAGATACAGAGAGAGAGACAGAGATGCATAGAGACATAAAGACAGAGGCACACAGAGACATAGAGACAGAGGCACACAGAGGCAGACAGATAGACAGAATCAGAGAGGGGAATTAGAGACAGAGAACAGAAAATACTTCAAAAGCTCTAAAGTTTTACTCCTTTGACTTGATGTAAGAAATTTCCCTTACTATTATAAATATCACAACCCCTTTAAACTTGTATCATAATGCCCCTGAAATGAACAGATTTATGTATTTTCTCCAAAATGCCTAGACTCTGTCACATGACTAACCATTTTGTAGAAAAATTTGGAATGGTGTTTGAGAAAAGAAGTAGGCTATTTATCCTTCCCTTTGCATTGGCCAGGCCCAGCATAACAAACTAAAATTAATTTCTCTTAACATCACCCCTTAAAATCAGGATTATTACTGTAGTTGGTTATTAAACTGCTTTCTCTTTGCTAGTTAACACACAATGAAGTCTGGAATAATATCAGGTGCACAACTCTAATTCAGATTCTGGAAACATATTTCTAGCACACAATAGCAACACTAGAATTTACAGCTTCACTGAAGAGAGTAACGCTGCTGTGGAGTCAGGAAACCAGTTTTTAGTGCTGGTCCCAGAAGTTCTAGTTTTCTAGAATTCCTGGGTCCTCTGGTAGAAGCACACCACATCTCTTTAAACTCTCATTGCCCTTGCCTCTGAACCTGTCTTTTCTCTTTCCTAGGTTAGGGCAGGAATGGTTGAATCTTGTAAGCGAACTATCTATGTCATCAACCACCAGGCCTGAGCTATAGAACGTCTCACTGGTAGCTAAGGCAGTCCTGTTCATCCGCTCATTAGAAGACACAGATTGCTGGATATTTTTGCTGTCTGTTTTTAGTAGATGCTAGAACTGAAAAGTGGGGGGGGAATTTTTTTTTTATGATTTTTTGGAAAAAAGAAGTAGTCAAATTTAGTTAAGATTTAAAATTCCACATCTTTGCTTAAATAAAAGTTAACCAGATTCTACTAGCTTTGGTTATCCTTTTACTTCTATCTGTTTCTTTCAGTTCAATTTTCTTTTGAGAAAAAAAAATTCTCATCTTTGCCAGTTTTTTCTCAACTCAGCTCTTTACTTAAAATGAATAATTAAAACCGTGCAACTAAAAACATCAGAAACCCTGCAGTCAAAGTAATTTATTTTAATTAAAATTTGATTCACAGGATTCAAACTTGTCCCATAAGGCAAAAACATTCAGCAAAATTCAGAAGATGTCTTGGGAGCCTGGAGAATGTCCGTCAGCATTTCTAAGTACCAGTATAAGCTTAAGATCATTAAAACCACTCTAGGGAAATAAGTAGTAATGATGAGAGAGATATAGCTATTAATGTGTATTTCGATGTTTGATCTGGAGGGACTATGGACACTACTGGGCTCCTAAATTTGGAGACTGACAATTCTGAAAAAGTAAATGTTCTGTATACATGCAAATTTGGATTTTAAATATCAAAATTAAGGTTAATGTAAAGATAGACAATCAAAAGCAGGAATAAAATGCATGCATCATTTGAAAAATGAAATTACTTATTTTACGATTGTAATTCAAATTTTAAAGAAGCACATTTGCAAAGCCAGGCATAGTAGTACATGCCTTTAATATCAGCACTTAGGAGGCAAATGCAGTCTGAATTCAAGGCCATAGTGATCTATAGAGTGAGTTCCAGATAGCCAGGAATGGACACAGTGAGTCCATCTCAAAACAAACAAGCAAAACATGAAACAAAAGAACCGTGTTTGCAATAATTGCATATTAAATAGCATCATCAATCACAGTTACTAGAACTATCTTCTTAAGCTTGAGGCCTTTAATTTTCTTTCTCTTTCATTCTAAATTTTTACAGTTATTTTATTCTAATCCTGTTTGCATGGGACTGGGATCGAGCCTAAAGTCTTGCACACACTAGGGAACCACTTTGCACTGTGTGTATGTGAGTGTATGTGTGTGTGTGTATGTGAATTTACAGTTAAATTCTAAAATATAATGTATAAATAATTACTTTTATTTTACATTATCAAGTTAGGCTTCAAATACATACTCTTGACCTTGTCACTGATCTCCAGCTGGGCTGAACTCTGCCCAGGCTGAATTCCTTTTCCTGGCTGTGTATCACCCAACATCAACATCATTTCTATTGACCACTTATATGCCCCATATCTGCCACTTCTCCTGTAATTCTTCCCTTGAAGATGTAACAGATGGCAGACAGCATCCCAGGTACTAGGATCCAGCAATGGACAAACCTAGTCCAGCCTGAAACTTTAAGACTTCTAGGTAGATGTTCGTGAAATATTATTAAGTCCAATCATAAGAAATAAATGGAAGAGAAGATGTGCCAATGAGTATAAGTGAGAGACATAACTTAATTCTGATGGTAGTTTTATTTATTCTTTTCCTCTTTGGTAGACTAAAGATAATAATTAGAATTGAGACTTTGTGTAAGAAACATGGAGTTTCATCTAAAATAATGACAGAAGTTGTCAGCCCTTATGTTGGTTTCAAGTGCTAAAATACTTGGAGTTTTATATATCAAAATTATAACATTTAAGCATCTTACTGCACTGAGCATAGTGGTATCCACTTTCCTAATACTTGGGAGGCAGAGGCATTCTGATCTCTGCATTTTAAGGCCAATCTGGTCTACATAACAAGTTCCAGGCTACTCAAGTTTACATGGTGAGACCCTGTCACAAAAACTGAAACCAACAAACAAATAAGCATAGTATCCAAATCACTGTGTTGATTTGGATGACCGCCTTGCCTTCCTCTATTTCTCTCTCTCCCCTCCCTCAAGATCTCAAGATCCCCCTATCTCCGTCGTACACTTCATAGTGGATTCCCAAATAACAGATTTGAGCAACTCTCAGATCTTCACAAGCTTCTTTCTTAGTATTTCAAGATACACATGAAATCGAAATTTTCTAACCACGTAAAACTCTTCACAGACTCATATAGTGGTGGAGGTCACACTAGTACTGCCGCGTGGATCCTGTTAGCCAACATTATCTGTGAAGCTCCAATGGTGGCTACTAGTCCACAGAAACACGCCAGCTTTTCCTGCCACTCCATTTATGAGCTCAGCTGTGGCAGCTGCCCAGCAAGCAGGAGAGCTAGGCCAGCTCCATTCAATGCTGCAGCTTCCAGAGGGCAGTCAGCCCCTTGCTGACATTTTTTTCCCAATTGACTTAGCTAATGGAGTTACCCTTTCTCACGTATTCACCGTGTTTGACTTCTGTCAGAGTTCTCTTTAGAAATCTTTCTTACCACTGTGCTTGGCGCTGTCATTGAAGTAGCAACATCGCGGTTCCCAGAAACCCCTCCAGCCCATGTGGATGGAGTAAGAACAGAAAACTAGTGATTCAACAGCAATCCTTCCCTCCCCACCTGCATCATGCCCATTAAGCCGTCCTTGACCATGTCCCTTTGATGTTCCATAAGCTTTTGTTCCCCTCACTAGTTTCTACTTTCCACTTGATATTTATGATTTGAGTCCTTGAGTCTACTTACTTTCCTGCTCAGTTTCAACAGGTTTGACCTTGGCTATAATTGAATGAAAGACAACACGGAATGATGTACTCTGATTCTGCCTCCTTTGAGGCAAAGCTGCGATAGGAGATACAAAAGGAAGCCCTGAAAAATCCATCAGACTTTGAGTATAGCTATGTAAGCTTGTTTTTCCCTAGATAGTAGATTGATGTTCCTGAGTTTGGGAACATTTTAAGATATATTTTTCCAGGATCTTTATAACAGACACCAAACAAGGACCTTACCTCTGTTTGGAATGAAAAGAGATGATTATTGTACTCCCTCATTAATTCATTGGACCAGCAAGGACATTCTCTTAAATTAGAAGTTTCCAAGTGGCCAGTGACACAACATTTAATTATGACCCCTGACCTCAGTTTCCAGTCTCCTAGGGGAATCTTCTCAGGCTCAGGGTAGCCCTGGAAAACTGTCATTTTTTTAAAAAGCAAGACAATAAAGAAAGGGTTTTGTATTTTGGCTAACAATTCAATGGTTTCATCTCTGGGTTAATTTAAAAGTTCAGGTAGCTACCATCTGGTCTCACAGATTTAACTACATTTGTTAGTTCATGATTTCCAGAATATCCTGGACCCTTTCCAATGTTTTCTCAAGTACAGTCAACCTGCTTACTTCAAAAAGCTATTTGTGAAAAAAAAATTGTAATAACTTCCTTCCCCAAAGTGTTGACAAATAATTTACTTTACTCTCTGCTGTCTGTTCTTTTCTTTTAACACAACACTCCTCACCCTGAAGAAAATGAAGAGGGTGCTCATTGTCTGTGCTAAAAGACACAGCTTTCAATCTGGGGTCCATGCAATAAAGTTGTCTTAGTGCTATATCCTGTTTTAATGTGTCAAGGCTTCTTTGATTATGTTTCTACTATGGTAGAAAAGAGAATGAAATATTGACAAGCAAATTCTTTTTTTTTTTAATTCCCCTAGCTGAAAATAGAAGGTTTTTCTTATTTACATATCCAATAATATTAATAACAATAGTTTCAAGATTCTAATGGGCTATCTTGGAGAACTTTCATGAACTCTAACATATAAATGAACTTCCATAGTTTCATTAAAAATTTCCAAAATTTACTTAACAAAATTCTTATTTATTGAGGAGACAAATTAACATATTGCTGGACTTGAACAAGACATAACAAGATGGTTAATAGACACAAATGTTACATTGTCCGACAAGTGAGAGCACCACTACAGACTACAGACGCACAAGCAGTGGACTAAACGCAACACTATGATCGATGACGATAATCATAGTTAAGAGACGATGAGAAGGTTTGAAAGAAAGTGGCCCCGCTGCTTCATATATTTGAATATTTAGTCCTCACTCAGTGGAAATGTTTGGGAAGGATTAGGATGTTCGACTTTCTTTCAAGAGGTGTATCACTGAGGTAAGCTTTTAGGTTTAAAAATCCCATGCTATTCCCAGTTAGCTCTCCCTTTGTCTTTTGCTGCCTTTTACTTGGGGATGAGATGTGAGCTCGCAGCTGTGGCTCCAGTGCCATGCCCGCCTGCCTGCCTGCCTGCTGCCATGTCCCCTGTCATGACAGTCACACTCTAATCCTCTGGAACTGTACGCTCCTGTAACCTTTTTCTCCTATAAGTTGCCTTGGTCATGGCATCTCTTCATAGCAAGAGAAAAGCAAGATAGACTGAAAGATGGTTGGGAAAAATGTCCTTCACCAACCTTAAGGAAAATGTCTAGAATGAAGCCATAGGAGTCTACAAATAAGCATGTATGAATTGATCAATGCGCATGAGAAACTAATGTAAACTTTGTCTTTAAAAAGGATATTGTACTAGGAAAAAAATCAAACATGCCTTTTTAAAAATAATATTTTATTAATTCTTTGAGAATTACATATCATGTATTTTGGTCATATTAACTTCCCCCAAAGCCCACCCCCACCTCTCTATCCACTCAGGTTAATTTCTTTCTTTTTTAAAAGCCCATCTAATCCTCTTTGAGTTGTTCATACACTCTTGGGTGTGGGGCTGCTCCCTGGAACATAGCCTACCTATCAGGGATCACATAGTTAACGAAAAGGGACTCTCCCTCTTATAGAAGCTATTGGTCAGCAATAGTTCCTCAGCTGGGGTAGGAATATTGCCTAACCACCCCCCCACACACCATGATGGGATTTTGTTAGACTTGAACATGCACAGGCCTGGTGAATGCTCTGACAGCACCGTGAATTCAGATATACTACCGCCCTGTTATATTCAGACGACTGTTTCCTTTAGTTATCCACAGCCTCTTGCTCTGACAATCTTTTGTCTCCTTTTCTGCAATGAGCCTTGGGGTAAGGGTTATGACATAGATATCCTATTTGGGACTGAACCTTCCACAGTCTTTTATTCTCTGCATGTTGACCAATTTAGGTTTCTATGCTGTCATCTACTGTGAGAAGAAACTTTACTGATCAGAGTTGAGAAAAGAGTTGTTCTACAGATATAACATTAAGTCTTTAACAGTTTAGTGCTGTGCCCATTTAGCAGAACAGCAGTAATAGGTTTTCCCCCTAAGCAGACCATGTTCTTATCACATCTCAGGGAGCTCTGAGCTTATGTGAGCTTATGTTTCTGGAATACTGTTTCTTTTGACTGCAAGTGCAAACTTTTGAAAGAGACTGTCAAATAGTATATACTGACATAATCTTTACTAAAGGACAAGAAGTTTGGAAACAAGATAGAGTGGTGAAATTGAGAACCTTAAAATACCCTTTAAAGATTGGCCTGGTGTCTTATGAGAAAGGACTTCAACATGTAACTACAGACAAACAGTTTAGGGCTAATACTTATAACCTAAGAGTCCTCTAGCCCCCACTATTAAAGGCATTGCAGTTATTGCAACAGAGTGGTCATCCATGCTTTCCAAATACTAACTGCTTTACATTAGAACTATTAAGCAAATTTAAATAAAATTCAGACTTTCAGAAATCCCATCAGACTGGAAGTTAAACTAACATCCTAGACCTCCCACCTTTAAATCAGGAATGGTTTTATTATTATGACTGCCCCCATTTTTTCTTGCTTCCATAACTTGTTCCTCTGAGCACTTCCCTCAGGACCTAATCACTTCTTAATGGCCTTGCCTGCTATCATCAATAAACAGGTTAAGATTTCAGCACATAAGTTTGGAGAACACACAATCAGGTCTTAGAAAATAATCATGTATCCATTCAGTAAAAAGCTACAGATGTATTGAATGCTTACTACATTTGAATGTCTTCATTAACGGATCTCAGTAATCTTTAAATAACTCTGATTGATCAAAAATACACTCTTTGTGCACTGTAATGTTTTGACTTTTATAAAGTACATATTATAAAAAGTCTATTTGGTCCAGAATATATGTGTGACTTCAGAAACAAGTATTTAAATAACATACAGAGAAATGATTAGTCACAATGGGAATCATACGCTCTTCAGAGCAGAAGAGAGTATTTGACAAGCTGTTGGCACTGCCTTTCAGTGCCTGGCTGCATGAATCTGAGCAAGGCATTTAGACTGGTGGCTTCTGTCTACTCCCTGATTGCTGAATATTTATGTTCACCACCGGGGCTCTCTTGCCTCTGTCATTGGATGATTATCCTGATGCATCTTCAGGAAACTGGAGGGCAGAAAGAGAGATATCAAGCTACATTTTTCTTTGAGTTGATATCCTTTTCCTTCTGGTCTTAGCCACATTTAATAGTTCCCTTATAATGTCCTTTCTTCCAACATATCTTTGTGTGGTTTCAGCAAAACCCCTCTTTCTCTTCCTCTTCCCCTTTCTTTTCTGAGCTAGGTATGGTAGTTACTCCTTGAAGTGCTCATTTCTAGGGATGGTATTGCTTGTTCTTCCCATGGACTTCATTGTGCCTTGTGGATTCCCTTATTCCCATTTTTACATTCAAAAACTGCCCTTGTGGAAGACGGCACCTGTTGCTTCTTAGGTTTTCACTTACTTCATTGTTTAATTTTGCCAATGGTAGGTTACTGGATCAACAATGGATGACCCCATAGCCATGTTCATATGGGCAGCACTAACTAGACTCAGTGGGCTAAAAATATATAAAACAAAGAGAAGACATGAAATTGGGAGGGATATGTGTTAGGCGGGATTCTGAAGGTTGTATGATCAAGGTGAATATGATCAAGATATAGTAAATACACATAGGACATTTTCAAAACAAATATGAATAATATAAAAATATTCCTGAGCCTCAGTTTATGTGTATACATGAAGCAATTAAAAATTTGTTAATGAGTTTCTGTAAATGATTAAATAAAATTATTCTGTAATAATCTAGCATTCAGCATATAAATATGAAATAAATCTGTATCTATATCTATCTATCTATCTATCTATCTATCTATCTATCTATCTATCTACATATATCTATATCACTGCTGAAAACATACTTTACATTGTAAAATATTTATAAAGAGTGCTCTGCCCATCTTTTTTCTTGACTTTTTTTTTTAATTCATATGAACATAGCCTATTACATGGGAATAGAAAGAACACTCAATAACATGGTGGCACTTGTAAAAGGGAGCACCTCCTTTAAGATGCTGTCCCCTGCTGAGCCTATCTATATTTTTATTTCTGGGCTAGTTTGCTCACTCAAGGCTAAGAAATAGGTAAAACATCAAAATCTGGGAACAATGTCACCTTCATTCATTGGTGACCAGGATAATTACCTGACTGCTGACAGTTTAAATCACCACATCACTGCCATCATTTCATACATACGTATGCATGTAAATGTGTGTATACATGTATCGAAGAATAATTTTACTCTGTCTTGATAATTGAAAGGCTGAATGAAATACTGATTTGCAATTAGATATTTTAGCATGAAGAAAATTTTATGTACATTCTTTCCAGAAAAGTCTTCCTTCAGAAGAAATTCTTTCTTGTCTCACCTTGTAAATCCTTTTTCTCACAGTTAGAACTCAATGATGTTTGTTGACTGAATGGAACATATAATAAGTTATCAGGGTCTAGTGCTTTTTTTTAGGGCCCAGGATAAGACACAGATGGCTAAGCAGATGGTATGTAAGGCCAGGCAATATCTTCCCAGGGAGTCTGAAATGATTCAGAGAAAACCATTGCATCACCACTGTGACCAGCTTGAGACTCCTGTGAACCTGGGAAGACACATTAGTTAGCAACAGGATGATTAATAAGTGAGGTTTCAACATCCTGTCCCCTGCTGCAAACAAACGGGTAATACACAGAAGGAGGAGAAGCTATAGCTTTAGGACATTGGCATAGGTCAAGCAAAGACATAGCAGAAGTTAAACCACAGCCAGGGCCACACACACACAAAAGAAGATGTAGCTTGTAAAGGAAATATTAATATCTGTGAACATTTCAATAAAGAGCAAGGACAGCTCTCCGAGATGCAATACCTGGACAGCTTAACAGGGGTCTGACCTCACATCGCTTCTCTCTGTTTCTGTCTCTAGGTCATTTATTCATTTAAAACTTCCTCCTACCACCACACAGGCCTTAATTACACAAAATAATAGAAACTAACAGCCCTCAGGGTCTGCTGGTGGACTTATCACCTCTCCCAGCAGTGTCCAAGCTGAGGAAAACCAAGTTTTCGGCTGCATAACCTGTAACGGCTATACAGATCATTCACCTGCATGAACATAAACAAATGCCCTGCTTATGTGGTTATCTTAGGGGGCTACATCCATTGCTTTTAGCACAGAGATGTGAACAGGTGCAGGAAGCAGGTCTTTTACAGAGTGAAGCAAGCTGCAGGGCACTAGGGAGCGCCCCTCCCCCAATACAGAAAAGAAAGCAGTCCACAGTAGCATCATTCCATAAAGACAGAGTATATAGCTATAAAATATCTAATTCAAATGTCCCACTCTTTTTTTCTTTCATTTTTGGTTAGATGCTCAGCATGCTTAGGGAATGGATAAACAAAGTTATAACAGAGACATAGCAAGCAACAAATCCAAGGTATATTCAGAATTTCTTCCTCGAGGTCACACTGTTTTATCATTCGAAAGCCATGCAGCCACTTAGGTCATATAGCTATTTAATACTTCCTGATTGATTTGTCCAGGTGCAGAGGCAATATATTTGTAACTTGTAACCTTCGAACCTTTTTTTCTGATGCAAAGCAAAACAAAACAGAAGCAGAAACAAAACCCTTTAGATGGAAAGGCCTGACAGACACTGACCACTGTCTGTCGCTATATTTTGCTGTTCTCACAACTCTGTCAGTGCTGCGGATGTTCTCATCTCTTTATCTATCTGAACTCTCAATGAAGTCCAGATTGATTGCCCTTGCTACGCGTTTTTCCTAAATACTGTTGGACAGCAGACTTTACCAACACCCTGAGTAAATAATAATATCTGCAACCACGTATAAATCCCTTGGGCAATAAGTCAAAATAAACTTTCCTCTTTAAAGCTATACCTGCCAAGCATTCTATCATACTCACCTACAGGTAATGAGTACACATACAGCTGAATAAAAATTATTTTCAAATAGTCTAGTCAAATGACTTTCTCCGGTTTTCCATCAGTTTTCTCCAATAGTCATGATGGTACTAGAGGTATCCAAGAGGTCACATGGCTCCATTTTTATTTTTACTGCCCCTTCTCAGATGTATATAGCTTCAGTGGATGACTCGATGTTTCAGATGGTACATGAAATGAAGGATTTTACTGAGCTTCTCAGAGTATGGGCAGACAGCACTCAGATGTCAGTTCTCTCTGGAGTTGACATGGGTGAGAAGTGATGCCTGATCAAGTTGGGTAATGACCTCCAGCTACTTTTTGGAACAAACTATCTCCAATTCGGAACTGCTCTGAGGATTGTTCTTTCTTTCCACTTTGAAAGCATTGACTGAGAATTTAGATGAGGTGGCATTATTGATCCATTTCTCCCACCCAATCAAGTTTCTTCTTCTTTTTCCTATTTCACAGTATCTGATTTAATGACTTAAAGACCACTCTCTGACATAACCTCCTGTGTGCTTTTCTGTCTAAAATCTACTTTTAGGAAGGTACATCTCACAAGATGGTAGTGCTAATAGTCTATCAGTACACCATAGAGATGGGTTTTTAAAGCTAATTACAAAGCTACTTGGAAGGCAATGAAGCCCCTGTCGTGGCTGATAGGTATAAAATAAGCATCTCTCTGCACCAACTAGCACAATGATTATTAAGATGTTCACCTGTGAAGAAGAGGGAAGACACACAGCTAGAAAGAACTGAATGCACTGGCTGGTGTTATATATCAGGATCTGAAGAAATATAGGGTAACAGCTGGGATTAACATTATATAATTTCAGCAAGGAACCTAACAGGCATGATAAAACAAAGAATATAAATTAACTATATGCCCAAAGTGTTGTAGCACCACTGACACAAACACATAGGGGCAGGGTGAGTGTACATGTACTGGGTTTGGGAGTGCTTGATCAGCATGGGTACGACAGGTTGGAAAGGAAGAATTTCTTTGTTTGACAACATCCACTTAAAATTCATAATTTAACATCTTTGCTAAAACATGGCAAGATGATGAGGTAAAGCTATTAGTCATGAACTAGCAATTTTTGCAGATACAGAGGACTGGATCAGAAAAGGGCAAATTTAAAGGGTCACTATGAAGCCAGAATGAAAAAGAAACATAGTTATAAGATGCAGCACAATAAGAAAACCAGTAATACCACTCTGAGACATAAACGTTGTAGCTTCCACAATTATTTCCATGGTCAATGGAAACTGGCTAAAATCATGTTTTGGTATGGCTAATCTGTCAATGACCTCAATGCTGTTGGCAATGCTTTTGGATCAGAAATAATTCTCCAGTGACTCAAACTTAAGTGAGACATCTGTATCATACCTCTGCCATACAAGTCTCAAGAAACATTGCAGAAGGGAGGACAGAGTTAGAGGTTAAGGGAGAGTTTTGCAAAACATTGTCTTCTGGACATGACAGGGCTATGCCATCCATGAACTCACAGTAGCTGTGTTTACTTTTATAAAATCAAGAAATTCAAATTCTAGCTTGAATGAGGGAAGAGCTCATGAAGTTCCACAGGTAGTTGAGGAGCTATTGACAACAGATAGGTGCTGGAGAAAGTCGATTCTCTTTAGGAATGTAGCACCTGGTAGGTTGTTTATAGTCCATGAATAGCCCTACATTTATACCTGTATGGACAGCATTAGCTACACACAGTGGGTTAAAAACATAGGCCATAAATTTAGGAAAGAGACATGATGGAGAGACTCTGGAAAGAACTAAAAGAAGTAATAAGGGATATATATTAAAATACATTGGATACATGTATAAAATAATCAAAGTTTAAATTAAAATACATTTAAAAATAACAGAGGTAAATTAAGGAAGACAGCAGACATTGAGTTTCTACAGATACATAAACACACGAACTAGTATATATATATATATATATATATATATATATATATGTATTATATACATACATATACACATACTTACATACACACACATATATATTAAAACAACAACAACAAAACTCCTAAACAATTAAAAACTTTGGTCTAGTTATCTCAGCATATTGTAGTATATTTTAGACTTCTCCAGGAAAACACTTAGGATTTTGAGGTCATATACTTGCTATTCTTGAGTATTCTCTCCTCCAAGCTGTACTTTAAGCATTTTCTACAGAATAACAGAGTTCAAAAAAGGAATCAAGGAATTGTATGTTTTTCATGTAGCAAAATTTGTATAAGGTGAACTCTAAGTTAAAGCAAAAACACATTTGTTGTCAGTTTGACGGCAATTCAAATTTCATTACTGAAAGTCCAAAATCAGCTCTCTGAACTTGAAAATTAGCAATGTATTCTAGAAATGAAAATGAGCTATGAAAAATACTTGTATGAGAGCCTTGAGAAATGAAGTTGACAAATTCAAATTAGTAAAACTGAATGAATATTTTGAAGATATTAGAATCTGAATGTAAGATCCATCATAAAGAGTGAGTCATTATACAAGAACAATTATGCATTTTCTGAGAAAGCCTCAAATGAGCTATTTAAATACAATTGGTTGATGGCCTCCCTTTCACATACAAGTCATTTAAATATGAAGGCATGAAAACATGAATATATATATACAGATAGGGAAAAAAGATAAGTTAAAAAATCTTGTACAATGTTTGGAGCATTAATGGGTAAAAGAAAATTACAACACACACACACACACACACATATATAACATATGTCTATATGTCCGTGTTTTCTCTGTCTCTCTGTCTCTGTCTCTGTCTCTGTCTCTGTCTCCCTCTCTCTCTCTCTCTCTCTCTCACTGTGTGTGTATGTGTTTGGTGTGTGTTGCTATCTTAGTTCTCCATTATGTTGCAAACTTATGTGTCAACAAAGGCTGTAGAAAGGGAAATTTCCCATATGGATCATGATATGAGTAGCTGAGTGATAAATCTGGAGAGGTCTTTGTGTTTGTCAGAATGTTTCTATGCAATAAGCCTGAAGCGTAGGTTTTGGTAGCTATAAAGAATTACTCAGGTAGACATTGATAGCCATAACATCATTTAGTTTCTCAGAAATAATAGTCTCTGGAATTATCACTCTAATGCCTAGGCAAATGGTCTCAGCAAATTACTCATCTGTATGTCTAGTATCTGATTCGTGTATTCACTTGATATCTACACCTATAAGATATGCTCCCTCCCTCCCTCCCTCTTTCTCTCTGTCTCTATCTCTGTCTCTCTTTTTCTTCCCTTCCCATCTACACCTCTCCACTTCCCTTCCTTTCTCTTCCTTTCCTTTGGAGATCTCTGAAAATGTCATTGCCAGTAGGCAAGAATGAAATTCAGTTCAACACAATTAAGTAGCTGGTGTTGGCTCAAACGTCTAAAGTCTGATACCAGGTAGTTTATTTTAGGCATATTTAAACAAAGTACAATTTTAGAACAAAGTTTCCTGGTGATAATCAACTCAATCCCATGTGTACAACAAAACTTAAGACAGGATTCCATTGAAACTCCTCAAAATACATATGACTTCTTCCATAAAGATGGGTTCTATTGACTGAGAAAGAATGCTTAAAATAAGGATCTAGGGAGAATGACTGATAAACATATAATCCGAGGGAGTCAAATGTGACCTGGCCCTACAGATAGAGCAGAGCACAGTGGCTGTTGACCACACCCATCTGCAAGTCTTCCAGGAGGAAGTAGATTATAGATCTCTTCCATTGAAGAAACAATCATGTATGTGTAACACCCCTATTTTCTCTAGTGCTTATCTGTGAGCACAAAGACTTTGTACCCTCTACACTTTTCTCTTTTTCTCTCCTCTCCTCTCCTCTCCTCTCCTCTCCTCTCCTCTCCTCTCCTCTCCTCTCCCCCTCTCCTCTCCTCTCCTCTCCTCTCCTCTCCTCTCCTCTCCTCTCCTCTCCTCTCCTCTCCTCTCCTCTCCTCTCCTCTCCTCTCCTCTCCTCTCCTCCCTCTCCCCCCCTCCCCTCCCCTCCCCTCCCCTTCCCTCCCCTTCCCTTCCCTCTTCACTTCCCTTCTCCTCCACTCCCCTCCCCTCTCCTCCTCTCTTTTCATTTCTTCTCATCTCTTGTAGAGAAACTCATCTACTAATGAGAAAAGACAACATGATGTAACTCACGTCCTCATTTCCCAGTTCCAATAATTTGTGTTCTTTTGAAGCAAACTCCTGAGTACAATTATATCTGCAAATATTTTAGAAAAGTCTATGAACATTAGTCACTCTTTTAAAATGTGACTACAGCATTACTAAAATAAATAAAATTAAAACTATTTCTAATTCCCCTTCCACTTGCTCTTTTTCCCCCTTCCTTCCCACAAATTATCTGCTGAGGAAACCAGGTCACCAGTCCTGTTGAGCTTCCCACAGCTTAGAGCTGCGAAGTTTGGAGAACAAAAAATAGTAATATATGAAGTGTGAGCATTCACAGCTTTGTACACCTGGCCCTTAAAAGAAACCCAAGTTTTCCATTTCTTCACTTGGAATGTTGTCCCACATATTCTAGACAACAACATAGAGCAATAGACTTAGGAAAACCCAGGATGAAGAATTTGCCTCTAAAATGCTCTAATGCAGATAATAAAACATGAAGGTGGGAAGCAAGAGAAGGGGTGAAAGATGAAGATTTGAAAGGGCTCTGTCTGTGGCTGTGAGAATCTACAGGCTGAGTTAAACCTGGTGGAGAGGTATGGGAGCGGCTGACACTTCTGTGGATAAAACTGAAACATAGGACGGTTTACGCATTGACTTTATGTTATCAATTAGGAACTTACTCATCCCCTCTCACATTTTGTTTTTTAGATCAGCCAAGGAGTTATTTGCTTCATGATTTTTAAAAAGTCAAGCAAGCATTTTTTTTTTAAATGTCACTTAAAAAAAAAAAAAAGGATCACTTGAGGTCTCAATGGTTTTTCTATGGTTCACTTTTTCTAGATCTCTCATTTTTAAAAGAGCCAAAGACCCATCGATGTTCTCATTTATTCTGTGTATCCAGGGAAGGCTATGCCTAAGGATGTTTGTTGCTGTTGGAACTTAAACCTTTCCTCTTTGCCCCAACTCTGTAGAACTCTTTGGCTGCAAATAATATAAATGAACTCAGATTTATAAAATGACAACACCTATCATCATATAACACATAAGATCAGAGGCAGGACATGTTATTTATATGTATATTTGAACCAGTTCAGCCTCAGGAGCTTGAGTCTATTCTCATCTGGCACCTCTCATCATTTTCAAATGTCTACAGTATTGTTACCTGTCACATTTCCACCAGACAAAAATCCCAAAGATCAAAACAGCATCTCTTTCTTCCTCTATTTCTTTTCAGAAACAAAATTTGTATTTCAGAATGCATGGCTTATATGTTAGCCTCCTACTCTTGTCTACTTACTCAGAGTTTGATACCAAGACTCTTCCTAAGCTGGTACCCAACAAGAGAGATGGAATTCCCATGATCTCCATGTCTTGGATTTATTAGGACTCTTCCAGTGGAGGTAGGAGATCTTGATATTGTTCTGGAGTACAACACCACATGCAGAAGTGTCTAAGTAGGTATCTTTGATGAGGGACTGGTGACATGAGGGCCCTAGTTGCTTGTATATCCAACAGTATATGTTCCAAATCATATAAATCTTATAAATACATAAGTACCAAGTAAATAGTAAAACACATTACTCCGGAAGTAAAAATGTATAGAGTTTTAATATCATCCTTTCCCCAAAATCCTTCCCTAGACATCCCTACACTTTCACCAAGTAACTTAAAACTATAATATTTAAAATGTGCTGTTTATGGAAAAGAAGAGATTTAAATGTTTATGAGCCAGGTTTCTTTCTTTCTTTTCTTACTTTCTTCCTTTTCTTGTTTTGGCGGTAGAGATTGAAAACAGGGTCTTATCCATACTATGCAAGAGGTCTACCACTGACATATGTCAATTTTATTTTATTAGAGCAAGATACTAGGAGATGAGAGCAGGAAAGACATGTTTCAAGCTGGGATGCGTAAGGTTTCTTCTTTGGCAAATGAGGTTCTGCTTACTTTGAGGAGTACAAAGGCCCAGAGGTGAGTTCAGAGCAGAAGGAGCAGTGGGGAAAGGTGTTCTCACTACACTGTCCCTCCACATAACAGGGATTTAGGCTAAGACTATGATAAGAAATACAGCAGGTGCATTTGGAAATACTATTTATTTTGTTGCATTTCTTTGAGTCTTGACATTATGGTTAGCAGCTGGAAAGTTTCGAAAACTAATATGAAAAGATGATGAACTCATTTTCCACCTTTGATGGCCAGAGGCCTTTCAAGGAGACGTGGTCAAAGGTAAACAAAGTTGACAAATAGGTACGCTAGGATTCCAGAGACAGACTTCATATTTTCTCATTGCTTCAGCAAATAACTCTAATGATAATATGCTTCATTTTCTTTCGTTATATTCAGTATTTTATTTTGAGTAGCTAAATCATGGACTATTTCTGTATTAGCCATGAATACATTTCATGCACCTAATTATTCTCTCTGTGTAGCATTCCTTTCCTCTCTTTCCTGGGTGGATTGTGTGCTGTGAGACCTGGTACTTTTGTGCATCCTTGCTGAAGTATCCAGATACATATCTCTGCCCTCTATTTTCTCATGCTTCAGGTTTTCCTGTATATTTTCACTCACTCCCAGTCATTTAGATATGATTTACACCTTGGTGGATTTTATACTTAAGTATGCAGTCAAGTTTCCCTTTTGTATTCAATCCTTAAGGCAACTGATAAATTGACATATACATCTGAATATAACACAGGCTTCTCAAGTGCACCATCTATACAACAAATACAATCTTGTCCTCCTCCCAACTTTTCTCATACTATTAGAGTATCATACATGCAGAGGCTGGTTTATTCCATCAAACTTGGTGATAGGTCCATTGAGTGACTAAAAGATGCATATTCCATGGTTCTTTGGGTCTTACTTCGTTATCCTTCTTGGCCTTTTTTTAAGAAGAAAGGAAAAGAAGTAGAAGAAAGGGATGAGATAAGAAAAGAGGACAGAGAAATCATAAATAAATCATTTTATTGTCTAAAATTGCTGGGTTATTGCTGCATGTTTAAGAGTTTCATAGTAGTTTCATAATAATTGGTGTAGGTAAAAATGGTTTGCATTTCACTAGTGCTGGATTTACTAAGGGATCAGGGTCATGCCACATAATGAATTAAAGGATTTAAAAAGAAAAATGTCATGAAAAGCAGTTCTGCTGTATCAAGATGGTAAGCCTCTTGGTGGTGACTTTGAAGACTTTCTTGGAGGTTTTAATGTGACATGAACTAGGAACACAAGATAGAGAATGCAGTGGCTCCTCTGTATGAAATGGGAAAGTGTCTGAACGTGAGGAGAATTCAAGTGGACAAAAGATGAATTCAGAAAGAAAAATTGAATTGTATAATTGGCTCTCAGGGACTCAGTCTAGTTTCTCATCTGACAAAAATCTTTGATGATGAGGTAAAGGTCAGCATTGTAGTACTTCTAAGTATAAAATGTTCCCACAGTTTAGTTTCTCAGTGTAGATATTTTGAGCAAGAACGTCTAACTTGTAATTTCTGGGAACTGATTTCCGAGGCATGGCTTAGTAGTAATTATTTTGGTAATAAAAATAAAATCATTCATGGGGCTCAACGATAAGCACTAAAGGAAGATATTTATAATGAGGTCTTCAAGGGCACAGAATTTGTTCTAGAAGCTTAGAAATTAATTGGTTAAATGCACTGATTCATATGCTCCTTTTACAAAGGTAAATTTTGTTAAGTTTTAGCAAATACAAAGCACAGAGATATGCGAATTAAAATATAAGATAGATCATTCTTAATAGCAGCAATGAGAGAGTCTTCACAGAAAAGGAATGACGAGGCAGGTTTGTCTGGGGAGTTAAGCAGACAGAGTTAGATATCTCACAACTATGACTGAGTCTGTTCTCTAGATATTATAGAAATGATTGCTGAGATTGTGGAAATGACGGTGAACAAGCCTGATTTTATTCAGAGAAGAACTTGGGAGAATTGTTTGAAAGAGGAGGAGCGATCAGCTAAAACAATCAAGCAGTTACTAAATATTTCAGACAGACCAAAGAATACAGAAACTTGGGAAATGACCTGAAAACTCTTCACAGGAAACAGTGGATTTCACAATGAAATCCCTATTGCTGGGTATAAATGTAGGCAGAATATCAGACTATGACTCAAACTGTTACAACTGGAGTCATTATTCCATTAACCTTATTATTGACACTGTCAAAAATCCAGACTATGTTTGGGTACTATATAAATTTATTTTTTTCTAAAAATGTTTACTTAACTAATCTAGTAATGATTTGAAAAAGAATTTAGCGATGAGGGAAATTAATAAGAGCAATGGAAAACAGCGTATCTGGATAAGAACACTACAGTGCAAACAACTACTTTGGCCTTCCCCCAGAAGAATTTGAGATCTTGAATTAAAATGTCAAAATGTGCAGATGTATCTGTCTCTGTTGATCTCAGTTTGGTTGGAATCAGAATTATACGGGAATATAAAAGATAAAGAGAGGAAAATCACAAAGCTATGGCTAAAAAGCAGGGAGAGAAAAGATAAAAAGATCCAAGTTCTATACTGCAGATAAAGCTTTAGCTTTCTACTGATGCATAGCAACTGCCCCTAAACTTAATGCTTTAATGAAACAACCATTTTATTATTTCTCATGACTACTTGGGTTGACCAGATTCAAATGATTGTTTGCTATGGCCTTATATGGATGCCATTAGGGCTCATGTATTAAGTGTGATCTGTACTTCATGGGGCTTTTGGGAGGTGCTTTAATAAGTAGGGCATGTGGGATGCCTTCCGGTCATTGCCCTTCAGTGAATATTGGAAACCCATACCTTTTCTTTTTTTCTTGCTTCTGGACAGGATGAGCCGAGCAGCTTGCTTCACTGTGTACTCCCCACAATGATGTACTGCCTCACCACCATCCCAAAACAACACAGTCAATTGACCATGGCCTAAAATATTAATATATAAAACATTGATCCAAAATAAACCTTTGCTCATTTTAAGTTCATTTTGTCTGGTAATTTGTTATAGTAATGGAAAGCTGACTGTCACAGTGATTTTTGTTTTCCATAAGAAATCAGCTGACAATGCAGTCTGAGGAGTCTAATGGAACATGATGTCCTAGATCTTTCACTCATGTGTCTTGAAAGCAGTGTTGACTCTTAGATGAGTGTTTTTCCGTGGCTCCAAATGTCTTATCCAGGCATGGTGGCATATGCCTTTAATCCCTTCACTTGGGAGGCAAAGGAAGGAGGATCTTTGAGTTCAAAGTCAGCCTTGTCTACAGAGCAAGTTCAGGACAACCAGTGCTATACAAAGAAACCCTGTCTCTAGAACCAAAACAAAATAAACAAACCCCCACCTAAACTGTAAGTCTTATCTACAGTTTTCCATGATCCTTGAAATTCTCATAGTAGAATAGCTGAATACTGTGATGGAATATTTTAAGATTGAGTGTATCAGGTAGGAGGAGGCAGAGTCTTCTGTCCTCTTAACTGCTTAACTCTCTGTTATTTACAACACAGTCTGTAGATTGTGGATTCAAACAGAGAGCATGTAAGGCCACTTTCAATATGAAGAATGACAAGACATACAGCAAGCCATAACCCTACAGAGAAAGAAAGAAATGAATTCTAGGTTGCAAGAAGAGGTAGGTAAAGTGAGACAGCCTAGCAGTTTGGGTAGAGAAACCAAGACAGAGAATTCTCCTGCCATGAACTTTTTACTATCCATACCATTTCCGAGCATGAGGAATACTCAGAAATATCAAGAAATGTACATGAAATCCCCATCATGAGATGCCTAAATCAAATTTGATGGAGAAAGGAAAGCAAGATCCACCGAAAAATGGATCTCATAAAAAGCAAAACATTAGGCAGGGGGAAAAAAAAAATCACTCCCTGTCCCTACCACTAGAGGGAGAATACTCGCCAGACAGGTTCTCAGGAGAGGTTCTGTATTAGTGTACTGCACTGACTAAAGCTTAGAGTCATTTAGAATTTGTCAAAATGACTTTAGTTGAGAAGCGAGCATATGGAGCTCTCTCCTCTCTCTCTCTCTCTGTATGTGTGTGTGTGTATGTGTGTGTATATTTATATATATAGTTTCCACTTTAAAGCATTGCATTGCTATGGCAAAGGCAAACAATACCATTCAAATGAAATTAAATCATGAATAGAATGTTCCAGGTGGGAGGAGAAATAATATGATTCACTAATTATGTCACCTTTTATCTTTTGTGTTTCATTATTAAAATCATTTCTTAGATCAGAAGTCAGAAAGGATGTGATTGTTTCAAATAGAAAAGTCTAAAATAATTACCCATTAACATTTTTAATATTTGAAAATATCTTAGAGAGAGTCAAATCTAGAACTAGAATAGAGTCCAGAGACTTCCATATGTCCATGATTTTGTAGGATCCTGTGGAGGATGGATGGTTTAGCGGGTTATCCCACACATTTTTCTTCAAATGTGGTAAGAAGACAAGCTGTCCATTCATGCACTGTAGAGTCATTGTATAGCCCCTATTACATGTTGTGCACAAATAATTGGGACATGTACCTTGACAGAATAAAGCTATGCTCCTGATAATACAAATAAGTATAATTAACATTTTAATTAGGTCAAAGATTAATGGGTCAAGCTTAAAAGAAACCATGGAAGAACCTTTAAAGGATTAGCTTCTTCTACTTATTTTTCAATCCTGTTTCATATTTTAAGGTCTTAAGAATCTATGTGTTTGGAGATCATATTCTATGCAGAATATCTAGTATTTTTTTTTCAAAAAGTTTGTCACTTTTGTGGCACTTAGCACTCTATACCACCTTTGCCCATCCTCTCCATTGTGAGGTGTTAACGCTTTCCTGCAGTTCTTTAAGAATGACCTGGGTGCTATCTATCCCAATGACCATGTTCAAACCTTCTTGAGCATACAGGGTTTGTCTGTTTCTTTTTAATCATTTCTTCACCTCATGGTCAAAGCTTCACACCTTTAGTACAGTAAATAAGAGCTAAATTCTAGGCGTACATTCAATTTCTTTGAGTTGATGAAACTTGAATGTGATCTCTGGTGCAGTTCTCCTAACTTGCACTATCTGACTTTTCATATCTGCGAACCATTTTACTGGTTACACGACTACTCTAGCATCTTTGTACTCTCTCCTGAGACATGTGATTATGCACCAGCTATACATGGAGTGTCTAGTGTGGTCACTGGGGATGCTAACTTCTATTCAGACCACATTATAACTGACCCTTCTTGGAGTTTTTCATTTGTCCCTTGGTAGAACACCACTGGTAATCGGTTTAGCATAGATTAGAGAAGCACTAATACCCATTTTTTTTGGGGGGGGAGTAAGGAACAAGAATGACTTTCCAAAGGACCTATATACCCTTTGAGGCTCCTGACCTTTGTCATCTTTCCAATTTTCCCTCTTTATATTTTCTGAAGATTATATTTGAAGTTGTACTCAATTTATCTTCCTGGGAGCCAGAAATATTGGTCAAATTATCAGTTTCTGTAAGATTAGTAATTACACTTATTGCCACGCTATTTTTATTTTTCAGCAATCTGTACTTGTTTATCAATAGGACCTTGTAGGACAGAATATACAAAAAAATCCCTATTGGTATCATATAGAATTATATCCTCAATAAGTATTCATAAAATATGTCTGAAAATCTGGCTGAGTATGCAACTTGGCTAGCATGTCTTAAGCCCAACACACACACACACACACACACACACACACACACACACACACACAAGTATACACACACAAACACACAAACACACACAACTGTGAAAATCCAAACAGACACACATACTTGTGAAAATTGCTTATAAAAAGAATATGCATATAATGTATCCAATAGTGTTAACCTATTTGTTGTATAAAAATAAATCATCCCACCACAGCTTCCCAGGTCTGAGAGGGGACTCTGTCACGCTGCCACCCTCTGGCCAGAACTGGTGTGGAAGCTCCCAGTTGGAAGCCACATGGGAATGTGGATCTCCAGTGTACCCATCTGGTCTTAGATCCGACACCTGTGAGCCCGGCAAGAAAGACCAGGATTCTTGGGACAGTCTTGTCAGTGGAACACCTCCATTTATTGAAACAAAGGATGGGTACATGTATAGGATAAAGGCAGGGGGAGGGTCTTTGCTACCTAGGGATGAGGGGACATTGGTTAAGACACGGATACTGGAGTAGGCTGCTTTAACTTTTTAAAATAGTTTTCCAAATTTAGGTAGTCCAAGAAATCTTTTCAATGTCAAATGTGTTCTTTATCTTGGTTGTGTGCTTCGAGTTATAATTAAAGTTGTGTGTTAGCAAAATGTGACCCAAAGGAAGCAGGGCCAGGATAAATTCTTTTCAGATTCCATTTGTGTCTATCAGATTGTCCAAGTAAGGTGATAAAATATTACCTGGCCACCAAAGAAGGAGGAAACTATTCCACCTGCATCTACATAGCATGCACAACATACTTGGCAATGTGTAGAAATGGTGCCCAGCCATTGCAAAGCCGACTGACACTGGAAGGCCGTGGACTCGGATCCAGATGGGTATTTGATTGTCGGGATGTTGGTCTAACTTTTAAGACTGAATCTATAATCCCCAGAGAATAGGGAAGTCCCCTCAAATGTCACTGAAAAAATGAAAATGAAAATTCTAGCTAACCAAGTCAGAGCTAAGAATTGCATGTCACCAAGAGGCTTTGAACTACTAAAAATACAATGAAGTAATTGTTCTTCAACAAGCTGTATGTGAACAACTAAAATTATAAGTAGGTTAATTTCTTTTGCATAAACTTCGGGTTCCTCTAGAACATTATTCTCTTTTTGGTAGCACATTCGGCAGAACATGTTCACAGGAAGGAGCTGAAGTGTTACCCTCGGCATAATATCCGAGTCCATAAGTCCGTAAGCAGGAATGAATACGGAAGTGTGGCAGATTGATGAGCCGCACCGCTGCTTCCGGTCTCTTTTCCCTCTTCCAATTTATAGTCCAGGTTCCTACTCAGACCTCAAAAATTCAAAGCTTTCCTATTTCTGCTAAGCATAAATTTTCAAGACAAGTTTTAAAATTAGAATTTTACCAGAAAATGCTGTAAAAGACCAAATTAGATAGCTCGGGGGGAATTTTTATAGGCATATTGTAAAATTTAATGATTCTGAAAAAGAAAAATGGATTTAAAACTGTTATGGATTATTTTGCAAGACAAACAACAGTAAAAATCGGAACACGGATCCTTATGTATCCTGACATGGAAATAGGCCTAGGCACATAAATCAAGGTCTCAGTTGAAGAACAGCAAGCGAACAGCCCAACAGCATGTCCATTTCATTTTGTTAGAAATGTAGGTCCCTGTAGTAAATCTTCTGGATAGGCATTCTGTCTTTGAACTGGCTGCAAGCACAGCCGATACAATGAACTACTAATAATGGTGATTATTGATGAAGTGGATGACTAGAGCAGGTAGTTAGTGATCTGATAAGATACACCTGAAAGTAGCCAGCATTGTTCAAGGAATTCAAAACAGTTTAAAAGGGAAACTTGCTGCCATTGTTTTACAATTATTGGGCTGTTTTAAAGTAATTGAAATCCTGGCTCCATTGACTCAGTTTTACTCTTTCTCCTGGCTATGGAACAGCCAGGATAAAATTTTTGGGCTCACATCTAGGAAGAAGTAGAAAATAGAGATTTGCTCCTTACCTTGAACTATCTACCTCTGAACTATCTACCTACTCTTGCTCTATGTGTTACGGTTTAAGGAATCTAACTCAGTGTTTCACTGGACAAGCATCACACTAGCCTTGCAGATGGGCCTGCTCTACATTATTGTCTTTGGCAAACCCTGACTTCTCATCACAGGCCTTGTGAATAAGACCCCACTGGTGCTTCATTTCTACAGATGGTGGCATATAACTATCCACTTGCCTGAAGGAGGTCTAGAATCAATGCAGAGCAGAGATGTTACAGCAGCTAAGACACAGTGTGGGAAGTAAAACCCTAGGGAAACGTAGCTATCTAGTTCACAGAGCAGGACGGAATGTCTGGCTGAGCATTCTTCCCTGCATATCTTTCTCACTGAGGAATACTGGAGTATTGACTAGGATCAGTTCTCATGCCTGTTGCCTGAGGACTATAGCTGGAGGAAATAATCATGTTATCTCAGTGGAAAGGAGAGAAATCCAGTTAAACATACATTGGTGTATTTAAAGTAACATGTTTCCAATTTCTTTCTGAGCTGGAAAAGGATTTTTTTAATTGAAAAAAGATTGTTATTCTAACATTAGATTCCATAAATTTGTGAAAAATCAGCAATGATTAAAACTGAAGTGGACTCAGAGTAGTGTGTGTGTGTGTGTGTGTGTGTCTGTATGTTGGATGTTCCTGTGGATGCATGTGTACATGCAGGTGCTTATGAACATTTGTACATGTGCGTGTAGTTTAAGAGGCCAAAGTACAACTTCAGGCATTTTCCTTCAGAAGGTGCTGACCATCTTTATTTTTAATTATTGGTTTATTTTATTTATTTACTTGTATATGTGTGCTTTTCCTGTTTGTTTGTCTTTATGCCTGTGTGTCACACAAATGCCTGGTGTCCGTGGAGGCTAGAAGATGGCATCAAACAGTTGTGAGCCACCATGTGGATTCTGGGAATCGAACCTATGTCCTCTGGAAGAGCAGCCAGTGCTCTTAACCTCTGAGCCATCTCTCTAGTCCCATTATATATTTTAAGCTGTCAGAGTAGCTGGGCTAGCTGGCCAGTGAGCTCCAGGGATCCTTCTATCTCCATTCTTCCAGTGCAGGAATTGGAAATGTATGCACAGTGCCTATCCTTTTTCTTTTTTAAACATGGATACAAAGGATAAAACTTAAGTTTCCATGCCTACACAGAGAGCTACTTTCCTAGTACATTGATTTGTTTACTTTAAAATATTTGCTCTATTTTAACTATGTGCATTTGTGTGTGGCTATGTGTGGGAATGTGCAAGTTGGTACAGATGCCCACAGTGATCAGAGGTGTGAGATCTCCTGGGTATGGAATTACTGACAAGTGTGGGCTACCAGACATAAGTACTAGGAACTGGACTCAGGTGCTCAGAAAGAGCAATACATGCTCTTAACCACTGGGCCATCTCTTCAGCCCTGCATCATCTTTTGAAAAGGGTGCTCAGATAATTGTTATAACTCTTGCTGTAACCCAGAGAACAGTGATGAGAGATCACTCCCGCTGTGATTTCTGGCCCAGCATGTTTATCTCCTCATGTACATTAGTGTGTATGCTTCTGGTTTATTTTTTAAATAGAGATGCTTTGCCTAGAATGACTCAGAATTTGGAATATCATCAGAAATCTTAGTCTTTTTGATCCTTGTTGTCCTAACAAATTCTGTGCACCAGATTTTTGTCTTGCTTTCATTGGAGTCATTCTTTTTTCTTTTTTATCCTTCATGTATGATATTTCAGTAATAGAGAAATCCATAAAGGATGTCTAGAGTCAGTGCTAGACAATGCAAATATGTTAGGGCTGAACACCTTTATGAAATTCTAGGAAGAGAGAAGAGGGTTAGTTCTCTTTCCTGTAATTTTTTTCAGAACTTTCAAATGTTAAAAGTTGCTTAACTTTCTAGGAAGAAAGACTATATCAGATATTTACTTGAAGACAGAAGCTCCTGCTCTTTATTCACCAATGATGAGCTATGGCATGGTTTGTGTTGACGTACATTTGAAGGAAAAGTTTAAATACGTCTTTAAAAAAATATCATCAAGTTGATTCTTCTTTTGTCACTGAGAAAAAAATCAATAACAGCAAAGAGGAAGTAATCCTTTAAAACATATTTCATAAGTTAAGCAAAGATAAACCCTTCTGTAGAGGATTCACTTTGCATCCCTGTAACATCCTGTTCCAGTGTCTGACCCTGCCTCCCTTCCTTGACTTTTCTTTTCCCAAAACAGAAAGTTGTTGCACTCACTGAAGTAAAATAATGGCTCTGAAAGGTCTATTTTGAGATACAATTTGTAACATCAGCATGACAGTTGTATGCTAAAACTCACTGGAGGCATTTTTATAAAAAAGAATCTCAGACAAGGGTACACATAGTAATCTAAAATATGTGATATAAAAGAATATTAATATTAACATTAATATTAATGAATAATATTAGATGAACTTAATAAAAACCAATATTTATGATAAAGAAGGGTTTGGCCACTTCTAGACAAGAATAGTGGAAAACTGTCTAGCTACTGTGAGAAATAGAACATAGAATAGAATGAAAATGTTTATGTTAATTATGCAATAATCGTTTACTGTTGCCTTGGATGTTTTAAAAATCCCATTATTTATTTAGTTTGATCAGTTCTTTCCCTTCCATTCCCATCCATTTACCATGCTATCTGAGACACGTTTCCTGAGACAGAGTATCATTACTTCAGCCTCTTGGGTGCTGAATGTGGGACTACAGTTTTATGTCACTACACTTGGTAGTAATTAAGATCAGATTACATATACTAGATAAGATGGAATCAGCTCATTTATTTCTAAAATCTCTGCAAGGTAGTCATGATGATCAATTCCTATCAGGGACGAAAAGAATGAATGAGACACTGAGTTGTAAACGATGGTTAATCTCTTACAACCAAGCTGTAGATTGACGTCTCACAACGGCAGCTCCAAATGTCACAGTGCCATTCTCCATGACATTTAAGTACCCTCAACTTTGAAAGTGTGTGTTTAGGGCACATAGATGTATACTTAGCACTTTGAGTCTTCACCTAAGACAAAGCTCAGCAAAGCATCCCATTGCATGAGTAGCCGTCTCACCTCAGTTGGATCCACAGCAAACCTTGCTGGGTTCTGATAATTTTAAATCCTTCTTCTTATTGCCCTTGTTGGGTTATATTTTTTTCCATTACTTTCCTTAGACACAGTGGCTCTCAACCTTTCTAATGCTGTTACCGCTTAATGCAATTCCTTGTGTTGTGGTGACCCCCAATTACAAAATTATTTTTGTTGCTACTTGAGGACTGTAATTTTACTATTGATATGAACTCTGATGTAAGTATCTGATATGCAGATGGTCTTATGTGACTCCTATGGAGCTGTCATTCTCCCTCCAAAGGGATTGTGACCACTGCTTAGACCAAGGAGAATGAGCATTACCTGTGAGAAAAGAGAAGCTAGCTACACATCTCCATTGCTCATGAAATCTGCTAAATAATTTTACACATATCATGGCTCTATAATGACTAGGTTGTTCAACACTCTAAAGACAACCTGAAAGTATCAGAAAATTCCCAGGTCTGTAGTGGTGCCATTCACCCTGATAAAAAAAATAATTTTGTCACGTATCTGGCTTTGAATAGTCTTTTTTATTCTCCTCTCAAAATGTCACCCTTATATAACTTTGCAAACACTTACCAGAGCCCCCTCCCCCCAATTCAGTAGTAACAATTTAGACTTCCTCCACATTTCCACTGTTCTGACTTGTTTATTTCTTCTAGATTTAAAAAAACAAAAAACGGATTGGTTAGTTCTGACTTGATTCATCATTAGAACATGATCTTCATTTTCTTTCTCAAGGTTTCTACCTATCACTTATTCAATAACTACAAGTTTACTGGTTTCATTTTATTTTTTATGTTTTCCACCCTCCACCACCCTTGCCTCCATGGCATGGAAGAAACATGTAATGTGCATAGGAAATTATTTAAAGCTATAATAGTGTCACCATGAGCTTGAGAAATGGAAATGTATTATAACTATGCATTTGCTGAAGAAGAAAAAAAAACACACCTCTTTAGACATCAATTATTATGTTACTTCTGTCATATGTCATGCTTCAGTTTAGTTGTAGAGATATGGTGATAAAGAAGTCAGTGTGATAATAATGTGTTTTGGAATCCCCACTGACTCTATGTCTGGACCATTCCCAACTGTTATAAGAAGTTATAAAAATAGAGAATTCTCAAAACAAGAAAGACAAACAGCTAAGAGATGTTCTAGAAAGTGTTTAAACATGCTTAGCTATTAGGGAAATGCAAATTAAAGCTACTTTGAGAGTCTTCCTCACCCCTGTCAGAATGGCTATCATCACAAATGACACCAAATGTTGTGGAGGACGTGAGGAAATGGGAGTTCTTACTCACTGTAGGTGGGCGTGCAGGATGATGCAGCATCTATGGTGATTTGTGCAGAGTCTCTCAAGAAACTCAAAAGAGATACCCAGCTGTACCACTCCTGGACATGGACCCAGAGCACTCTATATCTCACCACAGAGATCCAGTCAACCCTTTTTCCACCCCCCTGCTCTATTCATCATAGCAAGGAAATGGAATCAGCTTAGATATCTATCTACAGGTGAACGGGTAATGAAAAAGTGGTACATACAAAAAGTAGAATGTCATTCAGCCATAAAGAAAACTGAAGTTGTGCAATATACAGGAAAATGGGTGCAAGTGGAAAATGTTGAGTTGAGTGAGGTAACTCAGGCTTAGAAATACAAACATGCCGTGCTCTGTCTTATATGCAGATCTTAGCTTCTAATTTGTATATATGCATATCTATGAGAGAGATTCCAGGCAACTGTGGATAGCATAGACCCACAAGAAGGGAGAAAATAATCTTTAAAGGAGATGGGAAGAGAGGGTAGCTGAGCATGTGACACTGAAGTGAAAGGGGAACTGTTGGGTGCTGAAATCTTTAAACAGGGATGGGGGCAGGGAAGTCAGGATAGGAAAAGGCAGGGCAAGGGTCAACCCAAACCAAGTATGCATGGAAAGGCCATAGGAAAACATACTACTTTGCACGAAAAGAAACAGTTTCATTAAGTACCAAAATGTAAAGGACAGAAAGTAAGAGAAAATAAGCACAGTTTTTGCTTAAGATCAAATTGGAACCATGAACTGTAGAATGCTTTCTTTTTCTATGAATGTCAAAAGATAAAGATTAGTCGTATTGACTGAGGAGAGAGAAAGAGCAAGATGATATGCTGCAAAAGCAAATTAGAATTCCTAAAATCGACTCAAAATACAGACACACATATGTATATGGATATATACATGTACATATATATACATATATACATGGTCCTCTTCTTACCAAAGGAAGGTGGGACCACTTGCATTTTCTCTTGATTTTACTTGGTAAAGATGAACATAACTAAAATATGTGATGTATGTTATGTTTAATTTTGTAACAAAACAATTTAGTATAATTAATATACATCACTAAAATGATTTAGTAGAAGTAAGATGATATCCTTAAGCTCTGCATTGTGAAGAACAATTGATAACTGTCATTAGATCATAAACTGGCCATTTGTTTTGATTGACTTCAAATAGACCCATCTCTATCAGATACTCACACCTACCAATCATACCATTTTTCTTTTAGAGACTTATATAATTTCTTGTCCTCAATAAATCCATTTTCAATGCACCACGCAGGCTCCCAGGAAAAAAAAAAAAAAACACGTATTAAAATCTTCCTATGATTTCTTACTTGGTTCCCTTCAGATATACTCTGACTCTTTGTAGGCTAAAAGCAATTGTGAAGTAGTTTATGCTTATGCTTATCCCTAAGTATAATTTCATAAATTTTAAAAACAATTCCATTAAGTGGCAAATAATTTATAAAGAGAAAAAGCTTAGGCATGAGAAAATTAAGGACAGCTTAAAATTGGAACCTTAACAGAGACAAGTAGTTACCAAACATCTTTGTCTCCCTTCTGCTTTGAGTGTTTGGCAGTCTGTGGAAAACATGGCAGGAAAAATAAATACTAGACTTCGATTTAGGAGCCCTGGGCTTATATCCTAGATCTACTATTTACTAGCTGAGTGATTATTATAAGTTGTATTTCCTTTCTAATCTCTAGTTTGATTATCTGTTTGCTGGAGACAAACAACTTACAGAGTTAGTAGTAAGGTTAATGAGTTGGCATATCTGGACATATCTAGCATTGTAAGCGCTTGCTCACTATTAAATAGTATTTGTATGTTTCTAGTACACAATTTCTCTGAGGGGAAATGATCCAATCTGACTCTTTTATACATCTGTCATTGGGATAAGTGGCTATTGCTGAATACAGGTCTTGGGATAACTGACATATATGATGCAAATTAATACTCAGAATTCTGCTGTTTATAAAGAAGTATATTTATGCTGAACTGTGTGAAGTTGAAAAAATATTTTATTAAGTAAGGTAACATATGTGCAGAAATACAAACACTGCTTGTTCTCCCTTATATGCAGATCTTAGCTTCTAATATATATACATGTATACACACATATACACATATGTATATATATATATATATATATACACACACACATATACATTCAAGGGTTAGGGAGTATAAATACTAAGCAACTATTAATAGAATGATGCCCAAATTAATGAAGGACAAATTGTCTGGATGACACTATACGAATAATGAACTGAACATTTCAATCATATTACTAAATAAGAACAAAAGAAATAAAAATTAGGAAGCCTCAAAAACATGAAAGAGAAAGGATACTTTTTTAAGTAAAGTGGAAATTTAGCCATGAAAGTAGAATTCAGAATAGGTCAGTATACCCCCAAAGGGAGAGCACAAAAGAAATTGTCCTAAGGCAACAGTATCAGAACAAGCTATACTAATAGAACAGAACAGACTCCAAAGAGCTCCACTGTCTACATTGGAGCCTGTGGTGAGCCGCTGGCCAGCACCTGCTCCTGCTCTTAAAATACTCATTACAAAGGGAGAGTCTTCACTCCAGGGCTGTATGTTGAAATTTTTCTGAAAGTACTATGAAAATGTATATAGACAGAACTCAAAAATTAGTCTGGGATCACAGTAAGGTTCTACAGCTAGAACAGAGAATAATCAAGAATGAAGTTAGATTAAATCATACTCTAACCATTCAGCAAAACTCATTTCCTAAACATTTAGTCATGGAAGACATCTACTTTTACTTATCTTATTGAACTTAAGCTATTGAAATTTGTTTTAATTGTCAATCATGCTACATTTTCACATTGCAACATGGTTCTAATAGTCTGAATAATTGGTTAGAATGTTGACTGTAACAGCTCTTTGAATATAACAGACAACAATGAATAATGATGAATACCAATTGAAAATCAATGAGAAACTGACATCATTGGGGCATAGCATTTCACTATTTTAGAGGAAAAGAATGTTGTTTATACTGTATAACATGTGATACTTTAACATGTAAATCTAAACAATTAAGAAATATTTGATCTGATAGTATATAATAATAAAATTATCTTAAACCTCCTTTTCTGTCTTATATTTGAAACCAATCTCATATTATGAAGTTGAAAAAAAACAACAGCAATAACAATTCTATTTTGTAGAGGAATATTTAATCATTTGATCCAGCAGCATGGATGCTCTGGAAAAGGATCACATTGATGGGACTGTATGATAGCTATATGAAGGGATAAAATCCAAAGGGCTATATGAAGGGATCACATCCAGAGACCTGTGTGGTCCAGATGGCATGTAGAAGGAATATTGGTACACACTTTTAATCCCAGTATTCAAAAGGCCTTTAATCAGCAAGATGGGAAGCAGAAATCAGAAGGAGTTAGTGTCAAACAGGAAGTGATGTCTGAGATGAGTCAGAGTGAAGGGCAGACAAAGTGACAAATCAGAGGAAGAGTTAGCAGAGTGTGTCAGAATGAGGACATGCCCAACTCTTCATGATAGAAAAACAGACTCTCAGCTCAGAGAGTGAATAGATAAGGCAGAGAAGCAGAAAGGCTGACTGAGGCAGTATGGGGCAATGAAAGCTCAGAGAGACACAGAAGTAATCTGAGGAGTCTGAGGCAGAGACACAGAGACGACAGTTTGGGAGTAGAAGTCAGTATCAGAGAGGAAGAATTAGTCAGTTTGAAGCTAAGGAGAGCAGTTCATTCAGAGAAGTTTCAAGAGTCAGTTACAGTCTGCCAGAGTCAGCAGAGTTCAGTCAGAAACAGTCAGACAGATCAGAAGGTCAGTTTGAGCCAGAAACTTGGAAAAGAGTTTGAGCCAGAACAGCCAATGAGTTGAGTTGAGTCAATTGATCAGTACAGCTCTGAATCCAGAAGAAGCTAGTCAGAATGGCTCAGTCAGCAGTAAGTCTCAGAGGCTTAAACATCCTAAATTGTATGGAGGATGAGGCTGAATCCTTCCAGTTCTAGGCTTAAGATCAGATTGTATGGAGAACAAAATGCTCCAGGGCTCCAGGACTAGGATCAGTGGCTGAATTAACCACCTTTGAACCCAAATCAATGTCTACATTATTTTCTGGAATAATTTCCATTTTAACCAAGCAATCACAATCATGTATCATGGTCAACAATTTATATAATCCCATATGAGTCATCAAAGGAAACTAGCACAGTTGACCTGAATGCTTCCGATGTGCCACAAAGTCCAACAATCCAGTGACAAAGGTGTTTCTGAAACTCCACATGTGTGTTAGCTACTTTGGGAGAACTCTGTGCTGGGTGTCTCCTGCAAAATTCAACAATGCTGTTCACATATTAATTAATATAAGATTCTCCTTGAATTCCATGCTTCAAGGAATTTGTCCAAATTTTATTTATATTGACCAGGGAATAAAGGAAATAAAATGGTTTGGATAACAGAATCCTAAAACATTTCAAAAGGAATTCAGTATTTCTGCATTACTGTCTTACTATCAAGCACTCTGCATGAAAGAATAGATGGGAGGTATTGAGCTGTAACAGAGAAGTCTGAAATAGTTATTTTAGGTTTTCTCTTTAAATAATAGGACTGAAATCTAGTTCTACCCCAAAATTCTGTGTTTATAAGAGCAAGGTACAAAAACTCAAATTAGAAAGAAGTATTTTTCTTTGAAATGTCAAGAATCATTGCTTAAAAAACTATGAAACTCAAACATTATATGCAATTAAGACAAATCCCAATTATAATGCAGTACAAAATATGACTAAAGACTGTTGTGAAGATAGAGGGAATAAAGTAAATACTAAAGTACTGCCATGTTTGGATTCTAACTTTGGAGAACTTACGTAGTTTTCACCTTGATTTTCTCCTTTATAAGATGGAGATCCATCATCACACTTGCTTCTCTAAGGTGGGAGGATTGTAAGTATTAAGTAACTGTTTTCATGATTTGAAACCTAAATTTCCATCAAAGGGCATATCCTTTGGTGCGAGAAAGGGATGGTAGAACCTTTCTTTACAAGGTAGGACCTAGTAGAAGAAAGTTAGGTGAGTAAGTTAGGAAGTCAGGAAAAATGGGATGAGCCCTTAAAGGGGGTATTGGGACTCTGTACCCATCTTTACATTTTTTTCTTCTCAGCTAATCAAAGGCTGAGCAGTTTTCTTCCACTCCACAGTCCTTGCCATACTTTTCAGCCTGAACATGGGTCCTAAAACAATGAAACTGTCCAAAGACTGGAATCTATGAAACTTGTCAAAAATTAAATAATTCCTCCTTATAAATTATCTCAGATACTTTTCATAGCAATTGAAAGTTAACATAGTTATGAAGAGAATAAAGGCGAAAGAAAAATCCTTATCCATAGATCTGCAGAGGTACTTCTAATCCTTTAAGCCATCAGCATGGATGCTCTAGCAAGGGATCACCTTCAGAGGCCTGTGTGATTCAGCTCAAATGCAGAAAGAATGTTAGTCAGACTAATTTTTTCCTAGTACAAGCCTTTAATCCCAACTCAGAAGGCAGTAGCAGCATACACCTTTAATTCCAACTCAGAAGGGGGTGGTGGCACATATCTTTAATCCAAATTAATCTTTATCTTGGGATATAAAATGAGCAGTCAGTAGAGAGAGAAGGGAGAGATAAGAGTTCTGTCAGAGGTAGCAAGGTAGAAGCAGAGGTGGGAAGCAAAGAAGAGGCAGAGCTCAGAGAAAGAAGCAGAGAGTTAGTTCACTCAGACTGAGTAGAGTCAGTTTACACATGGTTCAGTTCAGAAGGAGACGCTGAAAGGAGCAGAGGCAGTCCAGAATAAGCAGAGAGACAGCAGAGACTCATAAGAAGATTGTTTAAGATGTATAGTTAGGAGTTCAAAGTACAGCTCAGAGTGAAAAGAGGTAGTTCAGAAGGCAGCTGGCTAGCGTGAGCTCAGTCAACAGTAAGTCTTGGAAGCTGAAACATTCAAGCTTTCACAGATTAGATTGTATGGAGGCTGAAGTCTTCTTGGTCTATGTTTAAGATTTAATTTTATGGGGGATGAAACCCTCTAGGACCAGGGACTAAATGAACAAAGAATAAACTTTGGCATGGGTTCCTACCATGAACCCACAAGAACAAAAAAAAAATCAATGCATACACCTAAACCTACATAGATCTTCTCAATGAATACAGAAAACTTATCAGCAAAACTAGGCATCCATCCATGATAGAAACTCTGGGGAACTAACAATATAAGTTAACATTTCAATCTGTTTAAGAAATTTGACTAAAATTCTGCAACTAATTTAACAATTAATACACATATGAAACTTTACTATGTATATTCAGAATAAAAAATACCTACTTGATCTTTTTCACTAAAAAATTCCTGCTATTATTGTATTAGTTACTTTGCTAATTCTGTAATGAGACATCATGACCAAGGCAACTCACAGGAAAAAGACCTTATTGTAAGTTTACAGTGTTAGAAGTTGCATCCATACCCATCATAGCAGGGAGCATGGCAAAAGGCAGGCATAGTGTTGGAGCAGTAGCTGAGAGCTTACATTTTGAGATACAACCACAATCAATTAGAGAGGGAGAGACTAGGAATGCCATGAGCTTTAGAAACCTCAAAGCCCATCTCTAGTGATATACATACCTACTCTTACAAGACCATGCCTCCTAATTCTTGCTAAACATTTCTACTTACTGGGGAACTGAGTATTTAATTATATGAGCCTATGGCATCCATTTTCTTTTAAATTGCTACAGTTATCAAATATGTAATTATTTTATATACATTGCTGACAAGGTACTGAGTACATAAGAGTTACTATTTTCAGGAAAATTACTGTCTTTGTTATATATCTATTGATATGTATAATATTACTTATTTGGTTGTTCATACCATTCCACACCAGAATCACACATACCACTTCATGTCCTCTTTGTAGGTAAATATTGAGGACAATAAAAGTAGCCACAAGTGAAGACCAACACAGAACTATAAACTTACCTAAAATATGAAGAGATGCATGTTTTCAAGATTATTTTCATACCTTCCTTGAAGGATTCTCGTGTGGACTTTGTCGATGGCAGCATGCTGTGGCAATGTCACAAGGTTGAACACACTTATTAAATTACTGTAAAAACGTACGTGATTATAGGGAAAGATAACTGTGTGTAATGATTGGTTAAGTTTGGTTGTTTTCATTGTTTCTCCCTTTAATTGAAAATAGATTCTTTTCAGACAATGTATCCTGATTACAGTTTCTCCTTCCTCCATGTTTCCAAGTTCCTCCTTACCTCCCCTTTCATCTTGATCCACTCCCTTTATGTCTATTAGGAAACAGCAGACTTCTAAGAGATATCAACAAAACATAACAAAATAAAATATAATTAGATAAAACGAAAACCATCTCAGCAAAACTGGACAAGGCAAAGCAACAGAAGGAAAGGAGTCCCAAGAAAAGTCACAAGAATCAGAGACCCACTCATTCAAACACTCAGGATTCCCATGAAAATACTAAACTGGAAGCTATAGTATATACACAGAAGACCTGGTGCAGACCTGTGTAGGCCCTGTGCTTACTGCTTCATTCTCTTTGAATTCACATGAGCTTTGATCAGTTGAATTAGAGGGTTGTTCTCTCTATCCCCTCTGGATCCTACACTCCTCTGCCTCCTCTTTCATAAGCTCCAAGAGGAGGAATTTAATGGAGACATCCTATTTAGATCTATGTGTTCCAAGGTGGTGTCTCTGTATTTGTTCTATCTGCTTCAGGAGGAATCTTCTCTGATGATGGCTGAATAAGACACTGATCTATGAGTATAGCAGACTATCAGTAGGAGTCATTTTATCACTAATTTTTAAGGACCAGTAGAATTTTGTTTTACCATAGGTCACATAACTTGTTGAACATGAAGAGGTAGAGCTGATGATACCCACATAGAACCTTCACCTCTATGTTCTAGTGTCTTTGGTATGAGAAAGTACTCTGCAGGCTACCAAAGAGAATGATAAAAAAAAAAATGTCCTAGGGAAAAAAATACATTCCAGGGCAATGATGTCACAAACATTGAGGGAATAACTAACCAGTGTCTGATTTCACTTAAAACCCACTCCATGAGATGGAACCCATACCAGACATTGCTAGGGTGACTAAGAACCAGAAATTTTCATTTACAGAGGGGCCAATGGTTGATTAATATTAGGTTAATTTTGCTTATATACTGATGGTATGGTAATAATATTTCAGAAAAGAAAAAATATTACAGCTTTCTGGGTACAAAACATACCATTTTAATACTGTTATGGCATATTTTAGCCACATTGTATTTATTTACCTGCCCACAGGAAATATGTTACAAATAGGTAATTATAATGCAATTTCTGTCTGCCTTTCTATTTTAGAAATGATTCTGCCTCATTAAACAATGATAAGGGACAGCATATACCATAAAATGATGAGACAGGTGTTACATCCAAATGTTATCCTTTTGAGGGGACATACTATATTTACCAGGTCTAAGATTTGATGAAAAATATAAGGATTTTAAAAATTTTGAAATTTTGTGTAGGAGGCACTTGTATGAATAGTCAAATACTATTTCCAGGTAAAGGCTTTGTTAGGAAATGAAGAGAGCAATGTGTTTGTTCTTTTGTCTCCTCCCCATACTCCTGAAACCCATATGACAGAATAAATCTATTTTTAGAGGTAGAGTGGCTTGGTAGATCCTTTTCCACACAACATGGTGGTATTAACCTAGCCTGAATTTTTTTTTCCACTAAAAATATTTCAAGTGAAGGCCATTGAATATTTTAATTGGATCTCTGCTAAGCTCAATGTTATAAAGAAAAACTAAAACAACAAAAAGAGAAAGAAAAGAAAAGAAAGTAAAAAGAAAACTAAGAAAACTATCAGTATCAGTCTAAGGAGATAGCACTTTCCTTTCTCTTCTGTAGTCCATCCTTTGGGCTGTTCTCCTGTGGTCATGACCTTTCCTAATTTGTGGGATTCAGGGAAGAGGTATCATAATAAACAGAACTTGATTTATCTCCTACTTCACTCCTATCCTTTATAATGGATATATCCAGAATAACAGAGAGAAAGGGGTAGGACGTGGAAAGGGATAGTACATTCTGAAATGGAGTTCACTATCCATTCCTGAAAGCAAATTCAGAAACTCAATCAATATTTTAGTACTGGGGTAAATCTTAGGTAATGTCTGCTTGTTAAGTATGGTATTGATGGAAAAAAAAAAAAAAAAAAAAACAGACAGATATTCTTATAAACACCATAAAAGCTTTTCTTTGATTTTGGAGATAAATGAGTATTCCTTAAAAATTGATTTGTGTTAGAGTGGGAAGGGGGCAAGCTAGTGACTCATGGCTCTAAGGGACTATAACAAATATATTAGAATGTTAAATAATGATGAAGAGAAGGAGAAGATAGAGTAAGTTTGATCAGAAATACATTATTTTGTATTCTCTTGACTCTTTCACAGAAAATTTCAGGTTATAGGACATCAAAATAAAATAGTCCAAAGACAGCTGAGACTTTAGTTACAGATCATGGGTTACAGAACTGTAATAAAGATTTACTCTGGGAGATCAGAAAATTATAATACTTTATTACATAATAGGATCTTCTATAACATCTAGTAACATATTGTTAATGTATGGGCCTCAGAAGCTTAAATGATATGAGCAGAGTCAAAAGGAAATTTAGTACATGGATTAGTACCAGCTTCCAATTTAGCGTTTGACTAATGCAAGTGTTCTTGCCACTGGGCTGTTGTCAAGAGAGGAGTGACTACCAAAGCTATGAAAGATATGCATTTAAGGGAAAGTGTTTCTAAAGGGAAATCATTTCAGACATGTGAAAGAATGTGTGTGTGTCTTCCAGAGTACCAGAGACAATTTACAATAAGGTTGTATACACAATTTATAATAAGGTTGTTTACACAATCTTGTTGATTAGCAATAAGAAAAGTGGGAGAGAATCAGCTATGTTTTTTATTGAAAGCTTATCTTGCAATGTTTTGATATTTTTAACAGTTCTATTGAGTTAGAAATATCAATGGCCTTTCAGTTGAGAGCATTTGGGTTATAAGAATTAAAAAGTAGACACCATTTCTGGGCATTTTATTCACTTTTATGTTATAAATATGTAGTAATTCTTCAATGAATGACTAAATCAAAGTCATCTACATAAAGTACACTTGATATTCTCTCCATATTTTTTACTATAAATATTTTAAGGGATGGGTGAAGATGTAGCTCAGTTAGTATCTGAAGTTCAAGATCATCCTTGGCTACATGGCTAATCCCAGGCTAGCTTGGGATACCCAAGACTCCATGTCAAAACGAAATGATAGCAACAATAACATCAAATATTAAAATAAAGCATAATTTTGCAAAGTTTTCCTGAAATTTTTTATCGTAGAACTAAAACAGTTCTAATGTAGCCAAATAAATTTTATAATATTAAAACTGGCCCACAGTTTTTAAAAGTCAATTAGGTTTTGTAAAAGTTAATCAATAATTTTTTCAAGGAACTATTCCAAAATTAAATTAGAATCGTAACAAAATAATTCACTATTTTATAGTATAAAAAATTGTATCATATAAATACACATTTTATACTTTGTGACTATTAATATATAAATTAAAGTGATATCTGAATTGAACTATAGTCATATAACCAGGACCCAATTTTCTAGTAATACATATTTTGCAGATTTTAAAGCAGTGTTTTATGTAAAATCAAATTCTTTTAAATAGTATGTTCAATATTGATAACATTGGCAACAAGAAAATACAGAATTGTCATTATGTTTCAATGTAATATCCTGTTTTGTCAAATTTTAGGATATAGAAGCAAAGAAAACTATATAAGAAAACTTATATAGAAAACATGTCCGGCTATTCATCATGACGCACAACTTTAAGTGCAGCTCTTGGAATAGGCAGGCTGATGTTTGTAGCTTGAGGGCAGCCTGGTCTACATAATGAGTTTCACGTCAGCCAACACTACATAGAAAGACCCTGCTTCAAAAACAAATACATTCATTTGTAATTCAAAGTTTTGTATAATCTTTATATCTTATTTACTTCTATAATTCTTTCAAGTCTGTTAGTCTAAGTTTATGTAAATTTCTAAGTTTCTTACATATTTAACATTAGCTGTAAAGGCTTGGCTGTGCCTTAAATTCTTTTGATATATCAGCATATGCAATCTGCATAACAATCTTTTGAAATGGTTTCTGATATTGCCATTACATGGGAAATTGATTTAGAGAGGGAATAATTTACTATATATACAGCTAGCAAATGAAATGGATGAGATTTAAGTGAAAATGGAGAGAACTTACCTCTGAAGACCTCATTCTAAGCCATTACCTTAGAGAGTTCATAATTATTTTCATTTATTCCCATTATTATAATTTTTATTTCCATTAAAAGCTATTTCACATTTTGCTTTCCCAGTGAAGTATACCTTATGTGGGGTTAGCATTCTTAAATCTGTGTATTTGTGGTTTTCTCAACTATGATGGATATGGGAACATTATCTCATGTGTTTTATTCTCACACCTTCTTCTCTTCTTTACCTGGTACTCCAATTATACATAGACTTTAAAGGTCTTTACCTTTAATTCTCAATGTCTTTCCTTCCTCTTGCTGTTCATCTTATTTTATTTTCTGTATTTCATCTTGAATAGCTTCTATTTGAATTGTGCCTATTCAATTCTTTTCAAGTTAATTGACAACTCTGCTTATTATTTGCCTGCCCATTTGCTTGTGATATACCAAACACATGGTCTTGTGCATGTTAGGCAAACCCTCCTTCTTAGCCACTAATCTACATGTTCTTTTTTTTTTTTTTACCATTTTTTTATTACTCAGTGTGAGTATGTGTGTGTGTGTGTGTGTGTGTGAGAGAGAGAGAGAGAGAGAGAGAGAGAGAGAGAGAGAGAGAGATACATGGATATCTCTCTGTGTGTATCTGCACCTCTGTGCATGCAGAGGCCTGAAGATGTTGAGTATCTCCCTCTGTGAGGTCCAATATGTTTTTCAGTCAACTTAGTGAATTTTCAACCCAGAATTTTTAGTTCACCAAGTTCCTTCTTGATTTTGTAGCTCCATTTCCTTAGAGTGAATTTCCATGTAAAATATCTTTGTATTTCACTTTAAAAACATTTAGAATAACTGCTGTATAGTCTTTTCTGACTCCACCATTTTTGTCATCACATGATATAGGAGAAAAGTTCTCACTCTGTTCAGTGAGAACAGAGATACTGAATGTCATTGTGTTCCATAAGACAGGATGGTTGAGGGGCTGGAGAGATGGCTCAGCTGTTAAGAGCAGTGGCTGCTCTTCCAGAGGTCCTGAGTTCAATTTCCAGCAACTATATAGTGGCTCCTGACCATCTATAATAGGGTCTGATGCATACAAGTGTACATGCAGATGGAGCACTCATACACATAAAATAAATAAATCTTTAAAAAAAGACATGATGGTTGAATAATCCATTTACACAATGGGTTTTCACATTCCCATGAAAATAAATGGTTTACATCTAAACACACCAACCTGGATGACTTTCACAGCTTCATATGAAATGAAAAGTAAATTATTGAGAACTCTTGACAATATTGGATCATTTTGAAGGTTGAAAACTGTGTCCAACTATGCACATACAGACATCAATACAAAAACAAAAACAATAAAATGAGAGACATTAAATACTTAATTTACCATAAATATGATAGTTACAGGGAGACAATAACAGGTAGATGCCTCAGTAGTAGTTTATCCTTTGGTTAGTAGCTTTGTAAAAATTCATACATTAAGAAACAAAAACTTCTACGAACAAAAATAGATGGATAGATAGATAGATAGATAGATAGACAGACAGACAGGTAGACAGATAGGCACTTCTTTACACTGATGTAATATGGAAGGAAAAGAATAAATATCGATGAAATTTTATTTCCATATGTCAAATTAAAAATGGAAAAAATGCAATTGAAATAATGCTGAAAGGGTAGGAAATATCTAGCCCATAATTTCCTTTCCTCCTTTTTGGCTGTGAATCTCATTGGTGTCTTCTTTGCACACAGTGTGTAACAGATTCTAACTTCATCTGAATTATTGTCTCCATTCCTAATGAGGAAGAGTCCAGTATGGAAGGCTATCTTTCTACCTCTGGGGTGTTGGAGTTGAGAATGATAGTCATTTATGGTACCTGACATGTCTGAAATCTCCAGGTCTTTGAGTGACTCCTTATACACTATATTGTTTCTGATGCCTCTAAACACACATAGACACACAGATACAGACTCATAGACAGAAAAGGACAGGCAGATACACTCTTCACCTCACCTTCTATATACACATCTAGGTAGCTACAGCTGACCGTTCTGGCTACTTTACAGGTTGCTCCTGACAATGTTTTAGAATTTCTTGGTCCCTTCTGAGTCTGAATCCATACCCAGGCCAGGATGTCTTCCCTTCATCATACCAGTCGTGGTTCCAAAGGTGAGTCATGTGTTTATATGTATGGAACACATATTTCCAGCATTGAGACAAGCTACTGCCATTGTTTGAGAACCAGATCTCTTCTGTCTCTTGCTTCAGATGGGATGTTCTCTTGACCTTGCTCTCTCTCAACTCATTCTTTGAGCTCAAGCCTGTCCACATTCCTTCTGAGAGCCTAGTTTGTTTAGCATACCTCACTTCCTTTCTCTTCAAGAACAGATCATTGTAGCAAGAAAAATCTTTGGTAAATTGCCTTTTAATTTTAAGAACAATGTTTTTAAAAAGTGAACATTGGAAAATTGTCTTCCTTCCATTTTTCAACTGAAAAGGGCTTCCTCCTATGGCAGGTGCTACTGTTGTTTTTTTTTTTTTTTTTTTTTTTTTTTTTTTTTTAGAACAAATGGTAGTCTTTCAAAACTATCAAGGTTACAGAAAGGATCAATTACAGATTTGCTTTTGTGTTGCAGAATATGAGTAATGGATTAAAAGAACACAAAACAAAACACAGCAAAACCCCTGAAATCTGAAGCCAGAAAGAAAGACTGAAATGATAGTCAGATACACTAGGAAAACATTTGAGGGAGTTAGCAAATAATAAACCCTACAACATTTCCAGAGAAAGTGGAATTTTAGTGGACAAGAGAGGAAATATATTTTGTGGAGTGTTACAGTAGGAAATAAATTGAATTTCTGGTAATATTTTGTAAGATTAACTTGTAAAGATTGGAATTACACTTGAATCACTATCTAGAGCTTGATTTTATTTTTCTTATTGTCACTCTGTAATGGTCTTAGATTTGGGGGATAGCAAGTTTAATACTGTTTGTGGCCTCACAACGTTCAATCTAGACTTCATAGGGCAGGACTGCATCCCATCCTCTAGACTTGTCTAGGCAACTGTGTACCCACTGATTTTCGCTGAGAAGACAACGCATTGTGCTGAGATTTATGCTTAAGTCAGAAATACAAATTCTCTTTGAGTGCAGTAGAGAGGTACTGATTTCATTTTTTTAATAGATAAATAACTGGACTGACTTTCTTTTAGAATGGATACCCCCAGAAACAAGATGGAAGGTTATTTGGGTTGGGAAGAGACTGAGTCTGAGGCTATGATGATGGACAAGTGGAAACTTAGGTGGAGTACAGTGTCTGTCAGAATGAAAACAAGTGGGTACACACAAGAGTTACTGTGTGTGAGGAGTTTAAAGGGCTGGCTTCTGCCATTGATGTCCTTTGGAAGACTTCGTGACCTTTGCATCTCACATCATCTGAGAGAGCTCCTTATGGTTGACTTTGTGGTAAGTCAGTGGTTATGAAGGCCAAGACTAGGACATGAGTTAGGGGAACAGATAATGACATTCATATTCTGTATCCTAGAAATGAGATGATGACATGGTTATTAGTTGAGGTCAGACACACAGACCGAAAGAGAATGGATAGTTAAGAAGAAAATGTTGGTTTTGTTTTTTTGAAACATTCGATTTTCATGTCTTATATCAGAGCCATGTAATATAATCAGAATATATCTGCTTTAAACCATGAAAAGAATTTCAGAGCTTGAGGCATTCTGAGAGTGATTTGCATAGAACTGATTATGAGAAACATAGAAATAATATTTCCGAGGGACTAGCACATAGACCACCTGAGAAGAGTGATGTGTGGGGGTATAAACATCAAGCAACATTTATATTTCAAACTGAGCAGAGAAGAGCATTGAGAAAATTCACAACACTAGAAAAATGAAATAGACTTGTATCTGTATCCTGGAGAAGCTAGGGAAGGCTTAAAGTTCCCATAGGAGGGTAGCAGCATCCCTGTAAAAGCCTTCTTGGGTATTGAAGGGCAGAAAGAAGTAAAGGGATTCATTTCCAATACTTAAAATCACTCCTGGGAAGCAGACATTCAAACAACCTGTCCAAAGGATTCTGTGCCAGGTTTACAGTACCACAGTAAACAGACATAAATTGCATATATTACTTTTTATATATTTCTAGAACACTGGGAGCTGTTGACATAATATTCTCTGGAGAATACATATCCCATAAAGAAAAAATACTGGGCTTAATTTAATTCCCACTCAAATGGGTTTATATCCCCCTGTGATCACCTTGGAGTCTGGGAAACAGTTACCTTGAAGTATTTGTATTAGGAAATAGCCATTATCATCAGGTTGTTTTATCCAAATGATAATCGGCTTTTCATTAATTTCTCTCTTGTCTATGACATTTTACAAAGAGTTTTCTGTTGCAGTCTGGGGTTAGTGAGTATTCAGGCAGAAGCAGGAGTTGCTCCAGGCCAGGATGTCTGCAAACTGTTTCCTCCCAAAATGTCAAAGCATCTAGCCATCAGCCTCATCATACATCATTTTAAGAGAACAGTTCCCTGTGGATCAGACCAAAGTCAGACAACATTATTCCAGACAAAGAACCTGGATTAAAATTGCTGTTATACTGCCAGGAACATTTATATCTAAGCAAACTATATTTGTACTTTTCCTGATTAATACCTCCAGCTAAGGAAAGCTTTCCTTAGAAATGTCCTTTTATTTCATTCTGTGTAGAAAAAAAATTCCAGATTGATCCTGATATTTAAATTATACATGTGAATATCATAAATGTACTGGTCAAAATCTTATAGAGATCAGATCTAAATATATATGTATATACACATATGTGTGTGTGTGTGTGTGCGTGTGTGTATATATATATATATATATATATATATATATATATATATATGTGAGATAAGTTTTTAACAAAAAAACACATCACCATCAAGAAAAATAACAACAACAAAAATTCCAGAATACCCTACAAAACCCAACTAACAGGGCTTTAAAGAAGAAAGAAATAGTTTTCTCAAGGTATGCGCTCTGTTGTGTATGCCTTTTGGATTCTTCTGGGGCTCAGTCTATACCAAGGTCAATTGAGCTCTGTCAAAATCTAATATGGCAGAGGTTACATTCTAAGCAATACAAGGGAAGGATAGATAAAGAAGAAAGTGGGAAAGAGATGCATTTTTGAAAATGCTTCAAATTTCCTTCATTGGTAAGTGTGTATGTGATTAAATATATAATATATACTTATATGTATATAAAATATATACTTTTGTCTAGGATTCATCTGTTGAAGTAAAATTGGAGGTTTTATTATTGAGTTGCAGTAGAAAATTTTGCCACTGTATATGTGTTCTCTGTGACTTCTCTAGAAGAGAAGATTCATAGGTGTGCACTGTAAAATGATAACCTAATGGAGGATAGAGAAGGTGGAAGAGTTCTTTTGATCAGGAGACAAAACTAACACCGTACTTTAAAGTATAATGGAAGATTCTTTACCGTCCATGCCTAAATACAAATTATTTAACACTATTTGTTTGGGAGAGAGGGTGCCCTCAGTTTTGGTCTTATCTCTAGAGTCTTAAGCTGCTGAGATCAACAGGGCTTTGAAAGGACAGTCAGGGTTGGTTGCATCTCCTTTGCTAGTGAGTCAACTCATGCAAAAAGCTGTGGCGTGACAATTTTGTGCCTATCGTCAGGCTGACAACGATAGGCACAAAATTGTCAGTATTTTCTCACTTACTTTAATGGATCTAGAGAAACCAATGTTGAGTGCTTAGTATTTTGATAGCAATGGATCCTGGAATTAGGAGCAAAGTATTACATCTCAGAAATTAAATTCTTTGTGGCATAGACCTAATACTCTGTGTCACTTCGTACTCTGGGAGTGTAAGATACCCTTAAAATCCTTTCTAATAAGTTTGACAGAGGTTAGTAAGAATTAAGTCAATTTTAATAACTGTATTCTATCACAGCATGTAGAAAACTTGATAGGAAAATAATTTATGATATTTGCCATATTTCATCCACTTGCTTGAGTACTCCTCAGTAATTAGCCTCCTACAGTTTTAATGGAAAGATCAGTCAATATTCATCAATTTTTGTAAAAGACATTACGATGAAAGGAGAAACAAAGTCCTTGAGACTCCATTATTTAGCACTTCGTTGTTTCATCGTTATAGATCGTCCTTAGTCCTTCACATGGTTTTGTGACTGAAAAAATGTGAAAGAAGAGATGTGATGGGACAGAGTGGGGAGCGCAAGTCTATGATGCCCAACTTGCCGTCCATTCTATTTCTGATCCTACTTAGCAGGCTGCCTTGCCATGCTGACAGGCACTTCTTGCCCTCTTTGTTGCTGAGCAGCAGTCAGATGATCCCAGTGTAGCAAATGGCACCTCTTCCTTCCCACCCTTCCTTCTGCTCCCTTCCCTTTCCCCTCCCTTTTCTCCCCACCTCTGTTGTTTTACCAGCTCTTCTTCCCCACCCTCTTCCTTCCTCTCTCCCTCCCTCTCTCCACTTCTAGAGCACCTTTACTTTTTTTCTCTTTCTTTCTTTCCTTTCTTTTTCTGTTCTTCTAGACCTTCACTATGAGGAACACACTACAGGGTGGTGAGTTAACCACTTCTACATACAGGTAAATATAAATTCTAGACATAAGCTTGGTGTCATGGTGCACAGCAATAACCCCAGCACTCAGGAGACAGAAGCAAGAGAATCACTATGAATTCCAAGCCAGCTGGATTACACAACAAAATCCAGGCAGGCCTAGAATACATAAAGAGATCCTGCCAACAAACAAAACAAACAATCAAACAAACAATAAACCAAACATTTGAGACCTAAGCCTTTAAGTTCTGGGTGCATCAGTAAGACAGTCTGCCCAGGCAATCAAAAAGAGTGGCATGTTGAGGAAGTTTGTTTTTAGTTGTGTTTGAAATACTGTTTTGTGAACTGTTGGGTGAGGATCTAAGTCTTGGTGTTTTGTATTGTTTGCAGGTGTTGGATTCATGTAGGGATTGTTTAATTGCTCATGTTCTCCATGTGATATCAGTAGAACACCTAATGAGTTCTAAATAAAAACACCTGAGCTCAGATGTTCAGGGTTCCACTGTTGAGTATGGTGCTGTCCAAGACAGTAGTTCCCTTTGCTGATGTCTTGCAGGGCTTCCACATACGAAAAATGGCTCTGTGTCTCCCTTGCTGAGACTCCACAGCAGATAATAACTACAAAGGGCATCCAATGTGGTAGGCAGAAAGTAAAGAAACTCATGTTTTCACACTAGCTGCATCAAACATGGAGACAAGGAAACTCCAGACCTCAAAGAGTCCAGTAAACTATTGTCAAAGCAGTTCCCAGAGGACAGAGATTAAGGTATTAATAAAAGGAAAGCTCTATAAGAGAGAGAGTTGTGAGAAAGAAGCTCTGATGTGAGAGCCATATTTTGGACAAACGTTTTAGATGAATTTTCATGGTGAAAACAAGAGTTCAGCTGGGAGCAGAGAAAAATCAAGGTTCTAACTGCTTTTTCTGATCATGGAGTAATGCTCCCTCCTGCAGGTGGTGGCAGCCAGGGTACAGGAAACAAAACTCAGAGTGTACTGTTATATAAATTGAGTTTGTTCATCGCTTTTTGTGTGTACGAAGCCCAAATGGGTCTTGTGTTTGAAGTCTATGAAGAAGAGTTTGAAGTCACCCCATAGCGGTGGTGAAAAAGATGCCAAACTGCCAGAATGTTTCAACCTGAGATTCTTCCCACTGGCCAAGGAACCTCCTGTTGTTGTGGAAGCCAAGGTTTTTAGAGCCAAAAGGACTTTTAATTAAACTGAACATTTTTTTCCTGCAAACCTGACTATAAGCAGTCCAGGCACTGGTGATAGTGAAGATAACTCCACCCATGAAGGAACTCTTCCTGCAGACAAGGACCAGTTGTTTTTCCAGCAAACCATACTCTATCTTAAAACCTGGAAAGTGTTTCCTAATGATCAGCACACAGGAACTGTTTTCCAGAATTGGCTGAGGTTGTATCTCATGCTGGCAGCAGAACTTGGTATGGTAGGAGTCACCTAGGTGGTGCTGGTTTTGAAGACATGGAGAGGTCATGAAGAGCAACTGAAACTTGGCACTGTGATAGGCCAGGAGAGACCATAGGTAAAAGTGCAGCCTCAGTGGCAGTTGAAGGCCCAGACTGAAGAACTCATACAGAGAAGTTGAGGTTTGGCACTATGAAAAGAGCCCAGAAGAGGCTATTGGTGAAAGTGCAGCCCAGTTGCAGCAAGGGATCCTGTACTTTTTGAGATGCAAGTACCATGGGATGACCACCAGTAGCAGCAGCAGCACTGGAGTAGAGCCAGCCAGAACCTGGAGGACAAACCATGTATGCTGCAGAGGGCAGAGCCAGAGAAGTGATCCAAGCCCTTTGGAGGAGTCCAAAAGATCTTGAGTGAATTCTAGATAATTGGACATTGATCATGTTTCTCTGTTGTCCAAAGACATTGTGAAGAATTTGATAGATGTTGGTTTTACTTGTTTGTGTTCATTAGAAGCCTCATAGTTGTTCTTCTTGTAAATGGTTTTGTTGGTATAGTGTTAAATTGTGTTGTAAAGGTAAAGCAATTATTTTATACAGAAAAGGGGAAAAGTGGAATTTATTTTTTAGTTGTGTTTAAAATATTGTTTTGTGAATTGTTGAGTGAGGGTCTGACTAGGTTTTGGCATTTTGTATTGTCTGCAGGTGTTGGATTTACATAGGGGTTGCTTAACTGCTCATGATCTGCAAGTGATATCAGTAGAACACCTAAAGAGTTTTGAATCAATAAAAACACCTAAACTCAGATGCTTGGGGTGCCATTGTTGAGTATGGTGCTGTCCAGGGCAGTGGTTCCCTCAGCTTAAGTCTGGCAGGGCTTCTACCTATGAAAATGCCTCCATGTCTCCTTTGCTGAGACTCTGAGACATAAAACAACTACAGCAGAGTCAGATGTTAAATGACAGAAAAAAAGAGGAACATTGATACATTCAGAATAGAAGATATAGCTTGTTTGCTTCATTTCAAAAATAAATGAGATCTGTGTAATCACAGGCTAAGTCCTGCTTATATACATAGATTTTATCAGCAATAATTTTGAGCTTTCAACACCAATAGTTGTATAGTTACAAGTACATAAATGATATAACCTGGGGCTCAAATATTAAAAATGAAATATTAAGGGGGACTTTTATATATGTACATATATTTATATGGTTATTTATTTATATGTGTTGATCTCCTCTTCCTAATTACTCATTTTTCAATGGATCCCACTCTTTATTGGCTCATTCCATCTCAGATACTTGGGATATAAAGCATATTCAGTGTGGGCACAAACTCTGAAGAACATTGAACTTGCCAAATGCCAATCCCTAGTCAGTGCTTATCAATCATAGCTGAATGACAAGGTTTCTCTGAGAATCTATAATTAGGAGTAATGTCCTCATAGTTTCCCAGTGCTCAGCTGATGCACTGAGGAGAGTGGTGTCTAACTATAAGGCAATACACTGATCGTTATAAGACATGGTTGGTTAGCAGTGGTATTTGTAGGCTCTGGTTTAGGATGTTCATATGCAATCTACTCTAGAAGAATTTCACAAGTGGAATCTGATTATAAGAGTCCGAGTGGAATTTTATGGCCTCTCTGGCCCTTCTGTACAACAGGTCCAGCCAGTGTGTATACCACTGAGAGTAGTATAATCAGGATTTAACCTTTCTAGTTAAATTCAACATACATTCTTTTGTCAACTTTCAATCTTTAGAAACTATGTCAGATACTGTGGGAGTAACAGATCCTGAGTATAATCCTGTGACATCTGTGTTTCACAGTAGAGGAATTAGATATGAAATTAATATAATACATAAGAAAACAGGATATAGTCTTTAATAATGTTCAGAAGAAGCAGGTAAGAAATGTTTAACCCTGGAGGAATGGTTTAAGGAGGGGAACACCTGACCTTGAACTTGAAGGATTATGAAAGCAATAACAAGGCACAAACTTGATGCACATGTTTTGGTTCCCATTGCAATTTCACCATGAACTTTCTCTACTGACTTCACCAGCATATTTGTTAACCTGAACCTCCATTTCGTATCTGCAAACCAAACGTTTTAACTTCATGGTCTTCAACAGTCTAACATAAATAAGTATGTGTATATCCAATGAATTCAAGAAAAATAGCATATGAGACAGCACTTTACCTTCAGGATTTTTCAACCCGTTAGAGGTTGAGCAACAAATGGACAGATAAGGAGACATGGAGTAGTTCCAGTGAAAAACCTGACAAGTAACACTGTCTAGACACATGACACAGGAGATCAGGGGAGATCCATCTTAGAATCAGTGATGATGAGGATAGGGGTAAAGAAGAAAGATGAAAACTTCAAAACAGAGGTAGCCTTTATTTTTGAGCAGTGCTATGTGTTAGCACTGTATATATCATCCAAATACATCATACCTGAACAGGTTTGGTAAACATGCTCTGCTTAAAGGTGGCTAGTACTAAGCTAGCCCATAACCCTTTGTTGTTGTACTTAGTGACACATTCCATAACTATGATTTTGAAGACTAGTCAGAGCTTTGATGTGATGGAAACAGGAGGAGAGCAGGGTAAGTGTGATCTGCCGCTGTGATACTGGCGGGATGAAGGGAACATCCACAGGACCTGTGATTGAGAGGCAGGGAAGTGGGCATGAGGTAAACATACAGGCTTGGCTAACAAAACCAGCAGCCTATTCACCAAAACTAGAGCTCCAGATAAGAATTCACTTCTAGGAACAGGAAGCACAAGCCCAGAGCCAAGACAAGAGAAACAGTATTTATTTGGAGTTCTTGTGAGGGAGGTGGTGGTATTCCTGTTACGCTTTCAAGCAATGAATCTCTGACTGAGCCTAAAGCCTGGAGATCAGGCTGGGTGAGAGATGATTTAGAATGTTGGTTGAGAATAAGTGCTTCAGAATCCACAGACCTGTTCTGGAATGATAGTTACTTACCAGCTGTGAGCAATTAACTCCCTGGCCCTCAATTTTGTCTGTGGAATGGGCTCATGGACACTTAATGTTTTTGAACTGCTGTTAATGTCAAATTACATACTGTGCATGAAGTTGCTAGTAGAACGCTGACACAAAGTCACTGTGCTGATGAGAATCACTTCAGCAGGATGCAATGGAACCCCGAGATAAGAGAGGTTCATTATGATAGAAATGCTTTGTCTCACATAAATGCGGGCAAACTCCAGGTTTGTGTCGAAGATCCCAAATCATCAAGAGTCCAAGCTTCTGTCTTGTTTTTCTGTATGCTTAGCGTACCTTCCAGTTCACAGCTTAAAATGTATGTACTCTATATCTAACCATCGTTTCACACACCAAAGCTTATTTACATGGTGAATGCAGTCACACGTGAGGCTGAGCAATGCTGTTAGTCCATAGCACTAAACTCCAAGCTTTGGGATGTTATGTTAGTGTGTGAGAAAGAGATTATGATATTTTAGGACAGGCAGAGTATCTGGTGTGGTTTGTGGTCCGTAACTGACACCAGCAGCAGTATTTTAGCAACCATAGTACTCAATAATGTCAATAGCAAGCAGTGGAGTTTCAGGAGGATCCAATGATGTGAAGTTCACATCTCGTCCTCTCTATACCCAGTAGTAAAAGTAAAAAGAAAATAAATAAATAAAGATTACTTTTAGACATCCAGCTAGTCACTGAACTTGGTGGTTGTCCTTACTGAATGAATGCCCTTCTTGTGCAGTTGGAGGTGGCCCTCCCACAGAGTTACAACTGATGAAATGAAAGGTCATGTTCCCCATTCATGTGACATACAAATGCTCTCCACACTCAGGGCTCTGGGTTATTTTCTCTTCTAACATAGCTGGAGAAGCCACTGATTTAATGTGGCAAAAACCTGAAATGGAAGGAGCATGAAGGCCAGGATAATTTAGAAAAGTTTTTCTTTTATCTTCCCCTCTCCTATCCCCCTTTCTCCTCTGTCTCTCCCTCTGCCTCCCTCTTCCCCTCTCCCCTCTAAGTATTTCTCTCCATTCTTTCCCCTCTTCTCCCTCACTCCAGTAAAACCTTATCAGTAAATCTTACCAATGTTCCTTCCATTCTTCATAGAATCCAGTCTTGAGGACTCTCCTTAAATTGTTCCATGTATGTGTCTATAATTACTTTTTATGGGTATCTCTTAAATCACATTCTTCTGCTTTTATGATATGATAACTTATCTATTATTTCAGAGTCTTTTTCCTTGTTCTTTCTGATGAAGCTCTATTTAGGCCTCATCTATAGCTTTAATAATGATAGTCTCTTCATATAGCCAGTTTCTGGTCTTTTAAAAATCTTTTAAAATATCTCCATTTTAAGTTGCTAGTGTCTATCTACCTACCTACCTATCTATCTATCTATCTATCTATCTATCTATCTACCTACCTACCTACATACTGATCTATCTATCCATCATCTGCCTATCTGCCTACCTATTCATCCACCTATCTAGTCATCTGGTGCCTTTAAATTAGAATATATCTATTACCTTGGATTATTTTTACACATTGTTAAATAACTTGGACATTTTGTTATTATTCAATCTTCTAGCACTGAATACATTGTAAGAATTCAGTGAGCATTTATGAAAGATCTAGGGGGAATTCTAATGTCTTTCTTTCAAAATGAAACTTTCTCAGTATCAACTTTAATAGTGTTTTCGCCTACATCATGAGATATAGGTGTCAAGAGACTATTGCAAGAGATTAAAGAGAATGGGCTGATTTTTATATATTGTGTGCTATATGTGCTTAAATGTGGCACGGATGTTCAATACAGTATAGAGTGGATATGCATGTAACACATGACATACAGAAAATATACATACATAATATACAATATATGAGATTTTTATATTATCTCAACTAGATAGATGGAACACTTTCTTTTACATGCTATATCTTCTCAGTGTTGGACTTTTAAGTTTAAGCACGCATATTTGTCACCATAGGATATTTTCAAACTGTAGATTCTAATATGGCAATTTTGAGATAGACCAGGTATTTGACATTTTTCAAGGTCCTACATCAGGAGCTTGGGAGATTGGTCAGTGAATAAACAGCTTGTAGCACAAACATGAGGTCCTTTGGTTCAGATCTGCAGATAAGAAGATACCCACATAAGAAGTTTGGCAGGGAGCTGCGCTCCTGCAATCCCAGTGCTGGGGACAGAGACAGGATTCCTGGCTCTCTGTCCAGGTGCCTAGCAGAATCAATGAGCTCCACTGTCCCCCAATATAAAGTAGAGAGCAATTTGAGAAAAAAACACTCAGTGGTCAACCTCTATCTTACACATTTATGTACATACATGTTCATGCACACTCATGTGCATAAATAGACACAGACCGACATATGTAAGCTCACACATATGTATGCACAATATTACCAAGTCATGAATGTGATACTAAATTCACTTAACCATTCGAGTAGCAAGGAACCAGTAAGTTTTTTTACTCAGGCATGGCTGCACCTTAGAATCATTAGGGAACTTTGCAAATATGTATTCATGGATTTTATGTTCAGATATTTTGGGTTCATGAGTGTAAGGTATGGCCTGGACAGCGGGGCTTTTGAAAACCCTTCTTGATGTGAGTACTGCTGCTATTGTAGAGAGAACCACAGTGGACAGGAGATGAGCATAATATGGTGGGAAGAGAAGTTTATAAAGAGTTTTCTTTGACATATATGGAAAGCTATCGATAAAAATAGCCCAGAATGTACTGTTATTTCACCTTCGGATATATCCGTTATGAACCAGAATAGTTATCCTCTGTGAAGACAACTGTACCACCTGTTCACTGGATGTGCCCCTATTCCTGGCTGGTGAAGGCACTTAATATTCTTCAGCTCTCTAATTGAAAACAGCAGAGAAAAATTCCACCACGTGCTTTTACATTATCTTGTGAAAATGATGGTTATGTTTCTCATTCAATTCTAATAATATGGCTTCCTGGAGGCTATTTAATCTTATGGGGACACTGAACTAAGATTGCTCCAAGGGAAGGGAATCGTAAGTATGCTCTTTTTAAGGGGAAAAGAAGCCTGGAGAACGACAAGGCTACAGCTCATCTCGGATTGATGCAAGGAAGTCAGTGAGTCATCATGATGAGGAAAGCTCTAACGAGGCTGATTGGAGTGGGGGGAAGCTTACAAAAAGCTACATATAAAGTATAGCAAATACGTGACTTGGATGTATTTTCCTAAGCACAAATTCAATGCAAAGAAAAGTAAAGAAAAAAGTACATTTCTGGTTACTAAATTGGAAGAGATTTCAGATTACCAGTATCATATTCATTGAGTCTGTAAACTTTTGATAAGAGCCTCATTATTTTGTCTAAGATATAGTCGAGTTAAGTGAAGCTGGAAGAGTTGGGGACTTTGGGGGCAACATTGAACAGTTAGAGAAATACTTTGGAAAATTCTGGGGAAACATTTTCTGGGTAAAGGTGACCCCAAGCTACTTTCTTATTGTCTCCAAGTTCCTATATGACAAACTCAGGTCATTTGGCTTTATCGATACAATTGGCTACATTGTCTAATAAACAGATAAGAACAACTGATAAAATCTATGATGCTGATGAAAGTGATATTGAGAAATTTTTTTTACATGCTTACCGATTAGCTGAATGAAAACATGAGAGGCTCTGTGGTGGATCTGAGAGTATCAGGAATGCGTAAGAGCTTGTCCCTGGAAGAATTGTGGAAGGAATCTCATTAACCTAGACTGATTTGCCAAGTTTCCATTAATGTATGAGCCAAATGGAAACCCGAGGAAAGGCTTGAGTTCTCTCAAGGAAGAGGCAACAAGAACAGTTAAAAAAAAGAAGGAGGGACCTCCTTTCCTGCAGGCATTCACTGTAGAAAAGGTAAGTCTCAACCACTTATACGACCTTGAAGTTGGCAGAGCTGTATGTAAAGACAGAAAAAAGCATCCAACCATCTTTGTGAACAAAACACCTAAATAAGAAGATCAATTAGAAATATGTCACATTTTGAAAAATAGCATAACTTCCAGAAGGGACAAAGATGGGGAGAAAATCGGGGACACATTTTAGAGTTGAGCACAACTTGTATAACTAAGAAATTCAGTATATAAATGGAGAGAATTATTTCTTTTGAATTTCAGTTAAAAACCTTAAGAACAAGTTAGAAATACATCAAAGAAAAGAGGGTTTCTTGAAGAGTAGATATTCAACACTTATAATTGAAAATATAAAGGAGTTAGAAAATGGCTCAAAATAATGAAAAAACACCAAGTAAAGGCCACCAAATGTGATTTGAACAGATACAAGCAAGTAATTTTATAAATTTTTTTAAATTTAAATTCAAGTTGTCAATTGACAACTAACTTCCAGACAGTACTGATGGTCTCTTCTAACTGCCTAGGTACATTCTGGAAAAACTCTCACACTGGTGAGCATTCATTCAATTGACAACCAGCCTATAGCAGAAGAGTAAAGATAATTGGTAATGGGCATCTCATTCACAAATGAATTCGAGTTCAAAGACTGGAAAACTATGTCAACAGTTGACTAGGAGAAAATAATTAATCACTCAAAAAATCCAAATCTAGCTAACTTACCATTAATAAATTTGGGGAAAGATTTGAGGGACTAGGAGTATATAGAATGGTAAGATACAATATAAATTGTGTTTTTGTTAGTAATTTCACTTATAATCTCACTAATTAATAATTTGTGAGAATATTAGTTAATTTGTATTTCACTAAATTATACATGAACGTTTTGATAAAGGTAAAGAACCTTAGACAAATAAATAAATAAAATAAACATTAAGAATTTAATACCAAACTACAGTCGAATAAATGAATTAGAAGAATAATATGAATTTCTTTTCTTATCAAATGTAAAAATACTAAAAAATAGTGCATTTGCAATCATATCAGCTCAACATTATTATATGATATTCAAATCAGGAAACAAAATGCAAATACCCAGAATAGAACTAATTCATTTACAAAATTATTCTATCTCAAATGTAGTAAATGTAATAATTAAAAGATAAGCTATTTACTAAGCTATAGTGTATGAGCTGGCTAATTATCTTGGAATACATAAAAAAAGATCATGGACAATATAAAAATTGCACAGGTAGATGAACCTTAACTCAAAAAATATGAATAAAAATGTTAAATATCTTAAACAAACAGAAGGTTATAGTTAAACTAAGACAGAAAGTAAAGACATGAGAAATCAAAGTATTTTGATGAACTAATGTTCATAAAAATATTCATAAAAATGAAATATTCATAAAAATATTCATAAAATATTCATAAAATAATATACTGTGGGTATTTAAATGACTCAAATTTTAAAAATATAATGCATACTTCACATGAAAAGTAATATATCTAGTCTATGAAAAACATTTTACAGATGATAGATAAGAAAAACTTTAAAATAGATAATGTTGAGAAGATATATGTATATATATTCACATATATATGTAATCAGCAAAATCAGCTAAAGATTTCAAACATAATTAAGAACATGATAGGTGAGCCTTCAAATATTTACGGTGAATGCTTTTCTGTTATTAGCCTGGAAATATCTGTACTTCCTATTAGTTAGCAGGCACAAATAGGGAAAGTGAATTTTTTTGTGCGTGACCTGCAAAAATATAATACTTTTGTATTAAGAACTCAGTATGGCCACATCCCTAACTATAGAAATATAGTGCATTCCTTGATGTTCTGCCTAAAGTTTAAGAAACTATCTTCTAGTGAAAGGATCAATGCACAGAACACACGCCTAGCAGGGCCTTTTACTTCAGTTTGCCCGTGGTGATGGAATCCTAGCAACAAAATCGATGTCTAAAAATTAAAGAATGAAATACGACTTGGCCTTTTAGAAAAATGAATTCCAGTGAAGCCAGAGTCTTTCCTGTCGGACTGTGGTCTGAAATGGTGTGTGAAATGGAATGAGTTAAATGTTCTAAAAGAAAACATACTTTCACATACACATGAAACATGTACTGATTCTGATGTGTTTGGAATGACACCAATAAGGTACATACAACATGTTTTCCCCAAGATAGTGGCATGAAAAATTAGAAAAAAAATGGACACGTGAAGCTTGGCTATGTAAAGGAAGAGAAGTCTATTCCTGACATCACATGCGTGACAACAGTTGCACAATGGACAGTGTTTAAGTTGGCACCAAGGAGGGACTGTGAAAATTGCAGAGTGGTTGGAATTTGATAAAGGAAGAGTGGCTTACCTCGGGATGAGATGAGCAGACGAGCTGTCAGTGAGCTCTCAGCACCTTAAGAGTCTTGCTTACAGCCTAATGTGGACGTTTGGCCTTTCTTCCAGCTACTCTGAAGGATGAGTCAGGGGTGACATGTCCAATGCCAGTCAGTCCATGCTGTCCAGTAGATGCCTAGCTCAAGTTAGAAAGAAAAAATACAGAAGTGCTGGAGATGTAGCTGATGTGAGGGCTTGTCTAGCATCTTTGAGGCTTTGGGTTCTGTCCACGGCACTGGAAAAAATTCCAAGGGCTGTGAATTCCAAGGGCAGCCTTAGAATGTTTGCTGTACAGCAGCAGCAATCAGCCTGAGATCAGATAGAGCATAACACCAACACTTGTAATTAGCTAGTTGTATTGCAGTGGACCATACTATATGTCGGTCTGTGTGTGTGTATGTGTGTGTGTGTGTGTGTGTGTGTGTGAGAGAGAGAGAGAGAGAGAGAGAGAGAGAGAGAGAGAGAGAGAGAGAGAGAGAGAGAGATGAATTTGATAAAGTACAAGGTGACAAGGTGGGAGGAAATATTAAAAAAATCTATTTTTTAAAAGTAGATACAAATTGCTTGCTTGATTTACAGGTAGGAATGCAGACCATACAAAGGTGAACAGGACTAGAATGCCAGAAGTCATGTCTGAAAGAAGATAATAGGGGTTGAAATATAGTCTAATTTTTAGTGAAAAAATAAAATAGTAAGAGTTCTATGGATGGTATTGGATACCTTAAGGAAAGATTAATGGTAGAATAATCATCATCAACAGAAACTAATTACGTAAGTAATATTGAAAAATATGATTCTGAAAAATAGCTGGGAGGTGGTGGCACACACCTTTAATATCAGAACTTGAGAGGCAGATATAGGCAGATCTCTGTGAGTTCAAGATCAAGCTGGTCTACAGAGTGAGTTCCAAGACAGCCAGAGTTAAAATAGAGAAAGCCTGTCTCGGAAAAAACCAAATATATATATATATATATATATATATTTTTTTTTTTTTTTTTTTCCTGTAAAAGGATAAAATAAATAAATTTTGACTTATTCTTTTTGTATATGCATTGTGATTTTTCAAATCATTAAATTATTTCAACAAAATTATTTCAACAAATTATTTCAAACAAAATGGTATGATAAGGAAAACTATGATAAAATGTTAAAGATAAAGCTTGTATAATATATACTATGTTCCTAGGTATGCAAAGAAAAGTCAGTATGTGTACGCCTATTTAATCCAGAAGAGAAATGATGTGCACTTTCTCTACTTCAGTATTCTTGGGTTCTGTGCTTTCCAAATTTTCTCCACTAACCACAAATAATGCATTAGTCAGAGATGTTTAAATAAATATGGTAAACACAATTTGCTCATCATGTTTGATATACAGAGGGTTGAATTAGCCAAGTTAGCCTTAACCTATTCCCTTAAAAAATGTTATTCATCTGTATTCAGATTACATGTTATCAACATTTTCTTTGGATCTTTAAATATCTAAATTAAGTTATCGAAACATATGCAAAATTTAGTCAAAGTTCAAAAGACATTCCTTATTTCTAGTTAGCTCTGCTGATGTTCTGGGAGAAGCTAATGAAAACCTATGTTTTAAAACATGTTTAGAAACCATGCAAGCTTCAGTTGGAAAAATTTCAAAAGCAGGGACCAAGGCACTGGCCACTCTGAGGCATTAGATAAATCACAGTCCTGAAATTGGCCTGTGTGCACAACAAACTTCACTTAGCATAGAGACATAAAGATTCAACTGTTCTAGTTTCAATAGCAGATTGGGTCTGTTGTACATGAGTTTCCAAATTTTAGATCTGGCTGAGTGCTGTTCACCTGAATGTAGCAGCAAAATGAATATTTTATGAGAATAAAACATAATTATATATGTATATGATATGATTATAGTTCATATACAAATTAAGTTAGTGTATATTTTAAGTGTTCCAAACCCCTTATCCCTTAAAACTTTTACATTCAATGAAAATATTAACATATCCATTATAGTTAATGAAAATGACCTTTTTACCTATTCAGGGATAATAAAAGTACAAGATATAAAGGATGATTTTACTTTCATTATGACCTAGTTGGTATTCCATAGTGTGCCTTACTTTTTGTACCTCATTTAAAATTAATTTCCATAGACATATTTTTCCAGTTTATCACTGTGCATTCATAGGTCATCAAGCAAAACAATACTCCTATATGTAGATTTTTAACTTGCCTTAGAACTGTTTTTACAGATTTAATTCTTATGGTGAGAATCTGAGATATAGAAAACCAAACAAAAATATTAAGTAGGACACCTAGGAAAGGGTTGCTGGGGTTGTTTATGCATATGTATATGTATATGTATATGTATATGTATATGTATATGTATATGTATATGTATATGCATATGCATATGCATATGCATATGTATATGTATATGTATATGCATATGCATATGTACATACCTATGAATATTTAAGAGTGCATTTGTTTTATAGTATTTATAAGTATTTTACTTTTAAATATTTATGCCAATAATAAGATTGTAGTTGGACATAGATGCTGAAGAAACCCAGCTAACCCCTTCTATCTCTGCAAATACTGTAATCAGTTTCATTTTGTGTGTGAATCCCTTAAGTAATTGGATGACCTTCACTTTTGAGAAGATTAAATAGTTTTCTTGTTTACACTCCTGGAACTTAGCAATTTAAAATAATATTATGTAGGAAGATAAATTGAAGCTCAACCTGTTTGAACTACTTCATATCCCAAAATAATGGAGTCGGATAATGAGATTTCATTGAATTATGTATTAGCTGGTTATACCACAATGAATTGTTAACAGGATATGGTGATTCAATTAATTCATTGGGTGGACTCTCAGCAAATGCCAGTGAGATAAAGCTAGAGGAAAGTAGGGGATTAGAAAAACAAACTTTTTACTTGTTTCACATCAAACCTGTCATGTCATATCTAAGGCCAGTGGTTAAAATATTTAGATTCAAACTTACATTTTTACTGACTTGAAATATTTTGAAAATTGTGACATCTTATACTAGAGTTTGAATTTCAGTGTAGCATGATCAGAAGGGTTCACATTCATTCTGTAACATTACATTAACCCGTTAAAACTTAAAGCATCTTCGCTGTTCCTGGTGTTGCAGTGTGTATAGAACCATAAAACACCAGAAGGAAACAAAACAGCAACAGAAAAAGCCTTGGGAATTTGCCTGGAAAGTATATCTGGCTCTGAAGAAAGTTGAAGACAGAACATATCCTATCAGGCTGGCTTTCCAGTCAACAATGTTTAAAACATTTTTAAATGCTGTTTCTTTTTTCTCATTTTGGTTGATAGCAGAAAACAAGTCTCACTGGAAGAATTCAAAGCCAGGTTTTTAAGCAAAAACAAACAAAACATCATGTAGGCTTTAGTTTTAGCTTAAAAAAGACCTAGAGAGAGTTAGGTATGGGGGAAAGGGTGCATGTGACCACATTTTATTGCATGTATGAAATTTTCAAGAATAAAGGAAATTACAGTAAAAATAATGTTCAAGCACAACTACTGTCATTTCTCACAGGAAAGAGTTTTATTTATCATTATTTTTATGCAAAGTGAATCAGCAGTGGAGGTGGAATTTGAGTCAATGCTTGTATACTAGTTTCGCTTGCCTCCATTTGCAAAATCAAATTGTTTTCTTTATAGGAAGGCATATTGGTACTGATGATTTTGTATATCACCTACTACATGAGGCGCAATGATCTCAAATTATTTAGGTGATAAAAATATTTATTTCAAGAGTTAAATATTTATCTTAACATTTGTAGAAAACACCGTAACAATTCAAAATGATATTTGATTAATACCACTTATGATAAGACTTATTTAGTACCCAATTTAAATAAGTTTAACTATATAACAATTTCAAAGTATATAACAAATATATTACACATGCATTAATAAATATCATAAATATATGGCCAACATGTGACACTATCTTTCTGAGTCTGGGTTATCTCATTCAATATGATCTTTGCTAGTTCTGTTAATTTACCTGGAAAATTCATTATTTCATTTTTTCTTTACAGCTAAATAGTATTCCACAGTGTACCATAGTTTTCATTATCCACTTGTCAGTTGTAGGACATTTGGGTTGTTTCCATTCCCTGACTATTGGTAATAGAGTAGCAATGAGCATGGCTGAGCAAGTATTTGAGGAATGTATTATGAGAAAGCTATCTCAACTGTATTTATTTTTATTTAACACATCCATTAGTTGTTGAAGAAATGGTGTTTGGTCAAGCCAGATGATTTTTTTCTCCAATTTTCTACTGTCTAGTTTTAAGAAAAATATCTGAGAATGCCACAGTTTTGGAAATAACTAAATAAGTTTAAATCTTTGTGCTTACCCTGTGGCCTGAAGGACCATAATTGAAGACAGCCTCCACACCCATGTCTTCATACCTCTTCCTCCTGCTTCCTCTTTACTTTCTAAATACTGTATAATTTTGCTGGACTTTTCTGGGTAATTCAGAATAACCTCATCAGGATCCATAATTTACCCATCTGTAGAGTCCCTTTTGTTCTTTGAGAGGAAGAATATCCATTTAGTTTTCATGGACATCTTTGGAATTGGAGGAGGATTGTTTTTGTCAACTACAGTATCTGACCACCAATCATCTACTTGGCTTCCTTCTTTAGTCTTCCCTACCTGAATCATGTGTTACTCTATGTTCTCCCAAAGGGCTCTGTGCTATTCTGGCATTGCTCTCAGCATACAACAGTGCTTTGTTGCAAGGTCACACTGAATTCATCTTCAGATCCTCAGCAGCACCCTTCATCCGGCACACAATATACCCTTTGAGTCTACTAATTACAAATAAATAAATCCAGTGCCTTTGAGAATATTGTGAGAGTTATCATCCCAGCTGATCATAAATAGCAACTTTGTCATAAGGGTTATCAATGTCCCATATATTATTTGAAATTTACTATAACTATTTTATTTAGACTTTAAATAGTTGCTAAGTGTATAGCCATTGGTCCCAGATTGCCTGGGTTAGAATATCAGCTTTAAGATTCATTAGCTATGATACTGACCACAATTAAAATCCCAAACAGAAAACCAAAAACTAAACAATTTTTGATGTTTCCTCAAATTTAGAGTAGGGTAGCTAACATCATTGACTTCATGGAAATGTTGTGAAGATTAAAGAGACTAATTATGTCAAACTCATACTGCTCAAAGGAGTGCCAGCTGCTATTATGATCATTAACATTTATTGAGTGATGACTATAGTTCAGATAGACATTCTGATGAAATTTAATCTATAGTTTATTGTTGTATAGTCTATCATAATTTCATGGTACAAAATTTTAATTCTTTAATTTACAATTCAATAGTAGACATAAAGAATTTGATAATTGTACCTTAAACTTAGAGTCATGATACTAGTTTTAGTGTTGACAATTTAATATTGCATAATGAAGCCCTCTTCCTGTGTGTGTGTGTGTGTGTGTGTGTGTGTGTTTGTGTAAGAGAGAGGTAGGAGAGAGAATGGAGAGAGAGAGAGACAGAGAGAGAGAGAGAGAGAGAGAGAGAGAGAGAGAGAGAGAGAGAGAGAGATCAACTCATTTATGGCCAAACATTTGATATTTCAAAAGATGACTAGCTTTACTCTTTTACTCTGTGGAAATATCATCTAGCTCTTGGTAACTTGACTGAAGTTAAACTTGGTAATAAATATTTAAGTATTATAGGTATAGAGAAGGATATAGGGGAGAAGATGGGAAGCCTATCTCTTTCACAGAGATAACAAATCTTTCATTGTGAGCTACCTTTCAGAGGCTAAAACATGAGCTTCATTTGTGTGTTGTACCTATGTGAAGGCTTTTCCATATCCTCTGCTAATTGGAAACGCTGTACTTCTTTTTGTAGATAAGTCACATTTTTTCCTTTTTTTGAAAAGAGATTTTTTTTTCTCATGAAAGACATACTGATTATGGTTTTCCCTCCCTCTATTTCTCTTAGTTTCTCCCACCACCTCTCCCATATGGATCTACCCCTTGCTGTCTCTCTTTGTTCACATCTGCTGCAGGAAGAAACTTCTTTGATGATGACTGAACAAGGCACCAATCCATAATTATAGGAAAATATCACTAGGAGTCATTTTATTGCTACATTCTTTTAGGAGAACAGTAGTATTTGGTCTAGACTCAGGTTTTTGGTCACTCAAGCAGTATTGGGTATAGGTTCTATCTCAGACATTAATTGGTTACTTCCATAAATTTGTGCCACCATTGCACTAACATATCTTGCAGACCTGAGTTGATTGGGATTTTCCTTTGGCCAACAACTCAGTTAAATGGAAGCTTTACTTGGTGACAAGAGATGTCCAGTTGAGGCTTTGTCATCCCTTTGGCAATTTCATTTAGACCACTTTCATACATTTATATGTTTTAGGAAGCTTCTATATTAGGTTCCCATACTATCCCCCAAATGGCCATTATATTTAACTGTCTGCATCTATATTCCCCTCTTCTTCCCAACTTCACTTCTCTTCTCCACTTGATCCTTGCATTCCAGTTCCTCTCCCTAGGCCCATCCGTTCATATTAATCTGCTCAATTTCCCTTTCTTTGGAAGGTGTATCTCCCCATTCTCAGTAAGTTATTTTATACCTACTCTCTGTAGTCATGTTGATTATAACTTTATTATCATTGACTTAACATCTAATTGCCACATATAAGTGAACACATACATATTTGATTTTCTGTGTCAGGGTTACCTCATTTAGGATTATTTTTTCCATCCATTTACCTATGATTTTCATGATTTCATTTTTTGTTTATTTTTTCCTCCTATATCTCAACACCTATCCTTCCCTCCCTCAAATAATCCCAGCTTCCTCCATCTCCCCTCTCCTTCAAATCTACCCTTCCCACTCCTACCCACTCATTCCCATTGCTACCTCTCCCAAGAAAAAAAAGAGCAGCCCTCCCAAGTTTACTGCTCAAACAGGGCACAACAAGATGGAACAGGGCCAGGCACAAATCCCTACATCATGGGTGGACTAGACAACCCAGCAGGAGGAAATGGGTTCCAAGACTAAGCAAAAGTGTCAGAGAACACCCAACCTATATTCTAACCCATAGGTTTTCTGCAAGAACACCAAGACAGACAACCACATGACATATCTAAAGGTCACTGGAAGTTCTATGTCTGCTGCTTCAGGCTCTGTGGAACCCTAAGAGTGCTGGTTAGTTGATTCCATGAGGCTTGTTCTCCTGAAGTCCTTGACCCCTCTAGTCCCTACAATCCCTCCCCTCCTCTTCAGAAGGGTTTCTGGAGCTCTATACAAGGTTTGGCTCTAGACTTTTGAATCTGCTCCCATCATGCCAAAAGTAGCCTTACTGATGAAGATTGGACTAGGCACAGATCTATGACTATCTTTAGAAATCACCTTCTGGCTATCCAGTCTCTAGTTCCTGGCCTGCCCTGCAGTATCAGGCATAGGTTCCCTCCTTTGACATGGGGTTCTGCCTTTCCATTGTTCCAGCAGATCATGTAGGAAGGATAGGTTGTAAGTTGAAAGTTTTGTAGCTGGAGTGGTGTTCCAGTTCCACCTCTAGGAGCCTTGCCTGGTTCCAAGTGATGGCTTGTTCAGGTTCCCTATCTCCCATTGCTAGAGGTCCTTACCAGGGTCTCATCATGGAAACCAGTGAGTTTCCACTGCCCTAGGTCTCCAGACCACACCCCCCAATCCCAAATGTCCTCAAACTCTGGTTGTCTCACCGTATATTCTCTTCCTCCATCCCTCTCTTTCCACATGGTCCCTTCTCTTCCCATTCCTATCCTCCCCCACCTACCTGCACTATATGTTCTATTTCTCCTTTACCAGGAAGATCCCTGTGTCCAAAATGTGGCCCACATTGTTACATTGTCTCTTTGGACCTGTGGATTACGGCACCTTTGTCTTTTACTTAACAGTTAATATTCATGTATAAGTGAGAATATATCATGTTTGTCTTTCTGGGACTGGGTTACCTCACTTAGAATGATTTTTTTTCTAGTTCCATCCATTTGTCTTAAAATTTCATATAGTCATTGTTTTTCATTGCTGAGTAATTTTCCATTATGTAAATGGGTCACAATTTCTTTATCCATTCTTCAGTTGAAGGTTATCTAGGTTGTTTCTAATTTCTGGCTATTGTCAATAAAGCTATGAACACAGTTGAGCAAGTGTCCTTTTGTTAGGATGGAACCTCCTTTGTGTATATGCCAGGAGGGGTATGGTTGAGGTAGGTTGAGTTCCAATTTCCTGAGCAATCGCCAAATTGATTCCCATACTGGCTGTACAAGTGTGTACTCCCACCAGCAATAAAGGAGTGTTCCCCTTGCTCTATATCCTTGCCAGCATGAGGAGTCATTTGTGTTATTGATCTTAGCCATTCTGACAGGTGTAAGATGGAATCTCAGAGTAGTTTGGATTTGCATTTCCCAGGTGACTAAGGATGATCACTAGTTCTTTAAGTGTTTTTCAGTCATTAGCTATTCCTCTTTTGAGAATTCTTTGTTTAGCTCTCTAACAAGTTTTGTGATGGGATTATTTTTGTTTTGTTGGTGTCTAGTTTCTTGAGTTCTTTATATATTTTGAGTATTAGCCCTCTATTGGAAGTAGAATTTGTGAAAATATTTTCCCATTCTGTAGGCCATCATTTTATCTTATTTACAGTGCTTGTCTTAGAGAAGCTTTTCCATTTTATGGGGTTCCATTTATTAATGGTTGATTTTAGTGCCTGAGCTACTGGTGTTCTGTTCAGGAAGTTGTCTCCTGTGCCAATGTGTTCAAGGCTATTCCCCACTTTCTCTTCTATCAGTTTCAGTGTATCTGGTTTTATGTTGAGTTCTTTGATCTGCATGGACTTGAGTTTTGTGCAAGATGATAAATATGGGTCTATTGCATTCTTCTACATGTAGACATCCAATTAGACCAGCACTATTTGTTAAAGATGCTTTCTTTTTTCCATTCTGTATTTTTGTCTTCTTTATCAAGATCAGGTGTCCACAGTATGTGGATTTATGTCTGGGTCTTCAATTTGGTTCCATTGATCAATGTGTCTGTTTTTATGCAAATACCATTCAGTTTTCACTACTATAGTTCTATAGTACAACTTGAGATCAGGGATGGTGATACTGCCAAAAGTTCTTTTATTTTTCAGGATTATTTTACCTATCCTGGGCTTTTTGTTTTTCCATATGAAATTGAGTAACGTTCTTTCAAAATCTATAAAGAAGTATATTGAGATTTCTTGGATAGGGATTGTGTGTGTTGAATCTTAGACTGATTTTGGTAAAAATGGCTATTTTTACTATGTTAATCCTACCAATCCAGGAGCATGGGAGAATTTTCCATCTTCTGGTGTCTTCTTCAATTTCTTTCTTCAAAGAGTTAAAGTTTTTGTCAAACAAGTCTTTCACTTGCTTGGTTAGACTTACCCCAAGCTTCCTTATGTTATTTGTGGCTATTATGAAAGGTGTTGTTGGGGTGAAGACTTGAAGCTCCCCTACCTGTGTTCCAGGACTACTTGCTTCCCTGACAGACTTGGCTGATGGGCTCCCTGAGAATGCCTGGTGGAGTTGGGGCTAGGATGATAGACTGAGTCAGAAGAAAGGTTGGAGGAGATCTGTGTGATCTGGGGATTGCAGAAGTGGGGGCAGGCACAGAGAAGGTAATCAGCTACAGAGCTTGGAATGAGACTATGGGATTAGATTTGGAGGATTGGAGGGAGAGGTGAAGATCTGCAGTTAGCCTACTGCTTTCATAGCCAGTTTGACCTGATTAGTTACATTTTGCTGGTCCTTTCCAAGATCAGTAACTAGGAACTTGGTTTATTACATGCTTTCAGCTTTCTGTCAGGTTTTATAATCTCATAATCTTCAGAATTTCAACAGATGGTGACTCTTTCTGGAGGTTAGATGAGCAATTAAAGTGCTGTCTGGTTGCTTGTGTCAGTACATATGCTATCCACATTTCATGCTAAATGTGAACGAACCTCACAGTATTCTCTTGCCTTGCTTTCCTCTTTGGGAATTTAGGAATAGAAATAATACTCCTTCCTGACTGTGGTGAGGAATGAGTCAGAGAAAAGATGTTATATCCAGTTCAGTTAATATACACCAAGGCTGGGTAAAGGCACAGATCCTCAAATCTGCTTCTAATAGTAATTTGGTCTAAAAGTATCTTCAGTAGGAGTTCACAGCACAGGGTCAAATGACATTAAAAATAGAGGTTATAAATTAACCCTCATGGAACTAATTACCCAGAAGTTATTTGCTTGGCTTAAAGGCATAAGTTTCTACTCTGTTAATTGTTCATCCAATGTTCACCTTTGCTGAATGTTAGCCGGGCACATATTTAAAATTCATTCTTTCTTTACTCCCTGGATTTTTACTTAATGAGACAGGCAGTTGTAGAGTATTTGAATAGCATTCATGAAGTTTCTGGTTCAGTACTTAGTACTGAGAAAAGGAAGAAAACAAACAAGTGTTTGTTTTGTACACTTGCATTATACAAAAACAAAAAAGAATTTTGATTCAATCCAACAAACTTTTATTGCATATCATGTCTACAATAGAAAAATATCTGTACATTGATGGTAAATCTGGATAATCAGATAATGCAATCTTTGCCCAGAAGAAATTCATAATAAATTTAGAACGGACAAAACTATATTGTCAATACCCAATAAACGTTCATTAATCAATTGGTAAATGCCATGAGACAAGTAAACTATTGTTGTTAGAGTGAGCACAAATATGTATGAATTTTGAGTGAAAGAGCTGAAAGAAAAGCAATGTTTGTGGTTCACTCTAAGTAGAGTGGAGGGGGGCTTGAGAAGAAGAACTGTGACTAGCACATGCTGGATTGCAGATGGGAAAAACCAGCTGGTCAGAATAGTTGGTATGATTGGGGATCATGGGATTATGGTTTACAGTCTACAGAGTAAGGTGTAAAATGAAGTTTAAGGGCAGATTGTAGAGGTCACACATGCTGAAGTATTTGACTCTAGGCAATGACAAACACTAGTCTTTGAAAATGCAATCAGTGTTGTGCTGGTAGTTTATCTCATAATAAGCAGTTTGGTTTACAATCCTTCACTATGAGGACTACAAGGTATAGTCTGTTCAGAGATCACTGAACTGTGAGCTGGGAAGAGATGCATGGCACATATTTAATTCTTACCAGAGACAGTGTGCTGATTCCATGACACTGTTTATAGGGCTCAGTATGCTTAGATGTTTCCTTTAGAATGTTTAAAATGAAATCTTCTTAATGAATATAATTGAAAGTTGGAAAATTAGATGAGAGAGTAAATCACAGGTGAAAGGTGAAGAAAGGGCGAGAACATCTGAGACAGGAGGAGGAGATCCTCAAGGAAGAGCAAGGTTTTGAGTCTGGGGAGTGAGGAACTGTCCCATGTTATCTGTGAATGCTGCATAACATTTGTGTGTAAATGCATTTTAGGGAATGAGTTTCTATTAGATTTTTAATAAGTCTGTAATCCCAACGTATCAGTTAATGGCTGTCATTTGAGATAGGAGAGATGGCTGAGTTTGATAATCAGCTGTATGTGCATACGCATACAAGGAGAGGAGAAAGCAGAATTGCAAATGACATGGAGATAATGTAAGGTAGACATCTGCAAGATAACAATTAAAAAAAAACAGGAACATAATCAAATAATTAAACAATCTCCTAAGTAAAAGCAATAGATTTTTAGAATAAAATAATTTGAGGCACAATAGAGAATATAAAATAAAGTAAGGATGTGTAGTACTTACTTTAAATAATGTAACTTCATTCCAAATCATTTGAACACAACTTCAATACATTTTGTCATTAGATAGACTGTTGATTATATCTTTAAGCCACCTCAAAGATCCTTCAAAGGATACAGAAGAGTGGGAATACAGAAGGAATGGGATAAGAAATAGAAGAAAAGGCAAAAAAAAATAAGAGGGGGGCTCAAACTTTATTCTGCTGCAACTTATTTGTTTTACTGTATTAAAAATCTTCATATAATGTATTTTGATGATACTTTTCTCTTCCCCAACCTTTCCAGATTCCCCCACCCACCCACCCAACTCCCCTGTTCTTCTGAAAAAAAAACAAAACAAAAGCAATGTTCAAACCAACATGCAATAGCAGGTATCAGAATTCAATGGAAGGGTGGTTAGTAGAAAGACTAGAGAGGCTAAAAGTCAAAGGACTTTTAGTGTCCATCTCAGTTAACTTTGTGACTTTCAGAAAAATCACTTTGTCTTTCAAATTCTCATTTTCCTCATTTATAAGATGCAAATACTGAACTATTTAAAACCATTTATGATTGGAGATGAGTTCTGTAAATGATCTGGTGCTAGATGTTTAAATGAACTTTTGTTATTAAAGCACAACAAATTCTTTGGAATTTATTACAGTGGAAGCTAACACAAACATTAATTTCAGAATGAATATAAACTAGAAGATGTAGATAAGTAAAAATTTAGTTCCAAGTTGAATTATTTTAAATTTCACTCCAAAGTTTTCAATCAATGGATATATAAAATAACTTAAGAGAAATTGGATACAACTGAAACTAGTCAGACTCATTAAGTGTTGCTTGTCCATTAATGGACTTCAGTAAAAACTGACTTCATTGGTTGCTGATCAACATGCAGTTGAGATGGAAGTAGTCCAGGGTTTCAAACTGGCATCATATAATTTGTATTGATTTGCCTTCAGCCTCTATGTGACTTACTAAAAAATGTCAATTTGAAACAAATCTTAGTGAATTGAACCAGTATTTCAGTTCCTTCTCTAAATGACAAGCTAGGAATATATTAGCTATTAAGGCTTTCTCCTGGGTACATTTTAAAACTTTGAATTAAAGACATCAAATAACTAAAATAATTTCATGTGGTTGCTGTAACAAACTCTCATAAATTTGGCCCACAATTCTGAAGCCAGAGCCTGAAATTGAAATGAAGGCATCATCATGTACAGAGAGAACTCATTTTTTGCCCGTTATGGCCGTACCAGGTTTTAGAAATTTGTTAATGTTTCTTGACTTCTAGTTGTATTAATTCAGCCTCTGCCTTTACTTCACTTTCTTGTACATGGGTGTCCCTGTGTAAGCAAGTATGTTCTCATGCATGCATATACATGTGTTTGTTTATGTATGAAGCCCTTCTTTGTTTCTTTCTCCTGAAGACACTGTGATGACACCCAGATCCCAGGACAATCTAGCATATCTTAACCTGAAGATCTTTACATTTATAAGGACTCATATTGAAAACAAGATGGATGTTCACTTTTTGACATGCAAGGTAATGTTCACAGCTTCTGGGATTAGGAAAGGAATACATATGTGGGATATCATCTTTTCTTTTTTTAGACTAGCAGAATGCTTGCCAGAAACTTGATTCATGTAGAAGTTCTGTTTAGAATAAATTATTTAAAAATGAGAATGAAGCAAATTATGTAAATAGAGATACAAAAATAGTAGAAAAAATTATCTTAGAAAAAAAAGATTTTATCTTGTCACAAGTCTCCATGCATTGATTCTTTTTGTGGTTCAGATCTAGGGAATGCTTAATATTTTCCTGAAAAGATAAAAATAAATAAATAAAGATTTTTTGAGGCAAAACCATAATGGAAACAATAAGAATAAAAGTTGGTCCCCAATACATAGATCTTTCAAAAAGGAAATGCAGGTGGTTGGAATGTAATTAAAATATGCTCAGTCTTGCTAATAGGAAAATCAGTTTCCTTCTTTTACTTCTAACTGATTTTTCCATTGAGAGATGTCATCAGGCTCCCAAGAATGTACCCAGAGTGGATTTACTGACTGCAAACATCCAATCTTACTCTATCTGAACACAGTTATCCTCAACCTGCTGACTCTGTTAACATCTATTTTATTTTATCTGAAGACAGTCATCATCAACTTAATGTACTTGATACTTGTATTTTCCATTATCTTTTTCATAATTGTCTGCAGAATTCTTTGTCTGGAGTAGGAATAAGGAGGACACATGTATAATATCAGAATATAGTGGGTCAAGTAATAAGTAAAAGATGCAATATAGGTCCCAAAGAGAGAACATTAAGTCTTATGGATCAAAGTCCTGGGTGTGGTTGCTCATACCTGGAATCCCAGCTCTCAGGAGGGTGGGGATTGAGCCAGGAGAATTGCTACAAGTTCTAGGACAGCTGAAAACACACAGTATCAGATCAGCCTGGGTTACAGTATGAGATATTTTCTCAGTAACACAAAAAGACAAAACAAACGAACAAACAAAAAACAAAACAAAAGAAAATAAAATTACAGACAAGTAACCCTATCACCACCACCAAAAAATAGATGGGAGAGATCAGTGAATACAAAGGTATTATTTTGTCTATTCACAGGCTAAAAACACTGTGATTGACAACAGCCCTATGGAATTTGTGGTGATGTAAAGTTTTCTCTCCCTCTAGTCGTCTTTGTGTCTTCCTTGTTTTCTAAACAGCTTCTCCCTGGAGATGGGTCATATAAATAGCCAGAAGAAGATTTCACCTAATTCTCTTCTGTCTCTGTTTCTTAAATTTTATTCTTCCTTTCTTGTTTGTTTTCCTCTCCTTACTTTAGTTTACTTATTTATTTATTTAGACAATTTTGATTCTTAAAGGGGAGTATGAATTCATTGATTTGAGACCTCATTCATTCTCTGAGAAGGGTATTTGTTATTATAAAATTCTTTCTATTTTTGTTTGATGAAAAATCCACATATTTTGGTGTGGAATTTTCATTTAGCACCAAATACTTTCCTGTTAAATTTTTTTTAACTCGTGCACTTTTTTTTAAAGATCTCATTTGTTTAAAAACTATGATTTTTTTCTATGAATTTTGATCAATATTTTTGTCATCAGGTAAAACAGTTTGTATGTCTTAAATGCTGTACAATCTTTGAAGACATGTTTAATGGTTCAGAATATAGTCCATCTTCCTGAATGCATTTCATGACTTGTAATGAATCTATATTCTGCTGTTGTTGGATAGAACGTTATGAACATGACCTAGAGATTGGCTAGATTGCTCAGTGGATATAGGCATTTGTCACCAAGCCAAGTTCTCGAAAATTCAATCCCCAGGACCCACATAGTAGGAGAAAGAAAAGTGCATAACACATAACAGGGTCTCACGCAAGAGGTTTATTGGGGTGGGGTGAGACACACGAAGTGTCTGCTTCTGAGAGGAGGGAAGAAGAAAGAGAGGGGGTCTGCCAGGTTGTCTTTTAAAAGGGGTAGTGGGTTGTACGGAGCCTGTGTATTGCAGGCCTGGCAACACGTGGGGCATGGGGGTTGGGCAAAGCCATTGGATTGGGGTAAGGTAGGGGGTTTGGGTGATCTTTGGAATGTGGCCAAACAAGTTTCTGGAATGTGGCCAGGTAGCTTAGGGTGATGCATTACACTTGGCACATGAATGTCCTCTACACTCTTTTTTAAAGTCAACTCAACGAACACGTTCAAATCTTGATAATTATAGGCACAACTATATGCACAAGTTTTTATTTTTATAAATTCAATTTCTGTTTATAATGTTTACAATGCTACAGCTGTTTTTAACTAGGTAGCAACGTAGAGCTCCCTCTGGTGGCTAAGATAAAACTCATGCATCTCCAAAATTACCAAGTTAAAAGTGCTTCCAGGATCACAGATTGTATTGAACATTTCTAGCATGATGAATTTGACTAAAATGCTGCAAATAAACATCGGGTTTGAAGATAACTTTTATCACCACAAGAGTTTAACTGTGTTGCTTTTATATTTTCTCAAGTCATGTGTTGTCTATAATTTCTGTGTTGAAACAGAAAACTATCCACTATGATATAAATATAATAAATTAGTCATAATCTTTACTCTAGTCACGTGACAATATTACTTCATTACCCTAAGCCATCAGTTATCCCACATGCAGAAACTGAATATAGACTGTTGTTCTTAACTTGTTCTTACAAGTTAAATCGAACTTCCAAAATTCAAATATTGTTGGCTAGACAGCATGGTCTGTCGAGTGCTTGTCATATAATAACAAGGCTCTGAGTTTATTCTCAGGCACCCATGTAAAAAGCTAGGTGTGGTGGCAGGTGCCTGGAAGCCCAATACTGTGAAGATGGAGACGGGTAGATCCCTAGAGCTCACTGGAAAGTCATCTTAGCTAAATCAGTGAGTCCCGGGTCCTAGTGAGACTTTGTCTCAAAAGAGATGAGCATCTCATGAGAAACAACACTCAAGTCTGACATCTGTCCTACCCACACCCACACACTCACACCTGCTCTCCTCCTGCAGTTGTTCTTAATAGTCATTTTTCAGAATTTAATCTTATTTGGAGACAGGTTCTTTATTAATTTAAAGTAAAGTCATCAGTTTGGGTTGGAATCTAGTATAAGTCCTTCTTTATTGGCAGAGAATTTGATGAGAAACTCAAATAGCGAGGAAGCCCACCAGTGACCACAAAGACAGACATGGACAAGCCCAGGAGACAGGCCCACAGCAAATTCTTCTCATACAGCCCTTACAGGACAATGTTATATACACAAATCTTTCTGGGAGGCAAAGTTGAATGTAATCTTTCAGATTAATCCTTCTGGACTAAGTTTATTTACCCTCTGTTTGAATCATCAAGTGCATCCTCTTTAAGGTTTTTTTTTTTTTTTTTTTTTTTTGGTGTAACTTGATAATAACTCAGAATTGCTAAGTGAGTTTTCATCAATAATATGAGAAATCTAAAAGTGCTTATGTCCCACAGGGAGGCTCAATCTAGAAGAACCCAGACAGTTTTCATCATCAAAGTTTATGGCCTCTGTCGGGTTTACTGGTACAGAGCCTCACATTGCTTCCCAGGGAAAAGCAGAGAGTCAGGTAAAGATGACTGAGTTGCAGCAAAAGTTCTTTAGTTTGGCTGGGTACCCATCAAGTACTGAAAGAATAAACATTGGCCAGGTGCTTCTAAAAACAGAGGCTTCCATTCGCAGCATCAGATCCCCATAAAAGACAAAATAGATGTAACAGCAGTGAAGTTTGACTTCTGAAGCAGATCTGGTTCTGACCTTGGATGCACTGACTTGATTTACTATTTATTTTACTATTCTAGCACTACTTGCATATTTTGTCTTAATCTTGTAAGCAAGCATCTTCATTAAAACTGGTTTCCGGTGCTCTTAATTCTGTGTACTGTGTTTTAAACAGAGAGGATTCCTTCTAATTATTTTAGATAGACAATAGAAGATGCCAAAGGAATGAAGACGATTCCTACAGTGGATGTGTACTTCAGTTGTTTTGATTCCCTCAAGTGCTTTAGAGAGTTCTAAAGTCCCCATTGTATCTAGCTCTCATCTCACTCTTGGATCAATATTCATGGCATGGTCCTGCTCATAGATCAATAAATGGAGCTTTCGGGCATGCTAACCTCTTGGCATAATCAACTTTCTCATTCAAAAATGTCATCTGGGCTCTACTGGAGACATCACTCTCTCATAAAATTTGCACTAGTGACAACGTTCATCTGGCTTCCTGGCCCTGGTAACCGTCAAGTTGCTTTGATGCTCTCTTTTGTTAATATGGCATTTACTACTTGGAAAACAATCACCTATTTCAGTAAATCAAGTTTCACATTTGTCTTCTACACTGGGAAAACAAGTCTCAAGATGGTTCTCTTAGAGCTTTATTGTGCAGTGTTCCTCCATGTGCCACCAATCACTTTTCATTCTCATTCTCTAAGGTGGCACTGAAGGCAAGTGGAGAGAAATCTTTATGGAGCTGCCAAGGCTGTTCCTTAATCACACCCACAGGTTACTGCTCATCAGCATGACACAGTCATCGTCTACCTGGGATTAAGTATGATCCTCTCAGAAGTGGTGCATAGAAAATCATCATAGCAGCCTGTGGAGACAAGCTAAATCATCAGAGATTTATTTCCTCCTGTAATCTCTGAAAACAACAAACCAAAAGGAGACTGTGCAGAAGCCTGTACATTTCCTTGGGCTATGGACAGGATAGTGCAACCAAACCACATCTCAGTTGTCTTGGGATTATAAAGTATAGATTCCAATGGGCTCTGATGTTACTATACTTAATAGAAAAAAATAATTACTGACCCCCCTGCAGGAGAAAACCATTTGTTTTCCTGTCTGGAGTTTTATATATTGCAATACTTCAAATATGAATTAAAAATACTACCTGTTAATGGAATGAGATTAACCTCTTTAGATAGTTCTTCAAGGAGATTAGGAAAAGGAAGTAGGAGAAATTAAACAAGGCTCTGTTTCATTTTTTTCTCAATAACATATGTCATGGTCCTTTGGTTTCATGAAAACTTTGGTTTGATGCATTTGTTCAGCAGTGTGGGGTTCATATTTCCATTGTAGATAAGATACTATGTTATTTGGTAATGAAATGTTTGTCAATTCTGTGATGTTGGGAAAATGTTCAGTTCTAAAAATTCCATATGTATTTGCTAAAGTTTATGTCTATATTTTCCCTAGATGTTTTAAATTTCAAGACTATGAAGAAGTTTATTTGTGATTTGATTTATTGTTGTCACTTGTAGACATGTATTTGTTTATTTTTTAAAAGTACTTATTGATTTATTCTTAACACTGAACTAAGTATCTACAGAACACCAAGCAATGCACTATATTTGGATACTGAAGAGGAAAAGCATGTATATATATATATATATGTGTGTGTGTGTGTGTGTGTGTGTGTGTGTGTATTTCTTAGCTTATGAAGCAAATAATTTTTGAAATTATCTAAACTGATATATTGTTCAAGATATTGACTATGTTTTTTCATTAACTATATACATTGCATGTTTATTTGTAAAATATATGTGCACATAATATTATCAGGTTACAGATAACTTGAACCTCTCTATACATTGATGTACCATAAGTATTGTATCTCTAGATTATAATCTTGACTTTAAACTTTTTCAGTAGATTTAGAAGAATCTACTGAGTGGATGCTGTTTGATGTAGCATTCAGTGGAAATGAGTCAGTGAAAAGATGCTAAGAAAGTTGCTTTAGGCAGCAAATCCTCTACCAAGGTTTCTCTGCCAGGTACTTGATGCATACAGTGTTTCCTTTTCTAACAATGCACTTCAAATGTGAAACAGACATACATTCACATTCCACTACAATCTAAGCTGTAGTGCAAAACCAAAACTACCTTTCACATTAAAATCATATGCATAGATGCTGGTTTTCATTGCCAGCCATCTGAAATACCAACACTTTGTTTTCTCCATTATAGTTATAGATATGAATTCAACTTCATGTGCTATGGAAACCAAATATCTGCCTCTTCAACTTATATTACAAGAGAAATTAAAGGTGTCTCTTTTTTCAACAATGTATATTCACCGAAAGAGGAAATTCTTCCAAGTGCGTTGGGAAATATCAGAGAAGAGTGCTGATGCCGAGTGAGACCTATTTTGTGCCTTTTCATGAGGTTTTCCACACCATGAATCAGTTGCTTGTACATACTTTTGTTTTCCCCATGAGAATATATGAGACCAGGCACTGGGCCTCTATGCACTGGTGACCTCTCTGCCCTTCTTTCAATGCACATCTTTCAGCCAATGTTTGAGGATGAATGTGGGATTGATCCTGGAAGCTCCCTTTCCTTCTGCCATTCAGCTTTCAGTATGGAAGACAGTTGTGACTGTAAGGGAGGCTGGGATTGTTTCCTTCCTCAATGCTTCCTTTCCTGTGCCTCAGGATAATTTATTCTTGCACGTGTTTTCAAACTAAAAAAGGAGCTTATCAATTTTGGGCTTCCTTTTTCTCTTAAAATAAATTTTTGTTTTGATAAAAGTTCTTCAGAATACTTTCAAAAAGTCATTGCACGTGCCTAAATCATTCAATTAATTAATGCATGCATGCATGCATAATTTTCAGTCTATGACACCCTGTGAATTTCTTACTTTATGGGTATCTAGATATGACATGAGTTCTCCTTCTTGATATGTACTTGAAAAAAAATGTTTGGTAACTCTGAGAAATCAATTTATTCAGAGGAAATAATTGTAGATGCTATGTTTTGATTGGGCTATGCATCCTACCTACAGTAAAATTATAAAAAATAAATTCTCAATCCTGAAATTAGCTTGGCACATTTTCAAAGATTCACAGGACAGGTGGTAGAAATAAGATTCATTTTCAGTTGTCACATTTAATATAAGCCAGAAATCCCTACAAGGAAAAACATTTTATTTTATACAGTTAAAATAGGACTCCTGCCAGAGAAGCATGTAGGCTAACTCAAGGTCATCACCTCTAATTCCTCTCCTCCAAAGCCAATCTCCAAGTCTCAAGCCCAGTTCTATAGTAGCAGACCACCTAATGCAACCTCTCCTCCCTCCCTGTCCCCATTTCCACAGATTAAAGCTGGATATCAACAACAAAAGAAACAACAGAAAGCTTACAAACTAATGAAAACTGTAAAACTTACTACTAAATGAAAAATGGATCAAGACAGGTACAAAGAAAGAACTCAGAGGCTTTCTCGAATTGAATGAAAATGAGTGCATAACATACACCAAATTATGTGATAAAATGAAGGTGGTTCTAAGAGACTAAGTGCTTATGTGAAAATATTAGAGAGATTGTGTATTAGTAATTTAACAGCAAACCTGAAAGGTCTAGAACAAAAATGAGAAATTATACCAAGAAATGAGAAGATGGCAAGAAATTGTCAAACTTATCTGAAATCAATAAAATAGAAACAAGATAAAAAGCAGTATAAAGAATAGATGAAATAAAGAGTCAGTTCTCTGAGAAAATTAGTGAAATTGATGACCTCTTTTTCAAAGTAACTAAAAGGCAGAACAAGAAGATCCAAATTAATAAAATTAGAGATGAAGAGGAGAACATAACAGATATCAAGGAATTCCAGAGAATAAGGGCATACATTAAAAACCTGTATTTTAAAAACTTATGTTCAACCAAATTGGAATATATAAAAGAAATGGATAATTTTCTTGATGCATGCCACTTACCAAAGTTAAGTCAAGATCAGGTAAACAATTTAAATAGACCAATAAACTCTATTGAAAATGGAAGCAGTCATTAAAATCTCCCAACCAAAAAAAATAAAAAAAAATCTCAGGGCCAGATGGTTTTGTGGTAGAATTCCACTAGACTTTCAAAGAAGAATTAATGCCAATACTCCTCAAATAACTACACAAAATAGAAACAGAAGGATCATTGCCCAATTCCTTCTATGTGGCCACAGTTAAACCTGATACACAAACCACATGAAAACTCAACAAGGAGAGACAAATCAGTGTCTCTAATGAATATAGATGCAAAAATCCTTAATAAAATACTTTCAAATCAAATCTAAGAACATAACAAAAAGAAAATCCAACATGATCATGTAGGCTTCATCCCAGAGATGCAGGGATGCTTCAACTTACTTGAATCTATCAACATAACATGTAAACAATCTGAAAAACAAAATTCAAATGATCATCTCATTAGATGCAGAAAAGGCTTTGACAAAATCTAAAAACCCCTTTGTGAGAGAAGTCCAGGAGAGATTAAGGACACAAGGAACATACTCAAACATAATAAAAGCAATTTACAGCAAACCTACAGCCAACATCAACATAAATGGGGAGAAACTCAATGCAAGTCCACTAAAATCAGGAACAAGACAAGGCTGTCCACTCTCCCCATGCCTATTTGATATAGCACTTGAAGCCTTAGCTAGAGCAATATGACAGCTCACGGAGATCAAGGGGATAAAATTGGAAAGAAAGAAAGAAGTCAAAGTATATTTATATACAGATGATATGATAATACATAATTAAGTGACCCTAAGAATTTAACAGGGAAATCCATACAGAAGATAAACACTTCCAGCAAACTAGCAGGGTATAAATTTAACTAACAAAAAATCAGTAGCTTTCTTATATATGGTGATAAATAGACTGAGAAAGACATCAGGGAAGCAATACCTTTCACAACATCCTAAAAAATATAAAATACCCCGAGATAACTGTAACCAAACAATTAAAAGACATATATGATAGAATCTTTAAGAGAATGAAGAAATTGAAAAAGATATAAAGATCTCTTATGCTCATGGAATGTTAGGATTAGCATAGTGAAAATAACCATCCTACCAAAGGAATCTATAGATTTAATGCAATTCACATCAAAATTCCAACACAATTCTTCATCAATCTTGAAAGCACAAGTTTCAGTTTGATAAAAATCAAGAATAAAACAATCCTGAATAACAAAAGGACTGCTTAAGGTATTACCATCCTTGACCTCAAATTGTACTACAGAGCTATAGTAATAAAAACAGCATGGTATTGGCACAAAAATAGATCTGTTGATCAATAAAATTTAATTAGAAGACCCAGACATAAATTTACATATCTATGGACCCCTGAATTTTGATAAAGAAGCCAGAAATATGAACTGGATAAAAGATAGCATCTTTACCAAACTATGTTGGTCAAACTGGACAGTTGCATGTAGAAGAATGAAAATAGATCCATGCTTATGACCATACACAAAATTCAATCCCAAATGTATCAAAATCCTCAACAAAAAATCAGATACATTGAACCTGGTAGAAAAGAAAGTGGGGAATAGCCTTAAACTCATTGGCACAGGAGAAGGCTTTCTGAACAGAACACCATTAGCACAGGTACTAAGATCAATGGTTAATAAATGGGACCTCATGGAATTGAAAAGCTTCTGCATGGCAAAGGACACCATCATTCAGACAAAATGGCAGGATACAGAATTGGATAAGATCTTTACTGACTACACATCTGATAGAGGGATAATATCCAACATATATAATGAACTCAAAAATCTATCCATCATGAAAACAACCTAGTTAAAAATGAGTACATATCTTAACAGAGAATTCTCAAAAGAGGAAGCTCAAATGGCTTGAAATGACTTAAAATAATATTCAACATCCTTACTCATCAGGGAAGTACAATACAAATCAAAACCACTTTGAGATTTCATCTTCTACCAGTCAGAATGGTCAAAATCAATAAAAATAAATAAATAAAATGACAGCTCCATTGCTGGTGGGAGTGCAAATTTGCACAGCCACTATGCAGATCAGTGTGGTCGTTCTTGGGAAAACACTAATCCATTTACCTCAAGATCTAACTATACCACTCTTGAGCATATACCCAAAGGATGCTTCATCCTACCCCAGAGACACTTGTGTAGCAGAGTTCACTGCTACTTTATCCATAATAGCCAGAAATTGAAAACAACCTAGATGTCTTTCAACAGATGAATGGATAAAGAAAAAATGGTATATTTATGCAATGGAATATTACACAGCTCTTAAGAAAATGAAATCATGGCATTCTCAGATAAATGGGTTAAACTATTAAAATCATCCTGAGTAAGGTAACAAAGCCCAAGAAAGATAAATATGATATGTATTCACTTATATGCTGATATTAGCTGTCAAATCAATGACAACCAGGCTATATAGTCCATAGAACCACAGAAGTTAGGTATAGAGTAAGGAATTTGGTGGGGTGCAGATACATCACCCTAGGAAAGGGAAATAGAATACATAGTTATGGATAGGGGGACTGGAATGAAAGGATCAAGTTGGAAGGGGCTGGGAAGAGTGAGCTTGAGGAGAGAATGTAAGGGGAGGCAGCTAAAATTAAGCACAATTTGAGGGTTAGTGTGGACACCTAATACAGTAGAAGCTTCTAAATTATATACATGTATGAACACAATCAAAATGAAATCTCCAAATAATGGGGGGAGACAGACCCCCTAACTGGCTATTTCTTATCACCAAATGAAGCTTCCAATAGCAGGAAAGGGTTACATCTCATTGAGTTATTGGCCAAAATGGTCCCATGAAACACCCAAACAACTCAGACTTATGCAAAGAGTATTGTGGCTTTTCACAAAATTGACAGCAAGGGCCCATTGCTGAAGACAACATCTACACAACTCATTGAACTTGGCAAAGAGCCTTTCCCCATGATGTTCTAGTGTCCTTGGTACAGAAAGTACTCTGTATACTACCAAAGGAGAAATGTAAACAAGACCCAGCTACAAACCCTGTGATCTACAATGATGTGCTGCCTGCAAGATACATTAGTGAAATGGTGGCACAAAACTTGTGGGAGTAACCAATCAATATCTGATTTGACAGAAGTCCCACTCCATGAGATGGAACTCATACCTAACAATGCTTAGGTGATCAAGAACCAGAGACTAGATAAAAACCAAAATAAATAAAACCAAATACTACCATGGTACTAAAAGAATGAAGCAATAAAATGAGTCCTAATGACATTTTACTATACTCTTAGATTAGTGCCTTGATCAGCCATCATGAGAGAAACTTCTTCCTGTAGCGAATGAAGCAATAAAATGAGTCCTAATGACATTTTACTATACTCTTAGATTAGTGCCTTGATCAGCCATCATGAGAGAAACTTCTTTCTGTAGCAATGGAACAAATATAGAGGCCTACATCCAGACATTATGCAGAGAGTGAGTGACCTTGGAGCCCTAAATGGGATGTCTCCATTAAACCTCTCCCTACATGGCTTAGGACCCTGAAGAAGAGGAGGAGAAAAGAGTATAAGAGTCAGAGGGTATGAAGAACACCAAGAAAACAAGGTTCTCCAAGTCAGTAGGATCCAAGAACATTTGAATACACAGCAACTGAGGTAGAATGCACAGGGCCTACACAGATCTTCACCAGATGGGAAGCTAGAGCTGAAGGAGAAGTCAGCACAAGTCCCCATTTCTAACTCAGAAACTATAACCAATCGATATCCACTTTCAAATGAAAATTTACTTTTCCCCAGAGGAGTCTCACCTGGGAATCAAACTACTCTCAAGAGCAGGCTCCATGCCTAGTAGTAGATAGCCTACAGAAATGAAATCAAAGGCATCGACACATATTATTAAGCATATTAAAGTGTGATGATTTGCAAATTACTACAAAAACAATTCATGCTGATAATATGTAAAATCTGCATTATTTTTAGACATTCTTCCTATATTTTGTTTAGGCAATTGATTCAGCTATCATCAGTTTATACTTAAGTGATTTTGAGTAAAATACACAATTAATTATGCATTTTTCTCACTGAGCTCCTGGGAGACTTATAGTCTATAATTTTATCCCAGGTACCAAGAAGAAGCCAATATTTAATAAGTTTTTTCAATATCATTCATTATATTTTTAGAATTGTCAGTTTATTTTATTTTATCAGAACTGAGATGATTTGCATATGTTATTATTTAGAACATTATGAAAGACTTGCTATCAGTCATAGAAGTTAAAACATATTTTATTCATCAATATATTAAAAATGCTAACAGACCATTCTTATATTTGTTTTGAAACTAGTATATTGATATAATTTTGTGACATAAGAAATCAGTATGACCTTTTGGGAATCAATTTGGCTCTAAATCAAAAGTCACAATCGAGTAAATAAAATAGAATCTATTTTTAGGAATTTTCTTTTTTGTTTGTTTTTTGAGACAAGATCTCTCTATGTAGCCCTGGCTGTCCTGAAACTTACTATGTAGACCAGGCTGGTCTTGAACTCAAGGAGATCCACCTGCCTCTGCTTTCCTAGTGCTAGGATGAAAGAGGTGTATCAACTTAGGAAATACTTTTAAAGCAATGATACATAAAACTAGTCAATGGGTTTTGTCTACAGTGTACAAGTCAAAGAATAGTTCAAATGGCCAATCCTGATAGTACTTACCCTGTAAACACATCGTATCTTATATGCTTTATATTCCCATTTAAACCTCATCCATGCCCTCTTCTCTATCTTCTTACTGATATGCCCAGAGTGGCATAGTGACTTGCCAATGAGCAGAAAAGCATTGCACTAGAGTTTCTGTACTCTAAACCAGCATATTATGTAATATCGCAAGGAGAGGCAGTAGTTTATAGTTCCATAGGGAAATGGTTATGTAAAGGTTTTAACTGCATTGAAAATTATGTAATTACTAAATTGAATATTTGCTATGGAAGTGTGAAGCTGTGAAGACTTAAAATAATTTCACTAACCCATGCCATATTATTGTGCTCCATCCTAAAAACATGTCTCTCATGAGGGTATTGATACATAATGAGTCTGCATGGACAGCAATATGTAAATAGGTATTGAGGGAGGACTGAGGGAAGAAAAGCATGGAATTCAAGAGCAGAATATCTTCGTTTCTAAGGACAAAAAGATGTAGCCGACATAGCATGTCAATAGGTGGCTCCAAGGACATTGACCTCAATGATAGCAAAGAACACCTGATTTTGGAAGTGTGAAGTGGAGTTAGAGGCACATCCAGAGACAGGAGGAATAATTTTCCTGGACTATTAAGCAGAAAAAGAGTTACTGAAGATTGACACCTGAACCTTAAACGTCTATCAAGATTAGAGAGCAAGTTCCAGTTCCTAAATCCAGATGCCGAGTTGGGCTCCCTCTGTTGTCAAAGGTTGGAAGCACCTTAAACCCTCAAATATCCAAAGGCAGTTCACAGCGGTCAGGGTGTGGAAGGCTGGTTCTCTTTGAACAGAATCGCTTCCGGAAACTCCTAGTTGTTAAAAGCATAGAACATCAAGAGCCACAGAACCTTGACTAGATAACAGTATAAAGAATCTAAATCGTCTGGTGCAGAGCATTAGGAGGGCTGGGACTTCTCCGCCCCCTGCTTCTGTAGAATCTTAAAATAATTATAATTATATTCTGACCCTTAAGGAACCCCAAAGAAACTGGTTGTACTTCTGTTTAATCTCTCTTTAAGGGGAGCTATACCTCATAAGATAGGTATGACTAAATACCCCCACTTTGATATCATTAAAACATACAGGGTTCAATGATATAACGGATATTCTATTAATTCTACAGAATGTAAGGCATCAAGGAGACAGTGTAAGCAAGAACCACATGAAGCTTGGCAAGAAAACTAAGGCAATTAAAAGGATGATCAATTTAAAGATATTTTTACTTTATAAATTTCCCTTTATGTCATAATGGTTCCTTTACAATTGTCAGAGTCTGGTAATTTATAAAGACTCTCTTTTATTGAGTTTTCCTTTTAGCCATGTTTTCTAGCTGTCTATTGAGGTTCTTGTAAATGGATGATTTAAAAAAGCATTTCTTTTCTTTTTGTTCCTCTCAGACAGGGGCATGATGCTAATGGTCACAACACTGAATTCATTTATTTAAGGCATATATTCCACACCAGATGTTGTCTGTTCTCTCTCAGTGAATTTTTGCTTGTAATCATAGAGGGGTATGGGCTTGCTCTTAGAGCAATTTCTCCAGTGCATGTTACATGATGGAAGCAGCAGTGTATGAACCTTCCTGAAAATTTATAAACAAAACAGCCTAAAACAAAAACAAAACAACAACCTATTTATACCAAATTGAATAAGAAATGAGAGGCAGTTATTTATTTTCTTATTTCCTGGAATTCATGAGACTGCTTATTATCAGCTAACAGAAATTTTCTTGGGAAATTTTCAATGGCACAAAATATCATGTAACACTTAGTTAATTTGATGGGACTCTGGTCACTCACCCAACAAGAATATTCAATTAAAATAAGGGAAATTTATGCAAATATATTCATTTCTCTTTTTCATTCCTCTTTTCCTTCCTTTTTCTCTTTCTACTTTCTTAGAAAAACATGGCGAAGTTACCTGTCTGCTACTAGATAAATTTTAGGTATGTTTGGCTCAATGTTTTAATTATTTAGATGTGCCATTTTTGTGATAAGTCAACTTATTAAACTTTTTAAAGAATGGCAAGTTTTTATGCTAACCATACATTTAAAACTATGACATGGTATGATGTGGTAAAACTGTTATACACATATTTATATATTTATTTCATTTTATATGGTGTTAATAATCATAGTAATGTTACGCATAGTATATATTCTATAAATATCATATGTATATCCTTTACAAAAGGATAATTTAAAGATTAATATTTTAATGCTGAAGAAATTCTAGCGTGACATTCTCCTGCAAGGGTCAGGGGTCATCTTGGTGTCAGAGTCCTGAGTGCTATTGCAGAGGTTCCTGATCACCCTGCCTCTTCAATTTGACACTTACCACCCTGCAGCAACTGGTCAAATTTCATTTCTGTCAAGACACACACTTTATCTAAGTACTTTAAATATTTTTTTAAATACCAATGTGTAAGTACTAGTTGGGTTGTATCTTAAATACAGATTGTTCCACAGACATACAAGAGGAGGTCTCCAAAGTTGCACCCCTGAGCCTGTATACAGCGGTGACCTGCATGCATCCAGCAGAAGCACTAGTCTCCCACAGATACTAGGCCAGCTTGATGCTAATGAAGTTCTTTTCTGGGGCTTTAATCAGCTGTGTTTCCTGTGACTCAGCCAAGCCGCCCACTCTCTTCTGAAAAGAGTCAGGGACCATTTGGAAATAGTTCAGAATATGTGCCCTTTATGCTCTGATGACATCATTTAGCCACCAAAGTGCAAACATTTGCCTCTGAAGTCAGCACAGTAAACATTTTTTTTTAACCAAGTAGCAAACTTTTGCTGAGTATTTACTGTAGCCAGAAAGTTTTCTGTATGCTTTCCCTCTATGAACTCATTTATTCATCTTTCAGAAATTGTTGTCCTCATTTTTCAGATGAATAAACAAAGACTCACAACGTTGCATAACCAGTTCAAGCTTACAGAGAAATTCAGAATCTAATCTAAGACTGGTCACTTGTGTCCAAACATCTTTGATCTTTCACCCCACCCACTGTCTCCTTATTTTCTGTACTCTGCCCATGAACTTTGCATTTCTACCCTCATGTTCCTATTACTTCAGCTCCCAGTTGGTTGCTTCCTGTGCATGGCTGCTCTTCCTTCTGTCCACTGTATAAACTCATGTCCAATCTCCATAAGAGATATACCTAACCTGCTTTGAAATTCAGGCATAAAACAACTCTGGAGATAATACGTAGGTAGGAGAGTTTGGGGGAACTTTCAGAAGAGAAAGCTACTGTTTCTACTTTAGTACCAATTTCCTCTGATGCGTTAGTGATTGACAGGAAGGATATAGAGATACCCTGCTCTACTAGCCATTAGTGCTTTGGTAGTGCAGATAAGATAAGGGTGTTACAGGTCAGGGTACAAATGCATTAGTTCACAAGAGAAATTTAACAGCTAAGATTAACATCAATGAGCATGACATTATTTACATTACCAGAAGGACTCCACCAACATATCCTGGTTACAGATTCTCAGTGGCATCAGGGACTCATAGTCTGAATGGCATTCTATTACTCTCAATTCACTTCTTATTTTCCTCCTTATTACAAAGGGAGTGTGCTTTGATTAGTAGTAATCCACTCATATACTTGACTCCGAATAGTACAGGAAGTTAACTCCTCTCTGTGTAGGTATACAGAGAATAGATTGAACTGACTATCTTCTCAGAAGTCAGAACATATGAGTGCTAAGTTTATGACATACTTCCAATATTCTATTCCCTGGTGCTTATTTTAAACTTGTTCACAATTATAGTTTATCTTTACTTACATGTTGGGAAGACACTACTTTACTCTACTGTTTGTGACTCATCTATTAAAATCTCTCAGGACTTTTAAATACAGACACTCACGACTGAAAGAATGGATAACTCAGGTGTCCATTGAGAACATCTGCTAAAAGAATGGGATCTCCAGCTTCTAAGCCCTTATAGGAAAACCTTTCAAAGGGAATGTTGCTATATTTATGATATCTCTGGCTCCTGTTTATGCTTTAATTCCACCCAGGTTTGCTTGTTTTCTCCCGGTCTCTTGTCAATGAACTGTGTTGTCTACTTCAGTGCATAGTGGTCTCATCTGATGTGACTCAATTTTTCAGTGGAATGTGATAGTTTCCCTGGGACTCTCTCATCTCAGGCTTACATGACATGCTACTCAATTTCTCCCCTGGCATTTCCTTCATCACCTCCTTTGCTTGGCACCCCTCACCCATTTAACCTTAGATGTCTTCAAACAGCCTGGTCTCTCTTACTTGTATACTTACAATTGCTCTTAAACTTTCCTCATATCTCAAATTTAAATTAGATATAATTATGTGCAATATCTTTCTAAGTATAATCCAGAGGAATATCAGCAATCTCTTGATCCTGTCTGATATTCACAACCCCAACTGAGCTTCACACCCAGCTATCTGACTGGGATCTTCATAGATGCTCCACAGGCATCTCAAACATGGAGCATGCCCAAAGTCGAATTCCTTTTCAATTCTTGATCAATTGAAAATTATCTCTATTCTTATCGGCTATCACTTAAGAATCATTATCAGTTAGTATTCGAACACAATCAGGCACCTGGTCATTATTTTGTAGTGGTTTGAACGAGAATGGCCCCCATAAGGCTCATATGCTTGAACGTTTGGTCCACATTTAGTGGAACTGTTTGGGAAGGATTAGTAGGTATGGAGGAGATGCATCACTGTGGGCAAGTTTAAAGTTTCAAAAGCCCACAATAGGCCACTAGGCCCCTTCTCTCTCTCTCTCTCTCTCTCTCTCTCTCTCTCTCTCTCTCTCTCTCCCTCCCTCCCTCCCACCAACTCTCTTTCTCCCTCCTGCTGCCTGTACATTAGGATACTATCTCTCAGCTACTGTTCCAGTGCCATGCTCGTCTTTGGCTACATTCCTCACTATGATGATCATAGACTAATCCTCTGAAACTGTAAACAGGCTCTCTCGATTTAATGTTTCCTTCTATAAGTTGCTTTGGTCATGATTTCTTAACACAACAATAGAACAGTAATCAAGATACCCTTAATCTGCTTATCTATATGTTTTGATTTCCAGGCCCACCATAAGACACTGCAGTCCAAGTGTACTCATGCCTTGAATGAATGTTATCACACTTTTGAATTTTTCTGCTTCCAGGTCTGTTTTCCCTAACAACCATCCTAAAAAAGCAAACAAACAGAAAACACAGGAGTGGTAAACAAAATATCACTTTAAAGACTTTCCATTGGCAGAGGAGATAGCTCAGTCAGTCAAATACATGTCACACAGCATCTGAGATTGACATCCCAGCATACATATAAAAAACCAGAGGCAGCAGTGCAGGTTTGGGAGTGGCACTCTTGGGCTCAATAGCCAGCCAGTCTTGCATAATTGATGAGTACCAGGTCAGTGGGAGACCTTAACTCAAAGGAGGTAGACAGTGTTCTTCAGGATAACACCCAATGTTGTTCTTTGACTTCTAAATGCACATAAACACACAACACAAATACAAGTGCACATAGGTACACACATACAAACATCCATACACTTATATACTCATTAAAGAAAAAGACTTTCAAAGTATTTAGACAACTCGGTATCCTTTCCATGGTTTTGCACAGGGGTTGGCAAATCATCTAACTGCTGGTCACATAGGATAACTGCTTCCTTTTGTATGCTTCTTCATGTTTCCATCATTCAAGGCTGATTTTGAGCTCTGATGGAAGATTATAGTTTCAATTGTGTCCATTTGGGTGAGGCACAAACCTTTCAGATCCTTTCTGAAGCTTTACAGAAAATGTTTGCTAATCTGTGCTCTTTCTGACCCTGTACAGTCTAATTCTGAGTTCATCCCTAGTGATCCTGTCCTTAACTCATTTTTTACTTTGTCCCAACAAAACACCTTATCCTGGGACAGGCCTAGTAATTCACTGGCAGAAAGGATTTCTTTGTAGCCTTTTTGCCCTCAGTAGAGAATGCTCTTTTCATAGAGTCTTGCTTAGTTGGTGCTTTCTTATTCTCTAGCTCTCATCTCCTTGGTGAGAGATATTCCATGTTATCTTATGTAAAGTTGCCCCTAATTATTCTCTGTCTCATTACACTTACTTTTAATTTCTTTTGAAGCATTTATTCCCAGCCAGTCATTATCTAGGATTTGCTAACCTTTTATCTTTCTTCCACACTAGAAACTTCATAATCCTGGAATGTCATCTACTCTATTTTTTGCTCTACCTGACTAAAGTGTTTACTACTACATATGGTCAATACATATTTACAAGTAAATAAATATGGTCATTGTATGGTAGGAAACCTATCCCAAGTTTCCTACCAAATACTCCTTCTAGTTGCTTGGAGCTTGTACTGCTTCTGTGACAGTAGATATCTCAGTTTTAGGACAGCAAGGCAGCATTTGTTCACTGGTCACTTCCGGATAGGAACATCAAGTTGTTCCAAGTAAAACTGAGAACACTGCCAGCCATTCTCCTCATTTCATTATTCCAATTTTTCTCACTAGCTCTTGGAGGGGTGTTAGAAAGCCATTGTAATATACGGCTGATTTTTCATAACACAGACTTTCTCTTTTTCTATTCATGGCCATTAGCCCACCAAGGCTTAGCAAATCAGCACCAGGAATAGAGGATAAATTTGGAATAGTGTATACGGAATCAGATTTGTCACTCAGCTCGGGTTGTCTCTTGATCCCCTATTCCTTGGAATGTATTCTCATCAGAGACTCTTCGGCACTCCTGTATTTAGCATTCTGTAATTCTACCTCTGTGGAACAAGACATCCTCTTCCGTTAGTAACAGTTTTATCAAGGCCTGCTGCACCAGAATTTTTAGTTATATGATAAAGTTATTTTTTCCAACCTGCTACATGTGCAGTTTGCAATGTCATGGGTATAGATCTTAACTCTAGCATATCTTAATATCCTTGAGCCTCAGTTTCCCTATTTCAAGCTCTCATCCAAACTGAGAACTTATTATAAAGATCAAATAATACTATGTCTTCAAAATGGCCACAATAACATCTTACTCAAGCCAGATACTAAAGGAGCAGGTATTAATCAGTTATATACTGTATGGTTTACAAAGGGAAAGATAATATTTGACAATGAAATAATATCATTCAGATATTCAGTTTTTATTGATTTTTCTTACCCAGATCACACCTAAATATGTTGCATCTACAAACACAAAAATTTAATATACAATTGGTTTGGCTCTCAGATAAGAGTTGTTAAAGGCCTCAGCCAGAGTGATTTACTAGAATTGCATAATATTTACTAACATTAAAAATAAAATAACAGCTTTAGAATACTTCTATAGAAGTTGTGCTACAGTGCTGTTACTTGATTGATGGAAGCATACTCTTACTAACCTAGTTGCTGGTTTCATAGGAATGTACCCATGGTCACCAGCTGTACTGAGCAGAAAAGGTCAATTAAGAAAGGCTTATCTTCAGTTATTGGCATCCAAATTCTTTTATCTCATGCTTTTCCTGTGTGTTAAATTGATGCTAAAGAAAGTGGTTTCTATGTATTTGTAATTAAATTTTTTCAAAAAATACTGTAATACCTGATGTAAGATGAGAACTAAATTCTCCATATGAATGCAATGGTGTTGGCTCCTCCACAGTTCAGGTGTGCCTTTCTGATGGTATTCAAAGCTGGGGCCTTTAAGAGATGATAGGCCATAAGGCCACCCCAACTCTGTGAATGAGATTAAGATCCTTAAAGAGAAGTTGCTTTCTCAAACTTCTACCTTCTTATCATGTGAAGACATGATGTCATCAGGTACCATATGTTGGTGTCTTGATCTGAACTGCAGTCTCCAGGACTGTAAGAAATGGAGTACTGTTTTCAGCAGCAGCAGCAGCAGCAGCAGCAGCAGCAGCAGCAGCAGCAGTTGTTGTTGTTGTTTAAATAACCCAGTCTGTGGTACTTTGAGATAGCAGCACAAATAGACTAATAAAATAGGCACTTCTCACTTCTGAGAATTCAAATAGCTGACTGGCATGTTTTCAGTGAATGTGCTTTTATCTCAAATTCTTACCTTCAACTATGCCAGAATTCTCTTATGAGAACACTAATTTCTGAATATCACTAATGAACTCCTAAATTGAGTGATATGATTCTGTGTTTTAATCAATCATCATCCTTTCAGAAGGTGAACACTAGATTCATTATTTACTATTTAAGAATTGGCTTTGCTAAATTAACAAAGGAGGAATAACTGACAAAATGAACTCTATATAAGATAACAATATTCCTTTTTGGCCCATGAAGACATTAGAATAAATTTCACTAAAAGTGAATATCTAGTAATTACTCTGTGTGATGATAAATGATAAGCTGGGTATCTAGAGTACCTAAGAGACAAGCCTCTGGGCATGCCTGAGAGGGACTAACTAGATTAGATTAATTACAGTGGGAAGAAGCACTTTAAGTGCCACCCTTCCATCATGGACTGAGGTCTTGAGCTGAGTAAAAAGAACAAAGCAAGCTAAGATCAAGCATTCATCACTCTCTGTTTCCTGAGATTGTGGACACAGTGTGACCATCAGCCTCAAGCTCTTGCCACCATGTCTTTCCCATTATGATGGACTTCCCCTCAACAAAATGAATCCTTCCACAGATGAGCTGCTTTAGTCAGAAATATCATCCCAGCAGGGAAGAAGGTAGCCACTATATAGTTTGGTTACATAAATGCAATGAGTAGACACACATGAAACTTTAGATTCACTGCTGTATGAATTTAGTAAATAAACTAGGAATGTCCATGAACTATGATTAATCGATTCTTAATTTTAAAGAGGTTCCTCAACAATCACCACATTTTCAATTTATTTTAATCTACAATATTATATAGACCACTTTCTTTCAATAATAATAATGATAATGGTGATGGTAATAATAATAAAGATTTTCAGACTCTGGAGGGCTTTCAAGGCAATAATCTACATTCTAAACAAGCACAGTAAGCAATGAATTTAAGTCAAAAATAAAATTATGCATATGGAACAAATGATGCTTACTTTTTTTTAATGAAACAACATATGTAAATGCACACACAGAAAAATTGTCTTCCAATTCACAACTACATTGGACTTCACAGTTCTGCACTTCTACTTAGCAAGCTTTGAATTTTCATATGAAAGCACATAGAGCACCAGCCAAATTTCTATTCAAAACCTGAATTTTGGGGAAGAAAAAAAAAAGAAAAAAAGAAAAAATAATAATTCCTGTCCATCTAGGCCCCATCTTCAAGACCTAGTTGACTGGTTAGAGAGTGGACTGGACAGAATTCGAGGCTGAGGCTCTGAACACCTTGTGATGTTGAAGAGAAGGACCATCATCCTTCAGGGCTTGCCAGTGGTTGAGCTTCTGGGTAGCTTTGTCCCTGCACACCGGCAGAAGTTACACGTTCTTAGTTGTTGCTCAGTAGTTGGCTGGACCACAGTTATAGGTGTTGATTCATCCTGCACCAATATTCAGTAGAGCGAAGCTTTACAGGACTAGCACAGCCCTTCAATCGCACTTCTTACATTTATTTCTGTGTTTGGTATCCTGCCAATGTACCTCTGTAGCATCAAATGAGTGCCATCATTAAAGAAGCATCCTGTGATGTAGAGGAACACTTGGAAGAAGCTTTTGTTAAACTTTTTTGTTAAAGTTTTTGTTAAAGGCAAATGGTATTTGGATTAGGTTTGTGTTCCCACCCCAGGTGTGGTATATTTGTTTACAAGTTGGGTTTGAAATGCTTAATGCAGGTGGCTATAATTTGGTTGGGTGCAGTTGTTCTGGCACCTGTAGCTTGTTTTTGTGATTCTGTGCCTCATGGGTTTATGGGAACTTTTGGCTTAGGGTATAGAAAGTCTGAAGCCCTGAGAGTCAGTGTGGGCATTGGTTGGTGGTCGATTGGTTGGGTTGCTATCGTTAGTGTGATAATTCAATAATTCCTAAAAGAACAAAGGTTGGAGAGATTGAGTTACAGATGCTAGTCTGACTCCCTGTCAGCTAGTCTTCTTCAAGTTTAGGACAGCCTAAAAAGAGGTTATGAAGATTTCTACCTTTCTTTCATTCTATATCAAGACTGCTTCCAAATGCAGTGAAGATTTCTTTCTGTCCTTACTTTCTCTTTCCTTAAATTGAGGGTAAAGGATTGCAGCATGCTGGTACACTATGATCACCTGTTTACTTTCTCATTACAGACTATTTGAAGGAAGATATTAACAACCTTGTTTACAAGTAGAGAAATTAAGAGTTGACATATTAAATAACTTATGGTGGATGATACAAAAATCAGCCACATAGCAAATAAATTCAGATCATGTTCTCTCTGACTTGAATTTTCTCTCTAAACATTACTGCATGTCTGGTGAGTAAGTCAGCAATTTCATGTTTCTTTTTCCTGTACTGAGTGTAAATTGTTTCCTTCCTGGTCATATATACCTAGCTAGGAACTGGCAGTGATCAGTGCCACCATTAAAGATCTAAAAGGCTCCAGGAAGAGTTGTCTGTATCTTCTCTTTCCTTAAATATGCTAAGCCATAGAAAGAGATGGATTGTGAATGCTCAAATAATCAGCAGCTCTCCTTACAAGTTGTGTTGAGTGTAGTCTTCCTGAGAGAATAGCTTCACAATGCCTCTCTGGTTTCCAAGCTATGCAGGCATTGATTTTGTGGATGCATTCTTTAATATTCTTGTCAGGTAAGAGGATGTGAAATGTGAAAGAGTTTGCATTCTGACGGGCACAAACATTCACTTATGCTTTCTCTGCTGAGCTATGTTAACTCTCCATCCTATGATCATAATGTAGTCATAGGAAAGGACTGTCCAAGTTCCCCAGATCATTATATAACTCCATTATATCAATGAGTGTGGGTTTTCTTGGGTACAGAGTTCCCTAGGGAGTGAGCAATACAGAGTCATGAACCCAAGAAACAGACTCTGGGGAAATCCATGGTGTGAATCAGTTTATTGTGTAAGGAAGAGGGTTTTATGGAGAAAGTAAGGTGGTGCAGAATGGGAGGTCCAATAGCATTGGTCTATGCTTGCTAGACACTTCAATCAGCCTATCTAAAACTTATTAATCAGAGAGGGATGGGTAAAGGTCAGTAAAGGCCCAATAGCCAATATGAGTGAACAAGGTTTCCATAAAGACAGAAGTGGATACTGTTCTGGTGGTTTTCAACTAGTGTACCAAGGACTGCCATTTAAAGGGTCACACACGCATACGCTACAGGCCAAGGTACTGGCCTGGTGCTGGTGCTGAAGCTGGCCTCTCTCTCCTGCCATCATGATACAGTAGCTACCAACAAATGAATTTTTGCTGATTGACAATGGGGAGCAAGAAATGGCTGGCATTCTGAAAAGCCTAGCAAGACATACATTCCCTGAGATGAGACTGAAGTTGAAACTCTTAGGGTTCAAGGACCTGACATTTCAGAAAAAAAAAAAAAAAATCATGGTTCTGAGTTTGAGGATGTGCTAATATGTTCTCTTAAAAAACTAAAGTTTTGATACCTGTTATATCTTTTACCACAAAGAAGGATGCACTTCAAGTTTTGAGGTTTGAGGTAATACATTCTATCTAGGAGTATTGGTCCAGCCCAGGGAAGACTGTGGGGTTTGAATGGAGACTGAAACATGAAAGGACTTGGGCAGATACATCTGCATAGTGAGAAGCCTTCCAGTATGCCATCTAACTTGGCAGATTCCATGGTAATGGAAGACTCAGTGGTGGAAAATCACTAGATGGAAGTTTAGCAAGTCCTCTCAGAAAAACAGCAGCGCAAGTCAGAGTTCTTAATGACTGCCAAGCACCTTTGAAGCTTTCTGTATTTGTAGTTAAATTCTGACCTATATGGCCAATAGAACAACACATCCTGCTCCTATTTGTCTCAAAAATATTTATTCTCACCTTTCTCCTTTGCCTTGGTGACTTAGTTTTTAAAAGCCTGGCTTGATTAACATTCCAGACAACTGCTTTCCTGACTATATAGCTCTTAACTTCCCTTTTCTGAGAATACCAAGGAAGGTTTTAAGTTGTCAAATCATACTGGAGTTGCACTTCAGACACTCTTCTCTAATCGTAAGCTAAGTATCCACACAAATAAAGAAACCACCTGAAAACCTGACATTGGAAACAACTTTGGAACTTAAAGCGGAGCCTCAGTCAGTAACAGCAGGGAGCGGCCCATGCTCTGCCTCTGAACCCCATTACTGATTTCTGCACACTATTTCTGTTTCTCTGTCCATGAAAACTGTTCAACTGTCTGGCAGTTCTGGAGTCATTCTGTGCCTATTCTAGTTCTGGTGACTGTGCAATAACTGGTCTTTGTTCATTTAAATTCTATTACGTGTATTTTGTCTGGAGTTGTACATTTAATAAAGGAGAGTAGTGATAGATTTCTATTTTTCAAGTACTGTCTTTCTGGTCATGTCTGGATTATGGGAGTCTGACTCTATTACCTGCTTCTTTTGAGGTCACATGCTGCTGGAGGTAGGGATTTCACAGGGTAACAATGTCCCCATTTTAGAATTTATTGAATCTCTAGGTAATGGGGTCCATTTGCATATTTTGTTTGATTGGTCTAGAAGTCGATCTTTGTTTGTATTCAGTTGATATGTGCAGCCTGATGACTTATGGATCAATTTAAGCAAAAGACTCTACAAAGCTACATAGAGCTCTCATATTCCTCTGCTTCTGGTTAGGGCTGACTTATTGGTGATGAGGGGCAGAAGTCATGGGGCAATTTGAATTATTGCCCCTGCAGAGATGTGAAAGCTAAGTATGAGAAATCTTCTGATGACACGGCTGTTTCTCTGGAGTGTCACATAACCAGCAAGCACTCAGCACAGGCTCCTGTCAGCACTCTTTATGTCTGGACCATACTTATATTAGCTCCATTCAAGAACATTTCTAAAATGTGTTCTTAGAACTTCCCAACATTTCTTAAGAGAATCACCTTGAAGTTAAATGAGTTGGAATCAAATCATTCATCAACTAATTTACAGGCAGCAGAAAAAGTCAAAGTAACTTATAATAATCAGCAAATTATTATTCAGAAAAAGAGAATATTTGAATACTAAATACAAATAATTAGCATACTTTAACACTATTATTGTTGTATTCCAAAGAAAAGGAATTTTTCAAACTGAAATACATATCAAGTAGGAATCCTTGATCTAAAACACTCAATAACAATGTGATTTTATTATATGTTTTTAAAAGGACACATTGAATTGTTATACTTCACAAAGTAGGAGTCACTTTTATGCTATCTAGACTTGTATGGATATGCACAAATATATGTATAAATGCAACCTGCTGAGACTGTTTTTGTTATTTGTGTATGTATGGTTTTAGGCCGACCACTGTGCATTGGACAAGCAATAAGAGAACTCAACTGTGGGAGAGGCTAATCCTCCTTCTCCCAGCAGTCAGTAGTTGTTTGTAATTATTTGTCTAAGGGTCCTATCCATGAAATGTCCCCCTTTCCATGTTAACATATCCATTAATATGGCTACTTGTAATCATATCTAGGGAGACTTTTTTACAGCAGATTTCCTGACTTCTGACTCTTACAATCTTTCTGCTCATTCTTTCTGAATATTCCCTGAGCAGGAGCAGTGACATAGAAGATGTATTCTTGGTACTTGGCTCCCAATGATTCATTGTTCTCTGCATTGTGTTTTAAAAATCATTTTGACTCTGAATGTCTCTCTTACCCTCTACAATTCAGACGATCACATAGTATGGTGTTAGACCACACTGCTGTAGTGTCAGTTTCCCAAGGTTTAATTCTAGGTTCTTCTACACATTAGCTTAAGCCCCTTGGAAAGTATTTATATTTTCTCAGTCATAACAACCATACCTAGAGCATATGTTATAGTGATTTTGTTAACAATTTACTGCAAAGAATAATTAGAAGTAACCATTATTATTTTCCAACCAGTAATCAAATCAAGTAGAGCTCTTCTCTATTGATATGAACATCTTCTTCTTTTTTTTTCTTTCTTTTTTGTTTTTTTAATTTGAATCAGGGACTAGAGAGATGGCTCAGTGGATAAGAGCATTAGCTGCTCTTCCAGAAGACCTGGGTTCAAATCCCAGCACCTACATGACAGCTCACAACTGTCTGTAACTCCATGTCCAGGGGATGAGATACCTTCACACCAATACTCATAAAATAAAAATTAAAAAAATTAAAAATTACTGGGTGGTGGTAACACACACCTTTAATCCCAGCACTCTGGAGGCAGAGGCAGGTGGATCTCTGTAAGTTCGAGGCCAGCCTGGTCTACAGAGTGAGTTCCAGGACAGTCAGAATTATAACAAAGAAACCTTGTCTTGAAAAACAAAAAAATCAAACAAAAAAAAAATTGAGACTGTAGTTGACAAAGTGGTTCAGTAAGTAAAGGTACTTACTACTTGTCCAGAGTCCAATATCTGGGTCTCACATGAAGGAAGAAAACTAACTCTTACAAGTTGTCTTTTGACATTTGCACTGTAGCATATGCATATTCTCTGGAAAGAAAGAAAGAAAAAAAGAAAGGAAGGAAGGAAGGAAGGAAGGAAGGAAGGAAGGAAGGAAGGAAGAAACAGAAAGGAAAGAAGGAATGAATCTGCATTCAATCAAAATACTTCTCAGAAAAAAGTTGATGTTGGTTCTGGTATCTTTCTAGACTTGACATTCTTTGCATTTGTTTTTCATTTGTTTGATTTTGTTTTATTTTGTTTGTTAAGTTTTTATTTTGAAAACCTACTGCCACCAGCTTTTGGGCCCCAATCTTTCTTAACTGCTGTACCAGTAAATTCAAAGTTGAATGGTTGTTGATGGTGGGGATGAGAATCATATTACAAAGTAGAAAGGGAGGGAGGGTCCCTTTCTGGGACAGCAGAGCTGCAGCTCCTGGCTCCGCTATGTCTATGGAAAGCTTCATGGAGGTAAACTCATTTCACAAGAAATTTCTCATGCAGTACAGGGCAAGAGTGTGAATAAAGGCACAAACTCACAAGTTCAGCCTCTCCTCGTTTCCATGCTTTTCCTGCTGGGCCTTTCCCAGTGAAAAATGGAGGGTTTTCTACCCTCTCTGTCTCTCAAGTTCCCTGGCTTTGAAGGAACAAGGAAGGTTCTTACAAGCATGTTTCAAGAAGACATCCTATGAGACTGCTGTCCATACTCTAGTCTCTGACTCTCTGTAAGCAGGAAACTGTGGCTCTCCTCAGGATCTAAGCAACTTAAAACCCCCAAAACCCCACAGCAGACTGGACTGAGCTGATGGATGATGGGAGAAAAGCGTGCAGAGTAGATACAAGTGTGGGCCATGCCAACTCATATTCATGCTTTTAAAGGCTTAAATAAACTGCTTAAAAATGCCAGTTCCCTGCCCCTGTACTAAGTGTTGTAGAACTGTTTCTACCCTGTAGCTGCCCCCAGCCACCTGTCTTACTTCATCAGCAGGGAACCTGCCAACCTCCATATAATCCCTCTGTGCCTGAAGATCTCCCACTTCTCTTCCCTTCTTAGTCTCCCTCTGCTCTTCTGTGTCTCTTATCCCGTTGTCCTGTCCTCTGCCCGCCTTTTCTCTGTGTCTACAGGGTCCTGTTCTGCCCCAGACACAGCATCCTTCACCCTCCCCCTGTAAGAAATGAAGCTCTGCTAAAACTTGCCAGAGTCCATGCATCTAAACTCTGTCCATCGCCTCCACATATATAAAAATAATTACACTAAGTTTAAAATGTTTCCAGGCATTCTTAAGAATTTTATTTTTCTCTCGAGTAGTTTCCTATTATTCCTTAAAATATGCCTTGAATACCTCCCCCACTTGTTTTTAAATTGCTTACTGTGGGAAGGGTTTTCTTATATTTGCAGTCACATTTGATTCTCGATTCTAGACCGTGTCATAAAATCAATTAATTTATAATCAATAAGTTACCTTATCTGATCATTTTGTTCATCCTTAATTTTTTTTTTAATTAAATAGATCAGTAGTGCTTGTAATTAAAAGCTGAAGTCCTCTGATGGGCTTCCCAATCCACATCTTCCCTAACGAAGCTCCTTTCAGTTTCGTGATGATCTCCCAGGATGCTGCTTTTCTCTAAATAACACTGACATTTAGAAGGTATCAACCTTAGGTTTTGTTTATTGACTCTTGTTACGCAAGATGCTAGCTACTTTATTGCTATGGTTTGGAGGTGCAATGTCTCCCACAGACCCATGGGTTGAATGCTGGGTCTCTAACTAGCGGCACTGTCTTGGGAAGTAGCCGCTGGATATGTAATTTGAAGGCTATAACTGCTACAGCTTCTAATCTATAACTCTTCCTAAATATACTGAATGTTGACTGTTTCACATTTTTCATCTATAAGCATAAGTAAACTTTGTTATTTCCTAAACTATAAGATGAAGAGTTGTTGCAATCCCTTCTCATTTTTATGTTAAAGTCTTAATCCCTGGACTCTCAAACAAGAACTACATTAGTTACTTAATGATTGCTATGATAAAATATTTTATCTGACAAAAGCAACTTAAAAGAGATCTTGGTTTGGTTCAAATTTCAAGAGTAAAGTTCATGACAGTGAGGAAATGATAGTGGTAGGAACTTGAGATTGAATGGGGATATCTCAAGGGACCCTAGATCTACAGGCTACTCAGAGAGGGAAAATTGATCTCTCCCAGGGAGGAGCCCCCTAATTACACAATACCAAGCAGTCAACCTTGAAATCATATACAAACAAACAATACTAAATGTACTCAGCAGGTTGCATTTATATTTGTGTGTGTAACAACAGTAAAGAAAAAGATGCCATTAATTTGAGAGGGAATGGAGGGCATAGGAAAGGTTTGAGGGAAGCAATGTATGTGCGGTGGGGGGATGGGGTGGGGGATGGTTAGAGGGAGTAAAATGAAGGGGGAAATATTATAATTATATTTTAATAACTATTAAAAATTTTAAAAGATTAACCACAACAATGGTTTTGTTTAATGGCAGCTTTTTAGAGAGATTGTAAAGTTTAAGTGATCTTAATAAGGTAGGCTCTAATCTAATGTCTTTGTCCTTATAAAGGACAAATTTGGTCAGTTATATAATAAAGCTAAATTATTTGAGGATATAGGGAGATGCCCACTACAGTCTCAGGATAAGGCTTGAAACTACCAATTTCCTCACAGCACTCCCAGAGAACCACCCCTACTGAGACCCAGAGTTAGAGTCTCCCAGAACTGTGGCACTTCTTTGAGTTAAGTCACTTCTTTCTTAAATGCTAGCAAGCAAAGAAAAGTGATTTCTGTAGATCCAGCAGCAGTGTCCTTCCTATTGCTTTTCTTATTTTGCTGTTTCCCATGGATAAGCAACTTACCTGGGATATCTTTTTTTTTTTTTTTTTCTAGTAGCTAAGAGGCTTTCTCTTCTTTTGTTTTCCTCACTTGCTGAAGAATAGACTTCCACTTTCTCTTGCTCTAGACGCTTAGTTCATCTTTGTACCTATGCCTTCCTTTCTTCTGTATGTCTCAGGAACCACAGCATTTTCAGGTGAACAAAAGAATGTTAGGGAGGTTTGTGACCTTACCTCCCAGATCTGTTAGTGTCAAATAAGTGGACTCAGACTTAGCAGCAAAATGCTGACATGAGTGACCATCATGGCAAGGCAATTATTAACCTGTCAAAGCTATTTATTTTCTCATTCACAAACTGGAATAAACATTGTTGCTCCTGGGGTGTGGATCAAACTAACCAAAGCATGTAAATTAGTTAGCACCCTATCTAGTATATTTGTGCACCCAAGAAGTATCAACTATTGTTTTAATAATGAGTGTCATCACTACCCCCTGAAGATAACAGTTGGAAAGAACACTGTTTATTTTTCCCCTAGTTAAAAATTTGTTCTCCTGAATAGATTCAATGATATACCAGTCCCAAGTTCTGAAAATAATAAGCAGAAGACTAAATATGTTAGTAAGGTTATCCTTAATCAGGAGCACTTCTTTGTTCTGATTGCAGAACCCATTCTCAGACTGATTTAAAATAATCATCTTTTGCTCTTACAATGTCTGGCTTTAAAAAAATTCATGGTTAAAACATTTTTAAATGTGCCTACTTATGCTATGATAAAATAGCATTTTTTAAAAAGTGATTTCAAACAGTATGTCAAAAAAGGGTTGCCATCGGGGAAATATTGGCGCAGATGGATGTTTTTAAAGCTCAAAGCAATTAGGAACACTTGGCAAGGGGAAAGAAACCTGGAAGAAATAGGTTCCAATCCTTTACCAAAGATAATTTTAAGTTGCATTTTTATTAATACTTGCTATTTTCTGATTCACCAAATTTTGGAGAAATGCATAAATGTGAAGGCCTTGTTTTCCTAGTACCTGCATTTAAAAACACTGATTGGGTAAGCATTCCAGCTTGTAGTGTTCTGTGATGCAATGGAGCTATAAAGATCAGTTACGTCTTTCAGATGTCCCCACATACAACTGATCAGTATAATGAAATAGTTTATTGTCTCAGAAGAGGATTTTTAGAATTCCTCACACATTGGGATTGTTTATTAGGTTTCTAGTCACTGGCCAGCTAGTGTGAAGACCTTTGGAGAAATCATGACATAGCCACCACAAAGAGAGAGAAACATTTACTTAACTGAGGAATTCTTGGTGTTAATTAAAAGAACTTGCTATACACCCAGATTCAAAGCCCCATATCTCACCTGTGATCTCAGTGTCAACTAAACGTTGTGTTCTAGAAACTTGAAGTTTAAATCTAGGAAATGAAATAGCATATTCAACTTTGATTGCTTTATTCATTTACCATTTTCATTAAAACAATATGTATTCCAAAGCTTAAAATTGTTTCTACATATCCAAATTTTAAAAGACACAAGGAAACATGGGAAATGCTTTCAAAGAGTTCAAACAATAATGAGAAATAAAATCAACAAATGTAATAAACAAAAATCATAAGCCATTATTTTTAATATGAATTACTGGTGTATTAGAAAATAAAAGAGGTAGGACCTTAATAGACCAGTAACATGTTAAGAGTGTGTGACATCTATGCTGAGGCCTAGCTAATGCTCAGAAGTCTGTCATAAAGAAGAGATCAGTAGAAATGGTCTAGCATAGGAAATTATAATTGCAAAGAAAGCAATACAAATATATAAGGGCTTCAGAAAGAGAAGTTCAGGGTGGGTGGGGGTTAATGAATGAAAGAAAACATGCAGGAAAACAACTTTGAGAAGAAGGGAGTCAGATTCTGTGCATCATACCTTAGAACAATTATATCTTAAACAATGCATGCATCAAGAGCCACAAATTTCTGAAAAAGAAGTCTTGCTATTAATAGAGAAAATACCCATTAAGAGTTTGAGAGATGGCTCAGTGGAAAAAGCACTTGCCACACAAGTATGAGGACCAGAGTTCAGATCTCCAGAACCTACATGAAGCAAATACAGTAGTGTATGTCAGCTCTCCAACCACTTTGAGAGGTGAACATAGGAGATTCCCCTGATGCTCACAGGGCAGCTATCTTGGCACATCTAGTAGGGAACAATAATAAATGTCGCCTCAAAAATAGTGGGAGGAGGCAGGACAGACACCTGAGGTAGAGATGTGAATAGGAGCTTAAAAGTTATACACAAACTGGTGACAAAGTTTGTCTTGGGAGGCAGTAAGATTAATAGAAAGGAAAACATCTATCCTCTATTCTGCATGATTTATTTTTTTCAAATCATCAATCAGTTAATCCATGTACTTCAATGAAATCAAATAAAGCAAATAAAGAAACATATAAACTCGTCTTATCTGCATGTCATTAATAATGTGCTAAAGAGAGTGATGGAATTTTTCATTTTTTAATATAAAATAGTTCTCCCTCCAAAGGTCATGAGTCAAATATGAATGAGACATTCCACTGTTAATGTGTTACGCAAACTTTTGTCATTACAAAGCGAAAAAAATGAGAAGTCACTTCGTTTACCAAAAACATTGTTAGAAGCACTAGGTAGGCAGGTTACACAGCAGCAGTTAAGCTTTTGTGATAGGTTTAAATGTTACCGAAAGACATTCTTGCCTTGGGACTGACTGGTGGAAACCAGTGCTCATCTGCAATGGCACATTCCAAAGGCTTTATCTGGTAATCAAAAGAATATCAGGTTTGATATGAACATTGGTGCTAAAAGGTTATGAAGTGAATCAAATGCAGATGAAGATAACTTTGTGCCTTGGTCTGCAACATTACAACTCTCCAGGATAATGAAGGATAATGAAACATTTCCAGAATCTGTAGTCTTTTTTTTTTTTTTAAGAAAATTTAGTTCCACGCTGGCATTAGAGAATATTCCAGAGACACTTTTCTTTATTTTTTGTAGAGGCATTTGTGGAGATTCACTGGATTCAGTGATTAATCATAAAATAGGAGATCAGGTGGTAGCCAAGCAGTCCTGGTCACCACGCCTGGAGATTAGCTCAGGCTACAGAGACCGTCATCACAAAACCCTTGCAAAGCAGGGCTTTGACTGAGAAGTTTGTCTCTGCAATGTCTGCTCAGGGGTGAAATTTTGCCTTGATCTATGCTCACTCATTTAGAGTAGCGATCACAATCAAAAGGTCTTTGTTTTGCCCACAAGCAAGGATTCTTACCTCTCTCCATGTTTCCAAGCATTCCTCCTGGCTTGGTTGTCAGATGTTTTTATACACCTCTTGAGACATCTGGTATGCTGTTTCCATGGCTACTCTTTCTCCAAAGGTTCTGGCAACTGTACAGCCTGCATGACTCAAAGGTTTAGAATATTCTACAGAACAGACAGTCTTCGAGACGAAGCTCTGGTTACAGGTCAACTGGCTGCATCATATGTTCTGGGTCTTCTGTTTATGTTAATATGCTAACATTACATTTTTCCTTTCAAAGCATTTAGCAGTATATTTGTCTCCAAGTTAGAGAAAATTTTCCTCATGATATTCAAAACATATTCCTGATATTAATGGCAAAACCATGACCCTGAGTTTCTATGTTTAGTTGATAGAACACAATTAGAATTCCTAGCTGCTGACTCCTACTAAGATGCAACTTTCCTTCAAAATGAGGATCCTATATGTGAGTGGGTCCTATCATAAGGATAAATAATAGCATCTCTTGTTAGTTACATGTTCTGCAGATAGTCTACACTATCATTTACTTCTCCTAATATACTTTTAAATTAGGTTTTTTCCTCACTTCACAGAGGAAAAGGACATTTCCAAGAGAACCAAGCTACTAGATGACAGAAGCAGGTCAGGTACTCTATTCAGCCAAATTTCTCAGTCAGGGAAACAGAGTTACATACACTATTCTTTCTCTGAGGTCTGATCCCAGGTAGCTTCAATATTTTTTAAATCCATCTGTGCATAGTAAAGCTGTGTCTTTGCAAACTTGTATTAATGTGCCAGCAGGGTGCACAGTCACCAAGCAAGTTAATAGATATTAGCTCCAGATTTTACATGGAGTTACCAGATTCAAAAACACTGGAATACTGATCATCTGAATTCATTACACACTGAATTCACTACACATTTTGAAACCTTGGACAAATTAACTCAGTAAACCAGAAAATACTCGTGGTTTTTCTACCTTCCCTTTTCTGAGAATAGATACAGTCAAGGAGATGAGGAAAGCAAATTGAATAATATACTAGTTAGAAACTTATCCACCAGGTCAGCATTGCCAGTAAGAAATTTACAAAGCTTTTAGGAAATGATTGTGCGTGTGTGTGTGTGTAAGTACTATACACATTTACATGTGCCTGTGAAAATCAGTGGCCAAATATATTTGGAAGACTTGACTATATTAGTTTGTACTTTAAAGTGGATATAAAAAAATTCCAATAAAGTCAAAAAAAAGCAAAATGTACTTGTTTGGATTTAAGGTTTCCAAACTCAGTAGAAAGCAGAACTCTTCTTTCATTCCTGAACTCCCATGGATATTCTAAAGCATGCCTCTGGCCCTAAGGAAAGCATTCTGAGTCTAGAGACCCATAGCTATCCATTGCACTAGACACATGATATTCACTGACACAATTTTCTTTGAAAGCCTAATATACTTTTAATCATCAATTTTTTTGGCAGTTTTTGCCCGGTTGTAATGAAGTCATGCTTACAATCACACAACTTTTCTAAAGCATGGCGAGTACTAAGAGTGAGAAAAGGGAGAAGGTATAGTTTTCCAGACCACTGGACTAAGAGACCAGGACTCACATAATATATGTGCAACCCTGGGAAGGCTGTTCATGCATTACCACAGAGAGTAGGGAAGAACCAAATCTCTTCCTCTTTGAACTTTCTATAATCCTATTTACTGTCCTACTGGAAGCCCCAGGTCAAAAACTTGAAATATCTAGTAGTCTCATAGCTTAGTAATGGAGGTCCCAGAAGCTTTGGGGTATTTATAGCTCTTATCAACAGGAAGATTAGAGGATATTAAAAGGGTAACCCTTAGAGTTAGCCTCACAATCAGTAAGGAAGAACTTGCAATTTCCTGAATAGATAAAAGGATTGCAATAAGGAAGTGTGCTTCTAGCTAGTCGCTTAGTAAAATACAACAAATGAGCATTTAGTGACAGACAATGCCTTTTCTCTAATAATGATTGTTGGCTCAGCAGTAAACCTTTAAAGCTACTCCCTCTCTCTCTCTCTCTCTCTCTCTCTCTCTATATATATATATATATATATATATATATATATATATATAATACACACACACATACACACACATATATATACATATATGTATACGTATATACATATAACATATACACACACATATATACATATGTGTGTATGTTTATATGTATACACATATATGTGTGTGTGTGTGAATGTGTGTGTGTGTTTTCATATTTCTTTATATAATACTTCAATGTAGGCGTTTCTATTTGGTGAATGGTGATTCAAGGCCAAGGTTATTTCCATCTTGTAGTATGTAGTCTTGCATTGAGTCCCAGAAAGGGAAAATGTATCTCAAATTTTATAGCATTGGCACAGAAGAAACCTGAGTTGGTTGCATGACTTTTTTAGATACAGGAGGCCAGACATTTCTGGCTACAACCATTTTGACAGTATTTCCATATATTGTAGAAGGAAGCTTGTGTTTGGGGAACAGCAAGCTGTGTTTGCATGTACAATAATGATATTATAGTGATTTTAGGTTCCTATAAAGTTAAGGGCTTAAAAGAACTTCCCTTGTAGCTCTAGAGGTAGAGGACTACCATACTTTATCATTTGCTGTGATAAAACACCTACCAAAAACAACTTAGGGGTGGTAAGCATTTTGCTTACCTTACAGGTTGGTTGAAGTCCTTCATAGAGGGATGGCAGGGCAGGGCCTCAAGGCAGGAACCTGGAAGCAGGAGCTATGGGGAAATGTTTCTCCATAGCTTACTTAGCTTGCTTTCATATATGATCCAAGGCTGCCTGGCCAGGGGTTTCTGCCCAGGGGCCACACTCCCAACAGTGGATGGGTCCTCCCACAGTAATTTTTAATTAAAAAAAAAAAAAAAAAAAAAAACGCTCCACAGTGCTGTCCCAGGCCAATCTGATGGAGGCACTGCTGCTCCCTCTTCCCAAGTGACTCTAGTTTATGACAAGTTGATACAAACTAAGCAGCGCAAATAGGAAGCATTGTGTTTTGTTTTGATAACTGCAGGGAAAAAGTTATTTTCTTGGCTGGATTCCTTGGTTTGTGGAAGGCCACAACATTATTACCATCTCTCTCACAGTCTCTCTTTGCCCTCCTTCTACGTTTATAAGGAAATTTGTGATTACTTTTTACTCATCTGCTCCCCATTTGTAATCAACTCATTAGCAGCTTAATTTCATCTCTAACCCTAACTCCCTTTTGTTTGAAGCGATCATATTCACAGGTTTTTATGAGCAGGACTCAAGCATTCTGGGGAATTATTCTACTAACATTCTCAGATCTTAGCCTCCCAGAAGACAGTAATTATTAAACAGATCAAGGGTACTTATAGAGGAGAATACTGATCAATTTGAAAGCACTGGATCTGCAGAGCCTTGAAAAACCTGGGACCAGGAATGGAGAAGGACAGATGTGCTGCCTTTGCTGTCTGGAGACAACCAGTAGACTGAGACCATGAGACAGAACTTGTAGAGCTGGAAGGAAGGTTGAGCATAGCTAATTTAACATTTCTATTTTATAACTGATAAAACTGAGGGCCAAGGTAACTAGTCCAAGGTGACTTAGAAATATGGATAGTGTTGATGTAGATGCTGACATTTACATACATGGGATCCTGGAGGTATACCTTTGGCTTTTTTTCTACATATCCATGGAATCAATCCAACCATTGACCATTTCTGTAGCACTTGTGAAATAAAAATTGTTTTTCCATTTTTTACTAGAGCAGTGAACTAACTCATTTGCTGTGGGTCACAGTCAAATTATTAAAATCTAGGGTTTATTTTATTTTTTCTTTCTTTCTTTTTTTCAACACAGAAGTCATGCTCTTTTTATCTTGGATAACACTGGCTGTGGCCTGAACTCTAGAATAAAATTTTAACATCATATTTTCACTGTTTCTAATCGTAACTCTAAAGGATAGCTATGTAAATAGAAGTTTGAGCCCAGTTGCATTAATGATGCAAATCCAGCTATTGCTCACAAAGTAATAAGAGATGGTTTACTCTGTGTAAAATATGAATGAGCTATGGCCTAACAACCAAATTCATGTTGCCCCAGAGAACATATTTCACTGAGGAAGAGGTTATAGTCACAGAGCAAAGCCAAGTCATAAATCCATTGGTGTGGATCAGATAGCTGCCTATCTGATCTTTTCTGTTTGCTTCTATTGTTGTGGCATTCTTAGTCTGGGGGTCATTAAAAATTAGTGGCTAGCTAAGGTAATATATTCCAAAGGTCTTACCAGTTAGTTAAAATGATATGAGGTCTTATACAGAGGTTGGTAATAAATGAAATGTCAATAGAAGGTACTGAAGGTAACCCAAGATGTTTTTGGTTCAGGATCTGCAACATTCCAACACTCCACAATCATGGATTTCTAGTCAGACCACCAATCATCAGGAATCTTCAGTACATGTGGCATATGGCCCTTCCAGGGAATTTCAGTTCACAGTTTTACAGTTTAGGTTGAACTGTCTTGAACAAGGGTCTTTTAAAGCTAAATGCAGGTGGAGAGGTGGCTTGGTGGATAAGAGCATTGGCTGCTCTTCCAGAAGACCCTGGTTCAATTCCCAGCACCTATGTGGCAGCTTAAAGCCATCTGTAACTCCAGTTCCAGGGGATCTGACACACTCACACAGCCATACATGCAGGCAAAAATACCAATGCACATATAAATATATAAATATTTGCCAGGCTGTGGTGGCTTACACCTTCAATTCCAGCACTCGGGAGGGAGGCAAAGATCGGTGAATCTCTGTGAGTTTGAGGACAGCCTGGTCTACAGAGTGAGTTCCAGGACAGTCAGAGTTACAGCAGAGAAACCCTGTCTCTAAAACAAAACAAAACAAAACAGCAACAACAACAAAAACAGATGAGAACTCACTCATCACTGTGTAACAATGTCTGAACAGGGGCTGGAGAGATGAATCAGTGCCAGGAGTGCATAATGCTTTTGCAGAAGACCAAGGTTTGATTTTGCTGCCCACAATTAATGGTTTACAACCACCTGTAACTCCAGAAAGGGATAAAACACCCTCTTATGCCCTTTACCTGAATTCACACACACACACACACACACACACACACACCACCGTGAACAAAAACAAAAACACAAAAACAGCACTCCCAGAACAAAAGAAACCCCTGCTCATCCAGTTCCACCCTACAAATGAAACCTGTGGCGTTTGTTATGAACACCATGGTGGCTGAAGTAAAATATGGGTACTTCAGAATTGAAAATCATACTTCAGTACCTTTCCAATTGACTCCCAGACAATTATTTCAAGTGTTTGTGCTGTGGAAAATGTCGTTTCTCCCAGAGACTCTGAAGAACTGTGTTTAATTATTCCTCATGAAATTTAATTTCAGGGTTTATAACCATCTAACTGTTTAAGGTGGAATTTGTCACTGAAACATTTTGAGAGGAATTATAGAATTACTTAACATCTACTCATCTCACTTCAAGTTTAGTTGAAAATTGGATGTGTCTCATGATTTCACCATGGCAATCACTTAAGGGCATATACACTAACCTCCTACATGTTTTCTGCTAATTTGGTTGATTTAGGTCAATTTGTATCATGAGTTGGAAAGGATTTTACAGAATAAGGGAGACAGATACAAGCTTTTTCTTTTCTCCCAAAGGTCCACCTCCACAGAAACTCAATTAACTTTCCCGGAACTGTTCCTCAAGAATCTTAAAAAAGTATTAGGTAACAAATTAAGCCAAAGTAGTAGGTGTAGAAAGATATTAACTACTTTTCTTAAATGTGAAGATAAAATTGTGTCTTTTTGATTTTCCTTTAAAAGGGGCAAATAAATATGAGGTGGTTTGAAAGAGAACAGCTGCCATAGACTCATATTTGAATGCTTGGTCCCTAGTTGGTAGGACCATTTGAAAAGGATTAGAAGGTGTGGCCTTGCTGAAGGAGGAGTGTCATTAGGGGTGGGCTTTGACGCTTAAAAATTTTATGCCATTCACGGTTAGCTTTCTTTGCCTATCTTTGCCTGGTGCTTATGGATGAAATGTGAGCTCTGAGATACTGCTCCAGTACCATGCCTGCCTGTGGCCATACTCTCCACCATGATGACCATGGACTTACACTCTGAACTGAAAGCAAAGCTGTCAACCAAATTCTTTCTTTTCTAAGCTGCCTTGAACAAGTAACAATAGGCATCCATTTCATAGCGATAGAAAAACAAATGCAACAAGTGTTTTTCAACTTTATAATATCAAAGACTTTTGAGAAATACGTACACAACTCCAGTCTTGTGCTTGACTCTTATCAGGTATTGATGTGTCCTGATGTTACCAGTGACTGGTGGCTGGTATCTAGACTAGATATTTCCAGGTTCTTGACAAAGTTGCACAAAAGAGTATAAAGTACAAAATATTATTTATAAGCAAAATGATATTATAGATCAGAAAGAACTTGCAAGTGATCAGTGAACTGCTGAGTGAGAAAGTACTCGTGAGTTCCAGTTATTGTTTGAAATTTCCTTTCCTGCGGTTCCAGAGGAAGAGGGGTTTCTTTGGTAAGGGGACATAGTGAGGGTGGTTGTTTGTTTTGATTGACAGGCTTGGATCATGTAAGTGTTTCTCAATGGCACATGTCCTTTCCTATAATGCGTCTGATTTTAACTAAATGCATATCTGATGATGCACAGGCATGAAATAGTAAATAGGGGCTCTCCTCTTAAAAGTTCAATCAGAGGACAAAGTTTGTCTCATTCTCTCCAAGTCAAACCAGGCTACACTGACCCATTGTCAGTGTATTGTCCCAAGATATATTTCAAGATATGGATGAATGGAAAAGGGCATCTCTGTATGGTTGCCAAGGAGAAGAAATGCTTTCCATTTGCTTGAAATGGGTGTGAACACAGTGTCATGAAGGTGGGGGAGGTCTCAGGTTTCCAGGTACATTGTTAGAAGGATGTATGCCTAGCCCAAGGAAGCAAAATCCTAAGTTACTAAGCTATTACCTATGCTTGTCCACCTTAATAATGCCCTAGACATAGAAGACTGAAAAGAAATCCATTTTATATAATTTAAAAGGAAAGGAAGTTAGTGAAGTTGAACAGAGTCCTCTTATACTGCTACCAGAACATACACAAATGGCAGGTTTCCTGGGAGTGGTGAAGTCTTTAAACTTGGCAGCTGCCTATTGGCCAACTACATAGTTTAGGAAGATCTCCTAAACATAAGAGATATGGTGATACTCCTCTATCTGATGTATGGTGGCTAAGAGGATAACATAGCTTTTGCTATTTAACAGAATCCAGAATCCAGAATCCATAAACAGAATCCCTATTTGATATTTTCTAATCCATTTTCTCCACAACAGTAGGACTGAGCACAAAGAACAAAGCAATTTATATTTTAGTTTAAACCAAGTCCACATTTTTCTCTGTGTTGAGGATCTCTGCATGGTCTAGGATCCTGATGATCTCTGTAAAATGTCACAAGCTGTCCTGTCATGCTCTCAGTGGCCTCTGGACTTTGCTTCAGGAATAATGTGTTATTAATCACGTCTTTAGCCTTTTCATACTCCACTGAGAAAGCTTGAAAATGGCCACACCGGACAGTTTATCTAAGTTATTTTACTAATCACCTATTGTCAAGCAATTACAAATTTTGAGACATTTCTTCACTATAAATTACACTGTAGTATATATCTTTGTGGATATCTTTTTCCTTGAAAATTGGATTTTTCATCTGCATCCTAATTTGTCTTTCCTTAGGGGGTTAATTTTGCCTTTTATTTTTTTGAGATTATAATACAATTACATAATTTCTTTCTTACCCTTTCTCCCTCCAAATCCTCCTATGTATTTCTCCTTGCTCTTTTTTTTCAAATCCATAGCCTCTTTTTGCATTAATTGTTGTTACATGAACATATGCATATGAATATATATATATACACACACATATATATATATATATATATATATATATATATATATATATATATATTGTCTTATTCCTAAATACAACCTTCTCAACCTTTAACACATAACTTACATCTTTGTTTTCAGAGCTAGTCATTTGGTATTGGTGACCTCTTCCCTAGGGAAGACTATTTCTCCTGCTCTCTTCATTCCTTGGCTGTCTGTAGTTCTTTGTGTAGGGTTGAGGCCTTGTGGGATTTTCCAGGTCTACTTTAAATGTCTTTTGTTGTTCTTGTGCAACTGATGTTTAGGTAGTCATGTTAGTCTTTTGTCTTTTGAGCTAGTTTTCAAGGACAGGTCCTTAATTTGAATCCCTGACACCTTGGCATCCAATAGTTCAGTTTCCTAGTTTCCCCCGTCTGGAGAACCAGGGGGATCAGAATACAGTGTGGTATAAAAAGATAGTCAAAGTGAAGTCATCCAGTAACTTAGGGTCATATTTAGGAGTTATGGAAAAATCAGTCTGTGAATAAAACTACCCAATCATAATCTTTCCTCCTCAAATTCTAAAGATACTTTATTGTTTTCCTTCCCCTTTATCTTGAAGTTTCTTTCCAACATTTTAGTTGGCTTATATACTAGGTCCATCAGTATTAAATGGTTCATCCTGGCTGTGACAGAATGATGACAGCAATAAGGAATGAAAGATTCATGTTTGGTTCAAGCTTTAAGGAGACACAGTCCATCATGGCAGGTAGAGCAAGTCAGTTAGGAAGAGTGTCATCAGGGACAGTGAGAGCCTCACTGCTGCTCTCTTATATTACTGTAAACCCAAAAGCTGACAAAGTTCAGTTCAGAAACAGCCCACATTATAACTCATAAGCCTACCCCTGTGAGTCCACATCTGTCAGCTTGGCCCCACGTTCACATGTTTCCTGGACCTCCCCAAACAGATGTGCCAGCTATGAATAGTGTACAAACACAGGAGCAAATGGAGGACATTTCACATTCAAAACATAGCACTACCACAGAAGAAAGACAAAGGTAACTGAGTGCTTATGGCCTTTTTCAAATAGAAAAATGACTTGGTGATGTGGCTGGCCCTGAAGACCCTTCTATCTCAATGAATCAGTGCAATATTACTACCAGTCTGTAAGCCAGGGAAACTTACTGACTTACCAATATGAGGCTGCTTCTTTCTTAGAAAACCTGAGAACAGATCTTACTTCTCCTCTTACATTATGACACTGAAAATGAGAAGAAAACATAAGGTCAGAAAATTGAGGTAGCATAATATTAGTAATAAACACAGTAGAGCAGAGGTAGGGTGCCTTGTAGCCTTCATCATTTGATATACTCCAGAGCATGGCATCTATTTGGAATGCCAGAGAACAAGTCAAATATCTCACATGTTCCAGTCAGCTTCAACAGACACAATCAGGTTAGTGTGGGCCATCTGAGTTGGAATCTACTCAGTCATTTGCAATTCACTTTTCTCTGGATTTTTTATGCAGGGACATAGAAATGCATTGTAGGATTGTGGAAAAGCTTTTCAGATAATTTTCTTTCATAGGATCATTTCTGTGACCTCTGATAACAGAATATCCGATTTTAAAGGTCAGAAGGAGAGGAAAGACACATGCCCCTCTACCAGTGGTCATCTGTTGACGCAAGGATATGGAATCTGTGAGGTTCTCTGAGGTCAAATAAACAGAAGAAACCTAATTTTATTTTTAATAATGTTATTAAGGTTATAAATTTCCATTTATACTTTTCAACTTTCCATAGCAGAGCTTGTCTTGCTGTTTTAAACAAATTTGCTCACAATATTCATGCTGGCAAGAAAAAGAGCCTGGATTGTTACAAAGATATCATATTATTTGAATATGTAACTAATTATATTTATATAATGTGTGGTAGCCCAATATTATTGACTCTTATGCATACAACATCTAATATTTATAGAAGAACTATTATATGGAAGACAATATACTAGGACTTATTTTGGGACAACTAAAAAAAAAAAAGCAGCTTCATTGCCTTCCTGAATTTTAGTTCTTTGGTAGTAGCAAAGACTATTCATTTCTTGTAAGTTAGTTTTGAGAAATAATCCTAGAAAATTATAGGGATGCGTGAAAAGAATGAACCAAGGAAGGACATAAAGGAGTTTAACAGACATATACCTTTGATCTCATTATTGCAGTGGATGCTCTGAGGAACTGTATGGAAATCATCTTATATAGTCAACCCTAGACATGGGAATCTTGCTACAAGCTTCCATCTTCAATTGATAAAAGATCAGCTTTTGATTTTCTTTTACTGTCAGGTACATCTTTCATTCCTTGGCTGAATAAGAACATTTAGTTTCTCATCCAACAAAAGACAAGGACAGGAGGTAAAGAATGTTCATCCTTCAACATCTTAAATGTTTCACTTGTATGCAGCTAGTACAAGAGAAATGACCAAGAAAATAGTGGTTGAGTAGAGTTTCCATGATCCATTTCTTATACTAGCTGGATACACTCATCATAGAACCTTAAAATGTACATGACTGAAATTTCTACAAAAGCACTCAATTCTGTGGGCATATATTTCCCCTAGAGAGGTTGCCACAAATCACTACAAGTTGAGTGACTTAAAACAATTTATTCCTGTGCACTTATAAAGCATAGAATTCTACATTTTTATTAGATTGTCTCACTAAACATATAGTCTCACTTCTAGAATGTCTTACTTGAAAACAGGATACTTTCAAAAGCAATTGTTCAAAATGAGGTCATAGTGCAATTGGATAGACCCTAATAGGATAAGCCTGGAATTCTTGTATAAAGAGAGACATGCAGACACAAAGACATATGGAGCTTAAATGACATGACAACAGAAACAGGTGGAAACAGGGCCAGATACTGCAGATCTACTATAAGCTAAGGCACACTTTAGTTTAGAATATTGGAATCTAGAAAAGAAAGACCTCCATCTTGAGGTTGATCATAGGGTCAATAGCCCTGTGAATACCTTCATTTTCAGATTTCTATGCTTTATAAGTGCACAGGAATAAATTGTTTTAAGTCACTCAACTTGTAGTGATTTGTGGCAACCTCTCTAGGGGAAATATATGCCCACAGAATTGAGTGCTTTTGTAGAAATTTCAGTCATGTACATTTTAAGGTTCTATGATGAGTGTATCCAGCTAGTATAAGAAATGGATCATGGAAACTCTACTCAACCACTATTTTCTTGGTCATTTCTCTTGTACTAGCTGCATACAAGTGAAACATTTAAGATGTTGAAGGATGAACATTCTTTACCTCCTGTCCTTGTCTTTTGTTGGATGAGAAACTAAATGTTCTTATTCAGCCAAGGAATGAAAGATGTACCTGACAGTAAAAGAAAATCAAAAGCTGATCTTTTATCAATTGAAGATGGAAGCTTGTAGCAAGATTCCCATGTCTAGGGTTGACTATATAAGATGATTTCCATACAGTTCCTCAGAGCATCCACTGCAATAATGAGATCAAAGGTATATGTCTGTTAAACTCCTTTATGTCCTTCCTTGGTTCATTCTTTTCACGCATCCCTATAATTTTCTAGGATTATTTCTCAAAACTAACTTACAAGAAATGAATAGTCTTTGCTACTACCAAAGAACTAAAATTCAGGAAGGCAATGAAGCTGCTTTTTTTTTTTTAGTTGTCCCAAAATAAGTCCTAGTATATTGTCTTCCATATAATAGTTCTTCTATAAATATTAGATGTTGTATGCATAAGAGTCAATAATATTGGGCTACCACACATTATATAAATATAATTAGTTACATATTCAAATAATATGATATCTTTGTAACAATCCAGGCTCTTTTTCTTGCCAGCATGAATATTGTGAGCAAATTTGTTTAAAACAGCAAGACAAGCTCTGCTATGGATAAGTGATTTACGAAAGCCCCCAGGAGGCTACAGTTTGCAGATGATGTGGATATTCCTAAAGACTCTTTATTTCTTGTCTTCACTCATATTCCCAATGGGTGATTTGCAAAATTGAAAGAAAAAACTTCTGATAGTCTTTAAAGTAAGAACAATGCCAAATGTCAAATGCCAAGCTCCAGGGCTACTAATGAGCAATAAAACAGCTATACTTCTGCAAAGTCAAGGCCAAATGCAATAGAAACAGATGATTTCTGACTGGGAGGGTGCCTTAATATAGGGACAAACATAATGACTTTGATTTAAATGAGTTCTAAAAAGGTGTTGAGAGTATTCAGCCACATGCCTACTATCTATCCACAGTGCTGGTCCTGCCATCTAAAATACTTTGCACGAACTTCTATGGTGAATCTACTGGGTTGAAACTCTTGCCCATGTTTTTGAATGTGTGAATAAAGAGTTTGGAAGTTGATAGAAGTACTGATAGTATTATTACTTTCTCCAAACTGTAACAGTGTTGATGTAACCCTTTTGGAATGACTTTATTTCATACTTTAAAAGCTAGATTTCATCCTAACTGTTTTTAGCAGCCAAAAAAAAAATGTTTAAGCCAAATATGCTTTGCTTTCTCATAGTTGCACATGTACAGTTTTTAATTAAATATAATTACTCTAAAGCAATTAAGGACTTCCTGACATGTCTTCTAATCTTTTTCCTCTTTCTTCTGCTTTCTATCACTTTTATGCCTGCAATTAAATAAGTTTATATTGAATGAAGCTTTTATTTTAGATAGAAAATGTACTCTGTACATAGATGATGTTTTTAAATATTTTGAGGAGAAAGGCCTTCAGAAGTAACTCCTCCAAACCTTTGGGTTTGAATTCTGAAGCCACACCACAAGGAAAACCTGTAAACATTTACTGTGTATTTGAAGGCTCACCTAAACAGATTTATTTTGATACAACCCTTTTCAAATGACTTTATTTCATACTTTAAAAGCTAGATTTCATCCTACCTGTTTTTAGCCAAAAAAAAAGTTTAAGCCAAACATGCTTTGCTTTCTCATAGTTGCACATTTACAGTTTTTAATTAAATATAATTAAAATCATCATCTGTCTCATTTTATATTCTCATCCCATATGTGAGCTGTCCCTTCTTCTTAGTAAAAAGATATAATTTTAATAAAAATTGACTTTTGTTGCTTGCTTATACCTTTATGATTTTATAGATCTTAAATCCTTTATTATTAGCTTCAGGCACTGGTGATTATTAAGTTCTCTGTGGGTTGTCATACCAAAGCTTAAGGTAAGATAAATGAAATGACAATTCCTAACCTTGTCTGGCCTTGAGAAATGGGACAAAAGAGGATATCAGTGGGACCTGAGCTATGGAATGACTCTGCACTTGAGCAAAAGCTTTGGGTTCTTATGCTGTGAATACAGAATGAATGACGTGGACCATGATTCTTCTGAGATTGCGTAAGTACTTACAGGCTCATTCTAGAATGTGAAAATCCTACTCAAGCTGGACTCAGCTTGCCTACAAGGAAGTCAAAAACATAGCTGTCATTAATGCACACTTGTTTCTTTTCATTGTTTGTTGACTACACTTTAATTTAAGACAGAGTATGTAAATCTTTGAGCCACAAAGAATGGCTTGGTGATGTGCCCTGATGTTATCATTTGGCCTGAGAATATCTTAAATTCAAATGGCACACCTGAGGTTTATGTGCTCAGCATTTATTCTTTGTGCTTTGATTTTTCATACATCCTTCTTCATTATTCATTTTCTTCAGGAAGTCACACAAATGACACACTTTTCTATAGACACCATGACTTTACAAACACAGCACACTACAGTTTAAAGGATTACACAGCAATAAAGAAATTCTAGTTGTACATAGACCTTCAGTTAGGCAAGTCTAACCTAGTCATTCTTAAAATGATATCATTTATATATGCGTCTCAGACACGCTGATGAATGTGAAAATCTGACAAACTTAAGATGCCTAGGCTATTCTCCAAACTACCAATGCCACAATGTCTGAGATAGGATCTACCTGAGAAAAGATGGGGGTTTCACTGTTGTTTTCTTTCTTTCTTTTCTATATCCAGTAAATAGAGAACCAGTGTTGAGCTGTGTGATTCATTTCTGGTTTTAATCATTCTCTTATAGTAAATCAATTCATTCAAACATTTTTCTGAATACACACAGAATTTCTAGCTAAATATGATTCCATTTTTATGGCTTAATACTTTTTCACATAAAGAGATTCACAGAATAGCTGTGATTCAACCTGCAATGCAGCTGTCAACCAGCTAACACAATACAGCTGTCAATCAGCTAACATGGCGTCTATGAAGCTTTATATAGTCAACTTCATTCTGATTAATTTTGGTTTGGGAATGTGAAACTTGAACAAAATGTAAGCTTAATTTTCCCCTGTTAATGAATTATTTGTCTCAATGTCCTATGCATTTCAGGCTTTGCATCATGGAACATGCAGTAGACATCAGTTAGAGTCAGAGAAACCATATGATTTGGCACATGGACAGCTTAATCCTTTCTTGGGAGATTTGAAATCTATGTGGCAAGGAATCCAAGTGAGAATAGTTTTGTTCTGACCAGTGTTTACTACTCTAGCTACCTCTGAACATGAAATGTGCTCTGCAAGTGTTTCAGTCCCCAAAGAAAGCTTCTGTTTTTACTAAACATCGTCTCTTCTATTGTACAAATTGACTAAGTGAATGCATACACCTCCAGAAGTTATACAACAAACTATACAATACAATCCTCACCAACTTTTTTTAGGCTGGGAGCTCACAGCTTTTCATTAGAGTCTCATCTGACCCAAAGACTTAAGCATGCCTGCTTAGTCAGTCCAAAATGTACCACAGTGATTTTCGAGACCTAGTTTTCTGCTGACATTTAAGAATGTAGGTGGAGAATACTTGCCTACATTCATTTTTTTTTATTCATGTACATATTTATTAATATTTGAATTAATTAATACATTGATTACATTATCCCACCTGGAGACTAAAAACAATGAAACATATGTCTTTGGTTATATTAGGTACAGAAATGCTAAGGGTCAAATGTATCTCTGATAGCAGAGAGATAGTTCTCAGAGCTTCCTACTTTTGTAGCCTTCTCCAAAAGGCAAATACAATTGCTGGCGTCACATAAATGCAAAAGGAAGAAAAACACCCACAAGCCTATGAAAGAAGAGCGGGAGACTGGAAGATGAAAACCAAACACAGCCCGGACATCCCTAAGCCATCCATTTCAGTTTTCACTTGCTCTTTTAATTCCTTCCTTTTTGTTGGTTACAGCTGTGTTCTTTCGACAGCTGAGCAATTGTGTGGTGTTGTTAATTTTAATTTAACCTGTGAATCATGGTGATTATAGATCTATAACCCGGGCATGCTAATTAGGCCCCCTTTGTGTGTGTTCTAAGTGGAGACAGCCACTTGCATCTATCAGAGAGCCATATTCTGTGAGTGCCTGGCCTCATCCTGCAATGATGGCATTGCTTTGGGATTCACCATCTACTATTGATTTGGCACAATGTCCCTGTCCATAAAGGCTTTTCAGAAGAATCAAATGAAAGGGACAAAAGTCTCACAAGTCATTGCTTTATGCTCTTCTGCAGAGCTAAAAGCTGTGTGCAGCAAACATGACTGCAACATAACATGCCAAGACTCATGTCTTTAAAGACTTATCATGCATTAAGGCCTGAGAGGCAGAGATCGTTGTTTCCCATGTGTTGCAAGTTCTGCCAATTTGGAGAGAACATCAAATCTCACTGAGACTTAACCCAAGAGTGAGAGAATTTTTTATTCCTGTGTTTTTCAAAAATTTTTTAGAGTAATTTGGTTCAAAGAAAGATATATCTGTATGGAGCTGATCTACAAAGATACTAAATTATGCCTGCTTAGAAGTATTTGGTGCATAATAGGTTTTCTTTAAGCTTTAGGTTACATTTTGTCATTCAATACACAAATATAGATACTTGTGCTGAGCTTACACAAAGCAGGGTTATTTAACATTTGCTCTTAACTTACAAAGGATTCAAAACAACACCACAAATATCAAATACAGACATTTCAAGAACACCAACTAACCTCCTACTAACCTTCTACTTGTGCCGATTTGTCACCATTTTTTTTTTCCAAAAAATGATAATTTGCTTCTTTATACTTGAAAAAATACAACGAATTTTCTAAAGCATTTTAACAACTGGTTAAAAAAATTTCATGGCAAACAAGATGATTAAAGAGTAGCAAGTCACCCAATATTTGAACTTATTTAAAATATTCTTTTATGGAAATTATTCAGTGTGTAGATGATTGCTGCTGATGCACTAAAAGGGAAGAGTTGCTCGTGTTGTTTTGCATTTAACAGCTGCATCCATCACCTTCCTGACTGGCATCCCTGAGACCCGAGACAAAGAATATGCCTTGAGCTTATATGAAAACATGTCAATTATACAGTCTAACTCCAAATAATTGTCTGTATTTGATTTACATCATCTTTATACTAGATACACTCACATTAGAGTATATTATACATGTATGCTATACCTATGATAAAATCTTGCATGAGTAGTATCAGTTCCTCTGCTCTGTCATCTGTACTATTGATATAATGTTTTATTTTCCATGCTCTATATACCTAAGTGCATTGCCATGATTTTCTCTTCCAAACATTAGAAACCAATGTCCATGTATCAATGAGAGGTTACAATCTATTTTCTCAATAACGTTTGTGATAACACATATCTATCATCTTCGTAAACTAATGGCTGCTAATGGACAGCAGTAGCAGGACTGATTAATTGCAATGTGTACCATGTGACCTACAGAACTTAAAACATTTACCATGTGACTTTATAACAACGTTGTTTAGGTCTATTTTAGAATATCATTTAATTTCAAAGTGTCTTAAAATGATAAAAATAATTTGTTGCTTTCATTTTTAACTATTTCTAGACATCTTAATTTTGAATGATTGTATAGCGTCCAGCTTACACCTGCTGTCATTTTGAAGACAGTTATTTTATGTGGAGAAACCCTTCAAAAATTTTTAAGGCTCTGCTGGTCTACTGGTAATGCGTTTCTGGGTTTCATTTGTTTAAAAATATTTGTAATCACTGTTATAGAATTCTAAGATACAAATTTTGTCTTTGTTTTCATGCAGGACTCTAAGGATGGGTTCCACGGCTCATGACAAGATTTCTTCTGGGTTTCTTATATTTATCCTGCTTTATTCCCCTATAGTTACCTTGAAGCTGCAGTCTCTGATTTTCAACAATTTAAATTTGATATACATGGGCTGTGTGTATGCTATCTTAATCATATTTGAAGTTCTCAGAGGTCTGTGGACTTCATATTTAAAATTTTATGATTTCTGATATATTCTTTGAATATACCTCTTTGGATTTTTATTCTGTTCAAATTTACCTTCTACTTGAACTTCTCGGAGACATACCAGAAAAGACATTATGGTATAGTTCTTAGATGTTCTTTTTTAGTGTATTCGCCACTTTAAAACAATTTTTTCATATACCTCATACATTCTTTATACCATGTATTTTGTGTTTCTGGAATATCCTTTATATTTGTCTTATATTTTCTACTTCTCTGATAAAATATCCATCTACTTATGCATGTTCCCATATTTCCTATTAAAGCCTCCAGTCCTTCTGGAGGTTCTCTCTGGAAGTTCAATATTGTGGTGTTGACTCTATTTCTTTATCTTAAAAGAGTTGGAATTTTATCCTTGTTTATCTCATTGCTCTTAGTTAAATTCTGGATATTATTTGTAGCATATCTATGTAGATACGGCTCATGTATGTAGAAATAGGCTCATCTCTTTTTTTCCTAGCACATTAGTGTGAGTAGTAATTTCCTTGAGACTTGCACTGGGTTTGGGCTCCTCAGGTTTAGCAACTGGCTCCTTTAGTATTTACCACTCCCAATTCCTCTGGCATTTTCTCAGAATGAGGTGGAGATGGTGGGGGACTTTGTTCAAGGTGGCTGTTTCATTTTCAGTGTTGTGTCTGCTTATGAAACTGCAACAGGATGGTGTTTGCACCCTCTTTCTCTTTAAGTAGTGGTTGACTGTTACTGTTCATTTCTTGAAGTATGCTTGCATGGTGCAAAATGGGAGGAGTGTCTTTTATCCTGTTTCTAACCTACCCTAAGATGAAGCAAGTATTGGGTCCTAAGTCTTGGAGTGATGTTGGGATCCAGGTTACCCAGACTATGGAAGCTTCAGCTTGACAAGGTTCCTGGGCATCCACTGTCGGGAACTGGAATTCCTTAACTGCCTTGCCCCTTTCTTATCTTTACTGTACAGTGACATACATTTTCTCATCAATAATAAGATCTGCATAGTCTAATAGTAATATCCAAATTAATCCCTGAGCTGGCCACTGTGGGCTGGAATGAAACACAACCATGCTATTCAGAAGTAAATTGTAATCACATCCAGACTTCCAAGTCCTGGAACGTGAGAGCAACCCAGGTTTATTGCAAGTGCATCATAAAGCTATTCCTGGAGGAGTGAGGCTCTTCCAGTAATCTCATTCTTCACTAAATTTTGTGATTGTCTAGAGCAGTAGCTCTCAACCTGTGGGTTGTGACTCCTTTGTGGGGGGCGAATGACCCTTTCACAGGAGTCACCTCAGACTATCTGCATATCAGATATTTACATTCCGATTCATAACAGTAGCAAAATTACAAATATGAAGTAGCAACAAAAATAATTTTATGGTTGGAGTTCACCATAACGTGAGAAACTGTACTAAAAGTTCACAGCATTAAGAAGGTTGAGAATCACCAGTCTAGACCCAGGGTAAGGAATTCTTGTTCTCCTAGAATGACCTATTTTTCTTGAGCATCTGTTCAGCTTTTCCAGGCAGGAGGAAGCTTTTTTGGATAACTTGCCCTTTCCTTAACTTTTAATGAGTATCTAGTGATGCTTTGCAGTCTTAGCGGGGCCTCTCATAGTCTCTGGAGCTGACAAAGATTCCGAATTTATATTTATGCAGGTTTCAGAAAATTTTGAAAACTCTGGCTGCCCTCTTTAACCCACTTGCCTGGCCTGTTAGCAATTCTGCTTCCTTTGCTTGACCACAGATAAGATACATTTCTTATCCAATCTCTTTTTTAGAGATGACTGACAGCTGCTTCTGTAACCTCAGTTCTTTGATGCACTCAATGAAATTTAGACATTTGAGAGATCTTCTCTTTGGGAAGGGAACAGACCATCCTAGGTAAAAGCAGAAATCTGGTCTTGTAGAATGTATTGTATAGTGATCATTTAGAGATTCACGTTTCTCTTCTGCTGTGGGAAGTATTTAATCATTACTTCACTATTTCTTTCTCTCTCTTTGCTTTTCTTTTCCTCTACAAGTTCTCTTAGATACCAATTGGGCTTGAATTATTTTGTCTCATGATTTTGTTATTATATTTCACTTCTTTGAATTTTTATTCTATCTTTTTGGACAAGTCTGGTTTCTTTAAGGTTTTCTTTTAATCATTTTCAGTAGTTTCAATTTTAATTTTTTGTAAATTTCATACAAGAGTACTAAATTTATGTCTTTCCACCCTTCTGTCCCTCCAGCCTCCTATGTTTCCATTTACCATCCTGTTAACTATTAATGTCCAGTGTTACTACTGCTACACACACATACATGCACACAGACACACACACAACCTCCTGATTCCAGTCAGTCATGCTTGCATGTATTTATGACTCACATTTATGAGCTGGAAATCTATCAGGGTGCTCATTCTGAGACAAAATTGATTCTACCTCTGGTCAGCAGCCATTGATTGCCTATAGCTCTTCATCTAGGAGTTGAATCTGTTGGAATTCTTCCCCATCTATTTTGCTATGTCAACTAGAGTGGTCATGATGCAGGTCAGACTGTTGAGATTCCATGGGTACAGTATTCCTGTCATATCGAGAAGGCACAGTCTTGCACCAGTCATGAAGGTTTACTGGCTCTTTCTTTTACATTTCAAGGAATCTTTTCTTGTTTCCTTCTTCTTTTCTTTAGTATCTTGTTCTTGTTTATTCATACATAATAATTTTGAAGCTCAAATAAGAAGACACATTTTGTCTACTGTGGTCATTCTGTTAGCAAAGGCAGTCCTCGAATGTTTGTTCCTCTTGCCTCAACCAATCAAGTGTCTAGGATTACAACCCTGTACCACAAAACCCAGCCTAGTCTTTGTCAATGTAGTTTCCACATCTGATCCAAACTATCTTGAAGTCTCTATCTGGAGTAAGGCAGATGAGGGTGGTGGCCACCTGCACATGTGCAGATTATCTCCTGTCAGCTTTACTTTAGGGATAGCAGGCTAGATTGAACCATCACGTGATGGATGTTTATGAATACCAACACAAGAGGTTCAGACTCTGTCACATTAACACTTTCTTTGTCCCCTTCAGACACATTGTAGCTTATTGAAAGATAAGTGAGAAAAGAAAACCCTATCAATATTTTACTGAGAAATGGGAGATAATCTATACCCAATGTGGTTTGCTTCATAAGAGAGATTACCAGAAAAAAAAATCAGAAGAGATTATTAAGTATTATTTTAGTGTTCTTAAGGGGTTTGTGCTTTATCACTGTACTTTTTTACAACACCATGGGGATAGAGGTTAATTTTTGTATTTTTGCTCATGAAAGATGAAGTTAATTTCTTTTCAGTAGAAGAGATGATGCTAAATATTATAGTTAAGCCCTAGATGGACATTCACCTGTTTTGTAACTAACCTAATACATTTGCCACATTAATTTTTTTCATTGAATTTTCTCTCTTTAGCATTATTTGTTCTATTTATGTATTCATTCATTCATTCATTTGATTCATAGTGTTGGGAGGTCACAGCCAGGTCATCCCAAGAGCTACCACCACTGTGCCACACTCCCAGCCTGAGTTATACATCTTTGAACTTGTGTGTTTATCTTATTATTATATGTTCTTGCCATTTTGAAGTTATACTTTTGCTAGATGTTAATAGCTACTCCAGTACAAAGTATCTGTAATAAGTCTATGGCTTCATAAATATGATCTAGTGATTTTCAGTCAGTATTATACTCCAGAGACATTCTTCTGGCCATTAAGGAGGAGGGACAAGTCTTTTATAAAGTTCAATGAAGGAAACAAGAGGAAGTAGTTATGAGTTCTGAGCTATTTGCTGTTTCTGAAGCAGAAATAGAAATAAAACTAGCTAAGTATCTGATGCTCTTATGGAGTGTTTAAGGCTCAGCAATTGAGCAATACAAGAAATAAATGTTTTTTTTCAAAGCAGGGATAGGCATCAATGGTAAGAAAGTGGTTACCATTAAAGGATAGAGATGTAATATTTTATAACTTCTATATGATCTTGGTCAAAACATTTCTTTTAATTTTATCACTTTTTTCTTCAAAGCCTGAAACCAATAGTTTTTTGTTTCTTTCTTCAACTCAATGTGAGTCTAAGTCTTTTAGTCCTGGTGGGGTGTAAGAAAGTGAAAGACGGAAAGTGGGCAAGCAGTCAGCAGTGTCCATGTCTTCACTTAACCTCTCTCCGCAGTCCTGTGTGTCTCCTATGTTATTTAGGACACATTCCATCTTTAAATTCAGATAAGGCCTCAGAAAAGATGTCTGCCGTCAGATGGCATACATCATTTTAGAGTTTATACCTTAGTCATTGTTACATAAAAGCAACCCCAAAAAAGGTGTAAGTATGTGTTATTGGGTTATAATAATACTTCATTTGTGTAAAAAAAAAAAAAAAAAAAAGAGAGAGGACATTGAACTAAATTTGGCTAGTAGGCTGTCATTTACCAACCTTGGTACTGAATCTCTCTCTGAGTCTGAATAGCCTATGAAATCCATTTTCCAACATATTACCCACAGTATCCTTTCAAATCTATGACTCTCCTCTCTTGTGTGTCAGCCAATACCCCTTGCTAATGTTTACTTTCCAAGTAGTTTTTAACCTAACATTTACTGGTTCTTGCTTATTTCAGTTCACTGTTAAACTTCTTCAGTTTTTTTTCTGTCTTTTTAGAGGGGTATTTCATAGAGTGAAAGATGATGTAGTATGCAACTTATTATCTTAAACTGGAAGCTCTAGAAACATGTAAATAATATGACTCAAAGCTTGACTAGAATGAATGTTTTATCCTCTACCAGCACTACTTTATGGCGCAAATTTCTATTTTTCTGGATTATTACATTCCTTGGGGCAGTTAAAGAGTTTCACACGCATTAAAAAACAAAACAAAAACAAAACCAAACAGGAATAAACAGGATAGAGATTTAAGAAATGAAACAAGCCATGACTTTAGTGAGGGCTAATAATGTTAACCAAGATTGGTAAATACACGATAAAGGTACAACACCTCGAGAAGTGATTCTGATTAATTAACTAGCTTGTGCTAGCTGTAGAAAGAAATCTGATGAAAGTAGACTCCAAATACATCTATTTAGTCAGATGTGTGGAGAGTTGTAGTTTCCTCAGACCCAGTCACTATCAGGTAAGGCAAACTGGGTGCCTGCTGGGTCTACCTCCAGAAACTGTATTTACCATGCAGAAGGAAGCCTAGGCCTATCCTGGTAATGGCTGTAAACAGAGACATTAAAGGAAGGGAACAACTCTAACTTTAGGGATAGCAGTGTTTCCTATTGGATAAAAACAGCATCACAGATAGTGTCAAACTATCAGGCTGTTCAATCTTGGGGTAAATGAAAACTGGAAAGACACACAAAGGATTATTTTAGCATTCCAACTATCATGGGAAAAACAAACAAACAAACAAACAAACAAAAAAACCTCAAAACCTAGAGACATCTATTTGGCAAAAATAGAGTGGGACTAAGAATCAAGGGCTTAACACATCCCCAAAACGTCATTAAAGAAATTCAGATACACTATTATGTAAATCCAAACATTGTTCTAATAAATGTTCTACTTAATCTATAACACAGATGTGGTCATGGCAAAATCTATTTCTTTCTCTCTTTTTATTTTTTTTAGCCTTAAAACTAATAGAATGTTTCACAAAAGAAAAGAGTTGGGGTTAGTAATTAATAACTAAATACCTGAGGTTAGAGCAGTCAAGGTCAGGAGCTAGTGAAAGGATTTAAGAAATATGAAGCCTAGGAATGCAGTCACTATAGGGGGAAATGCCTCCTATTGAGAAATACCTTCCCAAGTACAGCCATTAACAGTACTCTTCAGCAGGATTCGTCCTTCCCCAGCATACCAGGAACCACCCTGTCTCAAGGACGGCTAGTCCAAGGGCACAGGTTGACCACGCCCCCCCTGGATCCCGCGCCTGCACAACTCCCAACCAATGAGTTTAACAGAGAGCTGTGAGCCAATCAAAACTGCACAAGCCCCCATCCCCAGACCCCTTTCCCCTGAACCCCATAAAAGGGCTGGGGGGAAAGGGATCGGGGCCCACCATGCTCATCTCCTGTGTGGGATAGGCGGGACCCGGATGTGCGCTGGTTACAAATAAATGCCTCATGCATGTTGCAGTGGTTCGTGTCTCGTGGTTCCTTAGAAACCCGCCCGGCTTGCCCTAACACCAGTAAACATTGCGCACGTCTGAATGGTAAAAATTTAATCATTTTAAAACAAGTGAGTGGCAGCCTTATATCATGCAGGCAGAATTTTCAAGATTCAGCAGCACCTCACCAGTTAGCAATCGGGTTAGGCCTCCAGCCTGCAGCTGAGGCTGTAGCATCTGGTAAAGGACACTTAGGAATCCCAGCATGACTCACAGAAGGTGAGAATAAAGTGAATCACCCTGGTTCATTGTCCTTATTTTGAAAAAGATTAAATAAAACTTAAAAAAAAGGGATTTTTTAAAAAAGGACAGAATTTGCTGGAAGTAAAACTGAAAATGAAGTACCACTGTCCTATGGAGGCACGGTTCAGTGGATGAGGACGAGATGTATTCCAGAGCTATCCAAACTTCATCAACAGCCGATCAAACATTTAGCTGCATTTCCCCCTCATTGACTCACATCTATGTCACACCCAATGATACAGAACATAGATTCACCAAGATTCTTTCTGTAAGCCTAGGAGGAAACAGAAGGTAAAATAACTGAGCCTCTTCTCTCTATCTAAATTGTAATTAATGATGTACAGTAAAAACCAAGCCCTTCTTTTATTCACAGTTTTCAAATGTGACATATTTCTTGTCTGTGGTAAATAGACACCAAGTTACTGCCCACCAGTTACAACTATTGTACTCAAATTTGATGCTCTCAAGAAGCAATTATACAGCATTATTTTTTTTTAAAAAAAATTCTGATTTGGGGATGTAGCTGAGTTATTAGAATTGTTGCTTAGCATTTACTAGGTCTGGAATTGATTTCAACCACAGCGGAAACCAATTATGATGGCCTTCAATCCTAGCTCTAGGGGATAGAGGGCAGAGGATAAGGAATTCAAGATCATCCTCAGCTCTATAGAAAGTTCAAGGACAGAATAGACAATAACGGACCCAGTTTCAAATTTTCAAAAAATGTTTAAGTTTTAAGATGTGTTTTAGGGATGGGAGAGGGTGTGGTATGTCAGAGTACCTGATGCACAAGCATAGAGACCTATCAATTATTAGCAAATCATTGCTACCCACCTGTAACTCTAGTGCTGGAGCAAGGGTAAGGTGGATGAGACAGGAGGATCACTGGGCCTTCCTAGCTGGAAAGATCGAGCTCCAGGTCCAGTGAGAGACCCTGTGTCACCAGGATAAGACAGAGAATGATAGAGCAGAACACCTGATGGTCCCCTCTAGCTTCTGTGCACACATAGACATTCACATATCTACACACTTACACAGAGAGAGAGAGAGAGAGAGAGGGAGGGAGGGAGAGAGGGAGAGAGAGGGAGAGAGATACAGAGAGAGAGAGAATGTTGTTAATAATAGAAGTGTTTTAAGTAAATAAAATGAGTTCTTAAAATAAACAACAAAATCATGCCAAGCATATACAAATACGAAATCAACATGATGTCTAGTATTTTATATGTAGCCATTTATTAAATACACTGATATATTAAAAAGGATTCATATTAAAAAGGAATCATGAGACATGCTTACATTTAAGCCTGAAAGACCTCAGCAGAGAGTGCCAAAAGCCAACTTCCAGCTCCAACTCCTCCTGGGGTCCTGGCAGTTTATTCTTATCTTAAAAGCCCCTCTTTGCTGTCTTAGAAGTCTATTTGCATGATCAAAGAGATACAGTGGTTTACTCATCCCAGACCTTTGACCATTAGGTCCAAAGGTTTGTAGTATTTACACAAAAGGGGCCAGGCCACAACTGTCTGAGCTATGCCCACATTTAGTGGGTTAACTACAGGGCAATAGTAGAGGCCAAGCTACACCTAATGTTGCCTCTGCCTGGTGGAGTATCCATGTGACCTCTTACCAATAAGTTTGTTTACAACAAGTTAAGGGAAAGCAGCTTTTATTTACATTAGAAAGCAGGCCTTTTCAGCCATAGAAATCATACATCCTGTCAGGCTTCATTTTGCCACTACAATGATTATCTTACAAAATGCTGGGGTGCACACAGAAATCAGTGAAAATAACATTTAGAAATTTGTTCAGTTATACCCTAATATTATATAACTTATTAATGAGGGGTCACTAAAGATACTGAATACTGGTTCAAAGGAGACCTGGACAAATTTGCTAGCTTATCTTATGGTTTTCCTTAACACAAGCACACTTGTGGTTTCCCCTTTGTCGTTGTTTGTTTGTTTGTTTTGGGTTTTTTGTTTGTTTGTTTCCTGACAGGCGAGACTCAATTCAGTTTAAGACAACCACAAATGTATAATAAGATCATTTGTATTCCATCTTAGTTTCATTTTGTGTACACAGAAGCCAAAATGAATGCCTGTAAATACTGATGGATCTTCCGGAAGCAGGGCTTCTATTGCTCAATTACTATTTTTTATATTCTCTTACATTTAGGTATCATGTTCTGTTCCTGCTGATTTTTCCATGGCACATTCTTTTACATCTGTCTGCTGTTTCTGAATTTCATTTGCTGTCACCTTAGTCCAGCTCATAGGGCAGGATATCACTGAGCACTGCGGTTGTGCACCCACAGATCTGCCTGCCTGGAATTTCTTTTCAGTTGAAGTGCACAGTGCTGTTAAATTAAAAATACTATTTCATGGTCACTCTCCTTTCCAAAGATTGTTACTATTTCCCAGACTTTTAAGGTTCACATTTAAAATGAACTGGTTATTGGAAAAGCAAATGAAAGACAGACAAGCCATCTCCAATCGCCTTTTACAGGCCAGTATATAACTGAAAGAAGGGAGCAATTATACCTGGCTTATTAGGAGGACACTGCAGCCAGACCAACAGGAGTGGGAACAGGAATCCTCTCCCAGAATTCTTTAGGGGTGCTTGATTGTTATTTCTTCCCTTTGAAGAAGCAGAGACATTTAAAGAGATATCTGTAATTACCATAATGACTAAGTTCTTTCCTTTACCTTCACTGTGACTTCCATGGCATAGCTCTACTCAGAGAACCTTAATGGAACTTTGGTTTATTGTTTATGAATTGTGTCACTCAAGTCAAATTGCTTAATCTCTCAGACAGGGTCTTTCTTCCTTCCTTCCTTCCTTCCTTCCTTCCTTCCTTCCTTCCTTCCTTCCTTCCTTCCTTCCTTTCCTTCTTTCTTTCTTTCTTTCTTTCTTTCTTTCTTTCTTTCTTTCTTTCTTTCTTTCTTTCTTCTTTCTTCCTTCCTTCCTTCTTCCTTCCTTTCCTCTCTCTCTCTCTCTCTCTCTCTCTCTCTCTTTCTTTTTTTTAGAATGGTGATACAAATGAGAAAAACTTTATCTTCATTTTAGGGTAATTGTAAGAATCAGCTGAGGTTGTATATAGAAAATGATAATGCATACATAATTGGCTATTATTGCTTTTTGCTATAGTGATAATGGTGTTAAAATAAAAATAGTAGTAAAGGCACTGGCACTGGTTTTGCCATACTGATTTCACATAATTAGATCATTATTGTGCAAGTTTAGCAGTTGTCAGCCGTAGAACATGATACAAATAGTGCACAGCCCAAGCTGAAATGTTATCTGCCTTTTCTTTTTGTTATTGCTTTTAAGATCCCGTGTGTGTGTGTGTGTGTGTGTGTGTGTGTGTGTGTGTGTGTGTGTTTTACAAGTATGCCTCTGTGTCTCTCTCTGTGTGGAGGGCAGAAGAGGGTATCAGGTGCCCTCTCACTTTTATTCTTCCTCCATTTCTTTGAAGAAGGATCTCTCTCTGAACTTGAGGTGTATACTAACTGAGGTTAGGCTGCAAGCCAGCAAGCCCCAGCAATCCTCCTGCCTCATTCCTCCTCAGATGTGGTCACAGATGTGTACAGTATGCCTGGCTTCTTACATGGGTGCTGGGATTCAAAATTCAGTCCTCATGATCATACAAGTGTTCTTAAACCTCATCTGCCATTTTCTTGAAAGAGTTTAAACACAGGCTTTTGTTGCTATTTGTTATTTGGTTTTTGAGTACAGAAATCATATCCGTGAAAACTTCAGAGTTTCCAACAATGGCAACTGCCAAAAGACGGAAAGTTTAGTGTGTACATCATTCACTTTCCATTTCATAATTACACAAAAAATGGTAGATTTTTGTGTGTTTGATTCATTTAAAAAAAATTCCATAGAAAATTAAAAAAAAATAGTTTAAAGAAACATACCATAGTAAGAGTAGTTATTTTTTTTAAAGATTCAGTTAGGGCTGATAGTTAGAAAATATATGCATGCATTTGTTTCAAAAACAAATCCCAACCTAATGACTTTTCAAAAGGCAGCATCTCCATGTTTTCAGTATGCCAAATTTAATCTAAGTTAGTAAAGTGTTTCCAAAAAGTTATGAATGCTCTTAACTACATAGCAAGCACATCTCCAGCTACCCTGTATGCCCTAAACTTTGAGATGATGCTATACTCAGTTAATACAAGCACTAAGAACTAAGAATTCATGGTATTTGTTTGTGCACCTCGCAAAGCAGATTTTGACAAAAGAATTGTCATAGAAGGAGCTGACCTTGGAAATGATCTGTTACTGGATCTCCTCCTCTCAAAGGACAGGATGTAGTTGAGAGACACTTAACAGTTGGAGCAAAAGTTTATGGAGAAATAGTCTTCCTCTAAAGGAGAGTACACCAATTTTTTAGCCAACACCAAGTTGTTGGCCCTGAAAATGCACATACCTAGGAGGATATATTTAGGAATTTCCTAGGTATAGATAAAACATAAGCTCAAAGGAGCAAAAAGATGTTTTAAGCTTGGTTATTCATATACTGTTTCAAAATTTGCCTTTTTGTGCCATCTTTAAAAATGAACATTCATGTAATCTCTCTATCCAGCTTTTATATAAAAATGTATGCATGTAAATATGCTTTGACAAGTCTCAGGTCGTGTGTGTGTGTGTGTGTGTGTGTGTGTGTGTGTGTGTGTGTGTGGTGTGGTTTGGTTTTTTCATGTTGTCCTTGTTTAGAGATGGAATCCTGCAAAACCTGGGCCAGCCTGGAATGCATGATCCTCCAGAGTGTTAGTATTACAAGGTCACAACATAACACCTGGATTTGACGGATGGATTTCATCTTAGAAAAGTATACCTAAGAAAAAATTGACCTGGAAATATGCTGGGTTCTTTTTTATTTTAATTTTCTTACGAATATTTTAGAGTGTGGGGATGGGTGGAGGCTGCAGACTAGTTCCCATGATCACGAAAGTCCCAGGCACAGAAGCATCTCAGGGGCTCACAGCTTTGAAAGGGTGACTAGTGGAGAGTGAGGGACACGGTGCAGTGCTCCATTTGTTCTCCCTTTCTGTAACTCCAATTTGCTGTTTACACTGCACATCTCCACATGCCAGTGATAATCTTGTTGATGATACCAGTTCCCTGAAAATGTCTTTATGGGCTCCAATGGGATTGTAAGGCTCATGTTCCTTTTTCAAGAGTTCTTTTTTTTAACATTTACTTATTTTTATTTAATGTGCATTGGTGTTTCATCTGCATGTATGTGTCTGTGTGGGCATCAGATTCCCTGAAGCTGGAATTACAGACAGTTGTAAACTGCCATATGGGGGCTGGGATTTGAACTTGGGTCCTCTGGAAGAGCAGCCAGTACTCTTAACCTCTGAATCATCTCTCCAGCTCTGGGCTCATGTTCTTATGAAGAAGGTCAAGTTCTGCAGGCACTGGGCAAGTAGGAAAGGGAAGACTGAGGATGAAATGAAGAACTGTAGCAGTGAGAACTGTTTATTTCTTTTGATGTCTTATTGAGAGAATGCATTTAACCTTCTTCAGACTCCTCATTTTAGATTCTAAGACACATCATTACCAATAATATGTTTTATGGAATGGCCAATTCTTTATTTACCCTGCATTATATTTGATAACAACTTGCTTTTGTGCATTACTGAATTTTCTTAATGCTTTAAATCTCTTTATCATACCTTCATTTCCTTTTTATTTCAAATCAGGACTATTCACTCCTGGAAGTGACTAAATCAAGTTTATTTAGCTGATAAGAAAGTTTAATTATTGACCTTCTAAGACATTCTTCATGTCAGGACATCTTATCATATAGGAAGTTTCAAATGTCCATTGATGTCTCATGCAACAATTCTTCATCAGTTGATAACATTTCTTTCCAACTGACATTCTTGCTGGAGTCCACCACACACTGAAATTTCTTCATGTAATTTCCTTACTTTGATCAAGGTAGTTAGGTGCTAAGTAATGGAAAACATCTTTCTTTTCAATGTAGTGCTACAATTCTCTTAGTAAAAGTTTAGAATGTAACATGAGGGATACCATGATATTTCTCTACAGTGTGGTTTACTTTAGGGAACCTTTATAGAGAGTATGTTTATATTTAGAAATAAATATTGATTAAAACTGCAGCTTGTTGCATGGCCAACAGTAGATGGCCAACAGAAAACAAAAGCATCTTTGGAGGTTCTTTGTCTCATAATGTATGACAGGCTTTCTTTTCTTTAATTTTATCTAATTATTTTATTTAATTTATATTTTTTCTTCTCTCTTTTTACCCTACAGTTCCATATTTTAGGGCTTCTGGTTGACTATTTTTATAGGGTTCCTGAGTATGTGAACTAGCGGGTCTTTGCTTCCTGTGTCTTCTCTTGGTGCTTTTTCTTTTGTTTACTTGTTTTGTCCAGTTCCGAAGTATTAGTTTTTGTTTTATCTTACTGTATATTATTTTTTTATTATCCCTTAAAAATCTGCTTGTTTTCTATTGAGAGACAGAAAGGGGGTGGATCTAGATGGTAGGGGTAGTGGGGAGGAAGTGGGTGGAATAGAGGGAGTAGAAACTGTAAAAGGTCATATTATTTGAGAAAAAAGGCAGTTAAACTCAAGATTCCAAAGGGCCCCAGTGGTAAACTCAGCCATCTTGCTGTCAGTGCTCACCCCAAGATGGGGATAAAGACTTGAAGCTATATGATCAAGGGACATAGATTTTGCCAACCAAAGCCCAAGGTTTAAACCAAGGCAGAGGCCACAGCTCTAGGTCAGGCTAAGGCTTCAGATCCAGCTCAGGCTCCCAAAGGCACCCATGCTCCCATGGAAGCTCCATAGAAAAAGCTTTTGTCTATAGTATGGAGGCAGATGGACTGGAGTAACACACCTACACACTGTTTGCTGCAGATGGTCAGTGCCCTGTGCTGATTTTACAAAGAAAATTCAGACAAGATTTGTTGAGTTAGCAAAGAGAAAGAGAGAGAGAGAGAGAGAGATTAGAGAACTAAAAAGATTTAATGTAGAAAAGCATCCTTTTGTCACTATGACTGAGGATTGTGTTCAAAGATAGTATTTGTCAATCAAACCAGAAATGTGACATCTCTATCTCTCCTTCAACAAGTGATTTCCCTGTACATTTTACTTTTACAAACCAGTAACTACCATCTAAATGTATGAATGGAAGCATTTGCATGCTTAATATAAAGGAATGTTTTTCTGTTTATTTCTGGGAAATGGAAAGGAGCTCAAAATTTAAATAGAAATCCATCTTTTGTTCTGTATCAAAAGAATGTAAAACTGGCATTTCTTTCCCTCCAAAACAGTATTTTAATGATAAGCTTTCCTCCAATCATTTCTTTTAAAATAACTGTGATTATCCTGACATCGCTTTTTTTGGCAGACACAAATTATGGTTCCTACCTGCTAGGTGTTTGTCTGAAAAAGGCTTAGACTAGCTGTGACTAATTTAGACCAACCAGGAAAGGAGCACTCTCAAGTTGTCAAGCTGCCTGAAGTGTGCAATGAGCTCTACGTTTCCAGCTTTTCATGAGCTGTCACCCATGCTGGGGTTGGCTTTGGGGATGAAGATGTATTTGAGTCATCCCTGAAGAAACAAAAGTAAACCCCCAGCCACATTTCTAATAGTCATTTCAATAAAGCTGATTGGTTCACCAAGTTGGACTTCAGTAGTGTCTATACTGTGGTCTCTCATGGATACTCTATTTGGGGTGAGTAGATGTGTGTGTGTGTGTGTGTGTGTGTGTGTGTGTGTGTGTGTGTGTTTTAGTCTTCCCAATAAAGTTTGTCATGCAACAATAATTTAGTACAATAAAAATGAAACAACAAATAGATTGGAATTTTTTTTCCCTTATTATTCCTGTTCCATCCCTTATTATTCTCAGTATACACTGAGAATACACTGTTATTGATATGACTTTATTAAAGGTCAAATCATAGTCAAATATCAATGTAAAATTTCATTTCTCCTGCTCTCAGAGGACCATTGCTGCTTACCACTATAGCTGAGTTTACTGTAGCTTTTTAAATGTTGTTAAGACATTAAGAATAACAACTTTTAGCCAGGAGGTGGTGGCACAGCCTTTACTCCCAGCACTTGGGAGGCAAAAGTTGGTCATCTTTGTGAGGTTTGAGGCCAGTGTGGTCTACAGAGTGAGTTTCAGGTCAGTCAGAGTTGCAGTAGAGGAACCTGTCTTGAAACAAAGCAAAACAAAACAAAAACAAACCCAAAACAAAACAACAACAAAAAGAGTAACAACTCTTGCAAACTTTCTGCTTCTTCTTATGCAAGATTCCTTATCTCTGAATGGAGGTATTTGATGTGATGAAGACCTTCAATTTAGACTCTCTTTGAAAGGATTTAAGAAATATAAAACCTAGGAATTCACCTGAATGCTAGCAGTCATGTACAGGGGAGATGCACCTGAGTGCCAGCAGTGACATATGCGGGGAGATGCCTCCTATTGAGACATGCCTTCCCAAGAATAGCCATTAACAGTCTCTTCAGTCTCCTCCCCACCCACAGGGGAATGACCATTAAGCTTAACACCTATCAGCAGGATTCGTCCTTCCCGGGCATCCCAGGCACCACCGTCTCCAGGATGGCTAGTCGAAGGGCACAGATTGACCACCCCCCCCCACCCTGGATCCTGGAGCAGCGTGAACTCCCAACCAAATAGTCTGACATAGAGAGCTCTGAGCCAATCAGAGCTGCACAAGTCCCCTTCCCCAGACCCCTTTTCCCTGCACCCCATAAAAGTGCCTGGGGGCAAGGAATCGGGGCCCGCCATGCTTGTCTCAGGTGTGGGAGCAGGAGGGACCTGATGTCGGCTGGATAATAAAAGCCTCGTGCGTTTTGAACATCTCGTGGTTTCTTGGAAGTCTGTCGGTGGTCCTAACATCTTCACATAATGTCTGGCTATGGGTCTCTGCATCTGTCCTCATCTCCTGCCAGGGGAAGCCTCTCTGATGATGATGACAGGATAAAGCACTGATCTATGAGTATAGGAGAATATCATTAGAAATCATTTCATTGTTTTGGTTTTTTTTTTGTTGTTGTTTGTTTGTTTTATTTTTCCAATTGTGCTTGGTTTTATCCTAGGTTTCTGAGTTATCTAGTCTCTGGTTCTCAGTTACCTAATCAGTGTTGCCTATGTGTTCCTTTTCATGGACTGCACCTTAAGTCAAGTCAGACCTTTGTTGGCTATTCCCACAAGTTCTGTGCCACAATTGCTCTAGTGTATTTTGCAGACAAGACAGATTGTAGGTCAATTTTTTTGTTGTTGAATTGGTGTCCAAGTTTCTCTTTTGTAAGAGCCAGAGGTGGTGGAGGAAACCAGGAAAACAAAGCCTCCTGAATCAGCTGAGCAAGGTGCATATGAACTAACAGAAACTGAGGTAGCAAGCACAGGGCCCACGTGGATCTGTACCAGGTTCACTGAGTATATATTATAGCTATTAGGTTTGTATTCTTATGGGACTCCTGACTGTGAGAACAAGTGGATCTCTGATACCTTTGCTTGCTCTTGGGATTCTTCCTCCTGTTGAGTTGCCATGTCTAACTTCGATATGATAGTTTTTGCTTCATCTTATTATATCTTATTTTGTCGTGTTTGGTTGTTATTTCTTAGAAACTTGTTCTTTAATGAGATATAGAAAGGGAGTGGATCTGAAGGGAGGAGAAGTGGGGAGGGACTAGTAGGAGAAGAGGGAGGGAAACTATATTTAAAATGCACTGCATAAAAATAGAATCTTTTTCAGTGAAAGGAAAAGAAAAAAGAGTAACAAACCCAGCTTTATGCGCTCCTGGATATAGTTTCATAGCTTTCATCAAGATAATTTCACTATGATTTTGGGTCTTGTATTTTGGAGGCCCTATTTTCTCACTCACAAGCAGGAGTGCTCACAAGTGTGTGTGTGTGTGTGTGTGTGTGTGTGTGTGTGTGTGTGTGTGTGTGCTAGAAGTTAGCTGTCTTTCTCTGTCACTCTCTACTTCATTGTCCAAGACAAAGTCTCTCACTGAACCTGGAGACTGCCAGCTTGCCTGTCCCCACTCCCTCTCCCACAAGTACACATACCATGTAGGGGATTACAGACACATCTTCTTTGCCAGGCTTTTCCTAAGGGTGCTTAAAATCAGATCTCCAGTATTCATGCTTGTACATCAGCAATTTATCCCCTGGACCAACTCCCCATTCCCCCATGAGGCCCATTTCCTATTGCAGTTCTGCCCACAGCTTCTGCTATTTCCCAAGCAGACATTCTGAGCCAGTCTGGGGAGTAGGGACCATGCTGTTCTCTCCTTTTCCAGAAGCAGTGGCTCTACTTTTATAACCATGGTCCTATGCTGAAGACTTAGTGTGTGAGGAGATTCTAAAGTCAGAAGACAACATTGTATACCTCCCTTGGGCCATCAAATCTATCTCTTTTTTTCCACTTACAAAATTGGCATATTAAATAGGAATGCAGGAGTAGAGCTTGAGCTTGACCTCCAGTGGAAAGATACAAAAGGCTTCTGTGCTATACTTATTGAAGAAAGAGACCTTTCCAGCAGGTCTGGATGAAGAGGTATCTTATAACCACTATTCTATAATAGCCCTAAGTCCTTTTCTTTTCAAATATGTGGCATCTTTAAGATAATAAGCTTACTCTCACTTTCCTTAGGTAGAGACTTGGAGGTAGAGAAAGAAAACTTGTCTTTGTATAAGAGAACAGTGTACTCTGCCCCATCCTCAGAGATGAAGCAGTATACTCTTTTGAGCTCATATTCCGCAGTTTCTTACTACCTTTGACAGCTATGAACTTTTTGAATGAGAGTCTGTCTTTTGTGGAGCCTTCCAAATTATGCCACAGTGAAGATCAACTAAGGAAAGACAGGAAGAACGTGACATCCATAAGAAAATTGCTTCAGATGCGTAATTGGCAGTATATAGGGTATGGCAGCTCTGTAAAAGTGGTATTATACCAAAGTCAGGGATAGGGTAGTGTAGAAGGACTGCTAAATTAATCCTTTCTCACTTAAGGAAGTTAGAATTCGCTGTTCTTATTTATCTCCTTGTAGTCCTTAGGGTCAGCAAACTTTCTTGAGGTCGCATCACAAATAAATTGGTGGATTCCACTTCATTTTCACCGCGAGCAGGGCAAAGAGAATGCAAGATTTGAAATGGGGTCAGAGGCTATTCAAGCACTATCACAGTGCACAAAGACAGCAGAGATGACTTAATTCAGAACACTGCAATAAAACAGAAATGGAACTCAATTTCAGTAACACCAAAGACAGAAGGGCTCCCAAGCAGAGGAATGAGCAAGTGGAAAAACACCGAAGAGCAACCACTCCCCTCCCACAGCCCATTAGCAGGGAGATTGATCAATAGGATGTGTTGAGCACATGGAGTTATTCCTGAATTTGCAAATGCTTTTCTCTGTGATTAGGCCATCTGTGTTTGCTAATTGGCATCCATGGAAATTAGGCTTCTACCCTCCCGTGGAGACTGGGAGATAGGGGTGTTCTGTTCTTTCATGCTGACATTTCAAAGAAAAGCTTCCTAGGTCTTTGGGAAAGACATTCCTGTGTTATGTAACTGGTAAGAGTCTTCTGAAAGGATTTTGCACCTCAAAGGGACAGAGAAAGAGTTTTTAATTACACGTTTTCTAAAGTCAAAGCTCCCAGAAAAAAAGAAGGTCAGCTTGTTTGTAGCTTAGCTGAGTTGAAGAAAAAGTTAGCGGAGCCTGGGTCAAGGCTGTGCTGGCTGAGATCTTCAGGAAGAAAGAGACCTTGGTTTTGATCAGAGCCATGGATTTTCACCTGCTTCCACATGAAGCAGATGCAGTAGAAAACAAACATTCTAATGTTTAGCAGGGTGCTTCTTGTAATGTAAAGTAGAATACAGATAAAATTGGTGGGACATCACTATTTTCTCAAGTCCAAACCCAATTTTTACATCTTAAAGCAAGGAAATGACATGGATCAGAATGAGTAGGCCAGAAGCCGGCTGAATTACCAGATATCTAGCGGTAGCTTCATAGAGAATAGAGAGGGGTGAGAGCCCACCAAATGCCTGTGTTCACTAAGAACTGCGTAATTAGCAAACAGACATCCATTTGACTATTTCCACTAGCAACTCTTCATACATATGAGAGGTATTGAGAGGAATTAAGGGCTGGCAATGGGAAAAGTGTAAGAACTTGTTATATGCAACATAAGTTTATTGCAGAAATCATTTCTGCAGCTTCTAACAAAAACTAGAAAACATGAGGCTGGAAGATCTCTGAGACCCTTTTCAGTTTAGACCTCTCGGTGTTTCTGCATTGTTTTCCTGTCAGTTGTCTCCTTTCATTGTGCTTAAATTCTGTTTGGCTTAATGCTGCTCGAAAGAATAGTTATACTCCCAATTCCATACTTTACTGTTTTTCAAATTTTCTGCTTTCCCAGCAATGTTGGTGCAATGGAAATCCATGGGGAGGGCAACCCATTTCTTGTTCTTGTTCAAGAAGTAGTGAGTTGGAAATCACAGAAGGCCACAAGGCAAAAACGTTTTTGCAAGAGGAAAGGAGAAACTGGTGAGCAGCGCCTCAATGAGGTCTAGAGTTGGGGTGTTGTTATTGATTCTGATTCTTATCTTAAGGGTGTCATAGGGTTTCTATTGCTGTGCTGAGGCACCATGTCCAAAAGCAAGTTGGAGAGGAAAAGATTTATTTGGTGTACACTTCCATATCATTTTTTTATCATCAAGGAAGTCAGGACAGGAACTTAAACAGGGCAGGAACCTAGAAGCAGGAGCTGATACAGAGGCCATGGAGGTATTCTGCTTACTGGCTTGCTCAACATGGCTTGCTCAGCCTGCTTTCTTATAGAACCGAAGACCACCAGTCCAGGGATAGCAGGACCCACAATGGGCTGGGCCCTCTCACGGTTGGAATTATGGTGCATTTTCTGAATTGAGATTCCCTCCTCACAGATGACTTTAGCTTGTGTCAAGTCAACATAAACATTTCCAACATAGCTGAGCAATTGTGGCACATGCCTTTAACCATTCATTCAGGAGGTAAAGGCAGGCAGAACTCCAAGAGTCCAAGGCCAGCCTGGTCTACAAAGTGAGTTCCAGGACAGCCAGAGTTACAACAGACAAACCGTGTCTCGAAAAACTGAAAAACAACAACAAACTACAACAACAAAGAATCCAGCACAGGGGGAATCAATTTAAGTATTTCCATCCTGCCTATAATTGTTGTAATGTACATAAGTGTCAGAGGATGGGGGGAGATATCTGGGAAATGCTCTCTTCTGGATGTGACATAGCCATTGTGCTGATGAACTCACAGTAGCACAGTAACTACTTTGTTACTTATAGAAAACCTTCACAGGATCAAGCCAGTCACACTTACAGCAAGGATAGAAGGGGCTCGCAAGGCTTAGCTATCAACTAAGGAGTTGTTATTGGCAGTTGATTGGTAGGAAGGGAGGAACAGTCACTCTTCTTTGGGGGTATGGCTACTGCTGGGTTGTCTATGCAGGCAGTAGATGGCCCCACAGCCATGCCTGTCTGGATAGCTCTATCTGGACTCAGTGTTTATTAATTTAAGAAAAGGAAAAAGAGGTATGGAGAGTTGCTCCAGCCATTAAGAACAGTTGTGGCTCTTACAGAGGACCTAGAATTAGTTCCCAGCACCCGAATGACAGTTCACAAACATCCATAATGCCAGTTCTAGGGAATCTGATGCCTTCTCTTCTGGCCTTTATAGGCACTGTGCACAGATGGTTTACCTACATACATGCAGTCCAAACACACACATAAAATAAATAAATCTAAAAAAAAAAAAAAAAAAAAACTAAGAAGAAAAGAGGAAATGAGTTTGGAAAGAATTGTTGAGGGGTCCTACAGGTATTTGGATGGGGAGAGGTGGTGAGTATGATCAAAATATACATTGTATATGTGTATAGAATATCCAAATATAAAGAAAGGATATTATTAAAAATAGCAAATAATTGTCATATAACTGTACCTTGGGTTCAGGGTTACCTGTGGTCCTTGGGCACAGAGTTGCTTGGTTTTCTGATCTGAAGCTATGGCATGCACAATAGGGCCAATTTTCCCTTAAACTCGCTATTTCAAATGGAGTGTCATCACTGCAGGATCACATAACCTGCTGGGCTTTGCTGGACAATAGTTTAAAGGTCTTGGAATCACCCAGAATAGTGAGTCCTTCCCTTCTTGTTAGGTGAGAGGGACAGACCAATAGTTTTATTCAATAAAACCAAGAGGGAGAATATAATGAGCTAGTTGATAACATTTCACCATCATTGACTTCTTGCCTGGTAGCCTTTTCGCAGTAGAACTTGGTCAGATTTTTCATCTGCTTTATCAACTTGAAGATGAGCAAACCTCCAGATGAATGCGCAAGGGATGGAAGAAAGAGTAGAAGAGGGGGGTGTGCCCTTGTGCACAGGCTTAATTCTTTCAGAACCTGTACATTATTATTACTTTATAATAATAATAATAATAAATGTATATTATTATTATTATTAATTATTACTATTATTGCTTAAGGCCATCAACCATAGACACCAGACTCCAATTTTTTTCAGTATTCAGAAAGCTTCCAGGCCTTCAGCCCCATACTTGGGTCTTATCGTTAGTCCCTATTGTTTTGAGGTTCTAAGCTTCCAGCTGATCAAGTGTTGCTTTTAATGACTTATCAGCCTGTAGTTGAGCACTACTGGACTTGTGCTCTGACTATATAAGCCAGTTTGTAACTGTAACACTGGAGCTTGTGCAGTGTGACACTCAATTCCAATGTGAAGAGACAGGAATTGAATCGTAAAGTTGTACTTTGTTCAGAAGACTGGCAATCTTGGAAAGTGGTGCGTTCACACCCTAGGCAAGCAAAGCTTACACCTAATCTCTAGCCAGCAGGTTATGAATGAGTAAACCAAAGGCAGTCAATTATCAGCCAGCTTAGTCTTGCCCCTCTGACCAGGTGGTCAGTTTCATCAATGATGGTGTTTTAGTTTCTCTCATTACCATCTGTCTGGACAGCTCAATTCAAGCTCTTCTGGGGAGGCTCAGTTTGCTTAGAGTCAGTCATGCATTCCTCCTTGTGCCACTTGGATTGGGGAATTAATTCAGAACAAGCAAGCCATTAACTGTGTGTACATGCTGAACTCTTTACATATTCTCTTATTTCTGGGGCTATTCCTGTGTGCTACAGAATCTCACTGCTTCCTTAACTTTTGTGATTGCATTTTGAATGTGGATGGTTGTTCAAATTGCCCTTTCTGATGGGGAATCAATGTGAAAATTCATATTCTAGCCTGGGTTGAGTGTGTGTTCATGAAGTCTGCCTTAAAATACTGTGAATAATCATATAATAGGAATTTAAGATGAAAATGTGGACAGGGACAGCTCCTATGTCTCAAGGTCATCACCATAAAAGAATCAAAGGTATTCCAAGTATTTTGCCTGGGCTCCATTTCCTCTAATGTAGCAAAAGCTAAACTGACTTTTTCCCCTGGTGTTTCTTTTTCCTAATGTAAAAGGTAATGTAATATAATATAAGAGAATTAGGGGAGATTATCAGAGAGCTCAGCAAAACCAATTGCTAATCACGCATTTATTTTTATTTACTTCCACCACACATGCTAGTGCATAGTTGTGAGTATAATTTAGCAGAAGAGTCCGTGCCTGGCATATCCTAGGCCCTGAGTTTAATCTCCTCACTGGAAAAAAGTAAAGTCTCTGAAGTTACCACCAAAAACATTTGATTCCATTTTTCTGTTTTCTTTTTTTTAAATAGTTCCCCTTGGACTTTAATGACAGCTTTTTTTTTTTTTATACGCTTATTTTTGTGAGCATGAGTAGTTTGCTTACGTGTATATACCTGTGTTCCAAATACCCACAGTGCCCATGGAAACCAGAAAGGATATCAGATCCCTCGGAAAAGGAGTTACAGATGATTATGAGCCACCATGTAAGGGCTGGAAATTGAACTCCTGTCCCCTGCAAGAGCAGCCAGTGCTCCTAAACACCGAGTCATCTCTGCAGCTCCTGATTTCATATTTTTCAATGTTTTGTTCTTATTCTTTCAAATCTGAAGAAATTCTTTAACTTTTTAATCTGTATTTTTTGATCTCCTTACATTAGCTGACTTTGACTGTTTATCTACCATTGCTAATGAACCCCACTTCCCATTACCTATCTGTCAAATTCAATGTCTTGTACTACTTTGGTCTGAATTATTTCAATCCAAATAGATTTTTGGTAAGCATCATTTTAATGTATATAAAAAATTTCAGTACTTTAAAAAACTGATTTATTTACATAAAACTAATTTTATATCAACTTTAAAGCTTGTACGTCATTTATGACATTTTTATGTCATTATGTCAACAATATTGATGAAATAAATTCACAGTTTTGGGTTCACGTTGTAACTGTTTATGCTCTTGGCAAGAACATTTTCACAATCAAATGTATCACTGCGTCTGGAATGATGAGATGTTTGAAAGCCAGTACCTACAAATCTACAGCTGTTATTCATTTGCATACTAATTGAGAGATGGTTTGAAATCCTGAGTGGCCTCCCAGCTTTTAGGAATTTTTGTGGGGTTTTGCTAGTGCTCTGGTTGTTTGTTTTCACAATTTAACTTCATTGCTTTATTGAATTTCTCAGAATACAGTAAGCAACCATATTTAACGTAGCTATAAAATACTTAAAGTCACAGGAAATAAAACTATGTTGTCCCCATTTAATAAGAGAACCGAACTTAACTGTTTTCCCCTAGTGATGCTATTACCACCTTTAGTGTTTTACAATTGATTGATTTATCTCAATTTCTTACCTTACTAATGTAAAATTTATTTTACCTTTAATTCCTCACTTCTCTCACTTTGTAACCCTCTTTCATACCAACTCTCAACCTGCTGCCAAATATAAATGTTCACATATAACCTCTTTCAAATTATTAATAAAAATAGAAACTTAAACAGGAATGAGTCTAAAATAAAATATGAAGCTGTAAGGACAGAACCAAAGTAGTCAAACTTTAGCCAGGCTTTTAAAGATCTCTGAAAAGTATAGGCCTACGTTTCTTGTGCCCAGAAAAGAAACAACCAGTTCTCAGAAAAACCACACAGTATGGGGCCATTGCCCAAGGGTCCCAGGCTTGGAATTTCCCAATCCCACACCTGTTGCCAAATGCTTAGAAAGTCCCACCCAATCAGATTATGCAATCAGATTGTGCCCCATACTCTGTTACTTAAGCCACTTGTAGAAAACTCTATAAAAACAGTATGAAATTGTGCTTCTGGGTCACTCTCCTCTTCTGACTTATAGGATACATGAGAGTTGACCCCAACACGTTGGTTAATAAACCTTTTGCTTTTGCATTGATCTCGAGTCCTGGTGATTCTCCTAGGGTCTCTTTCCACCAGCCCCATACGAAGCAAAGCAGCTACTGAAATCAGCTCTAGATCCTAACCTTAAGACTACCAAATACATGGGATGTCTACAAGATCCTTGTTACGTTAATGACCTTGAAACACGGGAACAATGATAGTACTGTCTGACTCATTTTGTCATAACTGATTGAATCTGGGTAGATTCCTGACCCTAGTGAGACTGATAAGATTCCAGTAAAACCTGCACGCTCAAGATGAAAAGGATTACACACTGGGGCCATTTAATAGTGGAAAAGAGGAGTAAGAGAAGAGCCCAGTGAGACAAGCCTGCATTCCTGTTCTGCAACCTGTCCTTCAAATAATACATGACGCACTTCATGATTACCATCTCCTCTCTCCCTCTCCCTCCTTCTCCCTCCTTCTCTCTCTCTCTGTCTCTCTCTCTCTCTCTCCCTCTCTGTCCCTGTATCTCTCCCTGGTGCTGGGGAATAAAGGTTAAATTTGACCTGGTGTTAAGCAAACATTCTATCATGGAGCTGTACCCCCAGCCCATCTTTCCTTACATTTTGAGCATCAATGTATCAGGAGCTATGCAAGATCATGGAGCATCACTTCATTTAATCCTTTCAATAACCATGTAAGTTGAGTGCACAGTCTATGAATTAAACACAAGGAAAAGAAACCAGTTTACCGATTTTAATTCAATAGCTGCATATTCCTCTGCCAGTAAGTTATAGAAAGTGATGAATCCATACGTTTTCCTTCATAAATGCTTACTAAATGGCTTCTAAGTGTCAGATGGATTCAAGAGAATGGAAACATGCACACCTGTGTGTTTGAAAATATTTCATGGAAATTCTATATTTTTCTCTTTGTGGTATCTGTTCTAAGAGGTTATTGTGTAGATGTTAAGGAAAAAACAATTTGTACTCATCTAACTCTTTGATTTCTTTACAATTTGTCTGGGATCTAAGAAAAAACAAATGTATATTTTCTTTAAGATACAGTAAGCAGTGAGTGGAAGCTATTTCTTGAACCCCACCACAAGGCAAACTCCAAAGGAACACAAAGAAATTCAAGAATCAAGTTTGTATGAATGGAAGGAAATTGGACATAGAGTTATATAACTCTAGCATTCATGGAAGAAGAAGATATTTTGCAAATTTCTACAGCTCATCTCAAGCTGGAAAAAGCAAAAAGTGCTGCTGTGTGAGGAGCAATAGTCCATATGCTGAATATAGTCTGGAGAGCTAACACAAGTTATTTAAAAAATACGTACAATTAGTTCCAAAGTTAATGTATCTCTTAAGACCAATGTAAGTTAAAATTAAAGTATTGAGTTGTCTTCTTAGCATTATGGGATGTGAAAGCAAAGAATTAAAGGGGCTCAACCAACTTTAATTTTTGGTCAGTGACAGATTGTGATGGATGCTAGTGGTTGTCATTGGTCTCTAGTTGCTGGGAAAATTATGGTAGCTATTTTTATCATCCAACTTTAGCCATAAGCTCTAATTCTTGAAACATTAAGTCTAGCAAATTAAAAGCTTTTCTGACAAGTATTATAAAGTGATAGTAGAAGAAAATTAATGAATATTCTTGGAGCATTTATTTCTCTGACAACAGCCTAGTAATCACAATGCTGACAAAATAAGACTTAGAGTTTGTGTATGTGTGTCTCTTCAACTTCGTGTACATTTTAAGTTGTAGCTGACACATCATTATGTATCAGATTTTAAACACATTCTATGATAAGAAGCTAAATGTAAATTTGACTCATTTTTATTAAAGTAAGTAAATGATTAAAGTAAATTCAGAATTACCTACTCAATGATAAAAACACAATGCTAAAATTAACACCCATCCCAATAAACAAATCATACCATAACGAGAAAAGTGAGGAACTACTGGATCAAAACAAGACAGAAAACCAGCTGGGCAAACTCCAAGGTCTGTATCTCCATGTCTGATGTCAAAGTGCTCTTCAAATATCTAATTCCTTTTAGTTTGTTGACTGCAACACACTTCTCTCTTGGGCTGGTTCCACACTCAGTCTGCTGTGCATTTTATGTTGGAAGTATATGATCTACTCTTTGATTGCATAGGGGCTAACATTTAAGAAATTGGCTGCAGAAAGAATCTGAACTTTGGATTGTTGAACTGTAGAGACTGATAAACTGTGGAGACTTTTGAAATTGGACTGAACGCATTTTTGCATTCTGATATGGCTACAAGCCTATAGGACACAGGGAGTTGAATGTGGTTGTGTGCATAGAAATGGCCCTGTGCTGGCTAGTCGTGTGTCAGTTTGACATACAAACTAGAGTTATCTGGAAGGAGGGAGTCTTCATTGAGAAAATGCCTCCATAAGATCTGGCGGTAAGGTATTTTCTTAATTAGTAATTGGTGGGGGAGGGCCCAGCCCATTGTTTCAGTGATTCCATTCCTGAGCTGGTGCTTCTGGGTTCTATAAGAGAACAGGCTGAGAAAAGCCGTGGAGCAAGCTGGTAAGCAGCACCTCTCCATGGTTTTCTGCATAAGCCTCTGCTTTCAGGATCCTGCCCTGTTTTAGTTCCTGTCCTAACTTCCTTGGGTGATAAACAGTGCTGTAGAAATATAAGCCGAATAAATCCTTTCCTCCCCAGCTTGCTTTTTAGTCATGGTGCTTCATCATAGCAATAGAAACCCTAACTAAGAAAGACCCCCATACAATAATATAATTGAATGCTTAGTCATTAGTGAAAGGCACTACTTGACAGATTAGGAGGAGTGGTATTATTGGAGGAGGTGTGGTCTTGTTGGAGGAAGTGTGTCTTAGGAGGTAGGTTTTGGGGTTTCAAATGCTCAAGCCAGGCACAGTCTCCCTCCCTCTCTTTCTCTCTCAGTCTCTTTCTGTCTGGTAACTGTGACTCCTAATGTAAAACTTCCATTTTCTCTCTAGCACTATGGCTGCCTGCTTGCTGCCATGCTTCCTGCCATGATGACAATGGACTAAACCTCTGAAAGCAAGCAAGCTCCAATTAAATGTTTCCCTTCATAAGAGTTGCTGCTGTCATGGTGTCTCTTCACAGTGATAGGTCATTGACTAAGACACTTATTAATGGAAGCAAAGTAAGATTAAACATCTTACCTCAAGGGTGCAACTTGACATTCTAAATAGCAAAAACCTGACCCAAATAATATTTCACACCGAACATTCCTCTTTGCTCAATTTTGTATTCGAGTACTTTGGGAATAAATGCTTTTTTAGTGAAAGAAAAAAGGGAAAAAAGAAAGAAAGAAAGAAAAATAACAAAGATTGGAATAAAGAAGCAAAAAATATTAGCAAAAGATAATGAAGGAAAATATATAGGAAGGGAAAATAAAAAACAAGTAATGAATTCTGGCAAAATGTCTTATGATAATAAAGTAAAAATAATCAATTACCTTTGCTTAGAAAAAAAGTAAATAACAAATAATAAGCTCATAATAACATTGCTGTTGTTCTTTGAGTTAAATGAGTTTAAATACCAGACTACAGCTTTTATACTTTCTTACATATTGTGTTTGACATTAAATTTAACGATATTATATTTAAATAAAACTATAGATGGGAAATTCTGAATGAGAACAGAATGTCTCGGCATTGCACAGACTAAGGAAGATAACCTGGTAGAAAGCATTTTGTTTAGAGGAAAAAGCAAATAAACTACCTCCTGAGGACCACACGGCCCATAAAATCACTGAAGGACACCAATAAAGCTTTCTTCTTCTGTACATTTTATAATGGAGTTACTTCAGACTGTGGATAGGTCTCTAGACCAGCAGTTCTCATCAAGGTGAGCTAGTGAGGTAAAATACCAACATCCCTCTCCTTTCTGGAATAACAGAGAATATTCAGGACCATGCTGAGTCCCATAGTGACCAAGGCTTGTAATTCAAACTTAGGTCCAAAGAACCTCATCTAACTACATGGAAAATTCTTGTGCCATGAAGATCATCTCATTCCAAATTCCATAACCACCCACCAGTAAGAGACTCCAGAGGGAACAACACCTGTACCACTCATACTGGCTGGTAAATGGTCTTAATTAGAACCATACTATGGTCTGAAAATAAATTTTACATCTGTTTCCTTTACTTCTGTTAGCCTATGACTTAAGATTACTCAATGTATATATGGAGGTGGTACTCAGTAGATTTTTAATAACTGTATATAAATAATGATAATGAAATACAAAGATTATTTTTCAAGTAATGAAGAAAAAGGTCCTCAATTTAAAGATAGGCCTCAGGGTGTTGCTATTTTAATTGTGCTCACCAAGAAACAATATTTTGTTCGTATTTCAAATTTCTAAATTTGATAATATCAGCCTTTTTAGAAAAGGTGAAAATATGCAGGGTCAATTTATATGAATCAAACTTTCTTGAAAATGGAAACACCAGAATTTCTCCTACCTTTGGGTGAGCTCCAAATGAGAACAAAGAGATATGACCACTGTATAAGGGTGTACAGATTATGTAGAGCATAGCTCAAGGCCTCTTGATTGGAATGTCACCAAGGCTCTCAGTATTGGGCATCTCATCCATCCATACAAACTCTAAGACATAGTTTGATGGATGAAGATGCGGTAATATTTTAAGAAAAATAACCGTCAAGTTATGAGATTTTAATAGACTCTCACCATTGTATGCAAGTTTTATATAATCAATACAATCAGTATCTTTATCCGATTCTTAGACAATAGTAGAAGTAAAATAACATTTTCTTACAACTTGATAAGAATAATACATATTTTGCTGCACTTGCTAGGAAGCAGTCTGAGAGTATCATGTTTTGGAATTAATTTTATTGTTTCTGCAATTTGAAGTCATAAAAAGATGAATCAGTATGTATACCTTAGGAGGAAGAATAATAAACAATTTACAGTAGAGGCGACTTGTTTATTTTCGTGCCTGGCACATAATTGGCTTTATATATGGAAATAATCATGATTGAGACCATTTTTGAGAATCTTATTCATAAAGTTGATTGTTTTAAATACATGGGCAATTCTTTATTGTTTTTGGAGTTTTCAAGTATCCACACACAGACAATATTAAAACATGCTAAATTATATCAACTCGGGGTATGTAAGATTTTTATCTGTGGCCCCAGCAAATAATACCCAACAAGAAAGAAACTTTTTAGTTCAAAATGACACATACATTGACTGGAGGAAAAACTCTACTTCCTGATTCACCCTAAATATAAAACAAAGGTCTAATACTGTAAGGGGAGTCTCCTGGCTTCTCTTCCTCGGGGTTTGGTAAGTCTCTAGAGTTTCAGGAAGAACAGAAGCTCATGGTGTGGTTATGACATTCACCAAATGGTCTCCTCCCATGCTGGTGTCTTGGTCGTTCACAATCACCTTGGTAAGAAGAAAAGACTAAGTATAAGCAATGACAAACTGCATATTCAGAAAAAACAGTATTATAGAAAATAACGAATAGATACTTCTCAGAACCTGTACATACTATATGAACTGATCCAAAAACTGTAAACAGTGTTAAAGCATTTTCTGAAAGTTCTTTGAAGTTTTGTTAAAAGGAAAAAAGACTAGTTCTACTGGCTGGACCAGAAAAGACTGTGAAATTCATTAAAGTTGTCTGCATGAAGGAAGCTTCTACATTCAAATCGAATTAGATGTCAAGTGGGACTCCTGGGGAATGCAATTAAAATGATGAGATCAGGGAGCCAGCTACACAAGTAAGGTCTCTGACTCTATTCCTTGGAGAATATAGTGGAGTCCAGGCTTAGCTTGGATACAAATTAGAATCATTATGAGGTCTATAATCTTTGAAATAAATTTAAAAATGTATTATAAGCTGTTATGATTGCTGGCTATCAGCCAACATAAAGAATGGGCAACTCAACCATAACGTCAAGCAGCACTGCATTTGGCACCTACGGATACCTACCATGGTTTTAGGGGAGGAAACTGATGTGCAGTCTTCTTGCTAATAAGCTTGATGAAGCAGGCTTCATATCAATTCAGCATGTTGTTATTTTAGTCTGCCTCTCTGGACTGTGCAAATTTGATAAAATTTGACTCAAATGCAGCCATCATTTCTGGATACAGATGACTGCTTAGGCCTGAGTTGCTACTAAAGCTGCATCTTAGAGTCCTTTTGCAGAAATCAGCATTGAACAGCCAAAGGTAGGCAATGGAAAATCTCTTAGGGAGCTGCCTCTTTAATATGAAATTCACAAAGCAGAGAAGCAGTAGGAGCTGGGTTGAGCTAAAGCATTTACCTACCTGAGAGGGACGACATCCCTGAAAATGAAGGGTGTGTTTTCCAGAGTGTTCTGTTCCTCAAATCTGGTGATGCCAGAGGTCCCGATCTTCTAGTGCATCTGAGATTATGGTGAGATCCTCTTACTCTGTTCCTCTTCAGGCCTATCCTATTTCACTCTGGTATGATTGGAACTCATCAGCTCATTCATAGACACGAGTTCTTGAGAATGTGTTTTTCCATGCATCAACTGAATGTACACTTGTTATTGTCTATGGGAAAGTAACTTCCCTTTAAACTCTCAGGAGAATAGTTCTGTCTGAGGATGCTGCTTTGTACAAATCAAATTAAATGACAAACTGCACCCCTGCAAAAATACAACTAAATCCACACATCAGACCACTATCCTTAGGATTAGCCAACCTGTGTGTTATAATTTTTAATTGATGACTGTGAGCTCTGGGACATAGAGACACAATCTAGTATAAATTCTAGTATAAATTCTTTTCTTGTATTGCAGTTCACTGACCAATTCCAAATAGATACAAATGCTACTTAATCAACTGAACCTGAGGTCCTGAGAAAATAGGAAAAACACTGCCTTAGCCTAGGGCACTGTGTACCTCCCAGACCAGAACTCCATATAGTGTCAGGAGCTAGGAGACTGCAGAGAAGACTCTTTAAATCTAATTGCACTACATACAGAAAAGATCTGTGGGAAGGAAACCTCCTTAAAGTCAGAATTTAATTCTAATTTGGACATACCACTTAATAGCTATAGCTCACTCTGACCTAACCGCATATTCTCTACAATGTAACAGGAGTCTCATGATCCTACTGAGGAACTGGCTGATTAGATATGATTAGACAATCTGCAAATAAATTATTTGTTCTTGTATGAAGGATACCTTCACCACAATCACAACCATTTAAAATTTTGAGCTGGCTAAGGAACATGATTATGGCGTAGCTATGTTCGGCTGTGAGTAGAATGATTATCAATTTGAAGTGATTTTTAAGGGCATCAGGCTCAATTCTCCCTGAAAAGCATCCCATTCCATTTCCTTCCATTCTTCCCTACTCTGTCCCTTCCTCTCTCTCTCTCTCAGCCCTTTCCTTCCCCCTTTGTCTCTCCCTCATTTCTTCTTTCCTTCCTTCATCATATCCTCCCTCTTTCTTTGTCACTCCTTTTCTTTGTCTCATCCTCTTCCTTTCTTCCTTCTGTTAATAAAGGCTCTCTCTAAAACTTAATGCTAAAATTCCAGATGGAAATACTCATCCTAACAATGCTTTGTGTGTCCATCAGTCAATATTTATTATTAAACACTTGATGTGTAAGCAATTAGATCTGGGTGGTATAGCTCTTTGTTGTCCAATATTTAACTATTAACAATATGGTGCTATTCAATTAATTAAAGTTAAATATAACTAAATGCTGCTCCTCAATGACTCTAGCAACAATTCAAATGATCACTAATCACATGTGGCAAAAAATTAAGCCATTCAGATTAGAGCCAGCTGTGTTGCCCAGCACTCCTCTAAAAGCATGATTGTTTAAAGACTGATTGGTTTAACTATGATAATAAGTAGAACATACCTGAAGCAATAGGTCAACAGTGGCGTAAAGGGACAGTTAGATGTTAAAGTGGAGAGAGGAGGTAACATTGAGTGCTTTAAGGAGCATACCTTGAGTTCATAGATTAGACAGAATTGAAGACAATTAGAGAAGGAAACCAAGTAAATGAGTATTTGAAAAAACAAAAACGCTTCACTGAAACAGCCTGGAAGGAGATGGTGCTTTTGAAGAGTTTTTTACATGACCCTGAGAAAAATAGTCAGCACTTCAAGTGGGTCTATATGAATTATGGAAGAAAATATCATGAAATATGTAACCCAGCATGGGGAAATTCCTCTCATGCCTGGAAGGCCTTGGGTAGTGAATTTGTAACTAGGGAAGAGCTGAACATAGACTTTGCTTCCTTGGCTAAAGCCTAAACCCCACTGTGAAAATATCACATTGAGAAATCAAGGGAGACCTAGAAAAATGATTCTCAGCAGGAATGGAGTCCTGTTTAGCAATTATTATCTGTGAGATCAACATGTGCTCTCAAAAAGATGCATGCATTTGCTGTGTCTGGATCAAAAGCATCCGTGGGAAAGATGATAAAAACATTTTTTTACATTGACCTAAAGTCTTGGAAAGATACTGATTTAAAGAGCTTAACTTGAGGAGCATGGGTCACCATCATTAATGATGGTGATGACACCAAGCAGTGATTGTAGATGAGATTATTTAGGCAAGAGGAAGGATGTCCTGGATCAGCATGCATTCAGGGCATCTTAGTGGACACAGGTCAGTAAGCGCAAGGAGGGAGCTGGGGCTTGGCATTTGTTTTTCTTTGAGTATTTTGTGTTATTAGCTAGAACACCTGGGGATTATACCCAAGAAATAAAAATCAAGCACAATTATAAGCATTTTGCTTATACATTTAGAACAAATATATATGCGGGACTCATGTCCTGAAGTTAATTGGACCTAGAATAGTTCCTGAGGCAGTTTCAGCATCTGGAGATTATGGTTTTTTGACCTTGGGACAATTTTAGTTTCTAACTTGCTGACTTACTTTTATACTGCCAAATTTGATTCAGTGGGATTGTTGACAGAATGTCTAATAGGTTCATTTAAAGAATGTGCACACATGTACATGCATGTATTTATTTAATAATATAGATGTTTTCTGCTGTTGAAGAGAAAGTTCATTCTGCTTGCTCTCTATCTTCAAAAGAAATTCTCTCTCTCTCTCTCTCTCTCTCTCTCTCTCTCTCTCTGTGTGTGTGTGTGTGAGAGAGAGAGAGAGAGACAGACAGACAGACAAACAGACATAGAGAAAGAGCGAGTCAGAGACAGACTCAGACACAGAGAGAGACAGAGAGACAAAGGCAGTAAGACACAAAGAGATTGAGACACAGATACACACACGTGTGCATGCGTACACACAAGGGGAAGACCACTGTATAATATCATGAGCTGGACTGACATTAAATGATCTATTGTTTTCTTTTGAACATCACTCTTTAGTCGTAGTGTGGGCTTATAAATACAGCTCCTCAATTCTATTCCATTTATCTATGTGTCTGTTTTCATGTCAATATCATGCTGTGTAGCTTGAACTCAGGATGGTGATATCTCCAGGAGAGTCTTTATTGTTTCTATTGGCAATCTGAATATTTTGTGTTTCCGTATGAATTTTAAAATTAGTTTTTAATTTCTGTTAGGAATTACACTGAGATTTTAATTTTATTTAATTTGTAGCATCCTTTTGGTAGGATGGTCACTTTCAGAATATTAACCTTACCAATCCATTCACATGGAGGTCTTTCTGTCTTTGGATTTCTTCTTCAGTATCACAGGCCTCTTATTGTGCTTCTCTTTTCTTGGTTAGATTTATTCTAAGAAATTTTTGATGCTATTGTAAATGTATTGTTTCCCTGATTCTTTCTCAGTGTCTTGGTATACAGAAAGGCTATTGAGTTTTCTGTGTTAATTTCACATTCTCCTACTTTGCTGGATACCTGAGCCTATTCCTAAAGGACTCTATATTCTACTACAGGTACACTTGCTTATTCTGTTCACTGCTGCTCTATTCACAATAGCAAAATAATGAAAACAACTTAGACTTCCACAAACTGATGAATGGTTAATGCCAAATGGTGTCTTACATGATGGGATATTACTTAGTTGTAAGGAAACATTAGGTTACAAGATTCACTGGTAAATGGATTGAGCTGGAAATAATAATGTTTAGTGAGGTGACCCAGAATCAGAAAGACAAAAAACTGAGCATGCTTTCATAAGAGGGTGCTAGCTTTGAATATTTAGAGGTGTGTATTTAGAGAAGAGTACCAATAGGAGTCATGAAACTTATAGGGGCAGTAAAGAGATTTTAAGGAAAGAGGCAGTAGATCTCAGGTGGTAGAAGGAGAAAAGAATAATGGAACAGGAAGGCTTAAATAGGCTGAGGGTTTGAGAGGGCAGTGTAGAGGAGGTTGTATGGGAAGGAATGAATAACACTAAAGACTTTTAAAAAGCTATATTTAAAAACCTACTATTGCAGATGTTTCTTAAAATATATACATATACATCACATACATAGACAAACATAGACATAGACAAAAGGAGTTTAAAAAGAGTTATCCTATGGGAGTAGGGATGAATAAAAAGCCCAGGGCCAGGTATATGTAATTTCTTTGTGAGCTGTTGGTCAATGGATTCCATAGACTCTTCCCCAAACATTACAGATTTTTATTACTGTTGTTTACTTCATTCTCCCAGAACTTGATTGTGATACCCTATTGCTGAAGACATCACCTACTTGAGACATAAGACAAGGTAGTGTCAATCTGGAAGCATCATCACTACTAGTCACCTTCTTTTAGTGCTGGAATTTCTATGCATGCTAATGGGAAAGGAAGAGTCATTAACGTCTTACCCAGGTGTTAACCCTGCAAAGTACAATAATGACTGGTCTGACAAGATATACCCACTGGTGAAATAGCAGCACAAATGTTATGGGAGTAACCAACAACATTCTGGTTGAATTTAATGCCTGCTCCAGAAGATGGAACTCATAATTGGTACCATTAACTGGGTCCAAAACCTGTGGCTGTCTAAGTCCTATCTTAGGGCAGAATCTAAGACTGTATTCTTCTAAGTGAACATATTAATAAATTGTCTTCTATGTTCTTATCTTTATACCCACAGATATATGAATCTCTCAATCTTTTTCAGAGAAATTCCATTTTGCAATAGATGACAATGCAGCGACACAACTACTCAATAGACAAAGAGTAAGAGTCTGTGGACTGTTTGGCTCTAATTGTGACATATATGTCATGCTCTCTCTCCACTATGTCTCAAGAATCATTGGAGAGGTGAGGGTGGGAGGATTGGAGGAGCCAGAGGAAGTGAGTACCTGAAGTAAAAGTATTTTTCTGGACATGGCAGAATCATTGCCCACATGAACTCACAGCAGTTGTGACTCTGTGCACAGATGTGCACAAGATCAAGCCAGTATCCCAGTGTGGACTGACAGATGATACCTAAGGAATCTTCTTTGACCTCAGCATACACTTTCACAGACACAAAAGTGTAAAAATGAGCATCTGAACATATACGGACAAAACAAAACAAAATACATATGCACCAAAAAAAAACTGATTAAAGAGTATGAGTGATCTAGATGGAAATCATATGCTATAAAGAATGCAAGTACCTCTGAGTCACCTAGGGAAAAAATACATACATACATATACATATACATATACATATACATACATATATATATATATATATATATATATAGAGAGAGAGAGAGAGAGAGAGAGAGAGAGAGAGAGGGAGCAGTATTTTGTTTTTAATACCATATTAATGATCAGTTCTTTCCATTAGACTCCTCTTGAGCCCAAGACAGAGTAGTTATCTCTGCATTTCCAGGCTACTCCTCCACACTCTGTCTTGTGTATATGCAGTTTATACCTCAGCAAATACTGCATAGATGTGTAAGTTTATAAAATCTTCTCTCCTTACTTTTTCCTATCAAAATTCCTAACAACATTTGTATGTCTGATTGCTATTTACATAGTTTCTTGCACACACGTAACAGAAGCGTTATGAATATTTGTTGTAGCTGAAATTGAAGATAGCCTGATAATCGGAAGGAAATATAAGCTCAACTTTTTTGTTTACTCATCTTTAGTTGCCACAGCTGTGTTCCTCTCTCAGCATGCTGTGTACATCCATGACAATTCTACTTTATGAATTTTGCAAGTGTGTGCGTGTCTGTATGTGTGTGTTCATGTGTGTTCAAGTGAACATGTGTGTGCAGAACACATGTACATGTGTGCAGGCATGTAAAGACCAGAAGTCAACCTTAGGTGTTGCTCCTCAGGGGCCATCTATTTTGTCCTTTCAAAACAGGGTCTCCCATTGGTCTATAACTCATTAAGATGTCTGGCTAGCTGGTCGGTCAACTCCGGGGATGCAGCAGTCTTCACTGGTTTCCACTGGTCTCCACCAGTCTCTAGCTACAGAGTGCTCAGATCATAAGCCTTTACCACTAATGTCAGCATATTTACTAGAGGTCCAAAGTATTCAACTTAGGATCTCATATTTGTAAGGCAAGCACTTTAATAACTGAGTTATCACCCTAGCTCTACAGATTGCACTTTTTATGCCATTTAGTCACTATGTGTAATAGTATAATATATAATATGCAACATGATGGTTTATGCAACACTATTTATTACCTTATGTTAGCAGTATGAATGCCCAGAATGAAGCACAAATCCAAAAGACATGGTTTCTCATGTAGGAATATTAAACGGTAAATGTATAGTCAGAATCACAGTAAGCCAACAGATATAGATGTTGATGCATTTACTGATTGTACTTGGTTAATTTACCAACTATCAGGAAGAATATTATTATGGTAATTTCCCCTTGCTTTATATGAAAGTGCTTTGAGAAAGAAAAATACAAAAATAAAGTAACATGTTGTTTTCTAGTGGGTTATGGATTTCTGCAAAGTCCTTTCAAGTTAAAAGGAGACATTTAAGTGACAGACACTTCAACCACAGTCCGTAAAGGGAGAAATGTCCTGGTTTACATAGTTTAAAATCATGACCTCAACCTTGCTACAAAAGCTCTCTGACCTTCTAAAACATTCACATACAAGCGCTGACCATAGAGAATACTATCATGAACAGAGACAAGGTTACTAGAATATTTTTGTGAATGCATTATGTTCTGGGGACTAAGATGATCTAAGACACTACCATGATATATTCTAAGCCATATAATCTATATTCTCAAATCTCTGCTACCTAAGAAATTAGGAATTATTAATCTTATTTAAGGATGAAGCCAGTGAGGCTTAAGCACATTATTTGTTCCATGTTAGATAATTAGTATGTCAGACAACTAGTGTAACTTGTCTGATACCAAAGCTTAATCATTACCCAGCCTTCTAGACTAAGAGACAGAAGTTTGAGGGCTATGAAGATGCTGCTCCAGCAACATCTGGAGTCCTGCCATTGTTATCACACAAACATGTATTTCTTACATACAGTCTCTTATTCCCTTTTTCTGGACTTTATTCCTTCCCTTATTTATACAAGGCAAGCCAGAATGATTTAATCAAGCTTTGATACATCTTAAACTTCAACCAAATTACCTCATTTTTTACAAATGACTGGACTAGCATCCAGTCTAGCTCTGTCTGTTTCTCTACATGCATTCTCTGTCTCTGTCTCCATCTACTGTAACATTTACTGTAAGACATTACAGCTATATATTTTGTGTGTCTGTTGTTTTATTTTTTGAGACAGGTATTTTCTGCTGTAACTCTGGCTATCCTGGAACTCACTCTGTAGACATGTAGACTGGCCAACATGATCTCATAGAGATCTGCCTGCCTCTGCCTCCCAAGTGCTGGGATTAAAGATATGTGCCACTACCGCCTGGCTTACAGCTATATTTTTTATATTTTAGTCTCCTCCATTAGAGCATGAACAACTCATTAAGCAGCATATCTGTCTCTTTACCTAGACTGAGGCATGGTATGTAACATATACTTTGTAAATATGAGCTGAAATGAAGTAACAGTGGTACAATCAGTCAGATTTCTCTGCACTCCACATTCAAGGTAGATTACATTAAGTAATTAATGAATAGAAATCAAGATTAGAAATATAACCAACCAATATGAATTTTAAAGGGATATAATAGAAATGACATTGTATCTTAGTTTTAATCGGGAGAGGTTTCAAGAACAAATATCATTGAATTTGATAGATGAGTTAAATGCATATTATTGTAATATAATAATTACATATATGTGTAACCACTATATTGTAGTTAGGACCAAAGAAAAAAATATCTCCATTTGATCATACAAGAAATTTGTTATATTTGCTTATTGCTAACGTTTGAGATTTTATTTATGAGATTAAATTTCAAATAACATGCTGTAATAATTAAGGAATGCATATATTAATGCAAACTTCAATCTGAATCTTGTTTTCATATAGGTAAGAAGCAGTACTTTTTGTGACTGAAGTTAACTTAAAACACTTCTACTTTTAAATTGTACTTATTTGTAGTCAAAGTAGTTTAGCTTCATGTATATAATAATAATAACATGTTTATTCACAACTCCTTAGAGGAGCTATATGTCCCAGCTAGTTTTGTTAACTTGACACAAGCTAGAGTCATCTGATAGGAGAGAACCTCAACATAAATAAAAATAAATAAATAAAACCTCCATAAGACTGGCCTTGAGACAAGCCTGTGTGGCATTCTGTGATTAATGACTGATGTGGGAGGGTCCAGCCCATTGTGGGTAGTGCCACCCCTAGGCAAGTGGTCTTAGTATCAGAAAGCAGACTTAGCAATCCAGGAGGAGCAAGCCAGTAAGCAATGTTCATCCAAGCCTTCTGCTTCAGTTCCGGCCTCTAGGTTCCTTCCTTGAGTGCCTGCCCTGATTGTGCTCAATGATGGGTGGTGATGTTGGTGATACAGAAGTGTTAGGTGGAATAAACCCTTTTCTCCCCAAGTTGCTTTTAGTTGTGGTGCTTTATCACGGAAAAGGAAACCTAACTAGAACACTAGATAAAATCAGTAAGAACATAATCTTTATTCCATGTTCTACTAGAAACAAAATAAATCAACCTAAACACCTCTAGGCACTTTACAATATAAGACAAGAAACTAATTTAGAATACAAAGATAAATATATTTTTGACTAGATTATTAGCTGAAATTTTTGAAAACTATTGGATTTAAATGTCAACAACATTAAAAGATTTCCTTCTGTTTTGAGACCCTAAATGAAAACTTTGCTTCTATTTTTTAAAAAATCTGTTAATCTTGAAATTATGAAATTACCTGTAACCTTACAAGCATTTGACTGTACTATTACATCTGAAAATTCATAGTTGATACCATCTATGCCTTTTTTTGTAATATGAATTGAGAATGTGCTTTTGTTGTATAAAATATTCCTACCTGTCCACCTGTTCAGATAGCAGAGTGGTTTTTATACAAAAGAATATCAATTTGTTTTAAGTATAAGTATCAGAATAAGAGGCCATGGTTAACAGGAAATGATACGCTTCTGAAAAGAGCTCAAATCTGATCACACCCTCTGAGGGTACAAGAGATAAGGTAACAGTTTAGATGAGTTGAAATTTTATGCTTAAATTTAGCAACCATTGTGAATAAGTGACAAAAAGTCATAGAGGCGAATGCTGTGCCTTTGTGTAAATATAATGCAAATCGATATGTTGCATATATGTACATATTTAAACAATTCATGACATAAATGAGATTTATTTTGGTTTATTATTGGAGAGCGCTAAGATGTTATTTTATAAATACCCATGCATGTAAAGTCAAACCTTAGGACACACGGTTTGGTTTGGTTTTTTTGTTGTTTTAATTCATTCACATCTTTTTGTTTTATTTCATTCACATCTCGTCTTCCTTCAGCATCCCTAGTTCAGTATCATCATTCCCGTCATTATGTTTTCTGATGCCTCTTATTGATGTTACTTCCTCGTCAGCTGCAGAATTTATAGTTAGATGCTGTTCACATAACACCTTCTTCTCTGATGCCATTTGGTACTTACTTCTGCACATGAGGCTAACACATTGTTTGGGTCATGCTTGTATTTCCTCTGTTATGAGGCTGTTATATTATAGGTAATAACTGTTTCATGATTTGGGGGAACTGATATTCATTTCATGGTGCTAGACTTATCAGTTGAAGAAAGATAACTATGATCATCTGGATGTAATTTTTAAAGTACTAGTAGAGGACCTAGTACTCCATCTAGAAGGCATAGCATCATTGCCTAGTTGGTTCATATTTTGATGACTAATATAGCTTTGAAGGCTCCAATAAGTAAAGCCCCTATAGACTACTTTAAATATATTTGCAAAGCAAAGTTCCAAAACACCCAAACAATAAAATGCATTATCATCTTAGAAATTTGTAATAAAATTGATACAATTTAGAAAGGGCTTTTCTTCTAGCATGTCTTTGCTCTGTGTTATTTAGGTATTTTAAATGATTCTTTAAAACAATATATTTTTATTATATAAATTTTCATAAGAGAACACAGTCCTCATTTGTTTGATTTTGCTGCTTTTATTTTTAATAAATAATTTTATTGACTTATTTTCATACAACATATTTTAATTTTGTTCTTTCTCCTCCTCCATCTCCTTCCAGATTTTTTTCTACCTCCCTACACATTCAACTTCATGCTCTTTCTCTCTCAAAAAACAAAGCAAAACAATTCAACAAACAAACAAAACAAAAAATACAGAAACCTAAAACAGAGTCACCTCAATTGGAAATCTTTCACACTGTGAACAAATTATAAGGCCAAGTTTTCCAATTTCTTTCCTACATCCCAAACTCTTTTTACCATGAGCCTAAATACTTAGCAAAAGAACAGGCTCAGTGTAGAACAATGTCTCTTAGCTTCTGTAAGACAGTAACAGATGTGGTCAGGGGAACATTTCTAAGATGTCATTTAGACTAAGAGTTGAATCATGACCGGGAGATGTTTTAGAAGATTAACAAAGAAATAACAGTGCTGAGGCAGCTAAAGTTCTAATGTGAATCTCTACAAAGAGGAGCAAGGACTAGAGTGAGGTGAGAGAGTTGAGTAAGGACAAATATACTAGACTCCATTCTCGGGTCAAAGTCCTTGGACCCATGAGTTTAGACCATAAAAGTCCTTTGGCAAATTCAGGCTCAAAAACAAGTATTCTAGTTTCTGTGCTCAAATCTTTTAAAATGTAAAACTGTCTGCTACATTAACAGCAGGGCAGAATTGCTCATTTTATTTTTAGAAAAGATATTCAATTATGTTTTCTCCCTGGAATCAATTTCTTATGCCCAGATACAAACTGACCTGAATTGATATGTCAAAATCCATGCAATACATCCTGTTTCCAACACTGTCTCCTCTAAATTACATATTGCATAGATTTACAACTTTTGTTTTAAATTAGACTTTGATAGCAGTGAACCTTTCCTGTCTTGGTAGGAAGGGCACATGTCAGGGAATGTTTCTGCAAGGTGCTCTTGGCTGAACACACTTTTAGCTGGGTGTGTTGGCTATTCCATTCATCTCAGGACATACTTTTGGGAAGTTGCAGCAAAGCTAGGATCTGATTTAATATTTTTATTTTAAAGAAGGGAATCAATTTCTTTATCCCAATATGTGACAGGATGTCATTTTGATTAGTGTGCCTTCAGCTACATTCAGGCTGTTTAATTTCAGTAAAAGATGGCAAGGAATACATCGTCAGCGAGGAAAGTTGACAGAACTTGTAATGCTGCTGTGGCAAAAGTACCATTATTTTGGGAGGATGCTGACAGCCTCTGACACCTTCCCATTTCAGTGCCCTTCCTAGACAGCCTGATGAGAAACTAGATGGTCAGGCAATGAAGTTTAGGGGGAACAGAGGCAAACGCTGAGTCACAAGAAGGATTTGGTGCCAAGCCTGTGCAAATGGGAACTCTAGTAAACTTCAGTTTCCTGATCTCAAAAAAAAAAAAAAATGGATTTAACAATACAAGTAAATTTGTATACTCACATTCTTAGCTCCAGAGTCAGTTGAGATCCCACTTTGTCGCATGCTCCACCTTTGTCATATAAGTGTCTTGGTGGGAATGTAAATAATACCTTTCTGCCATTTATGGTTCCTCCCAGACACTTGCCACCTCCACACCCAAAGGCCCACCTCCAGACCAGAAGTTTAGGAATCATTTTTGCCTGGTCCAAGAAAACAGCTCATGCACCAGCTTTACCTGGTCTGGCTCTGGTCATAGAGCACCATCACTTCTGGACTTTTAAGAGCATCTCTTTGCCTTTAATTTACTTTACTTAAGATATGACCTGTACAGTGTGGATTTCCCTATTGCCAGGAATGGCACTTATTATTTTCTTTCTCCTCCTCATCTTCCTCCTCCTCCCCCTCATCTTCCTTCTCCTCTTCCTTCTCCTCTTCCTCCTTCTTCTTCTACTTATTATTATTATTATTATTATTAGTAGTAGTAGTAGTAGTAGTAGTAAATTTTTCTTCTCTCATATAACACATCCCAACCTCTCCTCACCCCATTCCTCTCAACTCCCTTTTCTCCCTTCTCCCCCTGATCAACCCCGTCCTGCTTCCTCTTAGAAAAGAGTAGGCCTCCCAGAGTTACCACTCGAACAGGGTATAACAAGATGGAACAAGGCCAGGCACGAGTCCCTGCATTAAGGTTGAACAAGGCAGCTTAGCGTGAGGAAATGGGTTCCAAGGTCAGGAAAAAGAATCAAAGACCTTCACACTCCAACTTTTTAAGAGTTCTACAAGAACACTAAGCCAGCCAACCATAAGATGTATGTAGGGAGTCATGTAGGCTCTGTGTCTGCTGCTTCAGTCTCTCTGAGCCCCTAAGAGTGTTGGTCAGTTGACTCTATGGGGCTTATTCTTCTGGTGTCCTAGACTCCTCTGGTACCCACAGTTCCTCCTCCCCATCTTCCGCAGGTTCCCCAAGCTCCACAGGATGTTTGGCGTTAGGTCTTACCATCAACTCCCATAAGCTGCTGGAGGAAGCCTCTCTGATGATGATTGGGCTAGTCACTGGTCTATGAGTATTGTAGAATATCATTAGGAATCATCTCTAGGATATCCAGTCTCTAGTTTCTGGTTAGCATGGCAATAACAGGCATGGGCTCCCTCCTTTGGTGTGAGATTCTGCTCCTCCACTGCCCTAGCAGATCCTGCACGGAGGATAGATTATAGATAGAAAGTTTTATGGCTGGGATGGTGTCCGAGTCCCACCACTGGAAGCTTGCCTAGTTATAAGAAATGGCATGTTTAGGCTCCCTGTCCCCCATTATTTTGGATTCTCCCTAGGGTCACCCTCATAGATTCCAGGGAGTTTCCACTGTACTAGATCTCCAGATCACCTCCTAAGTGTCCTTCAATTCTCTATATTCTCTCCTTCCATTGCTCTCCTCCCTCCCCCATCCTGTTCTGATTCCCATCCTCTCACAGCCCATCTGTGATACCTGTTCTATTTCCCCTTCCCAAGGAGATCCATGGGTTCCCACTGGGGCTCTCCTTATTGCACAGTCTGTCTGAGTCTGTGGATTGTAGTACAACTTTTCCTTCCATAACAGCTAACATCCACCTCTAAGTGAGTACATACCATCTTTTTCTTTCTAGATTTGGATTACCTCTCTCAGGATAATTTTTTTCTAGTTGCATTCATTTGCCTGTTAATTTCATGATGTCATTTTTTATAATAGCTGAGTAATACACCATTGTGTAAATGTACCACATTTTCCTTATCCATTCTTCAGTTGAAGGGCATAGGTCGTTTCCAGTTTCTGGCTATCATGAATAAAGCCACCATGAACATAGCTGAGCAAGTGTCCATGTGATAGGATGGAGTGTCCTTCTGGTATATGCCCAGGATTGGTATAGCAGGGTCTTGACATAGGGTGACTTGAAGTCTGTGGCTTCATAGAATGAGTTTGGCAATATTTTTTCTGTTTCTATTTTGTGGAATAATTTGAGGAATATTGGCTTTAGCTCTTCTTTGAATATCTGATAAAATTCTTCACTAAAACCATCTGGCCCTGGGTTTTTTTTGGTTGGGAGACTTTTAATGACTACTTCTATTTCCTTGGGGCTTATAGGTCTATTTAAATTGTTTCTCTGATCTTGATTTAACTTTGGTAGATGGTATCTATTAAGAAAATTAATCGTTTCTTTTAGATTTTCCAATTTTGTGGAGTACAGATTTTTAAAGTATGATTCAATGTTCTTTGGATTTCCTCAGTGTCTGTAGTTATATCCCCCATTTTGGTTTCTGATTTTGTTAATTTGTATATTCTCTCTCTGTCTTTTATTTAGAAGGGTTTTTCTATCCTGTTGATTTCCTCAAAGAACAAACTTTGTTTCATTGATTCTTTGTTTTGTTCTCTGTGTTTCTATTTTATTGATTTCAGCCCTCAGTTTGATTATTTCTTGCCACCCATTCCTCTTGGTGTGATTACTTCTTTTTGTCCTAGAGCTTTCAGGTGTGCAGTTTAGTTGCTAATATGAGATCTCTCCACTATTTTTTTTTTGTTCTCACTTTGTGCTATGAATTTTCCTCTTAGCATCATTTTCATTGTGTCCTATAAATTTGGTTATGTTGTGGATTCATTTTCATTGAATTCTAGGAAGTCTTTATTTCTTTACTTCTGTCTTGACCCAATAGACATTCAGTAGAGAGATGTTCAGTTTCCATGAATTTGTAGGTATTCTGTTGCTGCTGTTGTTGAAATCCAGCTTTAATATGTGGTGGTCTAATAGGCTGCAGGGTGCTATTTCAATTTCTTGTATCTATTGAAACACACCTGTGGCTGAGTATGTGGTCAGTTTTGGAAAAGGTTCCATGAGGTAGTGAGAAAAAGTTATATTCTTTTGTGTGTGGGTGAAATGTTTTGTAGATATGATAGGTCTATTTAGTTCATAAAACCTGTTAACTTCAGCTTTTCTTTGTTTAATTTTTGTCCGGATGACCTGTCTGTTGATGAGAGTTGGATATTGAAGTCTCCCACTAGCAATGTGCGCTGGTCAATCTGTGTTTTAATCTTTAGTAATTTTTTAAATTTTTTTATTACAAATATAGGATCCTTTGTGTTGGGGGCATAGTTAAGAATTGAAATATTTTCTTGGTGGAGTTTTTCTTTGATGAGTTGGAAGTCTAATTTTTTAGATACTAAATAGCTATACCAGCTTACTTCTTGGGCCCATTTTCTTGGAAAAATCTTTCCTAACCTTTTACTCTGAGGTAATGATTAACTTTGAGGTTTAGGTGTTTGTTTGTTTGTTTGTTTCAATTTATTTTTAATTTATTTTAATTCAACAGAAGGATGAGACCTGTTTTTGCACCCATTTTGTTAGTCTGTGTCTTTTTATTTGGGAATTGAGTCCGCTAATGTTGCTCTTTTTCTCTTGCAGTGTTTAGTATTCTTTCTTTGTTCCACATGTTTAGTGTTTTGATTATTATGTGGTGAGGAGAATTTTTTTCTAGTCCAGTCTATTTGGTGTTCTGTATGCTTCTTGTACCTTTATAGGCATCTCCTTCTTTAAGTTTGGAAATTTTTCTTCTATGATTTTGTTGAAAATATTTTCTGGGCCTTTAATCTGGGATTCTTCTCCTTCCTCTATTCCCATTATTCTTGGGTGTGGTCTTCTCACAGTTTCCCAGATTTTCTGGATGTTTTGTGTCAGGAAATTTTGAATTTTATATTTTCTTTTCATGGATGTATCCATTTCTTCTATAGTATCTTCAACTCCTGAGATTCTTTCTTCCATCTCTTGAATTCTGTTGTTGTAGCTTCCATCTGGATTAAGGATGATTATAGGATTAGGGTTTGTCTTTATTGGATGAGTGTTTTGTTCCTTGTTTTCTTTTTTCTTCTCTGATCTTCTGTTCTTTGTGGCCTCTTCTCTGGCAAGGGTTCTCAGCCGAAGTTTGGGGCTGGAGTTCTGGAGGCTGACTTGGCTTCTGGTACAGCCTGGGGTCTCTGCCTGAGCTAGGGTCTAGAACTTGGCTACTGCTCTTCTTGCTGTCTTGGCCTGTGCTGGTTCTTCAGATTATGTAGGCTGTGATAGTGCTGGGGTCTGGCTCTTCTGCTGGCTTAGGGTATGATGCCTCTGAGGGTTGTCCATAGGGCTTGGGGGCTGCATTGGTAGGGATAGAGAAGCAAGGGGAGGGGCTACAGAAGAGTGGGTTTTGGGAACAGAACCAGGTGTTCTGCAGGCAGGATATGTACTTGGTTCTTCCTCTGTTTTGGGCTATGATCTTATTTTCTACTTTTAAATCTGAAAAGAAAAGGAGCTTTGCCAAGAGCCTGGTAAACCTGAGCTACTCTCTTTCATTATTCATTCTGCAGCATTCATTCTTTCTTTCTGCACTTTCCATCAGTGCTGCTCATTGCCCTGTGTGCATTTTCCTGAGGGTTATCAGTATCCCAGTAATGCCTGCATCTGATTGATGTGTGAAGAACATCATCCATTGCATGCTATTAGCAACCATTACTTGTCTTCTTTTTATTTTTCAGGTTGTTTTATTGCTAGAGCTTCTGGCTTGCTTTTGACAGTCTGTATGTATTCCACTTTCAATCCCTTTGTGTGTGTGTGTGTGTGTGTGTGTGTGTGTGTGTGTGTGTACACGCACGCACATGTGTTTTAAGATTAAATCACAGCTTTCAGGTTTGTTTCACTAGTTTTTAATACCTAGAGCTTTGCTGAAGCAGATGCTACAAAATCCAGTTCCTTGGAACTCTGGTGTTTTGTGTTCTTTTTATTACCCATTGGTGTCTCTACTTGATTTCAGAATGACTTCATCCTGGGTAGATGGGCATGTGCTGTGGCATCACCATTGGCCACCTGTAAAGGCCCAACTCATGATGACCTCCACAGCAGAGACATTGATGACATTTATCTCTCCTCCATACATGATCGAACTCACTCCTGGGTAATCTTGTCGCCATGCCGTGTCTTCCTCTGTACTCATTGGAGGCAGCTGGGCTTTATACAGGTCTCTCATCTGGAATCCCAAGTTACAAGTGTAAGATTTGGTCTTTGTTCCCTTTTAGGGAACAGACTCAATTCCAAGGACTGGGCCTAAGAAAACTGCAAGTGCTAAAGAGCCTTGGTCACCTCATCTCTCACAAGACTTGAGCGCTTTCTTTTTATGTATTTATTTACGATTCATAGGTTTTTTTCTTTACTTGAAAATAGATTTTTTTTCATGCAGTATATTTTAATTATGGTTTCCACTGTACCTACTTGTCCCAGATCCTCCCACTTCTCCTCCTATCTGGATCCCAACCCTTTTTGTCTCTCCATAGAAAATGAACAGGCATCTAAGGAATAATAACAAAATGTTATATAATAAATCAAAAAACAAATCAGAATATGACAAGACAATCAAACAAAAAGAGGCAAAGGAAATGCACAAAAACTTTATATAGACTCAGACACACAATGTCACACATGCAGGTATCCCATTAAGACACAAAATTGAAAGCTATCATACATACACAAAGGACCTGTAAGTTTAAAAAAATATTCCTGACAGCACTATGAGACAAACAATCTCCAAAGATGCCATTGAGTTTGTTTTGTAACTATGGCTGAGTGTGGGGCCTAGCCTAAAGAGTGGTTGCTTCCCCACTGAGACTCCTTTGGAGAAAACTAATTTTTCATTTGCAGGTGGCTGTCAGTTGGAGATGTGTCTACATGGGTCTGTACCAGATGGAATGTGAGAGCTGAAAAGAGAAGTGGACACAGTGGACACATGATTCCATTCCTAAGCCAAAAGCTATCTCCAACTGATAGCCGTGATAAACTACCGAAGGAAAGCAACTGGGTGTGGGGAAGAAAGAGCTTATTGTAGCTTACGGTCTACAGTCCAGCATCAAGGGAAGCCAGGGCAGGACCTTGCCTCAGGAACGTGAAGGCAAGAACTGAGACAGAGACTTAATAGATGAATGCTGCCTACTGGCTTCTTCCCATGACCTGCTCAGCTTTCCTTAATATATAATTCAGAATCACCTACCCAGTAGTAGCACCACCACAGTGGCCTGGGCCCTCTGTCATCAGTGGTTAATCAAGAAAATGCCCCGCAGCCACGCCTACAGTCCAGTTTAATGGAGTCATTTCCTCACTTGAGATTACCTCTTTCCAGGTGACTCCAGTTTGCATCAAGTTGAGAAAAACTAAACGTCACACAATGTTCTGGTTAACACTTTCTCACTCCCACAAGCATTCTCTGTTTGCCAAATACTGTAATAAGCCAGGGACGTAAACTGATAGTCTCCTAAAGCTCATTGTGTAGGACGGGAAAGTGACAGGTGAAGTTCAAATAGAGAATGAGATGGCCTGAAGTGCAATGTAATCTTGGAATTCCTAAGAAATGGCTTAATTTAGTGGTCAAGAGTGGGATGGGAAAGGTTTTAAAGAGACAGACTTCATACACATACACCTATTAGCTTCCTTCAGCAATCATTGTGACAAAAAATGCGTCTTTTCACTTCTGTTGGATTCTTTTCACCGGATTATAAGAAAAATACAGAAAACTAGGATACAGGAGGCATCATTCACTTGCTTTTTAGCAGCATGATTTCTGCCGAGGTCTGCTCTGCAGATGTCTGTTTACATGGTCATACTGCCCTCTGAAGGAAGAAGTTTAAATAGCTTTTAAGAATGTAAAAACATGAGAAAATATCCTTAGCTTTATCTGAATTAAAACTGTCTGGAAGGGGGAAAAAAACAACCAAACAACTGTAAGCGTACTATATAAAGTTTAATAAACTAATCAGACACTAATTAGGGAACAGGGCATTAGAAAGCATGACCACACTTTCACATTAGAGAAAAATTGCTAAAATTTCAATTTATTCATTACTCAGATCTTCATGAATCTTAAAGAGTGAATTAGATTTTGAAGTATTGCAACTTTTGACCAGAGAGAGAGAGAGAGAGAGAGAGAGAGAGAGAGACTATCTCACCCTCTAGCCAATTTAGCCTTGTACTCATGGCAATCCTTCTGCCTCAGCACCCAAAGATATGGGAATAGAGATGTGAACCACAGCTATTGGCTGTAAAGGGATTTTTGTTTTTGTTTTTACATAGCCAAGTGGTGATAACAAAAACTCTATAGAGACATTTGACATTTTATTTCCCATTTTTTTCTCAATTTAATTGGTATGAAAGCTAAGAAGAGAAGGCAGGATAAATTATTTTACATTTATTTTTAATATTATGAATTTTATTACTTTGTTTTGAGGCCAGATTCTAGTAGTAGTCATCTCCAAATAATTTTTAAAAATTAAATTCTGCTATTTTTGGAAAATTGAAAATCAAAGTTTGATATAGAAGCAGACTGATTTTATAATGAGTTAGTCGTATAACACTTGTAGAAAGGCTAAAGTACTGGTAACAACTTCTCTCTCCCTCTCTCTCTCACACACACATACAAAGAGAGAGATAGAGAGAGAGAGAGAGAGAGGTGTCCATATTGCTATGTGGCTTTGGAAAAGCCAATTAAATTCTTTGAATGTCACCTTAATTTTCTTTTTTATAAAGAAATAAATGTAAAATCTACCTAGAAGAAGGCCAAGACCACTAATGGAATAACGATGAAAATGGCTGCTGCACGACTCCTCAGTAAGTTGTCAGTGTAATGGAGTATTAAAGTCTAAGAATAGCCACAAACATCTCTCCATATCTCAAGACCAGACCATTGCTTTGTGGATTGCAAACAAGTACTGTTAAGTAGGTCCAATTTGGGGATACTGCATCTCTTTAGGGAGGGCACCAATGGAATGGAGTGATGTCTCAACGCCTTCTTTACACATTTATCTGCCTCCTGCGGATGGAGGGTCTATATTTATAAAATATAAATTTAGTCACTGACACAATGGCTCAATCCACCTTCAGTTTGGGGACACTTATAAAAAGTATATTTCAAAGGAACACAGCTCTAATTATACAAGTATTTTAAGAAATACGAAAGTTGACAAAAAGAAGGGGTGACATAGTCCAATCAATGTGTTTCTCAGCACTTATGGGCAGGCATGTTGGAGTATGTTCTAGAACCTTCCACAAGTTTAGAGTATCTCATTAGGCACAGAAAAAGAATGAGGAAAAATAAACAACTCAAGCTAAATTTGTATTTACTATATGTCATCTAGATAGAACCCTCTTGATACATGCTTAGCCTCAGGTATTGGAATCATGCAGCCCCAGTGCAGCAGTGCAAATATTTAAAATCAGAGAACATTTGGAAGGATTAGCATTCTCATACACTTGTATTAAAAAGTTGTTTAGCATCTGACTTTGATAACGTTCTCTTTAAGAAAGCACATTTACATAACTAAGCATTGAGTAAATATTTCCTTCCCTTCCTTGTTTAGCTTTTATAAGCCGTAGACTTTCAATATGCTACATTTACATGTTCTCATTTGTTGCATCAGTTATGATAGGGAAGGTGAGAGACATGGGATTTGTGCATTCATGTGTGCTTTTGCAACTTCCTCTGAGTTGTCCCAAAGCACACAGAGATACCACAGAGTCCTGCACAAACTGGGCTGCACTGGAATCCTTGATGTCCAAAAGGGTTCTGAAAAGCAGAGAGTGAAGAAACCCTTCAAAGCATTCACTTATTGCTTGGTCAGGAAATAAACCTAGTTGACAGAGTGATATCAATATGAATAGATGAATGAATCAGAAAGTTTTTAATGTGTGAGTTAAGCATCCATGGCTCTTTCCTGAAACTATCATTTCTACAAGTCAGAAACCACTAAATTTTAGTAATCTAAGAAATAGGTGGGTTTTTTTTTTGGTTGATTATCAAATAATTGGAGTATAACATGTATAACCCTAAATACCTCCAACATGTATTTCCAGTATGTGCTACACACTGCTCAAACAGAGGGCTTCCATTCTGAATATGAAAGATTACTTTTTTTTGCTAAATACTAATGTCCTGTATCTAATTAAGTTTGTAGTGGATATGTAGCCACAGAATGTCATGATTTATGGTTTCTTACTCATTTTTAGCCTTTTATTTTGTCATTCAGTTTTAAACTGGAAACACGTTTTACAACAAAAATACTCATCTCTCTAGAAGGTTTAATTTCTCCCTTTCTTGCTAATTGTCTTTCAGCATTTTACATCTATAAACCTAGCCATTTAATATTTGTTTCACTTGTGAAATAGTGAAAATGTTCTTATGAGTGAGTGGATACACTTCGTGATAGACTTTGGTGGTGCCCATGGCAAGTGACAGCCAAACTCGTTTTTATAACTACCCGACTTCTCCAGCTATTATGTTATACAAATGACATCATATACGCGAGGGCAGAATAACTCTTCAGCAGCCCCATTTCCCATCACGCCCATTGTTGTCCTGGGTGTTAGGTTTCCAACACACAGATTTTAGGGGACACAGTAAGCCACAGCAATCTTGCTGTTTATAGTGACAGAACTTTCTGATCAAATTAGGTGCTTTTGATCTTTTTTAAAAATATTCATAGTCTACTTCCTCAGGGTTATCGTTTTGTTTTTGTTTTTGTTTTTTCTAGACAGGGTTTCTCTGTTGTAACGCTGCCTGTCCTGGAACTCACTCTGTAGACCAGGCTGGCCTCTGTTTCCCAAGGGCTGGGATTAAAGGTATGCTCTACCACCACCTGGCATAAAATTTTATATGAAGAAAATACTTGAAATTGTATAAACAATTATGCCCTGTGGCATTTAAAGCTATTATTATTGGTGTATGGTTTTGTCTACAGGAAGGATTTAAGCTAAATGTAAAGAAGGAGAAACTTGAGTGATCACCTGAGGAGATAACTCTTGTAAATGTGGCACCCCACCACCACCACCCCAAAACTGGAAGTCATGACAGAGCTCAGCTGATAGTTCCCTTAAGCTGAGGAATATGGGGTAAACCTACCATAAGTAAGTAGTGAACCTATAATAACTAAGAAATAAGGTAATTTGCTCCAGGATCTGGGGACATGGCTTAGGCTATAAAGTACTTACATGAGAACCTGAGTTCGATCCCTATCATCCACGTAAAAGCTGGACATTGCAGCATGTGCCTATAATTGCAGCACCAGGGAAGTGGAGGCAAGAAAATCCCTGGGATTTGCATTGGTAAACTTCAGGTTCGGGGGGGGGGGGTCGGGGGGGGAGATCCTTTGTCAAAAAGTAAGTAGAAGGCATTGAAGAAGACAGCTTCTGGCCTCCACACACACATGGGCATGGATCACACACACACACACACACACACACACACACACACACACACACTCTAGCACACACAAACACACATATACATGTGAACAATGGGGCACTGGGCAAATGCTGTCTAAGAGACTTGAACTTCAGGCAATTGTTTGAGTGTATGTTCCTTTTTTCGACCTTAAGTGGCTGAAAACATAATTGCTGTAAACAGTTACTGCATTTCTCTGCCTCTCTTCAGGCAAAGGTAGATTATTGTTACAAGAGCAACATCTGCTGTTGTATAGTAGAATTGCAAAAGCTAATGAACAGGCTTTGGGAAGTGACCATTCTCTTTACCTGACTGCATTTTTATTGATATAAAGTGATATAAAGCAGACTGACAGAAGGTGAATGGGGTATTTAGCTCTGGGTAAGCAATTGGCCTTTCCTCTGACTGAGAAGGAAATTCATTCAAAGCCTTTGAGACAAAGAAGAAGCATAATGAGAAGGGGTTTAAGCAGCTAACCACAGGGAACAGATTTTGCTACAGGATGATGATGATGATTATTTTTATTTTAATAGGTATTATTATTGTAGGTAGGTAGGAGGATATTTCATGCTTCCATCCATCCAGCTATTGTGGTTCAGTGAGAGACTTCATTCATAGACTTTCTTCCTGAGCCATCTCTGTTTGGTTAATATTGGCTGCAAGGCTAGTGAGTATAATTTTCAGTGGATTTGTTGTGATTCATCTATAGATTTTAATAATGCTTACTTGAATCATTGCCTTGTTCAGGATTCCCACATACATTTGTTCTCTCTTTATATCAAGTTGAGTATTTGGGATTTCATATGACCATAAACTGACATTTTCTTTTGACCAGTTAAAGCAAAGAACAGCGTAGCAGGGACCACAGTGAGATATGAATCAGGAAGTATGCAGAAATAAATGCAAAACCTCTGACCCAATTACATAGTTCAGAAAATTTGGAATCACTCTTGACAATACTCTCTCTCTTCTTTTCCAAACAATCACTAGTGCTACTGGTTGTATATGTTGTCTTTTCTAAGTTGTTCTGGGTCTTTTTGTATCATTAGTGGACCAACTATCACTGTTGCTTGTCTGGACCACTATAGTTGACCTTTGTTTAATTCCCCTATTGTCCATTGCATCCTTCTAATAAAAAAAGAGAAAAGACCCCACTATATAGGATAATTGGAATATATGGAATGAACACTAAACCTTCTACAGTTAATCATAGACGTGAAAATCTCAGATTTTGTAAAATAATGACTATTAAGGAAACATGTAGTCATTGATTTAGGGCAAAGTATAGATAATTCTTTGGCTAATTCAATCCCCAGTTATAGTCCTGGAGCCCTAGAACGTTCCAGCTCCTGTACAATCTAGTCTTAAGCCCAGAACTGGAAGGTTTCAGTCTCTGTACAATCTAGAATGTTTAAGTCTTCGAGACTTACTGCTGACTGAGCCACTCTGACTAGCTCCTTTTGAACTCAGGGCTGTACTAAACTCAGCTGACTCCTCTGGTTCAACTCAACTCATTTGCTGTTCTGGCTCAAACTCTTCTCCTAGCTAAATGGTTCAAACTGACCTTCTGAGGTGGCTGACTGTTTTTGACCAAATTCTTCTGACTCTGGCAGACCTTGGTTTACTCCCACAACTTCTCTGACTGAACTTCTCTACTCTTCTACTGAACTGCCTTTGTGTCTCTGCCTCAGACTTCCTCTATGTCTTCTCCCTCTCAGAGCTGAGAGCTTGCTTCTCTATCATGAAAGTTAGGCATGTCTTCACTCTGACTCACTCTGCTAACTCTTCTTATGATTTGTCACATTGCTTGCCCTTCACTCTTACTCCTCTCAGACATCATTGTCTTCCTGTCTGTCACTGACACCTTCTGAGCTCTGCTTCCTGTCTCCCAAGTGCTGGGATTAAAGGCGCACACTACCAGTGCCTTCTGAGTACTGGGATTAGAAGTGTCTACTAACATTCTTTCTAACTTAGAGCATTCATGCTGATGGATTAAAGATTAAATATTCCTCTACAGAAACAGAAAGACAAACTAAATATTTCCCTTTTGTAATATGAAAATAATATCAACTTTCAAATCGTTTTAGCAAAAACTGGCCAAAAAGAAAATCCAATGCAAATGAAGAATATTTATTCATTATCAGCTCAACTCCCATTGCTACAACTTTCCTGGTTGTGGCTAATCACAGGCTGTCTTGTACTCTGAAGGGGCTACTGAATCATGTAGGACTCACAGCATAATACATTTAAATGTCACATGTCACAAGCATGCTACAGCCCCAGGTGTTCTCTCTCATCTTTCATCCACTGCAGTTTATGTGTTCCATTTATCCTTTAAAACATTTTATTCTTTAAGAATTTCATGCATGCATATAGTGTGTTTTGATCAAAACCATTCCCTTCCCATCTCTCAATTCCTCCCCTTATCCATCCCAACCTTATTTAGTGCTGCTTGTTTGTGCATGTGTGTAAGACTGTCTATTGGAATGTGTGAGAGCCTTTTGGGGCCTGCATTCCCAAACAAAAACTTATTTTCCCTCTCCAAGAAGTCATCAGTTACTAATAGCTTTTCATCTATGAGTGGGACTTCATGGGACCCTCTCTTATCCATGCTGGGAGTTTGGATGACTTGGCCTTTGTTTGCATTCTGTATGTAGTCACAGCCACTGAGAGTCTGTGTATGCAGTGGCTTTATCATGACCAGCAATTACTGTTTCATCACAGACATTCACTACTTCTGACCCTGGTACCATGAAATTGGCCAAATTTCTCTAAGTGACTACATCATAGGCCCTAGGAGAGAACCTAAAACTATTCAGATAAATAGATATATTATTAAACTGCCTCCAAATTTTTATCTTTCTATTCATAGATGAGTGTGTTTCTCAAGACTCACCAGAGAAGTTTCTTTTCAATGTAGAGGGCAATTAATACAGAAGTCCACAACAAATTAATGTGCAGTAAATGAGAGACTATGGAGTCCTCAGCTTGAAATCAAGTATTTGTATCATCATATCACCTCCATTCCAAGTCTCAGGAATCATTGCAACTTCTAAAAACAAGTACTTTATCAAAGAGAAAGTAGAAAAACTTTACTGGATGTACAGGTACAAAATAAACAACTTGACAATGCAAAATAAGAGATAAGTTTAACATCACCAAAATAAATTCTGTCACATTTAATGTGATCAGCAATTCCAAAATGGAAAATCATATCAGTATATATATTCTAATATAATTATATTTCTCAAAGGTCAACAATACAGACAGCTTAATATCTTTTCTTACAAGGGAAAAATGAGTCAAGCACATATTGGGGAGTATACTGAGGACTCTAGAGCAAAATTAATCTTCATTTGCACCATTTTAATGTTTATACTGTCTGTGAAATGTTGCTTGTGTTAGTCTAAATCTTTCAGAAGGTCACTAGCAGCATTTGACTTTCTGTCACTGTTTTTTTTTTCAGTAGGAATTGTGGTTCAACACTGTTGCCTCCAAATGACCTGGACAAACACATTTGGTGGCTTTTCCTCTCTCATCCTTTCTTTTTCCAACTTGATTCATATGCAGGTATGAGCTATCAGGACTATATAGCTTATACTGAATAGCTTACATAAGTATTATATATGTATTCAGTATAGCTTATATATTAGCTTATATATAAGCTATACTGAATACATATATAAATATATACTTATATAATACTTATGTAAGATATTCAGTATAAGCTATACAGTATTGCCAAAGCCTCTTTTGCCTTTTGACCATCTCATCCTTTCATGGGGCTCAACAAAGTAACTAAAGACCCTTGAGTCTCTGACAAATTAAAATCTTTTTTAACTATCCTGTGAACATGGTCCTATGCAGCTCATTGACTTGGGCATCAAACATTAAGCTGGGCATCTTTTATTTCCAGTTGTCTCAGTAGTGCCTATTCTTCCTTAATTGTTTTCCAGTCCCTGATGTTCATAGGGACCTCAGTGCAATAACCATTGATGTCTTTGCATGGCTCCTATGATCCAGACGGTTGGGGACTGATTTGCCCTGTATTTCCTCAGGTTGTGTAGTCTTTGTCTCAAGGATGGATTGATGGTTATATTGCTCATTTTATATTTCCATGGCACTCAGACTGATCCCATCCATGTCATGCCCCATGGCTTCACAAATCAGGCTGAAGGGCCCTTTTATTTTTTTTGTTTAAAACTTTCCCCTAATTAATGCAATTGAGTGTGTAGCATTTCTGGAAAACTTCATTCAGTGGGCCATCATTAAGTCTCTATCTGCACTCTTAGTGGATGTTTCCTTTCTCTGTATTAAGGGTCTGGGTGAGACATATCTTTTATGACTTCCACTTCACTTTCTCTTTGCTCTCTGATTCTTCCCCTGGGTTGCAAGTTCTTTAATCCCAGTAAGGAATTTTTACCTCAGATCTAATTTGTACTCTTTTTCTTGCACCCTGCCATCAGTAACAATAGGCAAGCCAAATACTTTCATCTCATTTTTCTTTCTTTCCACTTTTCCTACAAGGTTAGAGGCTAAAATAGAGGATAGCACTATCATGATGGTGTTGTTATTGTTTCATTATAATTACTCTTTTATATGGGTACTTTCTTTTTGGACAGGCAGTAAGCATTGGTTGCATGTCTTATTCTCTACACCAAAACTATCCAATTGCCTCCATGGCCTGCATACAGTTCTGTATTATTTCTGCTACTTAAGGATGACAATATGTTCTTCCAGCTGCCAGCCATTTGAAGGGCATTCTATACTCACATGTCAGACTCCATTCAATAAGAGTAATGACAAATTACATCATATGAAGGCCAGCATGCTCTTCTCCTCAAGGACACTTCAACATCAGAGAAGTAAGCTTTGGTTGCAAGTTTTATCACTAATAATAGGGAGCATTCAGCTATCACAACAGCAAGGAGCACACAATTCCATACCCCACTGAGAGTTGCAGCCATCTAAAGCTTGCCTCTTCGGCTGAACACTCTCAGATATATCACCCTCAGTTGCATACTTATTATCTGTCACGGGAGCCATGCAATTATTCCTCTACAACTCCTGTTTGCATCTGTAGGCCACTATTTGGGTGACAAATTGTGTTGTATGGCTTACTCAAGAGAGATTTGGACAAATGTCTATTCACCCAGGTATGCTACAGATGAGATACCAAAGAAACGATTCCATGTCTATCTTGGTGAACCAGTGAGCTCGTTGGTTCACTCACAGGAGCATGGATATCCCGAAAGGCTCACCTCAACATGGGTGCTGTCACACAAAGGCCACTTCCTCAAAGTTCTGTGCCCACTGGTAGGCAGCTCCATGGAAGAGCCCCCTCTTTTGTAGGCATTGTTTACTTCTTACCCACCCTCCGGGAGATACTTGGTAAAACTTAGACCTTTCTGACCTTCTTCCTTGAGACTTGTAAGTTTTTTTAGCTACCCTATAAGCCCTGTAGACCTGCCTGCAATCTCAGACAGAGACTGTGGCTTCAAAATGCACAAATTGAGCCTTTCTATCCTGGATGTGAACCCATGTGTCCCTTAACCAGGGAGGGTGACAAGAACATACGTGCACCAGGGTGGAAGAGTATGGTCTTCAGGCCTAGTCGGGAGGCAGGTAATTGGGCCTCTCCCTTCAAGAATTATCAGGCTGATGTGGACTGCATGACTGTTGGCATTTTTAAACACGTAAAAAGTTCATGTATGGGCTGAACAGATGGCTCAGAGGTTACTTAAGCACTTCCTGCTTTTGCAGAATATCTAGGTTGATTTCCTAGTACATACATGGTGGTTTGCAACTGTCTGTAAGTCTATAGCTCCAGTTTCTAGAGATTCAACTCCCTCCTCTGGTCTCTGCAGACACCAGACACTCATGTAGTAAACATACATGCATGCATGCAAACATTCATATACTATCTATCTATAGCTATCTATATATCTATATTTGTATTTATAATCTATCTCTTTCTCCATATATATATATATATATATATATATATATATATATATATATATATCTTTTTGAAATAGAGTCTTTCTATGTTGTCCTGTTGTCCTGCCTGTCCTGAAACTTTCTATGTAGACTAGTTTGGCCTCACAATCAAAGAGATCTACCTGCCTCTCCCTCCTGGGTGCTGAGATTGAAGGCGTGCACCACTATACCTGTACTATAAATAAATATTAAAAACTTAAGTTCCTTTTAATGACTTAAGTTGTGTAATGATTTATAATAAATGTTTTTTCTTCTTTAACTATATTCATTTGAATAGACTTCAACTGGTCTATGTCTAAAAAATAAATACTTCTTATGAAAATATTTCGAAAGAGAGAATTCAGCAAAGAGATCACACAAAGAAGAAGCATTTGCTCAATTTTGAATGTCAGAAGAAAAGAGGGGAATCAAGCTGTGATAGTCACTTTGGGCCAACACAAAACTATCTACATTGCCTTCAAATTATTCAAATAATGCATGAAGAAATAGATTATTTCTAGACATACTATGCAGGGAGTATTTAATCCCATTCCAAGGTCTTCCTCACATATAGAAACACTCACCATAGACGTCAGTAAACAATACTCATAAATAAGTTTTAATTTAAGTTTATTTAAAATAGCTTTATTTAAATCAAATAAAACTTAATAGAAATACAGATTATCATTGAGTTAAAATGAAACTGTAGTATCTAAACTTTTAGTTTAAATTGTTAACAAGACAATTTGTGCTCATTTTGAGGTAACATCAAGAAAACCCTCTTAGTTAATTTATTTTAATAAATGCATATTGGGTATAATTATATGTATGGCTTGTATGTAGAAATTGGAAGAACATAATTAAAATAACCACAAACCCTGGTCCTCACTATAAACAAGAGAGGATGTGTATGACAAGGCTTGTTAGGGCAAATACCTACATAGAGATACATAATATATAATACAGGAACTGCCAAAGAAGGCATTAGCTAAGACTTATGCTTCCTGGATACACTGATGAGGAAATGTAGGTGACCATAAAGTGACTGTAAGAAGTCCATATTGAAATCCATATTTCTCTACAAAGATTTTACTACTTTATTTGACTGTCTTAAAGATCCTGGCTTGGCAAGGTCAATTTTTAAGTTCAATTTTATCAATAATCATATTTAACTCCAAGTATTGAATATTAATGAAGCATCAATATAAATTGTGATCAGTTATATTAGGATCTACAAAACAGTTTCCAAAAAATAGCACCTATGTGCACCACTGAAGAAACAGATAAATCAAGAGTAAAGGCAAGTCCAAGCTAACATCAATACAATACAATCAATAACAACAGAAGCCAGTCTAGACTGTCATGGATTGAGAGTTCTAGATGCACTTGTTCAGTGAACTTCAGAATACAGAAATGGACTTCCCAGTCACAGCGCCCCAGCCTCACCAACCTAACAATAGATGGTGCTTTCTGTGACAGCAAGTTCTAAAGAGAAGAAGGCCAGAAGCAAAGGAGGATTGTTATTTACCAAATATGTTATGACTTTGACTGACTTACCCTCAAGCAAGGAAAAGCTAAATAAAAGAACACAGAGGTAACAGAATTGCAGAGAGAATGTGCCACCTTAGGGAAACCAGGAGTGCAGAAACTGTGGTTTCATAAGAAATACCTTATGACATCATTCTGACTATTGGAAGTGTATGCATATTAAAGATAGAAATGAAACATTTTTTGTGTTGCTTGTATACGGCTTCTGTCTTATGGATCGCTGGTTCTATGTACCCTTAAGTGGTCAACTTTTCTAGTAAAGTATTTCACATTTCATTTTCTCTTGTATGCCTATGAAATTCAAGCCAACAGTATGATTGTACATAAAAACAATAACTATAGTCAATAGTATGTCTCACACGTGTAACTAATAAACTTCTCTCTTTTTTTTTCAATTTCTATAATCTCCTCCTCCATGATGATTGCCTTAGGATGCAGGAGTGAAGGAACTTTAACCACTGCTGCTTTTTCTGAGAATGACAAGTAAAGAGAAGGGAATGGAAAAAGGAGGCACAGAGAAAGAAGCAAGAGAATAATTAGACTGGAGGAATTTAAGAATGTTTGGCATTTTCCCCCTAACCTAGAATCCAGAAGGATGATTGCACTTTGGGATTCTCAGAAGATAAGTTAGCACATGATCATAAATCTTCAAATATTGAGGCATTTATATATTTCTATGTTTGACACTAATGTGAACTACTGGTTTGGGATGTTTCACACGTTAATTGTTATATCATGGCTAAATCTTCATTATCTGTATGTAGGAACAAAGTTAAGAATTGCCTTTTTGTGCTCATTAAATTATATTTATTCTAGCCTAATACTTGGGAGGTAAAAATGTCATAACCAAGATGAACTTAACCACTTTCTGCCTGTCTTTAAGACGTGTTCATCAGGTACAATATCCCATGCATTGCAATGACAAGCCTCGCAGGGCAGGAAAGGGAGGAGAGCATCAATCAGCCTGCATCAAGTGCCATCACTTATATGGTCAGTGCAGTCAATTCATGCTACTTTAGAATCATCCAAACTGGGTAATCATGAGGCGTGGGAATTCAGTTCGAGGGCCAATCAGTGTCAGAACAGACAACATACACATCACAAACCCTAAGTGAAATTTCATATTTTTAGTTCGTTGATTGTAGGAGTACAAACCGGCACAGTCGCTAAGGGAATTATTGTGAAATTCTAAAAAAGATAAAAGTTGATCTATTGCAAGATCCACTTTTAAATTCTTAGGCCTGTACCCAAAGGACTCTGCATCTCACTACAGAGATATTTGTTCATCCATATTCTTTGCTGCTCTAATCATAATAGCCAGAAATTGGAGACAGCCTAGATGTCCATCGACTGATGAGTAGATAATGAAAATGTGTTACATTTATACAGTGGAATACTATTCAGCTGTTAAGTAAAGCAAAATTATAAAATTTACAGGTAAATGAATGTATGGAGCTATGAATAACCCTCTTGAGTGAGGCAACTCAATGTTTTCTCTTATATATGGATATTAACTTTAAGCTTTAGATACCTGTTTTTCAATCCAAATAGCCACAGAGGTTAGGTATCCAGTAAGGGGTCATGGAGGAGGAGGTACTCTTCCAAGGAAGGGAAATAGAGTATAGTGTTATAAAAGGATAAAGGGGAAAATAGAACAAGAAGCTTAAATGGGGAGGGGATAGGTGGGCAGGGTAGAGACGGGAATGTGAGGAGGGTTAACTAACATTAACAGCCTTTTGAAAAGCCACATGGAAACCTACAACTATGCAATTTCAACTTTGAGTTTTAGTTTATGGCTTAAAGCCAAAGCTACACTTCTTCTTGGACACTGGTACTTTTCTTTTTCTAGAAGAGTCTCAGAAGTAACTGATACTTCACTTGTGATAAGGATAATGCACACCACGGTTATTTCTCATTAGAAGAAATATTTTAGAATTAAGAACAGTGGTCACCCCAGTGTGCATTATGGCTATTATCCTGTTTTTCAAGGGAAGGTTTTTCTTTTGGTAAAGGTGTTTTATATTTTATGATTGAGAGAGAAAGAGAGAGAGAGAGAGAGAGAGAGAGAGAGAGCAAGGAGGGCTTGGGGGGAGGAAAGTCAAGAGGAAAATGATGTAATTATATTATAGTCTCAAAAAATAGAAGAATCATTTTTAAAACACAATGTAATACATGAAGTCTTGGTAACAACTCACCTTGTCTGGGAAAATGAAGCATTTTCTAGAAGGCGTCTTATAGGATGCTCTCCAACATGGGAACAGGTCTGGCAGACCTTGAGAACTGAGGAGTTGTAATTACTGGGGAGTGGTGACAACTCATGCCACCTGGAAAATATTTTAAATTTCACCCTAATGGGATGAGAATCACTCCCCTGCAATCATGCTTTCTAGGGTTCCCAATCAACTCACACTATTTTTAGATCCATTCAAATTGACTAATCATGAGGCCTTGCACGAACTCTCCCTGGGAATTCTGTTGTGTAAGGGCCTGTCATTGTCAGAATTGTCATCTTAGGGTTGTATATTAGCTGTGCAAGAAGAGCCCAGAGATGCTGCATCTTTTTTTTTTTTTTTATAAAATATATATTTGATTTTCAAAACAGATCTTGAATAGTAATGCTCTACATGAGGAAGAAAGTAAGAAGGGTTTAGGTGTGTTACAAATCAGAATCTTACATAAAATGCCCCCCAAAAGTCTCAGATAATCTTTCATTGTAGGCAAAAATAAGTCACTCAGCATTAAAGAAAATGGCTCAGCTTTAAAGAGATTTTATTAGCACTTCTGGAACTCCAGAAGAGATTTTACTAAAAATAGCAAAGCCAATTAAAAGAGTTTTCAAGCTGCATTGGGAAGACAATCATTAAAATACATGAATTTGAGAGAACAAGGTGGGTTTGGAGGGAGGAAAGTGAAGGAGGAAATGATGTAATTCTAATATCAAAAAAATAGACGAAATACTTTTAAAACATGAAATGATAAATAAAGTCTTAGTAACAGCACACCTTGTCCAGGAGAATAAAGCATTTGTTAGGCGGCATCTCGTATTTTTAAGTAAAAGTTTTGTTTGCAGGACCACATCCTTTGCCTCTTTATGAATCCCTAGCACTGGTGGAGTTTTGAAGAAACACAGCATTTTGGGCAGAATTTCAAGTTTAAAAAATTGTTATGTGTGTGTATGTGTATATGTATCTCTGTATGTGTATGTAAAGGTATCTGTGTCTTAGACACCAAGTGTGTATGAAGGTCAGAGGACAACTCTCAGAACTGGTTCTAGCCTTCTAGCTCATGGGTCCTGGGGATAGAATTCAAAGCGTCAGGGTTGATAGCAAGTACCTTAACCCACCTTGCCAGGTCTAGAATTTCTATTTTAAAGAAAGAGGAGTAGATTCCACAATGCAGATATTTCTGGGAGACTTTAGGCAACATTCTGGATTAAAGCATTCAAAGGATAATATGTGAGCTTCCAAAATAGCATTTAAAACCTGCCACCTTCCTAGCCACAAACAGAAAAGGTTGCCATAAGAAAGCATTGGCTTTTCTCTGACTGAGTACATTCTCATTAAATTGTCACACGATATGATGTACCCAGGGTGAACACAACATTACAAAAAAAGCAGGTTTTATGAATGTGCAACAGTCATCAGCCAGCCAAGAAGAATTGTCATGCCACTTATTTATTATAGTTAAGTTTATGTGTACATGACTGTATGAGGGTATGTGCCTGTGAATGCAGGTGTGTTGGGGAAGTTTATTTCTAGTTATGCTCATGTAACTTTGAGGCAATTGTTTTATACATTGTTGGAGGAAGGGATGCCTAAGCTTTGGAAGTTTGTTTTATCTGTAAGTGTTGGCTTGATATTTGCTTCCTCATGATCTGCACCTGCTCAGAGCTCTTTGGCAAAACCATTGTGGTGAAGAGCAAAGTTGCTGCGGAGAAATTCTTGTAGTCTCTCTCTCTCAGTCTCAGGCAACAAGGAGAGAATACTTCCCTTAGGCTTTGATCTTCCCCACTATAAAGGTGAGGTAGACAGGCTGCTAAAGGATTGTGGGATGCAACAAAGTTACAAGTTTCCTTCATTATGCAAATAGGCCTTGGATGAGTGGGCGGAGTTTTGTATTGGTGAAGCACCTGGGGAGCTTCTGTATCAATAAAAACACACGAGATCAGATGATTGGGGTTCCATTGTCCAGGATAGTGCTTGCATGATGTGTGGTTCCCTGAGCTAAGGTCTAGCAGGTTTTGTATTTGTGAAAATGTCTCCTTGTCTTCCTTGCAGACCTTCACAGTAGCTATCAGCTTCACAGATATACATGGAGATCAGAAGTGTAGAGTCCTCCTGGATCCAGAATTATAGGCAGGTGTGAGCTGCTACTGTGGGCCCTGCGAACCAAACCCAAGTCCCCTACTGCCATAGCTTGTCCAACTACATAAGCTCTAGGGTCAATATCAGAGTAATTCTGATCCATTCATGTATAGGTACTGATCATGCTTTTAAAGGTCTAATAGCTGTTTTACAATCTTCATTTTCATTTTCAAACACCAAAGATTTAATTAATACCTGTCTTGCTTCTGGATCTGATATTGCCCAGTTTACAGCTGAAGTTAATCTTTGTAAAAGGTAGGTAAAGACTTCTCCTGAGCCTTGCATGATCTTTGTAAATGATGTAGGCCTCTTTCCTGGCTCCTCAACCATATCCCAGGTACTTAAAGCTACTATACAACATTGTATTATAACAGAGTCCTTAAATTGCATCTGTATTTGTGATCAGCATATTGACCTTTGCTTAACAATTGTTCCTTCACAATATTAAGACCTTTAGACCTATTACAATTTTCCACAATTGTTGCCCCTCCTCTCCACCATGTCAACCATTGCAGTTGAAGAACAGATTCTAGAACAGTTGTCACCAAATCTGTCCAGTTTTGTGGGATAATTCTGTTTTGAATAGCCCAGGTATTTAACATCTATATCACATAGGGTGAGTGCATTCCATATGGTACTACCAATTCTTTAAATCATCTCAGGCCTATCATTTCTATGGGTTTCCTGCCTAAACCATAATTTTGTGAATTTCAGTCATTTTCAGTCATTTGTTCCATGGTAACTGGCAAAGCTAGTGGCGGTTGTTGCCTTCTCTCAATTTTGTTAAGAGGTAGTGCCATAGATTCAAAATTAAATGCAGGTGGTTGCCTTTCCTCAATTTCCTTTTGAGGTGGTGCTGTAGATCCATAGTTAAACACTTCTGTGGAAAAGGATTGTCTATCTTGATTAGTTTTCTGTATACCTTGTATACATTCTTTCCTGTTTTCTTAAACTTTTTCATTTCTATCTTTAATTCTTTCAGTTCTACAACTAATATTTCAAACTTTTTTAAGAAAAAGAAGTAAGATCAAGATTGTTTAGAGCAGGGTAGGGGATATCAAGGTGGTAAATAAGTTCAAGGTAATTTGGCCATCTCTGTGGAAGGCCTGGGGTGGTAGGGGTAGTATTTTGATCATTGATTGTGTCACCAAAGGAAGACTGAGGCTTTTGAGATTAAAATGGATTCAGATTCTTGTTCTTTTCTTCTATGCTGAGGCGAGAAGAAATAACCTGGCATGTGGTTATTTTAACTACTAGATGAGGGGAAAAAACACAAAACCTTCTTATCATTTCTATAGACTTCAGCAAATGTCAGAGGTTTTTAACCATAAGTATTTTTACAATGGGTTTATCAACCCATATTTTTTTTTACCATAGTTCATAATGGGATGAATTTGATCAGCTGTATACATAGTAACCATTGTGAAATATATCTTATTATGAAATAGTTGACACATTTATGATTCATTTGTAGCGTATTAGAATCATTTATAATGATGTCATTTGTGCCACCCCATTTAAACAGAGCTCTTTTTGATGAATGAGGATTAAGTTTGACCTCTCAGTACCATAATTACTTCAGCATCTGTAGATGACACATGATAAAGGTGGTTTGTTTGAATCCCCTGCCTCCTATTGAATTGAGGGAACAATTTTCTTTGTATGTACTACATTCTTTGAATGTGATAAAATGGCAATTGTTTTTTTGCTGCTTGAGAAATGGAAAAAAAATTTCAAGGATAAAAATATGTAGCTTTTGTGCCCAGAGATTGTGTGCAATTCTGTTCTTTTGTAAAAAGTTCACCATTCTTTGTTAATTAGATGAACTTCACGTAGTTCTACAAAGTGTCTGCCTCATAGAAATTAATCTCGATTTTCAAAAGCTCCAGTTTGACTCGAAATACATTCCAGGTGTCTGTAATAACTCTTGTATCTTCAAGAGGCTCTTTTCTACTTCATTGTTTAAATTGGAGCACCACCTGGTGGCTAAATCAAGCTATTGAAACTAAAAACTATTCTAAAGACAGAAAAGAAATATAGTTTCAACATCCAGAAAGGTATCAAAGCAGTCTATTATTAGAGCTAGTCCTCACAAATTGACTGACGTGTTTACTGATTTTCTTGTTTTGATTATGGGTAAGTTTTAAAAATTCAGAAGTCTGTACTCATAAAAAAATGTTACACTACCACATGCACTTGGTCTCTTTAAGAGCCTTTAAAATTATCAAAAAGGTCGCTGATATAAATTTTAACACTGTAATCTTTAAAAATGAAATTTAAAGGGGTTTTGAAAAGTTTGCCCTTTTAAGCCATTGTAATTCAATTACTAAAATTATCACATGCTTCTTTTAAGGTAGTCTCATTTGTATGGAGCTATAGTGCGTGCATTTAATTTAAAAATATCTCTAGTCCTAAAACATCACCAGAATTCAATGAGCCATTTGGAGAAGGACATGTACCTGTTACTCTGAGTATGATCATTTAGAGCCAATATTGAGTTTCTCCTGAAGCATTTAGTTCAAAATATAGTGCTGCCGCCCTCTTGTGGTGTCAAAGCATAGTGCCGCCAGTGGATGACCTCAACCAAAGAAAGTTTTGAGTTTTAAGAAAAAGCAAAACTAAACAAAAACAAACAAACAAAAACAACAAACCAACAAAAAAGGCCTTGTTCCATTTTGTTATGCCCTGTTTGAATGGTAAACCTGGGAGACCTGATATTTTTTTTTTGTTTTTTGAGAAGAAGTGGTGGTGGGGGCGATCTTTGGGAGAGGGGAGATGGGGGAGCTGGGAGGAGTAGAGGGAGAGGAGCCTGCAGTCAGCATATATTGTACAAGAGAAAAATTATAAATTAAAAAAAAATTTTTAAGAGAAAAAAAAACTAATGTGAGCTATTTTCTATTTTCACCTTTGTCTAACAGAAATGCAGTCAACCACCTCTCACTGCCATAGATGTAGACTGGAATGCTGAGTTAATTTAATAATAGAGTCAATAGAAAGAGGTGAAGCTATTTGAACTTTCCAGTTGAATTCATTTAAATACACAGAGATGCACCCCCACACCTCTTCTTACATAACTTTCAACATCATCTACCAATACCACAGAACATCTTTGCAAAGGTACAATTTACCATCTTTCTGCTAATACTGCCCTAAATTGGTTTTGTTCTCATCCTTAATACCTTAAAGAATAAAATGCATCTAAACTACTCTGAAAAAATCCTTTTCCTCCCTTTGATTTCCATTTCATCCTGGGATGAGTTCAAGAGCCTTTTCCAAGGTGCAGGACATGCATTTACCTTGTTGAAATGCTCTGGCCTTTGTCATTGTGACATTGAATGGAAAACAAGCTTTCGATGCATGTTCCAAATGCAGAAGCCAAGCCTTTCCTCTAACATTGGCTTGGATGCTTTGGAGCTAGGAATGAATGGTGCTTTTCAGATTTCTCCCTGCAAAGAGAGCTAATTCTCCAAGAGCAGTTCTAGCTCCCTGTTTACATCTCTCACCTTGGATCAGGAGTGTTATGGTGGATTAAAAGAAAACAAGACTGAAACAAAGAAGTGATTTAGCCTCTGCTTTAAGCTGCCGACACCTTAGGACAGGGTTTTTGTTCCCAGTCTGAAGTCTTCCTTGGCCTCCCTCTGTCTACAACAGCCCACCACGTCCTTCCATTTCTAAAGTGGGATTCTGTTGTTATTTAGGAGGACAAAATAAAATAATAAACATTCTCTTGTTTGCTTTCAGAAGAAGCAAGCAATGTAGATAGCAAAAATGATGTTTGCTATAGGGGTTTTAGGGCATCATTTTGACCCTTAGGCAAGGGTTCTAGTCATTCAGTGACCTTGAGTTGTCATGTAGATCTGCACTTTTATGCAATAGGTTCTCCTATGCACGATGTTTGCAAGCTCCAGTTGCTGTACATCCTTGATCAACACTTAATAATTAATACTTTTAAGCAATTGGAATAGACTATAGGGATCCTATTTCCTTAATGATGGATATTCTCCTAATGGTAGTAAATATCTTCTAATATATGTATTTTCTTTCTAAATATCTTCTTTGCTCTAAAGATCTGTTTTATTTTTATTGTGTGAATATAAACCCTCTGCAAGGGCAGTGCAGGCTCTTCATCCCTGAGCCAGGTCTCCAGGCCCCAGAATATTTTCTCTGATGAAGTTTGATTATTCTCATAGTCAGCCCATATTTAAAATAGATTATTTTCTCAGCACTAAGACTTAAGAGATTTGCAATTCTTTTCTTCCAGTTTGTGATTTTTTTCAAGGTGATTGGAAATAACCTCAGGACACTGCACATGACACATGGTAGACAAGTACACTCCCCAAGCCACACTTTCAGGCCCATTTTTATTCTCTTAATAAAATGATTTTTTAAAAACATAACATCTAAATTTTTCATAAAGTCAATTTATCATTTTTTCTTATACATAATATTTTTGGTCTCCTATTTAAAGCTCTTTGCCTAATGAGAATCATAAAAGTTTTCTATGTCATTTCCTGATAATACATGTTTAGGTTTAAGTATTTTATTTAGGTCTGGAATCCATTTTAGGTATATTTGGTAATGGATTGAAGTTTTTGTTGTGTTTTTCACAACTAGATACAAGGATGTCCAATCATTCAGCACTACAATCATTCAGCAGGTGTGCTGTTAGAGCATACCTTCTCCAGTGACTGCTTTGGTGTCAGAATGGAAGTCAACATACATATTTGAGACGACACTCTGTTAATATCAGGAGAAGTTTTAAGACTACACATCATTTTTACTTTTACTTGGTCGGCAAATGCTTTTATTTTCCTTTTCACAATAAAACTGAAATTTTAATCCCTGGTGGTAATGCACTAGATTTCAAACATCCAAAGAAGGTTTTAACTATTTTCAGTCTTCTTAGAAATGATGCTCAATGAAAAGCAACAGGTCAACCTCATTAGAGCCACAGTGCAGGAAACAATCTGGAAGACACATGAACCTAAAATTCTGCACTGAATGATACAAATAGAAAATGAGGAGGCAATATAATGCTATTCTTAAAAAATATATTATTTATTTATTTATTTATTTATTTATTTATTTATTTATTTATTTATCTTTTCTTGTGTAGTACATATCAGCACCCCTCCTCCCTTCCCTCCACTGTTCCCACCTCCCTTCATCTCACCTCTCCTCTAACTCTACCCTCCCTACCCTGACCCTGCCTTTCCCCAGAAAAAAGAGAAGTCTTCCCAGGGTTACTGCTCAAAAGGCACAACAAGATGGAATAAAGCTAGGCACTAATCGCTACACCAAGGGTGGACTAGACAATCCTGCAGGAGGAAATGGGTCCCAAGGGCAGGCAAAAATATCAGAGAAGCACCCCTCTCCCACCAACACACACCCTAGCCTATAGAGTCTCTGAAAGAGCAACAAGCCAGACAAACACAGGACATATCTAGGGGACCCTGAAAGCAGGTTCTATATCTGTTGTTTCAGACTCCGTGGGACCCCAAGAGTGCTGGTCAACTGACTTCATGGGGCTTGTTCTCATGATGTCCTTGACTCATCTCTTGTATTCTGTTGTTGAAGCTTGCCTCTGTAGTTCCTGTTCACTTTTCTAGGTTTTTCATTTCCAAAATTTCCTCTGTGTTCTCTTTATGGCTCCTATTCCTACCCTCAAGTCTTGAACAGTTTTGTTCATTTCCTTCAATTGTTTGCTTGTTTTTTCTTAGCTTTCTTTAAGGGATTTATTCATTCCAATTGCTTGTGTTTTCCTGGTCTTCTTTTAAGGAGTTTACTCATTTCCTCCCATTGTTTGTTTGCCTTTTCATTGATTTCTTTGAGAGATTTATTCATTTCCTCTTTAAGGGTCTCTATTATTCTCATAAAGTTGGTTTTAAGATCTTTTTCTTGTGCTTCCCCTGTGTTGGAGTGTCCAGGACTTGTTGTAGTAGGGAGTTGGGCTGTGCAAGTGACTTATTGCCCTGTTGTTGGTTGTGTTCTTACACTGCCATTTAGGTGTTCTGGGTTTGGAGTGATTATAGATTTAGGTGCCAAATGCTCAGCTTTGTCTGTATATTGGATGAGTGTTTTGTTTCTTGGTTTCTTTATCCTCTCTGGTCTTCTGTGTTTTATGGCCTCTTGTCAAGCAGGGGGCCTCCACCCAAGGCGGGTGCTGGAGCTCTGGTGGCTGGCTTGGCCTTTGTACCAGCAGGGAGTCTCTATCTGTGTTAGGGCTGGATCTTAGAGAGTGTTCTGGCTAGTTTGCATGACTTGGCTCTGGAGCAGGAGCTGCCAGCCTGATCTCCTGGCTGGGTTGTGTGGCCTGTGCCTGGGCAGGGGCTGTGTGCCTGAGTTGGTCTCTGGGACTCAGAAGCAGTAGCCAGGAGGGATGGTGTATATGAAAATGAAGGTGGTTTTGGGTTTTGGGGCTGGGATTGGCAGGTCTAATGGAAGGGGTGATCTACCAGACTTCTTACCTGTTCTCCTGGGGCTGGCTTGCTGTGCCTACACAGAGGCTGGGGCTGCCTGCCAGAGTTGGTCTCTGGGACTCAGAAGCAAGAGTGGGAAGGTAGGGTGGTGGGAAGATAGAGGTGGTTTTTGGCATATTCATTGTTTAGAAACTCACACTTCAATAAGAAATAACACAATTTATTTATGTTTCTTTAATGTAACTTTTTGTTTAGTAATTTCATATGGAAAAATTCTTACTACAAAAAGGAATTTCACACATGAATTGCATTCATTTATTTATTTTAATGTATTTAGCTTCTTGGGGTCTGAAAAAATTATATGTTGCTCTTGGAGTTTGTAGAAACAAGTAGTGGAGTAGCCCTTCTACCTACACTAATAATCTTCCAACTGCCCTACTTCCAGAAGTGAGGGTGATCTGACACCAAGTTTTTAGGCATCTCATCAGATGCACTTCTCATGATGGCCCCTGTCTCTGCCTACAGATCAGATTTTCTGATCTGTTAAACAATCACTTCTTCTCCAGTGAGTCCAGTAAAGGTTTGGCAAAACTCAGAGTCAATAAGACAACACACAGGGATTGAGCTGTAGTTGGAGCCAAAGCTCAGCGTGGAAAGAGGGCAGCTGCAGCATTAGCTGAGCATTGCTCCCACTTCTCAGGGTCTTACACAGCTGAAGTCACACTGGAAATGTCATTCAGAATCTTTTCAGCAAAACCTCATGACTTACTGGGGAATATGACTATGGGCACATAGCACTTCAACAGAAAAAGAGAGAGATTTCTGTGTTGGGGAAAAGCACTGTTTAAAGAGCCATTTGAGAATCGTTCCTATGTTTTATTTTGTTTTAACTACTTTTACATCATTCCTGGTCTGTCTTTTCCCTATCCACTGTTAAACTGTCCATTTGGATGACAACCTTCTTCACCTATATAATCTGTAAAGTGAGGATGGTGGGCTCATTATGAAGTTGAAAAGAGTATTTTTAAAGTACTCAGAAGCTATACCCTCGCCGTATGCATCTACCAAAGGTCTCCATTGGCATACTGGGGCAGGAATCAAGCAAGATACTTGTGTAGTCTTCCTGGAATAATGACACAGTGCCTTTCACAGTTTCCGTTAACGATAGAATGTGTTGCTTCTGAGCAGAACTTAAAACGTTAAGATGGAGATGCATGTATAGCTTATTTCCTGTGTCCCAACAGGCTTGCATCCTTTTTGTTGAGAGAATAGCCTTTGGGAAGTTTTATTTGATGTTATCTGGTACAACAACACATTTGCTAGGAAAGCCTTAGGGAAGACTAGTAAAACCTGAGCTTTCTTGGCTGTTGTCTTGAGATGAACAACTCTGCTATGGGCACTGTGGCTGTTATGATGGATGACCATTGGTTATGCATTCGTTTGCTATTGGAGACTCTGACACAGGTGATGGCTTCTGAGCTCATCTCTCAGTCTAGCATTTGAAATGGGAGGATCTTTGTGGGCCTCAGATGTCAGAGGTTCTCATTACCCTGAGAGGCTTCTTCACATGGATTCTTGTATGGCCGTCCTTTCTACGACTAGATTTTGGTTCATTTCTCTTCCTCTCTTCAGTTGCTTTTGTTGGTTATTTTGTCACAACAATGGAAAAGTAGCTAATACTCCCTAATCACATTGCATTTTCTAGGCATCCTCTGATACTTTGTAACTCAGGATTTGAACCCTTTGTCCCAAATATATATTTTGAGACTGATAGAGATTATCTGAGATCTCCTTTTCTATGTGTAAATACAGCTGCTTTTAGAAGAGTCATGCTTAAGGTATAGAGGACATGGGAAGGTAAGGGACTAAAGGCTCCAGCAAGTATAGAGAAATCATTAGAAGCAAGTGGTGGCTTTTGTGGCATTCGCATCATGATGAATGTCCACCTGATGTTTCCTTTGCTTCTCAGGTGCATCACCCCTGCCTGACATCATGGAATTCAGAAAGGCCCACAAGGGCTAGCTGCATGGCTTACACGGTAAGTTAGGTGCGTACTTTATAACTCAGTGAATATTTGGCATGCAGTAGCTCAAGGGCTCAGAGATCAAAGTGTAAACTCCTTCACTTGATACCAGCTAGGCTCCTGGTTCAGCCAAGCTAAGTTGCTTTTAAATTCCTTACTTCTTCTATTGTCAGGACTGCAAATCCTCCCCAGGGTCCAGGAGCAGGGCAAGCTGACCTAAGCTATACCTTGAGCTATGCTCCAAAGCAGCACTCTGAGGTCACCTTTAACCCTGGTGTCCCACACAGTCATTTCAGAGCTCTCCCAGAGAGCCGAGGAACAGCTATAGTTAGATTTTTCATTTAAAATTTGGCACCGCCTGGAGCCATCCCCACCGCTTCCAGCACTCTTGCCATTATATTAAAAAGAGCAAAATTTGCTGCTGTGTGCTGCCCAGAAAATCCAGCTGAAATCGGTCACTGCCAAATCTGCAGTTTCAATGCAAGGCCAGAGCCTTTAAATAGCTCCTGTTCCTGAGGATTTTATGCTCTCTAGAAAAAAAAAAAAAAGTGTTAAATTTTTTTCTTTTAATTTTATAAAGTCTCAGTTTGAAGGACTGGCCATGGGCCATTAAAGAGGGTGGGGGGAAGGTTGTCTTTGTCACCCTCAATTTTCTGACTGCTCCATTTGCATAATTCTTAAAGAAGAAGTCTCTTAAGACTAGTGACATTCAGCCTCTCTGATGAGACTTGAGTATTTCCTTTACTTAGGATTTTGCCTCAGTCCATCCAATCTATCTTTAGGGGCCTTTTCTCCACACCTAAAATGTTTATGTCCACGCTCCTGAGGATAAAGAGCCAGTTCTTACAGGCCAGTGGAAAGAGAGAAGTAAAAGATGGAGTTTTTCTTTCCCTTGGGTTTTGACATTGGGTCATGACCTCCTTGGGGGATTTCATTTGATTTCTTACTTACTTTATAGTGCTGATGACAGGAAAGCAAGGAGATACATATACAGCTTAATATTTGCTTATTTTGCATTTTATTGGTGTCATATTCCTCAAGGCCCACAGCATCTCAAACATAAACCTTTTTAGAAGACTGGTCATAAGGTGTGCAGTGTTGCAAGAAGATTAATAGTTAAGAGAAATTTTCATCATTTGATAATAGTAAATTTTTGTGGAAATAAGCTGAAAAACTTGTAGTTATTGGAATATTAGGATCTTTCTAAAACATTTTCAGGGAAACTAGCATGGATGCTCTGTCGTCTAGATTGCTCCTATCTTGAACACTGTGGGATTCAACTCACTCTGTGTTGCAGGATGACCCAAGACATCTAAGGATTGGTCTCAGTCATACCACACGAAATGTATGGGATCTTGACCCACCTAGGAAGCTAAGCAGGGTTGCCGGGGTGCAGTCTCTGCTTGAGGTCAGGGTCTTGAGAAAGGATGCCTGGGAGCAGCAAGAAGAATTGATTCAGGAGTCAAAAGCTGGTACAAGTTGGCAGCCAGCCATCTCAGGAGAGCATCAGAACTTAAGAATTCTCAACTTCTTCATCTCTCTCTCTCTCTTTCTCTCTCTGTCACTTTGTCTCTCTTTCTTTCTCCTTCTTCCTTCTCCTTCTTTTTCTTCTGATTCTCCTGAGAAATGAGCCAGCTCAGTCTTTTATTTACTAAAAGTACATTGCCAATCTAACAGTTTTTCAAGGTGAAGCATATTCAAAGCTTCACAGAAAAAAAATCTCATATCTACTTTTTTTTAAAATTCCCATGCTTATGTGGTACACTAAGAAAGAACAATTTTCATTGTAACAGTTTAATTTTCAACTCATTTTTTCCCCAGAAAACCTCTAACAAAATGGTTCGTCGGTGGTTTGCTGGGTGCCCTACTTGTAGTTTTGGCTTATATTAAACAGACAGAAGGGCAAAAAGGTGCTAGACAGCAGTTTTATATTTCTAGATTTTAAGCTTTCTCTATTTCTTCTACTTCTTCCCTACTTTCCTACGTCTATCCAAACGTCAATGATGTATTTCGTTAGCATTAACAGCGTCTATTCCTCTTTCCCTTGACTATCAATTTTTCTTGTTTCTGGGGCTCTCTGTAAACCCCAGACAGTTCAGGAAACACAGGCTCAGTAGCATAATTACTGTCCCTGAACTTGATCACATCATATGGTTCCTAAAAATTCTTTAAGGAACAGTTGACGCATAATTTCATCTTGTTCCTAGTTGACTTGCATTCAGTGAGGCTGACCCAGGGGCAACAGCCCTTAGGACACTCACAAAGGTTTCTACCTCAGGGTCATTAGACTCAGCCTTCTTCTTCCTTATCAAGGGGCCACCAAGAGGGTAGGCTCCCAAGGAGGCATTGGTCTGGGTCACATTTGCAGGAACAAAGGAAGCTGTGGAGAGAAAAAGAAAAGAACAGCATAAAAAGAATAGTAGACCCATTTGTGGAGCAGTTATTGCCAGATGTCTTCTGCAGAGGAGGCACACCAGAGGCTGGAACTGTGTCAGACAGCCATCTGCACAGCCATGGCATTCCCAGCACAGGGTCAGGCATGGGAGAACACAGATGGTACCCCCTACCACACACACACCAAGAACCACATTTAGCTATAAGAGCCACACTTTGAATTTTGAATTTTGACCTTTACCTATGTGAAGGATATGAATTGATCTTCTGTCATTGTGCTGGCAGTACCTACATGGTCAGCTTCTAGCCAGCCACATATTCGTGAGGAGAAACAACTCACTCTATCATGAACACTGTGGATTAGTGTCCACTGCTGGTATTCCTTCTGCCCATCAGATTTAGTTTTATTTCTAGGGACCTATGGAAGACATTTAATCTCTTCACAAAACGTTATTTGAAGACCATACTCCCTGAGACTATCATATCATCCTGAATCAACACTCTTATTTCAGTTAACTATGATTTTTCAAACCTGTCTCTCTCCCTCTCTGTCTCTGACTCTCCCTCCCCCCCTTTCTGACTTTCCCTCTCCCTTTCTCCTGTTTGTTATATTTTTTCCTAATTATCTCATGCACTTTACCTGGTTTCTCTTTTTAGAAGAGTGTTCTTTGGCTCTTGAGAATATATATTGTTAATGCCTTAATACAAAATAAGATTCCTATGTCACCCCCTATGAGACTTAGGTTAGACCATGCCTATGAGGCTCAGGGGATGTCAAGGAAGAGGACAGAAAGAGTATAAGAACCAGAAGATAGGGAGGAGAGCTTCAAATGCTCTCTTCTTAGCTGGAAGTATCTATTGTAATCCTGATCTCACAGAAGCTGTTATTGCTTGTACTGGGCCTGCAGAAGACTGAGCCTGTTATCAGTCAATCACGGACCAGGGAGAAACCCACAAGATCATCCTAAACTATTTTCTATTACTAGATTCTGGGTAAGGGGCAGTCATTGTCTTTTGTGTTCCACAAAAGAGCCCACTAGGCTCCAATGAAAAGTTCCAAACTCACAGACACATAGACAGACCTGGCTACACTCAGTGGTTCACAAGACAAAACAAAAAGGCATAAGTATGAGAAAGGGACGTGTAAAGAGGATCATGGCTGACAGAGGTGGGATGGACACAAGAGCACGTGGTGGTGAGAGCAACCAGAACACGTTCTGTAAGTGCATGAACTCATCAAAGAAGAAAATTGGTGAAAAGTTCTAGAAATAAGAATAAAACTTTAAGGTTATGATGGCTATGCTAATTGCCATACATTCATTATTATCAATTATATAACTTAAACAAATGCCATATTTCATAAACATAAAAAGGTATTATGGTCAATAAACTATAAAGCCAATATGCTTTTAGAAGCAATTTCATTTCTACAAGTAAAACTAAAGAAACATTGTCTATTTTTCCATTAAACTACACTGTATGACCAAAAGAGAAGTTATTTAAATTAGTCTCTTCATGATTAACCTCTAAGTTGCTTAACCATTATCTATTACAGATCATGATGTAGTTAATATTTTTGCATAAATATTTTATATATGTTCAAATATAGTAATCTGAGATGTAAGTTGCAACCTTCACCAGTAAATTCAGAAAAAGATCAAAGTGTCACACCACTAATTTAACAGCCAACAGGAAATGTAGAAGGTGGTGATCCTGTTTTAGTCTAGACAGTGAGAGTCAAATGAAATTCTTTGCATGTTTGTGCTTGACTGTATATTATCTAGATGATTCAGTTATTCTCAAACATAAAACTCATTCCCAGAGATCTCAAATCTGGTCCTGATGAGGTAGTTTATGATGGACCAGCCCTTTCCCAAAAGCAACTAGAAAATTGAACCAAGGTGCAAAGTAAATATTTGCAGATATTGGACCAAGCAAAATATTGGTAAAATTATTTTCAGTAAGTATCTGATAATGCACAGGAAGTTATGACCACTATGTGTCAGAGACTCATTTGTCATACAACATCATGTACCTCTGAGCCATAGGTGTACAGGATGTATTATAGATATATCATTAGAGGCTGGGCACGCCACTTACTACCTGCATTTTGACAAGTTGAAATAGTTTCCACATGTTACAAATACAAGTTCCTTTGATGGAAAAATTTATACCTATCTGTTGGTACAATGGTACATATTTAACACAACAAAGAATGGCCCAGGAAGATACCCCCAGTAGTGCAATAGTGGCACTTTTATCCTGGGGTTAACCAGCTGCTGTCTATTTTGACTTAAGACCTGCTCCACAGGAGGGAATTCATGCCTGCTACTGTGAGCCTAACCAGCTATTTGTGGCTGGAAAGGTCATAGACCCTACAGAACTATCTACCACTGCCATTTTCCTGAAATGATCAGTTCTAGCTGTGTTCAATGAAACTAAGTTAATTAGGAAAGTAATTTAAGTATGAAACATTATATTTTGTATCTGTTAGCATTCTCCATAGAAACAAAAAAGAATAGTTTACGCACACACACACACACACACACACACACACACACACACACACATTACATTCACGTTTTAATGTCTAGCTAGTACAATTGTTCAGGCATCAATCTGAAAACCATAGGGCATGTCTAGACACTCAGGTGGAGTTGGTGCTGCAGCCTTGAGGGAGATTTTTTTTTTTCTTTCTCCATCTGTGAATCTGTGTAAGATCTGTGAAACTAGAAAATAAGCTTATCCTTTTTCAAAACACAGTGATGAAACATGATGAAAATGACACATATATAGTGTTTTATACAAGAATAGTTCCATCTCCTCAGAGCAATGGGGGGGGTGTTCTGTTATTAAGGTTTGAATGAGAAATGCCTCTTATAGGATCATGTATTTGAACACTTGGTCCCTAGTTAGTGGTGCTGTGTGAGAAGGTTATGGGAACTGTAGGAGGTAAAACTGTGCTGTAGGAAGTCCATCACTGTGCTGTAGGAAGTGAGGTTTTGAGGGTTTATAACTTAGTCCTACTTCCTGATCTTCTGCTCTGTTTCCTTTGTTTTGGAGAAAACATTATCATCTAGCTCCTTGCTCCTGCCACCACAATGAATCTGCCTGTTGCCACACTTCTCTGGCCATGATAGTCTCTATCCCTCTGGAACTATAAGCCAAAATAAAGCCTCTCTTACCCACAAGTTACTTTTGTTCTTCATATTTTATCACTGCCAAAGAAAAGTAACTAACACACATGCTCTCTCTCTTTTTTTTTTTTAAATTCGCATTTGGAAGAAATGAAACATAGTAGCTCACATCTCCATATCAAAGTTTGCATTAGTGTTTTAGATCTATAGATCTGTAACTTAGAACCTATAGTGAGATGAGCAGAGAGGCAGAGATTGGGGTGATACATCCATAAGCTAACATATGTCAAAGACTTTCGGTAACAATCAGAAAGCAAAGGAGATTCCTCTTTGAGGCCTTTGGAAGGAATATTGTCCTGATGACACCTTGGTTTGGAACTTGCCTTTTGAGATGTGCGGCGGAAAAAAAAAGACTATTGTTAAGCCACTGGGCTCAACCTCTATTAAAGTAGCAACAGGGAAACTAGTTAGAAACTAACACATTTTTTTTTTTAACATTTGCTTGCTTGTTTTCTTTTCTTTAGTACTCAGTATCATGTGTTATTTAGAGAATACTAGTTCTTTTCTCTCTTCTTCCACTTGGTAATTGCTCACAACTTGTCACTGTTGTTCTCTGTTCTCTCTTCTGATATAGTGTAGCATGCTCTCAGCTTGGCATATGTAACAACTCTTTTTCTAACTCCTACTCCCACAAATAATAAACCTCCCCAACAGATTCAACCAGGCCAAAGAAAATGACAGTTCTCAGAGAGCAAAGTTTCAACAAGGCAGACACTACAAATCAATATCTGCAGAATCACAAATACCCAAATTGATATATCCATTAAAAATGCCTGTACCTATCATCTCCCAGATAGGATGCTAATCATTAACTCACAGATAGCTTCTAAATGCTTAATCAACACAGAAGAAAATTATTCAAGTATATTCACATTAGTAATACCATGATGGCCATCACATTCAGCCAATAGCCAATCCCTCTGAAAGCAGATTCTCCCAGTGCTCTCTTCCATCTTTCTTCCATCTTCACTGAGACCTTAGCATGTCTGAAAGCTCATATGTACCATTCAAATCAAATCCATGTTACTCTAAGGTTGACTTGTCTGACTTCAGAAATTTTGTTTTGAATTATTTGTGCATTTATAACATATATAACAACTTTCAAAGGTCTGTGACATACCTCTCACAGTCATTGTGGAGAATCCAATCTGGTAGAAAACACAAGGAGGATTTGTTATTATTCTGCCTGTAAGGACATAGTCTAATGGGGAAGGAGAATCAATAATTTATAAATGTATAGAAAAAAATTGTTACCAGTTGGAGATGTCTCCCTCCTGCCACCCTGACTCTTTCGATGCTTGGGAAATTATAAATGCTACTTACATTACTCAGATCGGGTGACTCTAGAGTTAAGTGACCTGGAAGATGAGTTACATTTCGCAAATAAATGTAAAGTCCACTTTTTAGCACGAGAGATCATAGCACTTGTCATTCATACGCTGCTTGCTCACTCAGTTTCTACATGCATTTTTTGTTTTCTGTTTCTTTATCAAGAACACTTTGGGATCTGGCTTCTATTTTGACATGGTATGATAATTGGATTTAATTGTTAACTTGACACAGCATATAAGTACTTTGGAAAAGAATTGCAGTGAGGGATTGCCTACATTGGGTTGGTATGTGGGAACATCTACATGGGACTGCCTTAAGTCAGCTTGTAAGCAGCCCAGTGTTGGTAGCATCACTCCTTAGACAGGAGTCCTGAGATGTGGAGAATTCAGAGCTAGAGCTGAGACAAGCAAACAGACCAGCAACTGAGCATGGATGCGTTTCTTTCTCTTACTCTTGGCTGTGGATGTGGATATGGTATGACTCTTTGAAGTTTCTTCCTTCCTTTGCTCATAATGGACCATAACCTACAATTTGTAAGCTGAAATAGACCATTTCCTCCTTCAAGTTTCATTTGGTTGGAGTATTTTAGCATAACAGCTGAAATGAAACTAGAACACATAGGGAAAGAAGAAGGAGAAACAACACGTAGTTTGCCTTTACGACAGATGACTCCAAAAGAACTTTTCAGGTTAAATATACCTTTACACCCTCAGTTGCTATTAAAAACCACATAGCTTTGTCCCAACTTCATTGTCTAAAGGAGCAGGACAAAGCGAAAGGTTGTTTTGGATTTCATCTCTACAACTTAATAACTTTGTGGTCTCTGTGATTTGTTTTATGCAAAATCATCTTGGGAAAATTTTTCTTGTGTATAAAATGAGGAAAATAAGAGTAAAATGAAGAAATCAGATAAAGAGTTACCATATAGGAGGCTACAAAAGAATATTTTGTTTTAAGCTTAATATTTATTTGTTTATGTTCCTGCCCCCCGCCCCCCAACACAGAAGATCTTACTCTGTAGGCCCAAGCTGTCCTGGAACTTACTATGCTGTTAAGATTAGGCTGAAACATGATTTATCTTCTACCTTATCTCTTAGGCTAGGATTACAGGCGTGAGCCCCTTTGCCCAGCACAGAATAGTTCTTATTCCTTTTATTTTTCAGTTCTCATCATGTTTATTTATTTTCAGATAAAATTGAGTATATTTAAATAGAACTTAAGAATACAATGCAGGGCTCATTGAATATTATGTAGGAAATAAGCATGGAGATACCTGGGTAGACCTGTGTGCATGTGTGCTGTGTCTAACATGCTTACATTCACTAGTCCATAGCACTGAACTCAGAACATCACTGATAAATGTTTCTCTTCTAGTCAGTCCTTTCTTAAATCATATTTTTTTCTTTTTTCTTTTGTATTCACCATTCTTTCTCTAAACATGCATTATAATATATGTAAACAAGAAAATTGCTGAAATGGACAATGTAGAGCATTATAAGACTAATGTCATTGAAATAAATATATGCATATAAACGTACATGGATGAATTTAGATTCTACTTCTGCTATGTGTCACTTTTATGACCTTGAATGTATTACTTATCTCTCTGAACTTCAGTTTCCACACTTAAAAATGGCTATAATTTTATCTGTCTGAACTGGTTTTTAAAAGGAAGAAATAGATTATACAGAATGTCCCTGAAATAGTCTATTGTGAAACTAAGACAAAATATCTATTACTGAAATTTCTGCTAATACTGTAAAGATATAAACTTTCAAATGAGAGGTCTTCACATAGAATGAACTTGATGATATTCCTCTAAAATAATCAATGAATGAGAAAACTCAGTTATATTTTGAAAATAATAAAATGAGAGCATTCTCCATATTAGCTACTCTTAATGATTCAATATAAATATATATTAACTAAACAGATTAATAAAAGCCAATTTTAATATAGATAGAACTTACTATATGGTAAAGGAAGAATCATAAAGTAATGAGAAAGGAACATATTAATAAATGATATTGGGAAATGCAACTAAATATTAATAAAACCCCCAATAGATGCTTAAATTCATGGCTGAAAATATAAAACTCAAATAAAATATTGAAGAGGTTAAACAACTTGCTGAAGATCCTTCAGTTAATGAGAACTCTAGCTGAAAATTAAATTGCTATAATATGTAGCATAAAACTGTATAAGATAAATGTTATTAATTCCATAAAGGCTATTAAATATACATGCACAATACAAACATAGAAAAATGTGTGTGTGTGTATGTGTGTGTTTAAGTAACTATCAGCCAGAGTAAAATGCTATGGTAATGGATGATACTAATTTTCCATGGTGGATGAAATAATGTTTTTTCTTCATATGATTTTCTGCATTTTCTATAATAGGTTTTGCTTTATAATCAGAAAAATGAACACTTTTAAAATGTATTTGGTTCTTTAAAAAGAAGAATCTAAAATCTGCTTGCATCTCTAAACATGTATCTGTATGTTTTCTTGAAATTGGTGGTCTCAAAAGCAAGAGAAAAGTTAACCACTGACTCATGGCAAATGCTTGCTACAAAACAGTACTTGTACTTTAGAAGAAAAATCTCCTTTGTTTGGGTAAGATATGTTTCTGCCTGTTTCAATTTCTTGTTCCTCCCCTCACTTCAATTTTTTTCCCCTTTGTTGAGGTGGCTTGGACACAAAGACACCTATAATTCCACTAGTTTTCTACTTGTATTCTTCTAAAAAACACTATTATTCTGGAGGCATTGATTACTTAACTAACACTGAGCACTCTCGTCTCAGGCTAAGAGAGCTGAGACTAGTGTGGTTTGAGAACATGTATAGCTTTTCACAGCTGCTTCTTTTTTTATTTTATCTTTCAATTTTTCTTCTCTCATAAAATACAACCCAACTCCCCTTCTCCCCTCCCTCCACTCCTTCAACCTCCCTACCTTTCCTCTCTCCCAGATCTACCCCCCCCATCCTCCCATTCCCACACCTGCCCCTTTCGAAGAAAGAACAATCTTCTGAGGATTACTGCTCAAACATGGCATAACAAGATGGAACCGTGTTAGGCACAATTTCCTACTTTGAGGTTGGACTAGGCAATCCAGAAAGGGGAGAAGGTACTCAAGAGCAGGCAAGAGGTTCAGGGATATACCTCTCTATTCTAGTCTGTATGAGTTCTGAAGGAACATGCCAGATAACCTTAAGACATATGTGGGGGAACCAGTAGGTTCAATGTCTGCAACTTCATGCTCTGTGAGCCCCAAAGAATGCTGGTCAGTTGAGTCCATGGGGTTTTCTCTCCCACTGTCCTTGATCTAGCTGGTCCCAGCAATCCTTTCTCCACTTTTTCTGTGGGTTTTGTGAGCTCTGCATTTTGTTTGACCCTGGGCCTCTGCATCTGCTCCCTTCAGCTGCCATAGGGAGCCTCTTTGTTGAGGATTGGGCTAGGTATAGTAGTTCACAGCTGTGGTGGTTCAGCCAAGAAGACAAGGAGCCATTTTCACAGGTGGAAGCCCTTCTAGACCTCAGCAGAGGGAACTACTGTCATGGCCAATGCCAGACTGGGCAGTGGAACCACCATCACAGCAAGCGGCATATTGACAGTGGAACCCCAAGTGTCTGAGCTCAGGTGTTTTTATATTGATTCAGAACTCCTTATGCATTCTACTGATACCACATGTAGATCATAGGCAATCAAACATCCCCCACAGAAATCCAACACCTGTAGACAATACAGAAGACCAAGGTCCATGCATCCTCTTTTCCAACAGTGCACAAAAACAATTATTTTAAGCACAATTAAAAATAAACTTCTACAACAGCTAGGCATCAATCTATGAAGAGAGCAGAGTAACTTTAGAAGTCCTCTCCTGACTGTCCAGACTCTAGTTCATGTCCTGCCCGATAGTATCAGTGATGGGTTCTCTCATTTAGCTTGGGGTTCTGCCCATGGGGTTCTGTTCCAGCAGATCTTGTGAGGAGGAGAGGTTATAGGACAAAGACTTTGTGCTTGGGATGGTGTTCCAGTCCCACCACTGGAAAACTTGCCTCATTACGAGAGATGGCCTGTTTATGCTCCCTATCCCCAATTACTAGAGGTCTTCACTACAGTCTCCTTCATTGATTCCAATGAGTCTCTACTTCACTAGGTCTCCTGATTCTCCCCTACATGTCTCCCAATTCTTGTGTCTGTCCATATATTCTCTCCCTTCATCCCTCTCTCTGCCTTCCTGGTCCTTTTTTTTCCCATTCCCATACTTCCCCACCCCACCTGCACTATCTGTTTTATTTTCCCTTTATCAAGGAGATACCTATGTCCCCACTGGGGCCTTCCTTGTTGCAATCTCTCTGAGTTTGTGGATTATAGCACTTTTGTCCTTTGCTTAACAGTGAATATCTACATGTAAGTGAGTACATGCCATATTTGTTTTTCTAGGACTGAGTTACCTTACTCAGGATGATTTTTTTCTAGTTCCTTCCATTTGCCTGCAAAATTCGTGTTATCATTTATTTTAATAGCTGAGTAGTACTCCATTGTGTAAATGTGTCACAATTTCCTTATCCATTCTTCAGTTGAAGGGCATCTAGGTTGTTTCCAATTGAACAAAGCTGCTATAAACATAGTTCAACAAATGTCCTTGTGGTAGGATGGAATGTCCTTTGGTTATATGTCCAGGAATGTTAGAGCAGTATCTTGAGGTAGGCCAATCCTGAGGGATTGCCATATTGATTTCCATAGTGGCTGTACACATTTGTACTCCCACCAGCAATGAAGGGGTGTTCCCCTAGCCCACATCCTCACCAGCATGAGCTGTCATTTGAGTTATTGATCTTAGCCATTCTCACAGCAACTTCTTAAGAGAAAGCTGATATTTTTGCCTTGATATTGACTTCTCATAGACCAGTGGGTAAAAATTAAATCTGGGAAATTTATAGAAGTCAAATATGCAAATATGGAAAAGTCTTAAAAGTTTTGTGTGTGTTTGTGTGTGTGTGTGTGTGTGTGTGTGTGTATGTGTTGTATGTACCCATGTTGACAGGACAGATGTCAGCTTGATGAAAAAAAAAAACAAAAGCAAAGAAATTTGTCAGCAGGAAAGTTCCTCCTAGCCCAGCCTTGGCAAAGTCATTGCTCTGAGAAAAAACTCAGACGTCCACCAGGTTCAAGTACAAGGAACTAGTTGCTCAATTCTAGTCTACATGGTCTTGGGACCATATCTGTGTCCCAATAAAACGAATATTTTTTTTGCATTTAAATAGCAGTTATTTCATGTTCATATTGTTGGCTTATACATATTGTCAAGCAGCCAATCAAAACTTGTGGAACATGAAAGAAGCCAGATAATTTGACCCATGTCTTAGTAAAATATGGGAGAAGAAAGTGGAATAAAGAAAAAGTAAATTTATACCATACATTTAGGCATAATGCTAATGCTACTGTCAACACACTATTATAGCTTTCACCTCAAAAGGATAAGAAATAGTTTATTCTAGATCCAAATATGAGTGGCCATGGCTCAGGAATGCAGATTCAGGTTACATCAAATTCCATGTTCCATCATGGTAACAGTTTCATGCAATTTTTTATTGCAACAGAATAAAGAGAGTCATAAATCAGGGCACTATTCAAATACATTGTGGGCCACATCAGATGGGGGGAGTTACAGCCAAATGTGGACACCTCTTCTACAAACCACAGATGCTATCTGGTGACATCCTTAACTATTTAGTTCGTGGAAGGTGGTGGTACTTATGTGCATTCCAAAGGATTACCTAAGGTTCACAAAGATGATAGGTCACCTAAAGAGGTAGTTACTAAGTGGTTATTAAGGGGTTAAATATATCCCAAGATAAAATGTAAGGAAACCCTGGACCAGCAAGATTCTAACCATTCCTCAGTCACTGAAGGCCTACTCAGTCAGCTTATCAAGAAGGGTCAGTGTAATGTGCTTCTTTCTAGAATCTTCTGTTTCCCCCATCATAGGCCACAAAGCTATAAATACAAGAAAAGTGTCTTGACTAAGAACAAACATACTGGCCAGTGAGTACAATACTGACAGAAGAATATCTCATCCAGAATGGCTGTTTTTCTACCCATATGGATGACAATTATACAATGCATAGAGACACAAACAAACGCAAACAATTTGTAAAATGACAAGGAAACAATGCACAGAGGAATTTGATGCTACTCATTGTTTCTCAGCCAGTCTCTAGACCCATTGTCTGACCTCCAGAATGTGTGTCTCTACAAAGATCAGGGAATCCGGAGTCACTGCTGACCAGTCTTGAATAATTAACACAGCAGACACAGCTCAGATCCCAGTCAACAGTCTTTTCTGCTTTTATGTTAAATGTTAATTACAGCATTCCGGGCCTCACCAGTTAATTGAATTGGTAGTCAGAGAATTTAACATTTACTTTAAATTGACCTCATGCTGCGCTGGAGGGATGAGAATCTGCTCTCTGGGGACAGTTAGTTGTTCTGAACCAGCACTATTTTTCTTTAGCAGCAATGCAGAGTTCCTCATAAAAACGCAAAGCCCTAGAAACAGCTTGAGAACTGGGTGATTAACCTTGGCCTCTGCACATTGGTTGTTGTTCTGCAACCTATAGCCTAGTTAAGAAGTCTGTCAGTGTCATCTTTGGACCAGCTGATAAAAAATGCACATGAGGGAGTGTTTTGCAGGAGGAAGGGTGTGACTAATCCTCTGTAAACCTAGTTATTTTTCTAAAATAGTCAGATACTTATAGCCTTACTGAATACTTCTCTAGAGTCTTAGTTTTCTGCTTGGTGTACTTTGGATGTCATGAATTTTGGGATGTAACCAGACTTTTTCTTCTTTTTTTAAAGAATGGTCCCAGTTTCAAATACTTTCTTTGTGCCCGTGTCCCATTAATGCGAGCATAGTAGTACCTAATGCTCTTAAGTCTTTGATAAGTATTAAAGATTCTTACATGTCAGCCTGCAAAGAACCCACGGAGATAGGAAATATCATTCTCCTCATTTGTGAGATGAAGAGACAGAGACATTGAAAGGTAACTGGGAGAAAGGTAAAATTCTAATTTTAGAATTCAGGCTAAATACTTTGTTCATGCTTTCAATGTACAAAGACTGGTGAAGGACATTCTAAATAGGTGCCAGTAGGCAAAAACTGACCCTGGAAAAGGAATGGTGTGATTTGAAAGCTAAATGGGCCACTGAGGCTGTATCACTACATGAGTAGGGTGGGGAACTGCATAGGCAGGTGTAACTGTTGAGGTCCGCACTAATAGGGCAAGTAGACACTGAGAGATATGGCCAGACAAAGCAGTTTATTTTCCCAGGGTTACATACTGATGTCAGGGCTGTCAAATTTAAAACAAAACAAAAAAAACATGGCAACCCCAAAAGCTAGCCATGTAGGGCCTTTTAAACCAGTGTCTAGGGGATCTCTCTGATTGATCAGCACCTGAATACTGGATTGGCTCCTTATATCTCCTGAGGAAGCAAGGGCTTCTGGGAAAGCAAGTACTTGACAGTAAGCAGAAAGACAAGGGCAGCATCTCTACTACTAGGGGACACTGGATTTCTCATAACTGGAAGGAAACTGGGGTAAAAAAAAAAACCTTTAAAGATTATGATAAGGAATTTGAGGGCCATTCTTAGAACAACAGGAAGCCATTAACCCAGCTTTCAAAGATCATTCCTAAGTATGGGAAATGAGCCAGCTGTTTCTTTTCATAAATGTTGTTTGATGAAAACCTAGCCATATCCATTTGCCTATGTACCTTCCATGGCTGCTTTTGTGCTATCATGGCAGAAGTGGGTAGTTGCAGTTAGGGAGAGTTTTAGCCAGTAAGCCTAAAATATATACTATCAGGCCCTTTGTGGAAAGACATTTACTGAGCCTGGGTGAAGGGATGACATGATTGAGACTATTTAAGAAAGGATTTCATTGATCCAGTGTAGAGATGAGAGACAGAGAGCTATGGAAGTAAACAGAGGACATGTTTAAGATGTGCTTTGAAGGTGTCTCTCATCAAGCAGTTTTTATTCTTTAGTGTAAAAATTAGTGAAGGGTGTTCTAACAATGTTAATTTTTGACTACCACAAATAGAACTCTGATTATATAGCTTGAGGGAAACTGGAATTGGACAGGGAAATCATGGAATCTGCTTTCCTAACAAGTTCCCCAGCATAAGAATTCTCTGACCTCACAATGAAAACCACTTCCCTAGTTGGGAACTGGACGTGGTAAGCAAGGATTGAGAGAAAGGCAAGACATAGAGTCACTTCGCAAGTTTGAGGCTTGAGGAATGAGATACCTGTGAATGACATTTCATCCAAAGCGGATGCACAGAAAGGAACATATTTCAAGAACAAAATAAATCAATATTTTGTCCTGAAATATATTAAAAGGCTTGGGAGACATTTGAACTGTCTGCAAACTAGTTAACTGAGCAGAACCAGAGAGATGAGACTAGAGTCTGAGACATCAATACCATAGAGCCAGGGCAATGAGGCTATCTAAGAAGGAATGTAGAGAAGGAATATAGAGTGATTTTGAATAGATCTTTGAGGAATAGGTCTATAGGATGTGGCTTATGAGAGGGAGATCCAGAAGCAATTAGAAACTAGAAGCATAGGAAAAAGCAAAGACACTAGTCAAACCATCAGTGTCATTCTTTAGAAAAGAATATTAGAGTATCTAAGATGATCTCTGGGCCTCAGCTATTCATCCCTTTGCAGCTAGTGGATATTTCAAAACAATGTGCAATCAGATTATTACTTTTCTTAAAATAATATCTCAAACTGCACCCTCATGATTTGACTCTGAGCCTTGTGATGAACTCAGTGAGAAAATCCTTTTGGAGATTTCATGAGATAGACCACAGAAGGCAGGCAGTTTGATTAGTGAAACAGAATGAATGACTATTTACTCTTGGTAAATTAGTGACCTTTCATAGGGTACAACCATATGGGTTTGGCATAGGAGTTGCTGTTTGTTGCCATCTCTTGCAGGGCTATTCCATCACTCAATTTTGGTGTGTGTTGCGTTCATAGTACACAGTGTGAGTAACTCTTCAATGGCTACAAAATCAGTTGTCATTGTATCAGATAGTGCAGGACTCCATGAATACAGGACTAGATAGTGCAGGAATCCATGAATACAGGACTAAAAATGGTTACTAATTGTAAAATTACAACTGATTATAAAGCGCAACTGTATCACTTTTGGTTGATATTTCACAGATTTGTCGAATATGTGTTTTGTGTTATAACATGTACCAGGTCCTAGGGATGAAGGAGATGAAGGAAGGAATCAAGAAAACAAAGTCCCTCCCAAGGACTGGAACCTATCTTTCTCAGTCTAGATATACAAGTTAAAGACTGATCTATGAAGGGAAGCATTGGATGCCTCCTAAAAATTTACAGAATAATTCGAAAAATCAACAGCCTCACTGAAACATTGATTTGGGCATTATAGAACATGCCAACATTTATATCTGTTATAAACCACTTCACATTTAAGTGGAAAGAAATTCGGATATCACTATTGACATATAAATGTCCCACTTAATGAAAAGCCATAAAATAATTAAGATTTTTTTTTTAGTATAAACAAGGAAATTCTATTTTTTCACAATCAAAAAAAAACAGATGAAAATTAAAAAGCAGCTTTTAAAAATGTTTGTGTGCTGGGGAGAGGATAGTGATGGAAAAAAATGCAAAATACCCAGGATATATGGCTCACCAATTAGTTGTAATTTTAAAAAAATGTTTAACAATTTTTTTTTAAATTTTATGTGCATTGATGCTTTTTATTGCATGTATGTGTTGTGGAAGTTCATTTTTAGTTGTGTTTAAAATAATTGTTTTTTGTGCACTGTTGGAAAAAGGGATTGCATAGGCCTTGGCACTCTGTATTGTCTGCAGGTGTTGTATTTCTGTGGGAACATTTGATTGCTTATGATCTGCACCTGAGGAGTTCTGAAGCAATAAAAACACCTGAGTTGAGACGTACAGCGTTCCACTAAGGAGTCTGGCCCTGGCCAGGATGGTGGTTCCCTCTGCTGAGTTCTGGCCGAGTTTACACCTATGAAACTGTCTCCTTGTCTTCTTTGCTGAGCCACCCCAGCAGACGTACAACTACATGTATGTCTGTGTGACTGTGTTGGATTTCCTAGTCTCTTAACTGCTTAGCTATCTCTCCAGCCCCTGATTAGTTATAATTTTGACTCTTAGGAATTACTATTAAATTAATTGTTATGTCTTAGATCAAATGGGCATGATACTGTTAGCCTTGAAAGGTGCTCTTGGATATCTCATGGTCTTGTCAGTTTTAGCATGTGGTAGGGCTAGGATGCTGGATGTTCTCCCTCCCAGGCCATCCTTGTTATTAGAGAGCAGTTTTGAGGGTGCTGGTGATGTTGTTTGGATCATTACTTAATAACAGGCTTCCACATTTCTAAAAAAAGGAAAAAAAAAATAGGAAGACTTATTGTAAACTCCAGTTCCTTCTTTTCCTGCCCAATCTCCTAATATTTCTCCTGCTGAGTTACACTACATGAGCAGCTATAAGTCATGCCCCTTGTAATCTAAAATGTGAAGTTCGTCAGTCCAGCAATGCAGATATGTTAATTAGTTTCCTAGAATGGTACCAGAGAGTGATTTTCCTCTTTTCCTTCCTGCCTTCTTTTTCCTCTCTAGCATCCAAAGCAAACAGGACTGTTTGAAAAGTCATATTTTGATTTTTTCTTCCTTTATATAGAATAAACAGACAGCATAAATTTTTATATCTTCCTTAAGCTTCAGACTCTTTTCTGCATTCTTTAGACTAAATTAGGGATTTTCACAGTGCATTCCCTCTGCTTTACGGTCTGACCTATCTTCTGTGATGTAAATTGATTTTTAAACTATTTATCTTCTGTCCAGTCTAAAGGTAGCTAATGGATGGGGCAGGGCTTCATGTCTACCCTGTTCTTTTCTACATTTCCAGAGAGAGCTTATGGTCTTCAGTAGGAGACTTCCTGAAGAAATCACTCTGAATGGCTTATTGGGGTTTCTTAGAACAAACAGCTTGATATTACTTCAGAACCACATTAAGTACTCATCTATATTTGATGTTAACTATATTTCTGGTTATTTTTGAGGGGGTACATACAGAATAGTCTGTATTCAGACAATAGTCTGAATCAATGGGAGACAATCTGGGTAGATAAAACCTTCCACACCAGTTCTGGGAAATCAACTGATATCTTCTTCTTTGTTTGTGAGGCTCAGCACCATGTGAAAGCTTGAAAGTTAAAATCAACAGCATCTAAACACAGAGACCATGAGGATGGAACTTATGCATGTCTTAGTTACTTTCCTGTCACTGTGATAAAATATCTGACATGCAGCTGGAGAGATGGCTCAGCTGTTAAGAGTGTTTGTTCTTTTTATGGGACCAACTATAAAACTAGAACCTAGTTCTAGTTGTGCCTTTGCCTTTGATAAATCTAGTGTCTAGTCTCAGAACCCATGTGGTTCACAACCACTTGTAAATCCAACTCCAGAGGATGTAACACCCTCTTGTGGCCTTCTTGGCCACCATATGCATATACACAAATACATACATGTACAGATAAATAAGTAATAAAATTAAAATAGCTTTTAAATACACTGATGATAGGCATAGATATAATCATTGATTTTATGAATTATTCTCATAGGTTTGTGGCAGAGGACAGTTTATTCTTTGATGACTCAATCACTGGTCCTAGAGTGTTTTAATCTCCATACAATCTAATCTTAGGCCTAGAACTGGAAGGCTTCAGAATCTGTACAATCTAATCTTCAATATGCTAGCATGTTCCTAGAAGACTTCAGCTCCATACAATCTAATCTTCAAGTCTAAACCTAGAAAGTATCCAGCTCCAAAACTTACTGCTGACTGAACTTACTCTGACCGGTTGTCTTCTGGATTATCTCTTTTCACTCTAACCCACATTGTGAACACTGAATGTAAACAGTGTGCTTCTGACTCTCTCCTTTCTCCGTGTTTATTCTTGACTGGCTGTGCTTTTCTCAGCTTCCACTATACTTCCAAATTCTGCTTCCACCCTGCTTCTCTCTCTGTTTCTACTCCCTGGGCTCTGCCTCTCTCTGAACTAACTCTGCTCTTTTTGTAGAAATATTTATTTTTATTTTATGTACATTGGTGTTTTGCCTATGTGTATGTCTCTGTGAGGGTATTGGATCCCCTAGAACAGGAGTTACAGAGAGTATTAAGCTGTCTTATATGTAAGGTGTTAAGAATTGAACCACCTGGGTCCTTTGGAAGAACAGTAACTGCTCTTAACTGCTGAACTACCTCTGGAACCATTCCCAAATGTCCCTTGCCCAGAAGAAAGTTCAGTTTCTCAAAAGAAGCCAAGCTCAGGAATGGGCTGCTGAAAGCTAAAGCAATTTTCTATGATGACTTTTTTTTTCATGAACACAATAAAATTATAAAAAAGAGGGTTCACAGAGGTTGATACATTTTAGATTCAAGTTTGAAGGTTAGATTGTACAGAGACTGGAACCTTCTTGGTCTGTGCTAGCATATTGAAGATTAGATTGTATGGAGGCTGAAGCCTTCCAGGTCTAGGCTTAATTTAGATTGTACAGAGGTAGGTTGAAACCCTCTAAGACCAGGAATTGAATTAGCAAAGAACTGTGCTCTGGCATGAACCCATGAGAATAATTAAATAAGTCAACGCTCACATCTATGTCTATGTCTGCACCTGACAAAGGTAATTTATAAGAAAAGGGTTCTAATCTGGCTCCTAGTTCAAGATTATAGTCTGTCCTGTTAAGGAAGCCAATTTGGGAGGAGCTGGTGGTCACTTGGGCTCATTATATTTTATGCAGTTAGAAAGCATAGCAAGATGAAGGCCTTTGCTAAGCTGGCTTTCTCCTTCAGAACCTGAGTCTAAGAAGTGGTGTTGCCCACTCTTAAGATGGATCTTCCCATCAATCAGCATATCAACTCAATCCCTCATAGGCACACCTAAAAGCAAACAAAACCAATAAGAACAACAACAAAAAAATGTACCTAGGGGCTTTGCCTCCTAGGAGATTACATACTCTATCAAATTGACAAGACTCCCTTTACAAAGCCCAGTGTTAGCATATGGGTTTTACTAGAAAATTCAAAAAATGTGCTTTCTATAGTAGATTACTTTTGGTACATATACTCATAGAAAGAATTTTGAGGTAACATCTTGGATGATTTATGTATACAGAGAAGTCAATTCACTTTTAGTTTTACTTCGTTAAAAGTTCTTATTTCATTACAGTTACAAATATAAGAACCTATCTTCTTTTTAAGAAGCTTTTATTTGAATTACATTCCATATAAATTCTATTTAAAGTTCTAGCAAATTTTACCAAACTCCTAATTACCTTTGGGCAATATTTGGTTTAATTTACATTTCATAAATGTGTGTTTCTAAGTAATTTGGTTATCTGAATTCATAAATAAATGATTCCCTAGTTCTTACATAACTTTAGCATATCTGATAATTTGAACATACATGTTGAAAATTTAATGCTTGCAAGGGTTTCACAAGTATAATTAAAGTTAATACCTGGCTTGCCAAAACATCTATATGGTACATGGTACATACTTAATGAGATTATAAGTATAGACTACTTAACAAAAAGGTATAAATGCTTTAGAGTTGATTTTATCATTTATATACTTGTAAGTACTGTCAGAGTTATAAGATATATATCTTCAAAGAAATTATTTTATCCAGTTTTCAGTAGTTATGACATCTTACTAATGTGCATTATAAAAATATTAGAAGCTATCATTTTGAGGATGGAAATAAAGGACAGCTAAAGGACTAAAAGAATTGTGAAGAACTCACTGCACCCTATGCCATGGATGACATAATTTAAGATGGATATGGTCCAACAGGAACACCCAATAATCTTCCTCTATTTTCTTGGACTTCACATGCGTTGGTTTGTTTAATTATAGAAACATCATTTTAAAATAAATCTTAATTCTAAATTCTTTTTTTTTTATTGCCAGAGCTTGAACCTTGCTTGACCCTGGTGTATGGTACGAAGGTGTTCTACTCTTGAGATATATCCTCCATGCCCTAAACCTATTTTTTCTAAGTTTCAATCAATCGAATCCTTTTTTTTTCCCTATTCCTTGATGCCTCTTAGCCTGAAAAGAAAAAAAACAACAACAAAAGCCCAATAACAACAACAAAACCATTGAGTTTCATTCTTAGTTGAGTCACAATATTTATGTCATTTCAGAAATATGTGAGTGATATTTTTCATTAATTTAAAGGAAATGTGGCAATCTCTGCCCAGATGTTCATATAAAAAAAAAGAAATAAATGACTTAATTTCCATTATATATCATCTCTACTTCCTTGAGGACATGTGATCAGGCGATCTGTGATAACCCTCAAGTGTCAACCCTCACATTTCTTATTTTGTTAAATTAATCTCTGCTGTGAATGCCCAACACATATCATGGTAAGACCTGGAGGAGTTATGATTTAGAATGAAAGCAGAGACATTGCCTATGAATAAGTTCTAAGCACTTTAGGAACCACATGTGATTTTCGTGAACATACAGAAGACATATATCAGGTCCACGGGTCCAGTAAAAGCTGTTTTGCAACTGTTTTTTTTCTAAAACCACACTGATTTCTGACACCTGGAGTTAGGGCACTGTATGCTATATAAGGCTGAGACTCTAGATGTCTTGGGAGTGAAAGATTTTGAGGGTCTTAATCATCAAGCTTGTCCAGGAGCTGTACCATTAGCAGGCAATACCTCTTGTTGTTACTCAACTAAGGGTGACAATACACAGCGTGTGTGTATATTTATGCACATTCAGCTCTTACTCTATTGGACGTAGTTTTTCATCTACTTAAACCTTCATTCTCACTGAATAGAAGCTTGAGGCAGTTCTTCAAGTACAGGTAACCAAGATGGTAACTTGTCTTTGAAACTATCTTAAAATTGTAATCAGGGACTGTGTGAGAGGAAAGCAAAAGCTTAATTTTTAAAAGGTCAGAAAATATTACATTCTAAGTAAGAAAAACAACTTGTTTAATTCTGAGCTTTCCTAATATTAGAATGCATAGGAAGGGTGATAACATTGTTAATTCTTCTAAGAACCTTTAAAAATGAAGTTTTACCACTAAAACATTTCTACCACACTCAAATTATTTCCAAACCCAATAGTGTATAAAGACTTCAGACTTAGACAAAGTTATTTCCAACGTGTAATCTAAAACAGCTATGCAGATCCAGGTGGGGGAAGGGGAAGGGATACTAAAAATCGTGACCAAAGATGAAGTCTACTAGATAATGGATGTCTGAGTTCTGGCTACCAACCTTTAGGCAAATGGAGAGAGAGGACAGGGAATGGCACTGATACTGTGACATCCTCATTTGCAGTACCATCATGAGTAGATTCAGAAACACAAAGAATGTTGGGAAAGTGCATCACTGGATTGTGTTCCTCATGGACTCCATGAAATGAGACGAAGCCAAGAGTGAAGGTTAAAGATCTTTCCTTGTTATGAGGAAGATCAGAGGAACTCTCCTCTGAGGCACTAGGGCAACATAAGCACTCTCAAACATTCTTAAATACTATCAAGCACTATTACATGCTATTAGAATCATTACTTCTGTATTGCACTTTAAGAATTCGCTTTCTGTACTCTTTTATGCTTTCTGCCAATGACCTGCACTATTAAATCAGTCTTTTGCTTGCCTCCTCCTTATTCCCAGAAGCTTTCAGAAAGCAGTCCAGTGTCAGCCCAAAAGGCACTTCACAGGACCTGGCCCAACTGCTCTCATGGCAGTTTAGCTTTTGGGGACATTTTACTTTGAGGAAATCCCACAAGCTATAGAGCCCTTCTATGGCCATAGAAGAAGATATGCTTTTGTCAGGAACACACCATACAACCTGCTTGGGTCCTGAAAAACAGAGCCCTTCACAGGATGTTCTCAAATGAGCTCTAGATGATCCTACAGTCATCTGTACCCTTGTCAGAGAGGGAAGAGTTCCCTGATGAGCCAGTATTAGGCAGATGGTAATCCTTCACTTGTATGATAGGTTTTCAGTGATTAGTGCAATCCCCCTTGCCATATAATCCTCTTGGATACATACTTAGACTGTTCTGATTATGTTTCAAGTCAGCATTAGCCATGAGATGCCCCTCTATGCTATCCCCTTGTTCAGCAATATTGGGCTTACTAAAAGACTTCTCTCTACTACTCTTCATTTTAAGACCTTTGTCATTGGTGGAGGAGGCTCAGCTGGTAACACACAGAGGAAATTCAAGAAGTGTCACCAGAGTGACCATAGCAGCAGTAAAGGTGGCATCAGCTGTTTCCTGGCCACAGCAGCAGGAAGACATCTGAAGAGGAATCTATAGAAGGAGAGACAGCAGTGTGACATGATGAATAGAGAGAGATGAACAAACATCTACTCACCTTAGGTAGGAAGCCAACTACAGACCAAAGTATGAATACCACCAAAATCTAACATGAGCAATCAATGGCTTTATTGGAGTGACTTACAGGAGTGTAGGTGAGAGGTTACTATAAGAACAAAAATGACTCGAAGACAGCTGTATCATCAAAAGCTCACCCTAGCATGAGTGACAGTTCATGAAAGCTGAAGAGCTGGAGCATTACGTGCAAGCAGCTCAACAGTTAGAGACTGTCCTTTCCAGATATCTCCCTTGTTCTGATCCTCTTCTGGGCAGTTCAGCTGGTCTCTGCTTCCTTCAATCATCATGGCTGGTTTGAGAGAACCACTCAGCAGTCCATATTGCTTATATACTATTGGGAAGGGACCTGGTGAATCCGGTCAGCATCAAAAACTTTCTGAATCTTTCACTTATGTACTCCCTGAGCTTAAAGAGCTTCCCTGCAAGATGGAATGTTTCACCTCATTTTGGAACATCTTGTGCCTTAAGGATCTTCCATCGAAAATGGAATTTTTTTTTCCCTTGGAGATTTTTTTCTCTAAGAAAAATTCTCCACAACACAGAAGCAGCAAGGGCTGGTGGAACATGAAAGGCTTGACAGCCAACAATGAAGAAAAATAGATCTGGATAGAGCAAAAGGACCCAAGCCAGATGATTAGTAAAGAAGGTAAGTTAAATGGGTTTTCACATGCTTGGTTAAATTATTCCTAAATACTTCACTGTTTTTCATGTATTGTCAAACAAAATAAAAAAAGCTGATTCTTGATTTTTTTCCAAGTAGGTTTTTATTGGTATATAAACTATAGGCCTTTTTTAAGTGTTGATTTTTATATCCTGCTACTTCAATTGTTGATAATTATGTTTTCTTGTGTGTGTGCATATGTGTATATGCACATTCACGTGCTGAAGAACTCTTGGTAACTGATGGCTTCTGGGAAGGGAGTGTCAGTTTTATTTAGGGATATAGTTTGTAAGAGTATACCCATGCCCCACTAGATGAACCACAACTATACACACGCAGGTAGAACTAAGTGGACTCAGTGGGTTTTATGAAATTGGGAAGGAATAGTGGTAGGACTCATAGAGGTGGATTTGATAGGTGAATTTGATCAAATGCATTACTTATGTGTATAAAGTTTTTAAACAATCAAAGTAAATAATCTGAATCATGTAGCCACCATGTTGTGGGGCAAAATGAGGAGTTACACTTAGTGGTTCAGAATAGTGTGTAATGTCAAGACACCTATGTTTAAAACCATACTCAATCTTACCATCTACTAGTTTTGTGAAAATAACACTAAGATTTGCTTTCCAAGTTAAATCACACTGTTTTTTATCAGTTGACTTTAAGAGCCAACACTCTAGGCTATAGCAATCATGAGAAAGTGATTTAGTATTTTCAAAAACTCAAAATTTCTTCTTCATAAGATGGTAGAAATTAATATCCACTGTGCCTGCCTTGAGGTTTTAATTAGAAATTCCATGAATCATTTGCTACCATTTATGAAGAGCTGAGTGCTACTTCTTCTGAGTATCATAGTGATGGAGATTATCCCATTTTATTCAGCACAGCATGACAGATATTTGAGCTATAGAATAAAAATTTCCCCCAAGATATTTAAGGTTAACTATACTTATATTAGTTGAAGCTTGGCTGTTTTTAACAACAATTTTGTTGTCTAATCTGATATAAAACATAGGCTCCATGAATCCAGACTCACATAAAATTTATTCCAGTGGAAAATAGATTCAGATTTCAGAAAGCCCACCAGGAGTCTATGGACAGCACATATCCATATCATAGTGTCTGATTTTGTGTCCTAAGAGTCAAACTTAACATACTCTGTGATAGGAAAGAACCAAACCCAATCCTATTTTAAGCAATGCATACTCTAACTTCTAGGGCTATCATGTATGAGCTTAATCTCAGTAGTAGTAGTAATATTAATAGCTGAGATTTAATGAAATCTTACCACATTCCAGACAATGTGCTTTTCACAAAGAATCTTATAAAGCCCCTTTGCGAAGATATTGTAAATGTCACCAATATTACAGAATTACAGATAAAAAATGTGAGGGTTAGAGGTATGCATGAGTGTGGTGTGTGTGAATGTGGTGTGTGTGTGTCTGTGTGTCTGTGTGTAACTGAAATATAATAGACAACATTTTAGAGTTGGGAGTGGAAATTTTGAAACTGTTCAGAATCAATATGTAAAATGGAAAATATTAGTGAGATTCAGACAGGACCTAAATAAGCTACATATCTTATCCCCAAATCTAGAAAAATTGTAACTGGCATACTTTATATTATGAGGAGAAAATATCTCAAAACCACGTTTTCTCTAACTTGTAAGAATCTTCATCATGGCAGCCTCTTTTTCCCAACATCAGTGAACTCTGTTACTTATGCTTTCCTATGCACAATCTGCCAGATACTTATTTTGATTTTCTGGGATACAAAAATATTTGCTAATTATCATAATGAGAATATGAAAAAATGTACAAAAATATATTTTTTCTCACAATGATATAACTTGACTCAGTTTTTTTTTAAACCAGATTTGTACCATGAAATGCAGCATAAAATAGTCGTGTTTTACTTGGACTATTTATTAGTACCTTTGGTTTTCAGTGATCTAATAGCACTAGACAAACTTTTTTAATAGAAAAAGATGATTTTTTCCATTACTAAATAAATAACTTTATTTAAAAGGTAAAGGTGATTAATTGTACATAATTATTTGTTTTATTTCATAAGTAAATCATCACTTTATAAATAAAATATTTGTGTGGTGTGATCTAAAATATATCCTCTCCCTCTCTCTCTCTCTCTCTCTCTCTCACACACACACACACACACACACGCACACACAGAGACACACACACAATATCAAAAACTACTTGTAAAATCAATGCATAATGGATTTGGATCAAAAGTATATGGTAAATTTTTAAATATAAAAAGAGAGCTTCATGCTGCAGATGAATTCAACACAATAGCATTTCTAGCAAACAGTTTCATGAGTCATGAAAGTTGGTTGGTGTCAGTGATGCATAGACAAGGGGAAATTTCTGAGGTGAACAATGGTGATTTTCCCTCAAACAGCTTCTAGGATATCTGTCCATGGAAGTCAATAGCCTACTTGTCCACTGTTAATCAACTACAACAGATCTTCATATAGGTGGTACTGGTTCAGAATGTGTTAGAAGTTTGTACCAATATTAAATATCTTTTATTGAGAGAGACTCTATTTGAAAAGGAAAGTTGACTCAAATAAGCAATGCTCTTACTGATATTGTTGACATCCATGTGCTACAGGTTCCTATGCTATCTTGATCCAATAACATTGAAGTACAGATGAATAGAAGTCTCATGACCATAGTTTCTCCTGCTTCTGTGACTATGTATTCCATCAGTGGAATTTGCTAAGTATCTATCTAGGGCATAGGAAATGTGCCAAGTGTTCTACTCAGTTGTACACTATACTTAAAGAAGGTCCTCTCACTTAGTCTCCTGTTCATGCAGGGTGCTCTGTTTTCATTCTTGCATCTGAATCTTTAAATTCTGTTCTCTTCACCTAGGGGCAGGACATACAAGCAAACACTAAATGGACTCATTAATTTATTATACATGTGTGTGTGAGTGTGTGTGTGTGTGTGTGTGTGAGAGAGAGAGAGAGAAAGAGACAATAATAATTAATGAAGAAGAGATCATGAATTAAAAGAGAATGGGGGAAACAGGAGGAGTTAGCAGGGAGAGAGGAGGGAAATTTTGTAAATTCAGGACTCATGTGTGTAATTCTCAAAAATAAAATAAATAAATTTAAAAAAATAATCTGACTGTAGGCAATAAATGTCACCAGTCTATAATTTAGTAACAGCTTAGCAATGGATCTCTTCCAGTCTCTCCTTGATCCTCCTGATGGAAATTCTTCCATCCTCTTTACAAGTTTAAATCTCTATTCTCTCTATTGCTCTTTTATCATTTAACCTTTTGTTTTTGATTGTTCAGTCCTTTGGAGGAAAACTCCCACTTCGTGAATTTTCATTTAATCAATCACTATGCTGCTGTCAGTTTTAAAGTTTTCTTTCTACTGCTACATGGGCCCAGAGATGGGAAACAGCCCCAGAAAAGCAGTGGATCAGCACAAGGAAAAAGATAATAAGTTACAAAGAGAACAAAACACCAGAGGTCTATGATGCAGTCTCTACATCATCTAAAATTGCTGGTTCAGAATAATTGATGACCAAATAAATCAATACCACAGATTTTGTATTTCCAGAGAAAGAAAGCTAAGTGGGAAATAAGATATTCATATAAGATTTTCTATTCAACCTATGCTCATTAGCTGTGGATTATGTTTTGGGCAAGATGTTAAAAACTGTATATAAAACAAGGAAAATTAGCTACATAATTGAGTTCAGTATGGGATGACAATGCGTGGTTCTTCATTCAAAATTTATTTAAAATTTCAGTAACATGATGGCAGAACATTAAAATAAATGCCAATAAATAAATAAATAAATAAATAAATAAATAAATAAATAAATAAATGTCTTGTACTGCTGCATGGCTTGCCTGCTCAAAAAGCTAGCCCTGGTGGCAACCAAGAGAGAGGCTTCTTTGTTCATAGAATTATTAAACAAGCTATAAGATGACACTGCAAATGACTTAAGGATTCAGGAGCAGGTACTTTGCTTTTAGTGAGTCAGAGAAGAATTCTTAGAAGAAGTGACACTTAGGCTGAGATGTAAATGGAATAGCAATGAATTCGAAGAATCAAAAATGTTTCATCTTATTGGAGGGCATAATGCAAGAAAAAAGAGAGATGAGAGGGTACACTAGAAGATTTTATTTTTATCTTAAAAAATAAGATGAAGCTATTTAAAAAGCTTAAGTAAAAATGTCTTAATCAGATTCTCATCTTTAAAAGTAATTTAGATTACCGAGTAGAGGAAAATGGGTTGATGGGTTCAGGGTGACACTGAGTGTATGTGATGAGAGAAGTTGAGATGCTATAGCAATTTTCCCCAGACAACTTGTACAAAATGAGGGCTGCTGAAGGGAGATGGGATACTTTATATGGGATGTCTTAGACATTAGGTTAACAGGGCAAAGGGAAAAGCAAGAAAGGAAGTCCCAAATGTGTATCATTAAACTCACTGTGTTGCATGGACGTTTTACATTGCAGTTTATCCCAGCTCCATAACCCTACTATCACTGAACTTTTCTTCCTCCTAAAGCATACCCTTAAAATGATTTCTCTATCCTGCACACAGCGTATTCCCAGCATATAAGCAATAGTTATCAGGTCAAAGCCCACTCCCTCCCTCCACCCTCAACTACCAAATAACTTGAAAAAAGAATTGTTCAGGAAAATAAAAAGACCCATTTCCTCATATAAAGTTTAAAATTCAAAACTATAAACCATGAGTAGCCCAGAAACAAAGAGTCTCTCACGTTAGCCAAGAAGACATATTGTGTCAAACTCTTATAGTGCAAAGTCTAATGTCAATTTATCATAAAACTGCTTTTTATAGATCTAATGTAATTCCTCAACCCATAAAGTGCTCATCATGAAAGTATGAGGACCTGAGTTCCATCCCCTGTACCTGTGTTTAAAAGAAATTCCAGGCACGGTGGTGCTTGCTTGTGATCCCAGAGATAGTGCAGGGAAAACAGGAAAATCCCTGGTGTTCACTGGCTGTGGAGAGCCCCCTGACCTTGAGCTCAAATTCTGCTGTGTGCCTTCACCTAAATCTCATTTGGGATAGCTGTTGAGCAAGACTAAGTTGTAAAAAAGGCAAGCGCAGAGGCAGCTCATTTCAGGGAAGTCAAAGATTACTTAAAGAGACCTTCTTTCTTAATCTCACAAAGCAGGATGACGGCTTTATGGTTAACTAAAGAACAATAATGTTTTGTATATATTTTGATTTTCCTTGATTGTAACCATGTGACTGTACCTATGCCTTCTACCTTATGATCATCAACCTCATGCTTGCAAGCACACCTGTTTCGCCCCTTGTGATCATTGCCTTGGAAACTACATATATGTCTCTGGTGGGGAGGAGTATAAGAATCTAAGAATAAACCATGAGGCGAGTTCAGCCCCTGTGAACTCAGTGTGTGTGTGTTCCAGTTTTCAGTCTACCTCCAGCACCATCTGAACTGATAAGCTGGCCTTATCAACTGGCCAGCCAGGGTAGCCTATTTTGGTGAGCTCTGGGGCAGTGAGAGACACTGTCTCAAAACCCTAGAGTAGACAGCATCTTACAAGGAGTGATACCCAATGTTTCCCTCTGGCCTCCCTATTCATGTGCACATTGCACATACACACCTGCATGAACACCTACAGGTGCATCTACACATGTATATATACACACATAGAAAAATAAATGTAGTAAATTTTAACAAAAGAAGAACTACAAACCGTGAAGAAATACATGAAAAAAAAATCCCTCAATATTTTTAGTCATCAGATAAATGTGAATCAAAAAGACATTAGGTTCCATCTCATCCATGTTAATACATGCTGGTGAAAATGAGGAGGAAAAGTACCTTTATCCACTGTGGGTGGGAATATAGCCATCATGGAAAAGCAAGGAGGTTCCTCAAGAGACAAAAACAGAATCACTGTGTGACTAAGCATACCACTAGGATGAAGAAGTAGAGCCAGAACACCCAAGAGACACCTGCATCCTCATGTTTACCTCAGCATGATTCAGAATAATCATCAACAGATGAATAGATAAAATAAGATTCATGTATACAGTGAAATATGAATTTTGAATCAGAGACCATAGAAGAATGCTGCTTAACTGGCTCTATCTTTCCTGGCTTACCTTTCTAATATAGCTCAAACCCACCAGTCATAGGCCTGCCTACATGCACTGGGCCCTTTCCTCATCAATCAGGAGTCAAGACAATGCCTCATAAACATTCTGGAAGGCCAGTCTGATAGAGGCAATTCCTTAACCGAGATTCCTTATTTCTAAATATATCTCGGTTTATTAAGGCTTTGTCAAGCTAACTAAAACTGATAAGAACAGGAGAATGGAGAAAAATGGCTGGGAAAAGCAGAGGGGGGACATATCAATGTATAACATATACATGTATGGACATGACACAATGAGCTCATACTTTCACAATTAACATACACTAGCAAAAAAAACCCTTTTATTAACTTGAACACTTTCTGTCCTTAAAATAACTACCATACCAGGAAACACTAGACTGGCATGTTAAAACAGTGAAAACCGAAGTCTACCCATCTAAATAGTGGATGTCCCATCCCCAGTCCCTCAGAGCCTTATCCTTCTTCACTGTTCTTTCCATTCACAGCTACCTCCGGCCTGAATCTGGTATTTTAAAATGCAAAGTGTTCTTAATGAATCTAATCAAAAACATTTCTTCCCTGTGCATAAATCCACTAGGTGAGTGGAATAAAATTACAGCAACTGTGTCTTAAGCAGTAATGATCCCATTACTCCAAGGGTATATAAAATGTGAACTAAAATATTCATTTTGCTATTCTTAGATTTTGGTACACAACTTTTGAAAATTTCTGTCCAGGAAACTATCTTAGAGACTTAGGTTGAATTATGATGAGTGTCTCTAGGAATAAGTCACTTATCTTAATAAGAGTCTTGAAGACCATTTATTAAAGCAGCAAGAAACCTATGGCATTTGTTACAAGACAGACTCAGAGAGGTCACCATGTTGTTTTCTTTCTTGCATTCTTGGAAATAACTAAGAGACACAGATCCCATGATTCATTTCAATGGCTATTTGCTGATATCCATTGCATTTCTTGTAAACCTGACCTGAAATTTTATGGTTGATTTAAAAGCCAAGTAATTCCAAGAAGGCAGCTTGTATGCTTGCTTGTTTTTCATACCTGTGGATTATAAGTAGGTATTTACAACTAGCCACCACATGCCAGTTTTAAAGAAAGTCAAAATTCATCCCATTGCTGAGGGTAGTTCATGTCCCAACAGTTTTCAGTAGGTAATGAACCAAGTTTGTCACTCTTATCGGGATGCACCACATCCCTGTGAAGATGACTGCTTGGGGGATTTTCAAATGGGCTCAAACTCAGCTACACCTGTCACTTCCAAACTCAGTAGTTTGTCTCATTAATAGACCAGATGTTCCAGACAAGGATTTTAGTCTCTTAATTTCTCAAAAATCTGAAACAAATTCCCTTGTATCTTTTTTCCTGATTAAAAGAATTGAAGATAGATTATAGAATTTCTCACGATCATTAACTTAACAGGGTTATTCCCACAAAGTTCCTTTAACTGAATTCCATGTGATTGAATGGGCAGCTTCTAACCCAGACATAACCTGTTTATGTCTCATGTTGAGAAGTAAACTGAGTCTTGCTCATATTTGTCTCCATATTTGCTTCCTGATATTGACTTATTTGTCAGCAAAAATGGTTATAACTGAATGGTTATCAAGAGCTCCTTTACTAGGTTTCTACTAAACATTTGAGAAACATCTCTCTCAGCATTTTCTAAATGCTCACTCAAGCAAAAAAATTTATAATAAATGAATAAACTCACACCAAACTTGCTATTAGGTATCCAGCACAAAAACCAGAAGTTATATAAATGGTTAATCATGTATAATTTTATGTATATAATATAAAATGAGTATAATATACATATGAATATACACACATCAGTGTACCTATCATCATCCATACATGTTCTTGTCCTTGAGAATGATGTCTAGACAGTGAGGGAGAAGTTGTGTTTGTTCTCCTCTTCTCCTCGCACTGTGTAGCTATCTAGAAAGCTTCTTCAAAAGCTTCAAGGAATTTTAGTATTACTTTGACTGAACTAAACCTCTTAATTTATCTTATAAACCCAATGCAGGGTGTTATTCCTTCCCCTGTCATAGGAGATGAATACTCTTCTTCTAACTCTCATTGAAAACTGATTCAGGGTGATGAGTACCTTATGTCATGGTAGGACTACCAAACTCAATTTCTCTAGAGAGAATATCACCTTCTGCTTCTTTGTGGAGGAAGACACATTTATAGAGACTTAACTAGTGGGAAAATTGATGTAATTTGACTTAGCAACCATTATGGATATGTCTAAATCATTCATTTATTAGTTCATTCTCCTATCAAGAGAAAAGCTGGGAAACTTTTGTGAGTTGAGGTTGGAAAAATGACTTAGCAGTTAGGAACACTTTTGCCCTGAGTTGTGGTCCTGTCACCCAAGTTGGGCTGCTCACAGTATCCTGTAACTGCATCTCCAGGGAAATCTGATGTCTTCTTCAGTCCTTCTTGGGCATTGGTACATGTAGGCCATAAGCATCCACAGACACATTCCTACACATAAGTAAAAATAAGTTAATAGTTAAAAACTGCATAAACATAATTAAAAATATAAGTTAAAGAAAGATTGTCTGTATAAAAACACTTGATCTAATAAATGAAATCAGAAATGTAGGTTTATCTGGCATACTAAACTTGACTTTCATATTTTTTAAACTTAATATTTTTATTAATTATTTAAGAACTTCATGCAGTGTATTCTGATCATTCTTACTTCCTATTCTTCCCAGGTTGACCCTCACACCCCGTACCCTCCTTAAAAATAAAAATTAACAAAAAGTCCAATTTGTGTTTCCATAGACTCACTAGAGCATGGTTAGATGCCCAGTGGCCAGACCCTAAAAGAAAACTCATCCCTTCTTCACTCAGTCCTTGCCAGGCGCCGTCAACTGTGAAGTTACACTCTCACATCTTTATCACAATTTTTAAGGACTCTCTTCCATAGCTTCACATCTGGACTGTTTCTTTATTGTGTGTTGGGGAGGGGAGGTTGGCACAGAAGCCTTCGATGTTTCTCATTCTGAGTTATGAATCTGCAATCATTGATACCACTGCAACAGAAGCTTTCCTGCCCATAGTTGCTGGCAGCAGCACGGATCACAGATATTAACCTGGCTTCCTGCTGCAACACGGATCAGAGAAGTCTTTCGAGGAGACTCAACCCAGAAAACAAAAACGTTCTTCAGCTGGGACATCTTGTTATTGCCCAGAATCAGGGTGATCCTGTGGTTGAGCACCAGGTCCAGGGGCAGGAATTGCAAGAGCTCCAGGCTGCTGCACACTTCCTTGGTTGGTATCCCAGGCCTACAGTCCTGCTTATTGCCCTCCGGCAGTGACATGGCCAATGTTCTCCTACCCTCAGCAGGGTGAGCAACTGGGAGAGGCGGGCTCTCCAGTGGCTGGAAACTCCCAGCAGCTGAGGACCAGCCCTGACCTTCATATTTTTAAATGTGTAAAGCAAATACTATCTGTGGGCCAGCAGGATGTAGTAATTAAGAGAATGTGTCTATTTATGACTGTTTCTTCTACCCAATACACTCCACTGAGATCCTCAAGGGCCTTGCTAGTTCTTGTGTTACTAATGAAGTTAGAAAAGCTGGGTTTTCACGTGACAAATGCAGTAAGGTGTGCATGTTAAACTAGATCTGTGGCTGGGATACCTATTAATGTACAACGGGGTTTCCAAAGTCCCAAACTGCCTACAGGAGACCATGAGCATCCTTCTGTGGTTGTTTATACGCCCACTTTTATGAGGGAACATGAAGTCATTAATGTATGATTCTGTTATAAAAGTAGTTGGGAACCACTGACACAATTGTAAAAATTCATATTAGGTCACAAGGGCAGTTCTCTAGAGTGAGAAAAAAAAATCTGATGTCTTTTCTAACCAGAGAGCATAATTAAAAAGCAAGCAATGCAGATATTTTCACAGAATGTATTAACTGATGATAAACTTCAACTTAGACATTGGTTGTGTCAGTCATTATCAATTTGCAGATATTCATTTCTGTGGCCCTAAGCACTTTGGGGGTCCTCAAGCTCTTGATGCCCCTCCGTTAAGAATCCCCAAGAGATCAGAAAGTCAAGTCTCAGCGATCACTTACTGTGGAACATCTCTAACTGCTACAAAACTGCCCTCGAGTAATGGACTTTCTTTCCTTGTTCCCATGAAATCATGACAAGAGTTGAAGTTATAGTTCATATGGAATCATACCCAGTTAGTTCACATTTTCTTATCTGTGACATTTGTTAGCGAAATGAAGGTTTAGATTGCATTTCTGGCAACCATCTGTGATTAGCTAATTGAATCGTTCTTCTGCACTTGATACCACCTACAGAAGTGTTTTTTACTTGAATGGCCATACCTCCTTCAAGCTACCTGTAGTTGCTCCTATTAATTTTAAAAGAAATACATGACTATATTTTCCATTCATTTTGATAGTTGCCCTTTAATCTAAACCTTCTCATTAAAAGTATACTCTAAAAGTTACACTTGTTTAATTATTGAAATATACTTTTTGTTGATATTAATAGAACTTTGGGAGTTAAGGATTAACTGACTAATGACTAGAGAGATAGCTCAATGGATAAGAGCACTCACTCATTTAGAGGACCTGAATTTAATTCTCAGTACCCTCATCAGGTAGCTCACAACCACTTGTAACTCCAGCTCTTACGGAGTCAGATGTCCCTGGCCTCAGTGGGCACCTGCACTTGTGTGTATATACCCACACACAGACCCAGCCCACACTCATAATTAAAATAATAAATTAAAAATAGAATAAGTACCTCAAGGCTTAGAGAGAGAGAGAGAGAGAGAGAGAGAGAGAGAGAGAGAGAGAGAGGGAGGGAGAGAAAGATGCAAAGAGAGAATTCAAGGGCCTAAATGAGATGGGCAGCATTCTGTGAAGACATAGATTTATTTTCTTTCCTGTCTTTTCTGTTGACAAAAGGCATTTTTGTTGTTGTTGTTTGCATGTATAACTTTGGTCAAAAAAACAACAAACCTAAATACTGAAAAGTTATTAACGCTATATACTTTCTTTAGTGAATTAGGGACGTTTCCTCTGAATCGGCAGGGTGATTTCTCATTTAGGGTAGACAGCTTTTAATGTTTGCCCCTTCTCACTAGGACTCCCTTATTCCACTCCCTCCAGTTTCTCTCACGTCAATTTTCTGAATGTCAACTGTTTCTCTTTTTGACTCTACCCTTTGTCAATGTTTGAAGTAGAGCTCACCTTGTCCATTGAAGTGGTCACTGGCTCATTTCTATACCCTTGTCCTTGTCACCTTTCAGACAGTTAAAACAGTGTTTTTCAAACAGTAGGATGTGATCCATAAATGGGTCATGGAATCAATTTAGGGGGTCATGACTAGCATTTTATAAATGAACTGAAATTGCCTAGTCTAGAACAGAAAAGAATAGAATAGAAAATACCAGAGTGCATCTAACAACAAGGGTAACAACTCTATGGTGAATTTCTTTTTCATTTGTGAGAGGGAGAGAGACTGTATATAGAGTCTCAAAATAGTTTTCTTACCACAGTCATGGTTAAAAGCATTTGGAAAGCACCAAGTAGGAACCCGGGGTTGGGATATTATTTCCCATACATTGCACAGGTAGAGAATAAAACTACTTAAATTGTCTAATATAGCATACAGTTGCTCTTGGGGTGCTCTGTGTTTGGGAATATTATATTTTTAAAAACTCGTAGGAGTGCAAGGTCGAAGCAAATCTTGATTATCCCTCACATGAAGCCAAAGGATGTTAATCTTCAAATACTTATTTAGATTGTTTTCCAACTGTTTGAAACTTTCATTATATCTCATTACTCTCCATATAGTTCATGCTTCATTATTTCTGCCCATTTTATACACTTCTCCACCTCTGTCTTCCATGCAGTCCCTCTTATCTCTGTAGCCACATTCTTGTTCTGTGACTAGAAGATGACTCTCAGATGTAAGCCATCTGACCAGACTTCCAAGCAATTTCTTCACTTCACTCTTCAGGTCTTATGCCCCAGGGGTCCTATGGCGTCAAAAGGAAGGGCTAAAAAGGGCCCTGCGATTCATTTACCCTTCTTTTCTTTCATCTAGATTTATACATGTGTCTACTTAACATAACACCTGATGGATAGTGAGCAGTTTTCCCTGCGCCATATGTAGTCTGCAAATGCGATGAGTAGTCTTTATCTTTAGGATCCAGCCATCCACTCTGGTAGACATGCAATCTCAGTGAACTGACATGTTAAAATTCCCTGGAGTTTGACAAAATGAAAACAGGTTGTACTGGCTCCTCAGATTCTAACAATGACTAAAAACTGCATTTTCATGCAAACATAAATTACAAATGGAATTATGATAACTGATTACCCCCCAAAATGCACACAAATCACTTGTAATCCTGCCCCAGAGTGCTGTATAGCTGGCTCATTGCATATGCTCACAGTGCTTGTCAGGCTATTTAATCACAGCTACTTCCAATGGCAAAGTGAGCAGGACTGTTCAGAAACCAGTATGTCTCTATTCCCCTAAATCTACTATGAGGGCATAGACGCGCCAGTGCCTAGCACAGCTGGTTCACAATGGGAGTAATCCTGAGTGTGTATATTCTTTTTATTCATCTTCAATTTCTGTTTGACAGAATTTCACGCTGCTGGAAGATGTTACATTGACAGTTGAGAGATAATTCTCGTTTTTTAATCCAGAGAACAAGAGCCACTTGGGAAGTGACTATAAATGTCCTCTGGGTGTCCCAAGATATGCCTCATCCCTGTGCTGGAAGAAACACACCTCTGGGAAGAAAACAACTTTGATCGGTAATTCTCTTCGGAAAACGTTAAGAGAAATAGATCTCGGTTGTTCTCCCGTGAGTCGTGGGGTCTGTGATAATGACGCCCTCCCTTTCGAGTGGCGGTGACTCTGCCATTTCTCACTGTCCTCAGCAAGGGATTGAGAAGAGAGGAGGTGATTTGTGTTTCCAAATAAGTCACACAGACTTTGTCCAGAAAAAAAGGCCTTTCTGTCAGTTCAGGTACTGGAACCTTCTTACTTCTAGCATTGTCTCTACCAGCTCTTCCTGGGATATGTTGTTACAGATGCGGGCCAACTTGGTTGATGTGCCAGTCCTCAGTGCTTGCTTTCCTGGGGCTAATTCTCCTGACATTCCAGATCTGCTTAAGGACAGAAGCTTTTCCCAGTAATTCAATGCACTCCCAGAGGTGGCCCTTTGGAGACTCTGGTAGACTGGTAGAATCGTTTTTGTTTTTTTATTTTTTTCCCTGAAAATATATAGACCATTAATTTTCAGTTTTAACCAAAGGGATGTGTATTCCTTCTCCAGGAGGTAGATCACTGTTTCTTATGTTTGCTCTGGATTAATCACTAGTCCATCTTCTGGGCTACTATAATGTGTACATTTGTGAATATATATCAGTGCATTTATGTAACAGATATGTGGGTATAAAAATATAAATATATACAATGCCTATACAGGTTATGCATTATATACATATAAATATGAACAAAAATAAGTGTCCTTAAGGACTTGGGTTCATTTGTGGATTCATAGTCATCACTTTACAATATAGCCACACATACACATATGCAATGTACTCATACAGTATGTGTATGAAATTTGTTATAAATACTGTATACTAAATGTATATTCTACGTAATCATTGTATATAGAATACTTATTATATGCTTATTTACATCTATATATCTGTTGTATTTTTGTGTGTGAGTATGCAAATGCTTAGAAGTCTTTGAAGATTGGGACCTCTTATTTATCCTGTTCTCCAAAATCTAACATTGCAAGTGACAGGCAAATGAGTTCAGCGAGTTTAATAAGCATGTGGTGAACTACACGAAGTGGATCTCATCATAGTCTCTTCTCCCTCCTCGTTGCACTGGCCGATGTCAGTTACATGCTTTTTCACTGCTGTCTTTTTCACTGATTGCTTGAGTCCCTTCATGTGACCTTGATGTCCTTGTACTTGACACTTATGGTTCCCTGAGAAATAGTGTGCATCACACTTCTGTGAGAATGTGAATTCTTAGCTCACACTTTTCTACAAGTTCCCATGGGCCCAGTTCCTTTTCCTTGCTCCAAAATCCGCCTTTCTTTTCCCTGAAAAGCATGTCAATTGTTCCTTAAATGAGTCAAATTCTCTGTGGTTTTCAGATCTACAAAACCATTGCTTTCACTTACTGGAACATGATACCCTTTTTGACTACTGAATATTTACTCATACTTTGTTTCAGGAAAGATGTCTTCTATAAGTATTACAGCTGAAATTATTAATTCTTTATTTTCTATCTTACTTCCGCAGCAGCTTAGACTGTGAAATGAAAGAGGAACTTAAGGGACATTTGTTGAATAAGTCAACTAAATGGAGTGAAATTTAAAGAAACAGCAGTGGCTAACAGACCTGAGGCATTAAGTAGCTCCAGTGTATGCATGTGTAACATATACATATATAACAGAAATGTGTATCAGTAAATAAAATACATATAGGTCATGTATTCTAAATACACATACATAAATACATGGATTAAATTAGGTCATGTGGTCATGTGAGAGCTGCTTGTGTAAGCACAGGTGTAGGGCTATCCACTGGAGTAAGGGAAACTTACCAGAGGCCAGATCCCTTTAGAAAACCGACTCTTCCTCCTCTAGCAGCCATCAGTTGCCCATAGCTCTCAGCCCCAGGTGGTGTATAGTGGGCTTTTCCCTGATTCACGCTGGGATGTTGATTGGCTTGGTTTTGTGCATGTTGTGTGGAGTCAGTTACAGTTAGTATGAGTTCAGGAGTGCAACTGCTCTGTCATGCCTGAAGTCACAGTGAGTTGCAATAGGAGAAAGAAAGAGAGCCTAGCAGAAGAGTATATAAGAATTTCTGAGGGCTGATGAAGAGGTCTGTGAGAGTTGGAGCAGGGGAAGAGGGGGAGGTATGATCAGAATACATTGTCTACATGTATGAATTTCTCTCTGAACTGATTTTGAAGGAGAGGGAGTCATCAGAAGGCTGGCTGTGGGATTCTGTAAGTATCTATCTTGGCTTTGATTCCTGCTTCCTCCCCCTGTTGGCTGTGTGCTGGTACATGTTCTCTAACCTGCTGCACAGCTCACAGGTGGGTAGAGAGGTTAGTCAATTCATGTGAAATCCTTTGGGTTAAACATTCTTTTCAACAGTCCTAACACAAGGATTTTTTTGTGAAATCACTTTGGATTTAAAATTATCAATTAGAACTTAGCTTTCTTTAACTTTTATGTGTGATTTTATAAATCCGATTATTCTATTTATGTATCTAACACATTAGCTTATCACTTTTAATTACACTTAATTATTGGTCTCATTTACAATTTAACTTTGACAAATTTTTACATTATACCAGTAAACAGAGTATCATATATATTTTTTTTCTCATGCTTTTCAATTTCACACTAGCAAACAGTTCTAAAAGTACACAAAAGTTTGTAAAACTAAAAAATTAACACTATATAATGTGAAAAACCTTAGGTTCTCTAAATGTTTCAATATTGTTTGTAAATATAGAACAAATAGATTCTAATTAAATCAGAACTTATTGTGTCAAATACATAATTCAAATGACAATTATACATTTGACATGTTAATTCTTAAGTTTATGTATTCCAGACAGTATTCGGCAATCGCTTTTCAAAGAAAGTTTGGAGGTATTGTCTCAGTTTATTAAGATCTCTTGTAAAACAAAGGGGTGTGGGACAGGTTGCAACCTTAATTAACAGGCTCTTCTTATACTGATGCCCTGTTAAGGCCTTGTAATGAGGTGGTCTTACACAGCCTTCATTGTTGAACTGGGTTCGAATGACATATTATCTACTTGTCAAATTACTCACTAGTGCAGGTGGTTGTACTACTTGATCGGATTATATTTATCTATTTATAATTTCACATTCTTTTAAATTTCCGTCATTTTCTTCCCATTTCTCAGCCTGTGCTTACATTTCAACCACATAATAATTGGGTTAGGGTTAGGGTTAAGAGACAGTTTTAGTTTCACATAACTGAGAACACTGACTCTTTCACACGTGACTCAGGCAGTCTCTAGGGAAGACTAAGCATTTTTAGTAGATCACAACCACTGTTGATTTGTTATTTTTTTCTTGACATTGGTTTCACATTTTTCTAGGCCCCTTTTGCTAACACTTTTATCAGGGGTTCTCTAGCATTAGTGTGGGCCAGGATCATGGAAGAGCTTGCTGAGACAGAGGCTACTGAACTCTATATCCCAAAGCTTCTAATTCAGAATCCTTGTAGAGAAGGTTGATAATATACATTTCAAGCATGTCCCCAGGTAATGCTGATGATGCTGGTCCAGTGACTAACCTTCGAACATTTCCTGTGTTAGATTATTTGGAGAATAATTAATTTTTGTCTCACCAAATGTTGTATACACATATATCGAAAACCAGACAGTTCATTCAAAAGTGGATATTTGTCTATTTTTATACCTTGATATTGTGCTATAGGATATAAAAACTAAGCAGTATTTATTTCATATATTCTTTGCAAGTACATAATATGTATGGAGTTCTTAAAATTCTTATAGAATTCATGGAAGGAACTCATAATCTATATTCGAAATCTTGGAAAACATAACCATGGGAAGTAATTTTGACTAAGATCAAAAGGCAGCTATGTCTTAGCAAATGAGAGATGGATGGAGGCGTGCAGTGTGGGGACAGGCTGTCCTCCTAGAGGAGTAGTGACCAAGAGAAGCAAATGCACTAGTGATCTCATTTTGGGTTTAAATCTGGAGCATCTAAAACAGAATTATTTTGTAGAAGTATTTAAAAGGAACACATATTTAAAACATTTTTTTGATAATTAAAAAAGGCTTAGTGATTGTGAGGCTACCAGAGAGGGTGGGACCTGCCAGGCTGTGATGACTAATGCTGTCCATCCTATAAAGACCATAGTCGAGACCATAGCGGTGAGCTCACTCTGTCATGGACTGGTCAAAACTGTATCAGACCATTTCTGGATTTTAGTGAGTATTGTAGAGACTGGACAGGAGTTTATTCATCAAACCAGTTTCCTTACATTTTGGGTCACAAACTATTCTATAATTCCCTTTCTTCCTTCCTTTCACATGTATGCGACTAAGTAAAAAATCCTATTCAATGCATGTGGTCACATGAGACATAAGTTGCTTGCTGGTCCTGTGTACAAAATTTACCCTCAAATGTTCTCTTTCCCTAGCTTTAAGGGAATGTCGGGATGACGGTGTTCGAAGGACCAGGGGTCAATAAAGGGAAGACCAGCACTAACCTAAACTCCTGAATATTTATTTGGTCTATGTGGGCTAGTGATTAATTTTCTTTGTCATAAACAATCCAAACTTCGTGCTTAACTATTGTAACAACTAATCTCATTACACTAATATGATAACTTAAAAAAAAAAAGAACCTTCTTTAAACATGAAAGGCTAGAAAATTGGTCTAGAATAAGTTGAGGCCAAGATATTATGAAGCACTACCTTTGAGAGTGACTCAGGGCATTTATAACAAGGAAGTGGTAGTTTGAGAATCTTCGCATGACACTTGCTGGTAATTTCATTTACTTAAATTTCTTCTGTAATTGCAAATAAACAGAGTTGTTTCCTTTATTCATCATTTAATTTAAAGTATCTGGCATGATACTAACACATCTAATTGATCAATGAGCACATACAGAATAAATCAAGAATTGAATCAGCAAACAGCTTAATCATTTAATGTCTTATTAACTATATTAAAAAATATGAACTTGATCTTGATGGCAATTGGGAGCCACTGGGAGATTTAAAAAGAAAATGAGAGCAGTTGGATTTTACTATTGCAGAGATCACTGTAGTAAAACATAACTTTTTCGACCTGAGACAGGCTTATGACTCAGAAGGAGAGAGTCAGTTTGGAGAACTATCTTGTAATAATTAAAATTTATCTTCTAGTAATCTAGGTATGAGATGGTTGTGCTATAATCTTGAACTAGAGCAGATTTTAGTGATCTCATGAGTGGAGATAAGAATGTGAATTTATGTCTAGAAGGAGGAACTGACAGGACAGGAGATTATCTAAAAATGGGAGGCCACAGTACAAGAGGGAGAGAAGCTTGATTACACCTCCTCCAAGGTCAGGTTGACCCAATGGGTGGTACTGACTGACACTGCACGGTTAGGAACAGGAATTGGACAGATGAGAAAGGGAATTCTGTTCTTCTCATCAGTTAGTTGTGGCATACAATGATCTCTTCCTTTAGAATCTTCTAGAAATAACCTCAGTTCTCCTTTTCCCCTAGTCTGTTCCCTTTTATTCTGCCTGTTGTCTTCTGTTTTATTTTACCTGAAGAAATTTTTATTAATCTCCTATCTCTATTTTCTGGGATAACTTGGCTCAAGATTCCTGCCGCTGACTAAATATGTTCCTATGTGTTTATGGTACTCCAGGCAGCCATGTATCATGTACTGTAGGACAATAATATGTCCACTTGTGCATTTTTCATTTTGTACTTTTCCCAGGACTGAAGACAGAGTCTGTCTCCTGACATTTGATTCCTCATGGCCATCGTAACAGGATCAGAGTAAGAACTCACAGCTGTAATGGGATCTCCAGGAGAGGCCTGGATGCTTGCAGGGAAGAGAATAATTTTGTGGAGGAACAAACTGAAAGCAAGTAATAACATTTCCTTTCATACTCTTTGTATCTGCTTGAAGTTTGTGGCTTGCGGTGAGCACAGATGGCCACAAGATTGTATCTGCACAAACTCCTCCCCTCTGGTTCTATTTCCCCACTTCTATCTCACCCCCCACCAGGCGTGGTCATGAATCAGAGTGGCTCCACTGTTCCCCTGAGCATTTGTCTCTGATCACAGCAGGAGCCCCCCAATCTTGTTAATGGACTCCACAAGTGTTTCCTCATCAAAATTAATAATTGAAAAAGAGAAGCTAGTGTATAAGTTTGGCAAATGGTGTGTTCAAAAGTTCTGCTCTGCTCTCCATAGTATTAAAGAATAAAAACAAAGTGATAGGGAGACCCTGCCATTCCTGTTCCTCAAACACGATGACTCTCATTTGAACTTGTATGTATCAGGGGTAAACCTCTAAACTGAAATGCAAGAAACAAAGAGATACAGTAGGTTGCCCACTGCTGCAGTACCCCTGGAAGGTCAAACTTAGCAGCAGAGGTCAGAGGATGCTAGTGTCTTTTGCTATCAGAGCAAACAGAGCATGGGTCTCTCCCTCTGTTCACAGACCAGGGTTCTTCCCAAGTCACAGCACCCTCCAAAAGGCCAGCTGCAATTGGCAGAATAGCTTAACTGTCTTAATGCATTCCCCCAACCCCCGCCTCTGAACCCTGATAAATAGACCCAATTTCTTGCAATAAAATTGAGCCCTGCCTTTCAGAAGATGCACCCAGAAGTTCGTATATTTCACCTGCTCTTAAGATTCCCCGACCAAAGACCCCCTGGGGGTGTCTGATCCATGCCCCCTCCTCAGGTGCTTCCTTTCTGCTGACCAGGTGCCCTGGTTACCTTGGGTTGGAGAGAAGCAAAGCCAGGTCTAGCCTTGGACATATTACGCCAACCTAGGCCCACCACAGACTGAGCGAGAGAGAACCGACTGATACAGGGCAACTAGATTTTATGACTCTGTTGCTGAAGACAATACACAGTTTGTCAGCAAGACAGAGAAATTTTACTAGAACTGAAGTGGAAGCTTCCACCCTAGTAGGTAGCTTTCATAGTGTTGGAAGTTGCTATGTAAAGCAGGTGAGGGGAGAGAGGCCATCACTGAGCTTACCAAGCTGTTGAAATTCTGCCAGGCAAGAGACCCCTACTGGTCTAATTGTAGATGATTATGGGTAACTAACTGCATTGTAATTGAACAGATTTGAGGCCTGTTCCACTGGATGGAGTTCATGTCTGATATTATGAATCTCATAAAAGACCTATGGCTAAGTGGATTGTAGGCCCAAGAGGTATAACTAAGGCTTTTGTTTTGATAAATGTTTTGCAAGTTGTCAAATTACCTTCTAAATATTTATGCATATACCTAGGTGAGCGCTGCCCTTAGTCTTGGTCAGAGAAGCTTCTTTTTATAGTGAATGGTAGTCAGTGCAGAGAATCATAGCTGGTCAAAATGCGTATAAAAAGTGACTATGGAGAGTGCTAAGCCCTCTGCAGGGCATCCATATTCCCCACTCCAAGGCTCACGTAGCATGAAGGAAGAGGTGGCAGGAAGGGTGTAAGAGACGGAAGATCAGGAGAAAGGCTGTGAAATGCTGTCTTCTGGACATGATATGGCTTTACTCATGAACTTGCGGCAGCTCCCGTTTACTGCACACAGGCTGCACAAGGTTGGAGCTGCCAACACTCATTCACGGATAAGGAAGTGGCTCATGAGGCCCTGCTCCTCCTTAGGAACTATTGGCATTTAAAGGCTCCTGGAGGAAGAGGAGTTATTGTCTTCAGTGGTGTAGCTAGTAAGAACTGATGAGTTTCCCATGCCCCAGGAAATAACATAACACTAATGCTCATTGAATCAGGCCTGGTAAACCTTACTAGGTTACAAAACAAAATCAAAACAAAAAAAGGAGACTGAGGACTTACAGGTAGGGGCTGCCAAGAGAAAGTGGGATAAGGAGACAGGGGATGTGAGAGTCTACAGGATATATTGCATCTGTTAAATTGTCAACTAATATATTGAAGTAAAAATAGGAACAAATGAAGAGGTACAGACTTCAGTGGAACTTTCAAGACTATTGAGTTCAGCAGGAATTGGTTGTAGAATGAGTCACTTTGAGCCCAGGAGTAAACTCAGGGACAACACTGCAGGGTAAAGCCACAGGGCCACTGCACAGAAAGCACATGCTACAGCTGTGTCCTTTATAACCTTACCCCTCAAAGCTGGTCCGCATATCTGCAGCTTTGGCATTGACTGACTGCTTCATAAAATTCAGACTCATACTCTCCCTCTACCCAGGCAGCATCGACTGTTTCACAAGATCCCTGGATGATGGGTGTGGATACAAAGTCTTCTATCCTAATGCGTTTAGCTCAATCCTCTCTAGAACTGCTTTGCAGCTGATTGTGCATATCAAGACACTTCTGAAGGTGGAGATGGGTGTTAAAACAAAGGTAATTGCATGTTTTGGAAACATTAACTTACTAAGAAATCACCCCCCCCTTTTAATGTACTTTTTTGGTTAAATGATTTACACATTGTTAAGTGGTTTTGTCTAAATTCCTGTATCAATTTAAAAAGACACATGCGTTGTTCTGTATCAAGCAAAAAGGGGGAATAATGGAAAGAGCCAAGTTGTCAAGTTGGTTAGAGGTAGCAGATGGTTGTGTAGATTATGTGCTCTCACTGGGGACTGTGCATACATGGTAGTAAAAAAGAGAAACCTGGAGGTCCACCTTTAATATGTCTGTAGGTGTCCTGATATTGACTGTGCTTGTCTATAAAGTCCCATGTCCCTATTCTTTTTTTTTTTGTTTGTTTGTTTATTTTGTTTTGTTTTCAAGACAGGGTTTCTCTCTGTTGTAACTCTGGCTGTCCTGGAACTTACTCTGTAACCCAGACTGGCCTTGAACTCACAGAGATCTGCCTACCTCTGCCTCCCAAGTGCTGGGATTAAAGGCATGTGCGACTACCACCCGGCTCATGTCCTATTCTTAACTTTACAAAAATACTATTTTATAGTTGTGTGTTTTAAATATAATATTATACTTTACATGATTAACTGTTTTCTTTCAGGTCACTAGTGAAGATGATACGTTTGCACCATCAGAAAACAGGTGATGTCATGTGTAGGCGATGAAATGTACTATCAAAGAATTGTTGGCAAGTTCCAAGCCTCTGACATCCTTCTCTAATGTGGAGATAAAACTGTTTGAAATTAATACATTATTTGTATGCAAAAATGGGGCAGCCAGGGTTGCTGAAAACAGTTTATTCTCTTTCAATCCTGTTTACCCTATTAATACACTGAGCAAACTCTTTTAGCTAGATAGTGCCAAAGTAAACTTTTGCTTAGCTGGTGTCTGATTTTCATGATTCTCTGAATTAATAAGGTTTATTAAGTTCCAAATAGATACACTGCTTGGTGAATAGTTGGCACCAGACTTAATTATGTCCCATAGCTGGGTCCTTGGTGATCAGCCGAGGTGTTGCTCCAGGTGCCTGAGTCTTGATAGGATGCTGTTGATGCTTGTTAATAACATTCACGTCTCAATCACTCTTCTCCATATTAAGGGAAACTTAGTGTCTGTTGCATAACTACACAATTGTAGAACTTGGCTGAGAACCTCTTGTCTTGTGTCATCAACTAAAACTGTATATTGACCAGATTATTTCATAATTTCCCAATGTAAGTCCAAATAATGGTTCCAATATCAGGACCTATCGTCTGTAAATGTTGTCATGAAAGAGGAAAAGGTGAGCGTCTATATGATTAATGATTGTCACATCAGAAAATTATACCAGATTATCCCTGTGGACATTAAGTACAGTCACCAGAGTCCTAAAAAAGGCAGAAGAGCAGGAGGCAGTGGGTATATGGAGACAGAGGTTGGAGCAACTCAGCCCTACATGTTAAAGAATGTTGGTACACAGGGAGCAGGAAGGTCTGCAGAAGGAATCAGTCCATAGTGACTGCAGAGAAAACAGACATCGCACCCCCAAATCTGTGAAAGGATATATTTCTGTTTGAAATAATGAATGTGGTGGTAATTTATTACAAAAGAAATAGAGGGGCAGCTGTGATTTTAGTTGTTGAGTTGTCCTTTTCCACTCGAAGGAGAAGACACCAGTAGAAGGAAGACCGTGATAAGGGAATACAATACTGTCCAAGCTAAGCTCTCAGATCTAATCCAGGGCATTTCTATTTTCCTCAGGCTCTCTTCAGGCTGTGGTTGGTTTCCACAGATTCATAGAAGCAGGTACCTTGTAAGTTTTACAGTGGGAGGCACCGGTGAGAAACTGAAGAGCAGGGGGAAGGGGGGACACTGTCTGCTCTGGGTGGTATGTCTGTTACAGCAACTGTGACAGGGATCGAGTCCTATGGAGCTAGCCCTAGAGGCTTGTGGAGGACCACTCTCCCCTTTAGTCTCAGCAGCACAGCTTCCCTGAGCTCTGGCTTTAGTGAGATGTTGACAGTAATTTAGAATCTTGTGAGCAGGAAGAGTTGGGTTACCCAGCGTCCTGTAAGACTATGGTGCAAAGTGCAGTTTCGAGTAGAAACTTCCCTCCACACCTGTGTCCCAGCTGCAGGTCCTCTGCTTGGAGTCTGACAGCCACCTACAGGGGTGGCTCCAGGCTGAGGGACCAGGGGGACACGGCATGGGGGAGGGAGCCCTAGGTCTACGGCATCCTGGGCCTGTCTTTGGTGGACCTCCGTGCGTCGGTGTGAGTACTTGTGCAAAAGAACCCACAGGACTCATGTCAGGGGGCATCTCAATTTTAATGCAGGGTGTAGGGTACATTTATAGGGGCTCAGATAGGGGAGGAACCGGTGACCTTGAGAATGCCCATTGGTTAGGACATCCTATGCTGGGAGTGGCCTTGTCTGCATATGGAGTTCGATCCTGTGTTTTCAGCCTTCAGGGCAGACAAAGCATGTTTGCTCTAATGAAAGTTTATATCCAATAACTAAGCTGGGTTTAGGCCAGGACCAAGGTGTGGAGCAGTCGAACACCTTCCGTATTCAAACCCTAGGGATGATGCAGCGGTTCAAAAGCCAGCTTTGACACATTCTTAGCCCTTGGACATCCCCACACAAAGGATCCCATAATAGCAAAGGCTTCAGTAGAATGCAGGGCATCATGTCTGTGAAATACTTCTTTTCTTTGTGTTTCTCCAACATGGAGGGCAGGATTTCCCAGCCCCTTCAACTCATCCATGCTTTCATACATAGAATTCCTGTTTGAAATAATTTATGCCTGGTTTTGATTTTCCTGGTAAACAGACTTCCCGATGTGGTTGTGGTTTTATTTTCCCACAAGTGTCTATCACCATATTTAAAAGGAATTTCTTGAAAACTGTCTGGCACATCATGCCTTTCCATCAATAATTTAATTAAATCAGGTTAGCCTATGAGTGGTTAGCCAACTAATTACTCATATATTCATTTTTATTCACTTATATATGAATGACCTCTTTTCTGTTGCCATTAATTTCTCAATCCATTCACAGATACTTACCTAATACATCTTTGAAGTTCAGGAGTGATGTGAATGTGGTAGACAGAGGTTCAAATGAAAGTTTTACATGATCCTTTCCAGGTCCTAGTTATTTAATTTGTGGTTTAATCTGATTTTTGAGATTCATTTCTTCTTAACATAATTTTATGATGATCTAACTGAAGTAGTATACAGAGATTGTTAATACTAAGTCAAGAAATTAGACTATTTCAAACCATTGAACACCAATGAGGTCAGCTAAATCTAAACATGAGTATCTGGTTTTAGTGACAAACATTTAAAATCAATCCTATCAAAATGAAGTCAATAAAGGTTTATGATGAAAAGATCATGCTGAAGATGAATGATGGCACTTGAAAATGGAGGTTGTTATTTATGTCTTAAATCCATAAAACTGAAAATACTTATCACTTGTACATTTTGTTTGTTATGTGGAAAAGTGGCCCAAGAACTCTGAAAACTGGTATCTAAGAATAACATTATCTGGAAAAAGCCCTCAACTATTTATTTTTTAAGGTTTCCTTCCTTTTTCTTTTCTTTTTCTTTTTTGGTTTTCTGAGACAAGGTTTCTCTGTGTAGCCTTGGCTGTCCTGGAACTCAATCTATAGACCAGGCTGGCCTTGAACTCACAAGGATCTGCCTGCCTCTGCCTCCTGAGTGCTGTGATGAAAGGAAAGCACCACCACCGTCTGGCATAATTTTGGCTTTTAATAATATGTTGTGGAGCAAGATTGCCTGTAATTATAGGAAAGCCAACCTTTCATTCAATGACTATGTATTGACATTACTGAGTCACAGAAACAAAGACATTTTTCTGAATGGGTGCTTTGTACATGATACTGTCAAGAGTTTCAACCCTTCCATTAATTCATAACAAAAACCACCTATGAAATAAACAGATCCTGGTTATTTTATTTCCACAATTTTAATTAGAGAAATGTTTCTTTTCATAGACATAATGTATCATGACCTGTATTTTCTTACTTTCATTTGTTTTCCTATTGGGTATGTGAAATGTCTCTAAGCAATTTCACTAAGCAAAAGGGAAGTGGTCCTAAGATAATGAATTTAATGTACAAAAGTATTGGATTGACTATCTATGCCACTAATGTTGAGATGTAAAACTGAATAACATCCTAATATTTATTGGAGTCTCTGGGGACATAAGGTTGGTTGCAGGAAGAGTTCCTTAGAGTGGTCAATTTCATGGTAAAAAGTTAGTGTTCTAGAGGTAAGCCCAGGCTAGGGTGGGGTAAATGCTTCTCACTGAGATTGTTTGAGAAGTTATACAGAACACACAGGTGGGAGCCATGGATTCTCTCATGGCACAGAGAGTCAGAAGGCTGGGGCAGTGGGTCACAGTCCTTGAGATTGGCTGTGCTTTGTGAGTACACAGTGAGAGGGCGTGTTTCCACTGCGTTCTTTCCCTTTCTGTCATAAACGAACACCAAGGAGATAATGTTAAGGTATGCTGTCTGATGCTTTTGATTATGTGGCAAAGGACAAGCAGTGTGTGTCATGTGGAAGCACCTGTCATCACTAGGCGAGGCGGTCTTACTTCCAAGGGCAGTGGTCTCCTAAGGCATCACATGCTCTGGAAATCTCCACAGTTGGTCAGTCTTATTCTATAGTGCAAGCTGGAGGAGGCTGATGTCACTGAAAAGTTTTCCTCTGTAAAGGCTGCCTTTCTCTCAAGTCATAGGTCACACACCAACACTGGACTCGATGCTACCATTTGCCTCTGTATTTGCAGTATGTCATGGATTCACATACAGTTGAGAACAAATCCTAGGTTTCCGGTTTTGTTTTGTTTTGTTTTTCATTAGCTTTGTGATTTGGGGTACTTAACAATTGGAACCCTTCAGTACTGCTGGAAAATGAAAAAGGATTCATGTCCTTAACAGTTCCTACAATGATTTACTTTTCTTTACACCATTTAAAATACATGTTGAATACTATTTTTTAAACTGTCATCAGATTGTAAGCATTAGTCGAGTAGTCTCAATAACAGTGGTAGAAACACAGATGACTTATACTCATTTTTTATATTGTTCATGGCATTTAAATCCACTACAGAATACTAAAATCTGTCCATTCACAATCTGTTAAGGGATGCCTGCAATTTTAGTTTGCTGCTGCGGCTGCTGCTATTGCTTCTTGCCAAATACTTGAAGTGTTCTAGGCCGATATGCCTGGAGTATAACAGAATAGTTGAATTAGGCAGAGTGAATAAAAACTGTGTGCCACAGTAATTTGTGAAAGAAACTTGACAACAGAAAATAACCTATAACTGATCATAAAGTGTGGCTTTATGTGTGACACAATTAGAACTGGAAACCTAAGGGGAAAAAAAAAATCCCAGAACACCAAACTTCTCCAACAATCTGGAATTTTATTCCATCCATGTACATGCATAGTAACAACATTTGTTGAGAAATTATTTCTATCAGAAGTAGAACATTATCTTTGTGATCACCAGGTGCAGTATTGCTACTCTTATATTTAAATAGATCTTATATATGAATTAAATTCATACTTGCAGCATTGAGTTTAGGGTTTCGATTTAGACTGTGCCTTTCAAACGATAAAACTGATTAATACTACTCCATTACTTACAATACTGCTTCCAGTAATTTTGTTCATTCTTTATAAAGTATTGCATTTAACAGCAAAGGTTTAAAAATTGAGACAGGGCTGCATCAGCGAAAGAAAATACAAGTACTATACAAGAAAAAAAATGCCATCTTCATTTAACATACATGTTTTAAGTTTGAGAAAATGGACAGAAATATACGGCTACATACGAATGCAAAGCCTAGTGACTAAGAGACTGTATTTGCTAAAATATAAAGTGCAAATGGAGCCTGATTATCCAAAAATTGAAATCTTAAGGCGAACTTATAGCATGTATATTTAGAACATGTTTGCAGGTTATATTTTAGCATATACATATATCTGCAACAGCATATAAGAAAAAATCAGGATACACAAGTGCTTTTGAAGCTATTTCTAAAATGCTTTTCTGTATTGTTTGTGACTATTTTCTTTAAAAGCTACTATACAGTGCAAACCATATGTGCTACACAATAACTATACAATAACATTACAAATGACTTTAATATAAAGTTTTTAAATAAAAATAACATAACCACAGCTATGAATACTGCTGGTAAAATAAATTAATTTTTTTTGAAAATGGCACCAATAATACACTTTACTAATGGTCTGTAATGAAATTACGTGTTAAGTCTTCAACTCAGCCATAATGAATTATGTCCTGATTGCCAGATGTAATCCAAACAGTTTCTTTGTTCTCTGGACTGTGTAGAAGAACATACTAAACGCTGGTACCAAAGGTGACTGCTTTCCCTTTTAATCCAGTAAGTTCATTTGACATGTTCCGCGGCGTGTGATGAGCAATAGAACTTCTTGTGAGTTATAAAGTTTGAGAGGTTATTGAACTGGATATCACATAGCCGGCAATATTTCCCACTGCTGGGAGCCTGGGTGGAGCCATTCACGCCTTTTGCTATGCTAGACAACTGTTCTTCTGCAGAGGGAATTCCTGGGGAGACATTCTCATTTGCCGCTAATGGGTTCTCAGAGATCCAGGACGGGGATTTGTGGCCATCTTCGTGCTGGGTGTTCTGGGAAATGTTCTCTTGCTGTGGGTTGGCCGTAGGCCTTTCATCTTGCTTCAGTCCGCCATTGACTATGACCATGCCTCTGTTTTTGGGTAACAAGGGCAGAGAATCTTTCTTGGGTACGGCACATCCATTTGAGGAGGCCTGGCTCTTGGGAGCTTCGTTTTCTGTATTTGTGCTTTGCTCTACATCGGTGTTGTGGATGACAAGAGAACCAGAGATATAATCGCTTGGTTTTATGCCATAGTATGGAGAAAGCTGGTCAGCTCCTTTCGCCTTCTTTATTGCTCCAGGGTAAAGGCATTGGGGGAGAAACAAATGTTTGTTTTCTTCTTTTGTAGCAATGAGCTGAGCCGCTTCGCTGAAGACTTTGAGGCCTTGCAGAGTTGCTAAATGGGATGAGAACAAGTTTCCGTTGGGAGAAGGCTGCTTCGGGTTCCCATTCTTCTCACATTTGATCATGTTTCTTTCGAAGCTGACATCGGGGCTGTTCCGTTCACTTTCTGGATTCGGAAACACTTTGCCATCAAGCTGGCCCAGGTCATTACGCTGATGTGCGGTGACCGGGCAGAAATTCTGCTTGTGGGCCAGGTAGTTCTCGACTTTATTGAAGCTGATCTTGCACACGGTACACTCGTGGTAGTCTAGTAACCTTTTGGGAGATGTGGTGGTCCGCTCAGACTGCGATAAGCACTTTTTGCTGAGATCTATGGGTACATCCATCTCCAGGCAGGAAACACTGGAATGGGTTGCGTCACATTTGGGAACAGGAACACATTTATTTAGGGCCAACGAAGTTTCCAAGTGCTTTGAGACAATTCCTGGGAAGATGTCACATCTGGGGTGATAGCATTCTGCCAGCCCTTCGGTGGGCTCTTGAGTGGAGCTACAAGGATTGCTGAGGTTGGCCACATCAAGAAATCTCTGCTGGACCAGGGGCGGCCTTTGCTCCTGCTCAGGTAGGCACATCTCATACATCTTCCTTCGCTTACGCGTGCGCATGGTTCTCTGCATGGCTGGCACTTTGTTGGAAGCTGACCTCTTTAGTGGAGGGTCATGGCGCGTTGCACAGTAATACTGTTTGTGGACCATGTAGGTTTCGTGCCTGCTGAAGGTGATGTTACAAGCTTCACAGGTAGTCTTATTTGGGTCACTTTCCCCATCCACTAAGGGACCGCTAGGATTTTTCACGTCAATGGGCTTTCCATTCATTTTATCATCGGTGCTGTTAGGGGTGGACAGCTTCTTGGCTTGAGTAGAAAAGTCCTTCTCATGGCCTTTCCCATTTGGCCCAATCAAATCTAAAACAGAGGAGGAGTTGATGCAGGATGTTTGAAGAAGGGGATTCTCAGGGTCCGAAGAATGAACAGCTGGGTTGAGAAGGTTTATGGAAGTCTGGCCAGTGTTGGGACTCACAGCTTCAGGCACCTTTTCTGAAACACCTGGAAACTCTGGGGACTTGGCCATCTGCTGCCATCGGCTGCTACAATAGTGTTTTTTATGAACTAGGTAGTTATCCAAATTATTGAATGTTATGTTACACTCAAAGCACGTAGCCCCCTTGGGCATCAAAGGGCTGTAAATTACAGGAGGGTAGCTACTACTCCCATGCCTCAGTCGCCGGTGCACCAGCTCAGACATCTTGGCTAAGATCTCTGAAGCCTGAGGGACCATCGTGATATCTTGGGGGAAAGCAAATTGAGATAGGAAAGGCCCCACAGGGAAAGAGGGCCCGACGTTGGGCTGCACTGGAGAGGAGGCAAGTCTTGGGCTGGAGGGCTCAGACTTTATTTTTGTGTAAGAAAAGGTTTGTTTATTTGTTGTAGGCTGTATCTCTGGTCTCTGGTTAGTGAGAAAGAGCTGAGACTTTTTCTCGCACTTGTCCAGTTCTGTGTCTGAGCTTGCGTCTTTAGTCTGCATGGTCTTTTGGCTCTGGGAAAGGTCGCTTCTGGCCAACAAGTCCGCGGCTGGCTGTAAGCTGTCTTCGGTTCCACTTGGAGAGTGCTCCATGTCGCTTTCTCTGGGAAGTTTGCCACTAGGGACATGGAGCTCTTGGTGCTGCAGTAACTCCCTCTGAGTCTGGAAGCCAAAATGGCAATGGTTGCATCTGAAGGCAGCTTGAGTGAGATGGGAGAACAGGTGTTGATGGAAGTTGATCACAGAATCCGCAGTGTAGCTACAGACTGTGCATTTCAAACTTGCCCCAGGGGGCAGAAACTCTTCCATTTTCACTCCTGGAGAGATACACAAAGTAGGAAAGCTGAGAACCACACCTATCTGCTTCCCAGTGATAGGAGCTTTCACTAGGAAGCTAGAGTCTTCAACAAAGCAGAAAGAGAAATCTTTCAGATCCTCATTTGTACTACTAAACTCTTTGGTAACATCTGACATAAAAATTTCCTAAGCCTCTTTGTGAGTAAATTATGGTAAAGATGGGGATAACTATCAGTGCCTCTGTTTTCTGGGCCAAGAGACACATTCTAAAAACCCATGAGAATTAGTTGTAATAACCTGTGAAACCATCGAGTCATGCCTAAGGCTTAGGCTTGTAGTTCTTTAAACCATCTGAGTCCTATGCACTACAATAGGAAGAAGTGGATATTCATTAGAGCCATCACTAGCTGCTAAATACCTACATGCAAGAAAGAACTACAGTGCACTAGCAGTCGCTTGACTCATCCTGTATATAAATCTAAAATGTTATTTGTTCAGTTGACTGAATGTGGTTGATCTGTATGTAGGGCTGATATTTGGCTGGTAGAATTGGTATGCTAATAAAGGCAGTTTGGTCAGCTTCCCTGCTAGTTGGTCACTACCTGTTTCTGGTCAGTTATTGCCACTGACTGCGGAAGTAAGTATTGTGTAGATCAACTCTTGCTTCTTTTTGTTCATACCCAATGGGAACAGACATGGCATATCCTCTCTATACTCCAAACTAAGATGAGAAGTGCTTTTTACATGTGTAAGCTGAAATTACAACAGAGGGACCAGTCCTGGAATGATAATGGGGGGAGTTTCCAATCATTCTCTCTTTAACTAATCTGAAACTCATCTTCAGTTTAGCTGAAGGGCCCTTCTGCTCCTGTTTGCTTACACTCACCTTTACTCATCATTTCAGACACTCTCCCTATGTCTGCTTCTCTTAGTCCAGCACCCACTTGAAGAAAGGAGAGAAGGAGTAGAAATATTTTTTAAAGATTCAAAGAAAACATATTGTACTATATTAGAGCATATTGGGTAGAAGATAACTTTTGATATAAATTCAGTTTTTAAATTAATGAATTTAGGTAAAAAATACAAAAAAAAATATATAGATTAGGTGTGGTGGTGCATGCCTTTAAACCCAGCACTTGGAAGGCAGAGGCAGGTGGATTTCTCTGGGTTCAAGGCCAGTCTGTTCTATATTAAGTACCAGAACCTGTATAGAGAGACCCTGTCACAAATAAATGGAATAAAATATAAAAAATTAGAAAAAAGTCTAAAAATATTTAAATCTGATTTAATTCTGTACATTAAAAATGTAAGGATTAGGATGACATGAGATTAAGCTAACAATAGCTGGAGTCCAAATCAAATATAAGTGGGACTAGCTTCCATCTTGTTTTTCTTAAGGAACTTAGAATAGCTTCATGCCATAAAAGTCAATTAGGCTTTAAGCACACATACTCTGGAAATTAAGGGAGTTTTTAATTGAATCTACAAAAAGAAAAAAGAAAAAAAAAAGCCTTAATTTTGTGGAGCAACTCCTTTTTAAAATGTACCTACTATTTCTTCCTTAGCACACGGAAAAATACCACAATCAGTTTCCAAAGACCACTTGACACTTAACAAGTGAATAGGAATGGCAGTAAACAAAGGGACTAGAGACTCTCCTTCAGAGGAAAATAAATGTAATGATTTGATCCATAGTTTAAGCACTGTAGGTGTTGAAGAAATCAGTGTCTAGTCCTTTGATTAAAATATGATGTGTCTAAATAGTACAAGGGAACACTGTTTGGTCCAGCAAAGTAAGTAAGTAAGTATCTATCTATCTATCTATCTATCTATCTATCTATCTATCTATCTATCTATCTGCCTATCTATCTTTCTATCTATCTATCTATCTATCTATCTATCTATCTATCTATCTATCTATCTGCCTATCTATCCACCCATCTAATAGATAAGGTGTATATATGTATGTATATGTATATGTATGTAGAAAGAGTGTCCTGGAGCAAATGCAGAAGTATTAGAGGCCCTTACCACTGTGTGAGTTCAGGTGCATTTCCAGAGCCCGGGCATTAGAAAAGCTCTTGGTGCATTGTGGGAAGGGGCACAGGCTGGAAATCTGATGAGTGTTGTCTTCATTTTCTTCGGACACTGGAGCAGCTTCTCTTTGCCTCCCACTACAGTAGTACATCAAATGGGCTTGCAGGTTCCTCTCACTCCGGTACCAGATGCCACAGGACTTGCAAGGGAATATATCTTCTGCAGGAAAGAAAAACAGAGACATAATATTAGCTAATGTCCTGGGGTAGTGAAATAATGGTAAAGTCACACTTAATTCCATCTTCCTGAGTCTGTTCCCAGGTTCTGAACTGGATAATTAAAAATTGATGGGTAAGTAGAGTGTTGAGTGTTCTACAAATCAGGACTAGGCTCTTAAATAAATGTTACACTCTGTATTTTAACTTCCCACAGACTGTTTAGAAAGTAATACTGTAGGAGATGCCTATATTAAAAGTACAAAATATTTTCATTTTATAGTTATGGTTTAGAAAACATATGCATTTATAATAGCAATGAGAGCTGGCTTATCTGATTGGTTAAAATGTGGTGGCTAGACTAAAATACTTTGGATGTCCATTCTCGACATCATCTGTTGGTTTAATGAATTAATTACAGAATGACTGTAAGATGCCAAACTCTACGTGTATTCTGTATCATTAGTGTATACAATAAAATTCAATGTTTAAATTTATGTTCTTTTTCAAGTTTTTTACATTCCATGGCCCTTAACAAATACAAATTTTGATACTAGAAATTCATCCGTGGAAACCACTGTGCTTGTCATTGGTAAGTGAAGTTGAGTATTATTCAATAAGTAGAGAATGACAGTTTTTAGTGTGGATGAATTTAGGAATTCAATCTGACATAATTGGATGTGCATGTTTTTTTTCTTCTTCACTCTCATAAGAAGCACACACACAGACTTAAAGCCATGCACTGAAGAAAAATACCTATCCCCAGCTGCCTGTCAGTAGACATTTTTTTTTCTCCCATAAATACCCATCACCCCCACAAAACTGGGCTATTGCATGAAGCACTTACTATTGACAATAGCTGTAGGCAAAATAGAAGCCATGGCAGCTTGCTGAGGAAGCAGCTGAATTGAGTCCAGCAGGCGTGCCGGGTACATCCCTTCTGTGAGAGTCATCTGACTGGCAGCTTGTAGCCTTGAGTCAAAATCCACCACAAAGGCAATTAGCTCTTCACCCTCTGAGATGGCCTTCGTAGTGGTACACCAAAGCTGACCCCCTACGAAGAAGAGAGAAACAAGGAAGAAAGAGTTGACATGCAATGCATGAGCCAGCTGCATGCTAGACTGATATCAAGCACATCTCATGTTGTTCACATGGGTATCCACTGGGACAGGAGTTTGATCAGACCACAGCTGTGTGTGCCAGACAGTCTCTGTGGGCAAATATTCTCATGGCATTAAGCAACATTTTTTAGTAACTACTAGTAGGAAAAAAAAAAACTAGGGAAAATATTGATAGAATCTGTGTTTTGTCAATGGTCTGCCTTCCAGGCTCCTGCCTGAATCATTAACCTGGTACGACAATGGTATAGTGCCTGAAAATCTGCCTGCACGAGAGGAACACAAATGCACAAATTATTTCATTAACTGATTAAAGAAGTAAAAGTTTGTCTCCCTCTTGTCACGCCGAACGTCTCCCATCACAGCTGTGATGTAGATTTCTTTCTACTTTCCCAACTCTTTTATACTGTGTGTACAGATGCCCGACATTGCAAAACAAACAAACAACAATTCATAAAATAAATATAGAGTGTTAAAGTGCAATGGCAGGGAATCTGACTCTCTCTAAGAATACTGTCATCTATGTACGTTTTACTTTAACTGGGTGATCTTACACAATACCCTCAATGTCCCTTCTTTATCTCCATTTACCCTGATTGAACTTCCTGTAAAAGAGGATACACCAAAGATTCTTTTCAAAAAGGCTTATTTCAATAAAGATTTGTTTAAATGAAAGGAACCTAGTCTTCAAACACTGAGATATACTCTGGCTCTGCATTTCAAATGATCATGTGCAGTGCATTAAAAAGAAAAATTAACTATGCAAGTACGTCTTCTAATGTATTGGAATGTGATAGTGAACGCTCATTTATTTAACATGTTTAGACAGGCAAAGCACTTATATTTTGCTATCACCACTCTCAGGCCTAGATACATATCCCACACAGTTATGTCTGCAATAATGTGGTGTACTTGATATTTTATAAAGCACCCCCCCTATTGTGTATGTACTGGAATGCTGTATATTGAACTCATTAACTAAGAAAAATTGTACCCATTTTGATAAGTCGTATTGCTCTGCTTATCTTTCAGCATAACTGTCATTTCAAGTGCACTTCATTTTTTTGCAGCCTCAGGGATCATGGTTTTTAAACAACTTGTACAAATCTCGTGGAGATAAGAACAGTATATGAGATGGTGGAGCCGGATGGGAGAATGAGGATGATGCTTTACAAACATCGTGGGCAATTAAGCAAGGTTTAAAGTAAGCAAACAAAACACAACCCCGGAGAGTATGTGTCTGTAAAAAAGAAAAGAAAGATGATAGTCCTCAAATTTATGACCTGTTGTAAATTAAACCATGAACCTAGCAAAACACCACAGGGCAACATGTGCCCACCCTAAACACACTTTGACACTAATGTTTATCAAAGTATACAGGTTTGCTGTAGTTGAAATAAAATAGATTTATTTTGTTGTTGAAATATTTTTCCCCCAAATCGCTGAAGCTGAAACTATATTATGGGCATGAGAATGCCTTAGAAGCCTATTGGGAGGCATTTCTACCAGGGACATTCTTCTTCTGGAAACCTGAGTTTAGATATGCTGACTTGTCTGATGTACACACATATTACTACTTATGATGATAGATAAGCTAGTCACTTGTGTCTTGTCTCTTTTCTGGAACACAGTTTCTTAAGCAAGCTTTTGGAATATTGGTGGGAAAGGAAAATCCAGGAACCATAGATCAGATTGATTTCACAGCATGGTCACAGAGCCACTAGATTTCAAGCATGGAGCTCACATTCTTGGTAAATCCAACTGTGATTACCTTCTACAAAAGTAAAGGCAGGCTTGGTTTCAGTTCCTAGGAAAAGGCATCTCCTGACAACTAACCAATTCAGTGATATAAAGTCTGTGCTACGTGTCAGGCTGAGCTGTGCACCTTGATGCACAGCTGCACAATCAGAATGCATACATGCCAACATATAAATCATAATGTACAACACACTAGGAGTAACTGACCCTTCTTGAGGGAAATAGGCAAGCTATCCAAAGTAACATTTTATTGGATCTGGAATAAGAAAAAGTGAAATATCCAGTGTCCGTGTAAGTAGGGACAGGCAGGCTCATCATTAGTGGACATGGAATGAGTGTGTGAGCAAGTACAGACTTATGGAAGGATCTGACTTTGGAATAACCTTGTACTGAGTATCTAGGGAAAAGGGGATGGACTAGGGGCACCTGTGTCCTGGGGCCAGCATGTCTGTGTGATGAAAGAAAGATACATTTTTAGGAATTTTTTGTGTTGGTTAACATCCTACTGCTAGCTTGAGGTTGGCCATGGTGAGGGCTATAGCATCTATTGTGGAATCGGCACAGGGTATAAATTCAGGTTTCCTTATAAAAACCTTAGGGCAAGGTGGAGGGACCTTAATATAAAGTGAATGCAATCATATCTGGCTAATGCTAGGGACAGATACACATTTATTTTAATGAATACATTATTAACATAGATATTTTCCCACGACACAATCTAGAGGCAATTTTATAGACAAAACATGCTACATACAGCTATTTAGATGTTATTGTACTAATTCAGCAATCATAAATATAAATTGTGAGGGACAAAAGGGCCAAATGGAAGAGACATAGGAGGGACAGACAGGGCTGGAGTTTATATGCTTAGAAGACAAAGAAAAAAGGTGTAAAAATGACACAAGGCTAATGGCCTTGGAGCACAAATGGTGGTTATGAGTCTACCTTGGCAGTAAGCTAGAGTAGTAATACCTAGTATTGTCCACACATACAATGGCAGAAGCCACAAAAACTGAAATTTGGTATGTGTCAGAAGCATTTCTTTGGGTTGGAGATGAAAAGTAGTTGATGTACTTCATTTGTTTTAAACCTGTCAATTATCCATGAGGAGTGGAGAAACCAAAGCTTAGAGACATTTACTTCCCAGAGATGCATATGTGGTCAGTGGCACCATCATGACTTTGTCTTTGGTCTTCCTAACTCCAAAGCACAATTGTGACCCGTGTGTGTGTGTGTGTGTGTGTGTGTGTGTGTGTGTGTAAATAATAAATTGTATTTTGAAAGTTCAAAGTTTGAGATTCTTGGAAAGTTGCTGTGTGAGTGTATCAAGGAGGAAGCTGTGCCTTATAAAAGATAAAGATTATAGAAAGAAAATTCAAGACCAGTTTGGTAGCCCAGGCTAGCACTTAGGAAGCAGAGGCAGGTGGACCTCTGTGAGTTCTAGATCAACCTGCTCTACACAGTGAGTTCTAGGCCAGTTAGAGCTACCGAGTAAGCTCTAGAAAACCCAAGAAACAAGAAACAGACAAGCCTGAGAATCCTCGAGCACACTCTAATTGAATGGGGATGTTCTTTGCATTGATGAGGTAGCCCAGATTACAGATTACAACGGAGACCAAAGAGTGAAAATGGGAATACAAAGGGAACAAACAGAGGAGAGTGGTTAAGACCTTGTCAACCACTATTCACTGGTTTGGTCAAATTGGGACCATTATCTAATTTCTCACTGTTTTGCCAAATCCAAGAAAAGAGAAATTGCATCAGAAAAGCCAAAGCAGTGAAATCAGTGAGCAAAGGCAGCTATCTTTCAAGAAAGCAGCTAACTCATTTCCAAAAGAAGACTAAGACTAATTGTACTTGTGGACTGTATTTTGACCAATTAGAACGTGAATTAATTTCTAGCAATCAGCTCTGTTTGAGGAGGCCAGAGGACCACTGTTCCACTGTATTGCTTTAGACTTAGCATTTACGACAATTCTGAGCATCTGGGCACAGTGTTAAATTAACCCTGATGCAAATTAGGTGCTTGAGAACGTTAAGTCTTTTGAACATTTAACCTCATGTACAATTTAAACAAAGTACTACATTTGGTTTTTAAAAAGGAGTGGAACTATTATTTAAGACAGTAGAAAATAACACCATTGGTTGGAATGTAGGAACACTTGTACAGTTTGAAGTAATATAAAATTAAACAAGTTAATGATTCTTAAAAATTAAAAATATAATTACCTATGACTTGTAATTGCACTTATAGATGTACAAAAGATCTGAAGGTATGATCATAAAGAGACATTTGAATACATAGCTCATAGCATAATAATGTTGTCACAATAGCTCACACATGAAATCAGTGTAAGCACCCATCAACAGATGAATGGATACGGAAAATGTGTCATACTGGACTGTGGAATATTCTTGTCTTAAAAACAAGTGAAATGTATGCTACAATGTGTTGAACTTTGAGAACAATGTGCTAACTGAAAGAAGTCAGTCCCCAAAGACAAAAACTGCCTGATTTTACTGTTAAGAGGTACACAGGATATTCAGAGGATAAGGACAGAAAGGAGAATGCTAGTATCAAGAGATGAGGAGGAAAGGGAATGAAAGTTAGTGTTTAGAAGCAATGGAGGTTTAGTTTTGCAGTATGAAAATTTCAAGAGATTGACAGTTGTGAAACCATGTGAACACCACCTGAAAATGGTCGAGAGTGCAACTTTTGTTCTATGTGCACTGTACCACAGTTTAAAACACTACAAAATTTAGTCCAAATTCTTCACTAAAGTAGATCTTGTAAGAGCACAGAGCATTTGTATTTCTAGCCTTAGTTAGCATTCTTGGAAATAAATTAGCCACTAAGGGCTCAGTTAAGTCTGTCAGTTGTACTTGCTTTTAGAAATGCTTGTTTATATGTTCTTTTCAAGGTGTAGCTAACAGGAATTACTGATAATAATGCACACATCCTGCTGTGGACAGGTTGTAGGGTACAAACCAGAGAAAAAAGAAAACCCACATTTATAGTCCACAGATATGGAGTTTTTAATCGGATGACAAAGACCTGCTGCCTCCCACCCTCCACCATGGCTTCCTCAATGCCTATCCATCTTTATTTCAAACAGAACCACTTTTCCAGATCATCATACTGCCAGTCCACTCCCTTCACACAAACCAATTCTCACAGGTCTTCACATTCTCACCCCACTCCCTTCATAGCAAATACAAATGCATTCAAGGTCTGTAAAAAGCAATGACTACCAAGACCTTGACACTCCTGGAAAGCCATGTATTTGCTGTTCTCAATAATGTTTATGATCGATGTTCTTGTATAAATAGATACGGTGCCTAGAAGGAAGAGTGTGTATTTTTTTCTCTCTCATAATTGGTGTCAAAACTGCAATGAAGTATTCTATAAGTTTCAATAATAAAGAAGAAAGTCACAGTCCAGACCTGATTATGTTTTGGAAATTTCATGCTCCCCTTATTAGAAGCAGTAGCCTCAAATATCTCTGCATTTTGCCAATTTTTTCACTTGTACTTTTATTAGGAAATGAACGTCTGCACAATGCCATGCAGACCTTTGATGATAAACTCTAATTAAGATTAAGACAGGACTTTTGGAAAGGATCCCATCATTAGCAAACACGATAAACACAAAAATACTCCTTACTTGTCAACCAGGAGCAATTCAGTATCCTAACAGTATTATCTGTTGCTAGGATACAGAGCTGACAAAGCTTCAATTATAGTGTTCGACCATACCTATAGAGTTCTGTATAAGCAAAATATATCCAGAATAAAAGCATTTAACTTCATCCATGCTATCTGCAATTCACAGCTTCTTACAATGGTAAAAATCAGGTTAATAATTACATAGTGTGCTGAAAAATCTTTTCCATGTGTTATGTCTATACATGTTTCTTTCTAATTTATCTGTGTGATTGATAGACATGCTTCCTTTATAAAAATAAGAAAATGTAAACAATGGGAAGCTGTAAACATCTGGCACAACCAGTGGGCTCATCAAGATACTGACCTGTGCTTAGCATAAAAATATGTAGCAAATTGAACCAATTAAATAACATTTGGATTTTATACTACTCTACCTCACTATACAGTAGGCTGTGGAGCCACAAGCAAAGAGATAGGAATCAAATGAAAACTTTTTTAAGCTAAAAAACATCCATGCTCACCTAACAATATGAAAAAAAAGATGATTTATAAATAAGGATTTATGGCAGTGGCTTCTGGGATTATTTTTAAAGCAAAAGTAAATAACTTTTACTCCAAAGCATTAGGCCATCAAGTGTTACTTTCTTTCTTTAAACTAGGAATAGTGTGTGTGTGTGGGGTCAGTATGACAGCCCCTCTTCTCCCCAAATACAGGCATTTGAGGAGGAGGAAAAAGGAAAATCTTCATGTGTGAAAAGTGTCAGCCAGCAAATCAGACCTTTGTGCGTATCTTAACATCAGTGACTGTTGGTGACTTTCACAGAAATTTGGAGGAAAAAGTAGTTATGTCTAACTAAACCCCATTCTTAAATGGCTATGGAACATAAAATAGTTATTCTACATACTAACCTGTATTCTGGTTTGTTAAGGGGTGGACTGGGTATTTCTGTATTAATTTAAAATGTCTCTGCCTTTGACACACAATGTAACAAGATGGCAGGTGTGGATTAGAGCACAGTTAATGAGTGCAGGTCATCCTATATAGAGCGCGCGCACACACACACACACACACACACACACACACACACACACACACACACACTGCTTTCCTGAAAAGGGGAATTCCTACGTTGTGGAATTTTATTTTAGTTATAAAATAATTGTTTCGTGCATTGTTGGGTGAAGGGCTGCCTAGGCCTTGGCATCCTGTATTTTCTGCAGGTGTTGGATTTACGTGGGGGAAGTTTGATTGTTCATGATTTGCACCTGCTATCAGTAGAACACCTGAGGAGCTTAGGTATCAATAAAAACACCTGAGCTGGGACGCTTATAGTTCCACTGTCCAGGATGGCATGTGCTATGATAGTGGTTCCCTCTGCTGAGGTCTGGCAGGGTTTGCACCTATGATTATGGCTTCTTGTCTTCTCGCCTGAGCCACCCAGCAGAGTACTGCTACATCTTTACTTGTCTTACTTGTTGAGTCATTAACTGCTTTTATATTTACAAAATTATGAGAAAACCAGCAATGATGCACCTTCCCGAAATCTATTCTTTCTTCAAAAGTGGAGAGCGATTGGCTGACATGATTTTCTGAAAGCAAAATTACTGCCCCATTTCAACATGGCATGTCGTGTGCTACTGCCTCCGCCTCAGGGTTTAGACGTGAACATGGGACATAGATCAATACATAGACATGTTGCTTAATACAAATTTTATAATGAATTCAAATCCAATGCTCTTGAAATTCTTGACAGTATAGTACTGCCGGGAAGGGAACTTATAAATTATGATTGCCCCTTCTTTGAAAACCGCTTTGGAGGTTTCTTTGTGCATCGGCGAATACAGTAGGAATATGAGGCATTGTGCGGGCCCTCCTGCACAGCACCTGATAAAAGAATAAAGAGCTGTGACATATTCTTAAAACAATAGAGGAATTAAAGGGAAACAATGGCCCAGCTGCTTCATTAGTACAATCAAAAGGGAGCCCAGCACAGAGGAGTGCAGATAATTAAGCACTACTCTCTTAGCCCTTCTTTCTATCACAAAATTGCTTTAAAATGTATTAACTACTTCATAGTTGTTAGATAGATCTCTGCACTTGTTTATTTAGAGTTGATTAATGCCTTTTTTATGTATGCAGCAACATGCCAACTCATAGTTTACCATAGTTTTTGAATAAAAGAGAATAAGAATAATTGATAAAGATCTGCACAATACACAGCAATAAATCAAAATGCATTTTCCAAAAGGTCTTTTCTGTTTTAAAATAATCTTTAACATTTTTCATTTGTTATTGGTAATGTGGGGCATTTGAGGGCATTCAACTTTCCTGGGCTGGCATTCTCGAAATTATTTTATAGGACACCCAGCAATCCCTAGGAGGGTTATTGGGAATAAATCAGACTTGATCTGCAACTCTGGATGAGCCTTTGCTATTTGAGCCAATAGAGGCACAGATTTGCTAAAATCCTTTTTTTTTTTCTGATCAAGGGGGATGAGACAGACAAATGGCTGAACCACATGCCAAATATACTGTTTATCCTTCATCTACTTTACAGAAAATAATAAAAAACACACTTTTATGCTGTTTATTTTAAAGCAGTTTATAATTTATCATAGGAAGGCTTTCATTCTTCAACTCTTCTGTAGGTAGCCTTTTCTCTGCAGTTAATGGCACATTTTATTGCTTCAGAATGGGAAAATTGGTAACTGGATACTGGGAGCTAAATGTTAAAATCAGGGAAAAAACTATATTCTGGTTTTCTCATAATTTTTTTTCCTAAGTAATATTAGATCAACATCAATCAAACCCAAATGGCCAGCTTAAATGTTGCTAATGCAATTGAGACAATTTTAGGATCTTAATTGGAAAATAAGAGAAGTAAAACGGGAAGCATGGAGACACATACAGCAAGATGCTCACGTGTACTCTGACACTAGCAAGACTGTATATATACCCTAGGGGTATACACCCTAGGGGACTCTGTTTACACAGGTCTTCCTGTATTTTGTCAGTATTTTAGAGGATTTGGAGTATTATTTTTGGCTATGAAACCTGGCTCATGATCAGTAGCTACTTCCCTAATTAACTCAGTTAAATTTTCCTCAAGTATCAGGAAATAACACATACAAATAGTAAATATGTACAAGAACGATCATTTTAGGAGCAATTTCATGTGTCTTTTTATGTGAATCTTTTTGTTTCTAATGGACCCACAAAACTCACTTTGTTAAGCTGCAGAGCAAAAGTGAATAGTGATTGGTCGCTAGTATGCTGATCATTGCTCAAATGATTCTGCTCAAGGATGCAGTCTGAATGCCTCGGGTGACAAACTATGTCCATAGGCATCACAAAAATACCTGGTAAATGCTGGTGGGACTCGTCTATAAATGTGTTAAACTGTAGCATCTCCAAGGAACACATATTTGCACATGAACTAACTTCAGAGAGCTTGTGATTTGGCATTTCAAATACCAGAGCTTTACTGCTGGTCTGCATGGAGCTCAGAAATAAAGAAAAGTAGCCATCTTTCTCATTTCAAAGGAATTAGCTGTGTAACAAATCAGAAGCACTACCGTCACAGTTTCTGTTATGGGAAACTGAAGCCAGGCTACGGAAAACTGTGCTTGCTAACTCCCGTTCTCTCTGTGTGTGCTTGCTAACTCCTATCCTCTCAGAGAGATTTCCTTTGCTTGTGCTTGTAATGGATCCTCACTAGATCTTTTCACTCTTGGCTTGAACTCTCTCCACTGTTTGTTTTCTTTTAACGAAGTGTCTCCTATGGAGATAACTTCTTTTCCCTTCTAAGAAGCACTTGGAGCCCCTTTCAGAAAAGTAAACAGAATGATTCGGGTCAGATTTGTGATTCAGGTAAGCTTCTGATCGCTGTTGAAGTATATGGGCCCAAAGTTTTGTCCTATAAACAAAGAAAATATTCAGAATTTTCTGGAAACATTGTGAACTAATGTTTTGGAAGGCATGAGACTCAAGTTTCTGATGTCAGGTTTTAGTGAAGTATCTAGTATACCCTAGAAAACAAAAACAGTAACATTTTTTAAAAATGGATTTTATGAGCAAAAGTATTCGTAATATTCCTTTCAACATTCCTTAGGTTTAAACTGTGGTTTCCTAGGTGTACTATGGCCAGGCTCTGCAGGAACTTAGACAGACATCCAAGGTCAGCCATCAGAATGACTGGCCCTGGCCATCAGGATATCAAATGACCAGTCAAGTAGTAACATTGCCCTCAAAGAGAACGCTCTCAAAAATTCTACCTGCTGCTGATAAACTGATTACAAAGCTGCTTAAGACTCTGCTTGTAAACAAAAGCATTTTTCAACTAATAATTTGCAATAAACTGATGCAACTCCCAGCTGAGCCCCTAACTGTAATTGTCTTTACCATCTGCCTATTAAAATACCATTCTTCATCAGCAATCAGGAGCAGAAGGAAGGAAATCTCCACCAAAATACACAACTTGCAAGCTCATGAATAATCTGAGGGTACTCTGCACTTGCATTCTGACTTGTGTGTTGGGTGTGCTTAATTTAAATTCTTGCTCAGCCTGGCAGTCTCAGGAATCAGGTGGAGGGGAAAAGGAGAGGGAAGGGGGAAATGACACATTGTGCCCGCTGCTCTGCAGAAGCATAAATTATACAAGTTCATCATAGGAGGCTGTTTTTAATTTCTTTTCCCTCCTTCCATTTCTCTGTGCAATATGCATTGCAGGATCCTGATGAAACTCCCTTAAGCACCAGGCTGGAAATGAGCCTTTGTCGTTGCCTTTGACAGCGTGTCTGTTTCTATTTAGACTCCTTTTCTTTGCCCTCCCATTTGCTTATTTTTAATTCCCAGAAGTTCACCAGTCTTCTCCTGGGAGCTAGATCAAACTGTGACATCAGTGGGTGGGGTGAAGGATGGGTAGCCCCTGAAGGACTGCTCAGAACCATTGAGTAGAAATACTAGCAGTTGGTAGGTCCCTGAGTTTGTAGCCTTGGCCTGCAGTCACTCAGGGATGCTGGCCACTCCAGCTGCCATTGTGTCCCTTGTGCTGAGAAGGTTCTGCACAGGTCACCTCCTAAAGGTAAGTTTCATCATGAGCAACAGCAAGTGCTTAGAAGCCACTCTCAGCAGAACTCTTGACCTTTAAGTGCTGATTTTAGAGATTGCTGAGCAAAAGAAGCCAGGAAAGGGGTTTTCATTTTTCTGCAAGCCATTTCTAAATAGTCTACATACTCCATACTTGGTAACGTTTATTAAAGTTTACTTAGGCATATTTACTCAACTGTTCTCTTAACAAAATATATTACTTATCAAAAATAAAGCCCAACATCAAGAGTATTAAGTGATCTGTCCTGATGTAGAAAATTAGCAACTATAGATACTATACATTATTTTCATATTCTTTTGTGGCCCAGAATATGTTTCCGTATTTTTTCCGTTATCAGAGAACATTTTATCTACCCATAAAAGCTCAGTAATTCTGAAGGAGATGATGGGCCGAATGCATCCCAGAGTAAACAATGGGCATCATCTGTAATTAGGGTTCAAGTTCCAGAGATGACAGTGTGTGCTGGGTTTTCTTATTGCAACATATAATTTTAAATTAATGTTTGTGTTTTTATTTCACTTTATAAGAGCTTTCCTTTGGGTAATTATTTTTCTTTACAATCTACTGTTACATATAACAGAGCAAATAATTTCCTGCTGTGGAGGAATGACAATGTTCCTTACGGAGGCCGGTTTGGTGAAGAAAGTAAATGGGTATCAGTGATGCTAACTTTCTTTATGGGCTGTGGAGGACATAAAGTGCAGGCAGTAATGCATAGGGCCATGTTCCTTTAGTATTGGAGATGTGAAATATTAGAACAAAACCTTGCTATTGATTTTAAATAACACAAAAATCTTCCAAGATACCAATGGTGTAATGCACAATCCCTACCAAAACTTCCTGTTGTCTTTTCACTCACTTTTCCAGACTTGAATTTTTTTTTTTTGAAATCTGTGGAGATTTATAAAAATAATTAAGATGAATAGGTAAGATGAGGAGCATGTCTGTGCTTCTGTGTGTTGTTTTATTAGTATAATTTGTTAAATTTAAGGAAAAACCTTAACATAACAGAACTTAATCCATAAAGATCTGATTAAAATCCTCCATTCTTTAGTTGCTTATAAACACATAGAAGGAGACTATGGCGTGGTGCTTCATTTATCTGTGTTTTATCTCATTAATTTTTGAGTTAAATATGTTTAGGCCATGGTGTAGTTAAATTCAGAGAATTTTAATAATTTTAGCTTAATTTTACATGTATTTATTTTTATTTATTTTAGTTGTACTTATTTTGCTGTGTGTGGATGTTGTGCATGCCTGTATATCTGTGTGCCACATGCATGTCTGGTGTCCTTGGAAGCCAGAAGAGTGTCAGTTCCCCTAGAACTGTGATAGACAACCACCATGTCAGTGCTGGGAATTGAACCCAGGTTCTCTGTAAGAGCATCCATCGACTGCTCTTAACCACTGAGACATCTCTACAGGCCTAATTTTTACTCAGTATCTAAAACTTTCATAATAATTTATTAAAAAAATAGAGAAAGTCAAGCCATTTTTCTAAAAGTTACTGAGTTTTTACTCTAAGGCAAATATTAACACTATAATGTAACAGTTTAGACTATAAAACACTTGAGGTAAAATATAGCTTTTTAGTTCATCTATAAATATAGCAACTTTTAACTTCAGTCATGATACTTTCTCTACGCATTGACACATAGACGGAATGTGGTTATTAGATACAGATTTGTATGTCTAGATATTGATGTATATAGAAAACGAATCGTAGTTTTAAGGGACTAGTTTGGGTAGAACATAGTTTTGAAAAAGAAACAGCCAGCAGGTGGCGCTCAGTGCACACTATGAAGTGAAGGCAGAAGAAAAGAAAATCCACATTTTATTTATTTAATTCTCCTCTACCTGAAATGTTGAAGTTGCTACACTGAGGTTTATAATCCCTAAAGACTTATGTTAATTGACTAAACAACTTTGTAGTAATTTACAGACTATTCTCCAATGCTCATCTGAATGGCCCTGAATTCAATTCACGTGCCTTGTCAAGATAACAAAACATAAAGATGTAACACCCCCTGCCCCCGCAAGAACAGGAAAAGAATGAAAGCCTGAGTTATTGAAGTATAACACAAACTATCCAAGTGAACAGAGCTCAGATTTTTGCTTAACAATTGATAACTGCCATATCTTTGCTTTTCTTTTTTTGCATCTCTCTTTATTCTATAGAGGATGCAAAAACCTTACTTTTTAAGGGTTTACATTCTGTATCATAGATGTCTTAAAGTCCTGACAAAACAAAATGTTTTGAGTAGATATTTGATGCTTACTTAAAATACATATGCTTAAAATACATGTGCTGCTTCTGAATTATATGGAAAGTTCAGTGTTTGTACCAAAGGGGAAACAAGTAAAACAAGGATGAATACTAAAGGTTATTATGTATGCAAAATTAATGAACCACTGTCCAGACCTGTAACCAGACATGGGAGGAAGATTTGGCCTGAACATCCTTCTAAATTCCTCTGAACTCATCCATTTCCTCGTCTTCTTATCATTCTACTGGGGTGTTGGGGGGAGTAATGCTTCCCACTTGACTTTATGTTGGCTATGTCAAAGGTACTTGCCAGTCTCTCAGTATTCTGAACACTTGTTCTAAAGTAGAAGTCCTGGGTCCAAGTTCCAGTGGACATGGTGCTTAATGTGATCTGCACCTTCAAAGTCTCTTTTGTTGAATTTCTAGGCAAAGTCCATGAAAGTGAGTAGAAAGCAATCTGGAAAACCTCCATTCGATTATGGATAATCAGCATGAAGTTGAATCCCACCACCATCAGGAAAGGCTACTTAAAGCGGGTGATTTTAGAACGTGCACAATGTTGTTTCTATATGTCTTCTTGCCGTATAAGAACATGAAGATTTCTCACAAACTGCATGAGCATTAGCAAAGACGGAAAGCTAAAAACAAATTAGCCAGCAGCATCACATCATTTCAAAGGGAGGAAAAATACTTTTTCAAGTAGTTACAAATCCACAAATAGAAAGGGAGTCCTAGCTATGCCCTGTGCTTTGAAAACCTGACATTCAAGGTCGGCCCTTCACAGTCCAGTTAGGAAGGGCAGTGCGGAAGGCAGGGTGGCCTTCTGCCAAGGAAGTTGCAGATGAGTGGGTGATCTTAGGGGAATCAACTGCAAAATCTCATATTTTTGCCTGTCTGACTATGAAACCAGAGCCAAATAATTTTCTGAGACTTGCATGGCCTTCTGTTCCATTTTATTGTGTAGTTAGGAATGACAAATTTTACTACTCATTAACTGGCACAAAAAGGGTCAATGCTATGTTTGAAAGCAGCTATTGTTTCTAGTAAGATTGACAATAAAATATGCCATCATTATCCCAAAATAGGTCCATGTCTGTAGACTGGTGTCACTTGGCTTTAGAAAAAAATTATTCCCTTGGAGGTTACAGGGAGATTCCTTCTGGGTGTTTCACGGTTACTTCTTATTTGGACTCTGTGATGGCAGAATTGGGCAGAATGGGTTTATGGTTTATATATGAGTCTCAAAGAAGAGAAAGCTCAATAACAAGACAGTGGGGATTTTCTCCAGATGAAATTCTCAAGTGGAGCATAGCAGGCCAGACAAGGAAGCAAGAAATGAAAGCAGTGGCAGAAAAGGATTCCATTCTTGAGGGTTACAGTTTATCAAGAAGATCATCAGAAACATTGACATGGACAGCATTACGGCAGTCTGGCCAACTCCCTTCCCTCTCCGTCACATTCTAGCATTTACATCATGCGGTGTCTAGCAGTGTGTAGAGCAAGTAGGAGAAAACTGGTCTAGAAATGGATGCTTAGAGGACAGACAAGGTTGCCTTGACTGTGTGCTCTTCCCAAGGTAGCCAAGTCTCTAGCTAACCTGTGATATATTCACTTAAAGAGTGTGTGTGATGCTTTGACTATGTAATTGACAACCAGATATCTGGAAATGCTTGACTAACTCACTAACAATATAGTATCCTTGGGTGTAGTGTTATGGTTTGAAGCATGGCTGAAGTAATAGGTTTGAGTAAAATTGTTTAAACACTTAGTGTGTGGTCTCATTTTTATTCACAATACTAGAGAGAGATCCTTGATCATGAGCTGTCAATTGAATAGAGTTTAGGAATAATTAATGAAAATACATTTCGCATAAGCCATTTTCTTTAGTTTTCACTCTCTTCACCTAATTTACTTGAGATCAACTCTTTACGTATTTTTAGAAGCACAAAGGCTGCACTCTGGGTGGGGCATCTGCACTCTGGGTGGGGCATGAGTGCTCCACACTCCTAGGTCAGTTCTGATCTGCCCAACAATACTCTCAACAACAAACTCACCTACCGTCATGGGGCACTTCTGAGAGGAATTATGGTACTCACACCCAGGAGATGCTTAGAGGAATTCATTAGCTGTCTGTCTGGTAACCAAGGCTGGACTCCTCCAATAATCAAATGATTCATATTCTTGGCTCTTTTTTTTTTTTTAAAAACAGATGAAAAATAGCTTAAAAACAAGCCTGTCATCTATTCTGCCTATAATCTGAAAGATTTTTTATATAAATAGAAGGAAAAAATAAAATGAAAGTGGACTATTTTTAAGAAAGGAGTTATAGTCTCTTTTCATAAAATTTTAAACCAGAGAAGGAAGAGACAGCTTACTGTCTTTCTTTATTAAACCACATTGGAAATGAAGGAGACTCATTGTTGGGGTTGGGACTGGTTTTTTTGTTTTGCTTTTTTCCCATGCTTTATACACAAAGGATTCATGAGGATGAGCTAGCTGAAATCTTCAGTAAAGCCAAAAATTTAGGGAGTGGAACATCCTTGAAGAAGGGACTGAAAAAGTTAAGACAGGATATAATTAAGGCTTGAAAAGGATTTCAACAGAGGTAGGGTCAGGCTAAGGACAAATGGTGGTAATGTTTTCTAAGCAGTGATAAGAGAAAGACAGGCGAAGGAGACACAGTATAAAACTGAAAGCTCAAGCTCAGACTCAGACAGGATTGTAGACTATGAGAACCAAGAATGTCCTGACACAAAATGACAGTGAAGTCACAAAGTTTCCCTTCTCATCCTCTCAGCACAAAGCTTGAAACACAGAGGAAGGATGGCAGAAACTGGCTTACCATAGATCCCAATTTTATGTTGAATAGATTGAGTGATGACTCAAAAGCCTTTTAAAAAATAAACAGGCTCTCACGTGCCTTGCAAAACCCCACATCTATTATGTGGTTTTAGAGACTATAAAGTAAAATGATATGAATGAAAATTCACCAGAAAGTATGGAAACTTTCTAAGTGGGGAATGATCTCTGAAGAGCCTCAGCTCTTGTCTTCTTTCTTCCAAGTGGCAGTCTGAAGTAGAGAGAGACATTTGGAAAATGTTTATTGTTCCCTATTGAATGGTGCTCACAAGAGTATTTATGGCTTGGAGGCATTATAGAGAGCACCTAGAAGTGGTAGAAGGGAGTGACACATGATGCCATAGGTGACACATATGACAGGCATGTGTACATAATATGCATCCATTTTATGTGCTTGTGTGTCAACATAAACATACACTTTCATATGAGCATTTACTAACCTTCCCCTAATGACTTCTGTAGAACATATTTTTATTAAATAACAATAAAAGATCATGGTGATGGAACCATAAGCATTGAAATAAAGACTCAGAGGCACAAATTATCCAGTGTAGAGTGATTATGAATTGTAGGAGTAAAGCCAACACCTTCTACTCCGAAGCTCTTTGCTCTCAATTAAGTCAGTTTATAGTCACACAAGCCTCCTAATGTTCAACTTTAATAAAGGACCATGTTTCCTTTAGGAGAGACTCTCAAGGATAGGTACACAATATGGAGGCACAACACAGATACAATGTCATCCTTTCAAAATGTAGAACTTTTAGGTAATTAATGGACTTTAATTATGGGGCTGAGGTGGCCTTGATGAATAAAGAAATGCTTCTGTGCCTATGAAAATATGCATATATTTTCCCAGCCTAAATCAGTAGAAGACAAACTTAAGGAAGCCTGAACTTCCTGTGAGTACAGAACTCACTTGGTCTGTGTTCATAGCATGCTACTGTCAGCAGAATTTGAAAGTCAGAAAAGTATGTGATATGAAGAATGTTCACACAAAATACATTGAACAAGGCTGGGAATTGGCAAAATCAGTAAAGTGCTTGCCATGCAAATATGTAGACTTGAGTTTGATTTCCAGTGTCCAAGTCAAAAGGCAGGCACAGTGACACACATCTGCAATCCCAGTGCTGATGGGCAGAGGCAGAGACATGTGAATGCTTGGAACATGTTGATAAGCCAGTCTACTTGAAGTGGTGAGCTCCAGATTCAGTGAGGGACCCTGTCTCAAAAACACAAGGTAGAGAGTGACTGGGGAAGATACCTGGCACTAATCAGTTTCCCCCACCACACACACACACACACACACACACACACACACACACACACACACGTACATATAGACTGGAATCTCCACATGCACACAGACATAGACACACATACACCAAACATACACACACATACACATATACACACAGTATGCTATCAAAATATGATATCTAGACTTAGCAACCAAACTACTATATGCACTACAAAAATGTCTAAAATATACCCTATTTTAGGGGAAGGTTTTCTACTTTATCAAGATAAAGTTTTTGAATTTATACTTTTGCATGTGGGAGGCTACTTTATGATCTGCATCATATGTGGAATTAACTGTGCAGTTTCTACAATGAAAATGGAAAATGAATATTTAAACCTTCAGATACAGATGTCACCTTTTGAGGTGGAAATAGAAGAGAGACAGGAAGAGTGAATATGTATGTATTTGCTCAGCACTGTAAGTTGTCCCTCAGACACATGCAACTGCATGTTTAACTGGAGATGCTTACTAAAAGGTAAATAAAATCATTTCCAATCTTTAATTGTTAGGTAAGTTAAATCAGTCCTGTGTACAATGTTATAGAAAATGTGCAGTGTTTATTCAGTCACCTAAATTTGGGAAAAAGACTGGAAGCACTAAATGATCTTTAAACTGATATCATGTGATACAAAAGCAACAGAGGATTAGCTGTTGAAAGTTTAAGATATCAAAACTCATTCAAACAGTTAGTCTCACTCAGTCTCTCATCTGACAGCCATTAAAAAAAAATTCCCTGATTGTCTATGTTCCCCAGTGAAAGTTATTACATTCCTCTGCCCATTTTTTAATCAAAATCATTTCCAACTTATTTCAGGCTGTCACAGTAATATTTTCATACAAGGAGTGCTGTAACCTAATTCCTTCATTTGAATAATACATTCGCTTTTAATTACTGCAACTTGATCTCAGATTATTCAAATAACTGTTTCATTTTTATGCTTACCCTGACCCCAGTGTATTTATAGGCTTTTATCCTTACCTGATACCAATGTAATGTAATTATAGATTGTATTTTAATCATCTACTATATTCTAGTGAGTTTGTTTAAATCACTCCAACTCAGAGCCTTTTATTTCAATGCCTTTTAAAATTCTACAATGGTATTCTCTCTGAATAAAAGCAAAATTTTTTTCTTTATTTTACAACAATGAATGAATGTTTTGTATGCATTGCTGGCTACAGTTCTGATTTACTAATATTTACAGGATGATATGTAAAATCAAGTCTTGCTCTGCAAAGCACATCTTTTAGAATTTTTACACCTGTTGTTTTCCAGACTGCAGCAACCCCAACTTCACTGTTTTCAAATCCTAGATAACATTGTGCTCAAGATCATTGTATCTATGTCTGATACTCAAACCCCCATAAATAGTCACTCTGTTGTAAAAACACAGGCTATGTGTCATGATGGTGAAATAGATTTGTCTAATTTGAATTATTTTGCTTCATATTTTTAATAGGTCATTTGCATCCTTTAAGTTCCTTTGACTAGTACTGGATCTCTTGATGTAATGGCTGATGTTTAGAAGCAGATCTAAGAATGACAGAGGAACTTGGACTAAAAACAAGGCCAATCTTTAATTTTCTACTGGTCATATTCTGATCAGAGTAACAGGCTCAAGAAATGGAGTTTTTGGAATGGGTCTGGTTATTCTTCACAGATAATCAGTTCTGGAAGTCTTAACAATGGTACATCCAATCATTTTTCAAATCTGCCTCCATTTGCCTCCTAGCTTGCCGGTACAGTTCAAGCCCAAGCAACAACTACCTTTCAAAGTTTAGTCCCCTAAGTTCCTCTCCTCCATAGTTCTGTAAGAATGGCTAGAACAAAAACTTCGCCGTTTCTCCAACTCTGTGAGATTGTGTGTTGTGTCCCCATTGGTCTATGGGAACAAACTCAAGCTACTTGTCCTGACGTACAGAAAGTAAAATTTCCTTTTAGTTATCCCTTTTGATTAGAAGGAATCAAATCCAACTACACAGATAACTTAGGAGTATTTGTACAAGTCAAGAAGCTGAAAAGAAATACAAATGGGAGAGAAAGAATGGTATAAACCTCTGGGTTCCGACATTAACAGTTAACAAAAAACAGAACTTTTCATAAATCAGTGCTGGTTATGACCACAGACCCTATCATCCAAGTTTCTTGCTGTGGATTATATTTCCTCCTTCCCCCTCCACATCATCCTCCCTATCTTCAGTCCCTTCTGCTTAAACTAGATTACGCTATGAAGACAAATATCTCATAGGTAAGCACATTTAAATCATGGAACAGAGTACAGTTTGAAATCATGACTACCTTCAAAGCCACTTCAACCAGTGAGATTTCAGCTTGCTTTCATTCATTGTTGAGTAAATTAAATAAGGTCTTTTGAAAATTAAGTCTCCACAGTTGACAAACTTTGAATTGTAAATAAGAAGACACAAATATTTGCCAAAAAATATCAGAAACAAAAGTCTTTGCCACATCCCCCCCCCCCCCCCCCCGCCTTTCCTGTTGGGAAATCTGTCTGAAGAATAAAGAGCACATTAACTTTATTCTCTTAACTGGCTAGTTGTTAGAAACCACTCAGGGAACTTTGGAAATAGGTTACTATTACAAAATGCTCTGAACAGTTAAATGAAATAATAGCAGGAAATGGGGGTTGGGGAGGAACTGCCTGATAGCTCTCAGAAATGAAATTTGCTTCCTTTTTTCCCAATCTCAGTGGGGAAACATAAGCTTCCTTTGGGATTGCTTCTACCATTTGGTGCAACATTCACTTTGGCTATAATAATACAAGCTTCATTAGAGAAGTAAGACACAATTGTCTCCGTGAGATCAAAGGACAATCTATTAAGGACAGCAAGTGGAACTCTAGACTGAAAGAATATGAAAAGTTAGAATTTTACGGTGAATCAAAATGTAAATTGTGCTAGCAGACTGTGGCTAAATGCAGAACTGAAGATTAGCTTTATTAAGGGGAAATTGACAGTGGCTTGAATGATGTGGAAAAATGTGAGAAGATACATGAATTCTAAACAACCTGTTTTATGTACTACATTAAACTGAGCATTAGTGTGATGCTGGGGAATTCAAAAGCACTGCTGACTTACTATAAAATTGTTAAGAAATATAGAACCAAAAACTAATAGGTACACTGATGTTTACAATAAAATTTCTTTTTCATAGATTCAAGGATGCTGAAAAGATAGATGTTGAAATAAAACAAAAAACAAAGCCTGATAGAAATGTGTTCACTGGGGACACAGTGCATGCTGACCAATTGGTCCAAAAATCTGTATGAATTTTGCTCCTAAGTGAAACAGAGAGCTTAATACTAGTTGGTTTAAATCAATGAGTAGAAATTCTGAAAGCTACAGCCTTTGTCTCCCTGAAAGAAAGGAAAGAGAAGGAGACAGGTAAACCAAACTCTATAAGGACTCTAGGGGTTCTGAATTTGTGCTTCAAATGCTTCATTATACTTAGTATTTTCTCTTACATGTGGAGATGACAGAATTTAAATGGCCAGAATGTATATTTCGTTGTATTATATCACTCAAGCCATTTACAAAATTCTATAAGATTGCCAGGACAATGCACCATAAAGCTAAAAGAAAAAAATCATAAAACATATCTCATTTTTGAAGTTATTATTATTGAGTCAGGGGTCTGAGAATGAGACACTGCCTTTTAAGTTCTTCACATAACTTATTTACAACATATCCTACCCCCAAAGAGAACACTGAATCTTAAAGAAAAACACAAAAAACATACAACTGTTGGTTTCTGAAAATATTATGGTAAGAAACAGAAAAAAATAATCATTGAAAATAGGAAATGTGGTAGCTAATCTTGGTTGTCATCTTGAATTACCTCAGGAATCAGCTGAATTCCAAGCAACTAGGCAAGTCTATGAGAGATTGTCTTGATTGGATCTTTTGAGGAGGGAAGACTTACCCACCCTAAATCTGGACCACACCTCCTGATAGCAGCCTAAATCAAAGTACATGAAAGAAAGAATCTTTGCTTTCTGCCTGCTTGGCTTCGCTCTGCTGGCAAATTCAAGTATACTGTTGCTTAGGCATTACTTTGCTCTGATTAGAACCTACTTCTTAAAGATTCCAGTGTAGACTGAAGACCAGCCTTTCTCTGTAAAATCTTCTGGGACTCCAGCATCAGATTAGCGCTGATAAACCACCCAGTCTGAACTCTACAACTATCAACTTCATGGCCTATCTTTCATAGACATCCACTTTTGGGCTACCCAGATTACAGACTGTACCTCACTCTAATCATCCCTCTTTATATAATACATTTGTGAATGTGTATATATATACATACACACACACACACACACACATATATATATACCTTTAGAGAACCCATAGTAATTCAATTGAATATTTATAAACATTTTGATGGCGATAGAAAAAATTATCATATATTCAGAAATGTAGGGATAAGTTATCTTTTAGTATTTTTAAATTAATACCTATTACACATAATATACTAAATCCAATATGTAGACTCTATACTCATAGTCTGTAATTCCTGTCTTCAAAATATTTTTACAAAAACCCAGTGTCCCAGTTTTTAATGCTAATCTAGCATTGTCACCAAATCCCAGGAATGCTAAAATATGGTTCATATTCAGAAGGCAGTGATTAGTGCTCCTGTCTCTTCTTGAGTCTCATCGTCATAGTTTTAATGGAGGATCAAAATCTAAATATTCACAATCAGTCTTTAAAGAGTTTAAGAGATGACAACAATGTAAGAGAGGGGTCCATAGGGTATCATACTCTACACAGTGTCCTTCCATTTGCATATCCTGAGAGTAACTGGCTTCTCAGTACATTTCATGGAGGGGCAAGCTTTCTGCATTCCTCGAGGCCTCTGTTGTGCTGACTGTATTCTAGGTTCTCGACTCTCTTTCTGTTTGAAAAACAATCGCTTTTTGAGCCCTTGCTTTTACAACCCACAGACCTTGAGCCCCTCACCATTTGCTGCTATTCCTTTTGCAGTGTTATCCCAGAAAAGGATCATAATACAGTGCACAGTGGTGCATTTTAAAAATACATTCTTTTAATTATATTCATTTGCATGCCTGTGCGTGTGGTATGAGTGTGCATATGTCTGTTTATTGTAGGTCCATGCACATGACTGAGCGTGCCCGCAGAAGCCAGAGGTGTTGGATCCCGTAGATCTGGAGTTACATGTAGTTGTGAGCCACGGACATGGGTGAAGGTGACTGAACTCAGGCCATCAGCAGGAGCAAGAGCAACAGCAATGCTCTCTTTACCTCAGTCATCTCTACAGCCCCAAAGAAACGGAACTTTTATAACCAGCCAAACGTACTTGAGGAATTCAGACCTAAACATTTAGCATCTGGAATGAGTCCGGACATTGGATGAGTCGGACAACTTAATCCTTTAAGACACAGACTCCTCATCTAGAAATGGCTGCTATCCTGTATCCCTTCAGACGATGGCTGTGCTTGCATGGGACCGTTTCAAAATAAGGGCACAGCACAGACAGGAGGACAAATGGGAGCAGGAGCTGCATTTTCACTGCTCCTTTGTCATCATTATTTTACTTGGAATGGCAAAACCTATTCCCTGGAAGCTTCAGCTAGGGCAGATTGTAAAATATCACCTGCTGGAGGCATTGTCCTGGAAGGCACTGGCCCTCGAAAGCACGTTCCATTTGCTCCTCTTCTGTTGGCTGTGGATCCTTGTGGGGAATGATTTATATCACTGATTTCAGACTGTTACTCCCAACGAAGATTGGCCCTGTTTAGCTCTCAGACCTCTCCTGTCTGCTGCAGGTTTGAAATAAATATGCACTTACTACAAAAATAGGGTTTGGCTGCAAAAAACTTGACCTTTGGGATTTACATATCTTTTTAATCCCATGGAGTCCTAAATTATTAGATTTTCATTTTCTTTTGTTTTCCAGACCATAAACTGAGTTTTTGTTTTGTTTTATTTTGTTTTAAGGGAAACTGCCAAGCAAGAGAGGCATAATCAGTGTGGATCTTATCAGTAACACACACACACACACACACACACACACACACACACACACACATTACATATGTTAATTCACATTTGTTTAAAGAACTATGAAAATTTGTATAAATCTAGTTAAATACATGACTAGTAGTGTGGCTATAGATTTTAGAAATAAATGTGAGAACAACATGGGTTTGAAGCAGTAACATAAGGTTAAAGATTCTAACCTATGTTATCAGTACTGTTCCATTGAGTCTAGAGTTGCTTATATTCAAAATCTAGTTTTGTGATGTATTTAAAAATTTTTAAAGCAAATATAAAATTATTATATATCTCTATGTACATATACACATATGTGTGTATGTTTAGATGTGTATGTTTTATGTGTGTGTATGTGTAACATAATTTGGGGCATTAATTTTAAAAATAACAACTATAAATGTACAAAAATATTTATATGAACAACACTCCTGGAAGGAAACTCCATTTCTAACAGTCAGACTTGATGTGCATACTGGTCCCTTGGCATGCTCAGCTCAGAGCCATCTGTTATGTTGGCACTGTGCCCACTCACAAGGAGTTATGCCAGTTTAATATGATATAGGTGACATCAGAATGAAGGCTTGAGAGAAAAAATAGTGGCATGAGCTCTGGCCCTCCTTTAATCAGGAACACTGATGGTTGTCTTGATTGGAATAGGGGATTTGTGCTAGCTTCTTGGGCTCTGTATTTCTAAAAACCCTATGAAAAAGTTTATTTTCTAGTACTCATAGGGATATTAAAAGTTTGCATGAATGGATAAGTTAAGTACTTTACAGTAAAACCTGGCATCATCTTGGGACTAATTCAAGCAGTCTAGCTGTACACACTTTCTTAGTTAGACTTAACATGTATAATTCCTATGTTTTATGTGAATGGGCAGCAATAAAAACATCAACTGCTTGCATTTTCATTGAAAGCTTTTCTCCTTTTCTGTCAACATCGCTATAATTATATGCATCTTCTTGAAACTAACATTTTGACTTTCTATTCTACTGCTTGGGATGAAAAAATAAAAATTATATTTTTGATGACATTGTTTTAGTAACAAATGTCCTATAACATGTTGCAAAATTTTTATTCTATCAAAAGGCTGTTTCTGGTTTTCACTGATATTTATCCCTAGATTTGAAAATAGGATCTGCAAATGAATGCACCTGTTGAAAACCAGTGTGTTCCTTTCCAAATATCATCTTTCTTATAATATCACCCTTATGATGACTTAGCTGCTTGCTTTTTAAAAAAAAAGTAACTAAAATAACACCAATAAACCCAAAAATTCTAAATAATTACTATGAAATTAAAGCCACACATCCTGGCCAGTGAGATGGCTCAGCAGGTAAACATTCTTGCCTCACAAGTGGGTGACCTGAGTTCAGTCTCTGATTCCCATGATAGAAATGACTCCTGAAAATTGTCCTCTAGACTGAGCTATGAGCAGCAGAGTGCATGTTTGTCTCTCTGTCTCTGTCTGTCTGTTTCTGTCTCTGTGTTTCAGTCTCAGTCTCTCTCTGTCTGTTTGTCTCTCTCTCAAACATTCTAAATAATTACTATGAAATTAAAGGCATACATCCTGGCCAGTGAGATGGACACACACACACGCGCGCGCGCGCGCGCGCGCGCGCACACACACACACACACACACACACACACACACTAAAAATACAATTTCAAAGCCCCATACCCTAGCCTCAGTATTTTATAGACACTATCATTTCCCACATATCACTTGCATGACTTTTCCATACCCAAAGACTTTACATGTCAAACACATCAAGTTCACATTTGCCTTTCTTTAAATTATAAAGTCAGGCTTCAGATTTGTGCATGTCTATTGAAATGGTCTGAAGTGCAGGGTTGGTTTTAGTGAAGTATCAGCACTAATGATACAGCACACAGCTTTGCCTTATTTTTCATTTTTCAAGTATACATCACAGAAAGCCCCACCTGAGATCCTGAACTGTATGCTCCTTTCCTAACCTGTCATCTACTTTCTCTGCTTATGATTCTTCTCCCTTCATTCTGCTCCGTACAGATCGGCAATGTTCTTTTGTTTCAGAGCCTAAGCACAGGTTGTGTCTTTGATACTTTCTCTACCCTATGGCCATTCTTATCCAGCACAAACACATTCTTTGAGCATATAGCATGCGCCGGATTCTATTGTTCAACATTCCGACTCTTCCCAGATAAGGCCTGGCACTCTCCCTGGATGATATCTACTCGCTGGTGCCTTGTTGAATTCAGACAATTCAGTTTAACCTGCTGTAGCTGTGGGCAGGATGCCCTTTCTGTTTCGTTCACAGCCTTATCCATAAAGCCCATCATAATGTCTGGGACAGCTAGGCAAGCGTAAATAGCTCCTAAATGAAGGAATGTCATCATTCTCATACATGGTCAGGAACACTAAGGGTGCACCCTTCCTGCAGGCACTAATAAGCAAAGTGTGAAAGAGAGGGTCATAGTGAATGGAATGAATTCTTGATTGAAATAATTCATGTGTAAATGCATCCATCATTTTATGATGCCTCCTTTGGATTATACTTCATGACACTGAAAGGTCAAATTTCTTGACTCTAGGAACATATCCAATTGGGTAATGAACGCAGCTAAACACACAAACATGATGTGCTATCCTGACACAGCTCATATATCAGGATCAGTCACACAACAGCACTTGCAAGTGCAGTTTAAGGAAGTAGAAAATTATGGTGCCAACAGTGGTAGAAAACTTTAAGAAAAGACATAGGATTTGAGCAGATGCTTTAAGAGGGTGCGAGGTTGATATTGTGATCTTGCCCTAATGAAAACCCTAGTCACCAGAACTGGATTCTTTTCTGGTACTAAGTAGATAATACAGGACTGTGAGGAATCCATCTAATCACCCTCCCCCCCTCATTTTTACATGTGGAAATGGGTGGGAATTCAAGATGTAATAGTAGTTCTTTCATGCTTTGTTGTGAGCACATGGCATAGCTTCAGAATAGTTCGGGCTAGTTCGGGAGAAGAATAGGAGAAGCAAATGATGAGGAAAAATGGAGTACACTGCTCATCTACCCTACAGTAGCCCCAGAGTACTGACAGGTGGCTACCAAACATATAAGAATATTTCAAGAGTGTGTTGAATTAGCTAAGTCAGATAAGGACATCAGTAGATTTGTTAACGATCAAATCACTTTAGGGACTTATCCATGTCTTTTGAATTATAGTCATAAAATGCATTCCAGATACAGTAACTACAGCTTTTGTCCTGAATATGAAGAAATGTTTAATTTGTATTTAGATTTTCAATTTTAATTACACAGGTGACTGTTTAAGTATCCCCATTAATATAGAAAATTAAAATGTTGACTTAATAATTTGAAATTAATCGTTGTTTTATAAACAGAGCAAATGAGCCTTTTCTAATCTATTTTTAGAGTAACGCACATGCAGTTGGGCCAGTGCAGAGTTATCTGTCTCCAACTTATAGGTGTAATATGCAATGAGTGTAAGTGATGGGCCTGCTATAAATTTTCAGATAAAATGCCTTTAGACATTGCTCTAACAAGACTCACATGCTATTAGTATTCTCCCAGGGATCAATTTTAAAAGTTGTAACATAATAAAAAATGGTTGGACTATATTTCCCTACAGCTTTCATTTTATTATGTTGCATGAAATATGCCTTTATTGGCTATAGCATTACTGGAAGTAAAATATACTGGGTACTGAAAAATTCTGTCACTTTGTATTAGCTGTAAATTATCGACTAGTATAAACCCTAATTTCATTTGTCACATTCTGTTGCATTGCTGCTCTTCCCTGTTCCCATTCTGTCATCCTGGCAGGCCCGCGCTGCCCCAGGTATCACGGCATCGCCATCTGCACCCGACATCTGTCTCTCTATTGATCACACGGGCTTAGCACTTGATCAAACAGAGCACAACAGAATACATCTCTTTTTGCAATACTGCCAATGCCAACTGCTGCACGGAATCCACTACAAAAGCCTTCCTTACCTAGTTCAGAAACTGCATTTGTGTGGCTCTGCTTTGCTCTCAAACTCAGCCTTTCCTCTTTTTCCTCTTATACGGAGAAAGAGTTATAGTAACACAGATCCAGTCCGTATATATTTGAGACTGAACCAGGCTGAATGAGGCCCATGCTGTTGAAGAAACATAGAGAACAGGGTAGTTAGGGAAATGATGCGTGCTGGTTAGGCCTACCTATATAAATGTCCTTGTCTCTCCCTTGTTTGTTTGAGGACATCTGTGACTACATAAAACCTTTGCTGGCCAGAGGAAACAAATGTTCTATGTTGGTCTGTCCTGTTTATGTGATTTAGAGTCATCTATACTTCACCTTGTGGGGCAGCCCCTGAGAAGTCTATGGAAGCAATCACAGATTTCTAGTTAGCTGCAGGGGAAAAACAGGGTACTTTCAAAAAGGGCTGCAGAGGTTTTACCTGTGTGGCGTTCACTCACCTTAAGGAGGAACCACATATACAATCGTGAAAACCAGTGCCAAGATGTTGCAGTAAACAAGCAGCACAATGGAAAGATAAGGCTACAGGGAGATATTCAAGGAAGGTGAAAACCAGAACGACAGTGTTTCCCCTTCCCAGGAACACAATAGTAGGATTAAGGTCTGCAGTTATTTTTGTTCTCATATTTTCACATTTTCCACCTCGAGACAAATTGTTTCCAGAGAGAATATCTTACACGCACTGTGTAAACAAATAAATAAAAATGCTCTTAAATTTTTAAGACTGATAGCCATATCATGTTTAAAACCTATTCAATATCTTACCAGCCAGAGATTGCATACTTTATTTATAGCCTCACAAATTACCTTGGGGGGAAGGAGGACAGAGCAAAGGCTTCTGCATTAAAAATGATCAGGGTTTTTTTTTTTTTTCTTTTAATTTTAACTGAATCATGGAGGTTATAAAATTAGAAACCACTGTTTCAAAAAAGGAGGCAGTATTAGTTATAACGCAAGACAAGTGAGTTCTATGTATTATTCATAAGGTGTTTTGTAGCCAAATACATTAGAGTATATAGTGGTACCAACAAATTAATATTTTAGCGCTAATTGAAATTGTTCTTCCCACAAAGATTAAGCCTTTTCTACCCACCACACTTCAGTCATTAAATAACACTTTTAATGCCTTGACAAAATGATGTCTGACATTAATACAAAGCTACATTAAAGCCCTCAAATGACCAGTTCTTTTGTGATGTATTCTATATGATCACACACTGGGTCAGAGTGGGCAGTATGCGTGAAGTGGTATCAAGTGGAAGCTAATTAAAATATATTCTTTACAGAACTTTACAGAAAAAAAGGACCAGCAATCATCAGAAGGTATTCTGAAAATGGTATTTTTGAAAGGCTTGAAGCATGCTTTCTTCTTCTCATGTAAGGGTAATTTTTGACATAAAGGTTTTATTGTAGGCTCAAACCTTCAGCTGGAAAATAATTTTTTACTGTGTCAATAAAATCGTAAGAAGACTTTTAAATGCCTTTTTAATATAATCTTTATTTCCTAGGAAATCATGTTTCGTTTTCTAAACAAAGGTTTTCAGTATTTGTTACCTTTGCTTCCAACTAAATTCTTGAGAATAGTATTCATTCTCTGTCTGCACTGCTGCTGTTGCTGTGTTAGAATCATTACTACAACACACACACACACACACAAACACACACACACACATGCACACACGCGTGCACACCACAGAGATACACACACTCATGATAACCCCCTACTACATACACACACAGATGCATACCACACGCACACATCATGCCCCTCACACTGCACACAACACACACACACACACACACACAAACACACACATAATACATACACACACCACTCTCACACACAAACCACGCAGGTGCGTGCATGCATGCACACACACACACACACACACACACACACTCACATAATACATACACACACCACTCTCATACACAAACCATGTACGTGCTTGCATGCACGCACACACACGCACACACACACACACACACATACCATACTCTCCAGACTGTCACAAAATTCAGAAGATCAGTTCAGGTTGTATTAACAACTGACTTGTATGTTTACTATAACATTCTTCCTCATTGTAGGTACTTAAGTCAGCTCCAGTCAGGGCCAATTTTTGATACTCATGTTTGAGTTTACAAACCATGTCCTGGCATTGTTCTCTGTTATCCTTCAAAATATCTGTGTTAAGAAAAACAACACAAAATAAAATCCTGATAAAGTACTTTATCTCCATTGAATTAAAAAGAGTCAATATTGCTTTTCTCATCATAATTCTCACTTGTTACACTCTTTTTGAGAAATTAGATCAATTGGTCAAGGTAGATCATAGAACAAGAAAGTGAGGCACAATGTCGATTTCTAGACACCAGGAGTATAAGACATTGTCTTGGTTGCTCATGTCATACATTCAGAGATTTTGTTGTTGTTGTTGATAAGCTTCATCTTGAATTTTTCATCTCTACATCAGAGCAGAGAAGGCTGGACCCACTATTTCTTGCTTTCTGAGATAAAGTACACACTTATGAATGAATCTACTTCCAATGCTGCACATATTCAAGATAATAGATCTGAGCAATTCTTTTAAAAGTCCACTGACTACAGACACACAAGTCAGTATTTGCTTGCAAATTAATGAACTCACCCAGGGAACAAAAAAACCCGACTGCCTTTTCCCCTGCTATAATGTGAAATCTTCATTGATTCCACATGTAGACTTTGAACTAAAATATTTTGGATGGTTCTAAATCAATAAATCTCACTCCTTCTAACAAAAAAACAACACCAAAGTGGATCTCACGTGTATAAATCTGTGCTCCTTACTTCTTTAGCCTTGATGGGAAATTCAATTGCACATGAAAACTTCATCTACTATTGTAATGACAGCCAGAGTAATGTATTCAGAAAGTAGCATTCACAAATGTTTAGGAAGCATGAACTAAAAATATAAAAACATCTTTTCTTAAGTAGCACATGAGAAATGCTCACTATGCCAGGACCATGCTTAGGACAAATATTCAACTGTGGGAGCAAATGCAATCTTCACTTGAAAATTACCCATTTAATTAAGAGTAATTATTCAACGTGAGTGGGAATTAAGGTATTATTGTTATTTCCGTATATAGTTAATTATATTTGTACTGCTACTTCTTAATGGAAACATGCATTGTTACTTTGTGTCATAGTACTAAGTACATTGATCAATAAGAATAATATGAAGCTGAGTTTTGTATTTTTAAACTTTGAGGCTGATGAAGAAGACTATCGAATACTATTTTGTTAAATGTACTTTGAAGTTATTGATTACTTCAGAGATTTTGTGTCATTCAACTGTAATTTAGAAGTTGAAGCTTCTTATTCTTAACTATGCAATTGTTTTTCCTCATGAAGTATGTCCCAAATTAATATAAACTTCTAGTAGTCACCCTAATTCTAAAGGAATCAGAGAGAGTTGTTGTAAAGCTAAAGACTCTTGCCAGGAGAAGATTCAATTCTAAAACTGACAGAGAAAAGGCCAAGTATGTGAACTGCTGAAGGGATTACAGGACTGCCCACAGGTGGGCTCTGTGCACAAAGCTTAACCCTCCTCTCTCTTTCTTCCTCCCTCCCTTCTCCCTTCCTTCTCTCCCTTACTTTTTCCTTTTTGAAAAAACGATATATAAATAGGTATCCAAGGCTGAGCTGCTCTGCATTTACAATCCTTCCACCTCAACAGCTTGAGTGCTGGGATTGTGCAATGCAGGATCCTTTTATAACAACAGCCTTTCTAGTGTGGTTCAGTCGTCTTTAATGTCCTGGCATTGAAAGTCAGACTTTGCTATCACACACACACACAAAAAATGTATCATTAGAATATAAAACTGTGATCTCTAGATCCCAGTTTTTAAATCCTCAGCCCACCATTAGGTAACACCTTACCATGGTTGAGATCACAGCTATCCAGGTATCTATTTGCTTTGCTAATGAGAAGCTAATGAAGGAGCACACTTCTTTGTGTGACTCTAACTTTTCAGGTTGGTTCTGCTCAGGTGTGTGTTAGAAATGATTTCAACACATTCGGAAATTACTTTCCTACTGAAATCATGTCATGCTTGTTAAATGCATATAGTAAAAAGATTGCGTGCATTCCCCAGCAATTATGAACAAGAAAACTACTCAGGTGGTTTGCAAAACATGAACAGATGATTTTGATGCCCTAATAAAATTCTGAAGCATCAACATTTCATATCTTAGATTTACCCATGTATTGAAGAGAAAAAAAGTTTTCCTGATTCAAATGCCAAAAAGAGAGGCAAAACAATATTTAGATAATTCTATAGAGGGTTTATGACTGCCACCAGATGAATTGAGGAGGGAAGGGTGGGAAGCATAGGTGATATGAATGTATTCTTGAGAAGACTCCTAAAGTTTATCCAGGAAAAGTGGCTAATTACTAAAACAGAACAAGAGCTGTTTGCCTATTCTATATAGATATGCTAAATCATAAACTAAGCAGTATTGAAATGTTCTTCACTGACAAGGAGGGAGAAAATATGTACATGAGCTTTAAAATATGCATGCAGTCACCACAAACAACCAACTGTTTCCTGTTTATGACAAAAGAGTAAATAATCCATTGATCTGGCAGCGGGGCACCTGCTTTGCAACCAACTCTATATCAGTAGTCCCTGAACCCTCATTATTTTTCCTCAATTAAAGTTCATAGTCTCGGAAAGTCTGTGCTGAGCAGATGTACAACTGTTCTTGACGACAGAACACAGAAGAATCACAAATTTAGAAAACTACTGCCATTTCATAAACCCCAGAATCACATCATTTGTTGTGAGTAAGAAACATTACAAACAGTATGTCTCTTTTATAGGCTACGAAGCCAGCACATTACAGAAAAGAATATTAAAGTTCAAAACTGTCACATGAGCAGTGCATTATGAATACAGTAATGCGTTTTTTTATGATTCAAATAATGGTTACTGAAATGAAAAAAAAATAAAGTCTTCAGTGGGTTATAATGTAAAAATTGTGACTGAGAATTAGGCAAAATTGGAAATATGAGAAAAACCACACACAAAGTAATGATCTGGAGAGAACCACAAAATGCAATAACGAATGCATTTCAGAAATATGGATTCTACTAATGTTCCTTTTATTTTCATCTTTTGCATAATTTTGAATCCTGTGAGAACTGATCATTAAGGCAAGCCATTTAAATAATAAGTGCAGCAAAGATCGAGCTTCAAGTATAACCAAGAGACACTCAGCTGAAGAACTTAAAAAGAATTTACCTAAGGTCAAACACCATAGCATCAGCCGTTTAAAAAGCTGCATAAATGCAGTTCCCATCGTCCAGAAACCTCCCTTTGTGCTTAAGAAAATAAGGACGGGCGGTAAGCAGCCACGGATATGCTTATTTCCATTTTACTTTCTAAATGTTATCTCAACGAGACATTGAAAAACACATTTGCAGTAAATATGATGAAGTTTCTCTACATTTTGTAGCCCCTGCTTCTCTAAGCATGATTCCGACTCATACTGTGTGCTTCATAGAATGTGGCAGATCGCAAGTCTTGAGGTCGGGGCATATACTTACAGCATCGGTGGCTATACCTGTCCTTTTACTTTTCCAGGGAGGGATGTGTTATTGTTTGACGCTGTTCCATGCGCCCTTTCCAGTATGACTTAAACTCTCACTACTGCCAGGTACTACTACACCTACCCTAGAAATACTAGTTTTCTAGATTATGATATTATTGTTGTTACTAATCTAATTATGGGGCACAATAAGATTGTTTCTTGGCCAGACTCTTGAAAACCATTTCCATTTTCCTGTGTAATAATAGCACCATGTGTGAAGACAGACATAAATCAGCATTGAGCACTAGTAAAAGTCTTTAAACCCACGCAGCATGATTAGTGTTTGGGAAATATTTTCTTCTTCACATTCTCTTAATATTTCGTGTCTTGTTAATCCAGAAGAAACTTAGGAGACTTGAGAGGAAAAGCTGCCTTGCTTTTTGTTTAGACGTCTACATGCTGCACTGTAATTCAGTCATGAGATGCCTGGGTAAAAATACATTTTCCCAAAGACAAAGAGTAGTGTTAAAATACCCTGGTCCTGAGAGCCAAAGCTCTCTAGCTCTGTCCCAGGGTAAACCTGCTTTCATGAACATCCTTTTTGCATGTTTTCCCCCAAAATTAGACTTCTTGTATTTACATTTAAAATGTCATAGCTGCTTCTAAGATACATTCCACCAGTGTCCCTCTTGGCAACACTGATTGTGTTCTGCCAATTTTCTCCCTTTGAACAAGTGAACTGTGAGCATGATTCTTGCATATTTCCTTCCTTTAAAAACAGTTCAAAATATATCAACCAAAGAAACATCGTCAAAATTGGTATGTGAAGGATATGAGGTGAAAATCTCTAATGTTGCAAGTAACCCCAGTAACATTATGAAAGACTATTTTCTCAACACATAACTAAAATGTATGCACATTAAAAATCCTTTAAAGATATCATATAAATCTATTTTATTAACTGTGAGTAATATTGATTTGAAAATGTACAATCCATTTACATACTAAGTCTAGAATTAAAAACAGATACCTTTCCATATATGATTATTGGTAATTTTTAAAAATTATTGACTTAGTAAAGCGATTTTGATACCAATAAAATACATATACAAGTAGTTGAAACCATGGTATTGGAGATAGTTGGGTATTTTCAGACAGGTAGATGTAACAAAGAAAGATGCCCAATGTACCTCACTGTAAGACTGTCAGTAGGTACACAGTTACCTAAACTTCTTCAGAAAGCTTGTGAATCATAAAGTACAGATATGATTTGGCCTACAAGAACTTTTATGGATTTCAATAAAATGGCATGAAGTCTTGAACTTAGTATGTAATAAATATTAATCTCAGCTTTCCTGCCATTCTGTGGATAAAGTATCAACAAATATATATTTGTTGCCCTTTGTCTTCTGATCTCCCACCCATTTTTATGGCCCAGCACCAATCTTACAAACTCATACCTCTTGATTTTTCTCCCTAAAGTATTTGATATACTCACTCAATTTTTCTGTTATTGGCATTGATTCTAGGCTGACAGTGTCTAAAGATCACAGAAGATCATATTCCTGGTGAGCCAGAGTCTTTCCTTTTCTTCTTTAGTCTCTTTTCCTTCTTTCGTCTTTAATTCCTTCCCTTCCCTCCCTCCAGCAGCCCTTCTTCCTCCTTTCCTTGTCTCCTTTCCCTCCCTCCTACTCTCTTATTTTTCTATGGCAAAAAGGAGGCTATTTGTTATAGTAAACTGCCTTTTGTCCAGACATAGAGAGCAGGAAGAACCATGTAAGTGTTCTTCAAGGAAAGGAGGAGCTCAGGCTTCATAAAGGAAAAGAATATAAGGTAGGTCAGCACTCAGACAGAGCTAATACAGACTTCCTGGAAACGAATTTTCTCTTTTGACTGTCAAACTTATGTTTGATAAAAGGGTGCTATTTATTAGGCTTGTTTAAAGGAAATGTTTCTCTATTTTCATAGTATGCCAGAGAAATTTTGCTTCTATTGCTTCTTTTTGAACCTCTTTTCATTTCCTAGAGAAATGTACTGTCTGATGAGTTTTTACCTTCTATGTACCATACAAATAGATACATAGAAGTTCCCTTTTTATAGTTTAGCTTTAGGGATAATTTTAATATTCTCTTTCAAAACTCCAAAATACATTTTTCTGCTTTGCACTTTTTAGCTTGACAAGCATAGAGAGGTTTACTATCTATAATTTTGCCTTACCTTACCTAATATGAGCACTAACACTAATCCTTACTGGAAAAAAGAAACCAAAGGAAAAGGAGGTGATACTGACTTGTTAGTGACACCAAGGAGCTTCAGTGTGGGTAAAAAGCCAGCATGCCTTACCCCCACCCAACTGGGCTCTTCAGCTCCAGTCTAGTATGGGTCTTGGGCCTCATTTTTCTAAGTGGTTCAATATAAAAAAAAATATAGGTTTACCACATTAAGCATTGTTTCTTTATAGTAAAGTTTTGGGAATTTTTTAAAATTAATAATCCTTTCGGCTAATTAAACGGCAGTTACATCAAGGCAGCAACCCAGTGCAAAATGATCATGTGACACCCACTAATGAAGACAAAATGGTGATATTGGCTTGGTATTTAAACTGCCAAGAACCTCAAAATTACATTTAAAAAAATCAAGCAACTTAAAAGAAATCCTCTACTTGGAAAAGTCTTCTCATTAGAATCAGGCAAGAAGTATATGACAAAAATAAAACAAAGGATACACATAAACTGCTCATTTTCATTTTCCAAAAAAATCTCTCAACATTTTGTGTTTGCTGGCAAAACAACCAACCAAATAAAATACAAGCACCAAATCAAACAACAACAACAACGAAAACTTGAATGCAGAGAATACAAATGTAAGAGTGATTAAGCTATGTTTTAAAAGCACTTCAGAAATTTAGTTTGCACATTGAGGAATGCATTGACATTCATACCTTAGTCAAGTATTAAGCTAGCAAACAAAATGTTTGCTCTTTAGGATTTAAAATTAGTGTACTTGGTCAAGATCCTATCTTCACAACAACCAGGATTATTAAAAACTCTTAATTGCCTTTCTCTATAATTATCATAAATAATTTCAGAAAAATAGTATATAAGCAATTAAACACAACAGTATGTCTAAATTGTCTCAATAGCTTTGACTTTATCCTTGCTTTCTTTTATCCGTGTGACCCCTGTTTCACAACCCCAAAAGGTACACATTAATAATCAGATCATTTTACATGAAGTTAAGAGGAATTGTACTCAAGCACAAATATATTGTTGCTACATTGTGATCAATGACAGAGAAAATATCACTCCCCACAAATACAAATGTCTACATCCTACTACCAAGCTACAGCATTGAAGTAAGCTAAGCAAGTTGAATGCTGTTTAAACTTGCCAACTGCTAAAGGAACTCAAACATAATCTTTGGCCACACTACATCTGTGTGAATTCGTGAATTGGTTCTACTGAGAAATTCCATTTTCTGCTCTGCAATACTAATGCCTTATGTGAGAGGTCTAAGGATTCCTTCAGCATCACCTCCTTTGCACCAGTGTTACCACACTGGTATATTTAACAGAGACATTTACATGCTTTGCATTTTAAGTGCCTTGAAACTCCAAGCAGAGAGCTTGCACATTTCCGCTGCACCATCAGATGTAATGAGTTATGGTACTATCGGCATGTTGATAAGCTATAGCCCAAAGAAGAACAAGAAGGAAGTATAAAAAATATGGCCAGAGGATGGGATAAAATTATCAGCTAGTGTGTTTTCCTGTTTGGTTTTAATCTACATTTAATTAAATTCTTATCTTCTGTGTACTTATGGTCGCATTTGAATGGCGAGACTGCATTCATTATGAATGGTAAAACTTAACTCAGAGAACATTACATGTGGCTTCTTTAAAAAAAGAGAAAAAGAAAAACACTGTCTTTATTCTTTACACTTGGGCCTCATCAATGGGGGGAGCAAGCTCTCTCTTAGGTCAAGTGCTGTAGCACTTAACCTTCGGGTTAACTGACTGAGAAATTTGGGTTTAGCTAAAATTTTAATCCTATTTTTTTATTTTTGCAATTTGGAAATGTTGTTATCAAAGTCTGAGGCTGAACAGAGCTGGCAAGGCGAGCAGCGAAGTGCGTTAAGGAAATGCCTTCCTCATTCTTAAAACTAGAGATGATAACAGGAAGTTTTTATTAGTATTGCAAAATGTGTGCATTAGTCTGCATCCTTAATTATTAAAACCATTACATTCCCTTGTCTTTATATGCCGAAATAAAAAATGCTTTAATTGCTATTTAAAGGTTCCTCCCACCACCATCATAGAACCTTTGAGTTCATTCAAGCATTCATATATTTCAGAGAAAACTAAAATGTTTGAACATCACATTAGTCTGTTTTAGGACTGGAAGGGCAAATATTAGCCTCTCTTCAGCTAATACTTGGCAGTACACTGCCCGTGTGATCTCCTTGGGTTGACTGAGATGGTGTGACAGTCAACAGAGAGAAACAGAGGCAAGTGTTTTTGGTTTTAGCTTGTGAACATATTGCCGAGCAACTGGGGTCTGGAATGGGATTCTTTGTTCCCACTGACCAAAAACGCATCTAAAACATCAATAAGAAGACTAAGAACAAAACAAAACAAAACCCTTGTCTGGTAACTGTGAAAGCTCCTTCATAAATATCTCCTAAAATAATGTAAATCTATCACTTGCATATTTGTAAATATATTTATTTATTCATAACACTGCTTTGCAGTTTGAAGGATTGAACCAAGGGTGTATGGCATACTAGTCTAGCAGTTCTACTACTGAATAGACATAGTTTCCTTTATAAACAAAAACTGTGTCTAAGACCTATATGCCAATGAAATAGAAACATTGCAGATGGATTGCTATTTGTCTATATTATATGCAAAGGGGACTACAACTTGGACAATATTAACATACAATTCAAACACTTGACTTTAGATAGTTTGGCTTAATTAGTGACAGTTACCAGTGGTTTATTTCATCCAAATAAATACTCGGCATAAATAACTTGGGAATAGGGTATCATTCTATACTGACGGTTCTGCTTTGAAAGGAGCTGTAAAACCCTGACCAAGAAGTCTCCATGTTTGGCCTATTAGAGAATTACTTTGCTCATAATACATTGTAAGTACCATCTAATAAGCCAAGAAGCCTAGAGAAACTCCAAAGCGTAGGAAGACTTTAAGGAAACATATGTAACAATTTTTAAGTCTTAGCACTGTTGTTTTACAGAACACTCACCTAGCTCAGTAGATGTAATTGGTGTTCTGTGCATAATAGGATATAAAATCACAACTGAGATGATTTTTTTTTAAATGTGACAATTCTGCAACAGTAAGTCTTTTGAAAAAGTATTCTTCTCTGGGCTATGTAAGCTATAATATTCATAACAAGCTATAAAGTCTAGAGAATAAAACGTATCTTATTATGAGATGTTATCATTCATAATCATGTTTTATTTTAACATATAACATACTTTAGAATATATTTGGAAATGTATTTTGTTTTAATAATTATTCTTGTATTTTCAAGAGTGCTTTTATATGTATCCTCTTAATTATAGTTACAATATTTACTTTTATTTTAACAAACACATGCAGGAGATGTATTGATACACACATATTAATAAGAAGATCTGTGTGCTGCTTTTACTTAACTGAAATATCCAAGGTACTAAGCATTAAGATAATATTCAATTGAACAAACACTGACAAATGATAAGTGGACTGCTTTTCCACACAGGCAGCCATCTGAAGCCTTGGGAAGATGGTGTGATACAATCTCTTCATATGAGTAAACTATAGAAGGCCAGTATTTAATACTGCTTGCTAGGGGTTATCAAGTGTGAGGACACATTGAAAACAAAGGAGGTGAGCTGAGTAGTGGCGCGACATTCAAGTCAGATATGAGAATAAGATGTGATGGTGTGTTTCTTAATACACATTAGATTGATCTCTGGGAGGGATTTGGAAAAGTGTGGGCAATCAGACTAGGCAAGGCCTGGAATTCACTAAGTAAAGCTTGGTGGTTGATTCTCCTAGGGGCTCCAAGCATAGAATGCTGATTAGAAAGTAAACAGTAAAAACTGTCCATGGGATTTAACATGGAAATGAGAACTCTACTGGGAACTGGACTGGATGCCAGGTGTTTTACCTATGTTCTGAAATAATATATAAAGCTAAGTGTAAAGAAGAAGGACTAATTATTCTGGTGAAGGTATTTTAGAACTAAGCACAATGTGGCTGCTGAAGAAATTTGGGGCATTAAAAAGTCCTTCATATCAGAAGAATATGACATCTATTAAGTTGACTTGAGCTCAAACATTTTGGAAACACTTTGCCTTAAGAAGCATGTCCTGAGATGTCCTTCACACAAAGCACCACCTAGCAAAGTATTTTTCCACGTTTACCTATTTAGGCACTCATAGGTCAATGAAGGCATCATCCAAGGGTACCGAGCTAAACCATCGGGTTTACACACATAAATGATATCACTTCCTGGGCACCAATTTGTATTATTGTTAGCTTTCTTGTTGTGACAAAATACTGGACAAAAATAACTTGGAAAAAAGTATTTTGTTTCATGGTTCACTCCATTAGTAGTGGGGAAAGCTCCATATTTCAGCATCATCCTTATTATTCTGAACTAGTGGGGTCAGCAAAGCTTCCATTCAAACTTCAGAGCTCTTAACTATATTGTAAGGTTGGGGCCCCCTCTAGGTAGCCCTTAAGAGAATACTATATAAAGCTGTAAAGGTTAACTCCCCAAATTCAAATGGAGACCCCAACAAATTTTAAATGCTAGGATATGGAAAGTCTACCAAACAAAGCTGAAGGCAACTTGTAGAATGAGGCTAAGACAGTGGCCACGTAGGGAGGATCTGAAGGTCACAGAGGCAGGGCTGTCAAAGTGCTTGGGAGCTCACATCATGACCTTATGTGTCTTAAATGTCACACACAGATCTGTTGCATTTCATGTTTGCCATGTTGGATTTCAGTCTTCCTTTGGTGCAGTCCTACTTTGATGCTATTTTATTCTTCCTATTTGAATAGTAATGTATATGCTCATTTGCTCTTGTATCTTCTGAGCGTGGAGCTTGTTTCTGTTTTCACAAAAGAGCTGAGCTGTGAGATTACCTATGCTTGTAGAGCAGAAACGTTGGGTTTACACTTGGAACACTCCCTAGTGCTTGGGAAGATAAAGCAGGAAGGTCATTGGGTTCAAGGCCAACACAAGTCATGTAGCAATATCCTTTCCAAACAAACAAACAAAACAAAATTAACATGTAGATCTGTTTGACCTGTTTGATCTGTTACTGCCATTTCTTTTATGTGCATTTGCCTCTCTTTCCTGCTGAAACCTTTTCAGTGGTAGTTGATTTCATTTCTGTGAACTGCTTTTCATTTTACCTAGAGTTGAGATGGTTTTCCCAGCTCCTCTATACAGACTCATCTCCTTGCTTTACTTTGAAGCTGAGTCTGTTTTAAATCTCATATTGCCATAATATCACTGCTTATGATGGTCAGTTAATGACCTATAGGATATTTGCTGTAATTTCTTGAAAACTTAGCTGTAGGATGACCATGTGCATTGCTTCTATCCTGATACTTAGCAAACTTAAAATGTACAAAGTCTACATAGATGATCATATGGTAGCTCTCTTCTTTAATCTTTTTTAAAATTCCTTTTTCTCATACTTATAATTACATACATGTTGGCTCTTATTTGCCAATAATTATGACCCTCTGTGTTATTTTACATCTGAACAGACAGTTCTCAAACTACAGCTCCTTTTTCTTCTTATTCACTTTCTAAGATTTTAATTATAACATGTTTTAAATCTACTAGAACCCCAAATACACTATTGCTCCCATTTTCTCCACTGTCTCATCCCTTCATACACACACTTCCATATTTACCTAGCTTAGACATCTGGGTCCTTATCTGAAGTGCTTCTTTATAAATATACTCAATTCTCTCTGGCAAAGGCCGATCTCGTCCACTTCAAACCTCTACTTACTCTATACATACACCTTATAGTAGTAACTGAACGTAAACACAAGGCAGCCCCATCTCATTGTAAATACTTCATGTGTTAGCAATGCTTTCATTTTTCTAGTCCAGTTGCTTCTGAAATTCCCTTTGTCTTATGTTCTCATTGATTAAGAAAACTGCAGTAACCAGCAGACAACATAGTTTTCCCCTTTCCATCAATCCAGCTGAATGTGTAGGTATCCATATATTCTGTGCTCACACCTGTTGCTATGGATCTGCTGACTGTACTTCTCCTGAGGACCGAGCCCTCCATGTGTGTTCTCCTGCTTTCCTGTAGTCATCAATTTCTCAGTCTCCATGAAGATATACAATAATTTCCTGCAATTACAACACACCATGACAACAAAATAAAATTGCTCTATCTCTTATTTATTTCCTTCCATTTGGATTCCAGGCATATCGTGTACTAATAGGCATTTGCAGAGGTCCTCACCCTTACAGTTTCTAAGGAACTTGAATGTCACCGAGGAGCTGCTATCTCCTGGGAATGTTGTCACACTTGAATATCAGAAAAATCAGCATAGCAACTCCTGATGACTGTCTTACCCCTACACTTGGTATACCCTCCTGGTATCCACCTCATTGGACATGCTTCAATCTTGCTTGCTCTGGACCCATATATTACTCTTTTCTTGCTTTGTTATGTCCTGCTGCTGAGTTGCATTGCTTTGCACTTCTTCTCATACACAGGATGTGTTGATCCATATTATTTTTTACTTGGTCTTCCATAGAATGTCTTAAATGTCTCTGTCCCTTTCAGGTTGATCTGCTTTCACAACAGTAGATGAGCCTGAAAATTGCTTTCTCGTTTTATTTTGCTTTCTGCATTATTTTTTTCTCTATAACATTTCTTGCCACTTACCAAATTTGCATCATGAGCATTTATTTGCTTATCATCTTTCCCATACTGAAATATTCCCCCTAAGGCAAACAAGTTTGCTTGCTGCTGTGTTCAGTGCTTTGGATAATGTCTTGCTTATAGTATGCATGCAGCAAGTGTTTATTAAACAAAGAAGCAAAGAAGAGCAATAGTCTAAACTTTTAACTGTCTCATATATTTTATAATACAAATAAATTGTTTCCTATTTTCCATGACCTTAATTATACTTGTATAATAATTTGCTCATGTTCTGGTATTTTAGAAATATAAAATCAAACACACATAATTTAAGCTAATTGTACAGCATTATTTAGCTTTAGGATGTATTTCTGTGCAATAAAAACAATTTACCATCATCTTTTTCTTGCTTTATTCTTCATATTGCATTCGAATAAGCACTACTATTCCATTGGCAGCAGTAACAGGAAAGCTCTTAATATATGAATTAATTATTTTTGTGTCTTTCTTCCTCACATATATGTTACTTATCCTTTTTAGAAGAGAAAGAAGAAGACAAAAGTGTGTCTGTGGAATATTTTATTTTCAGCTAAGCAGACCCAGGTGAAGTAAAAGGCTGAGTGTTGTGCAATAGCTGCTATTTGTGGTTTTGACTTTGACTAACCAGGAAGCCTATGATAAAATTTAGATATGCATACAACTGGCCGTGTGTAGATTTCCTGGTTTTTAGGATCAAGTATTTTGCACACAGTCTATTAGCATGAGGTTACCAGTACTATGACACATGCATAAGGAACTTAAATATCCAAGGCAACATTTTCTGCATTTAGATGACAATATATGGAAGTAAAATTAATAATAAAAAAAGTAAACCTCCAACCTTTCCTAAAGTAGCTTGGAAAGCTTGACATCTAATATCTGTTCTGGTGATGACCTTACATTTGTCCAAGTTTTATTGTTTTAATTTGTTAGCATTAGTTTCTAACAGTCTAGTTTCAAAACATTCCTAAGAAGACTCAGAAGAAGCTGTCAAAAATATTTGTCCCCAAAGGGAAAAGCAAAGCAATTCTCGTCATTTAAGTGTCATACAGACTTTCATGTCTATTGGGAAGATTGATATGTTTAGCCAATCAAACATGTGATCAAAGAACATTATAACCACATTTCATATTCTTGTACCAAAATTATAATATTACTATTTGAACTTTCTTTAATTAGCACTCTTGCTATTATATAGAGGTCTCTTTTATTTTCCCTTTTGAAGTTAAGGTGAACGAACAGGAATTTAAACCAGGCATTGGTTTACAAAAGTGATCAAAGGGTTACATGGAAGCTAACCTATTCTTTAAGGATATGACACTCAGTTATTTTCATTCATTGTTGACCCCTTGACTCCCATTGTTGATAGAGCGCTATGTGGCCCAGACATATTTCCTTTGATAATCCAATGTGACCACAAAAAGCAACAGATCAGACTATATAGATGGGCCAGAATGAAGAAAGCACATGGGATCCAGGCAAAGATGTGAGGGAATTTGCTGGCTTTAAAGGATCATGGTGAAATGCACGCTTTGCATGGATTCTTCTCACTTCCAAAAGCCAACTATGTGCCCCTTTTGAAATGTATACTGGCATTTCTATTTAGCCGTTTTTTAGTTTAGTTTTTTTTTTTTTTTAACTTAGATACTTAGCTTGGTTCTGTTCTGTACAGCTGGGTTATATGGATTCATGAAATATTGGGATTTTGCTCACAATACGGCATCCTCTAAATGGGTTGACTTTCAAATGATCAAGTCAAGACTTTTACCTCAGAGGAGACAAAAGTTCAAGTATCTTCGGTGATCCCATATTGGGGGTAATCCAACAAAAACTGCCTCCATCATGTCAAGTTTGTTTCCAATAAGGTCAAGGTATGCAGGCATACAAAGAGGCCATGACTCTCTCGGCCTCCAGGTTGGCTCCTTTTGCATGTGTCTTCAAAAGACTACCGATAACATTGACAAAATTGGTGGTGACTGAAAAGGGCTAAGGATTACAGGGAAACTGGCCAATTAGAAATAGGCCTCCACAGACTAGATGGCAGTTTCTGCTGCTGCACTGATTATGGGTTTCTCACGGAGTTATCCAGAGACAGGAAGAAACAGGAGAAAACTAGGTAAAATGAAGTGAGAAAATTCAATGTAGTAGTCATCTGCCATTAGCTAAAGAACTTCGCTGGAGGGGTTAAATATTTGCAGGACATTATCAGTGACATCCCAAATGACATGGTTGATTGTCTAGAGAGTGAAGTGTAGAGAATTCACATCAATGGAAGATCATGTGACAACTGATAAATCATAGTAATTATAATGATTTTGAGTTCATAGATAACTTGAGATGGTCATCAAGTTTCATTTAGATTGTTATTGTACACTAACACATTTTTCCACTATGTCTGGTAATGTGAGTTTAAAGGTCACAAAGGTCACATAGATTCAAAAACACCTAAACGTTGCATACAAAATCATGTATGCATTTGTACACATTTGAATAGAATGCTTACAAATTTTGTGAAAAAAAAATCTCTGAAAAGATTAATGATTAAATGAAGACAACGATTGAGCTGAGAATTAGCAGTGCCTAGAGCAATACACTATACAGTGTGAAGAGCAACTGATGTTCCAACTGATATTAATTAAAAACACTAGAGATTTTATTTATTTTACAAATAGTTCTGAAGATTTGCATTATATCTGTGAACAAAGTAGTGCTCATATTTAAAAGCTAAAATCAAATATTTAGGTAGTGAAGAACTTGTCTAATAAATTAAAATATTTTATGAAGTATTGTTTCTTTGTAGCCAATCATAAGAAAAACCTGTAAATAAAACCATTAGAATCAATAAATCCTCAAGTGTTTATTAATTTCTTGCCATGTTTCTAGGGTCTCTGTGTAGTAGTGATAATATGACTCTGAGCAATTATCAATATGCTTAATGCTTTACTCCACGGTGTGGAAGAAATGAAAGAAATTAATAAGTGTGAGCTGCTTCTCCTGTGTTCTAACTATTTGAAAAATACCCCTGTTTATGTGCTTACTCTTGAAAGATGTCAAACTTGCTTTATAGGAATGCAGTATCCTTTGAGGCTGATATTAGCTGTTAATTTGGTACATTAGCCTATCTAGAAATATACCAGAGGTTCCAGGTCAAAGCCTTTGCACCAAAGTGACTATTAAATTGGTAGTTGCTTCTAAACATCTAAGAAGCAGATGTAGACTAGAAACTACAGAGGTATCTATTATTGTCTATTGTGTTCCTTCACTGGTCTCTGTGCTTATAGGGATTCACTTTTAATCACAGATATTTTTGCATTTGTAATGAATTGGGTTTTTTTTACTTTTAATTCATAACAATTTTAGTTACCATGGTTTGCTACAAATTTAACTAGAGAGGAAAAAAAAATCATGATTAAAATAGTTAAAAGTTTAACTATTGAAATGGAATCACAATCAAAAAGGAAAGCTTAGTGACATTTCATGCTTTATATTTCGTCAAAAACAACACTATTCTTGCTCACAAGTTGAGAAATTTCCTGAAATGATCATCTTTCTAGGAATTTACAGAGATATTACATTTTTTTAAAGGTGGCAAGTAAGGTAACAGCTTGCTTTCCTTGAAGGTTCTCTTGAGAAGACTTAGCACAGCTTGCTGCCGGATACTGGTCTAGCTACTCGGTAGACATAGCTGAGAAAAATACAATTTGGAATCATGTAATACACTGAACAGCAAAAGTGGTTGCTTCATGCCAACTCAGCTTAAATTTCACGTTTCTGCCTGTAATGAAGTTTAGATGTGTTAAGAATAAGTCAAAACATATATTTATGATAAATTTATCACTAAATAGGTTTAAAAATGTAGCTCTTACTCTTACAAATTATTTTGAATTCTTGACCATGTATATTTTTAAAACTTTTTTTTTTCATATTTCCTGATAACAAAACCAGGATTTTAGAGGACAGTGAAATGGCTCAGTGGTCAAGAGTGCTTCCTGCTCTTATAGAGGACCCAGGTTCAGTTCCCAGCACCCTCATCAATTGGCTCACAACCTTATAATTCCAGTTCCAAAGAAGCCAATCCTTTTAGTTTCCTTGGACATTTGCATATACATAAACTCACATGGGCACACATACATACAAAAACATAAAGATAACAAAAAACATAGATCATAATCCTTTTCTCTCAAGGGTACTGAAGTATTTAATGAAAAGATGGATGTAAAAATTCATAGAATACAATTATGCCCATCCATGTGTGTACATGTTACAACCGCATGCATGTGTATATCTGTATTTATGTATCTATCTACATGTATATCTCTCTATGTAGATATGGAACTTTCACAACCAACTAAAAAATTGAAAAATTTTTGATAAAAATTACTAGCGGAAAGGAAGTATTCTCTGCTGTACTTATAAGTTCCTATAGGTTGGTGATCTGTGTATTAAATTAAAAAATTAGTTCGTGAAAGAAAAGATAGATTCTTAAAAACATTATTTACAATAGAGAGTTCACAAAAAATTAAAAAACAAAAAAGTATTTTATATCCAGAAGAAGTCTTAAGAATTAAAAAAAAAAAGCTGATTTGTATCAGAAATTTTAAAAAAATTATAAACACTGGTATTTTATAAAAATAAGACTTTGAACAAAATCACATCCTAAAAGCATCACTTATAAAAGAAAATGTTTCATAGATTTTTTTTAAAAAAATTAGGATTAATTAAATGTCTGAAACAACTGTGTAATTTCTTAAGTACAGATATTATTTCTATAAAATACCTCTAAAAATTCCATTATTTGTTTATTTTCAGTAAGTGACAATTTATGCCTGAAGAAATATGTTTGTAAATGTAAAAAGTATCAGCCTCAAGCTAAAAGAGAAATTTGAGACCTTCTCATTGAATGAGTAACAAAATATCCACAGAAACCCCAAAGAGGACGATGGAAGAAGAAAGGTTTACAGACCTCAATTGGGCTGAAACTGGTAAAATGGCTCTCAGAACTGAACATGTTTTTCTTATGAAAGATACAGAATCAAAAGGCCATGGGACAGTTTCTCCTGAGTTTAAAGGCCTTGGTTAAATATACTATACAAACATGGAATAGCAGCTATACAAGTTGTCCTACCTACATGTATCTTTGGGCAGGTTCAGGTTTTG